>JAWHQI010000001.1:29392500-30736250 GCA_033032865.1 Dactylorhiza incarnata
GAACATTTCAATAGGGCTCATTCATCTCTTCGCAGTGTTATTGAGCGAACGTTTGGAGTGTGGAAGAAGAAGTGGCACATTTTGAGCAAAATGCCACAGTATAGCTTCAAGAAACAGAGGTCCATAGTGTTTGCCACAATGGCCTTACATAACTTCATTCGTAGACATCCTTCTCGCTGGGACCCTGAGTTTAATGTTTGTGATGCTGATGAGTCTTCTTTCGCTCCCTCAGAGGATGAAGACCCTGCGGCGGAGGATGATATTGGAAGCGAAATGGGAGATGCTGCTGGAGATGAACAGATGTCTACAGTACGAGATAGCATTGCCGAAGAAATATACGGGGCGCGTTGATAGCATTACCAGAGAATTTGTAAAAGACTATTGTTATCGGTTGTTTTTTATTATTCTCCACGTTTATGTATTTTATCATTATTCTCCACGTTTAAAACTTTATGTATTTTAAAGTTCTAAAAAAAACAGCTTCCAAAAGCTGTTTCTCCAAACAGCTAAATTAGAAAATCGCTCTTCAAAGCGCACTTCTGCACAGAACACCCAAACACTCTGCAGCTTTTCAAAACTGCTCCCCAGAGAGCTATTTTAAAACAGCTCTATCCGGACAGCAGCTTTTCAATCCGTCAGAGCTGTCCCAAACAGACCCGAAGTAGATTCTTCAGCTTCCCTAGCTTTGATAAGCTGCTCATAAGACTTGAGCTTGCCCAACAAAGCTTCAGTGGTGATCTCATTGAGACTTCTGGCTTCCTTGATTGGCCAGATTCTGGAGTCTCATGTGCTGGGGAAGCACATAAGAATTTTGTCATTGATCTCTGTGAGTGAGATCACTTTGTCCAGAGACTTCAGCTTATTTATTATGAGGCTGAGCCTATTGTACATATCAGCAACACTTTCTGATTCTCCCTTCTTGAAGTTCTCATATTGAGAAATCAGATGAGATCTTCTATATTTTCTTTCATCTGCTGAGCCTGCCACCATGTTGTTGAGAGATACCCAAATTTCTCTTGCTGAGGTGCACTCAACAACCTTCTGGAATATGTCATCTGACATAGTTAGGGCCAGAATGTTCATGGCCTTTGCATCTGCATTTCTTTGTTTCTTCTGAGCTTCAATCCACTCAGGAGGTGTAACAGCAGTATTGTCTGTTGTTGCACCAGTACTTGTTGATGTTGTGGCAGCTGGAGGTCCTGTCAAAATGACATTGAAAATTTCTTCATCAATGGAGGTCATATACAGCCTAATCCTTGCTTTCCATAGTGCAAACTTATTGAGATTGCACATAGGAGGTCTTGTGCTGGAATATTCCTTGTTTTGTGCCATGAGTTTTAAATAAGATAAAGAGAAAGAAACTCTGAGGAAATCTAAGATCTGGTTGATCTTTGTGATTCAGGTGTTAGCCTGTAAAGAATCAACACCCCTCTGATACCAATTGAAAGTGGAGGTCAGATCTTAAGTTACTCTAGAGGGGGGGGGGGGGGGGGTGAATAGAGTTTTAAAACTTTTTGTTTAGTTTTATAGCAGAATTTAAAATACTGTTAAGTATATGTGTAATCAGTGAGAGTTAAAAATAAAGACAGAAATAGTAAAAAGAAAATCACACAGCACAAGCACAGAAGAATAAGCAAGCACAGAAGACACAAGGAGCTATAGTAGTTCCCCAATAAATCTTGGTACGTCTACTCTTCTACCACCCTTGGTAGGAATCCACTAGGTGGGTTGATCAGGTGCCCTAGCACCAAGATTTTTTTGATAAGGTGTCCGCACACCAATAAGCTTTTGATAAGGTGCTTAAAAACAACACAAGGATTTTTTGATAAGGTGTCTTGCCACCACTGTGTAAACTTTTGAAGGGAGAATTAACCCTGTACAAGATGAGATAAAGAGGTTTAGAGTGTTCTTCTCTGTCAATGATCTGAGAGAAGACAAGATGGTGTTGAAGCTGAAAGCTCCCCCTGTCTGATGAAAGTTGATGACAGTTTGTGGACAGAGCTTTCTCTAACACAAGTCTTTTGTAGCAGATTATTTGGAAGAAATGAATCTTCAGATTGTTGTTGCTCTTTGAAAGACTTTAACTTATAGCAGTTCCGAGAGGTTGAGTGTTGTTCTCAGAATGATGAGGGTGCTGCCTTGAGTAAGAAGAAGACTGGGAAAAATGAATAATGTTCTATCCTTCTTCTTCTTTCTCTGATCCAACTCTGTGTTCTTCTTGTTCTGTAATAATGGAGAGACTGAGAGGGATTGTTGAATGTATCTCTGTGCATTGTCTGAAGGAGAAAATTGACTATTGTATATTTTCTTCTCTGATGACTTGTATTTTTTTTTTTTTCAAATTCAAATCATCTACTTTTAAGGAATATATTATTCTGACTTAAATCCTTCTTGGAACTGTGCAGCCACCCAAAGCAGTTTTGGCAGGTCCTTTCAATTCCTTTTGTCGTGAAAGATGTCTTGGCATTAAATGTCAACGACTATTCTTTTTCTTAGAATAGAAAGAATATAAGGATATAATAAATAAGAAAGATATCCTTACATAGCTGACTGAATACGTCCAAAAAGAAATAAATATATCCGTTATTCTGTCGATTTGTGTTCAGAGAACTGATATCCAACTGAAAATATTAATCTGAGCTTCAGAAAGGAATTTGTCGAGCGCTGGCTGGAATTCGTCGAGCGCTGCTAGCCATTTGTCGTGCGATGTAACTGGCTATAATCCTTCAGTCTGCTGAAAACAATTTGTCGAACGAAGTTGGTCATTCGTCGAACGCCACTCGTCATTTGTCGAGCTTGAATTTTCCTAAGTTCCGACTAATCTAATCAGCCTAAAAACTTAACCCTAAGACTATACAATGGGGTCAATACAGATCCTAATCAACATATAGTGATCCTAGCCCAAATCAGTAATAGGGTTGTTCCAACAGATTGTAATCTTATAATTACTTTCACATATAAATTCTAGAATAAAATTTCAAAGCACATTTCATGAGTACAACTACCAAGGTGCTTTGCCCACACAATGCTTATTAAGACTTATTAGTGAGCGAAGTATGCTCGGGGGATCACATAAGCAATTTTATTAATTTTTTTTATTTTTAGTGATCCAGTATACAAATAGAAGTGATAAAAAGAATTGATTTGCACAAGACACTTTATAATTCTTTCCAAGGTGCTCAACCTCACAATTCTCATTAAGACTTATCAGGAGGGTGAGTAGTGCTTGTTGGAGTTATCTTTGTCCATTGATTTCATTTTTTATTTAACGCTTGGGCCAAAGGTTTGTGAATTCACTTATTGTAGCAAACATTAACAATATTGAAATATCACTTATATGTGTGCAAGAAACTTATTATTTGAAAGACAGTGTAGGTATTTTAGATATACAACAAGCATTACAGAGTCATAAGCTCACTGGACTAACTAGTCTGCTGCTACAACCACCGAGCCTATCGCTCGTAAAACCAAACCAACTAACCTCCCGTAACCACGGGGTGTATAACATACCCCAAACAACTAGACCCCTAGAGTGGTTTTGTCATAACTAGGTCATGACAAAACCCTAGGAAGCTTGAAGAGACCACTTGGCCTTAGCCAAGAAGAAGGAAACCATAGTGGTCTGCAAATAGCAATTTCTAGTTAACAAGCATAGGGTTGGACTTAAGGGTCTCACCTATACCCTTTGACCCCACCATAGCATGCCTAACCCTTTAGGGGTCCCCTTAGAGCACCAAGGACCCATTGGGTCGACAAAACAGGCCAAATTGACCAAAGTCAACCCTAACCCCAAATTGGTCAAAGTAGCATAATTAGGTTCATTGACCTCCACCTTGCCAAATTGACCCTACCTAGACCTTCCTAACCCTTAAGAGAGACCAATAGGTCACTACCCACCCATTGGGGTCAACCCAAATGGTCAAATTGACCAAAGTCAACTCTAGCCCTGTTTTGGTCAAACCAACACCTTTTGGATTAATTGGCCCAATTTGGGCACCACCATGACTCAACAAACTTTGGGTGGTGTCAAGGGACTCAAGACGCACCACTTGGACCAGTCAACCCATCAGTTGACCAAGTCAACACCTCAAGTCAACACTTGGTCAACCTTGCCCAAAAAGAGGGGAAAAGGCTAACTCAAGCCCAATCCACTTGGGCTAGGCCTAATTGGAGTAGCCCATTAGCTTAGGAGTCTGATAATTACCAGGAGTTACCACTCAATTTCTGGAAATGATGAGTAGGAGAGAGAAAGTGCAATTTCCCCCTTAATGAAGAGAGAGAAAGAGGAAAAAAGAAGGAAAGTTAATGGTGGGAGGCCATGAGTCACTCCATTCATCTCCCCAAGCCCCTCCATTCATCTTCCATGATGCTTGGGAGGAGTTTCTCCATAAATTCCGCCAGCCACCATCAATGGAGGAGCCCAATCATCATGGCCGAAATCTATTCTCCTCAAATTCCCCTTATACAGCCCCCCATTCTGAAATCTAACTCCACCATTAGCTTCAAAAGGTGGATGGCAGTCGAAATCATATATTGGATCGAAGGTTTTGGTGGAGAATGGAGAGATAGGGCAAGCTCGTCGGTGAAGGGAATAGCCATGGCCGAACACCGCCGCCATCGTCGTCGGGCTTCAAGAAGGTCTGGTTCTTCTCCTCTCCCTCTATGGATACATCTTAGATCAAAATAGGTGAGAAATCGGGCACAATTGAGCCCGATCCAAGTGAGAAAAATCTGAAATTTCCATGGATTTGCTTCCCGTTGGGTTCGCCGGAATCGGCCCCTCCGGCGGCCGTTCCACCGCCCGGCGATAGCCACCACCTCAACGGAGGTGGTGGTGGTGGCCGGTCAGGGAGGTGGTTGGATGGCCGGGAAAATGGGCTGGAAGAGGCTACAGGACGGGCTGATCTGGACCCTTGGCTGGAGGAGGAAGATGAAGGGATGCCCCACATTTTTGCTTCAAGATCTGTGCAGATCTTTTATATTAAATGGTATGTATTGTATTTTTCTGTCCCTTTACTGGCAGCACTTAGAATTAATTATTAAAAATACTTATGCCCTTCTACAGAAAAAGTGGTCAACACAAAAGTTGTAGCCCTTGGAGTCTACTTTATTTTAAAATTGATTTCACCCCAAAAGGAGTTCTATAGCTCCCTGTAGGTCCATTTTGGTGGGGCTGGTCCCTAGTGTAGGACAGCCACTATTTCTTGAATAACTTTTGATTGGGAAATGATATGGACTTGAGATTTGAAACATAGCCTACTTACACCTACACACACATCATATCCAAAGATGGGAATTTTAGGACAAAATTTTTATAAGGTTTTTGTAATAATTTCATAAATCACATATTAATTAATTATTGGGTCAAATGACCTCCAATGCCCTCCAAAGTTTAGTGGGTACTTCTTAGGGTTATCACATGACACTGGTAAAAAGCTCAGCTCAATTGGGACTGATTTAGTTTGGAAATTGGTTAACCTAAGTTGGGTCTAATTAGGTCAAAATTAGGGCATGATGTTTATCTTGGGGTATTGTGGTCAAACCTCCTCACCATGAGATGAAACCTTGGCCACTGGTTTAGGATCACCTAAAACACCCCCATGAGTGAGTTGGGGTGGTGTGGAGGTGGATATGCCCTAGGATCCTAGATTTACCCCTTGGGGTGCCTGTAGAGCTTTGTGAAGGACATGTGGTCAAAAGCTATAGAATGGTCATGAAACTTGGTGGATAAGTTTATTGGATATAAATAGGCCCTAGGTAATTTTATAATAATTTTAGGAGCAATTATTTCCTTTGAATTAGGACATAACCCCTTTAGGGAAACTTCTTATAAGAAACATTTACATGCTTAAAAAGTCTTGGATGATGGTGAGACTTTGGTTGTGACCTTATAATCATGTTTTAGACCTTTGGTAAATTTTGTGATTTTTATTAAATGATTTAATCAGTACTTCTTTCACAAGGCACTTGTTTTGATTTAGACTTAAGAAAAATATTTGAGGGTCCCAAACTCATTGTTAAATTGTGCAAATTGTTGATAGGACCTTTCAGAGCATTAGAAAGCTCTGTGAATTTGTATAGAATTTTTGAAGACTTAAATCAGTAGGCTACTTCACAATTCATTTAATTTGAGGTTTTCTTAAAAGTATTTATTTTAGTGAGACAATGATTTCCTTAAATACCGAAACTTAGTCAGTAGCCTTTTCTGGTGAATACAAGAGTTTGGTAATTTTCCCATAATTTTAGTGTTGATATTT
The DNA here is from genome assembly GCA_033032865.1 of Dactylorhiza incarnata. Classification (NCBI taxonomy): domain Eukaryota; kingdom Viridiplantae; phylum Streptophyta; class Magnoliopsida; order Asparagales; family Orchidaceae; genus Dactylorhiza; species Dactylorhiza incarnata. The sequence continues at coordinate 29,398,758 of JAWHQI010000001.1, forward strand.
TTGGTTGTTCCTTCATAAAACTACAATTTTGGATAGATGATAAATAATTAAATTAGAGGAAAATTTCTTACTGTAAAAATATGATATTCTGTTTCTGATGTTATTGAGTCACCATAGATTTATCATAATTTTTGGAGAGCCATATCATAAGTTTTACTTACACTTCATGTTCATTTTCATACTTGGCAGATGTTTGGAGAAATTAAAATAAATATTAATTAATTTGGGAAAAATATGATTCTCTGGAATTAGTCTTATAACATCATGATAGACCTCCAGTAAATAGCTTGGGTCAGTTTGATGAATATTTGAAGTACCTCTAGTTGTGAGCGTCATATAATTCATTTGATCTGCGTATAGTAAACTGTGAAATTTGAGAATCAAAGTGGATCCTTAGGAGGGAATGGGAGGTAAATGGTTTACCAAGTTTAGTTGAGAAGGTATGATGGTCAACAAGAAGGATTATAGATGGTAAAGGTGTGCTTGGTGAGTGCGAGGTAAGTTGCACTCGGGGTCGACGAAAGATCGTCCTGGAAAGTCATAAGTCACTTAGGGTTAATTCAAGAGAAATGACGAGGAGGGTATTCTTGTGGGTAGATACCAACAACACTATGTGTCTTGAGAAAGGGAACTTTGGGGTGTCATCTCATTATAGTTCCTAGTACCGTAGCGAGCCCCTTACAGGGTAATCCTCGGGAAGTCCAAGATTAACCATAAATTGTAGGGATAAGATGATGTACAAGATGAACTTGATAACGCACACACGCACACCCCATAGTTACGGGAGGTTAGTTGGTTTGGTTGTACGAGCGGTAGGCTCGGTGATTGTAGCAGTAGATTAATTAGTCTGGTGAGCTTGTGACTAAGTAAGGTTTGTTGTTACGGACGGGTTGGTCCGGCGAGCCGGTGGCTAGGAAGGTTATGGTCGCGGGCAGGTTAGCCCGGGGAGCTTTTGGATCGGAGATAGATAGTATAACATGTTGCATGTGCACGAAGGTGGTGGGTCTTCGGTATTGGACGATCGTTCACACCGACGTCAATACGTTGACTCGGCAAGTGTGGAATTTGCACTTAGCCTTGAAAGTCTGGTGGTCCAGCCAGTAAGAGTACGCAGATGCTCCGCGGTTTTGCGTTGAGGCGTACGATAGGTCTAGGTTAGGTAGTGTGAATACCAACCTAGAGGTGGTCGAGGCCCAACCCACCGCTTCCGTTTGCCACTACGGGAGTATCCTGGGAGTCTAGCTCGCTCCAAAAAGGGGGAACTAAAGGTCTATGTGCATAGAGTCGAAGTGGGTGAGTTGCACTTGTATGAACATAGCATAACAACATACCTTGCATGTCATAGCATAAAAATTGCATTTCAACCCCTACCCCTATCGTATAAGTCGGTTATGGGACTTCTTATACGATAGGCCTTGCTAAACGACCCCTTGGTCTATAGGTTTGTATGCGCATTCCTATAAATCAATGGTTACTTTCCTATTATTACTGTCTTTACTTACTGCACTTTACTTATTCTTTACCTACTCTTACTATGCCCCTTTACCGCTTCAGTTATATATATACACATGTGTAGTGTAAAAACATTTCCTGTACCACTATCACCTGCTCTTTGTTATACCCCTTGCTGTCCTCCGCTTCATCCTCCCGCACGATGCCTATGAGCCATTGGGGGTGGGGTGGGGAACATAAGGCTTAGTCTTTTGGACTAACGGTCGGTGGACCATATCATTTTAGGAGATCGAGGAGACGCAGCAGCACTAGAGGCCAGTGCAGACGGAGGCAGGCCAGCCTATTACAGGAGAACCAGGTTTAGGATCAGTGAGTGCTTAGTAGTTAGCTTCTGCGAGTGATCTTGTAGTGAGGACATGATGTACAGGGCATGTGCCCTTTATTATTGTAACAATCTTTTATTCAGTTGTTATCTGTGGACATTTACCTTTATGGTTTTATATTTCATGTTGATTCTGTGGACTTGTCTTCTTTAATGCACTTTTCTTTGTGATCGATTTGGCCGGCAGGATCGGCGTTTTGTAGTGGTGACCTTTCCGAGCGAAGGTGTCACCGCAAAGCGGCGGTTCTGGGCCTAAGACCCGGTGTTTGGAAAAGAAAAAAATGGGGTCTTACAAGTGGTATCAAAGCGAACCTCGATCCGAAGAAAAGAAGTCCACAAACCCTGGGCCACCCCGTGCGAGTTTAGTTTTAGGACAAACTAGGAAGCGAAAGCAATGGTGTGCCCATATGGGGAAATCACATGAAAAATCCACTTTTAACTGAATCTTTTTAGCCAAATCTCTTTACGAGTGTTAAGTTTTCTTTTGTAGCCTGCGGCGAACCCTGCCCTCAGCAGGGAATACCTCCGGCTGCAAAGATTTCTTTAGTTAGTCCTTTAGTCAATGAGTTAGATTTAAACTCCACTAAGACACGTGACTTACCATGACAATTTATACCATGCCCTAACCTGAAATAGACCGTAGGTATGAATTTGGTTAAGATACCAGGATACCCCAAAGAGATTAAATGGGGAGCTTAACATGAGAGTGGCCACCTAAGACATAACTCTGATGTCTTCATCTATCAAAGGATTATCCAAACTGATAGGACCGCCTTAAGGAGATTGACACATAAGTAGAATGTTAGGGGACTCGTAAACTCAACCCTCGTATCAGTGACATGATTATATTGAGACAACCACCACGACAAACACCGAGGGTCGGATAAGAATTGAAGTTCAGAAGGGACCTATTTGGGGTTGGGTGACATATTGACCCTGATAAGGATATCGTAGAAGGTACCTAGAAGAGTCTAAGGTGTGGAGTATACCAATGAGCCTCAAGATAGAACCCCAAGTCTAAGGTTGTGTGCCCTAAGAATTGTTTGCATACTTGGGACGAATATAACTTGGTGATATTGAAGATACTCAGCCCAAAATAGATAGTGGCTTATCTTTTGTTTATTGGGGCTTATCTTTTGTTTATTGGGGCTTACCTTTTGTTTATTGGGCAATTTAATGACTGACTTGAGTTTCCCTTAGATTTAATTTAGAAAGTGCTGCGCCGTGAGCATAATGATTTTGAAGTCAATCTTATTCAATGTTACTTGGACGAAGATAAGATTGTGTAACAGTATGTTCGAAATGATGATTTGTGGTGTTACTAGGACAATGGATAGACATCGTTGATCAAGCAACGACTTAACCATAGTTGAATCATTGGAAATGCAAAGTCGCTAGGATTAATCACTTAGGGATGCCGATGTCCTATTCTAGAAGCTGAGGACGGAAATTAGATCTTACAAGTTGTAGATATATCTGACAGTTCTTGAGGTTTGGGGCATTCGGAAGTGATTAACTTATGGTTTGTTAAAAATCACACCTTATCATGGTAGAAAATTTTAACTGCAATGATAATCTTCAAACCTTGGAAGCTATGATGTCGAATAACCAGAGAGCTTAGATGATGACTTATTGGAATTAGAATCTAGTGTTTGAGTTTACTATGATAAGAATGATCTAAGTTTATCTTACTTTGGACCATCCGAAAGTGATCAAGACTAGCATATGTGGAGGTGATAGAAATTTGGTGAAATAAACGTGAAGATGTTCTCTTGATGAAATTGACTTGTGAAAAATCTTAGGGTTTCAAAAGATTCTACCCGTATACCTTATGAATCAAACTCCACCCAGAAAGTGATTGGGAGTCATCTTCAAACATTGATACTAGTATTGGTTGGTTAACATATGTTCATAAGATCCATGTGTACACCCCCTTAAATTCTGAGGATAATTGGGACGCTTGATGTTGCGATCAGTCCCACTAAATGATAAGAATCATTTTAAAATCATAAAGTTGAGTTGGTTGATGACTCGGGCGTACTCGTAGGAATAAGAAGCTGATTGTGTAGAGAATTTTTTTTATAGAGTCGCTGCCTACCCACATAGATGAGAAATATAGTCACCGGAAAATGGTGTATTGCGGAATGTATATTTCCCTGGAATGAGGAAAGACAACATAGGTTTTGTGATGCACTGTGAGGCTTGTCAGCTGGTGAAGGCAAGGTGCAAGGGTCTTTGGGGAACTACTATAGTCACTGCCCATGTTAGGGAGTGGAAGCTCGAGGATAGATTGATCAGGATAGATAGGGTCACCCTGGGATGGAAGGACGCTCTCGTTAGTGTTGGATGGGATTTGACGAGATGTTTATCCATTATCGTGGTATGATAAGGACGATCGTGTCGGATCGGGATGAACGGTTTACGTCTAAAGAGTGAAGATCAGTCCAGGCTTATCTGGGCTCTTGGTTGACGTTCAGCACAACTGTTGGGAAAATGATTTGTCTTAACCCCCAAAATGAGTTGAATATGAATTCTAAGAAAGAAAAATCAAGGTTAAGTAAATATGCGTCGAATAGTATTCGACGCAACGCCGAAGTGTTGTCGATGTTTCTTTCAGAATGAGTCGAAGTAACTTTAATAAGAATTCGACGTATCCTATGTCGACGTAGCTCTGACTTCTTGTCGATGCACCTTAGTCAACGCACCTTCCTTATTCTCCTCTCGACGTCCAGCCAGGATGAATTCGACGCTTACGTCGAATTGTAATCGACGTACGTCGATTACTATGGTAAATTCAAATAACACCAGATCTCTTTCCTTCTTTCTATATATCTGATTTATATGGAATAATATTATTCTTTTATAGCCGTTATGAATCATTCTTTCCCTCTAATTGATTCTTGGCTAAATTGATTAAGTTGATTATGGATATTATTTGAAATCAAAATGGATTCTTTCTTTCTATGGATATAATAGTTATGGAAATATTTCTCTCTTTTTAAATACTCAATCTACTAATTGATTTCTCTCCTATAGTGTTATCTTAATACACAGAGCTATAAATAAGGAGAAGGTCGACAGAGAACAATGAGAGGTGATCCACTCCATACATTTGAAATAGAGGATTCGAAACCAAGGAGTCTCCACAACTAAATCAGACAGGGGGAGCTCTCTTCACCATCTTCATCAAGATCCAACTCAACATCCAATCAGGATTTTCAAGTGTCTTCTCAGCTAAAAGAGAAGAACAATATATCTTTTCCCTTTCTCCTTTTCCCATCTTGTAAAGGGTTAAAACTCCCTTCAAAAGTTTACTCCCGGTGACAGGGCACCTTAGCAAAAACCTGCAGCTTGGTTTATAAGCACCTTATCAAAAGCTTATAGGTGAATTGGGCACCTGATCAAAACTCCCATTGGTGTGTGGACACCTTATCAAAATCACCTTGGTGTGTGGACACCTTATCAAAATCACCTTGGTGAGAAGGCACCTTATCAACAACCTCCTAGTGGATTCCTACCAGTGGGTAGAAGAGTAGATGTACCCAGGTTTTGGGGAACTACTATATATCTTGTGTCATCTGGTTATGTGCTTGTTTTTTACTTTCTCAATCAGCACTCATATATATATTTATATATATCACTTAATTTGAAACAAAGTTAAATAAGACTTTTAATAATAAGAATGAGAACTAAAACTCAACTTTCAATTGGTATCAGAGGGAGGTTGATTTTTCACACAGGCTAACACCTGAAATCACAAAGATCACTTAGTTCTCTATTCTCCACTTATTCTCTGAAAATGATTTTTCTGATTTCCTAATATATCTCTAATATGCTGATTCAATTTTTCTCTGAATAGGGTTAAGACAAATAGGGAGAGATTGTTGGGAAAATGATTTGTCTTAACCCCCAAAATGAGTTGAATATGAATTCTAAGAAAGAAAAATCAAGGTTAAGTAAATATGCGTCGAATAGTATTCGATGCAACGTCGAAGTGTTGTCGACGTTTCTTTCAGAATGAGTCTAAGTAACTTTAATAAGAATTCGATGTATCCTATGTCGACGTAGCTCTGACTTCTTATCGACGCACCTTAGTCGACACACCTTCCTTATTCTCCTCTCGACGTCCAGCCAGGATGAATTCGACGCTTACGTCGAATTGTAATCGACGTACGTCGATTACTATGGTAAATTCAAATAACACCAGATCTCTTTCCTTCTTTCTATATATCTGATTTATATGGAATAATATTGTTCTTTTATAGCAGTTATGAATCATTCTTTCCCTCTAATTGATTCTTGGCTAAATTGATTAAGTTGATTATGGATATTATTTGAAATCAAAATGAATTCTTTCTTTCTATAGATATAATAGTTATGGAAATATTTCTCTCTTTCTAAATACTCAATCTACTAATTGATTTCTCTCCTATAGTGTTATCTTAATACACAGAGCTATAAATAAGGAGAAGGTCGACAGAGAACAATGAGAGGTGATCCACTCCATACATTTGAAATAGAGGATTCGGAACCAAGTAGTCTCCACAACTAAATCAGACAGGGGGAGCTCTCTTCACCATCTTCATCAAGATCCAACTCAACATCCAATCAGGATTTTCAAGTGTCTTCTCAGCTAAAAGAGAAGAACAATATATCTTTTCCCTTTCTCCTTCCCATCTTGTAAAGGGTTAAAACTCCCTTCAAAAGCTTACTCCCGATGACAGGGCACCTTAGCAAAACCTGCAGCTTGGTTTATAAGCACCTTATCAAAAGCTTATAGGTGAATTGGGCACCTGATCAAAACTCCCATTGGTGTGTGGACACCTTATCAAAATCACCTTCGTGAGAGGGCACCTTATCAACAACCTCCTAGTGGATTCCTACCAGTGGGTAGAAGAGTAGATGTACCCAGGTTTTGGGGAACTACTATATATCTTGTGTCATCTGGTTATGTGCTTGTTTTTTACTTTCTCAATCAGCACTCATATATATATTTATATATATCACTTAATTTGAAACAAAGTTAAATAAGACTTTTAATAATAAGAATGAGAACTAAAACTCAACTTTCAACAACTTTCCACCCTCAGAGGGACAGAGGCGCAGAATTCCACAATCTTGGACCCAGGATGAGGATTTAAGGAGACTCGGATTTGAATTTGTGAAGGACACAGATACCCAGGTGCGACTGATTTGGGTGAGGATGCTGGAGGCCCAGAGCATCCAGGTCAGGTATTCCGATGTGTGGTATCGTCAAGTAGAGTTCCAGGTTGGAGACCAGGTGTTCCGGAAGATACGTCCGATGCAGGGAGTCTTGCGGGTCTTGCGGCGCAAGAAGGTCCCGCTGATCAAGGTCCTATGGAGAAATCATGGACAGGAGAAGCTTATCAGCGAGCCTCTAGAACTGATGTAGCAGAGATATTCGGTGCTCTTCGAGTCAGGAATAACTTCCATTCTTAGGGGATGTTACGTTCAGTCACTCTCGGTAAAAATCCCGCGAGCCTAGCATGAATTTCGAGGACGAAATTATTTTTTTTGTTTATTGGGATTTATAACATCCCCCAAACAACTAGACCCCTAGAGTGGTTTTGTCATAACTAGTTCATGACAAAACCCTAGGAAGCTTGAAGAGACCACTTGGCCTTAGCCAAGAAGAAGGAAACCATAGTGGTCTACAAATAGCAATTTCCAGTTAACAAGCATAGGGTTGGACTTAAGGGCCTCACCTTGACCCTTTGACACCACCATAGCATACCTAACCCTTTAGGGGTCCCCTTAGAGCACCAAGGACCCATTGGGGTCGACCAAAGAGGCAAAATTGACCAAAGTCAACCCTAACCCCAAATTGGTCAAAGTAGCCTAATTAGGGTCAATTGACCTCCACCTTGCCAAATTGACCCTACCTACACCTTCCTAACCCTTAAGAGAGACCAATAGGTCACTACCCACCCATTGGGGTCAACCCAAATGGTCAAATTGACCAAAGTCAACTCTAGCCCTGTTTTGGTCAAACCAACCCCTTTTGGATTAAATGGCCCAATTTGGGCACCACCATGACTCAACCAACTTTGGGTGGTGTCAAGGGACTCAAGACGCACCACTTGGACCAGTCAACCCATCAGTTGACCAAGTCAACACCTCAAGTCAACACTTGGTCAACCTTGCCCAAAAAGAGGGGAAAAGGCTAACTCAAGCCCAATCCACTTGGGCTAGGCCTAATTGGAGTAGCCCATTAGATTAGGAGTCTGATAATTACAAGGAGTTACCGCTCAATTTCTGGAAATGATGATTAGGAGAGAGAAAGTGCAATTTCCCCCTTAATGAAGAGCGAGAAAGAGGAAAAAAGAAGGAAAGTTAATAGTGGGAGGCCATGGGTCACTCCATTCATCTCCCCAAGCCCCTCCATTCATCTTCCATGATGCTTGGGAGGAGTTTCCCCATAAATTCCAGCCAGCCACCATCAATGGAGGAGCCCAACCATCATGGACGAAACCTATTCTCCTCAAATTCCCCTATACAGCCCCCCATTCTGAAATCTAACTCCACCATTAGCTTCAAAAGGTGGATGGCAGTCGAAATCATATATTGGATCGAAGGTTTTGGTGGAGAATGGAGAGATCGGGCAAGCTCGCCGGAGAAGGGAAAAGCCATGGCCGAACACCGCCGCCATCGTCGTCAGGCTCCAAGAAGGTCTGGTTCTTCTCCTCTCCCTCTATGGATATATCTTAGATCAAAATAGGTGAGAAATCGGGCACAATTGAGCACGATCCAAGTGAGAATAATTTGAAATTTCCATGGATTTTCTTCCCATTGGGTTCGCCGGAATCGGCCCCTCCGGCGGCCGTTCCGCCGCCCGGCGATAGCCACCACCTCAACGGAGGTGATGGTGGTGGGGGTCGGTCAGGGAGGTGTTCGGATGGCCGGGAAAATGGGCTGGAAGAGGCAACAGGACGGGCTGATCTGGACCCTTGGCTGGAGGAGGAAGATGAAGGGATGCCCCACGTTTTTGCTTCAAGATCTATGCAGATCTTTTATATTAAATGTTATGTATTGTATTTTTCTGTCCCTTTACTAGCAGCACTTAAAATTAATTATTAAAAATACTTAGGCCCTTCTACAGAAAACATGGTCAACACCAACGTTGTAGCCCTTGGAGTCTACTTTATTTTAAAATTGATTTCACCCCAAAAGGAGTTTTGTAGCTCTCTGTAGGTCCATTTTGGTGGGGCTGGTCCCTAGTGTAGGACAGCAACCATTTCTTGAATAACATTTGATTGGGAAATGATATGCACTTGAGATTTGAAACATAGCCTACTTATACATACACACACATCATATCCAAAGATGGGAATTTTAGGACAACATTTTTATAAGGTTTTTGTAATAATTTCATAAATCACATATTAATTAATTATTGGGTCAAATGGCCTCCAATGCCCTCCAAAGTTTAGTGGGTACTTCTTAGGGTTATCACATGACCCTGGTAAAAATCTCAGCCCAATTGGGACTGATTTAGTTTGGAAATTGGTTAACCTAATTTGGGTCTAATTAGGTCAAAATTAGGGCATGATGTTTATCTTGGGGTATTGTGGTCAAATCTCCTCACCATGAGTTGAAACCTTGGCCACTGGTTTAGGATCACCTAAAACACCCCCATGAGTGAGTTGGGGTGGTGTGGAGGTGGATATGCCCTAGGATCCTAGATTTACCCCTTGGGGTGCCTGTAGAGCTTTGTGAAGGACATGTGGTCAAAAGCTATAGAATGGTCATGAAACTTGGTGGATAAGTTTATAGGGTGTAAATAGGCCCTAGGTAATTTTATAATAATTTTAGGAGCAATTATTTCCTTTGAATTAGGACATAACCCCTTTAGGGAAACTTCTTATAAGAAATATTTACATGCTTAAAAAGTCTTGGATGATGGTGAGACTTTGGTTGTGACCTTATAATCATGTTTTAGACCTCTGGTAATTTTTGTGAATTTTATTAAATGATTTAATCAGTACTTCTTTCACAAGGCACTTGTTTTGATTTAGACTTAAGAAAGATATTTGAGAGTCCCAAACTCATTGTTAAATTGTGCAAATTGGTGATAGGACCTTTCAGATCATTAAAAAGCTCTGTGATGTTTTATAGAATTTTTGAAGACATAAATCAGTAGGCTACTTCACAATTCATTTAATTTGAGGTTTTCTTAAAAGTATTTATTTTAGTGAGAAAATGATTTCCTTAAATACCGAAACTTAGTCAGTAGCCTTTACTGGTCAATACAAGATTTTGGTAATTTTCCCATAATTTTAGTGTTGATATTTTTGGTGGTTCCTTCATAAAACTACAATTTTGGATAGATGATAAATAATTAAATTAGAGAACAATTTCTTTTTGTAAAAATATGATATGCTGTTTCTGAAGTTATTTAGTCACCATAGATTTATCATAATTTTTGGAGAGCCATATCATAAGTTTTACTTACACTTCATGTCCATTTTCATACTTGGCAGATGTTTGGAGAAATTAAAATAAATATTAATTAATTTGGGAAAAATATGATTCTCTGGAATTAGTCTCATAACATCATGATAGACCTCCAGTAAATAGCTTGGGTCATTTCGATGAATATTTGAATTACCTCTAGTTGTGAGCGTCATATAATTCATTTGGTCTGCGTATAGTAAACTGTGAAATTTGAGAATCAAAGTGGATCCTTAGGAGGGAATGGGAGGTAAGTGGTTTACCAAGTTTAGTTGAGAAGTTATGATGGTCAACAATAAGGATTATAGATGGTAAAGGTGTGCTTGGTGAGTGAGAGGTAAGTTGCACTCGGGGTCGACGAAAGATCGTCCTGGAAAGTCATAAGTCACTTAGGGTTAATTCAAGAGTAATGACAAGGAGGGTATTCTTGTGGGTAGATACCAACAACACTAAGTGTCTTGAGAAAGGGAACTTTGGGGTGTCATCTCATTATAGTTCCTAGTACCGTAGCGAGCCCCTTACAGGGTAATCCTCGGGAAGTCCAAGATTAACCATAAATTGTAGGGATAAGATGATGTACAAGATGAACTTGATAACGCACACACGCACACCCCATAGTTACGGGAGGTTAGTTGGTTTGGTTGTACGAGCGGTAGGCTCGGTGGTTGTAACAGTAGATTAATTAGTCTGGTGAGCTTGTGACTCAGTAAGGTTTGTTGTTACGGACGGGTTGGTCCGGCGAGCCGGTGGCTCGGAAGGTTATGGTCACGGGCAGGTTAGCCCGGGGAGCTTATGGCTCGGAGATAGATAGTAGAACATGTTGCATGTGCACGAAGGTGGTGGGTCTTCGATATTGGACGATCGTTCACACCGACGTCAATACGTTGACTCGGCAAGTGTCGAATTTGCACTTAGCCTTGAAAGTCTGGTGGTCCAGCCAGTAAGAGTACGCAGATGCTCCGCGGTTTTGCGTTGAGGCGTACGATAGGTCTAGGTTAGGTAGTGTGAATACCAACCTAGAGGTGGGCGAGGCCCAACCCACCGCTTCCGTTTGCCACTATGGGAGTATCTTGGGAGTCTAGCTCGCTCCAAAAAGGGGAACTAAAGGTCTATGCGCATAGAGTCGAAGTGGGTGAGTTGCACTTGTATGAACATAGCATAACAACATACCTTGCATGTCATGGCATAAACATTGCATTTCAACCCCTACACCTATCGTATAAGTCGGTTATGGGACTTCTTATACGATAGGCCCTGCTAAACGACGCCTTGGTCTATAGGTTTGTATGGGCATTCCTATAAATCAATGGTTACTTTCCTATTATTATTGTCTTTACTTACTGCACTTTACTTATTCTTTATATGCTCTTATTATGCCCATTTACCGCTTCAGTTATATATATACACATGTGTAGTGTAGAAACATTTCCTGTACCACTGTCACCTGCTCTTTGTTATACCCCTTGCTGTCCTTCGCTTCATCCTCCCGCACGGTGCCTAGGAGCCATTGGTGGTGGGGTGGGAACATAAGGCTTAGTCTTTTTGACTAACGGTCGGTGGGCCATATCATTTTAGGAGATCGAGGAGACGCAGCTGCACCAGAGACCGGTGCAGACGGAGGCGGGCCAGCCTATTACAGGAGCACCAGGTTCAGGATCAGTGAGTGATTAGTAGTTAGCTTCTGCGAGTGATCTTGTAGTGAGGACATGATGTACAGGGCATGTGCCCTTTATTATTGTAACAATCTTGTATTCAGTTATTATCTGTGGACATTTACCTTTATGGTTTTATATTTCATGTTGATTCTGTGGACTTGTCTTCTTTAATGCACTTTTCTTTGTGATCGATTTGGCCGGTAGGATCGGCATTTTGTAGTGGCGACCTTTCCGAGCGAAGGTGTCACCGCAAAGCGGCGGTTCTGGGCCTAAGACCCGGTGTTTGGAAAAGAAAAAAAAGGTCTTACAAGGTGTGGGTGTGTGGATTATTAAGTTAATCTTGTACAGCATCTTACTCCTACAAGTTATGGTTAATCTTGGACTTCCCGAGGTCTACCCTGTGAGGGGCTCGCAACGGTACTAGGAGCTATGATGGGATGATAGCCCAAAGCTCCCTTTCTCAAGACACTTAGTGTTATTGGTATCTACCCATAAGAATACCCTTCTTATCATTTCACTTGGATTACCATAAGTACTTTATGACTCTCTAAGGGGAAAGACGATCTTTCGTCGATCTCGAGCACAACCTTGCCCCTTTAGCTTATCAGGCACACTCATCATATAGACTCTTAATGGTGACCTCAAATCTCTTCAACCATAGTAGGTTCACCAACTACCTTTCATTCCCACCTAGTGGCTTACTAGTTATGTTAACTCTATAGTTTCTACTATACGCAGACCAAATGAGCTATATGTGTTACATGAAAGGAGGTGTTCCAAATATTCGTCCAAATGACTCAAGGTTATTACTGGGAGTCTATCATGAAGTTATAAGACTAAATCCAGAAGATCATAATTTTCCTTTTTTATTTGGCATTTATTATAATTTCTCCAATATTGTCCACGTATGAAATTGAACATGAAGGGTAAGTTATTCTTATGATCTGCCCCCCCCCCCCCCCCCCCCCCCCCCAAAAAAAATGGAAAGTCTATGATATCAAAAAAACAGTAAATACAGAATGTCACAATTTTACAGTAAGGTATTGGCCTATAATTATAATATTGAATAAATATCCAAAATTGGAGGTTAAAGAATGAACCACCAAAAATACTTGTCCAAAAATTATGGTAAAATTATCAGACCTCTATAATGATCAGAAAAGTTTACTGACTGAGTTTCATAATTTATCAAAACAATTTGGTCACATAAATAAATATTTCAAGTAAATCCAAACTAGGGAACATTGTGATGTAACCTACTGATAAATAATTCCAAAAATTATACAGAAATTTACAGAGCTTTCTAATGTCCTACAATATCTTATCACCAAGTTTCACAATTTTACAGAGAATATTTGGCCCTCATTTATTCATCATGGTCTTAAGACAAAACAGATAACTTGTGAATGAAGTATAAATTAAATCAATCAAAAAATTACACAAAAATTACCAGAGGTTTATATCATGATTATATGGGCACCACCAAACTCTCATCAAAATCCAGGATAAATTGAGTATGTAAATTCCTCTTATAAGGAAGTGTCCTAAAAAGGTTATAACCTAATTCAGAGGGAACAAGTGATCCTAAAATCCTCATAAAATTACCTAGGGCATATTTACACTCTATGAACTTATCTACCAAGTTCCATGACCATTCAAGGACATATGACCCTATGTCCATCACAAGGCTCAAAGTGCAACCCTAGGGTTTGAACTAGAGTTCTAGTGCACATCCACCCCAAACCACCCCAAACCACTCATGGGGGTGTTTTAGGTGACCAGTGACCAAACTTTCATCACTTTTGGATGAGGGTTGACCCGTTAAATCCACTAAGAGCACTTTTGACCTAAATTGGCTTAGTTTGACCAAACTTGGGTTAATTAATAACCCAACCAAATCAATCTCAATTGGGATGAAATTTTTACCAGAGTCATCTAATGACCCTAAGGACCACCCACCAAACATTGGAGGGTTTGGATGTCTTTAGACCCTATAATAATTATTACATGGATTATTAAATATTTGCAAGAAATAGTGGTTTGCCTACCCTAAGGACTAGTCCCACTAAAATAGCCCTACAGGGAGCTACAGTGCTCCTTGTGGGCTGAAATCAATTTTAAATTAAAGTAGACTACAGGGATACAACTTTAGTGTTGACCACTTTTGTTGTAGAGGGCCCTAAGTATTTTTAATAGTTAATTCTAAGTGCTGCATAAAAGGTGACAGAAAAATACAATACATAACATTTAATATAAAAGATCTTGCACAGATATTGAAGCAAAAACATGGGGCATCCCTTCATCTTCCTCCTCCAGCCGACGGTGGAGATTGCCCCGACCTGGAAAGTTTTGTAAGAGGTTTTCCCGGCCACCCACGACCCTCCCCGACTGGCCAATGCCACCACCACCTTCCTTGAGGTGGTGGTCGGCGATGGGAGGTATTGGCCGGCCGATGGTGGCCGGAACAGATGGTTTAGGCAAGAATAAAACCTCCAAAAAAATGGAGATTTCAGCCATTTAGATTGGCGACCAATTGGCCCCAATCCTTGCCGATTTTAGATGTAGATCTATCCACTGGAGAAGAGGAGAAGAACCAGACCTGTATGGAGCCTTGAAGCCTTGCCAAATCCATTCCTTGCCATGGCCGATCCTAAGCTTTGGAGCCATTGCAACCTCCACACCAAGTTTCTCGAAATCTTCAGGTGAGTGGGGGAAACTCATCCTCACAGCCTTGTGAAGCTTTTTAAAGAGCTACTTGTGGAAGGGGGAGAGGTGAAACCTCCAATTTCACCATTAATGGCAATTAAGAATTTTTGGCCAAAACTGAAATTTCATTAAATCAGCCACTTGGGTGGCTGGACATGGCTATTAAACTCCTCAAAACTGATGAGGAGGGAGGTACAAATCCATTCCAGATGAAGAGGGGAGGCCCTTGTCCTCCCATGGCCATTAATGGCCTTCTCTCTCTTCTTTCTCTTTCTTCAAAATTGGGGAAATTGCACTTTCGATCTCGTACTCATCATTTCCAGAAATTGTATGGCACCTTGAGTAGATATCAGGCCCATGAAGCTATTGTTCCACTCCAATCGGGTCTAGCCCAAGTGGATTGGGCTTGACTAGGTCAAAATAGGTCATTTTGACCAAAATTTAGGTTCGAGTTGACTTTGGTCAATTTGACCATTTGGGTTTGCCCCAATGGGTGTCTAGTGACCCATTGGCCTCCTCTAAGGGTTAGGAAGGTCTAGGTAGGGTTAATTTATGAAAGTGAGGGCCAATTGACCCTTAATAGGCCACTTTGACCAAAGTAGGGCTATAGTTGACTTAGGCCAAATTGGTGGCCCCATGATGGGGCTTTTTGGTCCATTGGGTCCCTAATAACCTTATAAGTGTAGTGGCAAGTTCCATTTGGCATGGTGGAGGTCAATTGACCCTAATTAGGCTACTTTGACCAATTTAAGGTTAGGGTTGACTTTGGTCAACTTGACCTATTTGGTTGCCCCCAATGGGTCCTTGGTGCTCTAAGGGAACCCCTAAAGGGTTAGGTATGCTACGGTGGGGTTAAAGGGTCAAGGTGAGGCCCTAAAGTTCAACTTTAGGCTTGTTAACTGGAAATTGCTATTTGCAGACCACTGTGGTTTCCTTCTTCTTGCCTAAGGCCAAGTGGTCTCTTCAAGCTTCCTAGGGTTTTTCATGACCTAGTCATGACAAAACTACTCTAGGGGTCTAGTTGTTTGGGGGATGTTACAAATCCAAATAAACAAAAAATAATAATATCGTCCCCGAAATTCAGGTTAGGCCTGCAGGGTTTCTACCGCAAGTGATTGTATGTAACATCCCATAAAAGACTAATTATACCTGAAGCAAAAAGCTCCGGATACTTCTGCTGCATCAGTTCTAGTGGCTCCCTGATAAGCTTCTCTTGTCCATGATTTCTCCACAGGACCTTGACCAGCGAGACCTCCTTGCACCGCAAGACTCGCATCTCGGTGTCGTCTATCCAGAATGGCTCCAGGTGAATCAATCGATCGAAGGCTACCGGGCATTCTATAGTAGAAATTTGCTGCTCTGACCGTAGTAGAGCTCTCCTAAAGGAGGAGGCATGGAAGACGTCGTGCAATCTCGCTAACTCCGGCGGCATCTCTACTCTATAAGCCAATGGGCTGATCCACTCCAGGATCCTATAGAGCCCCATCAATCTCAGACTAAGCTTCTTCCGCCTACGAACCCGGAAACTCCCTGCATCAGACGTATCTTCTGAAACACCCGGTATCCAACCTAGAACTCTACCTGACGATGTTACGCATCGTAATACCCAACCTGGCTGCTATGTGCCTCCAGCATACTAACTCGAATCAGTCGCACCTGGGCATCTATGACCTCCACAAATTCAGAGCTGAGTGTCTTTAAATCCTCATCCTGCGTCTAAGGTGGTGGAATTTTGCGCCTCCGTCCCTCTAAGGGTGGAAAGTTGTGTTGAACGTCAACCAGGAGCCCAAATCAGCCTAGACTGATCATCACTTCTTGGACGTAACCCGTCAATCCCGATCCAACACTGTCGTCCTGGATACACCTCGACAATGGACAAACTGCTCAACAAATCCCATCAAACACCCACGGAAGCATCCTTCCGGCTCGGGGTGACCCTTGCTACCTTGGTCAATCTATCCTCGATGTTCCAAATAACTTGTGCTCAGAGTGGGGATGTGGTAACCTGTGTATGAGATCCATAATTATATCCTCGAGCTTCCACTCTAACACGAGCAGTGATTGTGGTAGTTCCCCAAAGACACTTGCACTTGTCCTTCACAAGTTGACAGACCTCACCGTGCATCACAAAACCTATGTCGACTTTCTTTATTCTGGGGAAATACACGCTCTGAAATACACCATTTTTCCAGTGACTAAAGCTCTTGTTTGTAAGGGTAGACAACGCCTCTATGAAGTTTCTCTACATGTTCAGATTCTTATTCCTTCCCATTCATCCGGGTAATTAATCATTTCAACTCTACAACTTATCCATTTCTTAACATGGATGGAACTGATCAAGCTATGTTCCAATTATCCTCAAAATTTAAGGGGGTGTATACGTGAATCTTATGAACATATGTTAACCAACCAACACTAGTATCAATGTTTATAAGATGACTCCCAATCATTTTCTATGTGGAGTTTGATTCATAAGGTATACGGGTAAAATCTTTTGAAACCCTAAGATTTTTCACAAGTCAATTTCATCAAGGAAATATCATCACGTATATTTCACCAAATTCCTATCACTTCCACATATGCTAGTCTTGTTCACTTTCGGATAGTCCAAAGTAAGATAAACTTATATCGTTCTTATCATAGTAAACTCAAACACTATATTCTAATTCCAATAAGTTATCATCTAAGATCTCTGGTTATTCATCATCATAGCTCCCAAGGTATAAGGGCTATTATTGTAGTTAAAATTTTCTACCATGATAGGGTGTGATTTTTAACAAATCATAAGTTGATCACTTCTAAATGCCCCAAACCATAAGAACTTTCAATTGTAACTAGAGCTCGCAAGCCCTAATTTTCAGTTCCCAACTTCCAGATGGGCATCTGCATCCCTAAGTGACTAAACCAGACAACTTTACAGTTCTAATGCTTCAGCTAAGGTCAGGTCGTTGCTTGATCAACGATGTCTACCCATTGTCCTGGTAATACTACAGGTCATCATTCCCAACGTGCTTTTGCAGAATCCCATCTTCGCTCGAGTAACATCAGATATGATCAACTTCAAAATCACTACGTTCTCGATGCAACACTTCCTAAATTAGATCAAAGGGAAACCCGAGTCAGTAATTAATTTGCCAATAAACAAAAGGTAAGCCCCAATAAACAAAAGATAAGCCACTATCCATTTTGGGCTAAGAATCTTTGATATCACCATGTTATATTCATCCCAATTAAGCAAACAATCCTTAGGGCAAACAACCTTAGACTCGGGGTTCCTTCTTGAGACTTGTTGGTACACTCCATACTTTAGACTCTTCAAGGTACCCTCTACGACAACCTTATCAAGGTCAACATGTGACCCAATCCCAAACGGGTCTCTTTTGCACTTGAATTTCTTATCCGACCCTCGGTGCTTGTTCTGGTGGTTGTCTCAATGTAATCATATCACCGGCATGAAGGTTAGATCTACGAGTCCCTTACCATTCTGCTTATGTGTCAATCTCTCTTTCTCTTGCCTCTTTGGGGTATCCTCGTACCTTCACCAAAATTATACATATGGTCTATTTCAGACTAGGGCATGGTATAAATTGTCATGGTAAGTCATGTGTCCTAGTGGGGTTGAGTCTATCTCATTGACTAAAGGACTATCTAAAGAGGACTTTGCAGTCGGAGGTATTCCCTGCTAGGGGTAGGGTTTGCCGCAGGCTACAAAATAAAACTTGGCACTCGTAAGGAGATTTGGCTAAAAAGATTCAGTTAAATGTGGACTTTTCATGTGATTACCCCATATGGGCACACCATTGCTTCCGCTGCTTAGTTTGCCCTCAAACTAAACTCGCGCAGGGTGGCCCAGGGTTTGTGGACTTCTTTTCTTCGGATCGAGGTTAGCTCTGATACCAGTTTGTAAGACTCCATTTTTTTCGCTACAAAACCGGGTCTTATGCCCAGAACCATCGCTTTGTAGTGACACCAACTCTCGGGAAGGTCGCCACTACAAAACACCAATCCTGCCATCCATATCGATCACAGAAGAAGAAAAGTATAAACGAACAAATAGAAGTTCAAGTCCACAATCACATGCTATATATAAAAGTGTCCACATGATATAACTGAAGAAACAAAGGTAACAATAATAAAGGGCTCATGCCTTGTACATCGTATCCTCACTATAAGGTGACTCGCGGAAGCAAACTACTATTCACTCACTGATCCCAAAACTGGTGCTCATGTACTAGACTGGCCCGCCTCCATCTACACTGACCTCTGGTGCTACTGTCGACCGTTAGTCAAAAAGACTAAGCCTTATGTTCCCCAACCCTCCCCCAATGGCTCCTAGGCACCGTGCGGGAGGATGAAGCGGAGGACAGCAAGGGGTATAAAAGAAAGCAGATGACGGCGGATCTTGTCTACAGGAAATGTCTACAACTACACATGTGTATATAGATATATGAAGCAGTAATAGAGCGTAGTAAAGAGCATGTAATGAACAGTAAGTAAAGATGAGTACATAATATAAATGTAACCATTATTTATAGGAATGCTCATACAAACCTATAGACCAAGTGGTCGTTTAGCAAGGCTTATCGTATAAAAAGTCTCATAACCAATTTATACGATAGGGGTAGGGGTTGAAATGCAATGTTTATGCCATGGCATGCAGAGTTATGCAGTTTATGCTATGTTCACACAAGTGCAACTCACACACTTCGACTATATGTGCATAGACCTTTAGTTCCCCCTTTTTGGAGCTAGCAAGACTCCCAGGATACTCCCATAATGGCAAAGGGAAGCGGTGGGTTGGGCCTCGCCAACCTCTATGTTGGTATTCACACTACCTAACCTATACCTATCATACACCTCAACGCAAAACCACGGAGCGCCTGCGTACTCTTATTGGCTGGACCACCAGACTTTTAATGGCTATGTGCAAATCCACACTTGCCGAGTCAGCGTATCAACGCCGGTGTGATCGACCGTCAATACCAAAGACCCACCACCTTGTGTGCACATACAATATGATTACCATCTATCTCCGAGCCATAAGCTCCCCGGGCTAACCTCCGGTCAACAAAACCTTCCGAGCCACCGGCTCGTCGGACCAACCCGTCCGTACCAACAAGCATTACAGAGTCAACCGCTCGTAAAACCAAACCAACTAACCTCCCGTAACCACGGGTTGTGGGTGTGTGGATTATTAAGTTAATCTTGTACAACATCTTACTCCTACAATTTATGGTTAATCTTGGACTTCTCGAGGTCTACCCTGTGAGGGGCTCGCAGCGGTACTAGGAGCTATGATGGGATGATAGCCCAATGCTCCATTTCTCAAGACACTTAGTGTTATTGGTATCTACCCTTAAGAATACCTTTCTTATCATTTCACTTGGATTACCCTAAGTACTTTATGATTCTCTAAGGGGAAAGATGATCTTTTATCGATCCCGAGCACAACCTTGCCCCTTTAGCTTATTGGGCACACTCATCATATAGACTCCTAATGGTGACCTCAAATCTCTTCAACCAGACCAGGTTCACCAACTACCTCCCATTCCCACCTAGTGGGCTACTAGTTATGTTAACTCTACAGTTTCTACTATACGCAGACCAAATGAGCTATATGTGTTACATGAGAGGAGGTGTTCCAAATATTCATCCAAATGACTCAACGTTATAACTGGGAGTCTATCATGAAGTTATAAGACTAAATCCATAAGATCATGATTTTCCTTATTTATTTGTGAAAGTGAGGTTAGATCTCAAATTAACTCTAGAGGGGGGGGGGGTGAATAGAATATTAAAACTTTTCCCTTAGTTTTATTTGCGAAATTGAAAATACTGATATATATATATATATATATATATATATTTGTGTATAGAGTGTTTTATAAAAACTAAATAACAACAAATAAATAAATCAGCACAACAACAAAACACAGAAATTCACAGCACAGAAGACATAAGGAATTTTATAGTAGTTCCACAATAACCTAGGTACGTCTACTCTTCTACCACACTTGGTAGGATCCACTAGGAGGTTTGATCAGGTGCCCTCACACCAAGGTTATTTTGTTCAGGTGTCCACACACCACAGAGCTTTTGTTCAGGTGCTCAAAACCAACAGGATTTTTTGATCAGGTGTCTTGCCATCAAGGAGGTCAACTTTTGAAGGGAGTTTTAACCCTGTACAAGATGGGATAGAGAGGGGTTTAGATGTTCTTCTCTGTCAAGATGCTGAGAGAAGACTCTAGTGGATGTATGTTGAAAAGCTCCCTGTCTGATATGAAGTTGTTTTGACAGTAGATTGGCTGGAGCCTTTTCTTGAAGAAATAATCTCCCTGTAGCTGATAAATCAGAGAAACAAGACTGCTTCTCAGATTATTTGTTGCTCTTTGAAGATTTGTGCTTGCAGCTGATGACTTAGAGATGAAAGCAAATGTTCTCAGAAAATGAATGCTGCTTTGAGGAAGAAGAAGATCTGTATAAGCTTTTGATGTTTTTCTTTCTTCTTGTAGCTTTTCTTCTTTCGTTTGATCTGATTCTTTGCAGCAAAATGACTGAGAGGAGGTGTTGAAGATGTTCTCAGAAAATTGTTGTTGCTCTAGAGGAAGGAAGAAGAAGAACCCTGTGCTATATATTTCTTCTTTCTTCCTGTTTTCTTTCTTTCTTTATCTCTGTCGTTTTTTTTGTACATCAATATGTTCTGTAATGATCTATCGTGTAAGCTTGTGTATATTATGCTGTATATCTTTTGCCTTTTCAAATTTATGACAGCTATTAAATGCAAATCCCTTATATTAAGGAATAACATGCGCTGAAGACATATCAGTACAGTACTGCTGCGCCGTTTAGCTTTTTCCTTTTATACGGAATGTCCTTTTCTGCTGGAAGTCAACGGCTATAACTTGAATAAATAAAAGAAATATATTTTCCTTACTTGATTTGTCAGAAATAGCCGTTCCTGTTAGTCGATCTGAGTTCAGAGAATGAAATGATATATTCTTTCTGAAATTTCTGAACTTAAATAATAATTCTTTGATCTGAACAAATATCGTCGAACGCAGATTCGTCGACCTCAAGATTTTCGTCGAACACAAAATTTACTTCGTCGACCTCAATTGAATCTTGCTGGAATAATTAATTTTGTTGATCTGTGAGAACTTTCGTCGATCTGAAAGTGTTTGTCGAACGCAGACTTGATTTCGTCGAACGGAAGTATTCGTCGACCGCTGAGCCTGGAAAAATTCGTCGACCGCTGAGACAGGATCGTCGAACGCAGAATGCAATTAGTCGAGTGCTGCACTTAGACAAATTCTTCGACTGCTGAGAGCTTGTCGTTCGTCGAACGCAGAAGGCTTGCTGTTCGTCGAATGCAGATAGCCGTTCGTCGAACGCAGTGTGGAGTTCGTCGAACGCAGAATCTGAATGAATTCCTTAGTTCTAACATCCAAAACTCTTGACCCATAAACTATACATTGGGGTCAACTTTGTCCTTAGTCAACATATAGTGATCCTAGCCCAAATCAGAAATAGGGTTGTTCCAACAATCTCCCCCTATTTGGGTTAGGACACTATTTGACAAAAATTGAAAATAAACAAATACTAATACAGCAAAAACAACAGAGCATGAATATATCTGATATATTTTAAATATTTTATCAGATATAAAATGAATAGTACTCTGAGTTTTGAAACATTTTAATGAAAATAAAACTAATAGAAATACAATCAGAACCTTTGATTTTTCTGAATTTTGCTGCTTCTGAATTCTGAAATTCTAATTTTGTCTGATTTTGTATTGTTCTGAATTCTGATCTGAACTGAACTGTATCTGCTGCTTCTTTTAAATTCAAAACTATGTTCTGAATCTGCATACAAATATATTCTGTATTATGAATCTGCAATCTGCTTTCTAATTCTGAACAGCTTTATAATTTTGATTAGCTGTGCTTGAAGCAATAACTGATACTGAATTTGCTATATCAAAATTCTTCTTCTGAGCTGTATCTGCATCTGAACTTCTGAATTTTTCTGAAACAGCAAACTGTTGTGAGCTTTATCAAGCTTCTTCATACAACAACTCCCCCTGAGAGTGTCTCCCCCTGAGACTGGAGGTTCTTCAGCTTTCTCCCCTTGCCTAGTTTATAGAACAACTCCCCCTGAGCAAAACAGTGCATCAAATGGAGCTTGTTCATACAAACTTCTCCCCCTGCCTAGTTTCAGGAAAGGCCTGAAGCTAGGCCCCTTGAAGAAGGGACATTTGATGGAGGTAGGGAAGGATGCAAGATTTATATTGCTGTTGTTCCTACACAAGAAAATAGAGATCAAGTGCAAAGGGAATTGGAAAGAGAAGCAATTCTGTAGGCATTTATATATAATAAAATATTTGATAAATGATAACAGGCTGAAATAAAAAGCTTCAGAAAACTAGGTTTAATGAAGAGATGGGTAAGTAGAAAACTTAATTTTTTAACAGATTGAATCTCCATCTATCATACCTAGCTGATTTATAAAGAAGATATGTTTCTTTTCATCTAAGAGCTTGGTGAAAATGTCAGCTCTTTGCGTACAACCCCGATATTCGCCTAGAGGTGAACAAAGACGGAGGAATAATCAACAAGCAAAAGTAATGTGGGGGGAATGTATATTAATAGGCAGAAAATAAGAGAAAGGATAAAACTTACATATGTCCTCTGCGTTCGACGAACGGCTACATGCGTTCGACGAACGGCTACCTGCGTTCGACGAACGGCTACCTGCGTTCGATGAACGGCGCTCTGCGTTCAACGAACGATGCTCTGCCTTCGAAAAATTCCAAGCAGCGCTCGATGATCCCGCACCAGCTCAGCGGTCGATGTTTTTACCCCAGCTCAGCGGTCAATGCTTTCCTGAGTCCGACGAACTCCGTTGTCCGTTCGACGAATTTGCTTCTCAGTCCGACGGCCGTCTCAGCGGCTACCTCTATTCTGTCTCAGCGGAAGAATTCGTAAGAGGAAGCGCGAGACCCGATATCGATGGGCGTCGCCGGTAAGAATGCGAGCGAGATCTTCACAGGCCGCTCACCCAACGGGGGTTGTAAATCCAACAGATGGAAGAGGTAACAAAGAAGGCGAGCCAGAGCTTCAAGGGTCGCTCGCAGGAAAGCTCGCGAGTCATATCCCTGCGAGCCCAAGTTTCAAGGTCAACTCGCAAGAAGGCGAGCGAGCTGGGTACTCGCCGTCGGCTCGCAAGAAGGCGAGCGAGTCGGGTACTCACCGGCTGTTCGTGAGAAGGCTGGCCAGCCGGGTACTTGCCGGCTGTTCGCAAGAAGGCAAGCGAGTCGGATCCCTTCCAAGTCTTAGGGTTCGACGAGATCCGTCCTGCGTTCGACGAACGCTGAGCATTTGGTGAGATCGTCGAACTCCGTTCAGCGTTCGGCGAATTCCGTTCTCCGTTCGACGAACTCACCTCTCCGTTCGACAAAACCCGTTCGATGAACTCGTCTCTCCGTTCGACGAACCCCGTTCGACGAATTCATCTCTGTCGCAAGTGGTGCTCTCGTAAACCATTTGTCCGTAAACTAAAGGGGTGGAGTTACTCCTCGGCCCCTGGTGGTCTGCAGGTAGCCCCTCCAAACAGCGGAGTTTTGCTGTTAGCAGGCCAAAATGGGGGTGCGTTTAGTAAAACCAAAAGGCGGAATTACACTATTGACAGACCAGGAACAAAAAACTATAAATAGACCTTAAAGGGCACCTTAGGGGAGGATTCCATTCTCAGATCTCTGAGCTTCTTCTTCCTCCTTGGTTACTTTGGTTCAGCTCTCTATCCCTCCAAGGTGCCCAAGTCTCAACTTTGGCTTGGGAGGGGAAGCGCTCAACGATCTTTCGGGTTTGTGGTGGGACCTCCTCGCTGTGATTAAGGTCTTAGTCAGTCTCCAAGTCTCAAATCTGCTCCTCTCGAGGGACTAGTAAGGGCTAGCCGCCCTCAACTCATTGAGGGCCCGAGCTTCACAAGAGACCGAGAAATCGGTTTCAACATTTTGGTGCGGTGAGCATGGAGCGCGGCTGGTCCAAGAAGATTCCGAGAAAGGAACATGGCAAGAGACGAAGAGCAAGGCGAAGAGCTCAACGAGTCTCCCCAGGTGGTGATGCCGAGGATGTTCTCAGACTTCCGGAGAGAAGTCCTCGAGACCCTCGGGTTCGCGGTCGCGTCGCTGCGAAGCGAGTTCGCGACCCCAATAGTTTCGACGTCGCATCTTCCCACGGCGGTTGGAAATGATGCTCTGGGAGGAAGGGCAGGAAAAGAAGTGGCTGGCGGGTCAGCGCAAGATCTGGAGGGACGAGTGATGTTCGCCAGCCCTTCGAGCTTGATTCCAGCGAGCTCAGTCCCGACGAGCGCGGGACAGCAGAGCGCAAGACAGGTCGGAGCGGGGGAGGCGAGCACGGCGTCGACGAATGTGATTCCGGTGGGCGTGCCACCCGCGGGGCCAATCCGGCAACGGTGGCTCTCGCGAGATTGGCCCTGGCGAGCTCCAGTTGGGCAAGAGAGCTCGGGGGGCGAGCCGAGCAGGAAAGGGAAGCAGGGGGAGGAAGCCCCTTTTGCGAGTTGGTGCTCTCTGCACCCGTCCCGGAAGGGTTCAGAGAGTGGGACAGGGTCTACTACCATGGTCGGGACGACCCAGTCCAGCACCTGTAGTCATTCGAGGACTCGGTCTTTATCAGGCCGATGTCGGACACCTTCAAGTGTCGACTCTTCGCCGTCACCCTGAAGGAGAAAGCTCGGGAGTGGTTCCACCAACTTCCCGTCGGATCGATCTATGCTTTTGAGGATCTGCGTAGATGTTTCTTGCTACAGTTTTCAACTTCGAAAAAGAGGAAGAAGGACGCCGAGTCCCTCTTCAAAGTGAAGTTGGAGCCTAAGGAGTCATTGGCTCATTATGCAGATCGGTTTCAGGAGGAATTTCTGCTCACCCAGGAGAAGCCCGGGTTTGCTCTTCAGCTCACCTTCATGTTGGGGCTAAAGGAGAGCTTCTTTAAGATGGACCTGAAGAGGAAAGCCCCCGTCTGCTACGAGGAGTTGATGGAGAGGGTGGCAGAGGAGGTTGAGAGTGAGGAGGCCAATCCGGAGCTCCCCAAGAGGCTAGCAAAGCTCGCTGAGCCGGAGGTCACGCAGCAAGAAGTAAGAAGAAGGGAAGAGCCCCGGGCCCCGGAAGGGGGATGGAGGCAGCATGGCGGGGGGATGCAAGGCCAGGGAAGACGCTATGCCCCAGGAGGGGGTAATTTCTATGGAGGACAAGGAAGACCACAACAATTAGGATGGAGGCAGGGTCTGAGGCAGATGCCTCCCCTGCCTCAGCAGGCTATGGTGATTAGACGAGGAAGAGGAGGAGGAAGAGGAAGGAGAGAGGTAGTTGAAGCAGGAGCGGGGAGGAGAAGAGGAAACAGGGCGGCAGAGGCCGAGAGGGGGGAGGCGGCGTTGCCATACTGTGACTTCCATGATGAGGAAGGTCACGCAACAGCCACCTGTCCCGAGTTCTTGGAGACAAATAGAGCCAGGGTTCCGGTTCCGCGGTAGCACCAGCAAGTGAGGATCGAGGAAGTCCTGCCTCGGGAGGACGAGGAGGAGATGTGTGAAGACAGGGTCGATTTGGGGACCCGAGGAGGGATCAGGGTGATCCATGGGGGGGTGTGGGGGGGGGGGGATAGAGGCAACCCACAAGGCGAGCCTCCATACCATCTACCTGTTCGAACATGGTCTTCCGCATCTCCTAGGTTTGAGAATAACAAAATCTGTGTATTTGATCTTGTGTGTTTAAGTGTGCAGGATAACAAAGTCCACATGACTCAAGGATTACATAAGAAGGTTGCCCCCAAAGTTGAGCCATCAAATCCAAATCTTCCACTAGCGCTGGCGGTAGCACTAGCACAGGTGCTAGCTGTCGTTCGACGAACTGTTAGCAGCTAAGTCTATTCGTCGAATGTTCTCTTGAACTCCCGACGAATATCGACGAACGCAGATAGAAGTCAAAAAGGCAGACTTGTGAAGGAAATTATGCGGCTAAGTCAATTCGTCGAATGTTCTCGAGAACTCCCGATGAATTCCGACGAATGAAAACAGAAGACAGTACTCCCACTAGCGCCGGCGGTAGCACTTAGCGCCTGGCGCTAGCGATGATAGCGCAATTCCGGGAGCACATATGGAAGGAGATAACGCCTGGCGGTAGCCGATAGCGCAGGCGGTAGCGACACACACAGAAGGCAAGGGAGAATTATTTCCTCGGATTGAAGATTCTGCCACCAAAACAAGTCCTAATTTGGGATAGCGCCGGCGGTAGCTGATAGCGCCGGCGATAGCGCAAAGCAATAAAGGAAGGAGGCCAGATTGCTTAAAATGAAGGATTCTCACGCGGAGAATATTTCCTAAACTGGGATAGCGCCGGCGGTAGCGATAGCCCAGGCGCTAGCTCCAAGGCTATAAAAAGGACCTCTTGGATCCGTCTTCTTTAAGCCTCTAGAGATCCAGAATTCCAGAGCTTCGTGCCACAGCATAGAGAGGAAGTTCCAGAGAGATACTCCCACAAATCCATAAAGACTAAAGGAGATCCATGGAGAAGATTTCAATACGCGTCATCATCGTGACGAAAGACCGCATCGACTACGATCATACTCTGTGTCTTTGTCTACTTCTCCAAGAGATCCACATAGAGGGAGTTTTACATTATTGTCTTTTTATTTCACATCTTTTTTGTAATCATTTAGTAAATTCGCCTCGTGTTGGCGACTAGGTCTGGGTAGGACTTAGGGCTGAAATTCGCCTCGTGTTGGCGACTAGGTCTCGGGTGTAGGTCTAGGGGGTGCTCGAGGCCATATCCGGGGAAGGGTTGGCTAGAGCGGCTTGAGGCCGTATCCGGGGAAGGATCGGCTAAAGCCAACCGGTTCGTGGGGATACGAGTCGGTATAGAAAACAAAAAGAGTCTTTCTATTAGCTTTGATTTCTAGCTTCGATAAGAGATCAAGTTTTGTAATCATGCTTCTCAAGTTAATAAAATCATGTCTTTATTTTTACTTCACTTAATTTGTCTTGATCTTCTCTAGTTTAATAATCAAAGCTTTTTCAAAGTTATTCAAAATATATTATAAGTTTTTACAACCCTTATTCACCCCCCTCTAAGGGCGCCTACCGATCCAACAAGTGGTGTCAGAGCGAGGTTATTCCAAATCGGCTTAACAACCGGGAATAATGGCGTCTCATGATCTCGCTTCTACTAGTGGGGTAAATTTTTATGAAGAAGAAAAATCTCCTAAACCACCTTTATTCGAAGGGAAAAATTATAAAAGGGTGGAAATTATTAATGGAAAAATTTATTAAAAGCTTAGATATCAATGCATGGGATATAGCAATAGTTAGACCAGCGGACGAATCAAATAAACAAGAGCTTCACCTAAATGCAAAAGCTATGCATTATATTTTTTGTGCTTTATCTCAAGATATTTTCAAATTAATATATTGTTTTTCTAGTGCATACAAAGTATGGAAATTTCTTGAAGAAATGTATGATTCTCCTTCTACAGGTATGGAACAATCGCAAGAATCGGAGAATATGCAAGCTTGCACAAGTCTTCAAGAATGCTCCTCTCATGACGGATCAATGGAGCACACATCTAATGGAAGAGAAGAAGAAGTATTGTGTTCGGAAGAGGAGTGCCAAAAAGACGTCAAAGAAACAATATGTTCAAATCACGCCTCTCCCGAAAGCAATGTAAGGAAATCAAATTCTATCTTTTGTACTTCTATCTCTTCATTACAATTGCTTCAAACTACAAAGCGCAAAATTAAGAAATTAAAAAATGCTAATAAACATTTGCGCTTAGAAAATAAAAATTTAAAGGCAAAAATTAATGAACAATCAAATTCAAATTTATCTAGTTCTATCCATGGTTCCTTAGTTGAAAACACTACACCTTGTATGGAATTTGATGACTTAAAAGAAAATTGCAAGGAACTTGAAAAGGAACTTCTTTTTATAAAAGAACAAAATAAAAAATTATGTTTAGAAAATTCATCTTTGGAAAATAATTGTGCTAAGTGTAAAGAGTATAAAATTGAAATTAAAGAGATGGATGAAACATTTGATGAATAGAAACAATTATCAAGATCACATAGATTCAATTGTTTCAACTCTTAAAAATAGCACAATCGCTTATAATAAAGCTAGACATAATTTTAATATTAAAAATGATGAATTAAAATCAAAAATCAACTTGCTTATGAAAATTGTAAATACAAATTCACAATATCAAACTATATCTAAAAACAAGTTGAATATGAATATGAACATCCTAACTAAGTCTAGTAATGGGAACAAGAATGACAAAGTGTTTGTAAATCAAAATCAAAATCATCATTACTTGCAAAATCATGTTTCTCCCAACTCAAAATTAAAATTGCACAAATTTCCTATGAACAATACTTTTAATAATCATTACAATCATAATCATCAATATAAAGATTATCATAATGGAAATTTGAAAACTAAAAATAATGTTAAATCAAGATTTGAATGGAGACCCAAAGTTAAAGATGAAACACAAACTCCATTCAAATCTTCACATCAAGTATGTTTGATCATAATCATGTTTAAATCGGAATTGAAAAACTAAAAATAATGGAAATTTGAAAACTAAAAATAATGTTAAATCAAGATTTGAATGGAGACCCAAAGCTAAAGATGAAACACAAACTCCATTCAAACTCCACTCACTTCCATCTCCCCAAAAGCAAACACGATGTATTTGGGTACCCAAAGGAACCATCACATTTGGTCCTCTTTGGATACCTAAATATCTTATTCATTAGTATCCAATCATTTGCATGAAGTAGAAATCAACTCAAAATAAAATATCAATTCTCTACTTCATGATATGCTTAATTTCTTTTTTGCTCTTCCTTTTTTATTTTTTCTTTGAGCCATCATGATATGATCACTTTATATAACTTGTGATATGACTCTCACATATTAAACCAAAATTCATAAACAAATCAAATTGAATAAAGTTGAATAAAAAGTCATATCATCTCTCAAGTGATCTACTTATCTTTTTTATTTCTATCCTTCTAAATCAATTTCCTAAAAGTCTTATAAAATTTGAAAAACTAAATTTGTTATATGATATTATCAAGACTAAATGAAATAAGTGTCAAAATGGATTTCAAAGGTGTATTTTAGGGGTATTAGTCTAAATTTATAAAATGCGTAAGTTTTTCTTAGGTAGTTAATATATTTGTGTCATTTTCAATTACCCCAAGTATGTTTGATCATAATCATGTTTAAATCGGAATTGAAAAATTGCATGAATATTACTTCACTTATTTATGATCATTTCACTCATGCATATGTTGTGCAAAATTAAATAATTAAGGTTTAATAAATATGAAACTCTAATGAAGATGAAACTCATGAAACTCTAATAAAGATTATCATAATGGAAATTTGAAAACTAAAAATAATGTTAAATCAAGATTTGAATGGAGACCCAAAGTTAAAGATGAAACACAAACTCCATTCAAACTCCATTCACTTCCATCTCCCCAAAAGCAAACACGGTGTATTTGGGTACCCAAAGGAACCATCACATCTGGTCCTCTTTGGATACCTAAATATCTTATTCATTAGTATCCAATCATTTGCATGAAGTAGAAATCAACTCAAAATAAAATATCAATTCTCTACTTCATGATATGCTTAATTTCTTTTTTGCTCTTCCTTTTTTATTTTTTCTTTGAGCCATCATGATATGATCACTTTATATAACTTGTGATATGACTCTCACATATTAAACCAAAATTCATAAACAAATCAAATTGAATAAAGTTGAATAAAAAGTCATATCATCTCTCAAGTGATCTACTTATCTTTTTTATTTCTATCCTTCTAAATCAATTTCCTAAAAGTCTTATAAAATTTGAAAAACTAAATTTGTTATATGATATTATCAAGACTAAATGAAATAAGTGTCAAAATGGATTTCAAAGGTGTATTTTAGGGGTATTAGTCTAAATTTATAAAATGCGCAAGTTTTGCTTAGGTAGTTAATATATTTTTGTCATTTTCAATTACCCAAGTATGTTTGATCATAATCATGTTTAAATCGGAATTGAAAAATTGCATGAATATTACTTCACTTATTTATGATCATTTCACTCATGCATATGTTGTGCAAAATTAAATAATTAAGGTTTAATAAATATGAAACTCTAATGAAGATGAAACTCATGAAACTCTAATAAAGATTATCATAATGGAAATTTGAAAACTAAAAATAATGTTAAATCAAGATTTGAATGGAGACCCAAAGTTAAAGATGAAACACAAACTCCATTCAAACTCCATTCACTTCCATCTCCCCAAAAGCAAACACGGTGTATTTGGGTACCCAAAGGAACCATCACATCTGGTCCTCTTTGGATACCTAAATATCTTATTCATTAGTATCCAATCATTTGCATGAAGTAGAAATCAACTCAAAATAAAATATCAATTCTCTACTTCATGATATGCTTAATTTCTTTTTTGCTCTTCCTTTTTTATTTTTTCTTTGAGCCATCATGATATGATCACTTTATATAACTTGTGATATGACTCTCACATATTAAACCAAAATTCATAAACAAATCAAATTGAATAAAGTTGAATAAAAAGTCATATCATCTCTCAAGTGATCTACTTATCTTTTTTATTTCTATCCTTCTAAATCAATTTCCTAAAAGTCTTATAAAATTTGAAAACTAAATTTGTTATATGATATTATCAAGACTAAATGAAATAAGTGTCAAAATGGATTTCAAAGGTGTATTTTAGGGGTATTAGTCTAAATTTATAAAATGCGCAAGTTTTGCTTAGGTAGTTAATATATTTTTGTCATTTTCAATTACCCCAAGTATGTTTGATCATAATCATGTTTAAATCGGAATTGAAAAATTGCATGAATATTACTTCACTTATTTATGATCATTTCACTCATGCATATGTTGTGCAAAACTAAATAATTAAGGTTTAATAAATTTGAAACTCTAATGAAGATGAAACTCATGTACTAATTTTAACTTCCGCAACTTTTTGCGATTTCTTCTCTTCTCATCACTTCATTAGACAGGCCTTACATTGCAAAAACATAATTAAGCAAAATCGGAAGCAAAATCAAAGAAAATCTAGGCCATATGATTAAAATAAGCACTCTCTGTGAGCTAACGCAGGCGCTAGGACCTAACGCCGGCGCTAGCTCAAGTCTCCAATTTTCTGAAATTTTAAAATTCTGAAAAATAAATAAAAATATATTATTTTATATGTACTACTCATTTTTGCAATTCTGCCCGTACTTGTTTTTGAAAAATTAAAATACAAAATTACAAAAGCCAAATTACAAAAAATATTTTGTTTTGTCTTTGGTTATTTGTTTGATTTCTATTCCTATATGCAAAAATCAAATATAAAAATATAAAACAAAAACAAGTATCAAAAATTATTATTTTGAACTTACACTTTCGATTTATATGTATCTTGCAAAAGGGTGATTTGGGCTATCATCCCATCATATCACCTAGTATCGGACGAACCTCTCACAAGGTAGTCCTCGGGAAGTCCAAGATCAATTTTATGAGTTCAAACTTTAAATAAAAATTATTCTTCAAAAATATCAAAAATATTGTATGGACTTCATTGAAAATCAAGCATGAATTAATCTATTATTTAGAACTTCTATAATGTTGCAATTTATCTTTTCAAACTACTTTGAACATTGCTTTCATCATGCTTTGATATATCTATTAATATGTGCATCAATTATTGTGAAAAAGTTGTGTAGAACTACGCTTAGCATGCCTCTAAGTATGAGTAAATGTTGTATGTTTGATAATGATCTTTATTCACTCACTTATTTTGGCATTGTCTACATATGTGCTTAATCTAAGAATGCTTGTGTATGTTTTGTATTAGTACAATGAATTAAAATTGCACAAGTATCTTACCTACACTCCTTTATTTGCACTTTTAAAAGTTAAGAAAAGTGGTTATGTTTTTCATAAATTATATTGGTTTGCAAAACAAGTGTATTCGGAGAACTTTGTACAAAACAAAAATCATAAAATAATGTGACAAAGATAACTCCATCAAGCACTACTTGAACCTCCTGATAAGTCTTAATCAGCATTGTGAGGTTGAGCACCTTGGAAAGAATAGTAAAGTATCTGGTGCAAACCATAACTTTCTTTCAAAATAAAAACCACTTATTCTTAAGTACACCGGATCACAATAAAAATCAATATTGAAGAATAAAAATATGTGATCCCCCAAGCACTACTTTGCACCCTGATAAGTCTTAATGAGCATTGTGTGTGCAAAGCACCTTGGTAGTTGTACATTTTCTTTGTGCATTGAAGTTTGTGGAAGTAAAATTATTTGTGTTTTATTGTGCTCTCTAATTTACATATTACTTGTATTTTTGATTAAACATTTGTTTACTCTATTCAAAATACACTTTTGTGCACATCATTATTTTCCATAACACTTCTTCTCATGAGTATTGGATCCTAATGCAAATTCTATACTACTCTTTATTTATGAAATGCACTAGATAATCTAGCATGCTTTCTACAATGTTTGGTCTGTTTTGAAATTGTGAATTAAAGTAACATTGTAGTAATCTCTTTTTGATAACATCATTTCATGCTTGGTTACATTATTATCAAAGTTAAAGATTTTAATTGAAAAATGATTTACAAAAACATCTTCTTTTTGAAATTTAACTCATATATCTTTTTATGGATCATCATTAATTACAATAAGATGTTTCTTGTATTTCTATAAGTCTTCCGCATCATCACCATATAATTGTTTTACCTTGCGCTTTCATGCTTATTTAAAGTCTTTCTTTTGTATGCATCATCACTTGAATCTTCAAATTCCTTTCTTGCAACAAGTGGTAGACTTGCTTGGTAAACTTTATATTGGTTGCTTTTAACATGGATTTTTCTTAAACTCTGATTTATTAATGGATTTCAAAATAGCTATGTGAGTGTTTTGATAAATTCAAATAAAAATATAAACCCATAGGCTATGAACTTATCACTAAAATTAAATGCCTAATGTTTCCAATAAATATTATCCATGACTTCATTTCTCACCATAGCGGGGGTGTAGGGTTGTAGACATCAGATAACCTTTATCTCTAGTCATGTCTTGTCCTTAACCGGGGAGGGTCCAGTGGGGCCTTGTGAGGCACTGGGGGGAAAGAGTGTTAGGTTACGTTGTGTCTAGTATTTGCATATGGGACTAACACCCCAACCTACGGCATGTTTGCAGCTCCTCATGCCCATCCATCATTTAGTACGGGGCTAGGGTGTAGACATATTGTCTGGGTAGTTTAGTTACTTGGAAATCATTATATTTTGTTTATGCTACAAACTCTAATTTATGAAATTGTTGTAATACTCAAAACTCTGATCTATTTCAATAAAAAGTATTCTAAAACTCCTTATCATTTCCTTCTCTACAAGCTCGATCATGCTCTTATCTAATTATCAACTTTTAAGTGGTGTCTCCTTACCTGCTTTTGCTAATAACAAAAGGGGAGAACTAACATGATAAATACTAATCTACTATCAAACTATAATGTTTAATTAAGATGATAGCTTACATATTAGGAGAGCATTCACTTAGGGGGAGCCTGTATTTAGGGGGAGCAATTCTAAATGCTAAAATCGTTCATTATCCTAAGTCATCACTCTCACACACACACAAGTATGTTTCTTCATGCTTATATATATTAATGCTCTGATTTATCATTAATGGTTTTGTTATTATCAAAAGGGGGAATTTGTTGGAACATGGTCTTCCGCATCTCCTAGGTTTGAGAATAACAAAACCTATGTGTATTTGATCTTGTGTGTTTAAGTGTGCAGGATAACAAAGTCCACATGACTCAAGGATTACATAAGAAGGTTGCCCCCAAAGTTGAGCCATCAAATCCAAATCTTCCACTAGCGCTGGCGGTAGCACTAGCGCAGGCGGTAGCTGTCGTTCGACGAACTGTTAGCGACTAAGTCTATTCGTCGAATGTTCTCGTGAACTCCCGATGAATATCGACGAACGCAGACAAAAGTCAAAAAGGCAGACTTGTGAAGGAAATTGTGCGGCTAAGTCAATTCGTCGAATGTTCTCGAGAACTCCCGACGAATTCCGATGAATGAAAACAGAAGACAATACTCCCACTAGCGCCGATGGTAGCACTTAGCGCCTAGCGCTAGCGATGATAGCGTAATTCCGGGAGCACATATGGAAGGAGATAATGCCTGGCGGTAGCCGATAGCGCAGGCGGTAGCGACGCACATAGAAGGCAAGGGAGAATTGTTTCCTCGGATTGAAGATTCTGCCGCGCAAAACATGTCCTAATTTGGGATAGCGCCGCCGGTAGCTGATAGCGCCGGCGATAGCGCAAAGCAATAGAGGAAGGCGGACGGCTTGCTTACAAAGAAGGATTCTCACGCGGAGAATATTTCCTAAACTGGGATAGCGCCGGCGGTAGCGATAGCACAGGCGCTAGCTCCAAGGCTATAAAAAGTACCCCTTAGATCCGTCTTCTTTAAGCCTCTAGAGATCCAGAATTCCAGAGCTTCGTGCCACAGCATAGAGAGGAAGTTTCAGAGAGATACTCCCACAAATCCATAAAGACTAAAGGAGATCAGTGGAGAAGGTTTCAACACGCATCATCATCGTGATGAAAGACCGCATCGACTACGATCATACTCTGCGTCTTCGTTTACTTCTCCAAGAGATCCACATAGAGGGAGTTTTATATTATTGTCTTTTTATTTCACATCTTTTCTGTAATCGTTTAGTAAATTTGCCTCGTGTTGGTGACTAGGTCTGGGTAGGACTTAGGGCTGAAATTCGCCTCGTGTTGGCGACTAGGTCTCGGGTGTAGGTCTAGGGGGTGCTCGAGGCCATATCCGGGGAAGGGTTGGCTAGAGCGGCTTGAGGTCGTATCTGGGGAAGGATCGGCTAAAGCCAACCGGTTCGTGGGGATACGAGTCGGTATAGAAAACAAAAAGAGTCTTTCTATTAGCTTTGATTTCTAGCTTCGATAAGAGATGAAGTTTTGTAATCATGCTTCTCAAGTTAATAAATCATGTCTTTACTTTTACTTCACTTGATTTGTCTTGATCTTCTCTAGTTTAATAATCAAAGCTTTTTCAAAGTTATTCAAAATATATTATAAGTTTTTAAAACCCTTATTCACCCCCCCCCCCCTCTAAGGGCGCCTACCGATCCAACACTACCGTCGGAGCATGGCTTCAACATCCACGGCCCCACCCCCAGCCGAAAAAATCACTTTCTCTCAGAAGGACATGCCGGGTCATGAGGACCCATTCTGCGATGCTTTGGTCATCCAAACCGCCATCGAGAACTTCACGGTGCCTCGAATCCTCGTGGATAACGGGAGCTCGGTCAACGTCGTCTTTAAGAGGGTGTTCGATGAGATGAAGGTGGAGGCCAGAAGGGTGTTGGCCTCGGATGGCTCTCTGTTTGGATTTTTGGGGAGAGGAAAGAAGTGGAAGGTGGAGTGGGACTCCATGTGACCTTGGGGGGGGGGGGGGGGGGCAGTCCCGGAACTGCCGCTTTGTGATAGTGGATTCCCCCAGCAGCTACAGTGCCATCTTCGGAAGGCCTCTCATCAGCGCGTTCCGATGCGTCCCATCCACCTTCCACCAGTGTCTTAAATTCAGCACCGGAGGAATCCAGATTCGGGTCCGGGGAGACCTTAAGGTGGCGAGGCAGTGCAATGTGACTGTCGTCTACACCGTTGATAAGAAAAATTAGACTTCTTCTTCTAGGGTTTATGATTTATAAAAATGCGAAGAATTTTGATGATATTTTCCAAAACTATATTCGATGAAGGCAAGTGTACCTTATCGTATATAATATAGGATATTTTATAAAAATACCAAGGTCGTATTAAACTCGGGTTTGTCGAGTACTTCTACTTCGAGAAAGCGGACTATTATTTTATCGGAGAGAGAGCGGAAAAGAGAACTAAATTGCTACTAAATAAAAGAGAACGAAAATAAAGAAAGAAAATAAAACTTGATTAAAACTCGCTTTGAAATGAAATTAAAAGATAAATACTATCATTCAACTCTAAGCCTTGATCGTGGGGATTCCCGAAGCTCGAACATGCCTCTCTCGAGGTTAATGCCCAACTAAGCTTAGGAAAAATCAACCGGACTCTTGTCCTATAATTGATTACCTAAGACTTGCTTTACGCTGTGAATCCCACTATAGGATTTGACTCCTATCCGGAAGATTTACGTCATCCTCTCTCGAGGGGTGCGTGCAACTCTTTTTATTCTCGAGTGATCGATTCGTACGCACGTCCTATCGGCTAGCTAGAATACGAAAACAAATACCGAAATTCATAACCGGAATATGAACTCGATATCGTTATATTTCGAGAATAAATCGAAGGAGAGAAGATACGATAATAAGGAAAGAGATGATTTTGATTCAAAGCTTGCTAAAAATCAAGACTACAAAATAATTGCTAAAGGAAAAAATTAAAACAAGAAAGAGAGAGAAAGAGGAAGAAAGAGAGTTTGCGAAAATAAAAGAAAGCTTAAATTTTCATTGCCATAAAAGAAAGAGATTACATGAAATAAAACCTACATTACATTGCATGGAATTGAAACTAAGCTAGCTTGCATGAAATAAAATTACAAGGAATGAAAAAAAAGAAATAACAAAATTACATGAAATTAAAGCTAACCCTAAAACATGAAGAAATAAGGAAAACTGTACAAGAACAGCCCAAATGGGCAGGGGGAAGGGAATGGAATGCTGGAGGGGAACCTCTGAATTTATAGGAAAAATTTCCAGGTTACACGCCCTCGGTCACGGGCGTGACCTAGGGCGTGTAATACTTGTTCTGCACGGCTGCGACATCGGCGTGGGCCTTGCGTGACTGTGTCGCGAAAAAGGACATTACACGCCCGTGTAACTTTGGTCACGGGCGTGTACCTGGGCGGCTTCATCAATGCGGCATGGGCTTGAGTGCGGCGCTGCAGCGAAAAGCGATCACGCGCGAAAAGTCACGGGCGTGACTCATGGGTCACGGGCGTGACTGGGGTCAACTCCATCAATGTGGCGGGAAGTCATGGGCGTGACTCTTTGGTCACGGGCGTGACTTGGGTCAACTCCTCGACAGCATCTCCACGTCTCGTCGGTAGCCAGCTGGGAAGATTCTAAGATTACACGCCCTTGGTCACGGGCGTGACCTGGTGTCACGGGCGTGACCTGGTGTCACGGGCGTGACCTGGGGCGTGACTTGCTGTGGACTAGCTCAATCTGCTCGGCAACACTTTTGGACTGATCTTAGTGTTACACGCCCTTGCTCACGGGCGTGACCTAGGGCGTGTACTATGGAATTTGTCCAAAAACACCAGAAAATCTGCAAAACAAAAATACAATTATATTTAGAACTAAAATTATAAAAGAAGTGATTTTTAACTAAAATATAAATAATATTTACAAAATTATATTAAACTTAACCTAAATACTATTATTAAAATAAGCATAAATCCTACTTATCAAATACCCACATACAGCTTTTGCTATTCCAGAGCAAAAGTATGAGAAATATTTATAAGACATTTAATAAAATTTTTAATTAAGACTAAAAATTTATTGAATCACAAGTAAGCTAAAAAGAAAATTTAAGGATCGACGAATTAAGTCCTAAATTATGAAATTAAAATAATAAGAGAAAAATATTTAGCCAAGAGTTCTCAAAAATATTAACTAGTTAACAAAATTGAATAATAAGTAAACAAAATTAGATTTAAAATTTATAAAAACCATAACTTTGAAAAATCTAAAGGAAAAATGTAACTTACTAAGTATTGCTCTCTCCATAACATAATTTAAATCTAGATCAAAGATATTGGGTTAGGGGGGGTTTCATAAATTTTGGCATAAGAAGAGATCTTTGAATGAAGGTGATGGATTTTCCATTTCACCAAAGTGTTTTTTTTTTAAGTAAATATTTTTTTTCTCTTCTAACAACAACCCAAAATGTATATGGTTTAGGAGTAATGAATTTTATCCTCTTACTCCATGCCATATAATCTTTTCAAATATTTTGGGTGCATATGTTTTAGGGACTAATGAATTTTATCCTCTTATTCCCATGACATATGATCTTTTAAAATACTTTTTTTTATGCCATCAAAGGGGGTAGGGTAGAGAAAAGACTTCTAGCTTATAAATTAAATTATTTTGAGAGCAAATTTTAGTACTTTAAACTTTCCTAAGATTTTAAAAGCTTGAGGTAGAAATAATTAAAATCTAAAGGTGTTTAAGCAAGATTACTAAAAATTTGTAACTATTTAAAATAAAAGAGAAGAAGTGCTAAAGAAATACCTCTAATCAAATTAAAATCATAAAATATTTCTTAACACTAAATCACTTAAACAAAAATTAGATTTAGCAAACCATGATAGAATAAACGATTAGCAAATAAAAAAGTATAAATGCTTATAAATAAAATCCAAATGATTTTGGAAATGACAAAAACCAAAGTAAGGGCTTATTATATTTTTGGGATTTTTTTATAAGTTTTTTGTAATAATTTTTTGGAATTTTTTTTTTTGATATTATCTTTTTTTTTTTAGAATTTTTAATATTATCTTTTTTTTGGAATTTTTTAGGATAAGAAATAAATACTAAAAATGCTAAACATAAACTAAAAAAAAACTAATTTTTTTTGTTAATTCTTGGACTTCCCGAGGTCTACTCGGTGAAGGGCTCGCAAGGTACTAGAGGCTGTGAAGGGAATTCAAGCCCAAGGCGTCCTTTCCGAGAATTTAAATTTTTGATTATCTAATTTTTTTTTTATTTTTTTGGGTTTTCTAAATTTTTTTTTAATGAAAAAGCTAATTTTTCTTTTGTAAAAGACAATAAAAAGGAAACAAACTATTTACAAAACTATGTACACAAATATTTTTGGAATTTTGTGATTTTCAAAAAATTTTTTTTTTTGGAAATTTTCTACGATTTTATAATTTAAAAGAAAGAGAAATACACCCCCATACTTAAAGTTCAACATTGTCCCCAATGTTGAAAGCTAAGTATGGAGAATAATAAAATAGAAAATACAAGAGCATGGTTATGAAAGAAAAAGAACAAGGAGAGGAAAAGAAGTACGTCCCTGATGGAGACAGACGACCATCACGATTACCTGCAAAAATTTTCTTTCAAAACCATAAGACAAAACACAAAATTAAAACATAAAAGTTACTTATTATTATTATTATATTTTTTTTTTTGATAAAAGTAATAGTGCTTTCTCTTTTCAAAATATCGACAAAATGTCCCCGGCAACGGCGCCAAAAACTTGATAAGAAAAATTAGACTTCTTCTTCTAGGGTTTATGATTTATAAAAATGCGAAGAAGTTTGATGATATTTTCCAAAACTATATTCGATGAAGGCAAGTGTACCTTATCGTATATAATATAGGATATTTTATAAAAATACCAAGGTCATATTAAACTCGGGTTTGTCGAGTACTTCTACTTCGAGAAAGAGGACTATTATTTTATCGGAGAGAGAGCGGAAAAGAGAACTAAATTGCTACTAAATAAAAGAGAACGAAAATAAGGAAAGAAAATAAAACTTGATTAAAACTCGCTTTGAAATGAAATTAAAAGATAAATACTATCATTCAACTCTAAGCCTTGACCGTGGGGATTCCCGAAGCTCGAACATGCCTCTCTCGAGGTTAATGCCCAACTAAGCTTAGGAAAAATCAACCGGACTCTCGTCCTATAATTGATTACCTAAGACTTGCTTTACGCTGTGAATCCCACTACAGGATTTGACTCCTATCCGGAAGATTTACGTCATCCTCTCTCGAGGGGTGCGTGCAACTCTTTTTATTCTCGAGTGATCGATTCGTACGCACGTCCTCTCGGCTAGCTAAAATACGAAAACAAATACCGAAATTCATAACCGGAATATGAACTCGATATCGTTATATTTCAAGAATAAATCGAAGGAGAGAAGATACGATAATAAGGAAAGAGATGATTTTGATTCAAAGCTTGCTAAAAATCAAGACTACAAAATAATTGCTAAAGGAAAAAATTAAAACAAGAAAAAGAGAGAAAGAGGAAGAAAGAGAGTTTGCGAAAATAAAAGAAAGCTTAAATTTTCATTGCCATAAAAGAAAGAGATTACATGAAATAAAACCTACATTACATTGCATGGAATTGAAACTAAGCTAGCTTGCATGAAATAAAATTACAAGGAATGAAAAAAAAAGAAATAACAAAATTACATGAAATTAAAGCTAACCCTAAAACATGAAGAAATAAGGAAAACTGTACAAGAACAGCCCAAATGGGCAGGGGGAAGGGAATGGAATGCTGGAGGGGAACCTCTGAATTTATAGGAAAAATTTCCAGGTTACACGCCCTCGGTCACGGGCGTGACCTAGGGCGTGTAATACTTGTTCTGCACGGCTGCGACATCGGCGTGGGTCTTGCGTGAATGTGTCACGAAAAAGGACATTACACGCCCGTGTAACTTTGGTCACGGGCGTGTACCTGGGCGGCTTTATCAATGCGGCATGGGCTTGAGTGCGGCGCTGCAGCGAAAAGCGATCACGCGCGAAAAGTCACGGGCGTGACTCATGGGTCACGGGCGTGACTGGGGTCAACTCCATCAATGTGGCGGGAAGTCACGGGCGTGACTCTTTGGTCACGGGCGTGACTTGGGTCATCTCCTCGACAGCATCTCCACGTCTCGTCGGTAGCCAGCTGGGAAGATTCTAAGATTACACGCCCTTGGTCACGGGCGTGACCTGGTGTCACGGGCGTGACCTGGGGCGTGACTTGTTGTGGACTAGCTCAATCTGCTCGGCAACACTTCTGGACTGATCTTAGTGTTACACGCCCTTGCTCACGGGCGTGACCTAGGGCGTGTACTATGGAATTTGTCCAAAAACACCAGAAAATCTGCAAAACAAAAATACAATTATATTTAGAACTAAAATTATAAAAGAAGTGATTTTTAACTAAAATATAAATAATATTTACAAAATTATATTAAACTTAACCTAAATACTATAATTAAAATAAGCATAAATCCTACTTATCAACCGTCTCTTGGATGGGAGAAGCGGGGGAGTGGGACAAGGTGATGGAAGAGGTGGCCGAGGCCGAAGAGGGGGAGAGGTTGGAAGGAAGGAGGGGTGAAGGTGAAGTCCATGCCCAAGAAGGGTCGTTGAAAGGCCCAGGGCGGAGGAGGGGAAAGAGGGAGAGAAGGAAGAAGAGGCCTCGGGAGAAGGGGCGGAAGAGTTGATGGTGGTGGAAGAGGAAGAGATGGAGGAAGGAGCCATGGGGGCTCGCTTGTGGCGGAGAGGAGGACAGTGCCTGGGGAGCGATCCAGCTTGGAAGCAGTGGAGGAAGTGGTGGAGGTGGAGGTGACCACCAAGGCCAGAACAATTGAGAAAATCAGGATCAGCGGGGAGCTCAGCCCGGAGGACCAGAGGAAGGTCTCGGCTTGCGTCCAAGACAACGTGGACGTCTTCGCATGGAGTGTCGCGGAGATGTCGGGGATCGACGTGGATGTGGCGTGCCATCGCCTCAACCTCGATATCGGCACTCGCCCCATCCGCCAGAAGAAGAGGTCCACTGCCGACAAGCTGGAGGCACCTATCCGGGGTGAGGTGGACAAGCTCGTCAATGCTGGTTTTATATCGGAGATCCAGTACCCAGGCTGGGTCTCCAATGTAGTAATGGTGAAAAAAGTGGATGGTATGTGAAGGATGTGCGTTGATTTTTTATTGCTAAATAAATCATGCCCCAAGGATTGTTACCCCTTGCCTAGAATCGACGCGCTGGTTGACTCAGCCGTCGGTTTCTCTGTAATGTCTTTTCTAGATGCTTTTTTAGGTTATCACCAAATTCACATGCACCCGCCCGACATCAAAGATGTCTCCTTCATCACGGGGGATGGATGCTATTGATATATAAGATGATGCCTTTTGGGCTCAAGAATGCAGGGGATACATACCAACGGATGATGGACAGGGTCTTCCGAGAGCAAAAGGGAAGGAACCTTGAGGTCTATGTTGATGACCTCATGGTAAAGAGCCGGGACCTCAAGTCTCACCTCCAAGACATTATAGAGACCTTTGGGACTTTGCGGAAGTACAAGATGAAGCTCAACCCCCTGAAGTGTGTCTTCGGGGCTAGCAGGGGAAAATTCCTAGGCCACTTGCTCACCCCGGCGGGGGGTGGAGCCTAACCCCGACAAGGTTAAAGCAATCTTGGAGTTGGGGTCGCCATGAAACGCGAAGGAAGTTCAACGCCTCACGGTAAAATTGGCCGGGCTCAGCAGGTTCCTCTCCAAGGCAGGTGAGAAGTGTGCCCCTTTCTTCAAGGTGCTCCGGGGAAACAAGAAATTCGAATGGACCTCAGAATGTGTGGAAGCTTTCCAAGCTTAGAAAGGATAACTCACCCAGACCCCACTATTCCAGGGGCCAAGG
Organism: Dactylorhiza incarnata; assembly: GCA_033032865.1. Taxonomy (NCBI): domain Eukaryota; kingdom Viridiplantae; phylum Streptophyta; class Magnoliopsida; order Asparagales; family Orchidaceae; genus Dactylorhiza; species Dactylorhiza incarnata. The sequence continues at coordinate 29,442,001 of JAWHQI010000001.1, forward strand.
CAAGGGGAGGACCTATCCCTATATTTAGGGGTAGGATCAGAGGCGATAAGTTTGGTGCTGGTTCGGGAAGAAGGGAGAAGTCAATTCCCCATCTACTACGTCAGCCGTGTGCTGATGAAGGCGGAGCTCTGATACCCAATTTTGGAGAAGTTGGCGTTCGCCTTGGTGGTATCAGCCCAGAAGCTTAGGCCATACTTCCAAGCACACTCGATCAAAGTGGTGGCCGACCACCTGCTTCGAAAATTCATGGAGGGGGTGGAGCATTCGGGAAGGTTAGCCAAATGGTCTGTGGAGCTATGTGAGTTCGACATCGCATTCATGCCTAGGACGTCAATCAAAGTACAAGCGATGGCAGACTTCATGGCGGACTACGCAACTGAAGTAGGTGAGCATGAGTCACCCTCCCTCGTCGCCTGGAAGATGCTAGTGGATGGTGCGTCAGGGAATCATTCCTATGGAGGAGGGATCGTCCTGATAAGCCCCCAAGGAACAAAGATCGAGCAGGCCCTGAGCATCCATTTCCCTATTACCAACAACCAATCCGAGTACGAGGAAGTGATAGCGGGCCTGCGGCTGGCTAGGGAGCTAGGGGTGCAGGACGTGGAGGTCTCAAAGGACTCCATGGTGGTGGCATGCCAAATTAGGGGAGAATTCGAAGCAAGGGAGCCGACCCTCCAACGCTACAGGTCAAGGGGATCATCGGCCAATTTCGCACTTTTTCCATCACACATGTGCCAAGGAAGGATATCACACCGGCGGACCTACTAGCCAAGTTCGGTCCTCGGGCGGGGGGAATAGTGTCGGAACTCTTTCGACCTTCCATTGAAGAAGGGGAGCTGATGGAGGTGGTTTAGCGAGCATCATGGATGGATACCCTCATCACCTCCCTAACATCGGGAAAGTTCCACGAGGGAGATGTTGACAGGCGGAAGTTCAGGTACAAATCTGCATACTACTCCTTACATGCAGGATTGCTATACCGAAAAACACTCTCGGGGCTCCTGGCTCGTTGCGTGTCGGAGGAGGAGGTCCTGAGGGTCCTTGAGGAAATCCACTCGGGGAGTGTGGCAGTCACTCCGGGAGCCGGACTTTGGAGGGGAGAGTGTTGAGGCATGGCTACTTCTGTCCTACCCTCGGCAAGGACGCAGCAGAATTCGCAAGGAAGTGTTCAAAGTGCCAACTCTATGCTCCACTCCAACTCCTCCCAGCTCAAAGGCTCCGGACCATCACAGCTTCGTGGCCCTTCTCTATATGGGGATTGGATCTGGTGGGACCCTTCCCCCAGGCAAGCGGCCAAAGAAAGTTCCTGCTAGTGATGATTGATTATTTTTCCAAATGGGTCGAGGTGAAGGCGCTGGCCAAGGTAACATCCCAGGTAGTGAGAAACTTCGTTTAGGGTGAAATCATTTGCAGGCATGGGCTTCCCCTAGCCATCGTGACGGATAACGGACCCCAATTCGCCAGCGAGGAATTTGTTGGTTTTTGCAACCAACTCGGCATAGACCTCAGGTTCGCGTCGGTCCGACACCCAAGGAGCAACGGCCAGGTGGAAGCGGCGAACAAGATAATCGTCAACCTACTAAAGAAGAAGGTGGAGAATCTCAGAGGCAATTGGGTGGAGCAGCTACCTACGGTCCTATGGGCTTTGAGAACCACTCCAAGCACGGCCACAGGGGAGACCCCTTTCAAGCTATCCCACGGGTCCGAGGCCGTTCTCCCGATAGAGTTCGAAGTCAAAACCCCCAGGGTGATCACCGCGGGCGATGGAGATGGAGAGTGGTTGGTAGAAAATGATGCATAGCAAAGGTTGTCCCTGGACCTGGTAGAAGAGCTCTGAAACCTCGCTACCGTCCGACAGGAGGAAGTCAAGAGACAGATGGCCAAGTACTTCGACCAACACATCAGGACAAAGCGCTTCGGAAAAGGAGATTTAGTACTAAAGAAGGATGACGCGGCCGAAAGAGGAGCCGCGGTTGGTAAGCTAGAGCCCAATTGGGAGGGGCCTTACATTGCAAGTGAAGTGCTCAAGTCGGGGGGATACCACCTCCGGGATGTGGATGGGGTATCTCTCGGCCGAGCCAGGAGTGGGGATGATTTGAAGAGGTTTTATCCTTAGCAATTTTTGTATCTAACTTTTGAATATTTCCTACTCAAATACATGCATCTTGGAACAACTCTCTGGCAGGTTTCAAGTGGTTTGGTGCTGGAATGCCCCAGATCGATTCCGCTGTCGGGCTCTCATAGACGGCGGGTCAGGTTGATCTCTGGAGAGGCTGGCAATGTTTCAAGTGGTTTGGTGCTGGAATGCCCCAGATCGATTCCGCTCTCAGGCTCTCATAGACGGTGGGTCAGGTTGATCTCTGGAGAGGCTGGCAATGTTTCAAGTGGTTTGGTGCTGGAATGCCCCACATCGATTCCGCTGCCGGGCTCTCATAAACGGTGTGTCAGGTTGATCTCTAGAGAGGCTGGCAATGTTTCAAGTGGTTTGGTGCTGGAATGACCTAGATCGACTCCGCTGCCGGGCTCTCATAGACGGTGGGTCAGGTTGATCTCTGGAGAGGCTGGCAATGTTGCAAGTGGTTTGCGTAGGCAAATAGGTTACTCATAGCGAGAGATTTGGCTCGCAAGCGACCTAAAAGCCTGGGCGAGGCGAGACCATGGGTCTGTTCGCATAAGGGAATAGATCGCGGCAGAGCGACTGAGTCCGTTGTTCGCAAAGTTACTTATAAATTTCGGTGGCGCTAGTAAAGATGGCGAGCCAGAGAGGGCCCGTCTTCGCGGTGGTCCATGGATAACGGTGAGAGCTCGCAAAAGGCGAGTGCGAGCGAGGCAAGCTAATACCGGCCCCTCTCGCAAGGTCCCCCAACATGGTACATCCCAAGCAAGGATAAGGGTCTACAACCTGAGTCTTACCATCGCCGCAGAAGAGAAGGGGCGAGAGCGACCTAGGTAAAATATGGCGATGGGAGAATTGTCAATTAAAGAGACGCGGGCGCGAGCATCAAACGAAAGTTCTAAGGGCACGAGCATAAGAAAATCAAGATCGCGCGAGCACGAATGAAAGAGCGCATGCGAATAAGAAGTAAGGAAATAACATTGGAAAGATAGACAAAGTGTTTCTTTTCATTCCTCACACAAGATTACAGTCCAACGGCGGGCTCGCCGGCAAAAAGAAAAGTTTTTACATTATAAACAACAAAAAACTAAGGCGGCTCGCCAGGTAGCTCTTTTGTCACTCTCGCGGTCCTCTGCCTCTGAGATGGGGGAGAATAAGTCAGGGACGACTTCTTCCATAGTGAACTCCATGGTGTCAGGAACGATCATGTCCGCCCCTTTGAGAGTGTCGAGGACGAGCTCCGCGATCTCCATCAACCTTTTGCGATCGGCTTCTTTTTCCTCTCGCGACTGACCGCGAGTCCCAGCTCGCGGAGGAGGTGGAGGAAGCACCGCCAAGGTTAGATCGCGAACCTAGGCCGTGAGGCAAGTGTTCTTCATCTCCAGGTCGGCGATCCTCGCATGAAGCTGGCTGATAGACTCGGCATCCTGCGAAAAGCGGGTTAGCAAAGGAAATGCGAAGCGAGACAGAAAAAGATTTTTGCAAAGCATTGCTTACCAATTCGCCTTGAAGGCTGGCGAGGAGGCCCACAGACAAGACCTCCTTCCCTTTAAGTTCCGCGACCTCGTCAGCGGACTTCCGGAGCTCAACGTTGAGCTCTTTAATTTCCTTGTCCGCATTGAAGTAGCGGCGACCCACCATATGGGTAAGCTTCGTCGCCAGGAATTGGGCCTGCATGGCCTTGTACACGAGCCCTTTCTGGGTATAGGCCCGGAAGAGGGAGGCATCCTCGCGACCATAGAGCCCAAAGGCGAGGGCGAACGCCTCACCCCTGATTTTGTCACCCTCCACCCAGGAAGGGAGGAGGGAGGAGCAGGCGATCTTGTTCTGATCAGGGTTCCATGCGAGCACCGGCTCGCCAACTGCGTCTGCAAGCTTCATGCCGAGCCCGAAGTTCGCATGGCTCATCGGCTTGGGCTTGGAGGCCGCCTCCCCCAGCTCGCCACCCTCTTTGGCGAGCTCTTGATTCGCTGCAGGAGAAGAGGGGAGGTCGGATTCAGAGAGGTCCACGACCTCTTTCGCCTTGGCGGTGAAGGGGGCTTTCTTGGTCTTCTTCGCCGCCCCCTGCGAGGCGGGCCGGCGTGGAGGGAGGGATCGCTTCTTCCCCGATGAGGAGCTTGGGACATCACGGAAGGCCTCGGCGGCCACGCTCGCAAGCGGGCCCGAGGTGAGGGAGGAAGGAGGCCTGTGCAGGGGGTTGAGCGGAAGTTCACGCTCTCCTGCAAAGATAACTAAGAGCGTTAACTAATCGAAGGAGAGGAGAGTGGAGAGATTGGCGAGCGCGGGTCAAACCTTCTCCTTGGGGGATATGTGGCAACAGGTCCACCCTCTCTCGGAGGATGGAGACCTCAAAGTTCTTTCCTTTGAGGTACTGGTATAAGTGAAAGAAATCGTTGTCTACCTAAATCACCTAAAGGGGGGGTGAATAGGTGATCTCTGTAACATCCCAAATCCTTCTAGACCCCTAGATGGTGTTAGGGCATGGGTGGTGTGCAGAATGGCCACTAAGGCCCTTGGGCCAAGTGGAGTGTGCTAAGTGCACACCAAGGGCACAAAATCAACATAGCCCAATACCACTCCCTTAGGCCAATTGGCCATCAATTCACCAAATTGACCTCCCCCATACCACCATAACCACTAATGAAGACCATAACCATGGAAATTGCACTTTGGTGGGACCCAATTGCATGAAATTGACCAAAATCAACAATAGGTCAACATTAACCAAACTAAGTCAATTAGGGTTCAATTGACCCTCAAATGTTCAAATTGACCTTACCACTACACCCTAAACACCTTAAGGAACCCAATGGATCAAAAAGCCCCATCATGGTGGGACCAATTGACCCCAATTGACCAAAGTCAAACTTTACCCAATTTTGGTCAAATCTACACCCTTTGATTAAATTGAACCAATTGGAGCCCCACCATGGACCAACCAACCTTGGGTAATGACAAGGGACCCAAGGCCATCAAGTGGGCCCATCCCACTCATCATGTTGACCAAGTCAAAGTCAAAGTCAACTCTGGGTCAATCATGGTCAACATAGCCCAAATTAAGTGACCTAGCCTAAATACATTTGAACGAAGCCCTAACCCAATGACCAAACATATGTTCATAACCTAATGGGTCATGTAGGCTGTAGGGAAAAGGCTAACCCAAGCTAACCCAAGCTTAGGCAAATTAGGAAAGTGGCTAAAGGTGGGGGACAAAAGCAAAAAGCAAAAGAAAAGTGGCAATCACCCTTCTCACACTCCAGCCCAATCAGCCTAGGGCCTTGGGTGATTGCTGGGCACCTGAGGATGGGACAGAGGAGCAGCTATTCAGCTGATTGGTTGGCCAAAACACCAATCTTGCGAGCACCTAAGTTCAAAACCGAGTATAAATTCCTCCCCACCCCATTTTATCCATCCCATTAGCTTCAGAGCACTGAAAGCATTCGAAATCGGCTACTAGAGCGGGGAGATTGGTGGAGAATCGTGGTTGTGAGCAGGATCGCCGGAGCAAGGCACTTCCATGGCCAACCGCCGCCGCCGCCACCGCCAAGCTCCACTCGAGGTTCGTTTCTCCTCCCCACCCTCTGTGCTAGCTTCTTAGGTCATTAGGATGAAGTTCCATGCTCAATTGAGCTGGAATCACATTTTCAAAACCATGAAAATCCATGGTTTCCGTCCATGCTCCAATCGCCGGAAAACGCCGCCTCCGAACGCCAGTCACCGGGAAATTGTATCCCCGACCACCATGAAGGTGTAGGAGGGGCAAGTCGGCGGTGGTGGCGTCGGGGATCGCCGGGAAATGGCCGCGCAAGGTGGACCAGGTCGGTTGAATCTCAGCCGTTGGCTGGAGGTTGAAGACGACTCGGTTGCCGCTGATCTGCGTCAAGATCTGTGCGGATCTCACATTTCCTTTATTTATTTAATTCATTATTATGATTTTCTGCCCTGATTATTCAGTCAACTTCAAATAGATATTAAGGCCTCTTAATGGCCGATTTAGAAAAAGTGCCCAACATAAATGTTGTAGGCCTTGGTCTTAACTTTCATTTGGCCTTGAGTTTAGGTCATTTGGTGACATACAGCTCCCTAGGGAGCTGTTTTACTAGGACTGGTCCTACACTAGGTCAGTCCATTAGAAAAATTACCTAGGCCAAACCCTTCCATATTTGGATCTGTGCTTTTAACCATGGATTGGTATACCCTAGGGGCACCCCCTGCCAAAGGGGCATCCCTTGGTGGACAATTTTACCTAGGGTTTTTGTGGTAATTAGAATGTTTAAATTAAGTTGATTTTTGGAGCATATGATGTCCAAATGACACCAAACTTTGGTGGCATACTCTTTGGTGCATGAGTAGTGCCTACCTAAAATTTTATTCCATTTGGAGTTGATTCGATATGGAAAATTTGAAACCCTAATGAGGGCCCATAAGGGTCAAATTAGGGTTTAGGTCATTTTTGAGGAGTTGAGTGTTTTAGCCTCCTCCCATCATGTTGGATATGTGGGTATGGATATACAAAGGCATGTGACACACCCTAGTGGTCCATTTGGAGCCATTAGGGTGGTGTGACCTTAAACCCTAAGGGTAAACCTTTAAGGGTGCAAAGTGAGACTTGTGAAGGGCATGGGAGAAAATGTTCTTGCCTTGGCTCAGAACTTTGGAGATATGTTTGTAGTAGCATAAAATGACTTAATTAATTTATTGAGAATTTTTAGAGGTATTTAAGTATTTTCTTCCTAGTAAATGAAATAGCCACCCTTTCCTTAATAAAATGAAATGCATGGTCATAGGACCTTGTATGGTGTTGAAACTCCATCAGTGGCTGATTAGGGATAAAAATGGACTATAGTAATTTTGTTATGAATTATTGAAGTATTATTCCTTGTGTAGGAAATTTCTAAGTACTTGCTAGTTTAAGGGAATTTAATTTTGAAAAATGTCAAATCATGGGGCAAAATTGTGAAACTTGGTTATTTGTCATTTAAAGCTATTATATGCCCATGATAAATGTTTAGAAGCTTGTAGAGTTATATTTCTTGTACCTCATGTAGAAATTGGAATTTTCAAGACTTGACTATTAAATCTTTTTAAAATACCAAATCATAAGGGAATGTTATGATATTTGGTTAACTGTGATTTTATGTTAATATATACCCATGATAATTAATTGGAGGCTTGTAGAATTATTTTTCTTATACCTCATGTAGAAAGTGGATTTTACATCCTTTTGAGTATTTAATCTTTTTAAAATATCAAATCATGGGGCATTGATCTGATACTTGGTTATCTGTAGTTTTATGTTAATATATGCCCATGATAATTTTTTGGAGGCTTCTAGAATTATAGTTCATGTACCTCATGTAGAAAGTGGATTTTACATCCTTATGAGTATTTAATCTTTTTAAAATATCAAATCATAGGGCATTGATGTGATACTTGGTTATCTGTAGTTTTAGGTTAATATATGCCCATGATAATTATGTGGAGGCTGGTTGAATTATATTTCAAGTACTTCAAGTAGAAATTGGTAATTGCTACCTTTGAATGTTTAATCATTGTAAAATACCAAATCACATGGTAATGACACAATAATTTGGCAAAGGACTCTAGGTCCCCATTTGGACACTTGGTAATATTTGGAGAATTTTCAGAAGTGAAATACTATTTTTCCTAATTATAGTGGCATTTTGGTAATTATACAATTACGATGATTTAGTAGACCAGATGACATCCTAGGGTCATGTTACTCAGTGAACCACGTTGATATGGGATATTACCTTACGGATAATTTTCATGTAGCATGTATAATCATTTTGAGGGTAGTTCATGTGTAATTTGGCTTAAGTCCTTAACTACTTTAAATTATATTAAATACCAATTTAATATGGAAAATTATGAAAATTGGAGCATACCCTATTAAGGTCAGTGGGAACCTTGGATAATTATTAGAGACCCTGGTGATGAATATTTAGAAGGATTCCCTTATGGGGTTGATGGATAGTTCTAAATTGTGGTCTGCGTTTAGTAAAAACAGAATTTTGAGTTCTAGACAATTCAGACCCCTAAGTAGGATTTAGGAGGTATATCCAATCAGTAAATGAGATGTAGCACACCATGATTCAAGGAGGGTCAATCCTAGGGATACTTGTTGGGTGGTGCTAGTGTTAACGTAGAAGGAATGAAGGTACATCCAACCCGATTGGGTGGGACGGGGGATGAGCTAAGTCACTTTAACTATATGTAATGATGAAGGGTGAACCAAACATTAATCACCAACTAAAGTAATTGTCTTGAAGAGGATTGTGGGGTTGAGCCCATTGATCTGTAGTACCGTTAGGGGCCCCTTTACGGAGTACACCGCGGGAAGTCCAAGATTCACCCTAAGTATAACACGAACTAAATTGTTGGCAAGAGTAGCCTAAGTGGGTATGCAGACTGGTATGGATCTCCTCTAGGAAGGAGATGGGTTGGATCAGCTTGTGTGTTAGTCCCTGAGCCGGAAGCTCGGGTGGACATGTTATCACCTATCACTTATTCAAATAGTGGCGAGTCTTCGGTACTAGGCTAGTCGTGTCACTGACGGTAGTACGTTGACTCAGGTGAGGGTGAGGTTTAGAGGGCCGGTAAGTTTGAGTACCGCGGTCTGGAGGACAATCCTGAATAACCCACCCCGACCTTAAAGTCTGGTGGATTCCAGTAAGAGTACGCAGGAGCTCCGTTGTTGTGTTATTAGCGTTGAGGCGTACATGAGGTCTAGGCTTGGTAGTGACCATACCCGCCTAGGATGTGGAGTGCCCGATCCACTGCCACCGTGAGCCACGACGGTCGGTACCCTAAAGGTTGGTTTCCTTTCAAACAAATTGGGAACTATAAAGGTCTATGCGCATAGAGTCGTGTGGGTGAGTCACATTGCATAAATTCATTAAAACATCATAACCATGGCATAACATAACATACACATAGCATACCCCCATCATATAAATTAGTATGGGCTCTTTTATATGATGGGTTACCTGGACATCTTAACTTATATGTCGTATGGGCGTTCATATAAGTTAAGGTACAAATCTGTGATGGTAGTTTAGATTTACTTACTACACTGCGTTTCCTTTCTACTTACTGCTTACTTCATTGCTCTACTTTACTGCCTTATACCTGCACTATACTGCTAGCTAGATTTTACTGCTTTACTTATACCTGCTTGAGTAGTGCCATGTCACCACCTTCTTGTTTACCCCTTGTTTGTCCTCCGCTTCTTCCTCCCGCTCGGTGCCTAGGAGTCGTGGAGGGAGGCGAGGACAAAATGGCTTAGTCTTTATGACTAACGGTCGCTGTGACCGCAGGAGTCTGAGGAGGCAGAGTTGTCCCGCGCGTAGCAGGATGAGATGGCAGGACCTGAGCAGCAGATGCAGCGCACTACCACGACGCCACAGGTTGATGATTAGATAGTTAGATTTCCGCTTCTTGAGAGCTTTTGTTGTAGACTTCCGCATGTTGTAGAGAGAGAGATAGTACATTACTTTGCATATGTATTGGGTTTAAGCCCCTTTAGTTGTACTTCTCTTATGGACTTTCTGTTTTCATTATATATGATGCTGTGATTGTGGACATGCCTTCTTTTATGTACTTACTTTTTGGCATATTTTACTTATGATCATATAGCCGGCAGGGTTGGTGCTGAGCAGTGTTAGTCAACCCGAGTGTTGGTGACACCGCAAGGCAGCGATTCTGGGCGAAGGTCTACCTCAACCGTGCGATACGGGAGAGGTTCGAGTTTTCAAGTACCCAAATGGGTTTTGGAAAAAGAGACCTTACAAATGGTATCAAAGCACGAACGATCATAAGAGAAAAGTCCACAACATACTGGGTCACCCCGCTCGAGTGTAGTTTGCGGACAAACTATGCAGCGGAAGCTTTGGTGTGCCCATGTATGAAATCACATAAAACAGTCCATTAAGCAGTAAATTAGGTCAAATTTTGACTTACTTAGACAATTTAGTGACGCACCCTAGCCCAAAGAGCGACCTCGGGTCTAGATTTGGTTGAAGGTTAAGGATACCCAGCGTAGCTAAGGGAAGAAGTTAGTATAAGTCTTGACGTTGAGACTTTCACACTAAAGGTTACGCTTTACTATCAAGTAGTAGGACCTTTTCCAGGAGATCGGGTGTCTGTAGTCTTCGTTAGAGTAATAGAAGACCCATAAGCATAACCCCTTACCATAACTTGATACTTCCCATTACAGTACGTTGAGACAACCACCATAAAATACCAGAGGTCGAATTGGAATTTGAATATTTTGTTTGGAAAAGGCCCCTTTCCTAGTTAATCATATAGGGAACTCGAAAAAGTTAGCATAATTTATAGCATTGGGAGCCTAAGTTTTGTCATAACATTATGTCTCGGGGTGGAACACCAAGTCAGAAATTTTTTATGCCCTAAAGTTTTTGCACGTATGTAAGATGAATATACCGTAGAAGTATTGAAGAGACTTAGCCCAAATCGGTAGGGGCTTATCCTTTTGTTTATTGAGCCAATAAAATACCGACTTGGATTACCCCCTAGACTCTGTTTAGAAAAGGTTGTGACATTTTCGTAGTAATCTCGAGTTTTGGAGTATTCAATGAAACTCAGGTGATGACGAGATCTTATTCATACACTTTTGATTTGTGGACCAACCCTCCTTAGAAGTTTGAGACCCTTGGAGAACTACTTCACCTTAAATAACATGGAGTGTTTATACCAAGTTGTGATCGCTATAGTTATACTGGCAAGTTAAGTGAATGGTACACTTCAAGAGTGAGCGTGTACTCATCTTATTGCTCCAAGGCTGATTCTAAGTCGACAAAAGTGATCAACTTGTTAATCATTTGATTATACGTAAAGGGTTGTATAGGGGATGGGCATAAGACTCTCAGAATCAAGAACGTCGGGTTAAGAATTTAGGGAATTTCACTAACTTCCTGATCCAAGCAATGTGGTCTTGTCTTTTATAAGGACGTTTGGTCATCAAGCTCTTACCGGTCACAAAGGAAGAACATCATAAACGGCGGATTCAGTGCAAGACCAAGTAGAATTTAGAATGGATAGAAGTAAGACTGGGCTATAAGTCCGCCTGACCATAAGAAATAATCAGTTTATCGTAACAAACATGCAAGTGTATTGTTGTAGATACACCTTCTTAACCTCGAGACATCGATTGGTAGAGTTATCCAAACAATTAATAATCATTGACGTCCGAACAAATGTCTCGATTTAGTCAAGTATTGAAAACAAGGAAGAATGCCTGGTTTAGTGGCTTGGGAAAAATGTGTCACATCATGGAATTTTGAAGTCAAGTTTTCGCAAGTAAAGATTACAACTAGAGTTTCTGGCACTCCAGGGCTTTCAAGGGTAATTTTCGGATAGTATTTTTTTAATTAAAATTCAAGCCCTCTCCGTGGTGAAAATTTAGTTAAGATCATCTTACTCTTAGAGTTGGTTTATGCATCACCAGAGAACTTAGGAAGGTGACTCTTTGGATCTTGTAATGCGACAGTATAAACTATTTAGGGCTAATATGGAGAATTTTTACTATGTTCGGATCTCGGGAAAGATGACAACGACCGTCATGTGTTGAAATATTGAGGAATGCGGAGTTGAAACGATTGAGTAGTGCCGCTACTATCAACTCCCGCTTAAGATTGTTAACTTTACTTGATGATACGTAGCGACGAAATTTTTGGATGACATAACTATGAGAAGGGTCGTTATGATGAAATCTTTAATTCATATTTTATAGCATAAGTGAGATGAGACCTCTTGTCTTTGAAAGTATAGCCCACCCGTTATTGGAAATCTAAAGTGAAAATATGTCGATTGATATATTGAAGATATATAATCTACATACAATCCTCCGATCTTAAGAACCAGAAAGTTACGATTTCTCCAAAATTTATAACCTCAGTTAGGAAGATTCAGGAATGAGGGAGACAAGTTTGACCTTCAGATATAAATGGTGGAATTTCTCGAGGATTAATGGGTTTTAATGAGTCACCCTTCATGTTGAAATCAAATTGTGCCAAAACTTGTCATGAAAAAGGGGTTTTACCCTCGTGAGTTATGAACCAATGGATATGGAAAGTAGATGGGAGTCATTTCGCGAACATCATTTTAAACTACAGACGTATGTTCCTCAAGAAAAACTTGGAAGATATCTACATTTATTTAACGTATGGAAGCGTTAACCTCGTGTAACGTTCGTAGGACATAAGAGACTCTGGTCCAAGTGTAATCAAGGTTTATGTTATTATTCTGTAGCTGATAAAACTGACCTTGTATCCGCGGAGTCGGAAACGGTTTATCAGCAGAGACCTCATATGTTAAGGGATAATGCCTCTTGGTGTAGGTGGTGTTGAACACCTACGTGTAAGGGAATCATATAGTGAAGAATCAACATAGACAATGGCGGTTGGTTAAATGGTCACGTCCTGGCTAATCGATTTATGAGTAGAGTATTAAATAAGCATGGTTCGTGAATGTAACCTTATGAAGTTAAGTTGAACTCGAAGGTTTTTGGTGCCATCTAGCGCGACATGATAGTATAAATTAACTCGGTAAGTTCTTATGTATTTCAGGTAGATCCCCCTTCGGGGAGTGTAGTGATTTTGATAACACCCGCGCCTGGTTAGCTTGTTTTGGTTTCTTTGAAGTGTCTATTTCCTATTTATTACCGGGATGGAGCAAGTAGAACCCGCATTGTGATTAATGGCACGATGATCTGAGCGGCGGGTTAAAACTTCATTTAAACCCAGTAGGAATATTGCCGACAATCTTAGCGAGTAATAGTAGAAGTGCAATGAGAAATTTTGGTAAAGAATGTTGCTCCGGTTTGAGTTCTCAAATAGTAGAGGTCCGAGTTCTTCCGTGGAAGGAGATTCTGATGTCCGATCATTAATTTCAATCATGGGCAAGAGGAGCACAGCTGGGTGCCCTTGGACTTCATACAACAATGTTTCCCCGGAACTCTTCACCTCAGGTGCAAATTAATCGTCTTTGAAATCCTTTACTCTTATAAGTACTTGCAACCGGTAAACCCAAACCTAAATTTCGAGGACGAAATATTTCTTTTGTTTATTGGGATTTGTAACATCCACAATCCTTCTAGACCCCTAGATGGTGTTAGGGCATGGGTGGTGTGCAGAATGGCCACTAAGGCCCTTGGGCCAAGTGGAGTGTGCTAAGTGCACACCAAGGGCACAAAATCAACATAGCCCAATACCACTCCCTTAGGCCAATTGACCCTCAATTCACCAAATTGACCTCCCCCATACCACCCTAACCACTAAGGAAGACCATAACCATGGAAATTGCACTTGGGTGGGACCCAATTGCATGAAATTGACCAAAGTCAACAATAGGTCAACATTAACCTAACTAAGTCAATTAGGGTTCAATTGACCCTCAAATGTTGAAATTGACCTTACCACCACACCCTAAACACCTTAAGGAACCCAATGGACCAAAAAGCCCCATCATGGTGGGACCAATTCACCCCAATTGACCAAAGTCAAACTTTACCCAATTTTGGTCAAATCTACACCCTTTGATTAAATTGAACCAATTGGAGCCCCACCATGGACCAACCAACCTTGGGTAATGACAAGGGACCCAAGGCCATCAAGTGGGCCCATCCCACTCATCATGTTGACCAAGTCAAAGTCAAAGTCAACTCTGGGTCAATCATGGTCAACATAGCCCAAATTAAGTGACCTAGCCTAAATACATTTGAACCAAGCCCTAACCCAATGACCAAACATATGTTCATAACCTAATGGGTCATGTAGGCTGTAGGGAAAAGGCTAACCCAAGCTAACCCAAGCTTAGGCAAATTAGGAAAGTGGTTAAAGGTGGGGGACAAAAGCAAAAAGCAAAGGAAAAGTGGCAATCACCCTTCTCACACTCCAACCCAATCAGCCCAGGGCCTTGGGTGATTGCTGGTCACCTGAGGAGGGGACAGAGGAGCAGCTATTCAGCTGATTGGTTGGCCAAAACACCAATCTCGTGAGCACCTAAGTTCAAAACCGAGTATACATTCCTCCCCACCCCATTTTATCCATCCCATTAGCTTCAGAGCACTGAGAATAGTCGAAATCGGCTACTGGAGCGGGGAGATTGGTGGAGAATCGTGGCTGTGAGCAGGATCGCCGGAGCAAGGCACTTCCATGGCCAACCGTCGTCGCCGCCACCGCCAAGCTCCACTCGAGGTTCGTTTCTCCTCCCCTCCCTCTGTGCTAGCTTCTTAGGTCATTAGGATGAAGTTCCATGCTCAATTGAGCTGGAATCACATTTTCAAAACCATGAAAATCCATGGTTTTCGTCCATGCTCCAATCGCCGGAAAACGCCGCCTCCGAACGCCAATCGCCGGGAAATTGTAGCCCCGACCACCATGAAGGTGTAGGAGGGGATAGTCGGCGGTGGTGGCGCGGGGATCGCCGGGAAACAGCCGCGCAAGGTGGCCCAGGTCGGTTGAATCTCAGCCGTTGGCTGGAGGTTGAAGACGACTCGGTTGCCGCTGATCTGCGTCAAGATCTGTGCGGATCTCACATTTCCTTTATTTATTTAATTCATTATTATGATTTTCTTCCCTGATTATTCAGTCAATTTCAAATAGATATTAAGGCCTCTTAATGGCCGATTTAGAAAAAGTTCCCAACATGAAAGTTGTAGGCCTTGGTCTTAACTTTCATTTGGCCTTGAGTTTAGGTCATTTAGTGACCTAAAGCTCCCTAGGGAGCTGTTTTACTAGGACTGGTCCTACACTAGGTCAGTCCATTCGAAAAATTACCTAGGCCAAACCCTTCCATATTTGGAGCTGTGCTTTTAACCATGGGTTGGTATACCCTAGGGGCACCCCCTGCCAAAGGGGCAGCCTTGGTGGACAATTTTACCTAGGGTTTTTGTGGTAATTAGAATGTTTAAATTAAGTTGATTTTAGGAGCATATGTTGTCCAAATGACACCAAACTTTGGTGGCATACTCTTTGGTGCATGAGTAGTGCCTACCTAAAATTTCATTCCATTTGGAGTTGATTTGATATGGAAAATTGGAAACCCTAATGAGGGCCCTTAAGGGTCAAATTAGGGTTTAGGTCATTTTTGAGGAGTTGAGTGTGTTAGCCTCCTCCCATCGTGTTGGATATGTGGGTATGGATATAAAAAGGCATGTGACACACCCTAGTGGTCCATTTGGAGCCATTAGAGTGGTGTGACCTTAAACCCTAAGGGTAAACCTTTAAGGGTGCAAAGTGAGACTTGTGAAAGGCATGGGAGAAAATGTTCTTGCCTTGGCTCAGAACTTTGGAGATATATTTGTAGGAGCATAAAATGACTTAATTAATTTATTGAGAATTTTTAGAGGTATTTAAGTATTTTCTTCCTAGTAAATGAAATATCCACCCTTTCCTTAATAAAATGAAATGCATGGTCATAGGACCTTGTATGGTGTTGAAACTCCATCAGTGACTGATTAGGGATGAAAATGGACTATAGTAATTTTGTTATGAATTATTGAAGTATTATTCCTTGTGTAGGAAATTTCTAAGTACTTGCTAGCTTAAGGGAATTTAATTTTGAAAAATGTCAAATCATGGGGCAAAATTGTGAAACTTGGTTATCTGTCATTTAATGCTATTATATGCCCATGATAAATGTTTAGAAGCTTGTAGAATTATATTTCTTGTACCTCATGTAGAAATTGGAATTTTCAAGACTTGAGTATTAAATCTTTTTAAAATACCAAATCATAAGGCAATGTTATCATATTTGGTTAACTGAGGTTTTATGTTAATATATGCCCATGATAATTAATTGGAGGCTTGTAGAATTATTTTACTTATACCTCATGTAGAAAGTGGATTTTACATCCGTATGAGTATTTAATCTTTTTAAAATATCAAATCATGGGGAATTGATGTGATACTTGGTTATCTGTAGTTTTAGGTTAATATATGCCCATGATAATTATTTGGAGGCTTGTAGAATTATAGTTCATGTACCTCATGTAGAAAGTGGATTTTACATCCTTATGAGTATTTAATCTTTTTAAAATATCAAATTATGGGGCATTGATGTGATACTTGGTTATCTGTAGTTTTAGGTTAATATATGCCCATGATAATTATGTGGAGGCTCGTTGAATTATGTTTCAAGTACTTCTAGTAGAAATTGCTAATTGCTACCTTTGAATGTTTAATCATTGTAAAATATCAAATCACATGGTAATGACACAATAATTTGGCGGAGGACTCTAGGTCCCCATTTGGACACTTGTTAAGTTTTGGAGAATTTTCAGAAGTGAAATATTATTTTTCCTAATTATAGTGGCATTTTGGTAATTATACAATTATGATGATTTAGTAGACCAGATGACATCCTAGGGTCATGTTACTCGGTGAACCACCTTGATATGGGATATTACCTTACTGATAATTTTCATGTAGCATATATAATCATTTTGAGGTTAGTTCATGTGTAATTTGGCTTAAGACCTTAACTACTTTAAATTATATTAAATACCAATTTAATATGGAAAATTATGGAAATTAGAGCATACCGTATTAAGGTCAGTGGGAACCTTGGATAATTATTAGAGACCCTGGTGATGAATATTTAGAAGGGTTCCCTTATGGGGTTGATGGATAGTTCAAAATTGTGGTCTGCGTTTAGTAAAAACAGAATTTCGAGTTCTAGACAATTCAGACCCCTAAGTAGGGTTTAGGAGGTAGAGATGTAGCACACAATGATTCAAGGAGGGTCAATCCTTGGGATACTTGTGGGTTGGTGCTAGAGTTAACGTAGAAGGAATGAAGGTACGTCCAACCCGATTGGGTGGGACGGGGGATGAGCTAAGTCACTTTAACTATATGTAATGATGAAGGGTGAACCAAACATTAATCACCAACTAAAGTAATTGTCTTGAAGACGATTGTGGGGTTGAGCCCATTGATATGTAGTACCGTTAGGGGCCCCTTTATGGAGTACACCGCGGGAAGTCCAAGATTCACCCTAAGTATAACACGAACTAAATTGTAGGCAAGAGTAGCCTAAGTGGGTATGCAGACTGGTATGGATCTCCTACGGGAAGGAGATGGGTTGGATCAGCTTGTGTGTTAGTCCCTGAGCCGGAAGCTCGGGTGGACATGTTATCACCTATCACTTATTCAAATAGTGGCGAGTCTTCGGTACTAGGCTAGTCGTGTCACCGACGGTAGTACGTTGACTCAGGTGAGGGTGAGGTTTAGAGGGCCGGTAAGTTTGAGTACCGCGGTCTGGAGGACAATCCCGAATAACCCACCACGACCATAAAGTCTGGTGGATTCCAGCAAGAGTACGCAGGAGCTCCGCTGTTGTGTTATTAGCGTTGAGGCGTACATGAGGTCTAGGCTTGGTAGTGACCATACCCGCCTAGGATGTGGAGTGCCCGATCCACTGCCACCGTGAGCCACGACGGTCGGTACCCGAAAGGTTGGCTTCCTTTCAAACAAATTGGGAACTATAAAGGTCTGTGCGCATAGAGTCATGTGGGTGAGTCACATTGCATAAATTCATTAAAACATCATAACCATAGCATAACATAACATACACATAGCAAACCCCCATCATATAAATTAGTATGGGCTCTTTTATATGATGGGTTACCTGGACATCTTAACTTATATGTCGTATGGGCGTTCATATAAGTTAAGGTACGAATCTGTGATGGTAGTTTAGATTTACTTACTGCACTGCGTTTCCTTTCTACTTACTGCTTACTTCATTGCTCTACTTTACTGCCTTATACCTGCACTATACTGCTAGCTAGATTTTACTTCTTTACTTATACCTGCTAGAGTAGTGCCATGTCACCACCTTCTTGTTCACCTCTTGTTTGTCCTCCGCTTCTTCCTCCCGCTCGGTGCCTAGGAGTCGTGGAGGGAGGCGAGGACAAAACGGCTTAGTCTTTATGACTAACGGTCGGTGTGACCGCAGGAGTTCGAGGAGGCAGAGTTGTCCCGCGCGCAGCAGGATGAGATGGCAGGACCTGAGCAGCAGATGCAGCGCACTACCACAACGCCACAGGTTGATGATTAGATAGTTAGATTTCTGCTTCTTGAGAGCTTTTGTTGTAGACTTCCGTATGTTGTAGAGAGAGAGAGATAGTACATTACTTTGCATATGTATCGGGTGTAAGCCCCTTTAGTTGTACTTCTTTTATGGACTTTCTGTTTTCATTATATATGATGCTGTGATTGTGGACATGCCTTCTTTTATGTACTTACTTTTTGACATATTTTACTTATGATCGTATAGCCGGCAGGGTTGGTGCTGAGCGGTGTTAGTCAACCCGAGTGTTGGTGACACCGCAAGGCAGCGATTCTGGGCGAAGGTCCACCTCAACCGTGCGATACGGGAGAGGTTCGAGTTTTCAAGTACCCGAACGGGTTTTGGAAAAAGAGACCTTACAATCTCTACTGCGATTGCGGAATAAAAATTAAGTACACACACAACAAGAAAAATCACAGCATGGAGACACAAGATTTATAGAGGTTCCCCAAGGTGGGTACTCCTCTCTCCCGCTTCGCCTATCTAGCACTTCGGGCTAGCGTCGACAACTTCGCCAAAACTCGGATTTATCAACAAATCCTACACTCGGAGACAACGGCTCCTACAAACTCGGAGAACAACCTCTCCTACAAAAGCACCCGGAGATAAACTCCTACAATTCGGAGCAAAGTACTCCTACAAAATAACTCGGAGAAAAATCTCCTACGAGAATCAAATAGAGTTTGAAATAAAATACTTCTATTAAATCTCAACAGAGATTAACTTCAGATCTTGGAAAAACCGAGTCTTCTTCTTCCTTGAGAACGAAAGCTTGGATCTTCAAAGATTTGGAAGAAAGGAAACTCGGCAAACCTGATCTGAATAGGCCCTTTGATTTTCTTGAAAAGATCTTCAAAAATATGGAGCAGCAAATAAATCAAAAGCCTTCTTATCTGAGAAATCTCTAACAACACTGAAGAACGAGTCTTGAGGGCGCAGAAGTTAGATCTCAGAGAAACTTGTTCAGCGAGCAAGAAGGAAAACGGCTGGGTTCTTCTTTTTCAATCGGGTTTTAATAAAAGTAATCTTACCCTAAAAATAAGAGATTATTTATAGGAAGAACTCCAACGGCTAGGGCGACAGACAGGGAATGATCGACACGTGTGCTGCACATGGCGGCCAACCCTAATTTTAAAAAATGAAACATATTTTTGAAATCCGTCTGTCCGTCATTCGTCGAGACTTCACGTGAACATGACGAATTGACTTAGCCATTAAAAAAATTGAACAACCCATGAAAAGCTCCTTCTGTTTTCATTCGTCGGGATTCGTCGGGTGTTCTCGAGAACATTCGACGAATTGACTTAGCCGCACAATTTCCTTCACAAAGCTGCCTTTTTGACTTCTGTCAGCATTCGTCGATATTCGTCGGGAGTTCACGAGAACATTCGACGAATGGACTTAGCCACAGGAATTTCTTCTTTCAACTGGAGATTTGGCTTCTGTCTGGATTCGTCTGGAGTCATCGGGACTTCACGTGACATCTCGACGAATTGACTTAGCAAAAATTCCTTTTCTTCTGAAAACCTGCTCCACTCCTCAAACTTGAAAGCCTTCAGTTATTAGAATATGAAGTGCACCCCAAAAGAGAGATTACACATGGACCAACACTTTGTTCTATACAATGAGGGATTACATTGTCTAGAATTATGTTTGGTGATCCATTGCAACCTGACTTTGGTGTGCACTTAGCATTATGACCTGTCACAACACATCTAAAGAGAAATCATCAAATACATACTCAATTCAATTTAGTTCACTAGGGGACATCTTCAAATCCAGGTAATTGTGGATACAATACCCAACAATCTCCCCTATTTGAAGATGTCATAACCCTATACACTAAGTTGAATTGCACAGAAAGTATAATTGAATAAAAACAGCACAACCAGGCAGTAATAATTAAAGAGAGAATCAATGTTTATTCAAACACAAATATATATATAAACAAAGAAAACAACATGATTCCAGAACAGCTCAGCTCATGCTTGATCCTTGCCTTTCTGCTTTCCAAAAATTCTTTCCACTGCCTCAGCTCTCTTTTTCTGTTCAGATTCCATTCTTTCAAAGAATGCCTTTGGCTTAGGCCAATATCTATCAGGAGCAGTCTCTTTAGATCCACCTGTCTTGAAATGAATTCTCCTTTCAATTGTCCTTTTCTTGAACTTATCTCATTCCTCCTGACTGTAATGTTTACTGACACTTTCATTTTGCTTACTAACAAGGTTGAAAGCTGTAAGAATGATATTCTTTGAAGTAGGACTCCAGCTTTATTGGAAATTTCTTGGAGGAGGCCCATCATAGAATTCTCTGATCTTCTTATGAGGATTGGACCTTTTAGCAGAAGGTTTATCACCAAAGATCTTCCTTTTCAAGGACTTATCAGAAGATTCAGAAACCTTGGAGCTTTCAAGCACTGGATCATCCCAGAACTCTTGGTAGGTAGAGGCTGGAATATCTGCTTCAGCAAAATCAGAATCCTCAACAGGAATTTGAGAAGAACTTGGAGCACTTGGACCTGGAGCACCTGGCATGTTGTCCACAACAGTGAATCCAAGCAAGCCTGCAACCTCCTTGAATAGCCAACTTGTAGATTCATGAGTGTACCAATTTACATCTACAACATTTTGTAATATGTTTTCCTTAAGCTCATGCATCTTGGAAAATACATTTCCATCCAAATCACTAACTTTACCTGCACTTTCTTCTATCTTAGACACAATACTCTCCTCCCCCTTTATGACATCTTCATGTAGGAGGGTATAGAGTTTGGCCAGTTGTCTTTCAACTTGATCATCCAGAAAAGTAAGCCCTTGATCATGAGAAGCTCTGAGAGCTGTTTGAGCAGTATTCAGATGAAGGACATCTTCACCAACCTGATGCAAGTTCTTTAGAGCATGCCCAACTGCCTTATTGGTGTGGTCCAATGCTTTTCCTGCCTTTGTCATCCAGGCTTCTTGATCACTCTTGAATTTGCCCATTTCATGCTTCATCTCAGCCATTTCCTGCCTCAAAGCACTATCTACTTTCAATTTTCTGATAAACTGACTTGATGGACTGATCAAAATGCTCTGTTTGAGCTTGCAGCAAAGTTGAAATTGACTTGAGCAAAGAAGATTGAGAACTCTCTCCAGTTTCAAAAACATCAGGAGAGACTCTATCAGCTACAAAACTTGTACACTGTGCTTGCTCATCAAGCACTGTTGCTCTTGGAGATTGTCTCAAAATACTTTCTGGAGGGCGCAAGAGCAGCACAGGAGGGACTACAGATTCACCCATAAATATGTCTTCATGTTATTTCTCCCCCTCATCCAAGGACATCCCCTTGGCAAACTCCAACTGAGCACCAAAACTGCCCATCTCCATAGAATCTGATTTCTCAGAAGGAACAGATTCATGATCTGCCAAGTCTTCACTATGTTCTGAATTATAGGCAAACTCTGCAGGGGATCTTCTTGAGTCTTCTAACATAGCAGCTTCATCTTCAGCATCAGATTTCCCTTGACCTTCCAGGTCAGGAACAACAGGATTAACTGGATCAACATACACTGGATCAGTATGAACTGGATCAATTTCACTGGGAGGAATTTCCTTTGAAGCAGCACCACTTGCAACAATGTCTCTTGGGGTTGGAGGCTCCCCCTCAACATGTTCACCTCTGCCCTGATCAGGAGCAGTACTAAGTCCACTACCCCTTGAGGGTTGACCTTCTTCATGAGTCCTATTCTCATTCTGCATAGGGTCCTCATCACCACTAACAACATTCTTGACTCCACCCTTTGGAATGACCCTTTCCCATTTGGAGAAAATAGAGGAGTTGATTTTCTTAGTGTGATGGATGGGGATACCTCTTCCAAGATTAAAAAAATCTGGATTACTACCATTCAGCAACAAACTAATAATTCTTCCAAAATTTGGGGCATGAAAGCTGTCTTTAATT
The DNA here is from genome assembly GCA_033032865.1 of Dactylorhiza incarnata. Classification (NCBI taxonomy): domain Eukaryota; kingdom Viridiplantae; phylum Streptophyta; class Magnoliopsida; order Asparagales; family Orchidaceae; genus Dactylorhiza; species Dactylorhiza incarnata. The sequence goes on from JAWHQI010000001.1 coordinate 29,464,173, forward strand.
TTCTCAAAAAGAACTTCACCAAAATTAAAACTCTTTCTACAAATAATAGCTGTGTGAATATTAAAAGCTTCTTCAGATAGGTAGTCATGTGAGCCTACCTTGCACAATAAGACTTTTCCTAAAATATCACATAGAAGCTTACCTCCGTCATTCATGAATTTTCTTCTTATCTTTGAACCTTCATCAAGAATGCCACAGAATCTTTTGGCCTGGAGAAAGTCTTCAGCATACACTTCTTCTGATTCGACTTAGGCATCCTCAAGATCATGTTGATGCCACTAGCTTTCAAAACTATTTTACAAGACCTGATGCAGCTCTTTATCTTCTTGCCTTAACCAGAGATTTTTGCATTTCTGTAGAACTCAAGAACGTCTTGTTCGAGAATTTTAGCCGGCTCTTCCAAGACATAACTGAGCCCGGCGACATCAAGCATCAAAATAATGTTTCTGAACTCATCTGAAGCAGTTCGAAAGCTACCTCGCACCAGCACTCCACCTGAATGCAGACCTCCAGGGCTTTGGGCGCCATCGAGCTTGACGAAATCGGGGAAGAGAAACAGTGTTTTCTCGAGGGAGACGAAGAGACGAGAAGGGTTTCACGGAAGAGTGCATGGAATCACGTGTTCTTTTTGTTTATATATATATATATATAATAAATTTAGGCGCGTACCTGATTTCACGGATGGCTCTTGAGATCCAATAAATTGAATTTGATAATAAGACTTTTCAAGGAGACGTGTCCGAGAAGATAAAAGAAATTGACCCGTGATATCTCGTGAAATTCCAATATTCTTGACCTCATGATTCCTTGTTAAGCATTCCAAGTTCCATTTTGAAGAAATTGAACTTGGTCTCGTTCAGAGGCTTCATAAAAATATCTGCAATTTGTTTGTCAGTATTAACATATAACAAATTAATATCCTTACTCTCAACATGTTCTCGGATGAAGTGGTAGCGAAGCTCGATGTGCTTCGTTCTGCTGTGAGAGACTGGATTATTTGCTATGGCAATAGCACTTGAGGAGTCACAGAACATGGGGATTTCTGTGAGCTTTAAATTATAGTCCTCAAGCTGATTCTTTATTACAAAAGTTGTGCACAGCAACTGCCGGCAAAGATATACACCGATTCAGCAGTTGATATTGCAACACAATTTTGTTTCTTGCTACTCCATGACACAAGCCTTTTTCCCAAGAATTGGCAAGTTCCTGAAGTACTCTTTCTATCATCTTTGCTACCTGCAAAATCAGCATCTGAAAAACCAATTAGTTCAAAATCATTGCTTCTCGGGTACCATAAGCCGAGATTTGGTGTACCCTTAAGGTATCTCAAAATCCTCTTTGCAGCGGCATAATGAGATTCCTTACAGTTCACCTGATACCTGGCACAAACACATGTTGAAAATATTATATCGGGCTTACTGGCAGTAAGGTAGAGCAAGGACTCAATTATGCTTCTGTACTTGGTTTCATCAAAAGGTTTGCCTTTCTCATCCTTGTCCAGAGACATACTTGAGCCCATTGGAGTGCTCATAGAGGTTGCACTCTCCATTCCAAATTTCTTAAGGATCTCTTTGGTGAACTTAGTCTGAGAGATGAAGATTCCATCTTCAGATTGGTGCACCTGAAGTCCTAAGAAATATTTCAGCTCTCTCATGCTGCTCATTTCAAACTTACCTTGCATCAAGTTAGAAAACTTTTTGCAAAGTTTGTCATCTGTAGAACCAAATATAATATCATCAACATAGATTTGCACAAGCAAAATCTCGTCTTTTACTTCCCTAAGAAACAATGTCTTATCTATTGTTTCTCTTGTGAATTTGTTCTCAAGAAGGAACCTAGACAATGTCTCATACCAGGCTCGGGGTGCCTGTGTAACATCCCATTTCCTACTAGACCCCCTAACTCCAATTTAGGGTGAGACAAGTGGTGAGTGTGGTGAGTTTGAGCTAGATTGCAGCCTTAGGATACCCAGGGTTAGGTGAACTCACATGTGGTCTACTATAAGGCTCAAGTCAACCTAGGTCAAACTAGCTCAACATGAACTCACACTTGCAGATTGACTCCTCCAATAGATGATAAACATTCCAAGGAATGCAATAGACCCAAAAGCCCCATCATGGGGTCACCAATTGACCCAATTTGACCAAAGTCAAACTTGGGTCAACATAGGTCAAATCCTCCCCAATAAGTTCAATTGAACCCCAAAGCATGAAATTGACTTCACCCCTAGTCTTAGAACATCATGGGGGACCTAATTGACCCAAAAGCCCAATCATGGAGTCAACAATTTGACAAATTTGACCAAAGTCAACTTTTCCCCAATTTTGGTCAAAATCACACCTTTGGGCCAAATTGGCTCACTTAGGTCTTCACCATGACTCAACCAACCTTGGGTGGTGTCACTGGACTCAATGTCAACACATTGGACCAGTCAACACACCCAATTCACCAAGTCAACCCAAAAGTCAACATAGGGTCAACTTTGCCTAAATTGGGCTTAATTGGAATTAATCCAAATTCCAATGGACTAAGGCCCTCACCCAAAGCCCACTCTGAAGCCCATAGGTCTAATGACCAGCCTTGCCCCCTATTTCCAACATGCAAAGACATGCATGGGGGCAAAAGTGGAAAATCCCCCTTCCTCCATTAAGAAACAAGAAGGATTTTGGGAATGAAGGCCAAGTGGCACTCCACACTTCTGCCCAAGGCCATATCTGACCTCCCCAGTTAATTCCCATCCGAATTGGTGCTGGAAGGGTTCCACTTGGCAGCAAGGAGGAGCAACCAATGCTGGCCGAACCATGCCTTAATGGCTGGCATGGTTAGAGCCCTTATCAGCCTCATTTGACCCCTCCATTAGCTTTAGAAAGGGGAAAGGAGTCGGGCTGGAGCTTTACAGAGGAGAAAAAGGTGGAGAATCGAGGTTGGGAGCAAGCTCGCCGGAGGAGAGAAGATCCATGGCCAGCCGCTGCCGGCAAGCCCCACTAAGGTCCGGTTTCTCCCCCTCTCCCTCTGTGCTAGCATCTAGGTCCATTTAGGAGAGAAATCGGGCTTAATTGAGCCTGATCCCATGTGAGCTTGATGGAGAAATTCCGAGCCTTTCTTCTTGCTCGGGATCGCCGGAGAGGCCATCTCCGGTAGCCGTGCCGCCGTCAAACTCTAGCCACCACCTCAACGGAGGTGGTGGAGGCGGTGGCCGGCCGTGAGGTGTTGCAGGTTGCCGGGAAATTGCCGGAGAAGATGGCCCAGGCGGGATTAATCGCAGCCGTTGGTAAGCTGGGGACGATGATGGGATACCACCAGATCTGCGATGAGATTCATGCCGCCATCGTATATATATATATATAAATGTATTAATGTCACACTTGATTATGAAATCTGTCACATTATTTCATCATATTTTCTTAATTAATTTGAAGCCCTTAGAGGCCGAAAATGGAAAAATTCCCAGAGGCAACTATTGTAGGCCTTGATGTCTACTTTTATTAGAAACTAAAATCAGACCATTTGGATCTCTGTAGGACCCACATCACTCCTTTTTGTGAGGCTGGTCAAAACCAAATCCTGAACTTTAGGAGTGCATATCTTTTTATTGGAAGGACTTAAGAAGCTGTAATTTGGTACACGCATGCATGTGACCTAAACCTAGCTTAGGTTTAAATATCAGATTTTTTGGAGATAATTTTTCTATAGTTTTGTTCAAAACTTAGAAAATTAAATAAATGAAATATTTTGAGTTATATAACTCCAACTGACCCCAAATTTGGGGGATAACCTTATCTAGGTACTAGTAAGTCATGGTTAAAATTTGAGGTCAAATGGATTTCTGCATGTAGAGAAATTCCTATTTGTTTGTCACTACTCTTATGTGTTTTGGTGTGCCAATAGACAAAAGTCTATTGTTGCATATTCAGAAGAGATGACTTGGAGTTAGCCTCTGAAACTTAGGTGGCACCTTCATAATATCAAAACATGTCACCCCAATGAATGATGGGGCCATAGAGACCATAAACCCCTTATTTTGATTTAATATGAATTAAGTCACTTATTGGTGTTCATGGAAATTTCATGATGAAAACCTTATGGAAAAATATGAAACTCTGAGGATCACCTTGTAACATCAATTAGCACCTCTGGAAATTTTGTATGAATTCTTAGATATTATTTCCTTGAAAATCATGAAAAATTACCATATGTTGCTTTTTTAAATAAATGAAATTTTGTTGATGAAAAATATTTGGAAATTATGGAAACCTTGGGAAATCATGTGAAATCTAGTCTTGAACCTCTGAGATTTTTGGTAGAATTATTGGATGGATAATACTTGGTAAAATTCCATAAATATGGTTTGTCACACCTCTTAACTTATAGGATATTTAAACATAAAAATCACTGGATAATTATGAAACTTTGGATTTGGTGTTTCTAGATAAATACTGTACTAGAATAATTTTCTCAGAATTTATAGAGACATATTAATGGTAGTTGTAGTGTAAACCCTTATTGGCACACCATTTGTAATAAATAGCAATTATGGATAAATACTCACTGGTAAATTATGAAACTTTGTATTTGGTGTTTCCAGATGATTATTGTACTAGGATAATTTTCTCAGAATTTAGAGAGACATATTAATGGTACTTGTAGTATAAACTCTTATTGGCACACCACTTGTATTAAATAAATATTATGGACAAATATTACTTGGAAAATTATGAAACCTTGGATTTGGTGTTCTTAGATGATTAGTATGCTAGGTTAATTTTCTCTGAATTTTTGGAGTTCATAGTTTAGTACTTGGTGTGTAAAGTCACATCTTCATCTTTTTCATGATAAATAGACATTGTGATTATAAATTTGCTGGAAAAATATGATCTTCTGGAAATAGTGTTTTTATATCAATATGAAGCTACTGTAATTTTTCCAAACTTTTAGGAAGTCTAATTTCAGTACTTGTAGTGTAAACCCTTATACGCACACCAAATGTAACAAATGATAATTAAGGGTAAATACTCCTTGGAATAATATGAAACTTAGGCATTGTTGTTTTTAGGTCAATAACATACTTCTGCGTTTTATTCAGATTTTATTGAGACCTGTAGGTGGTGGTTGTAGTGTAAACTCTTATTGGCACACCACTTGTATTAAATGTATATTATGTACAAATATTACTTGGAAAATTATGAAACCTTAGATTTGGTGTTTTTAGATGATTAGTATGCTAGGTTAATTTTCTCTGAATTTTTGGAATTCATATTTTATTACTTGGTGTGTAAAGACACATCTTCATCTTTTTCATGATAAATAGAAATTGTGATTATAAATCTGCTGGAAAAATATGATCTTCTGGAATTGATGTTTTCATGCCATTATAGTGCCACTGTAATTTTATCAGAATTTTAGAAAGTCAAAATCTTATACTTCATGTGTGAATTTATACTCCCAATTATTTATTGAAAATTGGAAATCATGATTGGATAACTTCCGAAAAATTATGAAGCCTTGGGAATCCTATTATTATGTCATATTTCACCTCTTGAAGAATATTTAACAAGGTTGAACTCACTAGTACGATACATCCTTTGTATTTTAGTTGAAGACAATTGATTTATGAATTTTTATAAGGGTCAAAGTTACATGAAACATGCTTAGACTCTGATCACCCATTATTATACCCATTATAAACTTAGGATAAAAATTAGGGGTTATTTGGAAGTGATATGACCAAGGATTCATCATAGGAATCTAAGTTAGCTATATGTCGTGGTCTGCGGATTGTAAAAACTCATTATGATGACTAGGTCAATAGAATCACAAAGAAATCAGCGAGAATTAGATTATAACAAGAGATGAGAATAGACCACTTAGAGGACTAAGAGTTATTAGAGTTGAGTCCAAAAGAACGATTGCTTAGGAGCGGAATGAAACATAAGGCGTAAGATATAAAGAGTATTGAGAGGGTGAAGGTTAGGTCTGGGTTGTCACCAAGAATATTAATTGTCCTGGAAATGGGTTGGGCATCATCCCATCACATACCCTAGTACCTTGCGAACCCTTCACCGGGTAGCCCTCAGGAAGTCCAGGATCCACCCTAAACTTCCAAGTATAATAATAACTAAACAAGGGCAGTCTTAATAGGAGGTTTAATTCAAGTGGTATGATAAGAGGGTAATTTTATGGGTAGATACCAATAATACTAAGTGTCTTGAGAAAGGGAATTTTGGGGTGTCATCCCATTGTAGTTCCTAGTACCGTAGTGAGCCCTTTACAGGGTAATCCTCGGGATTCCAAGATTAAACGTAAACCGTAGGGATAAGATGTTGTACAAGAATAATTTAATAACACACTCACCCATACCCCGAGGTTACGGGAGCTTAGTCGGTTTGGTGCTACGAGCAGTAAGTTCCGTGTTTGTAAGAGTGGTTTGATACGCCAGGTGAGCGTGTGACTCAGTAGTGTTTGTTGGTACGGACGGGTTGGTCCGATGAGCCGGTGGCTCGGAAGGTTATTATTGACGGGCAGGTTAGCCCGGGGAGCTTATGGCTCGGAGGTAGATAGTAGAACATGTTGCATGTGCACGAAGGTGGTGGGTCTTCGGTATTGGATGGTCGTTCACACCGACGCCAATACGTTGACTCGGCAAGTGTGGTGATTACACTTAGCCATGAAAGTATGGCGGTCCAGTCAGCAAGAGTACGCAGATGCTCCGCGGTTTTGTGTTGAGGCGTACGATAGGTCTAGGTTAGGTAGTGTGAATACCAACCTAGAGGTGGGCGAGGCCCAACCCACCGCTTCCGTTTGCCACTACGGGAGTATCCTGGGAGTCTTGCTAGCTCCAAAAAGGGGGAACTAAAGGTCTATGCGCATAGAGTCGTGGTGAGTGAGTTGCACTTGTATGAACATAGCATAACAGCATACCTTGCATGTCATTGCATGAACATTGCATTTCAACTCCTACCCTTATCGTATAAATTGGTATGTGACTTTTTATACGATAGGCCCTGCTAAATGACCCCTTGGTCTATAGGTTTGTATGGGCATTCCTATAAATCAATGGTTACTCTTAAATTAATTTACTTGCGACGCACTGCTTCTCTTGCTTACCTCTTTTACTACTGCGATATTACTTTACTGCACTTAATACTGTTTACTTGCTCATACTGCTAGCATAAAATTTATATGGTTATACTCTTGTTAGCGTAGAATGTTTGTCACCTGCTACCTTCTTGATTACTCCACTTTGATGTCCTCCGCTTCTTCCTCCCGCACGGTGCCTAGGAGTCGCGGGGGGAGGCGGGGACAAAATTGGCTTAGTCTTTATGACTAACGGTCGGTTGTGACCATAGGTGTTCGAGGAGCTGGAACACCGGCACGACCAGTCAAGACATGATGGCAGGATCTGAGGAGCAGAAGCCATGCAATACTTCTACAAGACAGGTGTTTGAAGATTTGAGAGTTGTTAGCTTCCGCATAGATGTAGAGCGAGAGAGTGAGCTTTTGTTATACCTTGGGCATGTACTGGGCATAAGCCCTCTTTTACTCTTTCATTTATGGTACTCATGATGGACAGTTTACTTTTGGATATATATATATATATATATACAGATGCGTGTGATTGTGGACTTTTGTACTAGTTTTTCTTCTTATCTCTTGTTGGCCTGGTTGATCGTTCTTGCCGGCAGGATCGGCGTCTTGCGGAGGTGGCTAACTTGTGTGCTAGCATCTCCGTAAGACGGCGGTTCTGGGCATAAGATCCAGGAACTCTCCTGGTGCTAGAGAGGGATCTTACAACTGGTATCAGAGCACAATGATCCAACGAGAAAGAAGTCCACAAACCCTGGGACACCCCCGCTCGAGTTAGTTTGAGGACAAACTAGCAGCGGAAGCAGTGGTGTGCCCATGTGTAAAAATCACACAAATTAGTCCATTAATCAATGAGTTAGGCCAACCCAACTAGGACATCTTTCTAGTTTGACGCGCCAAGATGATTTTATAGCGTACACTAATCCAAACCAACCTCAGGCATAGACGGATTAAGGTGCTATGACCCCAATGTGACTAAAGAAAGAGTCTATTGAGAAAATAGTTACCTAAAGCTTAAAACTCTGACGTCCTTAATTCTAATATCAAGTGATATCATCACTCCCTACCCAATGAGAAGGACCGCCTCAAGAGATTCTGTGCACGAACACCATTAGTGGACAGTAGGAGAATCGTAAACTTAATCTTCAAACAAACAACTGGGTTACACCGAAATGATCATCGTGACAAACACCGGAGGTCGGATAAGGATTCGAGTTCAGAAAAGGCCCATCTGTGGTTTGCCCATAGATTAATCTTGAAAAGGTTGTGATAATTAGTAACCTTGATGGCCTAAAGTATGTGAAATGTCAATAGGCCTCAGGATGGAACTCCAGGTCTAGAGTTGTATGCCCTAAGGAGTGAGTGAATACCTAGGACAATTGATCATAATGATATCAGGAACTTAGCCCGAAATGTATGGGGGCTAATCCTTTTGTTTATTGGGGCTAGTTTGATACCAACTCGAGTTTCCTAGACCTTATTTTTTTTTTTTGGAAATGTTCGTCAAAAACATAAGCAATCTTGAAGTATTCAAACTTTACTCGACTTAAGAAGAGATTTTGAAGTATGTCTCATGACCAACCCTTCCTAAAGGTCGAGACCCTTGAAGAATTCCTTCGTCCTAAGAAATATGAATTATTGAGGCTGTTAGGAATACACAATCAGAATAAGAGCATAGAGCCTTTCAAGAATGGTTATTCGCCTCCCTTAACGCTCTAAGGTTATGCAGACAAGTAAACAAAGAAAATAGTAAATGAAGTCTTTGAAGTTTTAGATCAGGTCGCCTAGATACATCCTTGCATGCGACTCTTGAAAACAAGGAAAATAGTATAAGACTTGAGAGAATCTCCAAATTCCGAGCATGATGTCATTGATAGCTACTTAGTACGCAACCTAAGGACTGATTGTGCCTTCCCTAGCACAAGACATGGTATAAATCACTTGCAAATCCTCAAGAGAATTGTGAAATTACTTTTAAAAGACCTATGCCCGAGGCAACACTGATTGTAGAAAGAGTTTTGCACTCAGTTAAGGTGGGGTGATAATTATTGCCTCAACAGTATATTCATAGACCCTCTACCATCTCAACTCAATTGTCGTAACGCACGATTAATGAACTTAACATCGATTAAAGATTTGACTAATAAACTCTTGAAAAGAGCAAGAGAGAACCGACATGAATTATGGATTTAGCGCAGGTTTGAGTCGGATATGGACCAGATAAGAATGGAACGAACAACAGGCTCTCATGATCTTAAGAAGTAAACAAATGTAATTAACCTCATGCGAAGTGCAGTGCCTTAGATTTACCTCCCCAATTCAGAGACGATGATTCGGTTATATTTGGGGCAAACAGTGCAAATATCGTTGGATGACCAAATACCTAAATTTTGTCAATGGTTAGAATCCTAGGAGGGTCAAGCTAACTTCTTGGGACAAACAAACCACCTTATGAGCTATGTGGATTGGAACCAGGCCCCTACAAGTTAGAGTTATAGCACGGACTTTGCATTTTAGGGCATTCGAAGGCGTCCCACATTTGGCTTACTCAACAAAGCCAAACCTTTTAATGTGAAAAGTTCATTATATTGGAAACTTGTAGATTGAATTAAGTAGAGTCATTGCAGACTTCATACTAAAAGACAGATAAGGACTTCAGGATGTTGAACGACCAAGATTAAATTGCTGTGACATGATATCAAGGGTATAATAACCCAGGGAATTTGAAATTGACGAACAATATATCGAAGGCATGTACATCATGTATGATTCTTCACCCGGATAGCATCAAGGACCGGATCACATATGTTAAAAGTCAACATAATCACCATTAAGATTATTTGAAACAATGAGGAACATAGTTTTAATGTCAAGAGCATATACGATGAAATTAAATGAAAACTAATGAGAATTGGAGTTTATATAAATTATCACACAGACCTTAAAAGAGCATTTTTTTAGGTCAAAACATTATGAAAAGACATAAGTTATGGGACTCGCTTAACAGGGTGAGATTTTACTCTATAGATTCTTTGTGGGACTTTTGATGAAAATATAGTTCATTAATCATTAATTATTCAATTATCCCATTTTGCTTCATCCCACAATCAAGTAAGCTAATGAACTTAAAGCTGCGTGGACTGGATATTTGGAGTTATAACTTAAAATATTCATACCTGGAATAATTGATACTAGGAATATTCTAGAAATCTTGACACAACTTTGGGATAATATTATACACCTCAGGTAATTTTCCTGGAATTTATATCCATATATATGGTACTTCCTTCACAATGTAGTGTTTGAGGTTATAACTTAGGAAACTCGGATCGTGAATTATTGATACAGAATAGCTATGTAAACTTGTGCATGAACTTTTGATAACAATATGAACGTCTGAAAATTTTGATGGAATTTATGGTTACACATTTTGATACTTCCTTCACGAAGTAGAATTTGAACGCATAATTGGAAGAATTCATACGATGAATTATTGTTGATGGATTGTTATAGAATTTTGTATATAGACCTTTCTTTTATATCAATAGGAAGATCTTGGAATATTGTTGGAATTAATTACTGAGAAGACATCGCACTGACTTCACAAGTGCAACCTTGCAATATATTTGAAGAATGGATAGGTTGAGATATTGATGATAAGATAATATAACAATTATCAGATAGTCTTGTGATAACCTTGAGACTTCTCATATTCATGAGCCTGGAACCCCGTGGACCCGAACTTAAATTTCGAGGACGAAATTATTCTTTTGTTTATTGGGAATTTTAACATACCATTTCCTACTAGACCTCCTAACTCCAATTTAGGGTGAGACAAGTGGTGAGTGTGGTGAGTTTGAGCTAGATTGCAGCCTTAGGATACCTAGGGTTAGGTGAACTCACATGTGGTCTACTATAAGGCTCAAGTCAACCTAGGTCAAACTAGCTCAACATGAACTCACACTTGCAAATTGACTCCTCCAATAGATGATAAACATTCCAAGGAATGCAATAGACCCAAAAGCCCCATCATGGGGTCACCAATTGACCCAATTTGACCAAAGTCAAACTTGGGTCAACATAGGTCAAATCCTCCCCAATAAGTTCAATTGAACCCCAAAGCATGAAATTGACTTCACCCCTAGTCTTACAACATCATGGGGGATCTAATTGACCCAAAAGCCCCATCATGGAGTCAACAATTTAACCAATTTGACCAAAGTCAACTTTTCCCCAATTTTGGTCAAAATCACACCTTTGGGCCAAATTGGCTCACTTAGGTCTTCACCATGACTCAACCAACCTTGGGTGGTGTCACTGGACTCAATGTCAACACATTGGACCAGTCAACACACCCAATTGACCAAGTCAACCCAAAAGTCAACATAGGGTCAACTTTGCCTAAATTGGGCTTAATTGGAATTAATCCAAATTCCAATGGACTAAGGCCCTCACCCAAAGCCCACTCTGAAGCCCATAGGTCTAATGACCAGCCTTGCCCCCTATTTCCAACATGTAAAGACATGCATGGGGGCAAAAGTGGAAAATCCCCCTTCCTCCATTAAAAAACAAGAAGGATTTTGGGAATGAAGGCCAAGTGGCACTCCACACTTCTGCCCAAGGCCATATCTGACCTCCCCAGTTAATTCCCAGCCGAATTGGTGCTGGAAGGGTGCCATTTGGCAGCAAGGAGGAGCAACCAATGCTGGCCGAACCATGCCTTAATGGCTGGCAAGGTTAGAGCGCTTATCAGCCTCATTTGACCCCTCCATTAGCTTTAGAAAGGGGAAAGGAGTCGGGCTGGAGCTTTACAGAGGAGAAAAAGGTGGAGAATCGAGGTTGGGAGCAAGCTCGCCGGAGGAGAGAAGATCCATGGCCAGCCACCGCCGCCGCTGCCGCCAAGCCCCACTAAGGTCCAGTTTCTCCCCCTCTCCCTCTGTGCTAGCATCTAGGTCCATTTAGGAGAGAAATCGGGCTCAATTGAGCCCGATCCCATGTGAGCTTGAGGGAGAAATTCCGAGCCTTTCTTCTTGCTCGGGATCGCCGGAGAGGCCATCTCCGGTGGCCGTGCCGCCATCAAATGCTAGCCACCACCTCAACGGAGGTGGTGGAGGCGGTGGCCGGCCGTGAGGTGTTGCAGGTTGCCGGGAAATTGCCGGAGAAGATGGCCCAGGCGGGATTAATCGCAGCCGTTGGCGAGCTGGGGACGATGACGGGATACCGCCAGATCTGCGCTGAGATTCGTGCCGCCATCGTATATATATATATATATTTATTTATATATATATATATATATATATATATATATATATTAATGTCACACTTGATTATGAAATCTGTCACATTATTTCATCATATTTGCTTAATTAATTTGAAGCCCTTAGAGGCTGACAATGGAAAAATTCCTAGAGACAACTATTGTAGGCCTTGATGTCTAATTTTATTAGAAACTGAAATCAGACCATTTGGATCTCTGTAGGACCCACAACACTCCTTTTTGTGAAGCTGGTCAAAACCAAATCCTGAACTTTAGGAGTGCATATCTTTTTATTGGAAGGACTTATGAAGCTGTAATTTGGTACATGCATGCATGTGACCTAAACCTAGCTTAGGTTTAAATATCAAATATTTTGGAGATACTTTTTCTATAGTTTTGTTCAAAACTTAGAAAATTAAATAAATGAAATATTTTGAGTTATATAACTCCAACGGACCCCAAATTTGGGGGATAACCTTATCTAGGTACTAGTAAGTCATGGTTAAAATTTGAGGTCAAATGGATTTCTGCATGTAGAGAAATTCCTATTTGTTTGTCACTACTCTTATGTGTTTTGGTGTGCCAATAGACAAAAGTCTATTGTTGCATATTCAGAAGAGATGACTTGGAGTTAGCCTCTGCAACTTAGGTGGCACCTTCATAATATCAAATCATGCCACCCCAATGAATGATGGGGCCATAGAGACCATAAACCCCTTATTTTGATTTAATATGAATTAAGTCACTTATTGGTGTTCATGGAAATTTCATGATGAAAACCTTATGGAAAAATATGAAACTATGAGGATCACCTTGTAACATCAATTAGGACCTCTGGAAATTTTGTATGAATTCTTAGATATTATTTCCTTGAAAATCATGAAAAATTACCATATGTTGCTTTTTTAAATAAATGAAATTTTGTTGATGAAAAATATTTGGAAATTATGGAAACCCTGGGAAATCATGTGAAATCTAGTCTTGAACCTCTGAGATTTTTGGTAGAATTATTGGATGGATAATACTTGGTAAAATTCCATAAATATGGTTTGTCATACCTCTTAACTTATAGGATATTTAAAAGGAAAATCACTGGATAATTATGAAACTTTGGATTTGGTGTTTCTAGATGAATACTGTACTAGGATAATTTTCTCAGAATTTATAGAGACATATTAATAGTAGTTGTAGTGTAAACCCTTATTGGCACACCATTTGTAATAAATAGCAATTATGGATAAATACTCACTGCTAAATTATAAAACTTTGTATTTGGTGTTTCTAGATGATTATTGTACTAGTATAATTTTGTCAGATTTTATAGAGACATATTAATGGTACTTGTAGTATAAACTCTTATTGGCACACCACTTGTATTAAATGAATATTATGGACAAATATTACTTGGAAAATTATGAAACCTTGGATTTGGTGTTTTTAGATGATTAGTATGCTAGGTTAATTTTCTCTGAATTTTTGGAATTCATATTTTAGTATTTGGTGTGTAAAGTCACATCTTCATCTTTTTCATGATAAATAGAAATTGTGATTATAAATTTGCTGGAAAAATATGATCTTCTGGAAATATTGTTTTTATATCAATATAAAGCTACTGTAATTTTTCCAGAATTTTAGGAAGTCTAATTTCAATACTTGTAGTGTAAACCCTTATACGCACACCAAATGTAACAAATGATAATTAAGGGTAAATACTCCTTGGAATAATATGAAACTTAGGCATTGCTGTTTTTAGGTCAATAACATACTTCTGTGTTTTATTCAGATTTTATTGAGAACTGTAGGTGGTGGTTGTAGTGTAAACTCTTATTGGCACACCACTTGTATTAAATGAATATTATGGACAAATATTGCTTGGAAAATTATGAAACCTTAGATTTGGTGTTTTTAGATGATTAGTATGCTAGGTTAATTTTCTCTGAATTTTTGGAATTCATATTTTAGTACTTGGTGTGTAAAGACACATCTTCATCTTTTTCATGATAAATAGAAATTGTGATTATAAATCTGCTGGAAAAAAATGATCTTCTGGAATTGATGTTTTCATGCCATTATAGTGCCACTGTAATTTTATCAGAATTTTAGGAAGTCAAAATCTTATACATCATGTGTGAATTTATACTCCCAATCATTTATTGAAAATTGGAAATCATGATTGGATAACTTCCGAAAAATTATGAAGCCTTGGGAATCCTATTATTATGTCATATTTCACCTCTGGAAGAATATTTAACAAGGTTGAACTCACTAGTACGATACATCCTTTGTATTTTAGTTGAAGACAATTGATTTATGAATTTTTATAAGGGTCAAAGTTACATGAAACATGCTTAGACTCTGATCACCCATTATTATACCCATTATAAACTTAGGATAAAAATTAGGGGTTATTTGGAAGTGAGCTGACCAAGGATTCATCATAGGAATCTAAATTAGCTATATGTCGTGGTCTGCGGATAGTAAAAACTCATTATGATGACTAGGTCAATAGAATCACAAAGAAATCAGCGAGAATTGGATTATAACAAGAGATGAGAATAGACCACTTAGAGGACTAAGAGTTATTAGAGTTGAGTCCAAAAGAACGATTGCTTATGAGCGGAATGAAACATAAGGCGTAAGATATAAAGAGTATTGAGAGGGTGAAGGTTAGGTCTGAGTAGTCACCAAGAATATTAATTGTCCTGGAAAGGGGTTGGGCATCATCCCATCACATACCCTAGTACCTTGCGAACCCTTCACCGGGTAGCCCTCGGGAAGTCCAGGATCCACCCTAAACTTCCAAGTATAATAATAACTAAACAAGGGTAGTCTAAATAGGAGGTTTAATTCAAGTGGTATGATAGGAGGGTAATTTTATGGGTAGATACCAATAATACTAAGTGTCTTAAGAAAGGAAATTTTGGGGTGTCATCCCATTGTAGTTCCTAGTACCGTAGCGAGCCCTTTACAGGGTAATCCTCGGGAGTCCAAGATTAAACGTAAACCGTAGGGATAAGATGTTGTACAAGAATAATTTAATAACACACTCACCCATACCCCGAGGTTACGGGAGCTTAGTCGGTTTGGTGCTACGAGCAGTAAGTTCCGTATTTGTAAGAGTGGTTTGATACGTCAGGTGAGCTTGTGACTCAGTAGTGTTTGTTGGTACGGACGGGTTGGTCCGGTGAGCCGGTGGCTCGGAAGGTTATTATTGACGGGCATGTTAGCCCGGGGAGCTTATGGCTCGAAGGTAGATAGTAGAACAAGTTGCATGTGCACGAAGGTGGTGGGACTTCGGTATTGGATGGTCGTTCACACCGACGTCAATACGTTGACTCGGTAAGTGTGGTGATTACACTTAGCCATGAAAGTCTGGCGGTCCAGTCAGCAAGAGTACGCAGATGCTCTGCGGTTTTGTGTTGAGGCGTACGATAGGTCTAGGTTAGGTAGTGTGAATACCAACCTAGAGGTGGGCGAGGCCCAACCCACCGCTTCCGTTTGCCACTACGGGAGTATCCTGGGAGTTTTGCTAGCTCCAAACAGGGGGAACTAAAGGTCTATGCGCATAGAGTCGTGGTGAGTGAGTTGCACTTGTATGAACATAGCATAACAACATACCTTGCATGTCATAGCATGAACATTGCATTTTAACTCCTACCCCTATCGTATAAATTGGTATGGGACTTTTTATAAGATAGGCCCTGCTAAACGACCCATTGGTCTATAGGTTTGTATGGGCATTCCTATAAATCAATGGTTACTCTTAAATTAATTTACTTGCGACGCACTGCTTCTCTTGCTTACCTCTTTTACTGCTGCGATATTACTTTACTGCACTTAATACTGTTTACTTGCTCATACTGTTAGCATAGAATTTGTATGGTTATACTCTTGTTAACGTAGAATGTTTGTCACCTGCTACCTTCTTGATTACTCCACTTTGATGTCCTCCGCTTCTTCCTCCCGCACAGTGCCTAGGAGTCGCGGGGGGAGGCGGGGACAAAATCGGCTTAGTCTTTATGACTAACAGTCGGTTGTGTCCGTAGGTGTTCGAGGAGCTGGAGCACCGGCACGACCAGTCAAGACATGATGGCAGGATCTGAGGAGCAGAAACCATGCAATACTTCTACAAGACAGGTGTTTGAATATTTGTGAGTTGTTAGCTTCCGCATAGATGTAGAGCGAGAGAGTGAGCTTTTGTTATACCTTGGGCATGTACTGGGCATAAGCCCTCTTTTACTCTTTCATTTATGGTAGTCATGATGGACAGTTTACTTTTTGATATATATATATATATACAGATGCGTGTGATTGTGGAATTTTGTACTAGTTTTTCTTCTTATCTCTTGTTGGCCTGGTTGATCGTTCTTGCCGGCAGGATCGACGTCTTGCGGAGGTGGCTAACTTGTGTGCTAGCATCTCCGTAAGATGACGGTTCTGGGCATAAGATCCAGGAACTCTCCTGGTGCGGGAGAGGGATCTTACAGCCTGTTTGAGACCATACAAAGCTTTATGTAAATAATATACATGATCAGGAAAGTTAGAATCTACAAAACCTGGAGGCTGAGCTACATATACTTCCTCTTTAAGGTCTCCATTCAGGAAGGCTGACTTCACATCCATCTGGAAAACCTTAAAGCCCTTATATGCAGCATATGCCATAAATAATCTGATGGCTTCAATTCTTGCTACTGGTGCAAAGTTATGATCAAAATCAATCCCTTCTTCTTGCCTGTATCCTTGTGCAACCAGTCTTGCTTTGTTCTTTGTAATGATGCCCTTTTCATCAAGCTTGTTCTGGTAGACCCATTTGGTTCCAATCACATTTTGTCCTTTGGGTCTTGGTACTAACTCCCAAACTTTATATCTCTTGAATTGGTTGAGCTCTTCTTGCATAGCAAGGATCCAAGATGGATCGGTGTTTGCTTCTTCAAACTTCTTCGGCTCAATCTGTGAAAGAAAACTTAAATGTAAAACTTCGTTAGTTGTACCTCTTCTCGTTAGAACTCTGCTTGAAGGATCTCCGATAATCTGATCAGCTGAATGATCTCTTGAATATCTGACTCCTAAGTTATTTGCATTTTCAGGAGCAACTTGAGGTTCATCCACCTCTGGAATATCTTCTTCTTCATGAACTTCTTGTTCATCTTCAGAGTGATCTGAGATCTCTTCTGCCAACTTTGGAGCATCATCTGTGGTTTTTACTCCATCTTGCATAGAGAGTTCCTTTAGCTTTTCACCTGCATCTTCAATGAACACACTAGACGAGTTGCTATGCAGCAGGCTCGTCTCATCAAATACAACATGGACTGTTTCCTCTACCACCAGAGTTTTCTTATTGAAAATCCTATATGCCTTACTATGTCTACTATATCCTACGAAAATACCTTCAAAACATTTTTCACTAAACTTGGTTGTAGGATGCTTCCCATTGTTAAGTACATAACATTTACTGCCAAAAATTCTAAAATATGAAATCTTTGGTTTTCTGCCCTTTAGAATCTCATATGGGGTCTTACGATGGTTCTTATTGATGAGTGCTCTGTTTTGCACATGGCAAGCTGTGTTGATAGCTTCTGCCCAGAAATATTCTGGAAAAGCAGAATCACTCAACATAGACCTGCCAGCTTCTATGAGGGTTCTATTCTTTCTCTCGGCTACTCCATTTTGCTGTGGAGTACGAGGAGAGGAAAACTCATGGGAGATACCTTGACTTTCACAAAACTCTGTCATGGCCCCAGACTGAAATTCTGTTCCATGGTCACTTCTGATTTTGACCACTGAACAGTCAAGTTCATTCTGAATAAGCTTGACAAAATTAGTGAATATTCTGAAGGTTTCTGACTTAAGTTTTAGAAAGAACACCCATGCAAACCGGGAATAATCATCAACAATAACCAAGGTGTAAGCTTTCCCACCTAAGCTTCTAACTGACATTGGACCAAATAAATCCATATGCAGCAGATGAAGACATCTGGTAGAATTATTGCCAATTATGCTCTTAAAGCTAGCCTTTGTTTGCTTACCCATTTGGCAAGCATGGCAAGGGCTTTCTTTAATGCATTTAACTTTGGGGGCATCCCTTACCAGGTTGTGAGAAAATAACATAGATATAGTTTTGAAATTAATATGTGCTAGTCTCTTGTGTCATTGGTCACAAAGAAATGCACTATCTTTGGCAACAAAACACACTGGGGTAGAAGGCTGTAAGCATATAAAATCTAAACAGTAAATACCACTACTCCTAGAGCCTGTTAAAATAATTTCCGCAGACACGGACATCTTTATCAGGCATCTATCTCTAAAGGACTGAACGGTATAGCCTTTGTCACACAGTTGGCTTATGCTAATCAGATTGTATTTCAATCCTTTCACATGAGCTACACGTGTGAAAACGACTGAGCCGTTGGTTATTGAACCATAACCAATAATAATACCTCGTTCAGATTCGACAAACTTTACTTTAGGCCCGTTCTCAACTAGAACATAATCCTGAAGTAATCTTCTTCTCCCGGTCATGTGCCGAGAGCAACCACTGTCCAAATACCAGATAGGAATTTCGTTGGCCTTTGGACATTCCTGCAAACATGATCAATACCCCTTAGGAACCCAAACATTTTTGGGCCCTTGGTTCCTTGTTAGTGGAACACCACTTGGAACATTAACTTTGCAAGTGGTCGGTCTTGCACTATTAACTCGTGGAGTTCTTGGCACAGTATGATTGAACCAACAATCAATGGCGAAATGACCAATTTTGCCACAGCACCAGCATTCAAATCTATTGTATCTCCTCTTTGTGTTCTGCTGAGCCTTTTGAACGGGTGGCTTTGCAGGAGGAGCAACCTTGGAGGTAGAAGCCTCGTTGCAACATACACAATTCTTAGGCACAATAGGCTTGACCTGCGGTGCTTTCTTAGCATTTGATCCATGAACGAATGGTCCATGATGCTTCAATTGAACTTCCTCATAAGGAGCCTTGAGGGAGCTAGATCCAAAGTTTCTGGGTCTGGTCCACACTGAGTTCACATTGGCAGGCTCAACATGGGTTGGTCTGCTGAAGTGACCATACATGCTCTCAAAATCATAGGTGTTCGTAGGAAAAATCACCTTCTTGAAAGTTGGAGCACACTGTGGACCCTTACCCTTTGCTTTAGCAGCTCTTCTTTTGGCTGACTTACTTAGGCTCTTTTCAGCAACATGGCCCAAACCACTACTATCAGAACCAGCAGTGAAAGTGTCTATGATAGGCAAAACTGTCTTGGGCTTAGAGAAGTTCATTGTGATCTTCTTTTCAGCCTCAAGCTATTTCGTCAAATCATTGATAATTTCACTCTTCTGAATGTCTGCTGAAGTGGCCTCGAAGAGAGCAATCTTCAAGGATAAGATTTCATCCCTGAGTAGGTTAGATTCTTCAATCTCCTTTCTCAGGTTTGATTCTTGATCCTTTAGGGATTGAATCTCCTTTGATTGAGTTTTAACAAGCTTTCGACACTTATTAAAACCCTTCAACATTTCCTCATACTTAGCAGTCAACTCAGAATCCTCTTTCGAATAGTAGCTTTTATTAGCATCAGATGCCGTTTCTGAACATGAAAGAGGTGTAGAAGATAATACCTGACCGGTGAAAGGAATAATATCTTTGTCATCATCTGACATGGCCATTAGACTGTAGAAGCAGTCTTTTGTGAGACCTTTTCCTCTATGTTGACCAAATTGGTCTTCTATATCAGGTTGAGCCATCAATCCAAAGAATGCCTCTTCATCTGAGTTAGACTCATTTGTGTCACTATCACTCAGAGTCTTGGACTTCTTGGCAACAAAACTCTTCTCCTCTTTCTTCTTTCCTTTGTAGGACTTCTTTTCTTCTTTTCTCGAAGATTCCTTCTTCTTATGTGGGCAATCAGCTATCATGTGCCCTGGCTTTTTACAACAATAACAAACGGGTTCAGTATAATCATGTTTGTTCGGTTTAGAACCATACCTGTCGTTTCGGTCATGGTGTGATCTCCTGTGATCTCTTGAGGAAGATGAGCCTTTTCTCGTTTGTCTCCTCTTGTTAAGCAACTTTTTGAATTGCTTGGAGAGGACGGAGAATTCTCCTTCAGATAGTTCTGATTCTTCAGAAGTGTTTTCAGCTTTATCCTCAGAAGACTCATCTCTCACAGGGGACAGGGCCCTGCTTCTCCGGGAGCTTTCAGCCATTAGAGCAATGGGATTTTCCTTGCCAGAGCTCTTACTGCTTTCCTCTTCTGACTTCCTGATATTCAACTTCAGCTCATGGGAAAGCAGCTTCCCATACAGAATCTGTGGCTCCGTAGTAGCCAACTTACCATATTCTCTGATAGCTATCACCTTGGGGTCCCATTCCTTAGACAGGGATCTAAGGAATTTATCGTTTAGTTCACCCGTGGTGAATTCCCTACAATAGTTTCTCAAACCGTTTACGATCTTGAAGAATTTTTCGTAAGTGTCAGAAATTGTGTCTTTGCCTTGTTGCTTGAAGGCATCTTATTCTTGGTTCAGCAAAGACTTCCTGTCATCTCGAACTTCTTCAGTACCTTCCAAAAGAACCACAATAGAATCCTACATCTCTTTTGCAGACTTGCAGTGAATCAGATTTTGTAGCATTGAATCATTAACTGCACCTGCTATGATGTGCTTTGCTTTCTTGTCCAGAGTGACGAGTGCAATTTCATCCTTTGGCATATCCATTAATTTCTTTGGCACCTTTTTGGTGGGATCAATGGTAGAAGCAACTGTAGGAATGACGGGACCTTCCTTAACTATCTGGGAGATTCGGGGATCATTTGCTTCCATGTAGAAGATAACTCTTTCTTTCCACATGGGGAAATTTTGCTTAGTGCAAACTGGGAGCTTGGAGGAAAACCTTTCCATGCCTCAGTCCATAGAGAGAGATCTTGACAACGAAGAGGGATCTTTAATCTAGGTGTTAACCTCTTAAAGATAACCTCGCTTTGATACCAATTGAAAGAAATCGTTGTCTACCTAAATCACCTAAAAGGGGGGTGAATAGGTGATCTCTACTGCAATTGCGGAATAAAAATTAAGTACACACACAACAAGAAAAATCACAGCACAGAGACACAAGATTTATAGAGGTTCCCCAAGGTGGGTACTCCACTCTCCCGCTTCGCCTATCTAGCACTTCGGGCTAGCGTCGGCAACTTCGCCAAAACTCGGATTTATCAACAAATCCTACACTCGGAGACAACGGCTCCTACAAACTCGGAGAACAACCTCTCATACAAAAGCACTCGGAGATAAACTCCTACAACTCGGAGCAAAATACTCCTACAAAATAACTCGGAGAAAAATCTCCTACGAGAATCAAATAGAGTTTGAAATAAAATACTTCTATTAAATCTCAACAGAGATTAACTTCAGATCTTGGAAAAACCGAGTCTTCTTCTTCCTTGAGAATGAAAGCTTGGATCTTCAAAGATTTGGAAGAAAGGAAACTCGGCAAACCTGATCTGAATAGGCCCTTTGATTTTCTTGAAAAGATCTTCAAAAATATGGAGCAGCAAATAAATCAAAAGCCTTCTTATCTGAGAAATCTCTAACAACACTGAAGAACGAGTCTTGAGGGCGCAGAAGTTAGATCTCAGAGAAACTTGTTCAGCGAGCAAGAAGGAAGACGGCTGGGTTCTTCTTTTTCAATCGGGTTTTAATAAAAGTAATCTTACCCTAAAAATAAGAGATTATTTATAGGAAGAACTCCAACGGCTAGGGCGACAGACAGGGAATGATCGACACGTGTGCTGCACATGGCGGCCAACCCTAATTTTCAAAAATGAAACATATTTTTGAAATCCGTCTGTCCGTCATTCGTCGAGACTTCACGTGAACATCCGACGAATTGACGTAGCCATTAAAAAGATTGAACAATCCATGAAAAGCTCCTTCTGTTTTCATTCGACGGGATTCGTCGGGTGTTCTCGAGAACATTCGACGAATTGACTTAGCCGCACAATTTCCTTCACAAAGCTGCCTTTTTGACTTCTGTCAGCATTCGTCGATATTCGTCGGGAGTTCACGAGAACATTCGACGAATGGACTTAGCCACAGCAATTTCTTCTTTCAACTGGAGATTTGGCTTCTGTCTGGATTCGTCGGGAGTCATCAAGACTTCACGTGACATCTCGACGAATTGACTTAGCAAAAATTCCTTTTCTTCTGAAAACCTGTTCCACTACTCAAACTTGAAAGCCTTCAGTTATGAGAATATGAAGTGCACCCCAAAAGAGAGATTACACATGGACCAACACATTGTTCTATACAATGAGGGATTACATTGTCTAGAACTGTGTTTGGTGATCCATTGCAACCTGACTTTGGTGTGCACTTAGCATTATGACCTGTCACAACACATCTAAAGAGAAATCATCAAATACATACTCAATTCAATTTAGTTCACTAGGGGACATCTTCAAATCCAGGTAATTATGGATACAATACCCAACAATAAGCTCGCATCACAACCCCCTAGCGATGCCGGAGGGCGATAAGCGGCCTCATCTCGCTGGGTGGGGGTGTAAGAGATGTGGCCAAAAGGGCCCTTCACCAGGATGAACTTCTGCGTCCAATAGTGGGATTTGTTCACCGTCTCACATACAGTGACATGCTGGATCGCGAAATGAGCCGTCCCGTCCTTGTACGCGCGGAACGAGAATACCTTGCGGAAGACGAGCAGGCTGAACTCGATCTTCTCCGCCCTAAGGTAACTGGCGAACGCGACCACCACGGCGATCGCGTTTGGCGTTAGCTGGCTCGGCAGAACGCCGAAGTACTTGAGCACCTAATAAAGTCGACAGGGGTCAGGGCGTCATTTGCAAAGCGAGTCAGAAATATAGGGGTCAAGAAACAAACATACTTGGCGCACTTCCGGCCAGAGAGGGAGTCGCAGCCCATTCTCAAAATGAGCGATGGGGATGGCGAGATCGTCGGGGTGCAGGTCGCTGATGGTGTCTCGCTCGGTAGGGAAGCGAGCCACGAACCCGGAGTGGATGTATTGATCGACGGTGGCTTGGTATTCCTCCTTCGTGAGGTTGGCGCAGAAGAAAAGGGCCTCAAGGAAGGCCCCAGAGCACTTGGCCCGCCCCTCAGCTTCCGCATCGCCGACCATGATGTCTTGAAGCTGCGAATCACAAAAGCCGCGAGAGCGAGCTTGGTTTGTGAGAGAGTTAGAAAGAGGAGCGTGAAGGAGGAATAGTAAATGTGGTGGTTGAAAAGAAAAAGGGCCGACTATTTATAGAAATAAAAAAGGCGGGAAGAAGTCGAAGCGTCGGTGTCTGCGGATAGCGGATACGCGCGGTATTCTTCCGCCTCTAGGGGTCTTATTCGCTCCCGGCGAGTCGGCACCTTGTCGAACTTCCTCCCATTAATCGTCTGCGATCTAGCGATGGATAATCAAATAATGCAAAACGTGAGGGCAAGACGCGAGTGCGAGTAATAGAGATATAAAAGTAACCAACGAACGAGCGAGCCAGGCAAGGCGAAAGAAAAGATAATAAACATGGAAGGTAACGGCTCACAAGCGAGTCAAAATATCATTATTACAGGCTTGTAAAAATTGTTCGCGACCACTCCCTACGAAGGGGAGGGGGAAGAAAAACAATAAAATGCGAAGCGAGAATTCTTAATATCGCAACCACTTCCAGCGACCGCGACCCCGTACACCAGAGCGAGGGGGGACTCGCGGGTAGTGATACTCACGAAGAGACTGGTTCGTCTGGCTCGTCAGCCACATATAATCGTCAATTCGAGCAATATACACCCCGGGGGAGGTCGCGTCACCATGATCGGTCGACCGCACCTCTACGAGGATGCGCACGTTCACGTCCTCCATCGCGGCAAACCTTTCTTCATTTGCGATCCGTTCCAGCCTATTCTGTTCGTGTAGATCCCTCAGCAGGGCAGTATGCTTCTGGAATATCTCGGTGACCCACCTCTTCATTCGCGTCGGATCACTGGGGTCCCCCAAAAAATCTACGACCTGACTCGGCGACGGGGGTGGAGAAATCTCCAACGCTCCAGACTCCGACTCGGTGAGCGGGGTCATGGGATCACCTGCGAAGCAAAAGTCGGCAAGAAGTTGGAAAGTGACACCCAATAGCAACAGTCTAACCTAGTAGAGGAATTTGGGTACTAGGCCGCTGGTGAGAGGTGCCTGGCTGGCCTCGGAATACTTCAATAAAGGCAGGGGTAAAGGCCTTACCCAGACCGGAAGCGAGCGCGGGTCTAGAACCGAGCCCGGGCTCAGCAATCAACGTCCCTCCAGGGCTCCTTTGTCCCAGGAGACCGAATCCATGAGTGACGATGGACTGGTTTGGCAGGGTGGGCGAGTCTGCGGGAGGAGGAACTTATTCTTCCAGGGCCGCGAGAGGAGACACTGCATAAGGAGTAGGTGTGATTTGGCAAAGTCGAGAGACGTGAAGGAAGACAAGGTACATCACTCACCTCGTTGCGAAGGCGAGTCCCGTCGGCCGACGGCCCTCGCATCGACGAGAAGAGCATCAGCTCCGCCCGTAGAAGGGAGGTGGGTCTCTGTGATTGGCCTCCCCAAGGTGCTCTCATCCGGGGGAGCGTTCTGCGAGTAAGATAAGTAAGGTCAAAAGAAGAAGACATTAAATCAGTGAACTTGACGGTAGTACCTGGGAGGCGAGCACGTCAGGGGGGAGTGCGGTGAAAGAGAGGACCCACCCTCGCCGATCAAGCGCCGGACGGCCCTTGCTGTTTTGTTGGAGGGCGGAGGCGGAGAGCGCCGCGGAGAAACCCAGGAGGCGATGGCGGCAGCTTTTCCCTTCTAGGCCGCTTGCGAGGCCTTCAGGCGAGCCAACATTTCTTCTTTTTTAGACATCGCGTTGGGGCTCGCGGCGAGTAAGAAAAGGGAGAGAAGAACGAAAAAGTCCAAATGCCGGCCGGGAAGGGTGGTATTTATAGTAGTGGGCATTGGGCCCACCGAAAGATTCTCGCCACGTCACCAGGGGATCAGCGAATACCAGGGGTTGGACGGTTCTTCGCGAGCCTAAGAAGCCTCGTGAAGAGCGGGGATTGTGTACAACCCCGATATTCACCTAGAGGTGAACAAAGACGGAGGAATAATCAACATCAAAAGTAATGTGGGGGGGAATGTATATTAATAGGCAGAAAATAAGAGAAAGGATAAAACTTACATATGTCCTCTGCGTTCGACGAACGGCTACCTGTGTTCGACGAACGACGCTCTGCGTTCGACGAACGGTGCTCTGCGTTTGACGAAATCCAAGCAGCGCTCGACGATCCCGCCCCAGCTCAGCGGTCGACGTTTTTACCCCAGCTCAGCGGTCAACGCTTTCCTGAGTTCGACGAACTCCGTTGTCCGTTCGACGAATTTGCTTCTCAGCCCGACGGCTGTCTCAGCGGCTACCTCTATCCTGTCTCAGCGGAAGAATTCGCAAGAGGAAGCGCGAGACCCGGCATCGATGGGAGTCGCCGGTAAGAATGTGAGCGAGGTCTTCACAGGCCGCTCGCACAACGGGGGTTGTAAATCCAACAGATGGAAGAGGTAACAAAGAAGGCGAGCCAGAGCTTCAAGGGTCGCTCGCAGGAAAGCGCACGAGTCATATCCCTGCGAGCCCAAGTTTCAAGGTCAACTTGCAAGAATGCGAGCGAGCCGGGTACTCGCCGTCTGCTCGCAAGAAGGCGAGCGAGCCGGGTACTCGCCGTCTGCTCACAAGAAGGCGAGCAAGCCGGGTACTCGCCTGCTGTTAACAAGAATGCTGGCAAGCCTGGTACTCGCCAGCTTTTCGCAAGAAGGCAAGCAAGTCGGATCCCTTCCAAGTCTTAGGGTTCGACGAGATCCATCCTGCGTTCGACGAACGCCGAGCATTTGGTGAGATCGTCGAACTCCGTTCAGCGTTCGGCGAATTCCGTTCTCCGTTCGACGAACTCACCTCTCCATTCGACGAAACTCGTTCGACGAAATCGTCTCTCCGTTCGACGAACCCCATTCGACGAATTCATCTCTCTCGCAAGTGGTGCTCTCGTAAACTATTCGTCCGTAAACTAAAGGGGTGGTGTTACTCCTAGGCCCCTGGTGGTCTGCAGGTAGCCCCTCCAAACAGCGGAGTTTGGCTGTTAGCTGGCCAAAACGAGGGTGCGTTTAGTAAAACCAAAAGGCGGAATTCCGTTATTGATAGACCAGGAACAAAAAACTATAAATAGAACTTAAAGGGCACCTTGGGGGAGGATTCCAATCTCAGATCTCTGAGCTTCTTCTTCTTCCTTGGTTACTTTGGTTCAGCTCTCTGCCCTCCAAGGTGCCCAAGTCTCAGCTTTGGCTTGGGAGGGGAAGCGCTCAACGATCTTCCGGGTTTGTGGTGGGACCTCCTCGCTGTGATTAAGGTCTTTGTCAGTCTCCAAGTCTCAAATCTGCTCCTCTCGAGGGACTAGTAAGGGCTAGCTTCCCCTCAACTCGTTGAGGGCCCGAGCTTCACAAGAGACCGAGAAATCGGTTTCAACACTTTGCAAATCAGTAGAGATGAATTGTAGGCAAATTTTGTTTTTATCCACATTATCCCTAAGGAAGTGGTGCCTAATCTCTATGTGTTTAGTCCTACTATGGAGAACTGGATTTTGTGCTATAGATATTGCACTAGTATTATCACAAAATATAATTGAATTATTTAAGTTGACACCATAGTCTAGGAGCTGATTTTGTATCCACAATATCTGTGAGCAGCAACTTCCTGCAGCTATATATTCAGCTTCAGTTGTTAAAGTAGACACAGTTGTTTGTTTCTTACAAAACCAAGACACAAGCCTATCACCAAGAAACTGGCAAGTTCCTGATGTGCTTTTCCTGTCTACTCTGCATCCAGCATAATCTGAATCTGAGAATCCAGTTAATTCAAATTCAGATGTTGTTGGATACCAAAGTCCTAGATTAGGGCAACCCTTTATATATCTCAAAATTCTTTTTAGTAAAATTAGATGAGATTCTTTGGGGTTAACTTGGAACCTAGCACAAATACATGTAGCAAACATTATATTAGGCCTACTAGCTGTTAAATAAAGTAAAGAGTCAACAACTGCTCTATATACCTTCTGATCAACAGGTTTCCCTGATTCATCAGCATCAACAACAGCATTAGAGGGCATGGGTGTTTTCATGGTGGAAGAATCAGACATACCAAATCTTTTCACTAATTCCTTAGCATATTTAGATTGGGATATGAAGATTTCATTTGGTGTTTGCTTCACTTGAAGACCAAGGAAGTATGATAGTTCACCCATACTACTCATTTCAAATTTAAATTGCATTAGATTAGAAAATCTTTTGCATAAGTTTGAATCAGTAGAGCCAAAGATAATATCATCTACATATATTTGAACTAGTAAAGTTTGATTTTTATGTATCCTGGAAAATAAAGTTTTATCTACTATGCCTCTACAGAATTTATTCTCTAAAAGAAAACTAGCTAAGGTCTCCTACCATGCTCTGGGAGCTTATTTAAGACCATAGAGAGTTTTCTTAAGCTTAAATACAAAAGAAGAGTGAGTTGGAGAGATGAATCCTGGTGGTTGTTCCACATAGACTTCTTCTTTGATTTCTCCATTCAAAAATGCACTCTTTACATCCATTTGATAAACCTTGAATTTCTTGTATGCAGCAAATGCAAGGAAAATTCTGATTGCTTCTAACCTTGCAACTGGTGCAAAAGTTTGATCACATTCTATTCCTTCTTCTTGTGAGTATCCTTGAGCTACTAGTCTAGCTTTTTTTCTCACAATGTTGCCATCTACATCTAGTTTATTCCTGTAGACCCATTTGGTGCCAATCACTGGATGGTCTTTTGGTCTAGGAACCAAATCCCAAACTTTGTTTGTCTCAAACTGATTGAGCTCCTCTTGCGTAGCAATGATCCAGTTGGGATCTTTTTCTGCATATTGTAGGGATTGAGGTTCAATCTGAGAGAGAAAACAAGTGTGCATCATATTCTGATTTACTTGATGCCTTGTTTGCACACCTGCTGAAATATCACCAATTATTTGAGATATTAGGTGATCTCTAACTGTGATGTGATCAACAGTTGGAGTGGGTTCATCAATAATTTCCACTTGGGGAATTTGTTCAGCTGGAAGATGTTCTGCTGTAGTCTGAATTGAGGTGTCAGCAAAATCTGGGTGATTTTCCTCTTCAGTTTCTTCAGCATTCTGCTGTACAGGATTCAAAAATTCTTCTTTATGTAGAGATAATTGATCTAGCTGCTCACATAGTGTAGGTACCTGTAGATTTTCTATGGTAGAAGAATTCTTCTCCTTGTAAAACATATTAGTTTCATTAAAAGAAACATGCAAAGATTCTTCAATTTTAAGAGAAGATTTATTATAAATCCTATATGCTTTGCTGATTAGTGAATAACCTAAGAAAATTCCTTCTTCAGATTTTGGTTCAAATTTCCTAAGGTATTTCTTATCATTATTATGAACAAAACATCTACAGCCAAATGCTCTAAAATAGTTAACTTTAGGTTTCTTCCCTTTAAGTAACTCATAAGGAGTCTTACCCTTAAGTTTGTGTATCAAACTTCTATTCAATACATAGTTTGCTGTGCTAACATCCTCTGCCCAAAAAGATAGGGGCAAATTAGCATCTGCAAGCAATGTTCTTGCTGATTCAATTAGAGTTCTATTTTTCCTTTCAACTACCCCATTTTGTTGAGGAGTTCTAGGAGCTGAGAAGCAATGCCTGATACCTTCCTTATCACAGAATTCTTGCATAAGAAGAGACTCAAACTCAGTGCCATGATCACTTCTGATCAATGCAACTACAGTAGAGTACTCAATCTTTATGCTTTTAAGAAAGTCTGTAAGAACTTTAAAGTTATCTGTTTTTTCTCTCAAAAAGAACACCCAAGTGAATATAGAGAAGCCATCTACAATAACTAGAGTGTAAGACTTCCCCCCTAAGATCTTTGTTGAAATAGGTCCAAAAAGGTCCATATGTAGTAAATATAAGATTCTAGGTGAATCACTTTTAGATAATGATTTAAAACTATTTTTAGTTTGCTTGCCTAGTTGACATGCCCTACAAAGACCTTCTTTCATATATGAACCTAAGGGTAAACCTATAACAAGATTGTCCTTAGATAATTTAGCAATGGTCCTAAGGTTTACATGTCCTAATCTCTTATGCCAAAGTTCACTAGGTTTGCTTAATTCATTAAATAATCAAATTTCTGATGTAGATGAATTGAAATTTACTAGATATATATTACCCTGCCTAATACCTGATAAAACAATAACATTATCAGCAGATTTAATAAGGCATTTCAATTTATTAAAGGTTACCTGATACCCTTCATCACATAATTGGCTTATGTTGATGAGGTTGTGCTTCAGTCCACTGACATAAGCTACCTCTTTGAAGGTGACTTCTCCATCCTTGACTTTTCTATAGCCTTTGGTCTGTCCACAGTTGGAGTCTCCAAATATAACTTTTGGTCCAAGCTTTGCCTTGTAGTTGTTCAGGTTGGCCTTGTTCCCTGTCATATGTTTTGAACAGCCACTGTCCAAATACCATTTTTCATTTATTCTTGGACAGCTGTGTACCTGATCTGCATCAATTTCTGCTTCTGATTCGGATTCTTCTTCATCACAATTGTTCGCTGAGGCATTGATTGCCATCATGCAGAAGTTCTTCTCTTCTTCATTATTTTCATCATCACTGGATGAAGAGGAATCTGCTGACTCGCTGCTTGAGTCATAAATTTCCATCAGGCACTGATCATTCTCCTTTGATTCTTCTTCATTATCTGAAGAACTGGATGACTGATCTGATTCAGTGTCACTCCAGGTTTCTACTACAAATCCTCTTCCCTTCTTTTGGTGCTTGTGGGAGGAAGACTTGCTGGAATGTCTTCTTTCCTCTTTTTCAGTTCTCCTTTCCATCTTCTGATTTTCTGGACAATCTGGCAGAATATGTCCAGGTTTCCTGCAACCATAACAAACAATATCTTTAGAATTTGACTTGTCATACCTTGGCTTTTCCCTTGATCTGGAGTCCTTTCTGAAATCCTTCTTGGCCATTTTGTAGAACCTTTTGGCTAGAAGGTTCATGAACTCCTCATCCCTTGGAGCTTTTTCTTCTTCATCAGCTGCTTTGAAAGCAATATTCTTTTCTCTCTTTATTGCTGGAGATGAAGTAGATGATTCAGCTTCCCTGGATTTGATGAGCTGCTCATAGGATTTGAGGTTGCCCAACAAAGTTTCAGTGGTAATCTCAATGAGGCTTCTGGCTTCCTTGATAGGGCGAATTCTAGAATCTCATGTGCTGGGGAAGCACATTAAGATCTTGTCATTGATCTCAGTGATAGAGATTACTTTATCCAAGGTCTTCAGCTCATTTATTATGAGGCTGAGCCTATTGTACATATCAACTACTGTTTCATTTTCTCCTTTCTTGAAATTCTCATACTGAGAAATAAGATGTGATCTTCTGTCTTTCCTTTCATCAGCAGATCCCTCAACAATGTTGTTGAGAGAAATCCATATTTCTCTTGCTGAGGTGCATTCCACCACTCTTTGAAAAATGTCATCAGACATTGTTTGAGCCAGAATGTTCATGGCTTTTGCATCAGCACTCCTTTGCTTTTTCTGTGCTTCTGTCCATTCAGGAGGTGGGACAGCATTGTTGGCAGTTGTGGTTTCAGTACTAGTTGTTGTTGTGGGAGATGGAGGTCCTGTTAAAATCACATTGAAGATTTCCTCATCAATAGAATTCATGTACAGGCTAATCATTGCTTTCCATAGTGCAAACTTACTGAGATTGCACATAGGAGGTCTTGTGCTAGAAAACTCTTTGTTTTGTGCCATGAGTTTTTAACAGAAATAAATAAATAAAACTCTAAAAGAATTTAAGATCTAATTGATCTTTGTGATTCAGGTGTTAGCATGTAAAGAATCAACAGCCCTCTGATACCAATTGAAAGTGAGGTTAGATCTCAAATTAACTATAGAGGGGGGGTGAATAGAGTATTAAAACTTTTCCCTTAGTTTTATTTGCGGAATTGAAAATACTGATATATATATGTGTGTAGAGAGTGTTTTATAAAAACTAAATAAAAACAAATAAATAAATCAGCACAACAACAAAACACAGAAATTCACAGCACAGAAGACACAAGGAATTTTATAGTAGTTCCCCAATAACCTGGGTACGTCTACTCTTCTACCACACTTGGTAGGATCCACTAGGAGGTTTGATCAGGTGCCCTCACACCAAGGTGATTTTGTTCAGGTGTCCACACACTACAGAGATTTTGTTCAGGTGCTCAAAACCAATAGGATTTTTTTATCAGGTGTCTTGCCACCAAGGAGGTCAACTTTTGAAGGGAGTTTTAACCCTGTACAAGATGGATAGAGAGGGGTTTATATGTTCTTCTCTGTCAAGATGCTGAGAGAAGACTCTAGTGGATGTATGTTAAAAAGCTCCCTGTCTGATATGAAGTTGTTTTGACAGTAGATTGGCTGGAGCCTTTTCTTGAAGAAATAATCTTCCTGTAGCTGATAAATCAGAGAAACAAGACTGCTTCTCAGATTGTTTGTTGCTCTTTTGAGATTTGTGCTTGCAGCTGATGACTGAGAGATGAAAGCAAATGTTCTCAGAAAATGAATGCTGCTTTGAGGAAGAAGAAGATCTGTATAAGCTTTTTATGTTTTTCTTTCTTCCTGTAACTTTTATTCTTTCTTTTGATCTGATTCTTTGCAGCAAAATGACTGAGAGGAGGTGTTGAAGATGTTCTCAGAAAATTGTTGTTGCTCTAGAGGAAGGAAGAAGAAGAACCCTGTGCTATATATTTCTTCTTTCTTCCTATATTTCTTTCTTTCTTTATCTCTGTCATTTTTTTGTACAGCAATATGTTCTGTAACGATCTATCGTGTAAGCTTGTGTATATTCTGCTGTATATCTTCTGCCTTTTCAAATTTCTGACAGCTATTAATTGCAAATCCCTTATATTAAGGAATAACATGCGCTGAAGAGATATCAGTACAGTACTGCTACGCCGTTTAGCCTTTTCCTTTTATACGGAATGTCCTTTTCTGCTGGAAGTCAACGACTATAACTTGAATAAATAAAAGAAATATATTTTCCTTACTTGATTTGTCAGAAAGAGCCGTTGTTGTTAGTCGATCTGAGTTCAGAGAATGAAATGATATATTCTTTCTGAAATTTCTGAACTTATATAATAATTCTTTGATCTGAACAAAATTCGTCGAACACAGATTCGTCGACCTCAAGATTTTCATCGAACACAAAATTTACTTCGTCGACCTCAATTGAATCTTGCTGGAATAATTAATTTTGTTGATCTGTGAGAACTTTCGTCGATCTGAATGTGTTCGTCGAACGCAGACTTGAGTTTATCGAACAAAAGTATTCGTCAACCGCTGAGCCTGGATAAATTTATCGACCGCTGAGATGGGATCGTCGAACGCAGAATGCAATTAGTCGAGCGCTTCACTTAGACAAATTCTTCGACCGCTGAGAGCTTGCCATTCGTCGAATGCAGAGAGCTTGTCGTTCATCAAAAGCAGATAGCCGTTCGTCGAACGCAGTGTGGAGTTCGTCGAACGTAGAATCTGAATGAATTCTTTAGTTCTAACAGCTAAAACTCTTGACCCATAAACTATACATTGGGGTCAACTTTGTCCTTAGTCAACATATAGTGATCCTAGCCCAAATCAGAAATAGGGTTGTTCCAACAATTTGGCATTTATTATAATTTCTCCAATATTGGCCATGTATGAAATTGAACATGAAGGGTAAGTTCTTCTTATGATCTGGTCCCCACAAAATTATGGAAAGTGTATGATATCAAAATAACAGTAAATACAGAATGTCATAATTTTACAGTAAGGTATTGGCCTCTAATTATAATATTGAATTAATATCCAAAATTGGAGGTTAAAGAATGAACCACCAAAATACTTGTCCAAAAATTATAGTAAAATTACCCGACCTCTATAATGATCAGAAAAGTTTACTGACTAAGTTTCATAATTTATCAAAATCATTTGGTCATATAAATAAATATTTCAAGTAAATCCAAACTAGGGAACATTGTGATGTAACCTACTGATAAATAATTCCAAAAATTATACAGAAATTCACAGAGCTTTCTAATGACCTAAAATGTCCTATCACCAAGTTTAACAATTTTCCAGAGAATATTTGGCCCTCATTTATTCATCATGATCTTAAGTCAAAACAGATAACTTGTGAATGAAGTACCAAATAAATCAATCCAAAAATTAGACAAAATTTACAAGAGGTTTATATCATGATTATATGAGCGCCGCCAAACTTTCATCAAAATCCAGGATAAATTGAGCATGTAAATTTCTCTTATAAGGAAGTGCCCTAAAAAGGTTATTACTTAATTCAGAGGGAACAAGTGATCCTAAAATCCTCGTAAAATTACCTAAGGCATATTTACACCCTATGAAATTATCTAGCAAGTTCCATGGTCATTCAAGGACATATGACTCTATGTCCTTCACAAGGCTCAAAGTGCAACCCTAGGATTAGAACTAGGGTTCTAGTGCACATCCACCCCAAACCACTCATGGGGGTGTTTTAGGTGATTATAAACCAGTGACCAAAGTTTCATCACTTTTGGAAGGGGGTTGACCCCTTAAATCCACCAAGAGCATTTTTGACCTAAATTGGACTAGTTTGACCAAACTTGGGGTAATTAATTACCCTACCAAATCAACCCCAATTGGGATTAAATTTTTACCAGAGTCATGTTATGACCCTAAGGACCACCCACCAAAATTTGGAGTGGTTTGGATGTCTGTAGGCCCTATAATTAATTATTACATGGATTATTAAATGTTTGCAAAAACTTTAGAAAAATATCCTCCAAAAATTCCCATTTTTGGATATGTTAAGGGTGTAGGTATAAATAAAAAGCCTATGTTTCAAATTTGAAGTCTATATCATTATCCAATCAAAAGTTATTCAAGAGCTTGTGGTTGTCCTACCTTAAGGACCAGTTTTAAATCAGTTATAAATTAAAGTAGACTCCAATGGCTACAAGTTTGGTGTTAACCACTTTTGTTGTAGAGGACCCTAAGTATTTTTAATAATTAATTTTAAGTGCTGCATAAAAGGTGACAGAAAAATACAACATAACATTTAATATAAAAGTTCTTGCACAGATCTTGAAGCAAAAATGTGGGGCATCCCTTCATCTTCCTCCTCCAGCCGACGGTGGAGATTGCCCAGACGTGGAAGGTTTTGTAAGAGGTTTTCCCGGCCACCCACGCCCCTCCCCGGCCGGCCAATGCCACCACCACCTTCCTTGAGGTGGTGGTCGGCGATGGGAGGTCTTGGCTGGAACTAGTGGTTTAGGCAAGAAGAAACCTCCAAAAAATGGAGATTTCGGCCATTTTGATTGGGGACCAATTGTCCCCAATCCTTTTCGATTTTAGATGTAGATCTATCCACTGGAGAAGAGGAGAAGAACCAGACCTGTATGGAGCCTCGAAGCCTTGCCAAATCCATTCCTTGCCATGGTCGATCCTAAGCTTTGGAACCATTGCAACCTCCACGCCAAGTTGCTCGAAATCTTCAGGTGAGTGGGGGAAACTCATCCTCACAGCCATGTGAAGCGTTTTAAAGAGCCACTTGTGGAAGGGGGAGAGGTGAAACCTCCAATTTCACCATTAATGGCAATTAAGAATTTTTTGCCAAAATTGAAATTTCATTAAATCAGCCACTTGGGTGGTCGGCCATGGCTATTAAACTCCTCAAAACTGATTAGGGGGTGTTGGGAAATTGACCCTCAATGTTCCCTTGATTTGAAGAGGCCTCACACTCAATACTAAGTACAAGTTGTATTTGATGAACTCTATTTCTATCTTATAAGCATGCAGGGTTAGGACTTAACAAAGTGCAAGGGTTGTTCCGTTTGTTTACTGACAAAACCGCTGAGATAAGCACTCAGTTTCAGCTGAACCGTTGAGACAAGGCCAGGAGCCGCTGAGAAGGTGTCTGGGCCAGCTGAGTTGCACATAGAAGAAAACAGCTGAGACAGCTGTCTGTCTCAGCGGATCCGCTGAGACGGGAAAGAAGCAACCGATGAGACGAGATCAGCTGCCGCAGAGAAGCAGGAAGAATCAGCTGAGACTTGGAGTGTTCGTCAAACGCAAAGAGTCATTCATCGAATGCAGAACTCAGTTAGTTGAACTCAGAGCTTGGAGTGTTCGTCGAACACAGAGTTGGGGAAGTTTGTCGAACGCAGAGTATGGCGAGCTTGTCGACCGCAGAGTTTGGCAAGATCATCGAACACAGTATGGCGAGTTCATCGACCGCAGAGTTTGGCAAGATCGTCGAACACAGTATGGCGAGTTCGTCGAATGCAGATTGCGAGTTCTGCTCATGGCGCAAGCTGCAAAAAAGCAGTATGGGGTCCACCAGTCTCTCCCATACATGTCAGAAGGTCGGCTAAGAGCCGTTGAAGATCAGAGATGTATAAAAGAAGAAATTAGGGCACTTATGAAGAGGCTCTGGAGTGTGCCAAAAGAAATCAACTGTTCCATTGACGGCAGAAGCTCTAGTTTCTCTTCTCCTATTTACTGAACAAGAAAGAAGAAACTGGGAGAGAAAGTTAGCTCCTTTGCAAGAAGGAGCAAGGTGATCATCCTTCCTTCATCTGAAGAGGAAGATCAGATAGTAGCTGACATCAACATCTCCAGCTACAAGGAAGCTCAAGTTGTGCAGGAACTATAGGAGACTGCCTTCAACTGATGTCTGTTGTAGTAAGATTTAAACTCACTTTTCTGTAGGACCATTTGGTTTGAGATTGTAGGAACCTTTGGGTTCTGAGCTGTAGGGCTGTAGGCCTGAGTTTGTTGGATCTGTGAAGATCTGAGGTAGGGCTGTTTAGCCTGAGTTGTAGGACCTGGACGGGGTCTGAGCTGTAGGATCAGGAGCTGATCTGAGGTAGGGCTGTTTAGCCTGAGGTATGGCTGTTTAGCCTGAGGTAGGGCTGTTTAGCCTGAGTTGTAGGACCTGCTGTGGTCTGAGTTGTAGGATCAGTGGATGATCTAAGGTAGGGTTGTTTAGCCTGAGGTAGGATTTGGGATAACCTGAGAGATCCTGAGGGATCTGTGTTGTAAGCTCTTGGAGCCGAGTTTGGAGGAGTTGGCCCTGTATAACACACTGTTAGGAGGGTGAAGGGGGAAAGTGGACTACCCATAGACACCCTGTCTTGGGGAACCACTATAAACACTTGTGTGTTTTCTGGTTGTACTTGATTTTTGCTTGGAATTGTTTAACTGATTATATAAAACAAGTAAAAATCAAAACACCTATTCACCCCCCCTCTAGGTGAACTAGATCATATACCTATATAATCTTTCAAGTGGTATCAGAGGGAGGTTGGTCAAGAAAGACTTAACAGTCTGACCAGATCCTAAATAAGTATTGATTATTCTGCTGTAATGGCCTCTAGTGGAATGCAGAAGGAGATGGGCTCCATGAAACTGCCCATATGCAATAAAGCCAACTTTGGCATATGGAAGCAGAGGGTTAGATTGTTCATGGAAGCATCTGACCCCAGAATCTTTATCACTGTTCAGGAAGGGCCATTCATTATCACAAAGCCCTCCACCATTGACCCTACAAGGATGGTGGGCGAGCCCATCACTAAAATGACAAGGGATGAAATAGCATTGGCTACAATGGATAAAAGGGCTCAGAATATCATTGTCAATGCTATTGATGACTCAACTTTCCAAAACCTGGTGCACTGTGATTCTGCAAAGGAAATGTGGGACACATTAGTAGTGTATATGGAAGGGACTACAGAAGTGAGAGATGATAGAAAGTCACTTCTAAACCAAGAATATGAAGCCTTTAGGCAGATGAGCCAGGAAAGCATTTCCATATGCTATGAAAGTTTCTTTAGGATAGTAAATGAACTAAGAACCTATGAGAGAGTATTCACAAATTATGAGCTGAATGATAAGTTCCTTAGATCTCTAACTAGGGATTGGGACACAAAAGTTTGTGCAATAAGGGAAGTGGCCAATCTAGGTGAGACCCCAACTCACACATTGTTTGGAAAACTTCTCTCCTATGAGATGCAGCTGTCTGCAAGGAAGGAAGAGGACACATCTGCAAGGGCTCAGCCAAGGGAGAAATCTGTAGCTCTCAAAGCTGACATCTCCAAGAGAAGAAAGAGCAGAATGGTGTCTCCTCCAAGGAGAAGTGTTGAACCTGAAGTCAACACCTCAGGAAGCTCTTCCTCTGATGAAGAGTTTGTTGCCTTTTCAAGGCAGTTCAAGAAAATGATGAAGAGGAAGCAATGGAAGAATAAGCCCTCTTCCTCATATCACAAAAAGGTGGACAGCAAGGAGTCAAATCATCACTCCAGGAATGACAGGTATGGCTCTAACTCAAAATTTAATTCCTCTAATGTTGTCTGCTATTGCTGCAGCAAGCCAGGGCATGTCATTGTTGATTGCCCAGTCAAGAGAAAAGAGAAGGATGAGAAGAAGGCTTATCAGTCAAGAGGCAAGAAAGGAGAAAAATCCTTTCTAGCCTTTCTAGCCAAGAAGGAAAGGAGCTAGAGTGAATCAGACTCCAGCTCATCTGAATCTGAAAAGGAAGAAGCCCTTATTGGGCTGGTTGCTGTTGAAGAATTTGCTGCAGAAGATGATGAAGATTACCCAGCTGCCAAGGTTGGAATCAGGGCCCCTTTATCACACTCAGATAGTGATATAGAGGAGGATGAAGAAGACAATGTTCAGATAAGCCTAATGGCCATCACTGATGAGGAGGACAGTCACAACAATTCAGAACATGAGCAGGTATTAATTCATTCCACATCCTCTTCTGATTATGAGACTGGTCTAGAATCTGAAGCACCTTCATCAATTGGTGAAAGTGGTTCAGAAACTGAGGAAGATGTCAATCAATTGATTGACAAGTATGATGCTCTTCTGGAAGCTCTGAAGAAGAGCAAGAAGCTTGCCAAGAGGCAAGCCCAGGAAATTGTTTCCCTTAAGGTGACTAAAAATGACTACACTGAACCTACCACCCTGGTGGCTCAGATGAGTAGACAGATTAGTCACTTACAGGGATTAACAATTATGCAATTAAGCACTATTTCCCTGATGAACAAGGTCATCAAGGACCTTGAGGAGAAGCTTGTGAAAGACCAGAGCCTGGTGGCTTAATTCTCCAAATCCAAATCTGTGCTTCCTATTATTGACACATTCTCCTCTCAAACCAATAGGAGAGGACTAGGATTCAATAAAATGGAATTAGGAGAAGGGAGTGGAGAGAAGAGCAAGAGGAAGGCTAAGCCTCAAAACACCTTTCAAAAGGTGTTACTTCCTTCCAACAGGTATGATCATGAAAGCATTCATGGTCACTGGAAGAATGGGAGTTTCTATAGGAAGGAAAATACTCATTCTCATAGTGGAAGAAAGGGGATGGGATTGAGTGCCATGAAGGCTCCCCATGAGGAAATTCAACTGGTCCAACCTGGACCTTTTGTATTTGGTACTTCAGCCCCTCCAGTCAATAATAAGGGTGCAAGCTCTTCCAAATCTTCTTCAGCAAAGAGCATAACTGATGTCAAATCTGTTGACAAGGATTGTTGCTCAGTGTCTAATTCTATCAGATCTTGTATGGCTGCCAAGACAAAGCAGGCTGATGACATCAGGACAAAGAGCATCAAGACAACACCTAGATTGACCTTCAGTCAAATCATTGCTGAGAGAAATAGGAAGAATGCAGCTGTCTCCCCTGTTGAACACAGTCAAAGTAATGCTAATTTCTTAGGACATGTTCAGAAGAGGAGATATAACATTCATGAATGTTGGTGTTGTGGTAAAGTGGGACACTTTGCCATAGATTGTTGGTAGAATCCCAATGTACCTAATGCAAAGAAGAGCTTTCCTGCTAGGAGTGCAGCTAGGGGGAGATTCTCTCATCAGGCTAACATGCACCTAGGACCCAAAGGTTTTTGGGCTCCTAAGGATAACTGATTTTTTGTTTTGCAGGTTAGTTCAAATACCAGCCTTGGGCAGATTTGGTATTTGGACAGTGGGTGCTCAAGACATATGACAGACACCAAGGGATTACTGTAGGAGTACAAAGCAGTAAAGAATGGACCCAAAGTCATCTTTGGGGGTTCAGAAAAAGGAGTCACCAGAGGTTATGGTATGATCACAAATGGTATAGTCTCCATCACCAAAGTGGCTTGTGTTGAAGGATTGCAACACAACCTTGTTAGCATAAGCCAACTGTGTGATCTTGGCTATGTTATTGAATTCCATAATGATAAGTGCCTAATCAAAAAGTCTAATGACTTGGGAACCATACTATCAGGCGCTAGGAGTGGAAATGTTTACTGTTTAGATTTTATTTGTAATTCATCTTCCTCTCCCGTGGGTCTTGTGGCCAATGAGAGTGAGTCTCTATGTGTTCAATCGCACAAGAGCCTTGCCCACATCAACTACAAGACAATGCATAGACTATTCTCTAAGAACTTGGTTAGAAATAGTCCTAATTTAAAATGTGTTAAAAATGGCCCATGTCATGCTTGCCAAATGGGCAAGCAAACAAGGGCCACTTTTAAAAGTATTGGCTCCAAAGACACTAAGAGATGCCTTTATTTATTGCACATGGACTTGTTTGGTCCTATGCCAATTCAGAGCTTAGGAGGGAAGTTATATACCTTAGTGATTGTTGATGATCACTCAAGATATACATGTGTATTTTTCCTTAGAAAGAAATATGATACTCTAAATGTCTTCATAAGCCATGTCAAGGCCATTCAGAATGATTTGCAATGTTCTGTGGTCAGAACTAGGTCTGAACATGGCACAGAGTTTCAATCCGAAGCCATGACAAGGTTCTGTCAAGAACTAGGTATCATTCAAGAATTTTCCTCCCCAAGGACCCCACAACAAAATGGGGTGGCTGAGAGGAGGAATAGAACATTGATAGAAGCTGGGAGAACATTGCTTAGTGAGCCTTCTCTCCCAGAATATTTCTGGGTTGAAGCAGTCAATACTTCCTGTTATGTTCTCAATAGTGCTTCCATCAATAAAGTTCATGGAATTACCCCTTATGAAATTCTGAAAGGCAAACAACCAACAATCTCATATTTTAGGATCTTAATTTGGATCAAAATGCTACATTCTAAATAATGGAAAATCTCAATTGACCAAGTTTGCTGAAAAATGCTACTTGGGAGTTCTTGTTGGCTATAGCTCACATAGTAGAGCCTATAGAGTATATAACAAGAAAACCCATGTAGTTGAAGAGTCCATGCATGTGGTATTTGATGAGGCCAGCCTTATTTATAAGGGCTGGTCTAGTTCTTCTGTTTTGACAGGATGTGAAAGAGCCATGGAAGAACTATCTATGCAAGAACCATCCAGCAGCAGTAAGGCACCTACTGATGCAGCAATCCCAGAAGATGTAGAGGAGCAAGATGCTGAAGAAGCTGCTGACCCAGTGGAAAAAATTCAGCATGTAGAGGAAAGACTGCCTATAGCTACAAGACATCTAGGGGGTCATCCCTTGGAGTAGATTATTGGAAATATTCAACAAGGTGTGACAACTAGGAGCAGGGCTCACAATGAGGCCTTGTTCCTCAGTTTTCTGTCACATGTAGAGCCTAAGAAGTTTGAAGAGGCCAACTTGGATCCATTCTGGATTCAGGCAATGCAGGAAGAACTCTTGCAATTCAAAAGATGCAAGGTATGGAAGTTGGTGCCAAGACCATAGGGACACAACATCATTGGCACCAAATGGACCTTCAGAAACAAGATGGATGAGAATGGAACAATCATCAAGAACAAGGCAAGGTTGGTTGCAAAGGGGTACAAGCAAGAGGAAGGAAAAGACTTTGACCAAACCTTTGCCCCAGTTGCAAGGTTGGAGGTCATAAGGCTATTCCTTGCATATGCAGCCCACAAAGGTTTCAATGTATACCAGATGGATGTCAAATCAATATTCCTGAATGGGAATCTAAAAGAGGAAGAGTATGTAGAGCAGCCATCAGGTTTTGTCCATCCCACTCTCTCACCTCATGTTTATCTACTTAGGAAAGCTCTGTATGGTCTTAAGCAAACCCCCAGGGCTTGGTATGAGACATTGACTAGCTTTCTCATCAAGAACAAGTTCTTGAGGGGAAAGATAGATAGCACATTGTTTCTTAGGGAAACAAGGGGCAAGTGTCTCTTAGTCCAAATCTATGTTGATGACATAATATTTGGGTCTACTGATGACAACCTCTGCAAGAGATTTTCCAATCTATTGCAGGGGGAGTTTGAGATGAGCAGTATGGGTGAACATAAATATTTCCTTGGGCTCCAAGTGAAACAGCCTGATGAGGGAATTTTCATTTCCCAGACTAAGTACACCAAGGAGCTCATCAAGAAATTTGGGATGGAATCAGCCTCCACCATGAGAACACCCATGGGATCTAATATATCATTAGACAAGGATGAAAAGGGGAAGACCTTTGATGAATCCATGTATAGGTGTATCATTGGATCCCTGTTGTACTTGACTGCTAGTAGGCCAGACATTATGTATTCTACATGTGTTTGTGCTAGGTATCAGGCTTGTCCTAAGGAATCTCACTACACCTCTGTCAAGAGGATTTTGAGATACCTCAAGGGCAGCCTAAATCTTGGCCTTTGGTACCCTAGGAACAATGACTTTGAACTAATAGGCTACTCAGATGCAGATTTTGCAGGGTGCAAAGAAGA
The DNA here is from genome assembly GCA_033032865.1 of Dactylorhiza incarnata. Classification (NCBI taxonomy): domain Eukaryota; kingdom Viridiplantae; phylum Streptophyta; class Magnoliopsida; order Asparagales; family Orchidaceae; genus Dactylorhiza; species Dactylorhiza incarnata. The sequence goes on from JAWHQI010000001.1 coordinate 29,506,324, forward strand.
CAAGAAAAGCACAAGTGGCACTTGTCAATTCCTAGGGAGAAGGCTGATCTCTTGGAGCAGCAAAAAGCAAACCAGTGTGGCCATATCCACAGCTGAGTCAGAGTACATTGCTGCAGGTAGTTGTTGTGCTCAACTTCTGTGGATTCAACATCAATTGGAAGATTACAACATCAAGAAAAGTCAATCTCCCCTGATGTGTGACTCATCCAGTGCAATTTCTATTGCTAAAAATCCTGTCTCCATAGCAGGACCAAGCACATAGAAATTAGGTACCATTTTATAAGAGAGCATGTAGAATGTGAAGATATCAAACTTGAATATGTCCCCACAGACAATCAAGTAGCTGACATCTTCACAAAGCCACTGGATGAGGCCAAATTCAATTCTTTCAAAATTGACTTAGGAATGTTAAATTTAGAATGAGTTCAGTTATAAATCAATATCTGATGTTAACATGCTTATATTCTCATCTGTTATGATAAACTGTACTGTTATGATATACTGACATCTGAACTAATCAAACTTACAGTAGGCATATGCCGTATGACAGGGTAGACAATCTCCCTAAGTATGTTGAATATATAATAGTATATAGTAGAATGATCAGCTGAATCAGAAAAATCTGGATCAGCTGAGTTTTAGGTTTCCCTTAAATCATAAGATCAATAGATATGCTCCAAATGAGGGGGAGCTAAAATGGTTTGTTCAAAATGAACAAGATCAGCTATTAAAGAAAATAGTTATCAGATTGAGGGGGAGTTGGCAAATGCTGTAGTGGTTCCCTCCCAATTCCTAAGGGAAAAATAATTGAAGAAACCAGAAAGGGGGAGATGGCCAATGCTATGTCCAAATCAGAGTAAGGCCTCTGATAAAGTTATCACAGGTAGTGATTATGAATAAGCTTAATATTATCTAAGTTAGAAAGGGGGAGATAACCTATGAGCTAGTCAAAGCTTTACATAATCTGTCATAAGGTATCAAAGCATGCTTAATCAAAGTTATCTTAAGCAATGTTATCATGAATGCTACATAGTTATTTTCATGATATGTTTTTATTTGGGAATGTACCTTAGCATTGGGAATGTTCTGCCTTCTTCAAATAGGGGGAGATTGTTGGGAAATTGACCCTCAATGTTCCCTTGATTTGAAGAGGCCTCACACTCAATACTAAGTACAAGTTGTATTTGATGAACCCTATTTCTATCTTATAAGCATGCAGGGTTAGGAATTAACAAAGTGCAAGGGTTGCTCAGTTTGTTTACTGACAAAACCGCTGAGATAAGCTCTCAGTCTCAGCTGAACCAATGAGACAAGGCCAGGAGCCGCTGAGAAGGTGTCTGGGCTAGCTGAGCTGCAGATAGAAGAAAACCGCTGAGACAGCTGTCTGTCTCAGCGGATCCGCTGAGATGGGAAAGAAGCAACCGCTGAGACGAGATCAGCTGTCGCTGAGAAGCAGCAAGCATCAACTGAGACTTGCAGTGTTCGTCAAACGCAAAGAGTCGTTTATCAAACGCAGAACTCACTTAGTCGAACTCAGAGCTTGGAGTGTTCATCGAACACAGAGTTGGGGAAGTTCGTCGAACGCAGAGTATGGCGAGCTCGTCGACCGCGGAGTTTGGCAAGATTGTCGAACACAGTATGGCGAGTTCGTCGACCGCAGAGTTTGGCAAGATCGTCGAAAACAGTATGGCGAGTTTGTCGAACGCAGATTGCGAGTTCTGCTCGTGGCGCAAGCTCCAGAAATGCAGTATTAGGTCCACCAGTCTCTCCCATACTTGTCAGAAGGTCAGCTAAGATCCGTTGAAGATCAGAGATGTATAAAAGAAGAAATTAGGGCACTTATGAAGAGGCTCTGGAGTGTGCCAAAAGAAATCAACTGTTCCATTGACGGCAGAAGCTCTAGTTTCTCTTCTCCTGTTTACTGAACAAGAAAGAAGAAACTGATATAGAAAGTTAGCTCCTTTGCAAGAAGGAGCAAGGTGATCATTCTTCCTTCATCTGAAGAGGAAGATCATATAGTAGCTGACATCAACATCTACTGCTAGAAGGAAGCACAAGCTGTGCAGGAACTACAGGAGACTGCCTTCAACTGTTGTCTGCTGTAGTAAGATTTAAACTCACTTTTCTGTGGGACCATTTGGTCTGAGATTGTAGGAACCTTTGGGTTCTGAGGTGTAGGGCTGTAGGCCTGAGTTTGTAGGATCTGTGAAGATCTGAGGTAGGGCTATTTAGCCTGAGTTGTAGGGCTTTATTCCCTGAGCTGTAGGAGGAGGATTCCTCTGAGTTGTAGGACCTGGAAGGGGTCCGAGTTGTAGGATCAGGAGCTGATCTGAGGTAGGGATGTTTAGCCTGAGGTAGGGCTGTTTAGCCTGAGGTAGGGTTGTTTTGCCTGAGTTGTAGGACCTGCTGTGGTCTGAGTTGTAGGATCAGTGGATGATCTGAGGTAGGGTTGTTTAGCCTGAGGTAGGGTTTGGGAAAACCTGAGAGATCCTGAGGGATCTGTGTTGTAAGCTCTTGGAGCTGAGTTTGGAGGAGTTGGCCCTGTCTAACACACTGTTAGAGGGGTGAAGGGGGAAAGTGGACTACCCATAGACACCATGTCTTGGGGAACCACTATAAACACTTGTGTGTTTTCTGGTTGTGCTTGATTTCTTGCTTAGAATTGTTTAACTGGTTATATAAAACAAGTAAAAATCAGAAGATCTATTCACCCTCCCCCCCTCTAGGTGAACTAGATCATATACCTATATAACCTTTCAGGGGGAGGTACAAATCCATTGGAGATGAAGAGGGGAGGCCCTTGGCCTCCCATTGCCATTAATGGCCTTCTCTCTCTTCTTTCTCTCTCTTCAAAATTGGGGAAATTGCACTTTCTCTCTCCTACTCATCATTTCCAGAAATTGTATGGCACCTTGAGTAGATATCAGGCCCATGAAACAATTGGGCCACTCCAATTGGGGATAGCCCAAGTGGATTGGGCTTGATTAGGTAAAAATAGGTCATTTTGACCTAAATTTAGGGTGGAGTTGACTTTGGTCAATTTGACAATTTGGATTGGCCCCAATGGGTGGCTAGTGACCCATTAGACTCCCCTAAGGGTTAGGAATGTTTAGGTAGGGTTAATTTGGCAAAGTCAGGGCGAATTGACCCTTAATATGCCACTTTGACCAAAACAGGGCTATAGTTGACTTAGGTCAAATTGGCCAAATTGGTGGCCCCATGATGGGGCTTTTTGGTCCATTGGGTCCCTAATAACCTCATAAGGGTAGGGTCAAGGTCAATTTGGCATGGTGGAGGTCAATTGACCCTAATTAGGCTACTGACCAATTTAAGGTTAGGGTTAACTTTGGTCAACTTGACTTATTTGGTTGCCCCCAATGGGTCATTGGCGCTCTAAGGGAACCCCTAAAGGGTTAGGTATACTATGGTGGGGTCAAAGTGTCAAGGTGAGGCCCTAAAGTCCAACCGTATGCTTGTTAACTAAAAATTGCTATTTGCAGACCACTGTGGTTTCCTTCTTCTTGCCTAAGGCCAAGTGGTCTCTTCAAGCTTCCTAGGGTTTTGTCATGACCTAGTCATGATAAAACCACTCTAGGGGTATAGTTGTTTGGGGGATGTTACATAAGGTATGAAGATAAAATAATGTTTAGGAAATTTGAAAATAAAATTAGACAGTGAAGACAATCTTTAAGTGTATGCCTAATCAATTTTGACCAAAAACAAAATTACTAAGAAGTTTGCTCTTGTGAAGTCTTATTGTTAAACCATAGTTTTTAAATATTTACAGCAAAACAAATAACAAAAACATATTTTTGATTATTTTGAATTATTTGAATTTTTTTATTTTAGAATGAAACAACCAAATTAATAATAAAATAATTTCAAATCTGAGAAAAGAAACAGAGAAAAATCATTATAAAAATATCAAAAATATTGCAGAGAAATCAGAATTTCAATTTGGCAAAAGGAGCTAACGCCTGACGTTAAGTACTTAACGCCCAAACAGGACACTATTTCTTGAGATTTTTGAAAAAAAATTCTCTGGAATAGAGAGTATGTATATAGATAGACCTTCTTAATGTAGAAATTTCAAAGAATTTGGAGATGATTAGAAGGTTGTTTAAACATATTTTTGGTGGTTTTAAAATGGTTTTTCTATTTTATATTTGATTTAGATTTTTGTGACACTATAATTGGACTTAGCAATCTAAAGTGGATCTTGGACTTCCTGAGGTCTACAATATGAAGGGTTCACACCGATACTAGGAGATATGATGGGGTGACATCCCAAACCTCCCTTTCATAAGATATTTAAGGTTATTGATTGCTACCCAAGCTTAATATTAAAAATTTATAAACTCTAAAAATTTTGAAAGAGTGAAATAAATATATTTAGAATTAGAGGATTAATTAAAGAAGTACGGAAGTTAGTTTTGAGGAGAGATAGCATTGTTAAAAAACTTGAGGTCCGGAGATGAAGTAAAATGTGGAACACTTCACAAAACATTCCACAAGTATAGCAACACAATGACAATGGGGTGACCGAATAGTGTTATGGTATTAACTATCTCTTTATAATTCGAGGTATACATGGCGAGACATGATTCATAAGAATCACGGAGGAGAGAAGCACAAACACAAAAACTACAAGCTGCTGGCGACCTGACACCTTGAGACAGCTAGACCGCGCGAACAGACAAGCCAGGCGGATAACCCCTGATACCGCGCGAACAGAGCACAAGCCGCACCTGTCAGACAGCAACCACAAACCGCCTGACCTGCTGCTTTATTCAACTGCTGATAGACAACCAGTTCGCACTCCTTGATCGCCTAGACCGCACGGTCTTGATCACAGAAGAACCCGCGAACTCTTGCCAACAAAAACTGCTTCCTGATGCAGACCGCGACTCAAGATCGCCTAGCCACTTAAGACCATCTGATCAACTGAGTTCGCTGCACAATCCAAGAACACCTAAACATAGTCCACCCGGACTGGTTTATTCAAAGCTGGAAGAAAGGAGAAAAGCTGACCGCGAGCTGCTAGTCGCTAACCTGTGAACAACACAAACCGGTCAGTCAAAATCTCAGACCGCGCGACGTCAAATTGAGACCGGCACAATCAAGCCAACTTTGGTTCTTACAGTTCTTCATTTTTAATGATGGGCCATGCACCCCTATTTATAGGCGAGCAGACGGATGTCGTCACTACACAAACCGGGATATAATAACTGCTCATCAGATCGCCAGCGGTCTCACAAAACAGACCGCCCGAGCTCAGCAAGGCTAACAGCTCCCTTATTGAACCATACAGTTATATATAAACCGCCCGGTTACCGCGGTCATCAAAAACAGACCGCCCGGTCTTATTGCAAAAACAAAGAAATTCTTCAGTAACCCAAACCAACTAGAATAATACGTCAGACCGCTTGGTCACTGCAAGAAGGCAGACCTACTTGAACATCTGACCGACATGAACAAGTCGCCAGATCAACCCGCGCAAGCCGCCCGGACACTTAGCGGTCTCCCAGATCAGACCGCCCAGATCAGACCACCTGAGACAAAACCGACCAGAGCACCAACGTAGACCGCGCGGTCTCTGCGGTCTCCAATCTACAGACCGCCCAGCACCATTCCACTTCCACTTCAAAAATTTAACACTCCCCCTTGAAGTGGGAAGTGGAAGTCAGCCCAAGCAAACTCCACAACTGACCAAATGGTCCCTTCGATAGTGGCTTAGTAAATATGTCAGCAACGCTCTCCTTGCTCTGCACATGCTCCACAGTCAGAGACCCCTCCAACACCTTCTCACGAATGAAATGGTGATGAATCTATATGTGCTTCGTACACGCGTGACAAACTGGATTGTTCACCAGTTTGAGAGCACTCTCATTGTCACCACGTAGCAGAGTAGGACCTCACACCTCCCTATAAATGTCATCCACAAGCCTCCTAATCCAGATGGATTCCTGAGCCGCCAAAGACGAAGCTTTGTACTCCGCTTCTATGGTAGAGACAGACACAGAATCCTGCTTCTTGCTGCACCATGATATAGCTATAGAGTCTGTCATAAAGACATATCCAGATGTCGATCTCTGATCATCCAAATCTCCTCCATAATCAGCATCCATGTACCCGTGCAAGCAAAAACCTAAATCTCTCCCAAAGAAGAGACCCAAATCCGAGGTGGATTTGACATACTTCAAGATACTCCTATCCACCACAAGATGAGGCTTCCGAGGCTCTGCCATAAACCGACTCACCCTGCCAACTGCATAAGCAATATCTGGCCTCGTGATCATCAAGTATATCAGACTTCCAACCAAAGCCCGGAACACTAAAGGATCGGTAAGAACCTTCCCTTCATCTCGTCGAAGATGAACTCCAACCTCCAGTGGAGTAGAGCCGCTTTTCCCCCCTTCCATGCCGAACCTCTTCACGATTCGATCCGCATAGCCTTTTTGGGAAACAAGCATACTGCTCTCTTTCCTCTCCACTTTGAGCCCAACGAAATGGTGGAGCTCACCCAAATCCTTCATCTCGAATCTGATAGCTAGCTCAGTACGAAGCCTAGCTACCTCCACTTCAGACTTCCCCTTGACAATCATATTGTCAATGTACAGCAGCACCAAGACATGAAGCTCCCCTATCTTCTTTACGAACAAGCTTGAATCTGAATCAGAAGCAAAGTATCCGCAAAAGTGGAGGTATTCTGTGATCTTCCCGTACCACGCCCGAGGCGCTTGCTACAAGCCGTAAAGAACCTTCTTGAGCTTGCAAACATATCTTGGGTGCTCTTCGGATACATAACTAGGTGGCTGATCCATGAAGATATCCTTGTCAATCTCGCCATATAAGAAAGCGTTCTTCACGTCGAGTTGTCAAATCTTCCACCCTTGGCAAGCTGTCAATGCGATCACCACCCGGACCGAAGTCATCTTGTCAACAGGGCTAAACGTTTCTTCATAATCCTCCCCATACTTCTGAGAGAAACCTAGAGCTACAAGGGGAGCCTTGTACCGCTCAATACTTCCGTCAGCCTTCTTCTTCAGTTTGAAAACCCACTTGCAGGTCACCGGAGTAGCTCCCCCAACCTTAGGCACCATGTCCCAAGTCTCATTCTTCCTGAGGGCAGTCATCTCTTCATCCATGGCTCCTTCCCACTCCTTGACTCCAACAGCATTTTCATAACAAGATGGCTCTCTCTCATCCAGGGGACCTGCGAAGAAACATGAGACAAAGCTCACCAAGTTCCCGCCCGTATAGCGATCAGGTGGAATAATGGTCCTCTTGGACCTCCTCTTCAGCTGCAGCTTCTAGACTAGCTCTCCTTTCAGGTAAACATGGAGCATCGCTCCCCCTGCTTCCAGAACCTGAACCTGACCCAGAGCTAGAGATTCCTGGAGCACCTGGAGAGACATGCAACTCCACCAGAACTTCCCTTGCAGCTTCCTTTGGTCCACCATCTACCTTGCTTCCTTGTAACTCAATAGAAGAGCTACCTTGGTATGACGTCAGCTCGTCAAATACCACATCCATAGATACCACATATAACCTTGTCTCGGGATCCATGCATCTCCACCCTTTCTTCCGGTCTCATAACCGATGAAGACTAGTTTCCTTGCCTTTGCATCTAGCTTCGTTCGAAGGGAATCCAGAACATGCACGTAGCAGGTAGAACCAAACACTTGAAAGTATTCCATGCTTGGCTTATCCTTGAACATCAACTCATGAGGGGTCTTCATATTGATGAGACTGAGAGGCATCCGGTTGATAACATAGGTTGCACAAGACATTCCCTCCGCCCAGAAGGACTTTGGGATACTCTTGGCATGAAGCCAACATTTACAGGTCTCCGTCAGATGATGGATCTTCCACTCTGTAACTCTGTTTTCTTATGGTGTGTGAGCACAAGAAAGCTCTCTTTGGATGCCATGCTTCCTGCAAAAGTTAAAGAACGCCTTGGAGGTGAACTCCACTCCATTGTCTGTTTTGAACCTCTTGACCCGCAGGTTAAGCTGACCTTCCACCAGCTCCTTTAACTCCACAAATCTCTCGAACGCCTCTGACTTCTCCTTCAGAAAATATACCCAAGTATATCTGGTGAAGTCATCAACCAAAATCAGCATATACCTGCTACCTACAAGACTGGCAGTGTTGGTAGGTCCAAACAGATCACCATGTATACATTCCAATGGTCTTTTACATCTGCTTTGTGATTTGTCAAATGGAAGAAGTTGAGCCTTACCAAACTGACAACCTGCACAAACATGACCTTCTCCGAAAGATGACAAGCTAGGCAGACCTTTCACCAGGCCTCTTCCCGCCATTGCCTTCAACTTATCCATCCCAACATGCCCAAGTCTTTCGTGCCAGATAGCGGCGCTGTCGTTAGCCCTTATCTTATCAACATAAGAACTTGTTGAAAGAACAAACAAGTCCTTCACCCGTCTCCCTACATGAGTGACCTCAGCTTTCACAGCTGAAACATTCCAGAGAAATTTCACTTCTGTTGGACCGAACAGAACGTGATAGCCAGCATCCACCGCATTGGTCACCGAGAAGAGGTTCTTCTTCATCCCCGGAACATGATAGACACTCTTCAACGTAAGAGTACCTCTATCATCATTCAAAGAAACCACATCCTCCTTCTCTACTACATGTATAGTATCATCAGCCGTAATGATATCATCATTACCTGTATATGCTTGCAATGAGGAGAACTTCGACTCATCCACGGTGAGGTGAAGACCACACCCATAGTCCACTATCCAATCATCTTGATAATTGATGGAAGTCATAGCCCAAACACACGTGCCCGTCATGAATGCACCTCCACCACCCCAACTACCTTCAGAATTGGAACCAGCCTCCTCCTTCCCTGCAGCATGCCCTGGCTGAAGATTGACTTTGCAGTCTCTTTTGAAATGACCAAGCTTGTTGCACCTGAAGCATCTAGGTCCTTCCTGCTTCTTCCCATCACGCTTAGGTTCCTCTCCTGCTGATATGAAGTAGACATACCATCATCTCCAAATGTATTCTTCTTCTTGTCCCATCTCTTCTTCTTGCCAGAGAAGAGAACCTCACCTTCTCCCCCAGAGACAGACATCCCAGCCATTTGCTTAGCCAAACTTTCTTGTGAAGCAAGTAAGTTCTCCAGCTCCAGCAACGATGGTTGATTGGCCCAGCCTTGAACAGAAGTAACAAAGGCCACATACTCCCTCCGCAAGCCGTGAATTATGTGCTTCTTCAGCTTAGCTTCTGAGATAGGCTCATCCAGGTCCAAAGCCGATATCTCTGCGCAAAGGTTCTTCATCTTCAAGAAGAACGTTGAGATAGACAAATCCCCTTGAGTTGCTTTCGCCAACTCATTCTTTAAGAACTGTAGCTAGCTACATTCTTCTTATTGAACAAGCCATCCAAGGCAGCCCAAATTTCAGCAGCTGATCTACATCCGATGATGTGATCAAAAAACTCTAGAATGATAGCTCTCTTGAGAGTGAACTCCGCCTTAGCATTCGTTCTCTTCCAAGCCTTCACGAGCTCAACATTCCCTTCAGCAGGAATAACAGCTTGTCTTGCTTCTCCTCCTACAACCTCCCACAAATCCTCACCAAGAAGATAGCTCTCCATGCAAGACTTCCACTTCTTGAAGTTAGTCTGCGTAAGGAGCTCAATACCAAGACCTCTACCATATCCTCCTTCCATTTCTATCCCACTGGTTGCTAACCAACTTGAGGAACCCGATAGAAGTATCAGCAACCTACCTCTGATACCATGTTAAAAAACTCGAGGTCCGGAGATGAAGTAAAATGCGGAACACTTCACAAAACTTTCCACAAGTATAGCAACACAATGACAATGGGAAGACCGAATAGTGCTATGGTATTAACTATCTCTTTACAATTCGAGGTATACATGGCGAGACATGATTCATAAGAATCACGGAGGAGAGAAGCACAAACACAAAAACTACAAGCTGTTGGCGACCTGACACCTTGAGACCACCAGACCGCGCGAACAGACAAGCCAAAAGGATAACCCCTGAGACCACACGAACAGAGCACAAGCCGCACCTGTCAGACCGCAACCACAGACCGCCCGACCTGCTGATTTATTCAACTACTGAAAGACAACCAGTTCGCACTCCTTGATCGCCCAGACCGCACGATCTTGATCACAGAAGAACCCGCGAACTCTTGCCAACAAAAACTGCTTCCTGATGCAGACCGCAACTCAAGATCGCCTGGCCACTTAAGACCACCTGATCAACTGAGTTCGCTGCACAGTCCAAGAACAACTAAAGCCAACTTCGGTTTTAGTTGGAAGAAAGGAGAAAAGCTGACCGCGAGCTGCTAGTCGCTAACCTGCGAACAACACAAATCGGTCAGTCAAAATCTCAGACCGTGCGACCTCAAATTGAGACCGGCACAATCAAGCCAACTTTGGTTCTTACAGTTCTTCATTTTTAATGACGGGCCCTGCACCCCTATTTATAGGCGAGCAGACGGATGTCGTCACCGCACAAACCCGGATACAAGAACTGCCCATCTGATCGCCAGCGGTCTCATAAGACAGACCGTCCGAGCTCAGCAAGGCTAACAGCTCCCTTATTGAACCATACGGTTATATATAAACCGCCTGGTTACCGCGGTCATCAAAAATAGACCGCCCGGTCTTATTGCAAAAGCAAAGAACTTCTTCAATAACCCAGACCGACTAGAACAACACGTCAGACCGTCCGGTCACTACAAGAAGATAGACCTACTTGAATATCTGACCGACTTGAACAAGTTGCCAGATCAACCCGCGCAAGCCGCCCGGACACTTAGCGGTCTCCCAGATCAGACCGCCTGAGACAAAACCGACCAGAGCACCAACGCAGACCGCGCGGTCTCTGCGGTCTCCAATCTGCAGACCGCCCAACACCATTCCACTTCCACTTCAAAAATTTAACAAGCATTTGATGGGTTTCAATTTGATATATCTAAGACTCTTAATTCTAGTCGAAGCATGTTGAAACGAGCATCGGGGAGAGGTTTTGCGAAAATGTCTGCAAGTTGGGATTCCGTACCAATGAAACTTATTTTTACATGCTCTTTCTTAATAAGATCCCTAATGAAGTGATGGAGAACATCTATTTGTTTGGATCTAGAGTTGTGTACGGGATTATTTGTAAGCTCTAATGCACTTTTGTTCACATTTGAGATCAATATTTTGAGATGAAAACCAAAATCCTCTAGAGTTTGGCTCATCCATAAAGCTTGTGCACAACAACTCCCAAGAGCGATGTATTCGGCCTCCGTGGTGGAGAGTGCAACTAAAGATTGTTTTCTACTAGACCATGGAACCAATGAGGGTCCTAAAAAGTGACAAGTACCGCCAATGCTTTTTCAATCTAGTGAACATCCGGCGTAATCCGAATCGAAATAGCCATGCAATGTACCATAATCCAAATCTAGATGACCCTAATAGATATCTAAAATACATTTTACTGCTTTTAAATGAGATTCATTTGGATTGGCTTGAAAGCGAGTACATAAACATACGACAATCATTTTATCCGGTCTAGATGCACTTAAGTAAAGAAGTGATCCAATCATACCTCTATATAAAGTTTGATCGATAGAAATTCCAGATTCATCTTTCCCTAGTTTTAATGAAGCACTCATAGGTGTAGAAGCTTGTTTAAGATTTTCAAATCCAAATTGTTTAAGCATGCCATGAACATATTTCATTTGGAAAAATAAAAATACCATCATTTCGTTGTTAGATTTGAAAACCAAGAAAGTAAGAAAGATCTCTTATAAGGATCATTTCAAATTCATTTTTCATTACTAAGACTACTTCATTACACAACTCTTCATTAGTGGCTCCAAAAATGATATCATCAAGATATATTTGTAGAATAATTAAATCATTATTTTTATGCTTAATGAAGAGTGTGTTGTCGGCACTTCCCATGACATAAATGTGTTTTAACAAAAATGATGTAAGTCTATCATACCATGCACGGGGAGCTTGTTTTAAACCATAAAGCATTTTTTCTAATTAATAAACATGATTTGAAAAATTTTCATTTATAAAACTGGGGGGTTGTTCTACATAAACTTCTTCTTTTATAAACTCATTTAAAAAGCACTTTTAACATCCATTTGAAATAATTTTATCCTTTTAAAACTTGCAAATGCCAAAAATATTCGTATAGATTCTAAGCGAGCAGCGAGTACAAAAGTTTCATCAAAGTCTACCCCCTCGATTTGAGAAAAACCTTGTGCGACTAAGCGAGCTTTATTTCTTGTAATCCTAGATTCGCCATCTAATTTGTTTTTAAAAATCCATTTTACGCCAACAACGGGATAATTAGATGGTTGTTCTACTAGGTTCCAAACTTTATTTCTTTCAAATTGATCTAACTCTTCATTCATAGCCAAAAACAAAAATTTGTCATTTAAAGCGATTGAAACGTTTTTAGTTTTAATTTCAGAAACAAAGCAAAGGTTTGAAAATGTTTCATGAAGAGAAGATCGAGTTCTTACCCCAATAGTTGGTTCTCCAATGACAAGTTCCCTTGGATGATCATTTGTGAATCTAAGCACACTTGGCGGCACGAATTCTTCTTCTACCGTCACCATTTCTTTGTCACCTCTAAGTAATTCAACATTATCATCCTCCACGGGTAAAGATGGTTCCTCTTCCTTTCCTACACTGTTAGAATCTACACAAGGAACAAATTCATCAAACTTCACATGAATGGACTCTTCACCCTTTTTAGACCTTTTATTGTATATCCTATATGTTTTATTAGTTGAAGAGTAACCAAGAAATATTCCTTCATCGCATTTTTCATCAAATTTTGCTAAAGCAACTTTGGTGTTTAAGATAAAACATTGACATCCAAAAACATGAAAGTATGATACATTAGGTTTCTTTTTGTACTATAATTCATATGGAGTTAATTTTAGGATTAGGCGAAGCATGACTCAATTTATGACATAACAAGATGTATTTACGGCTTCGGCCCAAAAGGATCTAGGAAACCCATACTTGGATAGCATAGTGCGTGCGAGTTCCTGAAGGGTTCTATTTTTCCTCTCCACCACACCATTTTGTTGGGTGGTGCGTGGAGCGGAAAATTCGTGTTTAATACCTAGATTATTACAAAAAGTGGTGAAACTATCATTTTCAAATTCCCCTCCATGATCCGATCTAATGCGCTTAATTTTTAATTCTAATTCATTTTGAATGCAATTACATAGTTTAGTAAATTCAGAAAAAGCATCGGATTTGGAGGTAAGAAATAATGTCCAAGTGAATCTAGAAAAATCGTCAATTAAAACAAATGTGTACTTTTTACCACCTAGACTACAAGTGCTAATTAGCCCAAATAGTTCCATGTGAATTAGTTGTAGAGGTCTAGTGGTGGACATTTCATTGTTGTTTTTAAAAGATGTTTTAGAAAATTTTCCCTTTTGGCATGGCGTGCATAAAGTGGATAGATTTCCATTAAGCATTGGTAAACCCTTTATTATTTTATTTTTTGACAATTTTAAGATCAACTTGGTGCTAGTGTGACCAAGATGCCTATATCATAATTCTAGTTCTTCATTTTTTGTAATTATACATTTTAGTGACACACGTGATAGATCATGAAAAGGGATTAAATAGACATTATGAATTTTTTGTGTAGTGAGTACAATATTATTATTCTTAGGATCTATAATTTTGCACAAATTAGTAGAAGACTCAAATAACACATTAAGCCCTTTATCACATAGTTGACTAATATAAATTAAGTTGTGTTTTAAGCCTTCTACAAATAAGACATTTATAAGAGAGAAAGAGTCATTACCCACTGTACCGGTGCCTAAGATTCTTCCTTTTCCGCTGTCACCGAATGTCACCGTTACTCCTTTCTTCTTTGTGAGGCTAAGGAACTTTGATTTATTGTCCGTCATGTGCTTGGAACAGCCTGAGTTCAAGTACCAGATGTCTTCCTTGTCCTTAGCCTGCCAACATACCTACAAAGAAGAGGTTAGTGAAGATCTGGATACCCAAGAGGTTCCTCCCATAATATAGGTGGTGACCTTAGGTACCCAGATTTGTTTTAAAGTGCGCATTCCCTTCTTTCTGCATGAGTCTGTGGTGTGGCCAAACAACAAAAAATTTGCACATGCAACATAAGGAGATGAGACCTTTTTCAGAGAATTTTGTTGACCCATACTGGTAGACACAGAAGTGGAAGGGTTGACAGAATTATTATTATAAAAAGATTTTTTTTTTCTGGAATTAGAGCTAACGCCAGTGTTAGAAGCTAACGTTGGGCGGTAGCTTTCCGAACCATAACCCAGCCCAAACATTGCATAACCATAGCACTGGTTGCCCAAAATCATGTCCAGTGATTTTTGGCCAACCCCAAATTTGTTTATTGCCATATTAAGATCATCGATTCGGGCATTTAAGGCAAAATTTTCGCTTACTAAGTTTCCACGCCTCTTTGCAAAAAGTTTCTTTTCATTTTCTGTTTGAGGAAGAGAATTTTTTTAAACTTCTTTCTAAGTCTCCCTTTTGTTTTGTGCGAGATTCAATATTGGCGAGAGCCTTAGAAAGATCATTTTCTAGTATTTTTATTCTAAGTTATGATCATTTTCCTGGCTAGACCATAAGTCTTTTCCCAAACTTTTTATTTCCTTATTTAATTTTTGATTTTGTTTTAAAAGAATTTTATTTTTGGTTCTTAGGAGATTAAGATCTTTTTGACTTTTACTAAAAAATGGGCATGTTTTCATGTACTCAATATAGAGGTCGTCATAAGTATTAGGAATTACCTCAATGTCGCTTTGGACATTGCAATCGTCGTCCGTTGATTCATGGCTCCTCCCCATAAGGCACAGATTTGCCTCATCATTATTGCTTGAAGTTGACTCCTTTGAACTTTCGGATGAAGAGTCATCCCACGCTGCAGCCTTCAAAACCTTCTTCTTTTCTCTTCCTTTATGCCGCTTTTCTTTTTGTTCTTTCAAGTACTTTGGACATTGGCTTCTTATATGTCCGGTCTTCCTACAATGGAAGCACTCGGGAGGAGGTCGCTCTTCATCATCGTCGCTTGATTTTTTCTTTTTCTCTCTTTTGGAGGAGGAGCCTTTTCGGAAAAACTTATGGAAGGCATTTCTCCTTTCTGGATTCTTCATGAACTTTGTGAAATTTTTCACAAAAAGACTCTCCTCATCTTCTTCCTCGTTGTCATCCTCTTTCCTTGACTTTAGTGTCAAGGCTTTCTTCTTTGGCTCCTAATTGTATTCTTCATCTTGGATTTTGTGTTCTACCTCATGGGTTTTGAGATTCCCAATGAGGCTCTCAATCTAGAGTCGTCTTAGATCATGCGATTCTGAAATAGCTGTCACCTTTGGATTGAACTTCGGAGGGAGAGATCGAAGGATCTTCCTCACCAAGTCACCATTCGAGAAGGTTTTTCCAAGGATCTTTGAGGCGTTTACAATCTTGGTAAAACGTGTGTACATTGAATCCACGTCCTCATCTGGATCCATTCTGAATATTTCAAACTCCGATTCCAAGTGGAAGAACTTGGAGTCTTTAACCTGAGAGGTGCCTTCATGAGTTATTTCTAGTAAATTCCAAATGTCATAAGCAGTTTCAGAAGCACAAACTCTATTAAATTCAGTCCTATCTAATGCGCAAAATAAAGCATTCATAGCTTTAGCATTATTTTTACATTTATTTGTATCCCCATCATCCCATCTATCTTTAGACTTTTCCATGGTTACCTCTCCAACAACATAAGTAGGAGTGGTGTACGGTGTTTCGACACTAGCCCAGACATCTATATCTAAATTTATTAGAAAGTAACGCATTCACGTTCTCCAATAGTTATAGTCGGTTCCAGTGAAAAGGAGGGGTCTACTTATTCCTTGCCCCTCATGGAAAGCGAGATCACGGAGCGTCATTATTCCCGGTTATTAAGCCAATTTGGAATAACCTCCTCTGATACCACTTGTTGAATCTTGAGGCACCCTTATAGGGGGGTGAATAAGGGTTTGTAAACTTTTGTTATATTTTAAAATACTTGAAATGATAAGAGATTAAACTAATGATAAAACCACACAAAAAGAGGAGATCAAGTAATATAAATGAAAGACATGATTTTATTAACTTGAAATATAGATTACAAAATTTGATTTCTTATTACGCTAGAAATCGTAGGCGATAAAGTAAAATATTCTTTTTGTTTTCTATACCTACTCTTCTCACAAAGAACCAGTTGGCTTTAGCCAATCCTTCCCGGATACGGCCTCAAGCCGCTCTAGCCCTTCTATTCCCAGAAAGGCCTTGCGCACCCCCCTAGATCTACTCCCTAAACCCAGTCGTCAACATGAGGCGAATTCCTCACTAAGTCCTACCCAGACCTAGTCGCCAACAAAAGGCAAATTTACTCCACGATTGTTATGAAAAAGTTACAAACAAAACATAAAAACACAAATGAAAAACTCCCTATGAAGAGTTCTGGAGATGGCGAAGACTCGCTGAATATTCTCGAAGTCAAAGCGTGCGTTCTTCGCGTTGAGTAAGCGTTGATCCGATCCTCCTTGAATTCTTCTCTCAAATTTGTGTGGGAGATGATGGTCTGGAAAATACGGCCCTCTCTGAGTTTCTGTAGTGCTGGAATATGGCTCTCTTTAATCAGTAGTTGGAGAAGATGAAATCCACCAATTTATAGGACTGAGGGCTAATGCTGGCGTTAAGGCTAACGCTTGGCGTTGACCCGGTATGGAATTGTTTTGATGGCTCGGATCTTCAAAACAGGAAGGAGATTTTGCACTTTAGGAAACATTCATTTTAGGCAACCCTAACACTGGCGTTGAGGCTAACACTGGCGTTAGGTGAGATCATTCTTAAAGTTCTCCTGCAATCACGGCTGCTTCCCTCCTTGACATAATCATCATGATAGGAATGAGAGTCAATGCCCAGCATTAAGTCCTAACGCCTGGCGTTAGACCACATCCCTCTTTTCAGTTTGTGAGCAGGTCCAGACCAATAATGTAGTAACCTAGTGTCATATCTGTTCAAACCTGCATGCTAAAAACACAATGGCAAAGAAGATCAAATACAAGTAGGATTTGATATTCTCAAATCAAAGGGATGTGGAAAACCATGTTCCAACACTATCAAGGTCCTATTCCTCCTCTCAGCCACATCATTTTGCTGTAGAGTCCTTGGGGAGGAGAACTCTTGGGTGATACCAAATTCTTGACAAAACTTTGTCATGGCCCCAGATTGAAATTATGTACCATGGTCAGTTCTAGTTTTGACCACAGTACATTATAATTCATTCTGGATTTCCTTGACATGGTTTATGAAGATATGTAATGTATCAGATTTCTTCTTAAGGAAGAATACCCATATATATTTTGAGTAATCATCAACAATCACTAAAGTATACAACTTCCCACCTAGGCTCTGAATTGGCAAAGGACCAAACAAGTCCATGTGCAATAGATAAAGACATCTTTCAGTGTCTTTGGAGCCAATGCTTTTAAAGGTGGCCCTTGTTTGCTTGCCCATTTTGCATGCATGAAAGGGACCACTTTTAATACATTTCAAATTTGGACTATTTCTAACATGGTTTTTAGAAAATAGTCTATGCATTGTCTTGTAGTTAATGCGGGCAAGTCTCCTGTGCCATTGAACACAAAGAGACTCACTTTCATTAGCTACAAGACAAATTGGAGAAAGATAACTATTGCAAATAAAATTTAAGCAATAAACATTCTCACTCCTAGTGCCTGAGAGAATGATCTCTAAGTCAATTGACTTTTTGATCAAGCACTTGTCATTGTGGAATTCAATGATATAGCCCAAATCACATAGTTTACTTATGCTTACAAGGTTGTGTTGCAACCCTTCAACATAAGCTACCCTTGTGATAGAGATTATGACATTGGAGATCATGCCATATCCTTTGGTGACTCCTTTTTCAGAACCTCCAAAGATAACTTTAGGTCAATTCTTCACAGTAGTGTAATCCTGCATAAGGCTCGTGGTACCTGTCATGTGCCTTTAGCACCTACTGTCCAAGTACCATATTTTCCTAAGGCTAGTACTTTAACTATACTGCAAAAAGCAATTCATTTTCTCTTAGGAGCCCAATTGATTTTGGGTCCTAGGCCTTTGTTAGCATAACAATACTTGCTCACACCTGCTGCAGCCTTTGCAGGAAATCTCCTCTTTGCATTAGGCACATTGGGATTGTGCCAACAATCTATGGCAAAGTGTCTCACTTTACCATAACACCAACATTCATGTATGTTGTATCTTCTTTTCTGAACACCCTTTGAGGTGGAAGGAGCATCAATGTGCTTGTGTTCAGTGAAGAAGCTGACTGCATTCTTCTTATTCCTATCAGCAATAAACTGGTTGGTTGGCAGTCTATAGTTGGTCTTAGCATACTTTATCTTAATGACATCAACGTATCTTAGCTTGGCAGCTAAACAAGAGTGGATGGCATCAGATACTGAGCTGTTAGACATGCCTATAGGTTTGACAGCAGCCATGTGCTTTGCTGAGAGGGATTTGGAAGAACCAGATTCCTTATCCTTGAATGAAGGGGTTGATGTATCAAATACAAATGGTCCAGAATGGTCCATTTGAATCTCTTCATGGGGAGCTTTCAAAGCACTCATCCCCTTGCCCTTTCTTGTTGGTATTTCCAAGGTTTTCTCAAAGCAATCAAGCAGTTAGTCTCAATGCCAACGCAGTATGAGCCTATAGGGTTGCACATAAGAGTGTTTGGAGAAGTTGGAGAAAGGATTGTGTTGGCCTTACTCATATTGGATATGAGTGAAAGACAAATCCTATGACTCATTGGAGTTAGGTCGAGTCGACTAAATGTTCCACAGATATTATGAATATTGTATGGATCATGTTGGTATGTGTTTAAGACGACATTACTTGTGTCATCGAGATCATCAAAAACGATATTGTGAATATCGTCGAATGATCATGACGATATGACCGACTATCACCTATGATGTATCGTCGAGTGCTAAGGGATATCGTCTTGACTATCATGACGATATTTTAGGTATCATGATGATATCATCGAGATCGTCTCGATGATATAGGTCATCAAGACTATATCGTCTTGACTGTCAAGACGATATAGGTCATCATGAAAATATCGTCAAGATCATCTCGACGATATAGATCATCAAGACTGTGTTGTCTTGACTGTCAAGACGATATAGATCATCACGATTATATCATCGAGATCGTCTCGACGATAGACATCGAATACTCCTATTAAGGACTAGGTCTGCGAATATCTGATTTTATGCTCTGGGTATAAATAGGGAAGCGATTAGGTTTTCCGAAGATAGATTATCCTTTTTGGAGATTCATACGAAAGTGTTCCGCAAGATCTCCGTGGGACCCGTCCATCTATTTCCATCATCGCCGCATCTCCCTTGCGCGGATCTAGCAATCTGTGGGAGATGTTGAGGGCACTCCTTCTCCGACCCAGATCTTGTTCGACAAGAGGCTTGAGGTTCTCCTTCGCTCGTGTGGACTGCTATAGAGGAGCAAATCTACTTTCTATGCTTGGAACTCAGCCACCAATTTTTTGGATTTGATTTTGGAGCATCTTGGTTGAGTGTTGACTCAATCCCTCTCAAGTATATTGCAATGTGTTGCTCTTTTATTTCTAGATTCATGAAATCGCAAGGTCCTGTAACTATTTTGGGTTGTTCTTGTTTGTTTCTTTCCATTGCGCACATCCGATGTGACATTTTAGAAAACATAACAGTGGTATCAGAGCCAGGTTCGCCATCCCGTGCGTGTAAATCAAAAATTTAGAAATGTTCTAAATATCTGGATTTCTTCCTAGTACATCATTTTGATGTTTTTTCTGAATGGTTTTCGATGGTGTTTTTTTCGTCGGGGCTCTGCACTGCACCCCACAGGGGCTCTGCCCTTGACCCTGCTTGCTGATCGGTCAGTGAGACCACTGCCAAGGGTGCTGCCCCTTGGAACCCCGCCAGGAATGCATATGATTGCGTTGCGATTTTTATGTTTCAGAAATTAGTTCTCCTTTGCAATAATCGTCCCTCTAAATGGTTTGTGAAACCAAATGTCTTAGATTTTGAATCTGACGTTGAGAGATGAGCTTGTCTACTACATAAGTGGAGTTATTTTTGCATGTGTCCAATGCATGTAAATCTTGAGATTTAGGAGTGTTCTAAATGTTTAGATTTAGCCCATTTTATAAAAGTGTTGATAATTTTATTTTGTGCACATCTGGGATGTATTTGAATTGTGAATGTTGTATTTCAGTTTTGTGAATGTGCACAATGATTAAATGTTAAACGATTATCATAATATCCATTTCCAAATATTAAGTATTCGGATGCCTTCTGATGGATGACACCCTTCCTGCCTCGATCGATGAAGTGTGGGCTTTCCAAAGCAAGGTCCATTAAGCTATCTTGGTAAGGGTGCGAGCGGATAATTATGATATCCCACTGTCGACATCGGGTCCAACATAACTAGGTGACCTCAAAGGTTGAGTGCCTAGAGGCATAGGGCTGGCATGCACCACATGATGGATGCAAATAAAGAGTTATTCACCAACCATACAAAAGTTGCATAATGATACAATTGGCAAGTGTTGTCTATCTAAATAACCACATTATGAGAGGAACGCCAAAGCGGACTCGTTGTGTTGGTGAAATACGGATCTTGTCCACTAAGAGAGTGGCTCGCATAAACTCTCCGAATTGATATTAAGGGTTATAAATTTGAATAAAATAGTGGGAGTTTTTTAAAAAAGTCCTTATTAAATAAAATGTATTACGAAATATAGTACTAAATTCTATTTTGCATAATTCTTGTAAAATTTCCATGGCAAGTGGATCTCACTCCACCTTGTCCCTAAGAGCCATCCTTGAGAAGGATAAGCTCAACGGGAATAACTTCCTAGACTGGTACGGAAACCTGAGAATTGTTCTTAGGCAAGAGCGCAAGCTTTATGTCTTGGAAGGGGAAGCCCCCACAAAGCCGACTGGAAATGCTCCTCGAGCAGATAGAGATGCTTACAAGAAGTATCAAGACGATACCATGGATGTGGAATGCATCATGCTTGCTACCATGTCCTCTGAGCTTCAGAAGCAACACGAGAGCATGTGTGGTTATGAGATAATCGAGCACCTCAAGAAAATGTTCGAGGGGAAAGATCGGCAAGAGATGTTTGACATATCCAAGGCATTATTTCAGTGCAAAATGGGAGCTCGAGACTCAGTAGGGACTCACGTGCTCAAGATGATTGGGTATATAGAGAACCTTGAAAGACTAGGTTTTCCATTAGTCCAAGAGTTGGCCACTGATCTGATCCTGCAATTGTTGCCGGACAGTTATGAGCATTTCATCTTGAACTATAACATGAATGAAATAGACAAGACACTGCCCGAGCTCCTAGGCATGTTGAGAACTGCCGAGAACAACATGAAGAAGGTCAAGCCTGCTAGCCCCATACTGATGGTGCAAAAAGGCAAGGGCAAGGCTAAGGGATCGAAGAAGACAAAAATAGGATCTAAGTCTTATCTTGATCCCAAATCTTCTGCACTGAAAAAGAAAGGTCTGGCAAAGGAAGGAAATGTCACCACTGCGGTAAGGCAGGGCATTGGAGGAGGAACTGTCCCCTCTATGTTGAGGCTTTGCAAAAGAAGAAGGGAAGTGAGACTTCCACTTCAGGTATTTATGTTATATAAATAAACATTTCTGCTCCTTCATCTTGGGTATTGGATACCGGATGCATTCTCACATTTGTACAAATGAGCAGGAACTGAGAAGGAGAAGAATGCTGGGTAAAGGGGAGGTAGACCTGCGCGTTGAAAATGGATCAAGAGTTGCTATCGTTTCCATTGGTGTCTATCGTCTTTCCTTGCCCACTGGGCTTATTATAGAACTTGATAATTGTTATTTTGTTCCTACTATAACTAGAAACATCATTTCTATTTAATCTTTGGACATGAGTGGCTTTTCTTTTATTATTAAGAACATTTTTTGTTCCATTTATAAGAATGATGTTTGTTATGGCGTTGCTCAAATGTTTAATGGCTTGTATGTTTTGAACATAAATCATCCAATCTATAACATAAAAATACCAAACGACAAAAAACTAAAGACCCAAATCCTACATATCTCTGACATTATTGTTTAGGCCATATAAATGAGAAACGCATATCCAAGCTCCATAAAGATGAACTATTGGACTCATTTGATTATGAATCATTTGAGAGATGTGAGTCATGTTTATTAGGCAAAATGACAAAGGCCCCTTTCACTAGTTGTAGTGAGATGGTTGATGATCTCTTGGGTATAATACATAGTGATATATGCGGACCCATGAGTTCTATAGCTAGAGGTGGGTACTACTACTTCATTAGAATTACTGATGATTTCAGTAGATGCTGATATATATCTTATGAAGTGTAAATCTGAAACCTTTGAAAAGTGTTTGCTCTAGAGACTGATTCTTTGACTTTAAATTATGCTCCAATGAAAATGGTTCTATGGACATCATATGAGATATGGACTGGGAAGCGTCCTAGTATGTCTTTTATTAAAACTTGGGGCTGCGAGGCATACATACGACATCAAATGCCTGACAAGCTGGAACCCAAATCAGATAAATGTTATCTAGTGGGGTATCCTAGGGAGACCAAAGGGTACTATTTCTACCTGTCGTATGAGGGCAAAGTGTTTGTTGCAAGGACTAGCATCTTTTTGGAGAAAGAGTTCTTATCCAGAAATACTGCAAAGGTAGAACTTGAAGAAGTTCAAGAATCATAAACTGAAAACGAACCTGAGTTGGAACCTGAGCAAGGACTACAAGTAGTTGTAGCTGGAGAGCCTACTCAAGAAACACAAGTCCTACATAGATCTGGTTGACCAAGAGTTGAGCTTGGGAGATATGGATTTCTCATGTCTCAAATAGGTAGTGTGTTGCTTATGGATCATGATGATGAACCAGCAACCTACCAAGAGGCTATGAATGGATCGGACTCCGAAAAGTGGCTTGAGGCCATGATATCTGAAATTGACTCCATGTAAAACCATGTTTGGACCTTGGTGGAACCACCTGAAGGGGTACGACCCATAGGGTGCAAGTGGGTCTTCAAGAAGAAGACCTACATGGATGGGAATGTACAGACATTCAAAGGCCTGCTGGTGGCTAAAGGTATCATGCAAATTCATGGTGTTAAATATGATGAGACCTTTTCCCCTGTTATTATGGTCAAGTCCATCAGATTTCTACTTGCTATTGCTGCGTATTATGACTAAGAGATCTGGCAAATGGTTGTCAAAACTGCTTTTTTTAATGGAAACCTCCTTGAGGAAGTGTATATGACACAACCCAAGGGTTTTGTATCTCCAAGTGAAGCCACTAAAATATGAAAGTTGAATCGATCCATTTATGGATTGAAACAAGCTTCTCGAAGTTGGAATCTGCATTTTGATGAGAAGATCAAAGAGTTTGATTTCATCAAGAACGAGGATGAGCCTTGTGTTTACTAGAGGATTCGTGGGAGCATTGTCGTTTTCCTGATATTGTATGTGGATGACATACAGCTGATCGGGAATGACATTCTGACCCTGCAAGTTGTTAAGAACAACCTAGGGAACTGTTTTTCTATGAAAGACTTGGGCGAAGCGACTTATATACTTGGTATTGAGATCTATAGAGATAGATCGAAGAAGTTGTTGGGTTTGACCCAAAGTACATACATTGAGAAGGTGTTGAAATGGTTCAGCATGCTTTAGTCCAAGAAGGGATTTTTACCCATGTCACATGGTGTGAATCTCTCTAAGAAACAATGTCCTAAATCTTTGGAAGATAAGGACCGCATGAAGTTGATTCCATATGCTTCGGCAATTGGATCAATCATGTATGCAATGGTATGTACTAGACCCGATGTCTCCTATGCTTTGAGCATGAAGAGCAAGTATCAGTCTGATCCCGGTAATAGTCACTGGACGGCCGTCTAGAACATCCTAAAGTACTTGAAAAGGATAAAGGATGTATTCTTGGTGTTTGGTGGAGGGGAAGAGCTTGTTGTAAAGGGTTGCACAGATGCTAGCTTCCAGACTGATATGGACGACTCAAAGTCTCAATTAGGTTTTGTATTTTGCTTGAATGGAGGAGCTGTAAGCTGGAAGAGTTCCAAGCAAGAGACAGTTGTCGATTCTACGACAGAAGCCGAGTATATTGCTGCATCAAATACATCAAAGGAGGCTGTATGGATTAGGAAATTCATCGGCAAGCTGGATGTAGTTTCTAGCATTATTGATCTCGTAGTTCTCTATTGTGATAACAATGGTGCAATTGCCCAAGCTAAGGAACCTAGATCTCACCAGCGCTCTAAGCACATACTTCGGTGGTTCCACCTTATTTGAGAGATTGTCGATCGAGGAGATTTGAGCATATGCAGAGTATCGACTGAAGAGAATATTGTGGATCCATTGATAAAGCCCCATTGCACAGAGAAAGCATGATTGTCATACTAGATCAATGGGTATTAGATACCTGAATGATCGTCTCTAGTAGGAGACTTGTGGATTAATATATATATATATTTATCGGTTGTTGGTTATTCATGTGATGAATAGAGTACTCATATATTTTATTTTATATTTATGGCAAGGTCTTATTATTAGGTCAACTATTTCTACATGATATATTAATTAGCATAATAAATGCCCTTAGAATGTTTGTTTCCATAGGAATTCAAGTGTATGACTTGAATGTGAGGGCCTATGTTGAATTAAAAGCTTCATTCTTAAATGGTCCCTGGTTGGAGTATCATCTTAGAAGTTGAAGAGCGATGATGGTACATTAAGACTAGCATGTGCGTTGACTGATGACCGGATCTCATAGGTCATGAAATTGTGATATCAAGTCATCACATGGGTACTTGTTAGTGAACAAGTTGTACTGGATAGACCCACCTTGAGGCTACTTTGTGGATTGTTATATGAACGTGTCACAAGTAGATCTCACCTAGCAATGGTGTAACACCCTTCCAGTACGAATAATATAACAGTAGGTCTGGCCGGGACCCCACGCTATACTAACCACACTAGCTAGGCGTTAAAAGAAGATATATAGAAAAGGACTACACCAGAGTATACTAAACATAAGCGGAAGCATAAAGATTTAACATTTCTTTTAGAATAGTCCACTATCACAGGAATGAAACATTAAATTGAAGAGTTACGGCCTTAAGGCCTTACTTTCCAAAAAGTACAAAACTCCAAAAACATACTTCGGCACGCAGGCCGGCAATACATGAAAAGCAGAAAAGAGGCTGGCCTTCGAGGGCCAACACAGCAAAAGGGCCACCGCCCGCTATTTCCCGCTTGGCTCACCTGCACCTGCAACAACGATCCACCAAAACGTGGCAAACAGGTAACCGGACAGCTAAAGCTGACCAAAATTATAACAAGCCCACCCCTAAAGCCGGGGTGGTGGTACTCCTTCCCTGCAGGCATACAGTATAGGCATAGATTGTCAAGGTACATTCAAACACCATATGTACAAGTAATCAACACCAGCGTGGGCATGCACGACCACACATTTCGTGCTCTCAAGGCACTCTCACGGTGTACTCACTGAGCTACACCTAACAACTCCCTAAACAAAGAGTTCGCATGAGCTTTGACCGTCAAGACCAACTTGACTTACGGACCAATCCCAACATCATACGGTGCACCGAGGAGCTACCTCTTCACCGATTCGGTATGGGAGCGGGTTCGGTTCAGCTTTGCCCGTGCTCAAATCGTCGGAATCAATCATCGCGACGCGGGTACAGCTTCACCTCGGCCCGAATAACGAAAGGAGGTTTCACCCCTCCACAACCAGTTCCCTGGGAGCTACCGCCGGCGCTAGACCTAGCGCCGGACGGTAGTGGCAGATCTCCGAATCCACCCACAACTTCGGGTATTTCCTGGAGGTTACCTCCAGGACTCCCTGCAGTACTCTACTGTACACAGAACCCGAAAATAGCGCAAACAAAACACGGAGTCTTCTCCGACATAATTAATCACTATAGCCATCACCAGTCCAGACCAACCTGTCCGGATGGGTTTCACACACAATGCCTATATCCGTACTACGATTCCGGATGCTAAAGCAAGTAAACAAAGGGGATCGAAATGATCAACCCGCTGGAAAACTCCCTTTTCTCCACCAATCGGTGGGGGATTTTCCATGCAAACATGCCATAAAATGGAGGACTTCACTTGTCCAAGTAGAAGATCGTTACCCTTGTCGTTTTCTTGTTCACCATGAGAATCCAAGATTCTAAACGGATGAAAAGGACCGCACCGGGCTGCTCTCCGTGGATCTGTAAACGGCTCGCGATTCGGAGCTTCGGAGCACCGTCAATGGTGGAAGGCACCTTCTTCTTCCTCCTTGGATTTCCTCTTTCTCAAGCTTGAAGAGAGATAAGACTTTAGAAATAAAGAGAATATCTCCTTTGGTCAAGGCTTAAGAAATCCCGGATTAAATCCCAGCCATCGGATCTAAGAACATAAGGATTTGACGGCCACGATTTCAAATCACGGATCTGTATCGCGCGCTAGCGCCGACGCTAGCGGTAGTGCCTGCGCTAGCTTCCGTATCGACGGCTAGCGTCTGTCGACACTTAAAGCTTCCGTCTCGACGGCTAGCAACCGTCAAGATGGCTAGCGCCAGGCGGTAGCACTACCGCCTGCGCTAGCTTCCAGCAGCCCAATTCTGCTTCAAAGTTTTGGGGTGTTACAACTCCACCCCCCCCCCCCCCCCCCTTTAACAGAATTTCGGCCCGAAATTCCGAAAACAGAAAGGTACAAAAAGATTATACCTGACAGGAAAAGCTCGGGGTACTCCGCAAGCATGTTTTGCTCTCTTTCCCAAGAGAGTTCCTCTTTTTCGCAGTTGTTCCAACGGACCTTCACCATCCGAATGGACTTGCTCCGCAACTGCTTCACTTCAGTGTCTTCAATGCAAATGGGTTTGACTTTCGTCGCTAGCCCACCATCTACCGACACTTCGCTGACCGCAACAACATGAGTAGGTTCTTTTACATCCTTCCGCAAAATAGAAATGTGAAATACGTCATGAAGCCCGCTTAGCTCCGAAGATAGAGCAAGTCGGTAGGCAGCTTCACCAATGCGTTCCAAGATCTCGAACGGTCCTAAGTACCTCGAACTTAGCTTTTTCAAGCGTCGGATCCTCGATACTCCTTTGAACGGTTTGATCTTGAGATAAACCCAGTCGCCAACGGCGAACTCGACATTCCGGTGATTTGCATTGTAGTATTTTGCTTGCCTATCCTGGGCAATGAGCAACCGCTCCCGAATAGCCCAAATTGATGTATTTGCCTCATCCACGTCCTTGCGTTTTAACAACTTAGTGTTGCCCGTTTCAGCCCAAGATAACGTTGTGCGACATTTCCTACCATAAAGAGACTCGAAAGGTGTCATCTTTATACTTGCTTGGTAGCTATTGTTGTAAGCAAACTCAATCATATAGAGATGGTCCTCCCATCTCTTTCCGAAGTCCAGGGCGCACATCCTCAGCATGTCCTCCATCGTCCCATTGGTCCTTTCGGTCTGTCCATCCATTTGCGGGTGGAAGGCCGTGCTAAACTTTAGCTTGGTACCCAATAATTGATGAATCAGCCTCCAATCATTTGATGTGAACCGCCCATCACGATCACTGACGATGCTACGGGGAATCCCGTGCAACCGTACGATGTTATCGACGTACAACTTTGCCAGCTTTTCCACAGAATCATCCTTCCGGTTCGGAATAAAGTGTGATACCTTCGTCAATCGGTCCACGACCACCCAGATGGCGTCATTTCCATGTTGCGATCTCGGCAATCCGTGCACGAAATCCATCGAAATATCATCGAACTTCCATTCCGGAATCGACAAGGACTTCAGAAAACCGCCAGGATGTTGACATTCCGCCTTCACCAACGCGCAAGTATGACACTTGGCCACGTAGAGGGCAATGTCTTTCTTCATACCCGGCCACCAGAAGAGTTTCTTCATATCCATGTACATTTTCGTGCTCCCAGGGAGGATCGAGTACTTGGTATGATGAGCCTCGTACATCAACTCCGCCCGTAGAGTGCCAACATTTGGGACGCACAATCTGTCCTTTTTCCACATATGGCCATCTTCGAAAGAGAAATCAGCGTTTGACCCAGCGACGGTCTCCGCTTTATAGTGTTTCATGCTCTCATCCAGCTCCAATGCTTGTCGAACTCGGTCGGCAAGGTCGTATTGAACTTCCATCCAGTTCAAGCATGCTGAAGGAGACGCTCTTCTATCGACGCAAATGATCACCATAACTTCTAGCTCGCGGATTAGACGCTCATCGTGCATCAAAATCCAATTTGCTTGAGCAGAAGTCCGACGACACAACGCGTCCGCAACTACATTTCACTTACCAGGAGTATATTTGATCTCGAAGGTGTAGTCCCCAAGGAACTCCATCCACCTCCTCTGACGCATATTCAACTCCCTTTGATCCAGCAGGTACTTGAGGCTCTTGTGGTCAGTAAAGATATCGACCTTCACGCCATACAAGTAATGCCTCCAAAGCTTGAGGGAGAAAACCACGGCCGCTAGCTCCAAATCATGGACCGGGTAGTTCCTTTCATGAACCTTCAGTTGTCGGCAGCCGTAGGCAATTACCTTTCCGAACTGCACTAGGACGCAACCCAAACCACTCCCCGAGGCGTCACTATAAATCTTGTAGCCTTCCGTCCCACATGGCGAGCATAGAATGGGCACCGTGGTCAGACGACTCTTCAATTCTTCAAAAGCTCGAGCGCACTCAAGAGACCAATCGAACTTGTGATCTTTCCTAGTCAGTTTAGTGAGAGGGAGTGCGACCCTCGAGAAGTTCTCCACAAAGCGCCTATAATAGCCGGCGAGTCCTAAGAAACTTCGGACTTCCGCTACGTTTTTCAACACAGGCCACGCTCGGATTGCTTCTATTTTCCACGGATCAACCGCAATTCCATCCCCACTAACAACATGACCCAGGAATGCTACTGACGATAGCCAAAACTCGCATTTGGAGAACTTGTCATATAGTTGACTCCTCCTCAGGGTGCTCAAAACTGCGTGCAGATGCTCTGCATACTCCTCCTCCGACTGAGAGTATACCAAAATGTCGTCGATGAAGACGAACACAAACTGATCCAAATACTCTCGGAACGTTCTATTCATTAAGTCCATGAATACCGACGGTGCATTAGATAGACCGAACGGCATAACAGTGAACTCATAGTGCCCAAAGCAGGTACTGAACGCTGTCTTTGGAATGTCACAATCCCGAATACGAAGCTGATAATAGCCGGACCTTAAGTCAAGCTTAGAGTATACCGTCGACCCTACCAGTTGGTCGAATAAGTCATCGATTCTTGGAATCGGATAACGGTTCTTCTCGGTCAACTTATTCAGCTCTCGATAGTCGATACATAGATGCAAGCTCCCGTCCTTCTTTTTCACAAAGAGGACTGGTGCACTCCAAGGCGATGAACTCGGACGTACGTAGCCTTGCTCTAGCATCTCTTGCAATTGGACCTTCAGCTCTGCCAATTCCTTTGGCGCTATCCGGTACGGTGAGCGGGCCACAGGTTTGGCACCTGGCACCAGTTCAATACAGAAATCAATCTCCCGCTGAGGCGGAGCCCCAGGGAGTTCGTTAGGAAACATGTCGGCGTACTCCGCTACAACTGGGACATCGCATAACCTGTGCTTTGGCTCTGAATCCTCTAACAGGGTGAAGAACAACTCCGCCCCTTTTATCACCGCCTTCACCACTTGGAGAGCAGACATCAGTGTCTTGCTCGCTCCTCGCATTCCTGCGAACGTGGTTTCGTCTTCAGTGTTCTTTCCCAGAGTGATCTCCTTTGAATTGCAATCTATGCATGCTCGCTGCTCCGAGAGCCAGTCCATGCCGAAGATCACATCAAATTCAGCTAACGGTAATAACGATGCTTCCAAGTCGAAATCTTGATTTTCTATCCACACCTTCACACGGCTCTTCCTATCCGCACTCATGCGAGACCCGTTAGGTAGCATGACCTCCAATTTATCTTTTACTAAGGTTGACGGCACTCCGATTCGCACCACGAAGCCTGTAGACAGAAAAGAGTGCGATGCTCTCGTATCAAATAGAGCTCTCACCGGATAGTTAAAAATTAGGACGAAGCCTAATTGCACATAAATAAAACATAAGGTCGTACAACGGTATCAATCACACATAGCTATGTAAAAGCTAACATTTAATTCATACCTGTGACGATATCAGTTTGTCATATGGCTTCTTGCTGGCCAAGCGAATAAACTCTAGGCTGGGTCGGAATGTGCTGGGAAGCAGAAGACTCCGCAGCTTTACCCCTTTCCGTATGACCCGCAGCACGAGCATAGTCCAACGCTCGGTTCTCCGGCTTCGGGGGACCACTTCTACACAAACGCGCCTTGTGTCCCACCTTCCCGCAGGTGAAACATGTAATAAGGCTATATGCTGTCGTAGCTCCCGACACAATTGAGCGAGTTGGCTCCGCCGGTTTGAACTTCCTTTTGTTCCTCCTGAACTCCGACTTGGACTGAGAGGCCGACGCATGAAACTCGGGTTTCATTGCCACGCCCTGTGCTTGCACTCTCTTCATGTCCAACTCCAGAGATCTGGTGCTTTGCACCACCACATGGAAGCCAAGCGTCATTGTGCCTGCAAGGAGCAGCCTCAACTCATCTCGAAGACCTTCATAAAACTTGTTCGTCTTCATTTCCTCATCTTCCACCAAAAACCCCGCATAGCGGCCCAATCGAGTGAACTGGTGCAAGTACTCGTCCACCGAGCTATCGCCTTGAGTTAACTTCAAGAACTGGTTCTGCAACGCAATGCGTTGGGCAGAAGGAATATACCTCTGAAGAAACGACTTTGAGAACTCCGCTAATGTGATCTCGGTAATCTCCTTGCCTCCAAACCTATGCACTTCCTGCTCGGCCCACCAAAGCTCTGCCTCTCCGTTTAGGAGGAAGGTGGCTAGAGTGACCATCATAGCTTCTTCTCTTGCTGTCGCCTTTAGAGTTTTTCTAACCGTTAACAGCCAGTACTCCGCCTCCGTTGAGGATCCAGTCCCCGAAAAGGTTGGAGGATGGAAACTTAGAAAGTGCTGAAGTTGTTGATCACGCTCTCGCACAACAACTACTCGCTCTACTCGACATTCCACCCTTGGCACCACCGCAGTTTCCACTGCGGCCACTGGTACAGCGATCTCCACCCTCGGTTCCACTGGGCAGCTGCCACCGGGGCCACATCCGGAGTAGGCTTAGCAGGCTGTGCAAGCCTTTGAGGTTGAGTGTTGATCATCGCTAAGACCGCTTCAGCGATTTACCTGATCATCTCAGCAGGAGGAGTGGTCGCTGGCACCTCAGCCGACACACTACTTTCAGCGGTTGTACGGGGTCGAGACTGCCCCGCAGCACTCCTAGTCACCTATAATCATGCAAGACATAATTTAGTGACCGAAAACATAGCAAACAACAATCATGGAACGCTCAGGTTCCGCAAACAAGTATGTTTTTCCATTCCTAAGTGGACATTCTTATTAGTTTTTGTCGTTTTAGGTGAATGCGCATCCCGTGCACACCACCCCTTAAAAGGAATTCGTCCCGAATTCGCTAAACTACGGATCGATGCCCTAAGTCCGATACCAAATTGTAACACCCTTCCAGTACGAATAATATAACCGTAGGTCCGGCCGGGACCCCACGCTATACTAACCACACTAGCTAGGCGTTAAAAGGAGATATACAGAAAAGAACTACACCAGAGTATACTAAACATAAGCGGAAGCATAAAGATTTAACATTTCTTTTAGAATAGTCCACTATCACAGGAATGAAACAATAAAGTGAAGAGTTACGGCCTTAAGGCCTTACTTTCCAAAAAGTACAAAACTCCAAAAACATACTTCGGCACTCCGGCCGGCAATACATGAAAAGCAGAAAAGAGGCTGGCCTTCGAGGGCCAACACAGCAAAAGGGCCACCGCCCGCTATTTCCCGCTTGGCTCACCTGCACCTGCAACAACGATCCACCAAAACGTGGCAAACAGGTAACCTGTCAGCTAAAGCTGACCAAAATTATAACGAGCCCACCCCTAAAGCCGGGGTGGTGGTACTCCTTCCCTGCAGGCATACAGTATAGGCATAGATTGTCAAGGTACATTCAAACACCACATGTACAAGCAATCAACACCAACGTGGGCATGCACGACCACACATTTCGTGCTCTCAAGGCACTCTCACGGTGTACTCTCCTAGCTACACCTAACAACTCCCTAAACAAAGAGTTCGCATGAGCTTTGACCGTCAAGACCAACTTGACTTACGGACCAATCCCAACATCATACGGTGCACCGAGGAGCTACCTCTTCACTGATTCGGTATGGGAGCGGGTTCGGTTCAGCTTTGCCCGTGCTCAAATCGTCGGAATCAATCGTCGCGACGCGGGTACAGCTTCACCTCGGCCCGAATAACGAAAGGAGGTTTCACCCCTCCACAACCAGTTCCCTGGGAGCTACCGCCGGCGCTAGCCCTAGCGCCGGACGGTAGTGGAAGATCTCCGAATCCACCCACAACTTCGGGTGATTCCTAGAGGTTACCTCCAGGACTCCCTGCAGTACTCTACTGTACACAGAAACCGAAAATAGCGCAAATAAAACACGGAGTCTTCTCTGGCATAATTAATCACTATAGCCATCACCAATCCAGACCAACCTGTCCGGATGGGTTTCACACACAATGCCTATATCCGTACTACGATTTCGGATGCTAAAGCAAGTAACCAAAGGGGATCGAAACGATCAACCCGCTGAAAAACTCCCTTTTCTCCACCAATCGGTGGGGGATTTTCCATGCAAACATGCCATAAAATGGAGGACTTCACTTGTCCAAGTAGAAGATTGTTACCCTTGTCGTTTTCTTGTTCACCATGAGAATCCAAGATTCTAAACGGATGAAAAGGACCGCACCGGGCTGCTCTCCGTGGATCTGTAAACGGCTCGCGATTCGGAGCTTCGGAGCTCCGTCAATGGTGGAAGACACCTTCTTCTTCCTCATTGGCTTTCCTCTTTCTCAAGCTTGAAGAGAGATAAGACTTTAGAAATAAAGAGAATATCTCCTTTGGTCAAGGCTTAAGAAATCCCAGATTAAATCCCAGCCATCGGATCTAAGAACATAAGGATTTGACGGCCACGATTTCAAATCACGGATCTGTATCGCGCGCTAGCGCCGGCGCTAGCGGTAGTGCCTGCGCTAGCTTCCATCTCGATGGCTAGCGTCTGTCGACACTTAAAGCTTCCGTCTCGACGGCTAGCAACCGTCGAGATGGCTAGCGCCAGCTAGTATCACTACCGCCTGCGCTAGCTCCCAGCAGCCCAATTCTGCTTCAAAGTTTTGGGGTGTTACAACTCCACCCCCCCCCCCCCCCCCCTTAACAGAATTTCGGCCCAAAATTCCGAAAACAGAAAGGTACAAAAAGATTATACCTGACAGGAAAAGCTCGGGGTACTCCGCAAGCATGTTTTGCTCTCTTTCCCAACAGAGTTCCTCTTTTCCACAGTTGTTCCAACGGACCTTCACCATCTGAATGTACTTGCTCCGCAACTGCTTCACTTCAGTGTCTTCAATGCAAATGGGTTTGACTTTCGTCGCTAGCCCACCATCTACCGACACTTCGCTGACCGCAACAACATGAGTAGGCTCTTTCACAGCCTTCCGCAAAATAGAAATGTGAAATACATCATGAATCCCACTTAGCTCCGAAGATAGAGCAAGCCTGTAGGCAGCTTCACCAATGCGCTCCAAGATCTCGAATGGTCCTAAGTACATCGGACTTAGCTTTTTCAAGCGTCGGATCCTCGATACTCCTTTGAACGGTTTGATCTTGAGATAAACCCAGTCGCCAACGGCGAACTCGACATTCCGGTGATTTGCATTGTAGTATTTTGCTTGCCTATCCTGGGCAATGAGCAACCGCTCCCGAATAGCCCGAATTGATGTATTTGCCTCATCCACGTCCTTGCGTTTTAACAATTAGTGTCGCCCGTTTCAGCCCAAGATAACGGTGTGCGACATTTCCTACCATAAAGAGCCTCGAAATGTGCCATCTTTATACTTGCTTGGTAGCTATTGTTGTAAGCAAACTCAATCATATAGAGATGGTCCTCCCATCTCTTTCCGAAGTCTAGGGCGCACATCCTCAGCATGTCCTCCATCGTCCTATTGGTCCTTTCGGTCTGTCCATCCGTTTGCGGGTGGAAGGCCGTGCTAAACTTTAGCTTGGTACCCAATAATTGATGAATCAGCCTCCAATCATTTGATGTGAACCGCCCATCACGATCACTGACGATGCTACGGGGAATCCCGTGCAACCGTACGATGTTATCGACGTACAACTTTGCCAGCTTTTCCACAGAATCATCCTTCCGGTTCGGAATAAAGTGTGATACCTTCATCAATCGGTCCACGACCACCCAGATGGCGTCGTTTCCATGTTGCGATCTCGACAATCCGTGCACGAAATCCATCGAAATATCATCGAACTTCCATTCCGGAATCGGCAAGGACTTCAGAAACCCGCCAGGACGTTGACATTCCGCCTTCACCAACGCGCAAGTATGACACTTGGCCACGTAGAGGGCAATGTCTTTCTTCATACCCGGCCACCAGAAGAGTTTCTTCATATCCATGTACATTTTCGTGCTCCCAGGGTGGATCGAGTACTTGGTATGATGAGCCTCGTACATCAACTCCGCCCGTAGAGTGCCAACATTTGGGACGCACAATCTGTCCTTTTTCCACATAAGGCCATCTTCGAAAGAGAAATCAGCGTTTGAGCCAGCGACGGTCTCCGCTTTATAGTGTTTCATGCTCTCATCCAGCTCCAATGCTTGTCGAACTCGGTCGGCAAGGTCGTATTGAACTTCCATCCAGTTCAAGCATGCTGAAGGAGACGCTCTTCTATCGACGCAAATGATCACCATAACTTCTAGCTCGCGGATTAGACGCTCATCGTGCATCAAAATCCAATTTGCTTGAGCAGGAGTCCGACGACTCAACGCGTCCGCAACTACATTTCCCTTACCAGGAGTATATTTGATGTCGAAGGTGTAGTCCCGAAGGAACTCCATCCACCTCCTCTGACGCATATTCAACTCCCTTTGATCCAGCAAGTACTTGAGGCTCTTGTGGTCAGTAAAGATATCGATCTTCACGCCATACAAGTAATGCCTCCAAAGCTTGAGGGAGAAAACCACGGCCGCTAGCTCCAAATCATGAACCAGGTAGTTCCTTTCATCAACTTTCAGTTGTCGGGAGCCGTAGGCAATTACCTTTCCGAACTGCACTAGGACGCAACCCAAACCACTCCCCGAGGCGTCACTATAAATCTTGTAGCCTTCCGTACCACATGGCGAGCATAGAATGGGCACCGTGGTAAGACGACTCTTCAATTCTTCAAAAGCTCGAGCGCACTCAGGAGACCAATCGAACTTGTGATCTTTCCTAGTCAGTTTAGTGAGAGGGAGTGCGACCCTCGAGAAGTTCTCCACAAAGCGCCTATAATAGCCGGCAAGTCCTAAGAAACTTCGGACTTCCGCTACGTTTTTCAACACAGGCCACGCTCGGATTGCTTCTATTTTCCACGGATCAACCGCAATTCCATCCCCACTAACAACATGACCCAGGAATGCTACTGACGATAGCCAAAACTCGCATTTGGAGAACTTGGCAAATAGTTGACTCCTCCTCAGGGTGCTCAAAACTGCGTGCAGATGCTCTGCATACTCCTCCTACTGAGAGTATACCAAAATGTCGTCGATGAAGACGAACACAAACTGATCCAAATACTCTCGGAACGTTCTATCCATTAA
This sequence comes from Dactylorhiza incarnata, assembly GCA_033032865.1. Classification (NCBI taxonomy): domain Eukaryota; kingdom Viridiplantae; phylum Streptophyta; class Magnoliopsida; order Asparagales; family Orchidaceae; genus Dactylorhiza; species Dactylorhiza incarnata. The sequence goes on from JAWHQI010000001.1 coordinate 29,542,340, forward strand.
GTCCATGAATACCAACGGTGCATTAGATAGACCGAACGGCATAACAGTGAACTCATAGTGCCCAAAGCGGGTACTGAACGTTGTCTTTGGAATGTCACAATCCCGAATACAAAGCTGATAATAGCCGGACCTTAAGTCAAGCTTAGAGTATACCGTCGACCCTACCAGTTGGTCGAATAAGTCGTCGATTCTTGGAATCGGATAACGGTCCTTCTCGGTCAACTTATTCAGCTCTCGATAGTCGATACATAGACGCAAGCTCCCGTCCTTCTTTTTCACAAAGAGGACTGGTGCACTCCAAGGCGATGAACTCGGACGTACGTAGCCTTGCTCTAGCAGCTCTTGCAATTGGACCTTCAGCTCTGCCAATTCCTTTGGCGCTATCCGGTACGGTGAGCGGGCCACAGGTTTGGCACCTGGCACAGTTCAATACAGAAATCAATCTCCTGCTGAGGCGGAGCTCCAGGGATTTCGTTAGGAAATACATCGGCGTACTCCGCTACAACTGGGACATCGCATAACTTGGGCTTTGGCTTCGAAGCCTCTAACAGGGTGAAGAACAACTCCACCCCTTTTATCACCGCCTTCACCACTTGGAGAGCAGACATCAGTGTCTTGTTCGCTCCTCGCATACCTGCGAACGTGGTTTCGTCTTCGGTGTTCTTTCCCAGAGTGATCTCCTTTGAATTACAATCTATGCCTTCTCGCTGCTCCGAGAGCCAGTCCATGCCGATGATCACATCAAATTCAGCTAACGGTAATAACGACGCTTCCAAGTCGAAATCTTGATTTCCTATCCGCACCTTCACACGGCTCTTCCTATCCGCACTCATGCGAGACCCGTTAGGTAGCACGACCTCCAATTTATCTTTTGCTAAGGTTGACGGCACTCCGATTCGCACCACGAAGCTCGTAGACAAAAAAGAGTGCGATGCTCCCGTATCAAATAGAGCTCTCGCCGGATAGTTGAAAATTAGGACGAAGCCTAATTGCACATAAATAAAACATAAGGTCGCACAACGGTATCAATCACACATAGCTATGTAAAAGCTAACATTTAATTCATACCAGTGACGACATCAGTTTGTCGTATGGCTTCTTGCTGGACAAGCGAATAAACTCTAGGCTGGGTCGGAATGTGCTGGGAAGCAGAAGACTCTGCAGCTTTACCCCTTTCCGTATGACCCGCAGCACGAGCATAGTCCAACGCTCGGTTCTCCGGCTTCGGGGGACCACTTCTACACACACGCGCCTTGTGTCCCACCTTCCCGCAGGTGAAACATGTAATAGGGCTATATGCTGTCGTAGCTCCCGACACAATTGAGCGAGTTGGCTCCGCCGGTTTGAACTTCCTTTTGTTCCTCCTGAACTCCGACTTGGACTGAGAGGCCGACGCATGAAACTCGGGTTTCTTTGCCACGCCCTGTGCTTGCACTCTCTTCATGTCCATCTCCAGAGATCTGGCGCTTTGCACCACCACATGGAAGCCAAACGACATTGGGCCTGCAAGGAGCAGCCTCAACTCATCTCGAAGACCTTCATAAAACTTGTTCGTCTTCATTTCCTCATCTTCCACCAAAAACCCCGCATAGCGGCCCAATCGAGTGAACTCGTGCAAGTACTCGTCCACCGAGCTATCGCCTTGAGTTAACTTCAAGAACTGTGCTGGGTCCAGCGTTCCTTCACTTGACCCGTAGCGCCTTTCCTACTTACTTAAAAGAAAAAGTAGCACCTTTCCCAGCAGTCCGGGCTTTTGGGATAGTTGGTTGCGCTTGATCCTACAAGTGGTATCAGAGAGAGGTTGCGGGTTCGAGACCGGGGGGCGCTGATTAAATCCTGAAATTTCTCTACTTGTGTGGGTCCCGACGCGTTAGGCAGCCGCAGCCATGTGTCAAGCCACCTCAGAGCCATGTGGTGCGCCACCTCTGAGCCATGTGGAGCACCTCTGAGCTTGCGGGTCGTGCTGGACACTGGGGGGGGATTGTTGGGTCCAGCGTTCCTTCACTTGACCCGTAGCGCCTTTCCTACTTACTTAAAAGAAAAAGTAGCGCCTTTCCCAACAGTCCGGGCTTTTGGGATAGTTGGTTGCGCTTGATCCTACAAACTGGTTCTGCAACGCAATGCGTTGGGCAGAAGGAATATACCTCTGAAGAAACGACTTTGAGAACTCCGCTAATGTGATCTCGGTAATCTCCTTGCCTCCAAACATATGCACTTCCTGCTCGGCCCACCAAAGCTCTGCCTCTCCGTTTAGGAGGAAGGTGGCTAGAGTGACCATCATAGCTTCTTCTCTTGTTGTCGCCTTTAGAGTTTTTCTAACCGTTGATAGCCAGTCCTCCGCCTCCGTTGAGGATCCAGTCCCCGAAAAGGTTGGAGGATGGAAACTTAGAAAGTGCTGAAGTTGTTGATCACGCGCTCGCGCAACAACTACTCGCTCTACTCGACATTCCACCCTTGGCTCCACCGCAGGTTCCACTGCGGCCACTGGTACAGGGATCTCCACCCTCGGTTCCATTGCGACAGCTGCCACCGGGGCCACATCCGGAGTAGGCATAGCAGGTTGTGCAAGCCTTTGAGGTTGAGTGTTGATCATCGCTAAGACCGCTTCAGCGATTAACCTGATCATCTCAGCAGGAGGAGTGGTCGCTGGCACCTCAGCCGACACACTACTTTCAGCGGTGTTACGGGGTCGAGACTGCCCCGCAGCACTCCTAGTCACCTATAATCGTGCAAGACACAATTTAGTGACCGAAAACTTAGCAAACAACAATCATGGAACGCTCAGGTTCCGCAAACAAGTATGTTTTTCCATTCCTAAGTGGACATTCTTATTAGTTTTTGTCATTTTAGGTGAATGCACATCCCGTGCACACCACCCCTTAAAAGGAATTCGTCCCGAATTCGCTAAACTACGGATCGACGCCCTAAGTCCGATACCAAATTGTAACAGTCTTCTAGTACGAATAATATAACAGTAGGTCCGGTCGGGACCCCACGCTATACTAACCACACTCGCTAGGCATTAAAAGGAGATATACAGAAAAGAACTACACCAGAGTATACTAAACATAAGCGGAAGCATAAAGATTTAACATTTCTTTTAGAATAGTCCACTATCACAGGAATGAAACAATTGAGTGAAGAGTTACGGCCTTAAGGCCTTACTTTCCAAAAAGAACAAAACTCCAAAAACATACTTCGGCACGCAGGCCGGCAATACATGAAAAGCAGAAAAGAGGCTGGCCTTCGAGGGCCAACACAGCAAAAGGGACACCGCCATACATGAAAAGCACGACGGCCTTACAATTTACCAAAATCGGCGCGCAGGCCGGCCATACATGAAAAGCAAAAGGAACATCAAAAAGGCCTTCAAGGGCCGCAGCAGCACAAGGACTTCAGCCCGCTATGAGCCCGCTATGTTCCCGCTCGGTCCAGCACCTGTACAACAAGCCCACCAAAAACGGTGGCAAAACAGGGCAACGGTCAGCTAAAGCTGACCAAATTATAACGACCCCACCCCTTCGAGGGGGTGGCAGTTCTAAACGTCCCTACAAAACCCACAACAGTTCATACATATGCAACAATCACAAACGTGGGGATGGCCTCCACGTCTCGTGCTCTCAGGCACTCTTTGGTGTACTCCGCCTTCCACCACCATCCACTCTTGATGGCTTCTGCCCTTCGAGGCTAAAGTCGGTGGCCCGAATACCAGGGCTCCCCCGTACTTTAATTGTGAACATCCCGTAGTCCGAAGACTCTTTCCCATTGCTTCCCGACATGCTGTACGAGACTCACTAATCAGGTGCTGCAATGGTGCGGTTTCAGGTTCGCCAAATGCCCGTTGTTCACAGCTCTCATTGTACAACACGAAGAGCGGGTATGGCGTCCCCTCAGCCCAGGTATTCTCAATTAGCCAGCTCTACGGGCCGCTAAGTCATCCACCAGGACACCCTCACAGGTCGGGCACACAGGCCTCAGGTCCTCTCAACAGGTGGGCACAACAACATAACCAGAATCAAGTCTGGGAGCTGTCGCCTGGCGATATCCAATATCGCCAGCGACAGTGAACAGAACTCCATTTTGGCTTCTAGCTGTGGGTGCTTCCCGGGGCACACCCCCAAGCATTGCTGCACATGCATTAGCACTCCCACTGCCTCAGAACGCACAAAATCACCAGAACCAAGTCTGGGAGCTGTCGTCTGGCGATAGTCAATATCGTCAGCGACAGTTAGCAGAACTCCTTTTCTGCTTCTAACTTCGGGTGCTTCCCGGGGCACACCCCCAGGCGTTGCTGCGCATGCAGTAGCACTCTCTAGTCCTACGAAGCAGGATATCTGTAAGACCCCAAATCAGGAAGGTAAATTTCTGGAGTTCTTAATGTTGTCGCCCAGGCGACAGTGGCTGTCGCCCGACGATAGCGTTGTCGGGTGGCGGCTAACGCTGGCGACAAGGTGACTGGGGTCATGCAGCAGTGTTGCTGGCTGGTCAAAGTCGGTTCATAACGCTGTCGCCCAGGCGACAATGGCTGTCGCTCGGCGACAGCTCAAAGTTGGACTTTGTGGCCGAAATCAAGGGCATTGATTGCTTATTGACTTTGGGGGCTGGTTTTGGCTTGGGAGGCTCGGTGGCAGCTTAGAAGGCCGAAAATCCTCCTCTTTTCATTATTTCCTTAAGGCTTTATTTTGGAGAGAGAGAGAGAGAAGCTTGGAGAAGAAGAAGGAATAGTAAACCCTAGCTTGGAGCTTGGGTTTGGAGGAGCTACACTCATCTGATCCCTTCAAAGTTGGTGGCTACGCGTAGAGGAGGGCAAGGCGCTCCTTTCCATCCGTGTGGAACGTCGAGCCATGGGCTCAAAGCGGCGTTTAAGGGTAACGAACTTTTCTACCCTCTTTTGGACATGCCTTAGTCCTTTCCCTTGCATCGGTGAGGCCCCTACCCAAAAGGGTGAGGTCGTGGCCTCCGACGGGTCGATTCATGTTATCCCCGTCAAAGCTTGCATTCATGTAGAGTCCACGCGTGAGATGGACGTAGGCGCGCTGTGTGAAGCCCATCCGAGATGGTTCGTCCAGATTGGTAATACTTTTTGGTATTGTGCGTGCCGGGGAAAAACCCCGCATTGTTATACTTGCCTCGTAGGGATAGAGGGTGCTACTGCATGCGCAGCAACGCCCGGGGGTGTGCCCCGGGGAGCACCCGAAGTTAAAAGGCAGAAATGGAGTTCTGTCCAGCTGTCGCTGGCGCGACAGTGACTGTCGCTTGGGCGACAGCTTCCCAGAATTGGGTTCTGGTGAATTTGGGTGTTCTGAGGCAGTGGGAGTGCTACTGCATGTGCAGCAACGCCTGGGGGTGTGCCCCGGGAAGCACCCACAGCTAGAAGCCAAATTAAGGTTTGTGCACTGTCGCTGGCGACAGTGAAAGTCGCCTGGGCGACAGCTTCCCAGACTGAGTTCTGGTGATGTTGTTGTGCCCACCTGTTGAGGGGACCTGAGGCCGGTGTACCCGACCTGTGGGGGTGTCCTGGTGGATGACTTAGCGGCCCGTGGAGCCGGCTAATTGAGAATACCTGGGCTGAAGGGACGCCATACCCGCTTTTCGTGTTGTACAACGAGAGCTGTGGACAACGGGCATTTGGCAAACCTGAAACCGCACCATTGCAGCACCTGATTAGTAAGCCTCGGACAGCATGTTCGGAGGCAATGGGACAGTGTCTTCGGACTACGTTATGTTCACAATTAAAGCACGGGGGAGCCCTGGTATTCGGGCCACCGACTTTAGCCTCGAATGGCAAAGCCATCAAGAGTGGATGGCGGTGGAAGGCGGAGTACACCAAAGAGTGCCTGAGAGCACGGGACGTGGGGTCCATTCCCACGTTTGTGTTGTTGCATATGTATGAAATGCAGTGGGCTCGTCTAGTCGCACTCTTATATATATATGCTGTTGAGACTGTTTTGCAGGGACGTTTAGAACTGCCACCCCCTCGAAGGGGTGGGGTCGTTATAACTTGGTCAGCTTTAGCTGATCGTTGCCCTGTTTTGCCACCGTCTTTGGTGGGCTTGTTGTACAGGAGCTGGACCGAGCGGGACCTTGGCGGGCTGAAGCGCCTGCGCTGCTGCGGCCCTTGAAGGCCTTTTGTCCTTTCTTCTGTTTTCATGTATGGCCGGCCTGCGCGCCGATGTTGGTAAATTGTAAGGCCGTCGTGCCTCTTTTGTGTGTTGTAAAACATTTTATTCCAAGTTAATAGAAGTGGACATACCCGAGTTCGGGTCTTGTGGTTTATAATTCTGTCTCTCTCTCTCTCTTTTACTTCCGCATAGAATGCTCTGAGTTAGGCTTCGTGGTATAGTGTCGTTGCATATTCAATTAAGTGACGTTTCCGTTTGTTTTGTAGTATATGGCGTGGGGCCCCGGTCGGACCTTCTGCTATATGCTTCTTAACGGACGGGGGTGTTACAATATCAACACGGGGTTTTCCCCCCGGCACGCACAATATCAAAAAGCATCACCAATCCGGACGAACCGTCTCGGATGGGCTTCACACAGTGCGCATACGTCCATTTCACGCATGGACTCTACATGTATGCAAGATTTGACGGGGATAACACTAATCGACCCGTCGGAGGCCACGACCTCACCCTTTTGGGTAGGGGCCTCAACGATGCAAGCAATGGACTAGAACTTGTCCAAATGAGGGTATAAGTGATCGTTACCCTTAGACGCCGCTTCGAAGTCAAAACTTGATTTTTGGCACGGATGGAAAGGAGCGTATAGCCCTCCTCTACGCGTAGCCACCAACGATGAGGGATTCCGATGCGTGTAGCTCCACCAAAGATGAGCTCTAGGGTTGGAAAACCCTATTCATCTCCTTCTCCAAGCTCTCTCTCTCTCTCTCTTAATTAAACCCTTAAGTGAATAAGGAAATGATGGGGGTTTTCGGCCACCTTATGCCAGCCACCGAGCCTCCTCCATCCAAAACAGCCCCCAAAGTCAAAGTGCCATAAATGGCCACGATTTCGACTGCAAAGTACAACTTGGAGCTGTCGCCCGGCGATAGCCGCTGTCGCCTGGCGACAGCGGTAAAGAACCGACTTGACCCGTCAACGCCAGCGCTGCGAACAGTGCATGACACATGTCACGGTGTCGCCAGCGTTAGCACTTAACGCCGCCCGACAGCCTCTCCAGAACCCTTCTCAACAGAACGCTGTCGCCGGGCGATAGCCGCTATCGCGGGCGATAGCGCTGGATTCCAGAAATCTGATTTTTCTGATTTGGGGTCTTACAACCCTCCCCTCCTTATAAAAATTTCGTCCCGAAATTTGTAAAAACAGGCATATATAAATATATCCAAAAAGGTTTTTACATAAAGGGGAAAAGGAGAGATAAACATCACCGAAACAGCTCGGGGAACTCCTCCATCATGGTCTGCTCACGCTCCCATGAGAGTTCCTCGCGACCGCAGTTGTCCCAACGAACCTTTACCATACGGATCGCCCTGTTCCGCAACTGACGCACCTCAGCATCCTCGATGCTAACGGGCCTGACCGCCGTCTTAAGCCCACTATCCACGGGCACCTGATCCGCCGCAACCACATGCGTAGGCTATTGCACTGCCTTTCGCAACACGGAGATGTGGAATACATCGTGCAGCCCGCTCAGTTCCGCCGATAGTGCAAGCCTATAAGCCGCCTCGCCGACGCGCTCGATGATCTCAAACGGTCCAAGGTATCTCGGACTCAGCTTTTTCAATCGTCGAATCCTGGATACACCCTTGAACGGCCTGATCTTCAAGTAACCCCAATCGCCAACGGCGAACTGGACGTCGCGGTGCTTCGCATTATAGTACTTCGCCTGCCTATCCTGCGCAAGCAAAAGCCTCTCCCGGATCATATGTACCGTCGAAGTCGCCTCTTCGACGTCTTTCCTCTTGAAGAGCTTCGTCTCACCCGTTTCCACCCAAGCTAAGGGAGTGCGGCACTTCCTTCCATAGAGGGCCTCGAAAGGCGCTATCTGAATACTCGCCTGGTAGCTGTTGTTGTACGCGAACTCAACAAGGAAGAGGTAATCTTCCCACCCCTTGCCGAAATCCAGGACGCACATCCGGAGCATGTCCTCCATCGTCCTATTGGTACGCTCGGTTTGGCCATCCGTCTGAGGATGAAAGGCCGTGCTAAACTGCAGCTTCGTACCCAATAGACGGTTGACTAGCCTCCAGTCGCTCGAAGTAAAGCATCCATCTCGATCACTAACGATGCTACGGGGCACCCCGTGCAGTCGTACTATTGTATCAACATACAGCTTCGCCAACTTTTCCACCGAGTCATCCCTCCGGTTGGGGATAAAGTGCGCCACCTTCGTCAGCCGGTCTACGACTACCCAAATGGCATCGTTCCCGCTCTGCGACCTCGGCAGCCCATGCACAAAATCCATGGAAACGTCATCGAATTTCCACTCTGGAACCGGTAATGACTTCAAAAAGACACCGGGCTTCTGACATTCCGCCTTCACTAGCACACAAGTGTGGCACTTGGCCACGTAGTGAGCGATGTCCCTCTTCATACCCGGCCACCTGAAAAGGACCTTCATGTCCTTGTACATCTTCGTGCTCCCCGGATGAAATGAATACCTGGTACGATGCGCCTCGTACATCAACTCATCGCGCAGCTCACCCACCATGGGAACGCACAAACGGTCGCCTCTCCACAGCAACCCGTCACGCACCTGAAACTGGGCATCCGGCCCACCACCAGCCTCCTCTGCGTAGCGCTTTAAACTCGGATCGAGTTCTAAAGCCTGGCGGACTCTATCTGCGAGGTCGTACTGTACCTCAGTCCAACTCAAACAGGCACCGGCACTGCTCCTCTTCTCTACGCAAGAAATACCCAAGGCCTCCAGGTCACGTATCAGGTGCTCATCATGCATCTGAATCCAGTTGGCCCGCGCTGGAGCCCTGCGACAAAGTGCATCTGCGACAACATTCCCCTTCCCGGGAGTGTAGTGGATCTCGAAAGTGTAGTCCCCAAGGAACTCCATCCACCTCTGCTGACGCATATTCATCCCCTTCTGGGTCAGAAGGTACTTCAGGCTCTTATGGTCCGTGAAGATGTCGATCTTCAAGCCATACACATAATGCCGCCAAAGCTTCAGGGCAAATATCACGGCCGCCAACTCCAAGTCGTGGACCGGATAGTTCCGCTCGTGCACCTTCAGCTGGCGAGAGCCGTACGCTATTACCTTGCCATGCTGCTGCAGAACACAGCCAAGGCCGCTCCCAGAAGCGTCGGTGTAGATCTCGTAGCCCTCTGTGCCGCAAGGCAGACATAAGATCGGAGCCGTGGTAAGCCGCCGCTTCAACTCCTCGAAAGCCTGCGCACACGCGGGCGTCCAAATAAACTCCTGCATCTTCCGTGTCAGCGTCGAAAGAGGCAGCGCGATCCGTGAGAAGTTCTCCACGAAGCGCCTGTAATAGCCGGCCAGCCCGAGAAAGCTACGGACCTCCGCTACAGTATAAAGAACAGGCCACTCCCTGATGGCCGCAACCTTCACCGGATCTACCGCCACACCCGCTCCACTAACCACATGGCCTAAGAACGCCACGGAAGGTAGCCAGAACTCGCACTTCGAGAACTTGGCATACAGCTGGTTCCTCCTCAGAACCTCCAAGACTACTCGCAGGTGATCACCGTGCTCCTCCTCGGACTGAGAGTAGACTAGTATGTCGTCAAGGAAGACGACCACAAACCGGTCGAGGTACACTCGGAAAGTCCGGTGCATCAAGTCCATAAATACCGAAGGCGCATTAGATAGCCCAAACGGCATCACGGTGAACTCATACTGCCCGTACCTGGTACTGAAGGCAGTCTTCGGGATGTCGCATTCCCTGATCCGCACCTGATAATAGCCGGACTTCAAGTCCAGCTTCGAGTATACTGTCGAACCAACGAGCTGGTCGAACAAGTCGTCTATCCTCGGAAGAGGGTACTTGTTCTTCTCGGTCAACTTGTTCAGCTCCCGATAATCGATGCAAAGCCGCAGGCTACCGTCCTTCTTTTTGACAAAGAGGACCGGTGCACTCCAAGGTGAGGAACTCGGACGCACGTAGCCCTGCTCAAGCAGCTCCTGCAACTGCAGCTTCAACTCCGCCAACTCCTTCGGAGCCATACGATATGGCGAGCGGGCCACAGGCTTAGCGCCTGGCACCAACTCAATCGTGAAATCTATCTCCTGCTGCGGTGGAGCACCGGGGAGATCGCTCGGGAACACATCGGGGAACTCTGAAACTACCGGAACATCCACTAGGCTGGGCCTCGGCGTTGAAGCCTCCACTAGAGCAAAGAATAACTCTGCTCCTTGACGCACTGCCTTGGACACCTGGAGAGCAGACATCAGCATCTTGCTCGATCCATGCATGCCCGCAAAGATCGTCTCACGATCGGCACACTGCCCAAACCTCACCTCCTTGGTGGTGCAATCGATGCACGCACGCTGTTCCGACAGCCAGTCCATGCCGAAGATTACATCGAACTCAACCAGGGGGAGTAACGATGCTTTCAGGTCATACTCCTGACTTCCAACTAGAACTTTCACGCAGCAACTCCTCTCCACACGCATCGAATATCCATTCGGCAGTAGGACCTCCAGTCCATCTGCAGAAGCAATCGACGGCGCACCAATACGTTGGACGAAGTCCGACGATAAGAAGGAGTGCGAAGCTCCAGTATCGAAAAGCGCTCTCGCGGGAACGCCTAAAACATAAACAAAGCCTACGCCGCCAAACAAGGTTAGCATGAACACTAAAACAGGTATATAAAACAGTAAGGACTGTATCTTAAATTGTACCTGTCACGACGTCCTTGGCTTTGATAGCCTCCTGCTGACCAAGATTGAAGACTCTGGGCTGCGGGGGAGCCATACGGGAGGCAGTGGACTCAGCCTCCTTCCCCTTCTCAGAATAAGATGGCCCAGTCTTCTTCTCTGACCTTGGAAGCCCGCTGCGGCAATCCCGAGAGAAATGGCCAGGCTTGCCACAAGTAAAACAAATAAGAGGGCCACGTCCAGACGACGCGCCCGTAGCAGAGGGAGCTGGCCCAGATAATCGATCCTTCTTCCAGCGATTCAACCTCCGCAACTTCGCCGCACTCGGCGCCTTGCCCTCCGGCACTGCCTCGACCACAGCCACCTTGACCTTCTCCCTGAGCATGTCCTGCTCAAGCGCTCGGGCTGAACCAACGAGGGTCGTGAAACCCTGCGTCAACGGCCCTGTCAGAAGGTACCGCAACTCACTACGCAAGCCACCGTAGAACCTGTTCACCCTTCTCCCCTCGTCATCGAAAGAAGTTCCAGCATAACGCCCGAGGCGGGTGAACTCATACAGGTAGTCGTCAACCAGTCTATCACCCTGCATCAGAGCCAGGAACTGGTTCTCCATCGCGATCTGCTGCGACAGAGGCACATACCTTGCCAGGAAGATTTTCGAGAACTCTTCCATCGGCACATCAACCAGTCGCCTTCCCACAAACTGGCGCCTCTCTACCTCATCCCACCACCGTCTGGCTTCCTTTTCCAACAAGAAAGTAGCGAAAGTCACTTTCTGCGCTTCAGCCGACTGTGTCGCTGTCAGAATTCGCTCCACATGCGACAACCAGTCCTCGGCCTCAGCTGGGGATTCAACCCCGGTAAACGGAGGAGGTCGAAATCCCAAGAAGTGCTTCAGTTGTTGCTCAGCAGCACGCCTCACGGGGACCTGCTCCACTCTTAGTGGCTCTGGGGCCACTTCCTGCACCGGCGGTTGACCTTGCCTTTCAGGCTGGCCATTCAACGCAGCTAGAACGGCTTCTGTAACTAGCCGAACCATCTCAGCAGACGGAGGTGTAGGAGCCTCAGCAGACCCGCTACTCTCGTTCACATCACGGGGACGCGACGGTCCCGCTGCACTTCGAGTGCCCTACACAAGTGCATCACACAGTTAGGCGACAACACAGTCGCAACTAACAACAAAAGGAACACTCAGGTTCCAAAATCATGCAATAATTGTTGGTTTGTTGTTACATTTTATTCCTAAGTGGACATTTTTGGGTTTATTTTACGTCTCGACGGTAGCGCACACACGTGCTCACCACCCCTTAAAAGAATTCGTCCACGAATTCCTTAGAAGGATACGGAACCTTAGAAGCTGATACCAATTTTGTAACACCCCCATCCGTTCGGGAGCATATGACAGAAGGTCCGGTCGGGGCCCCACGCCATATACTACAAAACAAACGGAAGCGTCACTTTATTGAAATATCGAACGACACTATACAACGATGCCTAACTCAGAGCATTCTATGCGGAAGCTGAAAAGAGACAAGACAAACCCCAAAACCCGTACCCGGGTATGTCCACTTTTACTAAAAATAAGAATAAATATTTTACAACACAAAATTTAGGCACAACGGCCTTACAATTTACCAACATCGGCGCGCAAGCCGGCCGTACATGAAAAGCAAAAGGAACATCAAAAAGGCCTTCAAGGGCCGCAACAGCACAAGGGCTTCAGCCCGCTATGAGCCCGCTATGTTCCCGCTCGGTCCAGCACCTGTACAACAAGCCCACCAAAAACGGTGGCAAAACAGGGCAACGGTCAGCTAAAGCTGACCAAATTATAACGACCCCACCCCTTCGAGGGGGTGGCAGTTCTAAACGTCCCTGCAAAACAACCTCAGCAGCATATATATATATATAAGAGTGCGACTAGCAAAGCCCACAACAGTTCATACATATGCAACAATCACAAACGTGGGGATGGCCTCCACGTCTCGTGCTCTCAGGCACTCTTTGGTGTACTCCGCCTTCCACCACCATCCACTCTTGATGGCTTCTGCCCTTCGAGGCTAAAGTCGGTGGCCCGAATACTAGGGCTCCCCCGTACTTTAATTGTGAACATCCCGTAGTCCGAAGACTTTTTCCCATTGCTTCCCAACATGTTGTACGAGACTCACTAATCAGGTGCGGCAATGGTGCGGTTTCAGGTTCGCCAAATGCCCGTTGTTCACAGCTCTCGTTGTACAACACGAAGAGCGGGTATGGCGTCCCCTCAGCCCAGGTATTCTCAATTAGCCGGCTCTACGGGCCGCTAAGTCATCCACCAGGACACCCTCACAGGTCGGGCACACAGGCCTCAGGTCCTCTCAACAGGTGGGCACGGCAACATCACCAGAATCAAGTCTGGGAGCTGTCGCCTGGCGATATCCAATATCGCCAGCGACAATGAAGAGAACTCCATTTTGGCTTCTAGCTGTGGGTGCTTTCCGGGGCACACCCCCAGGCATTGCTGCATGTGCAGTAGCACTCCCACTGCCTCAGAACGCACAAAATCACCAGAACCAAGTCTGGGAGCTGTCGCCTGGCGATAGTCAATATCGCCAGCGACAGTTAGCAGAACTCCTTTTCTGCTTCTAACTTCGGGTGCTTCCCGGGGCACACCCCCAGGCGTTGCTGCGCATGCAGTAGCACTCTCTAGTCCTACGAAGCAGGATATCAACACGGGGTTTCCCCCCCGGCACGCACAATATCAAAAAGCAACACCAATCCGGACGAACCGTCTCGGATGGGCTTCACACAGCGCGCTTACGTCCATTTCACGCATGGACTCTACATGTATGCAAGATTTGACGGGGATAACACGAATCGACCCGTCGGAGGCCACGACCTCACCCTTTTGGGTAGGGGCCTCAACGATGCAAGGAATGGACAAGAACTTGTCCAAATGAGGGTAGAAATGATCGTTACCCTTAGACGCCGCTTCGAAGTCATAACTTGATTTTTGGCACGGATGGAAAAGAGCGTATAGCCCTCCTCTACGCATAGCCACCAATGATGAGGGATTCCGATGCGTGTAGCTCCACCAAAGATGAGCTCTAGGGTTGGAAAACCCTATTCATCTCCTTCTCCAAGCTCTCTCTCTCTCTCTCTCTCTCTCTCTTAATTAAACCCTTAAGTGAATAAGGAAATGATGGGGGTTTTCGGCCACCTTATGTCAGCCACCGAGCCTCCTCCATCCAAAACAGCCCCCAAAGTCAAAGTGCCATAAATGGCCACGATTTCGGCTGCAAAGTACAACTTGGAGCTGTCGCCCGGCGATAGCCGCTGTCGCCTGGCGACAGCGGTAAAGAACCGACTTGACCCGTCAACGCCAGCGCTGCGAACAGTGCATGACACATGTCACGGTGTCGCCAGCGTTAGCACTTAACGCCGCCCGACAGCCTCTCCAGAACCCTTCTCAACAGAACGCTATCGTCGGGCGATAGCCGCTATAGCCGGCGATAGCGCTGGATTCTAGAAATCTGATTTTTCTGATTTGGGGTCTTACACTATATCCGTACTACGATTCTGGATGCTAATGCAAGTAACCAAAGGGGATCGAAATGATCAACCCGCTGGAAAACTCCCTTTTCTCCACCAATCGGTGGGGGATTTTCCATGCAAACATGCCATAAAAAGGAGGACTTCACTTGTCCAAGTAGAAGATCGTTACCCTTGTCGTTTTCTTGTTCACCATGAGAATCCAAGATTCTAAACGGATGAAAAGGACCACACCGGGCTGCTCTCCGTAGATCTATAAACGGCTCGCGATTCGGATCTTCGGAGCTCCGTCAATGGTGGAAGACACCTTCTTCTTCCTCCTTAGCTTTCCTCTTTCTCAAGCTTGAAGAGAGATAAGACTTTAGAAATAAAGAGAATATTTCCTCTGGTCAAGGCTTAAGAAATCCCGGATTAAATCCCAGCCATCGGATCTAAGAACATAAGGATTTGACGGCCACGATTTCAAATCACGGATCTGTATCGCGCGCTAGCACCGGCGCTAGCGCTAGCGCCTGCACTAGCTTCCGTCTCGACGGCTAGAGTCTGTCGACACATAAAGCTTCCGTCTCAACGGCTAGCAACCGTCGAGATGGCTAGCGCCAGGCGGCAGCACTACCGCCTGCGCTAGCTCCCAGCAGCCCAATTCTGCTTTAAAGTTTTGGGGTGTTACAAATGGTGTTTGTGGTTCTTTGACCTGAAGTCACATGATTCATAAAGTGAGGAAGAGCGTACCTTGATGCCATCAAAAGTCTTCCTTGAAGAAGATTGATGATAATGATGGTTATTGGGTACGTTATGATTCATTTGGGTGTTTGGGTGTGGGCAGATATGAGATTTGTCCTCCTATATGATAAGAGTTACATCTAAGGGCCCCTTGATGGAATGAGACTGAGAAATGCATGACCATGCTTGGTTGAGTCAGTATATAATATTGATCTCACCAATTTCAAACAGTCTATTCTAGATTAGGAAACTAGGATTGAACAATTATGAGGGTGACACGGTCCATGCCACTAGTTCTATCCGGATGTAAGGGACAAAGGAACATGACAGCACTGGTACATTGGTTAAGACAGGCTTATGAGTTATGAACTCTCATTGCTTGGGTAGCAATGATGTATTGCCAGATGCCGCTCATTGTTTGTGAGACTTCTGTTGATACTTTGTGATCAAGTGGGAGATTGTTGGTATTTCCAAGGTGATCTCAAAGTAATCAAGCAGTTAGTCTCACTGCCAACGCAGTATGAGCCTATAGGGTCGCACATAAGAGTGTTTGGAGAAGTTGGAGGGAGGATTGTGTTGGCCTTACTCATATTGGATATGAGTGAAGGACCAATCCTATGACTCATTGGAGTTAGGTCGAGCCGACTAAATATTCCACAGATATTATGAATATTGCAAGGAGCATGTTGGCATGTGTTTAAGACGATATTGCTTCTGTCGTAGAGATCATAAAAAATGATATTGTGAATATCGTCGAATGATCACGACGATATGACCGACTATCACCTATGATGTATCATCGAGTGCTAAGGGATATCGTCTTGTCTGTCAAGAAGATATTTTAGGTATCATGACGATATCGTCGAGATCGTCTCGACGATATAGATCATCAAGACTATATCGTCTTGACTGTCAAGATGATATAGGTCATCATGACGATATCGTCGAGATCGTCTCGACGATATAGATCATCAAGATTGTGTCATCTTGACTGTCAAGATGATAAAGTTCATCACGACGATATCATCGAGATCGTCTCGACGATATTCAGTGATCACGGCAATACACATTGAATACTCCTATTAAGGACTAGGTCTGCGGATATCTGATTTTATGCCCTGGTATAAATAGGGAAGCGATTAGGTTTTCCGAAGATAGATTATCCTTATTGGAGATTCATACGGAAGTGTTCCACAAGATCTCCACGAGACCCGTCCGTCTATTCCCGTCGTCGCCGCCTCTCCCTTGCGCGGATCTAGCAATTCGTGGGAGACGTTGATGGCACTCCTTCTCTGACCCAGATCATGTTCGACAAGAGGCTTGGGGTTCTCCTTCGCTCGTGTGGAATGTTATAGAGGCGCATATCTACTTGTTGTGCTTGGAACTCAGCCGCTAATTTTTTGGATCTGATTTTGGAGCATCTTGGTTGAGTGTTGACTCAATCCCTCTCAGGTATATTGCAATGTGTTGCTCTTTTATTTCTAGATTCATGAAATCGCAAGGTCCTGTAACTATTTCGAGTTGTTCTTATTTCTTTCTTTCCGCTGCGCACATCCAATGTGACATTTTAGAAAACCCAACATTTCTTCTGCTATAGAAAAAAGTATTTCCCTTCCTATAGGAACTCTCATTCTTCCAGTGACCATACATACTGTCCTGGTCATACCTGTTGGAGGGTGGCAACTCCTTTTGAAAGGTGTTATGAGACTTAGCTTTAGCCTGCCCCTTTCTTCCATTCTCAGCACCAATTGCCACTTTATTGAACCATATCCCTCTCCTATCAGTTTGGGAGGAGAAAGTGTCAATAATAGGCAATATGGATTTGGGTTTGGAGAATTGAGCCACTAAGCTATTTTCTTTGAGAAGCTTCTCCTCAAGGTCCTTGATGGCCTTGTTCTTTTGGTTGATGGTGCTTAATTGGACTATTGTAATTCCCTTCAGTTGGCTTATTTTTTTACTCATCTGAGCCACCTGGGTAGATGACTCAGTGCAATCATGCTTAACCTGTTGAAGGGAAGCAATCTCTTGAGCTTACCTCTTGGCTTGCTTCTTACTCCTTTTCAGAGCTTCCAAAAGAGCATCATACTTGTCAATCAATTGATTGACATCCACTTCAAGTTTTGAACCATCTTCATCATTAGATAAGCATGCTTCAGAATCTTGTATTGACTCATAATCAGAAAAGGGGGTTAGAGGAGTTAATACCTTATCAGGATTATCCTGACTTTCTTCATCATCTGTCATGCCCATTAAGCCATGTTGTTCTATATCATCTTCATCCTCCTCTATGTCACTGTTTGAGTGTGATAGAGGGGCCCTGATGCCAACCTTAGCAGCAGGAAAGTCTTCATCCTCTTCAGCTGCAAACAACCCATTGTAGGCTTCCTCTTCTTCTTCAGAATCTGAGGATGAAGACTCAGATTCACTCCAGCTTTTCTCCTTCTTTGCTAGGAAGGATTTTCACCCTTCCATCCCTTCTGGTGAACAGTCTTCTTGTCACCTCTAAAAGTGCACAGTATGCCTCTGAGTATACTCTAAGGGGGGGGGGGGGGGGGGGGGGGGGGGGGGGGTGAATAGAAATTTAAAAAGTATTTCTATCCTATTTGTGCACACACAATAAAAACACTAAGTGTTATGCTTCAACGGTACCTAACACAGAATAAAACTAATGTTGTTAAAGTAAATCAGAAAAGCTATAAGCTAAATGGGACAACACAGAAATTTAACACACACAGAAGACACAATATTGTATAGAGGTTCCCCAAAATATGGGTAGTCCTCTCTTCTAACACCTGGTAGGAATGCACAACCTGTACTGAGTCTTTTGATAAGGAAACTCTTAGAACCAAAGATCTTTTGATAATGAGATCTTGAACCACTCAGATCTTTTGATAAGGAGATCTTGAACCACTGAATCCTTTGGAAGAGGGATTCTTAAAACTCTGTACAGTTGGGGAAGTTGAAAGAAGAAAGAAGGTGGAGAAGAATAATTCTGTTCTCAGAATTCTGTATAAGCTTTCAGCTTCTATTTTTCCTTTCAATGGATCTGCTAATGATGAACCCTTGCTTATGATTGTGATGATTTGCAAGGGTTATATTCTTCAGATCCTTTTGTATATCTTTGCTTGCTATCTGACTGTTATATGATGTAGATGATGAAGCAACTCTGTTTTCTGTTCTGAGAGAGCCCTTGTTTTCTCTATCTTTATCTATTAGGGTTCTAGAAGGAAGAAGAAGTGGGAACCCTAATCGATAAGTCTGTAGCAGATTGTGATGAATACTCTTTATTTTTCTTTCTTCTCTTCCTATTTATTGTCCATGACTAATTTTTGAATTTGTTTCCTCTTTTGGGTTGTCCGGAAAAGACACAGTCTTGGACAATTAATCCTTCTTTATTCATTTGTTCACGACCCGTCTGTCAGCTGTTTGAATCCTTTCCAAGAAAGCTTTTCCTGTCTTCTTTAATGCTCCTCTCCATTCTAGGCAATAAACAAGTCGTTGTAGAATAGTCTTTAGTGATGTGGACCTTCAGAGAGAGTTCTAAAAGGACAGCTGAAAAAGTTTTTTTTTTTCAGACTGTAATCGACGCTGCGTCGACTTTATTTTCTCTCTTATCGACGCGCCTTCGAGTTCTTCTACGAGCAGCTTCGAATTCCTTCTTGCTCTGGTTGAACTCTGTTGTCGACATTGCGTCGATTACTTATCGACGTAACCATCAAGTTAAAGACTTCATTTTGAACTTCATTGTCTGCGTCGAGTTGTAGTCGACGTTGCATCGACTTCAGATGGCTTCGACAAACACTTCCTTCTGCGTTGAATTGAAGTCGAGGTTGCGTCAACTTCTAAGATAACTTCGGCATGCTCCTTTATCTACGTCGACTTCTATTCGACGTAGCGTCGACTTGGTATACTTTGACAGAGAGATTGAGTTGCTTGGACTTCTAGTCTGAGTTGCGTCGACATCAAGTCGAAGTTGCGTCGACTTGTATTCGACGTAAGTATTAATTCAACTCAAATTGTGCTTGTCCTATCCTAGTCTTGACACTCTAAGATGAGTGTGGCATCCTAAGACATCTAATGACCAGATTACCCTTACTATACAATGTGGGTAATAAACTTAGAAGGTAAAATCACTCATAAGTAATTTGTTAAGTTAAATCAAAAGGGGTTTTTCCAACAACCTTTTTCCTTTCTCTTGACTGGACAGTTTGCTATGACATGTCCAGGCTTGCTGCAGCAATAACATATAACATTATTTGAAATATGTTTAACATGTTTAGGGTCATACCTATCACCCTTGTGGTGCTGCCATTCTGATCTGCTGTGATCCTTCTTGGGATGTGAGGAGGAGGAAGGTTTGTTCTTCCACTGCTTCCTCCTAATCTGCTTCTTGAAGTGCCTAGAGAAGGCAGCAAATTCCTCATCAGATGAGGTGTTGTCTGATGTGTTGAGCTCAGAATTATCTGAGTCAACAACCCTTCTTGGTGGAGAAGGCATTCTGGCTTTACTCTTCTTGGAGCTTTCAGTTTTGAGAGCCACAACTCTCCCTTGCATGAGGCTTGGTGGATGTGTCCTCCTCCTTCCTTGCAGACAGCTGCATCGCATAGGAGAGCAGATTTCCAAACAATATATGGGGAGGAGTCCCACCCAGCTTTGCCACTTCTCTGATGGCACAGATATTTGAATCCCAATCTCTTGTTAGAGATCTTAGGCATTTATCATTCAGCTCATAATGACTGAAGACCCATCCATAGGTCCTCAGCTCATTTACCACCCTGAAGAATCTCTAATAGCAATCAGTTATCCATTCCAGGTTGTGTTGCCTTAAGGCTTCATATTACTGATTAAGGAGGGATTTCCTATCATCCCTCAGTTCTTCAGTACCTTTCATATACACTATGAATGTATCCCATATGTCCTTGGAAGTCTCACAATACACCAATTTTTGGAAGGTGGAATCATCAATTGCATTTACTATTATATTTTGTGCTCTCTTGTCCATGGTAGCAAGTGCAATTTCATCCTTAGTCATTTCAGCATATGACTTGGTCACTTGCCATATAGGATCAATAGTGGAGGGATTTGTGAAGACAAATGAGCCCTCCTTGATAGTAATATATATCCTAGGGTCTGAGGCTTCCATGAATAGTCTTACCCTTTGCTTACACATGCCAAAAGTCTCCTTTTTGCATATGGGCAACTTCATAGACCACATTTCCTTCTGACCTCCAGTGGCAGCCATTGGATTCAGATTTGACTACACCTATGTAGGATCTGGTCAGACTATTAAGTCCTTATTGACCAACCTTCCTCTGATACCACTTGATAGTTTATAGGGTAGTAGTCTAATTCACCTAGAAGGGGGTGAATAGGTCTCTTTGAATTTTCTTAAGTGTAGCTAGCAGTTGTTAGATAATAAACAAAACACAAGCACACTGCATAAAGCACATAGTCCTTTATAGTGGTTCCCTAAGACATTGTGTCTATGGGTAGTCCACTTTCCCTCTACACCTTTCTAATAGTGTGTTAGACAAGGCAACCGCCTCCAAACTCACCTCCAAGAGCTTACAACACAGATCCCACAGGATCTCTCAGGTTTGCTCCAAACCCTACCTCAGGCCCAAGTAGCCCTACCTCTCAAAGAAGTTGTATCCTTCAGCCTTTTATCTTATGTTGTTGATTCATAGTTGGTGCTGTCTTGAAGCAAGGCTGAAAGGTAAAGCTTCAGACCTTGCTCCTATCTGATCTTTCTCTTCAGTAGAGGAGGAAAGATCAACTTGCTCTTCTTTAATGAATCAGGAAGAACTATCTTCTCTCTGGTATCTGCTAGCTGGTTCTGGAAGCAGGAAGAGAATACTTGTAGAAGCTGTCAATAGAACAGTGCAGATTTGCTTTCCACTTTTCAGCACCCTTTTTCTACAATGCCCTAACTTGTTCTTTATACCTCTTCCATCCGCAGCGGCTCTAAGGAGGGCCCTGACGCAGTATGGAGGAGGATAGAATACTTTATCTTGCTTTACAACCACTTGCGCCAATAGCAGATCCCGCCAATGCTTTATTCAGATTTGAATATGTCTCAGTGGTTAGGCTGAGACAGTCTTCCGTCTCAACGACTGAATCTCACTTCGTCTCAGCGGATCCGCTGAGACAGATAGTCTTCTCAATGGATTCTGTCTAAATGCAGCTCAGCTGAGGCATACCCCTTCTCAGCGGCTCCTGGCCTCGTCTCAGCGGTTCAGCTGAGACAGTGATGTTGTCTCAGCGGTTTTGACAGTAAACCACATACCTTATTCCAATGCTTGGAATAAGCTAACCCTCCATAAGCATGAAGCAATACAGGGTTTATTAAATACAATATGTACATAACATTGAGTGTGATGCATCTTCAAATCAAGGGAACATTGAGGGCAATGTTCTCAACAGGCTTGATTTGTCGGCCACCCACGCATCCTCCCGGCCGACTATTTCCACCACCACCTTCATTGAGGTGGTGGTTGACGATTAGCGGTGGTTTGCCGGCCGGAGGTGGCGGGAAGGAGGATATCTGGTGGGGGAAAGAAGCTCAAAAATGAGCCCCTTCGGAAGCTTGATTCGAGCCCGATTTGGCTCGAACCAAGCCCCGGATTGATTGAGATCTAAGCACGAAGGGAGGAGAAGGGGATCAGACATGTGTAGTGGTTGTTTGTCTTGCTGATCGACGGTTCACCATGGAGGCTTGGGAAGCTTTTGGGGCCATGGTTAATCATTGCATAGAGAGCACGAATTCCTCTGGAAATATGGGGGTTTCACACCTCTCCGACCTCTGAAGGTGTTAAAGGCTTCAATTGAGGGAGGGGGGGGGGGGGGGTTACAACATTGATTGCCATTAATGACCATGAAGGGGGTTTCTCAGCCACCTTGAATCCCTTTAAATTCTTCCTCTAGGAGGCTGGGAAAAGACATTAATCTTCCCCCCCCCCCCCCACCCAAATTAACTAAGGGGGATGAATTTGAGTCATTAGAGGAGGAATTAGGTGACTTATGGCATTCAAAGCCATGAATGCCTCTTTCTCTCTCTTCAATTTGGGGGAAACTCCAATTTTCTCTCTCCTAGTCACCCCCTCCATAAATTGGATGACAATTCATGTAATTTCAGTCATGAGGACTTAGTGGTCACAATAATTGGGCCTAGCCCAATTGAATTGAGCCTTGGGTTTAATTTCCCCAATTTGGGCTTAATTAATCCTAATGGGAGGTCAATTTAGGTGGTGTAACTGACCCAAATGGGTGTTCATAGGTCCCTTGACACCACTCAAGGAAAATTGTAACTTGGTGTGATCAATTTGGGTCAAATTGAGTCACTTTGACCTAACTAGGTCAAATTAGGCTTTTTGTGTCCAAGTGTTGGTTTTGTCCCCATTCATGGAATTGATTGGACCCAATGTGTTGTTTGTGACCCATTGACCTCCCTTAAGGGTTAGGAAGGTTTAGGTGAGGTCAATTTGACCAATTGGAGAATAATTGGTCCTTAATAGGCTATTTTGACCTATCTAGGGTTAGGGTTGACTTTGGTCAACTTGACCACTTTGATTGACCCCAATGAGTCCTAACTGGCACAAAGGACTCCCTATGAGGTTAGAGGTGTCATGGTGGGATCAGGTGGTCAACTTGAGGCCCAAAAGTCACACCCTAGACTAAGTAGCCAGATAATGTTATTTGTAGACCAAGGTGATTTCACCTACTTACCTAGGTTCTTATGATCCTTTTGGTCTTCCTAAGGCTTTGTCATGACCTAGTCATGACAAAAACCCTCTTATGGGTCTAGTTGTTTGTGGAATGTTATAGTGTGTGTGTGTGTGTGTGTGTTTGTGTGTGTGTGTCTGTGTCTGTGTGTCTGTGTCTGTCTATGTCTGTGTGTGTCTATGTCTGTGTCTTTGTGTCTGTGTGTCAGTGTCTTTGTGTCTGTGTGTGTTTGTGTCTGTGTTTGTGGGTGTATGTGTCTGTGTGTGCGCACTCACACAAGTTCCTTGACTCTTGAGGTTATTATTTCTAGGTCCCTTATAAGTTAGGACTCCAGGCAACAAGCCTTGCATTCTCTAGAAAAACATGGATTCTTCTTTCCACGTTACTACGTGACTCGGTGGAACTCATTATCTCCTTGATGTTAAGAGACATGGCATCAAAAGACCTAGGAGAAGATGTTAGAACTTACTTGTATTGGGATGATGCAGCTGAAGTAGATTCCATTTCCATTAGACATCTTATGTGATCCCCTTCTAATGAATCAATGTTGGAAGTGAATGAATCATCTTCATCCTCCCAATATGTCTCACTCCAACTCTTCTTCCCCTTATGGCATTCATGAGCTTCACCTTCCAAAGCTAGCTCCTTCCACTTTACATTTAATGTGTAACATTCCATGATTGGCTCAAGAATACAATCACTTACGGATAATGAAAGTTGACAGAAAGCTTTCCAATATAAGGATCAGCTTATCCTATATGTAAATGGATATATAATATTTTTTTACAATATTCAATGTTAGTACTCGTCGGAGAACTTACAAAATGGTTTCTACATTATCTGAACTTTTGAAGATCACATTTGTATGGATCTTCAGGATATTGGAGTTCAATCTAATGGATTAGGTAACAACACTTTGAAGCTTTAAAGACAACTAGCTTTAATACCAATTGGAAGTCCTTGGATTGAATACAACATCTACTTTAGAGATGGCAAGAAGAGGAGTGAATAGAGTACAATGGACTTTCTCAAGATCTTAGAAGGTCATAACCCCCATTAGTATAATCGCACGAGTGTTCAAACTCATAATAACAAACTACAAGATAAAGTAAATGTAGAATGTAAACATAGGATATAGAGCGCAGAGACAGATATATAGTGGCTCCACAAACATGGCACATTCACTCTTCCACAAATATGAGAACCCCTCCCTTATGGCAATATCATTTCATGTATACAAAACAAACTCCTACAACTTTCCCCACTTATTCCTAACAATCCTCAGTCTGAATTTTGCAGTGATAGATGTCCTTCACTAGATTTATGCCTACACAAGGACTTTATGAGAGATTTGAGAGGGCTTGATTTCTCCTGGGATTTTTGTTGCAACAATTTATGTTCTCCACCTACTAATTATTCTCTCCAATTAATGACGTTTGTAAAATGCAGTTGAGAACTGAGAAAAAAATCTGAGGTGACAACTCCAAAGCATTGAAACTTGGCAGGGAAGATCGTTCGAGTTGCGAGAGAGTCTGATTGTTAGCCATTCTTTTTTGCATTTATTAAACTTCATTTCCAGTTGGAAACTATGTTTAATAAGTTTATCAGAATTCAGTTTGAAATCATCGACCACTACCTGACGTTGACTATCAAGAAAGATCTGACACCTGATGGATTTTCTTCTATTCTATTACACATTTTTCTTAATGCTCGATGCTTAAGGCATTGTTTGGTCCTCAGCCCGATGACTACATGCTTCCTCAATAGTCATTTCTCAACGAAGGATGACATTATTCGGTCAAGTTTTCATTTTGAGGCTTGTTTGACGGTCAGATATTAAGTGACACATTCTCAACAATCGTTGGCCGATGAATAAACTCCGACAATGAGTGTTTCTTCTTTCTTTTACTCGAAGCCTGGTGCTCAATGTTTTTGTTGATCAACGATCCTTGCTCGATGATCTCTGACCTGTGAACTTCTCTACTAACTAATCTACTACATTGATGCTCGACGACTATCTTGCTAATTGATTATAGTGAAAATGCTCTGTTATACACTAGTAGACGATCTGCAGCAAGTTGTTCGACTATTCCATAGCAGATTGTTGCACGACCAACTCAATATTGTTCACCTAACAGTTTCTCCTATTTGTCTATTTTCTAGCCGATCTCGAGCACTACTCAGCGAAACTGTGTTTGCTGGACGACTACACTCAACAATGACAAACAAGTGAAATGAGCCATTTTCCTACGCACAGAAATACCTAAGGGCCTCTAAGCAAGCATACTCTCATTGACTTGTTTTTTTTTTACAATCAAATCAATATAGGTTTTCTCAATACCCATAATGCCAAGTCTGAAAATGCATTTGTTTATTGATATCATTTTGTAATATACATGTGATATCGCAATTTATTTTTCACATTTTTCAACAGTATCAAGGGTCACTATATTTCTCCCGACTACATCGAAACCTCTACCAAAAGGCTACTAGAGAATGCTATTTCTATGAGACAAATCCAAGGGTTGAACAAGAAGTTTCAAGTAAATGCCACCTTGAGTTCCTTTCCTTTTAGACCATGTATTTAAAACTGAGTAGTATTAGGGAGGAGACAAAAGAGACCATCTGACAAATTATCAGCAGCCAATCTCATACAGCAGCACAGAAACTAATGATGGATCTATATAGCTAACTCCCAAGAAAAAAGAGCCTCTCAGAGGTCCGGCAAACTCCTCACAAGGACCCATTAATGGACAGACACGACCATATCCCATGAAAAAATTGTAAACTTAGGTAGCAAGAAAAGATTCATTGATTGTGTAGGACAGTCCATACATTCTACTCATCAAATGGCGACAGAGTCCAAAGGCCTCCGTAGGCCGCTCGGAGGGGCGGATAGGCGAACAAGCATGGTCACGATAATACCTCGGAAAACGAATAAGATGAGCCGATAGTCGAAGAGGGTGATAAGATAGGCATAGGGGTGTAGAGCTGAGTCGTGATAACAACGAAGGGCCCAAAAGGTACGTAGTAGGTGAGTCGTGATAGCGATGAAGAGGCCCGACGTTGATCCAATAGGCGAAGATGGTGATAAGTAAGGCGAAGGGCGTAGAGCTGATCCGTAAGGCGAAGGGCGTAGAGCTGATCCGTAAGGGGAAAAGGCATAGAGCTGAGCCATAACTATGGTGTGCACCCCTAATACATTCCCAACCGCCACATATTCCCATGAATGCTTGGAGAACTCGTAAGAATCATCCGAGCAATCAACTTAGTGCAACACTTGCCAACCTCAGTGCCAATGTTGATAAATCTGCAAGAAAGCGATTTCCATGAGCAAAAACTTCGGTGACAATGTTGATTAATTCGTAGGCGCACAATCACAACAAAAAAAAGATCAAAGAAAACAGATGCCTTAAAGAATTACCAGGCGTACCTGAGAGGAATCACTCGTATACTTCAATCATGATTGATGGTTAGGGTTACCTAAAATTAGGGAACCAAAATCATAGTCTTATGCAGTTAGTTCAACAGGGGCTTAAATAAATTATAATTCCCCCATTTTGTTGGTCATCTCATTTTTCAATTAAAACCTTGGCATCTGTTTGGCATCGCGTTTCAGATGCATTTTTTCATTAAGAAACATTGACAAAAAATTGAAAGTTCATTAATTAAAGAGTTCTAGAAAATATATAAATAAATTAGGTTTTCTTATATTACAAATGATATGTATAAGACAAAATAAACGCTCAGTGCTGTTCTAAGATGACAAATTCCATGGACAAGAAAAACAAGCTGCTGAACACTTTAGAAATGACATTCTGCAAGGAATGAGAGCACAATGCTAATTTTAAGGACATTTTTTAACAGTGGTTCGTGAATATATTACCATAACAAACAGAAAAAATCAACATTCAACTGACTAAATGCTTTTAGTATAATTACAGTCTTTCAGTCATTTTTGCTGTAGCTTCTGGTATTTGGTCTGCAACTCCAAGGATGTAAATAAGAAGTTGCCAGAGAATATTGCATCCTTATCTGCATGTAGTGAGAAAACTGTATAAGAAAATATTAAAACAAACATAGAATGATCCCTGCAAAATATATAGTGACATAACTACATCATTTTCAAAATATATTGTGACATAAAATTAATTTCTTCAAAATTTAGTCACAATCTATAAGCTTCCGCTTAAAATATATTATCCCTGCAAAATAGTTGCTACAAATTAAAAAACTAATATAAAACAAACATAGAAAGATCCCTGCAAAATATATTGTGACATAACTACAACATTTTCATAATTTATTGTGACAACTATTTTTTTCAAAATTTAGTCACAACATTGAATATAAACATAATAAGGAAAAAAAAGTCTACAACTAGGCAAAAAAAATTTCTCCCCTACAAAGGATCACCAAAATGAAACTATATATAGATGATAGTGATATTAAACAACAAAATGAAACTATACAAAATTTTAGGTATTTGCGAATCAAGGGTTTTCATAAGTTAAGGAGGTTAATGGGGAGAAACAGAGGAACAACAAACAAGCCTAATAATATCTCAATAACTCTGAAATATCATCCTAAGGAAGGAGAAAGAGCCTTCTACTTCGCCGGTGGAGGTATTCGGACGGGCGGCTGTTGGAGGCGTCAAAGTACTGGGCGGCCAAGGGAGACGTCGATTCCAGAAAAGAAGAAGAAGAAGAAGAGGAGATGTCGGGCTCGAGAGCGTCCGGCGAGCGGTGGTCGGAGGAATCCACGGGCGAGCGGCGGTCGGAGGAGCGATGGGTGAGCGAGAGGTGGAAGGTGTTTTGCAAATCGCCAGGCAGAAGAGGTTTCGCAAATAGCCAAGCGGAAGGGGTACGAATATAAGATTTTAGGGTTGTAAAAAATATTATTTTAAGAGTAATGGTGTGTGAATAGCCAAAAAATGATGTACAAATAACGCCACCCATATTTAATGGGGCCAGGGAAAACTCATCTCATCTACTCTTTCTTTTCATCTACTACATGAGATTTTAATTCTAGCTTTCAGAAATTAATACTTTTGCTCAACCAAAACAAAAATAAATGCAATTCCCCTCACACAATCGTTTGCAGCACAAAGGTATATCCAATGCGCCGGATCGTCACCGCATCAAGTCTTGTCACCGTTCCATGTCTGCTCCAGTCGTCAAGTATTTCCGTCGCAGCATCGGTCGACGGTCTTGTCAACGTTCCATGTCATTTGCTCCAGTGGATCGGAACTTGATAGCTGGTGGAAAACCGGTAATCTCAGTTTATTTTGTACATTAAATTTTAAATAATTGCTACTACATGCACTTTAGTGATCCAGTAATTGTTTTGTTAGGATAGTGATAGTTATTCTCAATAAAATCACGTTTAAATTAAAGCATTCTGTTTTCTTAACGATCCATCTAATAGAAACATAGCCACTAATTAACTCTGTTGACAGGGACAGATGATTATAATACTACATGAATTGAAGATAAGATAAGAGAGAAAAGCTGAAGAAATTTTTTCCTGGGACGACCAAGAGGAACAGAATGTTGTACATCAATTTTAAAATTGATTTTTTATACCATGATTCGCATATTTTGCCTACTGACCATGCATGTCTGCTAGCGAATTTCAATTAAATTAGTAATACTATAGTATTTTTGGTCTCCTCAAGATGGCTTCGAGGCGACTTGAGTTAATTAATTAAATTTTTTTGATTTCGAGTCGAGTCAGACTCAAAAATTTCAATTACAAGTCGTTCTGATTCGCTCGAAAGCGACTCCATAGCGGGAAACTCCTCTTTGAACGCGCCATGCGCCTTCAACATGCCAATTGTTTCCTGCGCGGACTGCTCGTTGTCCTTGAAGATCGCTTTAAAGAAGCGCAGATTCTCCACACTATACACATTCTGGAAAGCAGCACAAAGCGTTAACTCGTGCAAACAGATATACATAACCGCAGAAATGATTACAACTTACTTTCAAATGCTCCTGCAGGTTATTGATCTCCGACAGCGCATCGCGGAATCCGCAACCCATGTAGTGGTTGAGGACAACACTTCTCGTCGATACCTGGGCGGCCATAGCGGGAAGATCTTCTAAAGGAGTCTGCTCAAGCTAGCGCAAGTTCTTTCCATATAAGGTCGTCATGACCGCGCCAGCATAAAGGCTAATTTTCTCATCCCTCCAAGACGGAAGAGAAGTGCTAACCGCGAAGTTCTTGCCCGTCTGGTCCCATCTCGTTAATTGCTCCTTATCAGTATCCTTCAAGCGTTTGCCAATGTAACATCCCATTTCCTACTAGACCCCTTAACTTCAATTAGGGTAGGACATGTGGTGAGTGAGGAGAGTTTGAGCTTGGTGGTGACCTTGGGATGCACTGAGTTGAGTGAACTCACATGTGATCCACTATAGGAGGCAGGTCAACTTAGGTCAAAATAGCTCAAATTGAACTTACACTTGTGAATTAACCCCACCACCATGTCCATAACCCTAAAGGAGGCATAATTGACCAAAAGTCTCATCAATTGGTCAACCAATGTAGCCAAGTGGACCAAAGTCAAATCTAGGTCAAAATAGCCCAATTCAACTCAATAGGGTTCAATTCAGACTCAAATGCCCAAATTGACCCCACCACTAGTTGGTAAACATCTAAATGAGTGCTTTGGACCCAAAAGCCCCATCATGGGGTCTTCAATTAGTCCAACTTGACCAAAGTCAAACTTAGGTCAACATAAGTCAATCCTTCCTCTATAGATTCAATTGACCCCCAAAGCATGAAATTGACTTCACCCCTAGTCTTAGAACATCATGGGGGACCTAATTGACTCAAAAGCCCCATCATGGGATCATCAATTTGACCAAATTGACCAAAGTCAACTTTTTCCCAATTTTGATCAAAATCACACATATTGGTTAAATTGGCCCAATCGGGGCATCACCATGACCCAATTAACATTGGGAGGTGTTAAAGGACTCAAGACTAACACATTGGGCCAGTCAACCCACCCAATTGACCAAGTCAACATCAAAAGTCAACATTTGGTCAAATAGGCCTAAATTGGGCTTAAATGAAATTAAATCAAATCCCCATGGGTTAAGGCCCTTCATAGAAGCCCATCCTGAAGCCCAAGTGCCTAATTATCAGCCATGCCCCCTGGTTCCAACATGCAAGGACATGCAAGGGGGTAAACTTGAGATTTTCCCCCAATTTCAAGTGAAGACAAGGAGGATTTTGAGGAATGGACGCCACATGGCTCTCCATTCCTCTGCCCAAGCCTCCCACTTAACTCTAGAAGTGATCCCCAGCCGAATTCCAGCGAGATGGAGGCCACTTGGCAGCTAGGAGGAGCAACCAAGGCGAACCCGAGCTCCCCCTTAATGGAAACATCACATAGAGCCCTCCTCACTTCAATCTAATGACACCATCAGCTTCAGAAGGAGGAAGTCAGTCGAAATCGAGCCCTGGATCAACAAAATTGATGCAGGAATGGAGGATTGGCATGGGCAAGCATGGAAGTGGTCGGCCATGGCGATTCCGAGTTTTCCTCAACCTCAAAAGCCCCGTGAAGGTTCGGTTTCTCCCCCTCTCCCTCTGTGCTAATATATAGGTCCTCTTAGGAGAGAAATCGGGCTCAATTGAGCCCGATCCCATGTGAGATCAAGGGAGAATTGCCGAGCTTTTGCTCCAGCTCGGGATCGCTGGAGGAGTCATCTCCGGCGGCCGTGTCGCCGCCTGGCGGTAGCCACCACCTCAAGGAAGGTGGTGGAGGTGGTGGCCGGCAGTGGTGGGCCGTGGATGGCCGGGAAATGGCTGTGGAAGTTGGCCCAGGTCGGGAAATCCCGGCTGTTGCCTGGAGGTAGGAGATGAAATCACAACCGTTGATTTCATCTGATAGCTATACGCAGACCATGTCATAGCATTTAAATGATTTGTCACATTTTATTATGAATGTTCATACTGGAATTTGAGGCCCTTAAAAGCCTTTTTATGAAAAGTGTCCTGAGATAACATTTGTAGATCTTGAAGTCTACTTTCACTAGGAATTTAAATCAGCCCATTTGAGGCACTGTAGGACCCTCAGCATCCAATTTGGTGAGACTGGTCCATATAGAGGCTAGAAATCATTTTGTGTATATATTCTAAATGGTAAGTCTGATGGACTTGAAATTTTTGCCATGCATGCATGAGCCCTGCATCTAGCTTGCACCCAAAAATCAGATTTTTAGGAAATTATTTTTCTAAGGTTTAATTCAAAATATGTAAATTCAAATAAGTGACATTTTTGGAAGAATATAGCTTCAACTGACCCCAAATTTGGGTGTCACCCTTTTTTAGCCAATAGTAGACTATGGTTAAAATTTGAGACCAAATGGATATCTGCATGTAAGGCCAGTTGCATGTCTCTACCTAAAAGGGAATATGTGTGCCAATAGCAAAAAACTTGTATTTTGTGTATTTAGCCCAAAGGGTTTAGATTTAACTTCTGAAATTTTGCACACACCCCAATTATGATATAATGCATCACCCTAGAAAATCTTAGGACTTCTAGCATCAAGAATCTCATGATTTTGATTAATTTGCCACATGTCACACTTGTGTATTTATGAAATTTTCATGATTAGAATTTGGAGATAAATTCTGAGACTCTGGAGAATCACTTGTTATGCCATTTAAAATCTCTGTATATTTTGGTAGAAAATTCCAGGGATTATTTATCAAAGAATTATCAAGATTACCTTATGTCTCAAATCTGAATAATGGAAAACTTATTAGTCAAAATGTTTGAGAAATTGTTGTAACTCTGGATTATAGTTAGGAATCCAATTATGAAACTGTGATTTTTGTTAGAATTTTGGAGATGGTATTTATGGAAAAATTTCATTTATTCAGTTTGTCACTTTTTATATTTTGTGAAATATTTATAGTGAAATATTCCTGGAAAATTATGAAATTCTGGAATTAGTGTTTTTATGTCATTATAGAGCCACTGTAATTTTCTCAGAATTTTGGAAAGTCAAAATCCAATACTTGATGTGTAAAGTCATCTTGTCACCCTTTTTATGATAAATAAAAATTATGGACAGAAATCTGCTGGAAAATTATGAAATTCTGGAATTAGTGTTTTTAAGTCATTATAGTGCTACTGTAATTTTCTCAGAATTTTGGGAAGTCAAAATCTAGTACTTGATGTGTAAAGCCATTTTGTCACCCTTTTTATGATAAATAGATATTATGGGTATAAATCTACTGGAAAATTATGGGATTTTGAAATCCATATTTTCATGTCATAAGTCACATCTGGAAATTTATCTAGCAAGATTGAACTTATAGACATGGTACCTCCTTCACATTTTAGAAGATGATAATTGAATTGTGAATTTAAATAAAGGTCAAATCAATATGAAGTACATGGAAATTGTGGTCAAACCCTAAGTTATCCATTATGAGTCTGTGGTAAAAATTAGAACTCATTTGGACATGATATGGTCAAGATTGCATCAAGGACTCAAATTTAGTTCAACCTCAACGTTAGTCTGCGAATAGTAAAAACTAGTGTGATGATTTGACCAGCAGGATCACTTAGAAAATTAGTGAAATTTGAATTATGGCAGTAACATATCATTTATATTAACCCCTAGATGTTGTGGAATTTTGGAGAATGTTAACGCTATGGGTCAGAGAATAATTTAGACTCGTGTCGCACTATGCATAAAGGGGCAGGGACCACATTGAGAGCATAGTGATCACACAGCAAGTTGAGGTATTCATGACATATCTTTAGAGTGTGATTAGGGATATTGTGAGTCACATAAGGCCCACACCACTTAGAGTATTGGAAATCTTAAGTGTTGAGCATCGTTCAAAAGAACGTTAGCTTAAGTGTAAAGTTGGAGATAATTTATAAAGCGTCAACTAATAAAGAGTAATAAGTAGAGTGGGTCTTAGATTGGGGTAGCCACCAATAAAAGTAATTGTCTTGGAATGGGGGATTTGGGTTTCAGCCCATTGCATTCCCTAGTACTGTTGCGAGCCCTTCACCGGGTAAACCTCGGGAAGTTCAGGATTCACCCTAAACTTCTAAGTATACAATAATTAGACAAGATTAGTCTAACTAAATGAATAAGAGATATGGTAAACATCATCCCGAGTTAAGGGATGGGAAGTTGTATATCAGGACGGGTTAGTCCTGCGAGCTGGAGGCTCGGGAAATAGTATATCAGGACGAGATGGTTCTGCGAGTTGGAGGCTCGGGAAATAGTATATCAGGACGAGATGGTTCTGCGAGCTGGAGGCTCGGGAGGTTGTATATCAGGACGAGTTAGTCCTGCGAGCTGAAGGCTCGGGTGGTGATAAATTGCATGTGCATAAGAACAAATTAGTGGCGGGTCTTCGGTACTGGACTGGTCGTCACACCGACGGTAGTACGTTGACTTAGGTGGGTGTGAGGGTTTGAGGGTCCAGTAGGTTATTTATACTGCGGTCTGGAGGACGATCCCCGAAAACGCACACTTGACCTCAAAGACTGGTGGAAATCAGCAAAGAGTACGCAAGACTCTAGAGTGCACCTAGGACGTGTACAGAGGCGTACGAAGGGTCTAGTCCTGGTAGTGTGTGTATACCCGCCTAGGAAGTGGAGTTGCCCGCTCCACTGCTGTCGTAGCCACAATGGTGGTACCAGAGAGTGAAGCTAGCTCCAAAAATCGGGAACTAAAGGTATGTGATCACAGAGTCGTGTGGGTGAGTTGCACTTGTATGAATCATATCATAGCATGCATATCATATCATACGTAAACCTAGAACATAATTTGCAGACTCTTATCATATAAATTAGTATGGGCTCTTTTATATGATAAGTTATAATTCTGGAAATCTTAACTTATAAGTTTGTATGGGCATTCATATAAGTTAAGATACTCGTGTGATGGTAGTATACTTTACTTATTTACTGTACTTACGTGCACAGCTTTACTTACTTACTGCTTACATACTGCCTTACTTACTGTTCGTATTTATCTGCTAGTATAGTTTACCTTGCTATATATATACTTGTTAGCATAGATCCCCTTGTCACCTGCATGTGTTATGACCCCTTGTTGTCCTCCGCTTCTTCCTCCCGCACGGTGCCTAGGAGTCGCGGGGGGAGGCGGGGACAAAATCGGCTTAGTCTGTATGACTAACGGTCGGTTGTGACCGTAGGAGTTCGAGGAGCTGGAGCACCAGCACGACCAAACAGGACATGATTGCAAGATTTGAGGAGCAGATGCCGCGCATTACTTCTACCACGAGACAGGTGCCAGATGATGAGAGTGCTTAGCTTTCGCATGTATATGTAGAGAGAGTTTATTTTGTTGTCTTTTCATTCGGACATGTACTGGGCATAAGCCTTTACTTTTCTTTGTACTCATTGATGGACTTATATACTGCTTTGTCTCATATATAAAATGTATGATAGTGGACTTGGTTATATTTTACTAGTTTTACTTCTTATCTCATATTGAACCTGGTTGATCGTTCTTGCCGGCAGGATCGGCGTCTTGCAGAGGCGGCTAACTCGTGTGTTAGCGTCACCGTAAGACGGCGGTTCTGGGCATAAGATCCGGGAACTCTCCTGGTGTGGGAGAGGGATCTTACAGCCAACACCTATGAAGGGGAAGCCTTTGTCAGAAGAAAGAAGTCCGCACGGACTTCTATCGAGATGAAGAAGAGCCGCACCGGTCTTATCTTGCTCGGCCTTCTCTTCCTCTTTTATTTTCCTCTTCTCTCGTTGGGTCAGAACCACAACTTCAGGTTCTTGCGGCCTATTCATGGGAACCGCCAAGACCGCTACAAGGTGAAAAGATAAGTTAGTACAGGGCAAAGTTGATCAGATCGCGCTGACAAAAAGTTGATGTTTGTGTCTTCTTACTCCTGTTCGCGGTAACATCAGCGCTAGCGGGCGCCAACGACAAATAGTATTCGATGTCCAAGCCTGCACCCTCAACGAAGTCGATGATTTCCGCTTCAACTTTCTTGAACTTTGTCACTTTAAACTTCTTCTCGTTGCGGGCTTCCGGCTTCGAAAAGAGACCGCCAAGGTCACTTTGGAAGAAGATAAACCTGTCAGCCCAGTTATGAACCTTGTTGGGAAGGTTCAATATCTGTAGTTTACTTGATCCAAAATATAATAGGCCTCTACAGTGCAGCTTGTCACTCCTCTCCGCCAGAGACCGCACGAAGAATACATTCCTAAAAACATTCAAACTGAACCAGACACCTTATGTCCGCAAGTATATAACAAACAAATAAATGGAGGTAAACGGGTGGGAGGGAGTTGCGTGGTCACCACTCTGTAATGGTTGAAGATCTCAACCACCTCCCAAAAAACAGGGAACTATCAACCATAGTTGAAATGGTCCAAGGGGACCACGATCTCGTTGTCAATGCACGTATTCAACCACTCACCATCCTCTGGAAACCGCACAACATACGGGCTCCCCAGCATGTATTGGTTCAAAAAATTCTTAAACTCTAGTTATGCTACTCGCGGAGCTGGACGTTCAGCGGACAAGAAGGCCTTAACAGCGGAAGCTCGCATGGACACCATAAAAGGAGTTCACCCAGACTTTGGCTTCAATCGCATTCAGTGGAAATGATTTTTGAACAACAAATCACTCCTATTTATAGCTTTTCACAGTGGAAGTCGAAAAGGAGGAAATTCAATTAGCTGCGCGGTTACTCCCAGTGTCTGCGCGGACTCAATTTTTCCTACAGTTAACATAAGCAAGAAAGCAGTACATGCGTACAATACGCAAGCGTCCGCGCCGACAATAATCCTTCAGCAACGCTCCCAATGCTTCCTCAAGTGATGGAGGGGGAGGTGTTGGGAAAAACATCCTCTGGATTTATCTTACAAATTATATAAAAGTGATTTCATCATCTAGGATTCATTACCCATGTTGTATAGTGAGGGTAATATAGTCATTAGATGTCCTAGGATGTCACACTCATATTAGAGTGTCAAAGACCAGTCCAAAAGAGTGCAAAAATTCAGCTGAGTTAATTCTGCGTCGACTAGAAGTCGACGCAGCTTCGACTTCAAGTCGAAGTAACTTCGAAAAGTAAGGATAACTCAGACTGGTAGTCGAAGCAACGTCGAAATATATTCGACGCATAAGGCGGATTCAGTCAAAGCAACATTTGAAGTCGACGCAACTTCGAATTGCATTCGACGCAGAAATCAGAGCTCAAAGTTTAGGTCTTCATCTCAACGGATACGTCGATAAGGACTCGACGCAACGTCGATATCATAGTTCATTTCAAAGCTGAGGAAGATGTCGAAGCAACTTCTATTAGAACTCAGAGGTGCGTCGATAAGAAGAAAAATGTATTCGACGCAACGTCGAATACAGACACAGAATTAGAATGTTTTCTGGATTCGATTCTGAAGCCTATTCAGAAGTTATAAATGGAAGTTATTTGAATTCTAACGGATTGTCCATAATTAAGAAGGGAAAGAAGAATTCCAGAGATACAATAAAAATATATTTGGAAGTTATTCAAAAAGATTTGGACGGACTGTCAACAGAAATGGAAAGAGAACAATACTACCTCTAGCACATTCCAATTAGGGAAATAACAGAAGAGGAATTCATCAGTATTCGACAGAAGAATAAGTATACTGAAGAAGAAAGACAACAAAAATCGAACATACAACAATTCTGTTTTCTTGTTCTTCAGCTTTCTGGTTTTATAGAAAAAATATAGAACAGATCTCTGTACTGGGCAACACAACAAGGCTTCTTCTTCCTCTCTCAGCAAGAAGCATACAAATATACAGAGATCATCTTCAAGATTTGGAATTTCACAATCCTTGCATCTCTCTCAAGCAAGGATTCATCTACTGAACAGAGATCCATACAAACACTAAGTGCATGAATTCTCAGTTATTGTTGCATGAGGATTCAATCAGAAGAATCATCTTCTATTCTTCTTCACTCTTTCTTTCATTTTTGTAAACTGAGTAAAGACTCCTTAGAATCCCTCTTCAAAGGATTCAATGGTTCAAGGTCTTCTTATCAAAAAATCTAGCTTGGTTCTAAGAGTCTCCTTAACAAAAGACTCAACTTTGGTTCAAGATCTCCTTATCAAAGATTTAGCTTGGTTCTAAGAGTCTTCTTAACAAAAGACTCAGACCCTGTTCTAAGAGTCTCCTTATCAAAAGATTCAGGCACTGGATAGTGTATTCCAACCAAAATGGTAGAAGAGTGGAGTACTCATATTTTGGGAAACCACTATAGATCTTGTCTCAATCTGTGTTGTGAATTTTCTGTGTTGTTCATTCTTTATTTCTGCAATTCTATGTTTGTATTATTCTGGATTGGAATTCTGAATGCATAGTTGTTAGAAGTATTTTATTGTTCTGTGCATAATTTATAGAAAAGTTTTAAAAATCTATTCACACTCCCTCCCCCCCCCCCCCCCCCCCCCCCCTCTAGAGAATACTCAGAGGACTCACTGTGCACTTTCAATTGGTATCAGAGATAAGTTGATCATAAAAAAGTTAACACCTTGATCAAAAGATCCCCTCATTCAAACTCTTTTAAAACTATTTTCAGAAAATGAGTTCTAAAGACTATGCATCCACAAGACCACTATTGTGTAATCTGAATAAGTACGCTCTGGAAGGCCAGAATAAAATTTTATATGAATTCTATTGGTGAAGACATATTTGATGTCATTGTATCAGGTCCTCCAGTACCATTCAGAAAAGATGCAAGTGGGACTGTCACACAGGAACTTATCCCTAGAGCTGAATGGACTGACACTGAGAAGAAGGTGAAGACATGTGATGTCAAGGCCATGAACATCCTAGTGTCCACTATGTCAGATGACATATTCCAAAAGGTGGCTGACTTCAACTAAGCAAAAGAAATCAGGGAGTCTTTGTCCAGACTGGTTGAAGGCGGCAAAAGAATATGGCTTAAATGTATGAAAGATTCAGCCTAATCATCAATGAGCTCAAGGGTCTAGACAAAGAGATCTCACTAACTGAGATCAATGACAAACTTCTCATGTGCTTCCCAAGCACTTGGGATTCAAGGATCTGGGTCATTAGAGAGTCCAGATGCCATAGAGAGATCTCCACTGATACTTTGCTTGGCAAACTAAAGTCCTATGAGCAACTACTGAAGAGCAGAGCTGACACAGAAGCCAAGGAGAAAGTCTCAACTCCCAAAGAAATGACTATAACTTTGAAGTCAGTTGAAGGAGAGTCTTCCACTTCTTAAGAAGAGATGTTCAATCTTTTGGCCAGAATATTCAGAAGATAGGTCAAGTCTGAAGACTCCAGAAAGAAAGAAAGGAGCTCAAACAAACCAAGGTTGATAAGACTCCAAAGCAGAAAATAATCTGCTTTACATGCAAAAAACCAGGGCACATTGTCCTTGAATGTCCCGAAGAGCAAAAGGATAGAAGCAGCAGCAAAGAGCATAAGAAGTCCTTCAGGAACAAGAAAAAGGGAAAAAGTTTCGTAGCTGAAACCTGGAGTGACTCAGAATCTGAGTCAAGCTCCTCTTCATCTGACAGTGATGAAGAATGTGCTGCTGAAGAAGCCTGTCTAATGGCTTTAGAAGATTCAACTGAAGATGATCAGGTATCTTTATTTGATGAATTTTTTTCACTTCAGAAGACTGTAAAAATTATTTTAAAGAATTTTGTCAAGGCTATCTTAACAGTAAAAAATAACTTAAAATAATTAGAGAAGAATTAGAAGATCTTAAGAAAGATAAACTATACTTTGTTAACTATGAGCTAAGGAATCAAATATATAAAGAGGAAACAGAAATAAACAAATTAACTAATGAAAACTCAAATCTAAAAGAAGAGCTTACAAATGCGAAAGCCTTCAAAGACTCACTCAATGGGAGGAGTCAAAAACTAAAGGATATCATACAAAATCTCTCTATGAGATCTAAATATCTTGGCCTAGGAGCAGATTTATTAACTAGCACAATAATATCCAGCAAACCAGCCTAGAAAAATTCAGTAATATTTATTAGACGTAGTGATTATCAAATAAATGAAAACAGTCCTGTGTGTAAAGAACAAAACAACCATCCTGATAAACTCACTATATTTAATAGAGTGAATCTTAATAATGAAAAGAGAACTCTAGGCAAGAACAGTTTAGAGAAACTAACAAATCATAATCAAAAAGCTAAAATTAAAAGAAAAATTATTAGGCATTCTATATATTTATTATATCTAGATACGTTCTATGCAAATTTCCAGTACCAAGGTAACAAATCTAGGTTTGATAAACCTATCTTCTGTCATCTAAAATGGTATAATGAAAGACCACTCTATTCTTTCATATCACATTATAATGATAAAAGCAAAGGGCCCAAGGTAACCTGGGTACCCTCTAATATTTGAATTACATGTACAGGAAAACTTAGGGTCCCTTCCTCAGAGAAAATATAGAGAAGGGGAGAACTAAATCTTCAATGTGGAACTGCAAATAATCAAAGAGGGTGATCTCTTCTCTAAACCCCTATGATGCTTTCTAATCTACACATATTATCTTATAAATGATACTTTTAATAAAATATTATTGCTGGAAAAAACAGCAAAGTTTTTTGAAGAAAATACAATGCTAATTCAGAGCTGCGTCGAATAGAACTCGACGTACCGTTGAGTTCTACTCAACGCTAGCTTCGAGAACTGCCTTCAAAAGGCACTTCTTAATTCGAAAGGCACTCGACACAGTGTCGAATTCATATCGACGCAGGCGTCGACTTAAGATTTGTAGCAAGAACTCGAAGTCACGTCGATTACCACTCGACGCAACGTCGAAATGTCAAGCGCGCACAGTTTTGCTTATAGAAGCTACATCGACTTATTTTGGCGCGCTGCATCTATTTCCACTCGACGTTGCTTCGATTAAAACCATAAGCTATGACGAATCGTCTTCTTTTAAGTAACTCAAATGTTAGAACATCTTACGCTTTCAAATTTTCTCTCTCTTACTCTCTTGTTCTCTTGCTTTCTTGAATTCTTGCTCCCGCTCTCTTTCTAGTCTTCTTTTTGTAGGTGCAACTATAGGACTCAATGGCTCACCCGAAAGTTAACCCAGGATTCGACGTTGATATCGAATCATTCAATGCTGCTGCTGAGAAATTCAAAGCAATTCTGGGGTTTTTCCAAACTGCGGGATTGGCGAAGCTGATTTCGACAAGCAAAATACACAATGTAGAATTAATCGAACTAAAAGAAACCATCGGTATCAATAAAGGATGGATCTCAACATGGAAAAATTTCTGATACTAACATCCATATAACAGAAGAATCACTGAACCTGTCATTTGACTTACCTATAGGTGAGGATTCAGCGGAACTTTCAACGAAAGAAACCCAACAGGCCCTTCAAATCATGCATTACAGCAAGGAGAAGGTGATTAACATAAAGAAGATTGATCAATCTGAGGAATATAGGT
Source organism: Dactylorhiza incarnata (assembly GCA_033032865.1). Classification (NCBI taxonomy): domain Eukaryota; kingdom Viridiplantae; phylum Streptophyta; class Magnoliopsida; order Asparagales; family Orchidaceae; genus Dactylorhiza; species Dactylorhiza incarnata. Next base: position 29,582,602 of record JAWHQI010000001.1, read on the forward strand.
TCTTGGACGATATAGTAAGGAAAGTTTTATTCTGCAATATTTCTGCACACGATGCAATCCCAAAGAAATAATTACAGATAATGGGTGTTCTAGTTCTGAACAAACGAATCAACTGGGGAAAATGTTTATCGAAATTAATTGGACATAAGTATATCCACAATGAGAATGCATATATGAGAATCATGAGCCAAGTATTACAGCACCACTATCCAGCGGTGTGCATCCTCAAGACCATGAAATAGTCATAACAGATACCACCGGTGAACATCCAGCTCAAGATCATGAGACAGACCTACCAGATACAACAACAGAACTTGTAGCACATATTTCCTCCCTACAACAACCACCATCTGTCACACCCCCAGAAGATAACCTCACAGTCCTCCTTTCTGCTCCCACAAATCATCCTCAATCACCTCCTCAAGTTGACATATAAACACCTCTTGTTGATACACCTCCTGCTTCTACCTCCCATTTTACACCTTCATTTGACATTGATCAGGCAATTACTAAAGCAGTGGGTCTGGCCACTAGAACTTTTGCAGACCTATTACAGAGACAATCAAGGAAATTTCAAAGAAAATACTCTCAGATGGAGAAAGAACTGAAAGATTCAGGGGAATCAATTCAGGCATCAAAACATTGATGTCATCCTCACAGATCACAAGATCTTTCTTAACCTTCCTTGTCAGCAAGGTTCAGAAGGGGGAGAATGTTCAAGAGGAGGGAATGCCTGCCCAAGAAGAGGAGATTGGTCAGGAGAAGGAAAAGCTTGTACAAGAAAGGGAGGTTGCTCAAGAGGATGAGATTGTTACTGATCAAAAGAGGCCAACGCAAACTCAGGGGGAGATGCCTGCATCAATCCAGGGGGAGCTCCCCACAACTGATGAGCAGATTATAAAAGATGTCACCACAATTACTCAAGAAGCTGCCTAAATAGCTGAAGATGCTACATTACCTCAGGGGGAGCTTCACAAAGAGGATGGCAAAATTGCTGAAGAGGAGGATAAGCCTCTTATCTTCCCACCAAGAAATGTGCATATACAAGTCTTCTCCAAAAAAAGAAAAGCTTCTCCAAAAGATTAGTGAAAATCAGGTGATAAGAAAATGAGCAATTACATTTATAAATTCTCAGTGCACATATTTGAGATACAACTATGGTAGACAATCATATCTATTACAATTGAAACTTTTTCATATCATTCGAGTCTGTCTTTATGGAATGACGTCATTCTGATATAGTATACTTGTATGTACTCTGCTTTATTTTACAATATGATTGAAATCACATAAAAGATTTGTAAAATTTGTTAAGATAAATATGGGTGATTGTTGGGAAAAACATCCACTGGATTTATCTTACAAATTATGTAAAAGCGATTTCATCATCTAGGATTCATTACTCATGTTGTATAGTGAGGGTAATATAGTCATTAGATGTCCTAGGATGTCACCCTCATATTAGGGTGTCAAAGACCAGTCCAAAAGAGTGCAAAAATTCAGTTGAGTTAATTATGCGTCGACTAGAAGTCGACGCAGCTTCGACATCAAGTCGAAGTAACTTCGAGTAGAAGTAAGGATAACTCAGACTGATAGTCGACATATCAGTTGAAGTCGACGCAACGTCGAAATGTATTCGACGCAGAAGGCAGAGTTAGTCAAAGCAACATTTGAAGTCGACGCAACTTCGAATTACATTCGACGAAGAAGTCAGAGCTCAAAGTTTAGGTGATGCGGGGCAGAGACGAGGACAAGTTTTGGGCCCATTCAGGGCTGATTTGGCGACTTTCCATATATGGCGTGCCCGGATCGACGATCGGACTCCGCAGATGTGTTCGGATTCGCGTTGCGAATCAATGTGATAAATTAGTTTATTATTTTTGCATTTGTTTTGATGTATTTGGGTGGCCCCACATCCGGCCAATCATAGCCATCGATGGTGGGATGCCCTAGCCTCCTTTTTATTATAAATAGATCATAGATGGGCTGATTATTGGCATTGCAGAATTTGGAGAAAACTCATTCCCGGATTCCAGCGATCACTCCGCGGTGCCGACGCCGTGGAACCCTAGGTGACGACTCCTAGGTGCTCGTTCTTCCCCCCAAGGTACCCTCTATCCATCCCCTCTTCTTCCCCTTCCCATAGCCACCGCCGGCCACCCTAAAAACCCTCCCAAGCCGCCACCTTCCCTCTGTCCAGCAACCTGCCGTTTGCTGTCCAGAAATTCTATTCAGAATTTACTATTCAAAAATGAAATGAACTATTCATTCCCTATACTTTTCCCCTCCCCAGTTTCACGGCGGGCCTCCTCCACCTTCTGTACAGCAAGCCTCCCAGCCACCCCTTTTCCTTCGGGCAATCCACACCCCTAGCCGACCACTCCTCTCCTTCCTGTCAGCCCGCTGCCTGCAGCAGCCCTCTCCAAACCCGCCGCCCAGCAGCCACTCCTCCCTGCTGCCAACTTCCAGCAACCCCCTCCCTGCCGCCTGCCTTCAGCAGCCCCCCCCCCTTCACGTGGATCCACCTCCTTTCCCATCTATATTCCTAGATCAATCCAGATCTAGGTTTTTCCACCCCCAATCCGTTATTTCCACCGTCATACATCTTTCTGTAGCCCGGATCCGCTCTCAAACATCGGATCTACTATCACCTTACCCGGATCTACTTCCTAGTGGCCGGATCTATCCATTTCCGGCCCGATTTCCCCATTCTCCGCCAAGGACAGCCACCTCCGCCATTTCCACGCCAGCGGTTCCACCTCGGATCGCCGTTCACGCATCTCCGGCTTCGGATTCTTCAGTGTCTTGGTCAGCCCACTGTTTGGTGAGATTTCGTTGTATTGGACTTATTATTTTCAGCATTTTATTTATTGGGTTGAACATTTTATATTTGCTTGGAGACTATTATTGTGGAATTTTGCCCTAGATCATTATTGTGATTTGCAGGGTTTATTCGCCGCGTGCTTTAACTTTGGCCCTCCACGCGGAGGAAATCCTAAGCTTGTTTTCGTCCTAATAAAATACTCTGTCTTGCTGTGAATTTATTTTGCGTGGGATGTTTAATTTATTATCTAATTCGTGACTAATCCGTCGGGCTTTGCATAGCATGTAGGGTTAGGTCGCGGATTTTCCGCCGCCTATAGATTCGTCCTGCGTCAATTGGTATCAAAGCGAGGTTGTGCTCACTTTCCGATACGCAGTCGCAGAGTCTATAAGATTTTTTTCATTATGTCTAGGTGTCAAAATTATGCCTCCCCTCACTTTAGAGGTCCCGAGTTCACTTGCACCCGCCCTCATATATCCCCTTCAGGGAGACCCTCACGATACTATGATGATTATTCGCGAGCGCAGTACACCACTTTCAGAGATCGTGTTGACCCACCGACACGACCCAACTATGCTAGAGGAGATCAATATGATGATTGTCGTCGTTCGTATTCGTACACGCGAGCGGATCGTGTCGATCCTTCGACACGACTCGGTTACCTTAGGAATGATTATTATGAGGATCGTCGTTCCGAGAGAGATCTTGAGAGTCAGTTTCGTACTGCTGCCCCTTCCTTTGACGGCTCATCGAGTCCCGAGTCTTTCAGTTATTGGCTCGTGGATATGGAGTATTATCTTGATCATTTTGAGTTATTCGGTGAGCGTCGCGTCAAGTTTGCGAAACTTAGACTTTTAGATCAGGCAAGGGCATATTGGGCTAGCATTGAGAGGACACGCGAGCGAGACCGTCTATATCGCGTCACTAGTTGGGTGGACATGAAGCGTACATTGTGTCAGAGGTATCTGCCTTCGTCGTATCGGAGTCGCTTGCTCGACCAATTATTTTCCCTTCAGCAAGGATCCATGTCCGTCGCTGAGTACAGGGATCGCTTTGATGAGTTAGTTGTGAGGAGCGATATCCGAGAGGACCCCGCCATGACCTCTTGCAGATTTCGGTCTGGCCTTCGATCAGATATTCGTACTGAGGTGGTTTATCATAGCTCGAATTCCCTCGAGCAGACATATCAGCTCGCCCTTCGTTATGAGCAGTCTTTTAGAACCACAAGAGCTAGTCGATTGGATTCTCACATTGACCTTCGCGGTACGAGCCCCTCCCACACCGAGGACACCACTCTGCCTACTTTTGTTCCGTCAGACATGGCAGAAGTGATACCTGATGCAGATTGCTCTTACCCCAGTGAGGTGCTTAGCCCAGTGAGTGACATATCTCTTGTTTCTAACCAGTCTCCCGCGACCCCGACTGAGTGTGAGCCTGAGCGACCTCCTGAGCCTATAGTGTCGTGCCCCTCACCCACACCACCACCTCTCGCTTGTCATGGGTTGATTAGCACCCCTACCCTGGACTCACGTCTTGACACCGCACCCACAGACCCATTCTTGAGCGTAGATCTACGTCGCCCTCCCATTGTCATTACCCTGAGTCATATCACGACCGAGAGACCTGAGTCTGGTGTAGATTTCATAGTGGCTATGTCATCCAGTCACGGGGACACTACCTCTTATGTTGGTACTCATCTGGAGGACCTTAAACCTAGTGACGGGTTCAATGACGAGCCCCCAGTTGAGCCTCCTGATGATCCACCACATCCTGGTGAAGATGAGATTCAGGTGAGCCCCGCTTGTATGAGTATCAATTTATGGAAGCCTCTTCCATTATCGTCCCTGACCCCACCCCAGAGGATGGATATTGTGAGGAGCATCCAATATTTAAGGCACCACCTGCTGACACATCGCACTCTCGCTGAGTTTTGGGATGCACCACTTGCTGACCCACCAGACGAGCTCTTTCTTTTCGGGGACACTCACTACACTATAGAGCCACGTCTTCTGGGCGGTGCACATGATTTTCACTTAGGCGGTCGTCGCATTCGCGATGACTTTTCTTACACACCTCCTGGTGAGCCTCCTGATGCGTCACGTTCCCTAGAGACACTTGGATCTTTATGAGCTCGTATTTGAGTATAGTTGTCTCTCACGATCATCTAAGCACTCGTCACACACGAGATGAGTTTTTCTACACTCCTCCGAGAGAGCCTCCTGATAGGCCACCTCCTTTGGTAGATGTTCAAGTGGCTATTATCCTTTCCCGTAGCGAGTATATTGTGTCAGTCGTGTCTCATTTACATTATTTGCATGAGTCTGTTGAATCGTTTCGTCATCATTTGCATGAGTCTGTTGTGTTGTCTGTTCACCGTTTGCATGTGTGTCATGAGTCGGTCCGACGAAGAATCCATAATGATAATAAATTTTGTAAATCACATGCGGATGTTCACTGGCAAGTGCAGGTACTTCATGAAGGCGAGCAGGTGATGGTGAGAATCTGCGTTGTGAGGCTCCGTGCGAGGCTTGCTAAAAGCTTGAGCGTTAGGCGAATGGATCCCTATATCATGAGACGGATCGAAGCAAACATCTACGATCTTGATATCCCTGCAAGTATGGGTATCCACCTAGTATTTAGTGTTGAAGATATGACGTCGTACTACGAGCCTCGCGAGTATGTGGACCCAAGCAGTGGGGACTTCCAGCCGCCCACACCTCCACTCTCGTTGTATTACCACCCGCATAGCCCACCCACGTCTGATGGCCACCACTACTCACCCACTTCTGACATCAACCCACCTGGGGACTCGTCTTCTTTGGTTCTACCCACGGCGCCGCCGATCGCACCGGGATCCACCACTCGTGAGATGAGCGTTGAGAGCATCACGGATACCATATTCCGTCGGTACATTCCTACTACAGACGTTGTTGACATCTGGGTACTTGCAGCAGAGCTTGATCGACTCGCCCCTGGACTTCGACTTCAGTGCGGCCGTCTCCATTCACCGGAGATGACGGATTTTCAGTCAGGGGGAGTTGATTGGCGAGGCCACTTTTCAGCGACGACACTTGGACGACCTCTGGCGGGCATCTTCGAGTTTTACCTGGCATTAGGCGAGAGAATTTTGACCCCTATTCATCGGGAGATGAATTCTTTCAAGCCGGGGAGATTGATGCGGAGCAGAGACGAGGACGAGTTTTGGGCCCATTCAGGGCTGATTTGGCGACTTGCCATATATGGCGTGCCCGGATCGACGATCGGACTCCGCAGATGTGTTCGGATTCGCGTTGCGAATCAATTTGATAAATTAGTTTATTATTTTTGCATTTGTTTTGATGTATTTGGGTGGCCCCACATCCGGCCAATCATAGCCGTCGATGGTGGGATGCCCTAGCCCCCTTTTTATTATAAATAGATCATAGATGGGCTGATTATTAGCATTGCAGAATTTGGAGAAAACTCATTCCCGGATTCCAGCGATCACTCCGCGGTGCCGACGCCGTGGAACCCTAGGTGACGACTCCTAGGTGCTCGTTCTTCCCCCCAAGGTACCCCCTATCCATCCCCTCTTCTTCCCCTTCCCCTAGCCACCGCCGGCCACCCTAAAAACCCTCCCAAGCCGCCACCTTCCCTCTGTCCAGCAACCTGCCGTTTGCTGTCCAGGAATTCTATTCAGAATTTACTATTCAAAAATGAAATGAACTATTCATTCCCTATACTTTTCCCCTCCCCAGTTTCACGGCGGGCCTCCTCCACCTTCTGTACAGCAAGCCTCCCAGCCACCCCTTTTCCTTCAGGCAATCCACACCCCTAGCCGACCACTCCTCTCCTTCCTGTCAGCCCGCTGCCTGCAGCAGCCCTCTCCAAACCCGCCGCCCAGCAGCCACTCCTCCCTGCTGCCAACTTCCAGCAACCCCCTCCCTGCCGCCTGCCTTCAGCAGCCCCCCCCCCTTCACGTGGATCCACCTCCTTTCCCATCTATATTCCTAGATCAGTCCAGATCTAGGTTTTTCCACCCCCAATCCGTTATTTCCACCGTCATACATCTTTCTGTAGCCCGGATCCGCTCTCAAACATCGGATCTACTATCACCTTACCCGGATCTACTTCCTAGTGGCCGGATCTATCCATTTCCGGCCCGATTTCCCCATTCTCCGCCAAGGACAGCCACCTCCGCCATTTCCACGCCAACGGTTCCACCTCGGATCGCCGTTCACGCATCTCCGGCTCCGGATTCTTCAGTGTCTTGGTCAGCCCACTGTTAATGAGATTTCGTTGTATTGGACTTATTATTTTCAGCATTTTATTTATTGGGTTGAACATTTTATATTTGCTTGGAGACTATTATTGTGGAATTTTGCCCTAGATTATTATTGTGATTTGCAGGGTTTATTCGCCGCGTGCTCTAGCTTTGGCTCTCCACGCGGAGGAAATCCTAAGCTTGTTTTCGTCCTAATAAAATACTCTGCCTTGCTGTGAATTTATTTTGCGTGGGATGTTTAATTTATTATCTAATTCGTGACTAATCCGTCGGGCTTTGCATATCATGTAGGGTTAGGTCGCGGATTTTCCACCGCCTATAGATTCGTCCTGCGTCATTAGGTCTTCATCTCGACGAATACGTCGAAAAGGACTCGATGCAACGTCGATATCGGAGTTCATTTCAAAGCTGAGGAAAATGTCGAAGCAGCTTCTATTAGAACTCAGAGGTGCGTCGATAAAAAGGTAAATGTATTCGATGCAACGTCGAATACAGACAGAATTAGAATGCTTCCTGGATTCGATTCTAAAGCTTATTCAGAAGTTATAAATAGAAGTTATTTGAATTCTAACGGGTCGTCCATAATCAAAAAGGGAAAGAAGAATTCCAGAGATACAATAAAGATATATTTAGAAGTTATTCAAAAAGATTTGGCCCGTCAACAGAAATGGAAAGAGAACAATATTATCTCTTGGACATTCCTATTAGGGAAATAACAGAAGAGGAAAGTAATTCATCAGTATTCGACAGAAGAATAAGTGTACTGAAGAAGAAAAACAACAAAAATCGAACATACAACAATTCTGTTTTCTTGTTCTTTAGCTCTCTGGTTTTACAGAAAAAATATAGAACAGATCTCTGTACTAGGCAACACAACAAGACTTATTCTTCCTTTCTCAGCAAAAAGCATACAGATATACAATGATCATCTTCAGGATCTGAAATTTCACAATCCTTGCATCTCTCTCTCAAGCAAGGATTCATCTACTGAATAAAGATCCATACAAACACTAAGGGCATGAATCCTCAGTGATTGTTGTAGGAGGATTCAATCAGAAGAATCATCTTCTCTTCTTCTCTACTCTTTCTTTCACTTTTGTAAGCTGAGTAAAGAGTCCTTAGAATCCTTCTTCAAAAGATTCAGTGGTTCAAGGTCTCCTTATCAAAAAATCTAGCTTGGTTCTAAGAGTCTCCTTAACAAAAGACTCAGACATTGTTTCAAGATCTCCTTATTAAAAGATCTAGCTTGGTTCTAAGAGTCTCCTTAACAAAAGACTCAGACATTGGTTCTAAGAGTCTCCTTATCAAAAGATTCAAACACCGGATACTGTATTTCTACCAAAGTGGTAGAAGAGTGGAGTACTCATAGTTTGGGGAACCACTATAAATCTTGTCTTAATATGTGCTGTGAATTTTCTGTGATGTCCATTCTTTATTTATGTAATTCTGTGTTTGTTTTATTCCGGATTGCAATTCTATATGCATAGTTGTTAGAAGTATTTTATGGTTCTGTGCATAATTTATAGAATTTTTTAAAATTCTATTCACCCCCCTCTACAGAATACTCAGAGGACTCACTGTGCACTTTCAGGAGGAGGTGCGGACACTGCAAAAGTAATCGCAGCGGACATGTTAAAGCAAGATTCATGATAAATAAAAATAACAAGTGCAGGAAGTGCGAATATACTTTTTACATCTGCAACAAGTATCTGCATGACCGCGAAGGCTCATCGGTACTTTGAGTAGTCGTGACTGCTTTGGATGTGAGGGGAAATACAGGACATTTTCACACCTCAGTATCAATGTTTGTTTTCGCTACAATTCTCATATTCGTCGTTGCTTCTTCAACTCTTCGTGGCTTAAAGGAGGCTCACCTTCAGTGGGGATGATTACAAGTTGTGGTCGCGCTATGGGAGATGAAGGCTTAAATGTAGACGTCGGACTCTGTTGCTGCAAGCTTGTGGTCGAGACTGCCACATCCTTGCCTTTCCTCAAGATGTCTACCGTCGCAGCCTTGTCTGCAACCGCCATGCCCGCAACTTCCTTGTCAAATGTTGTCTTGTCCGCTGCTCCAGCGCACGCAAACTTTTCTTTCTTCAACTTCTTCATGTTATCCGCCAATGCCTTATCTGCCGCCTCCTTATCCGCATCAATTCTGGTTGCGTCCTCCTTTAGCTCCTCAATCCTCGGGCATCAACATCAGATTTCTCCATTATCTCCTTCAGGCGGTCCACAATTACTCCTAGCTCCTCAATGCTATCTCAATGCTCGGGCATCAAAATCAGATTTCTCCTTTACCTACCTTCTCTTTTCCTTTGTTCGAGGTGGAGCCACCTTCGGATTGGTTGGCCTACAGGTCCTTCCATTTGCCCTCTCTCAGGAGCCTCTCTATTATGTCGTGAAGGACTCTGCAGTTCTTCGTGTCGTGCCCGACGTCACGGTGAAACTTGTAATAAAGATTCTGGTTAAAGATTCTGGTTTTGGGAAAAACCCTTGTGATTTATCTAACAAATTACTTAAAGTGATTTCATCAATTAGGTTATATTACCCATGTTGTATAGAAAGGGTAAATTGGTCATTAGATATCCTAGGATATCACATTCACTTAAGCGTTACAAGACCAGGCCTAAGAGAAGCACAAATTCAGTTAAGTTAAGACTTGCGTCGAATGGAAGTAGACACAACTTCGACTAGATGTCGACGTAACTCTGACTGAAAGTCGAAGTAACTCAATCTGGTTATCGAAGTATAAGTGAAGTCGACGCAACGACAAAATGATCTCAACGCAGAAGACAGGGCCTGTCAAAGCTATATCAGAAGTCGACGCAACTTCGAAATCAACTCGATGCAGAAGACAGTTTGTCAAAGCTATATCAAAAGTCGACGCAACTTCGAAATGAACTCGACGCAGAAGGAAGAGCCTGCCGAAGCCATCTTAGAAGTCGACGTAACTTCGACTTCAATTCGACGCAGAAGATGAAGTTCAAAGTCAAGTCTTCAACTCGACGGATACGTCGATAAGAACTCGACGCAACGTCGACATCTGAGTTCAGCCAGAGCTAAGAAGGAATTTGAAGCTACTTCTATAAGAACTCAGAGGTGCGTCGATATGACGAAAAATGAAGTCGACGCAGGGTCGAGTACAGTCAGAAATAGAAGTTTTTCTGATGTCCCTTCTAATACCTTTTCAGAAGGTCTACAAAGCTGAAGACTGTTCTCCAACGACTCGTTTATTATCAAAAATGGAATGGAGTATTCCAGAGATGCAGCAAAGACATTCTTGGAAGTTTATTCAAATCAGATGGACGGGTCGGGAACAAAAATAGAAGGAAACATCAATTGTCCAATAGACATTCCTTCTAAGGACAGCCCAGAAGAAGAAAAAAATTTAAACTCAAATGATAGAGAATAAATATGCTGAGAAAGAAAGAAAACAGAAGAGAATAACTGATCATATAATTCTGTCTGTCGAGATAAGGCTTCTTCTGCTTGCTCCTTCAACCCTAAGACAGAACAAAAGAACAACTCATCTGCACAGCAAAAGATCATAACCACAGTGCTGCTTCTTCTTCTACATCACATAGCAGCAAGTTTACAAAAGAGCAGAGAATCAGAATCAAGTGTATAACCCCTGCAATCATCATTATCATAAGCAAGGATTCATCATATTCAGATCCTGAGATAAATAGAAACTACAGCATTCAAAGAGACAGCTTCTGAAGGATTCTTACTGAAAAATCCTTTTTTTCTTCTTTCTTCTCATTTTACTGTTCTCATTCTCCAACTGTAAAAGAGTTTTAAAAATCCTTCTTCCAAAGGATTCAGTTGTTCTAAGAGTCTCTTTATCAAAAGACTCGGTGATTCTAAGAGACTCTTTATCAAAAGACTCAGTGGTTCTGAGAGTCTCTTTATCAAAAGACTCAGGCACAGTTAGTGCAATCCTACCAGGGAGGTAGAAGAGTGGACTACCCACATTTTGGGGAACCACTATAAAAATTCTGTCTTCTGGTTTGATTTTCTGTGTTGTCCCAGTTTACTGTTTTCTGTTTTATATTTACTGCAATTACTTTATTCTGTTTTGTCTTTGTTGATTGCATAATACTTAGTAATTTTTATTGTGTGTGCATAACTAGAATACAAAAGATTTAAATCTCTATTCACCCCCCCCCCTATAGAGAATACTCAGAGGCACACTGTGCACTTTCATTAGGGCTTGGAGCTAGGCGATGGACGGCTCATGAGCGTCAAGGCGGCTGTAAATAGATGGATCCACATGAGGCGGGGGTGTCGGTGTGCCGGAGGGTGCCATGGAATAGAGTCGAGGGGGCATGCACTCTGAAGAGGTCGGTGCAGGGCTGGAGATGCGAGTTGGCACCGACAGGACCAGCCAAACAATGTCGGCTGCCAACGTGGAGGACGGCAGACGACGTAGCTACAGACGCGGAGGAAACCCCTAGTGTGAAGGAAGGGAGGCGGCAAAGGACCAGCGCTGGCGCTGTCGTGGGATCAAATGAGAAGGATCGGGGTTGTCATAGGATCGAATGAGAAGGATCGGCGTTTTCGTGGGATCGAATGAGAAGGATCGGCGTTGTCGTGGGATCGAGCGACCGAAACAGGGGATCGAGTGCGGAGAAGGATCGGAGGAACCGTCGTCATCGAAGGAGAAGGATTGGCTCTGTCGTCGCGTGGTTAAGACGGGCCGCGGAGGCGAAGTTGGTGCGAGTGGTCGAGCGAGAGCAAACGCCATAAGGAGCAGTCGGAAGAAAAACACGCGCTGGGAGGGTAGTCGCGTGTTATGGGATGCTCATCTTTACACTCCTCTATCTAGTTAATGGGAGTTATAACCTTGAGCCCCGGTCCTAGTTCATCATTTTATTAGGTATCATTATGGTTGTTGTCTTTTTAGCTCATCATTGTATCTAGTATTAGGTGTCATTATGACTCCTTGTCTTTTATATGCTGTAAGCCTATAAAAAGGCGTATGTATGGATGTATGAGACAAGCAAGAAGAATTCTAGTTTCCCCATTTTGTATGTGAGGTCTTGGTAGCTCTCTCCTCCAACGAGCAAGCCCCGATTAGGCAGCCGCGGTCATGGCTCCATAGTATCTCCGCTATCCTCATCTCCACTCCGGCCACCTCCGACCAAGGCACATAACATCGCGCGAGGAAGTCGGTGAGGGCAGAAGTGCAGGCGCTGGCGAGCAGTGAGACTTGTAGGCGTTGTAGCGTTTCGGGCGGCGGAAACTGCGGCCTAAAGATGGCAGGTCGGACCAAATGTTACGTAGTAGGGGGTTCTAAGATAGAGAAGGGGGAAAAGGAGAGAAGAGGAGAAGCAAAGGGGGAGAGGAGGAGAAGAGAAAACCCCAAGGGTTCATTTTCATCATACTTCCAAGATAGTCCAAATAAGAGATACACGTAGGCTTATATAGTGCCTAATTTCAAAGTGCGCAAAGGCAAACGATAAATAGCCCACGACCAAAAATACACGTGCGATAATAATAAAAAGTATGGCTGAAGGCGGCGCAGCTCTCGGCTCACTACTAGTGAACGCCTGTCGTCGAGTTGGGATCTGTGGCCCACGTCGCCTTGGTCCCGACGTTGACTTATGTGTCGTTTCATCGTCCCTTGCCCTTTTTCGACTTCGTAAAAGATAAGGGTTGAAATTGCCAAATTGGCAACCCTATTAATATCCACTAATTCTTGAAGAACATAAAGAACCACTAAATTACTGAACTTCATTCTAAATGATTTGTTAAATTCTTCATGATTTGAGGTATCACACGCAAACATATGAACTTACTAATTAAGTTTAAATGCTTGGATTTTACTTTTGTAAATAAGATATAATGGTGGTGCACATCTCCCAAAAACAAATAAATAAAAAAGTTTGAACAAGAAATGTTACAAAAGTGATAACATTTGCTGTCATACCTGTCAATGACAAGCAGGTAGACTCCCTTCGTGTATACCTCGACATCGCCTGAAACCAAGATCAAATTCAAGGTTATGTTTAGTTGGAAGCAGGTATTAGTAGCCACCAATTACTTTGTGGTCACAAGAGGATCATGCCTGAACAGCAGTTGTCGCTGCATCATCTGGAGGCCCTGTACCATCCTCTGAGAAAATATTTCTAGATAACAAAAGAGTAAGCTACATAAGAGAAAATGTAATGTTAATGTGTATTGAGAACACTATGTGAAGGTAAATACATGTCCGCTTCAATAAATGCAACCAATAATAACTGGAAAAAAATATCAGGATATCTTCATACAAACATATTTAGGACATCTTAATCTGTAGTCGTGTACTCAGCATGTAAAGTTACCTTATACAAAAATGTGGTTTTTCAAGAGGCTGGGAAGATCTCCGAGATACAGTTTTCAAAAAAAAACAGCCACTCAAACCTAGTTATTTTTATTCATCAAGATGTTGCCTAATCATGCATGCATTATGTCCCACAAACCATAGAACTTCGTGGAGAACTTCATCCAGAGTTTCATATTAATCTTACCTCCAAATAGCATTAGTGAGTTCATCATGCTTAGCATCAGGTTTCATTGCATCATCATAAACAACAATATTTCCATAGAAAATCTTCTCCAGCTCTTTCATCCATTTTATTAACAGTAGATTAACCTGCATTTAATCTAAAATAAGCAAAAGTATAATTTTACAAGTTTCAAAGGCTTTTGTTCTGAGAACATTTGAAAGTGCACATTTAGAAATAAGAAGAAATTTGATTACAATGTCATAAAACATTACATTATTCCCCAATATTGTAAATTATATCCTAATCCTTAAGGAAACTGAAATCTACAAGCAGTATATAAAAATGAGAAATTCCAATGAGCTACCTTAATCCATATAGATTTTAGGCCCACAAGCATCATGACACAGTCGCATCCGTTTGTCTATAGCACATCATGACCCCACTCTTATAATAATCCGCAATTGGTAAAGAATCTCACTTCTTTATATTTATAGATATTAATTGTAAATCAATAGAGAAAATGGCATCATGCAATCGATTCCAACATCAAGTACCCAAATAGGGTAACTATACTTAACAAATTTCAGCTTGCACTCTTCTTACCACCCTATTCTGATTTTGTATATTGCAGTGAAAGGTGGTTATCCGATGTGACTGCAGGAATAAACCATACGCTACTATGAGACTACGCTGCACCAGGTAGATGATGTGTTTTAGGCTCGCAGATAAGTACGGGTTTGGAACCCTTTTATGCTCAACTGAAGCTGACCCATCAAACAAATGTCTGTATCAAATGTGGGACATTAGAAGACTATGTAACCACTCAAGTGAATAAACATAGTTTAAATGGGCCAAAATATCAAATTACTTATCTTCATTAGGTCATTTCGAGTCAAAATAGAATTACAATCCAAACAATTTATATGCTCTTTTAAACAATTTATATGCACTTTTACGGATCACATTCTTGGTTATAGCAACTATAACCATTTTTCAGGTCATAATAATATATTTTTAGATTCATCGACCATCATAAATTTGTTCAATACTTTCCTGGAGTCTTTTCTTAACTTTATTTGACCAAAAACATAAGGTCCATTTGGGAAAGCCGAAAGCGGTAGCAGTAGGAAAAGGAGTTGTGGTAAATGAAAGATTGCAAATGGCGTTGTAGGAATCCGGATGTTGCAAATGGAGATTTGTTTGGATGATCTTTGTTTGCAGAACAGTTCAAAATAGAGTTTTTTGTAATTGTTTCGCAAAACAACGGTGCGGTGTTTATTTTAATTGTTTCGCATATCCTTTAAAATTAAATTTATGCAATGAGCTGCACATGGTGACCAATAAATATTCTCATACTTTTCATGTAGTAGCTCTCCTGCCTTTTTATAGTTTGCAGCATTATCAGTAACATGTTGAACCACACTTGTTGGACCAATCCATTCAACTACTTCCAAGCTTGCAGATGTCGGATGTCGGACTCATGTCGGTTTTGATTTTTTATGTCGGATGTCGGATTGCGGGGGATATATCGGGGACATTTCAAAATGTCAGATATTAATTATATACACACACACATATATATATATATGTTTTTAATTAGATGGTAATTATTTTTTCTAATTAAGGGCAAACTCAAATTCATATGAGAAGATTAAACTACTAACTAGTGTTTAATAAATTTATAATAAATAAGAAATGTTGCAACTTCACAAAATCATTTTAAAGTATCAAACATTTAAACTAGAAAGTACAGTCATACCTCAGCTTATTCTCAAAATATTAATGCTCCACGAAATCTGCTAGTCTAATATATATGTACAATATTATTTTCCTGAAATCAATATGTACAAAATCTGCATGTTAGATGTAGAGGGTTGCTCATCTTGGTCTCTACTCTTCTATCTATCAACTTCCATATGGGAAGATATTTACTCTCCTTAAACTCAAGAGCAGTAACAACCTCCTCTCTAGCCTTCTTCATATCACCATACAACCAACCCATTGAAGGTGTGTCTCCATCAGCTCTTCTGGGGACTTTCACCAATGGGGCAAATACAAGAATAGCAGGCTCAACATTCTGCCAAAAAGTCCCACCCAAAACTATAGTTGTAGCCAATAACTCAAAAGAATAGATAGATGATAAGTAATAAATTAATTATATTCATTATCAATAGGTAATAAAGTAGTAATATATTCTCCTCTCACTGCAGTTGCATTTTTTATTTGCTTTATTCTAGCAATGTCCTGGAGAAACAAATTGATTGTGTGTGCAGCACATGGAGTCCAGAAAAGACTTGGTCTCTTCAATGCCATCAACCTTGAACAGCAGAGAATAACGAGACTTACCGTGCTTGCGGGAGATCGATCGAGCATCGGCAGTGCAGCGGGAGACGGGATCGGGATTTTAGGTTTTACGGGTTCGAGAAATGAAGTGAACCGGGAGAAAATAAATGGGGTTTTAGTATTTTTTGGGTGCTATTAGCCATTAATAGGGTGATAATTAAAAATAAATGTTCATGGCTAATGTCGCCGTCATAAGCCGCCATAAACCGACATGTCGGGTCGACATGTCCGACATGTCGGCCGCCATACTGGAAAACGCCATTTTTCTCATCTGTGTCGCTAACGTTGCGATTTCCCCTCAAAAATGACATGTCGGACATCTCGGCCGACATCTACAAGCTTGACTACTTCTGAAAATAAAGAACATAGAGTAGTTGCATCCTTGGTAACATCAGAAGCATCCACTGATTTGCAATAAGAGATACCCCGGTGAGAATAAACTAAGATAAACCCATAGAAGAACCCCTATAAAAACCCCTAAATGAACCCATAGATAAATCAATAGATAAACACTTAGAAAATTCTTTAGAGGAATTTGCTAAACAATTATGAAATGATTAGAGGCATTTCCAATCTTTCTTTCCACCATTCATCTGAGGCAGCAATATTTTTCGATTCAGAACCTATTCCAAACTTGTCCAACCGCCTTTCCATACTTCAATGGGTACTTCAATATGTCTTCAGTATCTTATTGAAGAAACTTGTAAGCCATAAAATTCATTCCCTCCCTAAGCATTTCCATACTTCAATGGATATATCATCTGGTCCAACCGCCTTTCCATTTTTTATCTTCTTCAGAGCGTCATCTATCTCTGATGCTTGAATTTTACGATAAAAGTTGTGTTTTTATACTCCTCCGATTTACTTAACTCTTCCAAGTTCAGTTTATTGTCTTTTCCTTCATTATATAGTTGATAAAAGTATTTTTTTCCTTCATTGTATGATATTCGAGCGAACAAAATGATCGTCGGGCAAGCAGAGCCATAAATGATATCGTGCGAACAAAAACGATATATAGGCGATCAAAACGTGAATTCCCGGTTTCAGGAAGACGGAACATGCCCCCGCGAAATTACTTATTTTTGGCTCGTTTTAAACAGCAGATTGTGAGAATCTTTGATCTAACGATGGGGAAAAATTGTTGGAGGGTTAAGGTTGTGGATGAGAGACTAAACCCTCGTTTCTTTCTTTTGGAAAAGGTTGAGAGAGAGGGGGAGAAGAGGAAGAAAAACTAGTGCTTTGAAAATCCGCCATTATAGGAGGATTAACAGCTCCAAACGACATGTCATCGTCAGCGACGGATAGATTGGGCTTCCACGATCATTCTCCTTCCACTCTTGCAAGGATTATAAAGCGAGAACAAAAGCGTGGAAGGAAACGACTCCTCTCTTCCCGATTTTAGGATGCGTGTTTTGCATTCTTTCATTCTTGCTTTGAATGTGGTGATTGTGATAACCGGTGCCTCTAATTAGTGGGATTGATGTTGTCACGGTTCATTGTGAACCACTGGGGGTGGGATTGCGACCCTGACATGATTGCATTACAAGTTCGAAGGTGATTCTAGAATTAGGCATTGTGGGTGAAGTCAAATCGAGACCGGTGGCCCAATTTGGTGATGATTGCTTGTCATTGCATTTAGGAATTCCGGTAGACATACGATTGCGGCCATAGTGGCGTTCAGATGCACATTTTCCATGAGATTTCATGAGGTTAAGGTTAGGGCAAGATTGGCACGTGAGATTCCTAGTGATTGAATGCAACAGTACTAAATTTTGTAAGCTAGTGAATAGTCTGTTGGAAATGTCACGACTTTGGGGATTGCGTATGATGTTGATGTAGAATCGGTGTTGGGGACTTCATGTGTTGCCACACATGTATTTGTGTTAAGAATGTTACGATGAGAGAATCTATGTGTGTTGCCGCCATAAAGGCAAGGAGAATTTACTCGCAATGTCATTGTATACGAATTAGATAATTGTGCTAAAGGCGCAAGAGATTTGTGTATAATGCCTCCATGAAGGTCAGGAGACTTTACTCGTGATGCCGCCGCACATGATTTGATAGAAGCGTAGAGAAAATTTGTGGGTAATGCCGCAATGAAGGTCAGGAGTCTTTACACACGATGCCTACGCATAGGATTTGAAATGTTATGATATAGTGGTAGTGGTTGTTGGAATTGTATTAGGATATACTATCGTCATACCCGCTGATTAATATGAATTGTGCATTCACGCAAGATGATGATTTGTGCGATGAGATTGAGATGTTGGGTAGGCAACGTGGGTGCTCGACTAACATACAACCCTAAGTGAAGTGTCGGGGAAACAACTCCACAACCCTAAACGACTATATGTGAGATGCATGGTCCGGCGTCGAAATCAAATTAAGCAATAAATAATCAAATCACACTTAGACATTTTTTAGCAAAAGCAAAATAAATTTTTAAGTAATCAAGCAATGGTTTTCCCCTGCGTGGAGGGCCAAAGCAAGAGCGCACGGCAAATAGTTCCTGCAAATCACAAAATAATCTAGAACAAAAGTCCTATGATGTTATTTATCCAAACAAGTATAAGATCACAACACAATATATAAATGATAAAATCAAAAGTTCATACAACAAGAAAACTCGCAAAAGTATGAGGGCTTCCCGAGGTGAAGAGATTCGGTGAATCACGGCGCGGAGGTGGCGATCCGAAAGGAACCGGAAGAGGGACGATGAGGGAGATGGATGGATCTGACGGTGGGAAGCTGGGATCCATCCGCCTAACGCTCAAACTTTTAGCATGCCTCTCACGGAGCCTCACAACACAGATTCTCACCATCACATGCTCACCTTCCAATAATATTTGTCCTTGTCAGTGAACATCTGCATGCGATTTATAAGATTTATCACTAATATTGACCATCCGTCGGACCGACTTATGAAACACATGCAAATGATGAACAAACGACTCAACAAACACATGCAAATGATGAACAGTTGACTCAGCAGACTCATGCAAATGATGCAAATGAAACACGATAGACACAACATGCTCTCTATGGGACAGTCCGACAATGACCTGGAAATCTATAAAATGAGGTGGCCTATCAGGAGGCTCTCTCGGTGGAGTGTAGAAAAAATCATCCAGTGTGCGACGAGTGTCCAAGTGACCGTGTGAGACATCAACACTCAAAGAGGAGCTCATAAGGGTCAAATGTCTCTTGGGGATTGTGATGCATCAGGGGGCTCATCGGGAGGTATGTATGAAAATTCATCGCGGATGCGACGATCACCTGAGTGGATAACAGAAACACCGACGATAAGATGTGACTCAAGAGTGTGGTGAGTGCCCCTGGAAAGAAAGAACCCATCTGGTGGATCGGCAGGCCGTGTGTCCCAAAATTCATTAAAAGTGCGATGTATCATAAGGTAGGTCCTCAAAATATAAGGAGTATGCTCTTGTGTACTTAAGGAAAGCCCTGCATACGTAATGCTCCACTCAAGATCCATTCTCTTGGGTAAGATCAGAGATGATAATGGAAGAGACCTCAATAACTCGATACTCATATATGAGTGGCTTACCTGAATCTCATCCACACCAGGATGTGGCGGCTCATCAAGAGGCTCGACAGGGGGCTCGTCATAGTACTCGTCAATAGGGTCATGATCCTCCATATGAGTACCATCATAAGGGGTAGTGTCCTCATAAATAGGTGAGATAGACACTACGAGATCAACACCAGGCTTTTGGCACTTGGTCGTGATGTGGCTCGAGACAATGACAAGGGGAGAGTGACATAGACCTACTCTCAAGAATGGATCTATAGGTGTGGGGTCAAGAGATGAGTCTATGGTAGGGGTACAAACTAACCCAGGGAATGACAGAAGAATGTGCGTAGGTGAGGGACACACACTATAGAATCAATAGGTCGCTCAAACTCACTCTCAGTCAGGGTCACCTGAGAAGAGCCAGAAACAAAAGACAGACCACTCATCGGACTAAGTACCTCACTGGGTGAGAGAAATTCGTATCAGGTATCATTTATGTCGTGTTTGACAGGACAATGATAGGCATCGTGGTGACCTCAGTATGGCAGAGACTCATACTGCGGAGGTCAAGGTGTGAATCCACTCGACCAGCTCTTGCGGATCTCAAGGATTGTTCGTGATGAAGGGCGAGTTGATATGTCTGCTCAAGGGACTTCGAGCTGTGGTAAGCCAACTCAGTACGTATGTCAGATCGAAGTCCAGACCGAAATCGGGAAGTGATCAGAGTTGGCTCCTCTCGGATATCACTCCTCATAACTAACTTATCAAAACGATCATTGTACTCAGCGACAGACATAGATCCTTGCTGAAGGGAAAATAATTGCTCGAGCAAGCGATTCTGATACGACTAGCAAGGTTTTAAATGTCCGCCGACATGTCCGACATGTCGGCCGACATGTCCTGTTTAATTAGAAAACGACTTGTATAATAAAAAAAATATAGGTTATGGCGTTTTCGAAAATGTCGGCCGACATTTTGTTTAAAACCCGACATTAAGGCCAACACGCAATTTTCATTATAGCGCGACATTTTGAAATGTCGCTTAAATTGAACCGGGCAGCTTTTGTTTACGCGGTTAAATTGTATTTTATGTTATTTACATGATAGTTTTATGTGTTATGAACTTTCTTACTTTCTACATTACCGCTCCTAGCATCTATAATTTTATTAGTGCGTTCACAGTGTTACAAGGTTTAATATTTCTTAGGGCATTTATGAGTGCGTTATTACAAAGTCTAATATTTCAATGTTGAATAGGTCCTTGTTGAGTGGCAACACTTATGAATGGTTTCATTTTCTTCCATTCCTTGCTCTTCCACCAAGGCATCCTCCTTAGTTTCACTCATTCTTTGATTGATCATTGTCAAGTGTCAACATAATATCTGAAAATGAACAAAAAATCTTTGCAAAAAAACAAAACAAAATTAATATATTAAGATATACAGATGAAAATAGATGAATGATTAGAAAGATAATAATATTTGAAGATAGATTTGAGTATTTAGGAAATATATACAAGTATACAACTACTAATAAAGCTAAGATATTATGTTACAAGTTACAATATAAATATTTTTTAGGAATCCGACATTTTAAAATGTCTCCGACATCCGACATCTAAAAACTCAATCCGACATGTCCCCGACATCCGACATTTAAAACCTTGACGACTAGGCAAATACCTCTGACACAACCTCCGATTCATCTCCAGCGAACTAGTGATGCAGTGAAGACGATCTCGCTCACGGGTCCTTTCAATGCTAGACCAATATACTCTCGCCTGATCTAGAAGCCTAAGTTTCACAAATTTTATGCGACGCTCACCGAATAATTCGAAATAATTAAGATAATATTTCATATCCACAAACCAATAACTGAAAGACTCAGGACTCGATGATCCGTCAAAAGAAGGAGCATCAGTACGAAACTGCCACTCGAGATCTCTCTCAAAACGACGATACTCATAATAATCATCCCTAAGGTAATCAAGTCGCGTTGAAGGCTCAGCACGACCCGCTCGCATGCAGGAATATGAACGACGACAATCATCATATTGATCGTCTCTAGCATAATGGGATCGTGTCGGCAGATCAACACGATCTCTAGAAGTGGTGTGATGTGATCGAGAATAATCATCATACTAACGTGAGGATCTCCCATAAGGGGCTCTATGGGATCGGGTGTAAATAGAATCGAGATCCCCAAATAGAGGAGAGGGACGACGACGATAACTAGTCATAAATGAACCTAAAGACTCTATATGACCTACCACTACGTATATAAATGTGGCCAAAACCTTGGGCTCTGATACCAACTGATGTAGGGTATGATACGTGGGTACTCGACTAATATGCAACCCTAAGTGAAGTGTCGGGGAAACAGCTCGACAACCCTAAACGACTATATGTGAGATGCAAGGTCCGGCGGCGAAATCAAATTAAGCAATAAATAATCAAATCACACTTAGACATTTTTTAACAAAAGCAAAATAAATTCTTTAAGTAAACAAGCAATGGTTTTCCCCCGCGCGGAGGGCCAAAGCAAGAGCGCGCGACGAATAGTTCCTGCAAATCATAAAATAATCTAGAACAAAAGTCCTACGATGATATTTATCCAAACAAGTATAAGATCACAACACAATATTTAAATGATGAAAACAAGAGTTCATACAACAAGAAAACTCACAAAAGTATGAGGGCTGCTCTAGGTGAAGAGATCCGGTGAATCACGACGCGGAGGTGGCGATCCAGAAGGAATCGGAGGCGGGACGATGAGGGAGATGGTTGGATCTGACGGTGGGAAGCGAGATCAGGCTGTGGGAAGGTAGATCCAGCTGTATGGAGGCGGATCCGGGATGAGGGAAGGTAGATCCGCCTGTGTAAGTTGGCGGATCCGGGCTGCGGGGTGGTAGATTCGGCGGTATGGAGGAGCATCCGGGCTGTGGAGTTGTAGATTCGGCTGTATGGAGGCGGATCTGGGTTGTGGGAGACAGATCTGATATGGGGAGGCTTGTGGTGGGTCGGTGGAAGGGGAATGGTGGCTGGAAGGGGTCGGCGGTAGCAGGGAATCAAGGAAGATGATGCGGTGGTAGCAGGACAGTGCTATGTAGGCGGCACAGTAGCAGGACATCGCTATGTAGGCGGCGGAGGTAGCAGGACAGCAGGGAATAGGGGAGGCGTCTGGGTGTTGGAGAGGCGTGGGAGTGGAGGTAGAGGGTTTTGGAGGTGGAGAAAGGTGGCTAGGGGTTAGGGTTACCTTTGGGGAGCGGGAGAGGGCTTAGGAGTCGTCACCTAGGGTTTCACGGAGTCGGCGCCGTGGAGTGATCGCGGGATTCCGGGAATACACTTCTCCAAAATCTGCAATCCCCTATAGCAGCCCCCATACACTCTTATTTATAATAAAGATATATTAGAGCATCCCACCATCGACGGCTATGATTGGTCGGAGATGGGATAGCCCGATTACATCAAAAATAAAGCAAAAATAACAATATAATATATGAAATCGTGTCGGAATAACGGGTCGGACGCACCCGTGGAATCGGATCATCGGTCCGGGTACGCCATATATGGTAAGTAGCCAATCAGCCCCGAAAGGGCCCCCAAAACTCATCCTCTGTTGCGGGTCCGCATCTCCATTCCGCATCAGATTGTGTTTGATGATTTGTAAGATACATACACGTGATTAGGGTGTCGTGGGTGATACCTGGTTATATACATGATTGCATAAGTAGACCATTTTTATTTGATGTTCAACATAGAGACATGGTTGGTGATTGTGACACTAGACTAGGGCTTGTTATGCATGTTTATGTGTTTTTCATATTCATACGAAATGCTGACTTGCAGGGTGATGTGGATCCCCGGGGTCCGCTAGGATGGCCGGGAGGACTGGGGTTGTTGCGCAGTTTGTGGTCAGCTCATAGCTGGCCCTCGTTTACCCTTCATGTCGATTTGGTTGCAGGGCAAAGTTCCAATGCAGGAGCACGCTAGCCGTCTATAAAACCAAGCCTCATGAAGTATTTTCCCTTTCTCTTTTTGATGTGTTTTCCTTTGCATGATGTTCCGACTTGCGAGCCGAGGTAGCTTATGAGATTTACATGTTTTGGTTGGATATGTTTTGTACGACCATAAAGCCGAAGACTCCTGTGGTTTTATTTAATAAGAATGTGGACACACTGTGTTATGATTTTGTTTCCTCTATGTTATTGTTGATTATGGAGTTTTACTTTTATACCTCTTCTTAATGATTAAATTGTGATGGGTGTATGTTGTGGTGCCCTACCGGACCCATATTATACGGTCATTGTGATGGTGTTACAATTTGGTATCAGAGATAGGTTTAGGGGTTCTAGACCGATAGAGGGCGGTTTAGTGTATCTAAACCGTTAAGAAGAGATGTTCGCATAAGATTGTTTGATGGGACCATGAGTGTCCATGTGATTGATGTTCGATTATTGAAATTTTTCTAACATGTTGTGTGTTTTGCACTATGGTGTTGATGGAGAAGTGGGGACTTCCAGAGCTCGAGAAGACCCTACGGACAGTAGCAACATTGCTCTAGGCATCCTGAATGCGAATATGTCTCCCGCAGATTTATGTAGGATGCTTGCAGTTGCGGTGGTTGCGACTCAAGCCACTAGAGTAGTAACAAGTGTGGCTCCTGTCACACCAGGAGTAATAGGACATGTTGAGCCAATGGCAAAGCATGCCAGTGATTAGAGAGACCATCAGTTGAAATACTTTCTAGGCTTCCATCCTCCTATCTTCAAGGAAGTCGGCACTCCGACGGATGCGGAGTATTGGTTAGCAAGGATCAAAGAACTGCTAGAGGCAGCGGAGACTTTTGAGGAAAGGAAGGTGTCGTTTACCTCCATGTTGGAGGGTGATGCAAAGATGTGTGGTTAGAGGAGCGTGATAGAAATTTCCTTAGACTTCTTCTCACACATATCACAATGGGAGAGTTTGCGGCCATTTTCCTGAAGCGCTATCTCCCGGCAGCGACAAGACTAGCACTCCAAGAGCGATTTCTGAGACTTCATAAGAGGAACTTGATTGTGACTATTATAGCGAACGATATTAAGAATGCTTTTCTCCATGGGCTCCTGGATGAGGAAGTTTATATGGAACAACCTCCTGGGTTCGTTGCTGAGGGGGAGAGTAACAAGGTGTGTCGTCTCCTAGCGTCCTTATATGGATTGAAACAATCCCCTCGGGCTTGGTTTGCTCGGTTCCGAACTGTTGTTACCCAGTTCGGGCTTACCAAAAGTACTAAAGACTCGTCTCTCTTTTATCAGAACTCATCGGCTGGTACTATTCTGCTACTGGTATATGTTGATGATATTGTTATCACAGGCAGCAACTCAGAAGGAATATCAAATCTCAAAGCATTCTTACACTCTAATTTCCAAACAAAAGATCTGGGCTCATTGCGGTATTTCCTTGGGATTGAGGTGATTCATGATGATCACTCTCTCTTTATTTGCCAACGAAATATGCTCTTGATCTTCTATCTGACCTTGGGATGGCTAACTGTGGCCATATGGATTCTCCGCTGGAACCAGGGGAAAAGAGTCTTCACGCCGAAAGCAAACCTTTTGAATCACCAGAAAAGTACCGAAGAATTGTTGGAAAATTAAACTACCTCACCAGGACTCGCCCGGACATTGCTTGTGCGGTTGGTAAGGTCAGTCAGTTCATGGCAGCTCCAACTATGTCTCAGTGGGAGTCCGTTCTCCGGATTATCAGATACGTGAAGAAGGATCCTGGTTTGGGAATATCATACAAGAGTCGAGGTCATTCCGATCTAGAGGCATACAGTGACTCTGACTGGGCAGGATGCTTAGCCACCCGAAAATCAACCACGGGATTCACTGTCTTTATAGGTGGCAACCTTATCTCCTGGAAGAGCAAAAAACAAACCACAGTTGCCAGATCTAGTGCTGAGGCAGAATATCGGGATATGTCCCACACTGTTGCTGAGATCATGTGGGTGAGGCAGATTCTCAGTGAAATTGGGTATCCCGTTCAAGATCCCACTCCTCTATGGTGTGACAATCAAGCTGCAATCCAGATAGCCACGAATCCTGTGTTTCATGAACGCACAAAGCACATAGAAGTCGACTGCCACTTTGTTAGAGAAAAGTATGAAGAAGGTCTTGTTTCGCTAAAGCATGTGAAGACCGGAGATCAAGTTGTAGACATTCTTACGAAAGGGATTACGGGGACTCGAATGAACTATATATGTAACAAGTTGGGTCTGGGAAGTTCCCATGATCCAACTTGAGGGGGAGTGTTATTAGACATTTAGTCCCACATCTTGTACCACCACTTCATGTTCCTTCATGTTTAGTATAAATAAAGGGTGAGACCTCCATATGAGGTACTCAGTTTTTCCTCCTAATCCCGTAACAAGATAGATCCTGCGAACAAGATTAATCTGATCACATTAGCCGCATATTTTATTAAAAAACTTTTTTCTCTTGTGATATCTTCAGCGACCTTGAAGGTTCCCGTAAACAAACCGCAAAAACCGGAAGAGGTCTTGACTCAGTGAGAAATGAGGAAGAGAAGGGAATAGGAGAGGAAGGTCGGAGGTGACCTCGAAGAGGCAAGCTCATCTAGCGAGTTGTTCCCTCAGACCGGCATTGGTAGTCGCATCAAGGATCTTGCCGGCAAGTCGTTGATGCGCTGGAACAATAAGGGGAAACATGTCATAGTGTCAACCTCTCTCCCTTCTTGGAAGAGCGACAAGATTAGTCGTCATGCTGGTGCGGTCACAACGGTTCTCTATGGGAAGAAGAACCTTGACAAGCTGAGAGGCATCCCGCCAGAAAACCTTCCTGCCATGGCTGCCCAGGCTACGGCGAGGAGCACCATAATGAACCATTTTATGGGTTGTGCTTTTCGTCAGTCCTTGAGGATGGTTGAGGATCTAGGAGAGGAACTAGAGGTAAATGGTTGACTAGCGATCTGGGAGGTTAACTTTAATCGAGGCCACGCTTACTAAAATTTTGGTTTTTGCAGAAAGCATATGACCCAGAAAACCCTAAGTTCCGGAAAGAATTCTTCAAGCATTGCAAGGATACTTGCGAAGAAACCATTGATTGGCCAAAGGCTCACAGCGGCCTGAGAGGAAGAGTTTGAGTCATCTTATCAAAAGGCTCATTGGTTCTATGAATCTTTCTTATCAAAAGATTCAGGGTTTAGAAAGACCTTATCAAAATTTCTATTGGTTTCAAGAATCCTCCTTATCAAAAGATTCAGTTATAATTTATTCTAAGTGTCTCCTTATCAAAAGACTCAACACTTATTAGTGGATAGTCTGTCAAGGGGAAGAAGAGTGGAGTACCCAAACTTTTTGGGGAACCGCAATAAATCCTTGTGCCATCTGGTTGCTTAATTTTCTATGCATAATTTCTTATTTTACTTCCACTGCATTAGATTAGAACTACGTGGCAAGTAATGTGATTAATTGTGTAAATAATTTTAAAATTCTATTCACCCCCCCCCCCCCCCTCTAGAGTAATTTTTTACTGTGGTTATCCACTTTCAAAATAAATAATCATCGGGCGAGTCGAGCCAAAACGGATATCCGAGCGAACAAAGTGATATCCGAGTGCACAAAAATGATATCCAGGTGAACAAATAATCTTCGGGCGAGCAAAGCCAAAACAGAAATTCGGGCGAACAAACTGATATCCGAGCGCACAAAAATGGTATCCGAGAGAACAAAATAATTGTCAGGCGAGCCAAGCCAAAACGGATATCCGGGAAAATTAAAATGATATTCGAAAGCAGAAATATGATATTTGAGCGAACAAAATGATCGCAAGGCGAACAGAGCCAAAACGGATATCCGGGCAAACAAAAATGATATTCGAGCGCATAAAAATGATATTTGGGTGAACAAAATGATCCTCGGGCGAACAGAACCAAAAATGATATCTGTGTGAACAAAAATAATATCCAGACGATTAGGACGTGAATTCCTAATCTCGGGAAGGCAGAACAAGCCCCCGCGAAATTACTTTTTTTAGCCCTTTTTGAGTCGTAGATTGTGGGAATCTTTGATCTAATGATGGGGATAAATTGTTGGAGGGTTAAAGTAGTAGATGAGAGGTTAAACCGTCTTTCTTTCGTTTGGAAAAGGTTGAGAGAGAGGGGGAGAAGAACAGGAAGAAGAACTAGGGCTTTGAAGATCCGCCATTAGAGGAGGATTCACAGCTCCGAACGATGTGTCGTCATCGGCATCGGATAGATTGGGCTTCCACGATCATTCTCGTTCCACTCGTGCAAGGATTATATGGAGGGAAGAAAAACGTTGAAGGTAATGACTCCCCTCTTCCCGGTTTTAGGATGTGTGTTTTACATTCTTTCATTCTTTCTTTGAATGTATGAATTGTGCAACCTGGTGCCTCTAATTAGAGGGTTTGGGGTTGCCAAGGTTCATTGTGATTTATCAGGGCGTGAGATTGCGACCCCGGCATGATTGCATTAGAAGTCTGAAGACGATTCTCGGATTAGGCATTATGGGTGAAGCCAAATCGAGGTCGATGGCCCAATTTGGGGATGATTGTTTGTCGTTGCATTTAGGAACTCTGGTAGACGTGCGGTTGCGGTCATAGTGTCGTTGTGAAGCCCATTTTCTATGAGATTTTGCGATGTTGAGGTTGGGGCAAAATTGGTACGTGAGATTCCTAGTGATTGAATGCAATGCCGCGAGATTGCGTAAGCTAGTGAATACGTCGGTGGAAATGCCACAACATTGGGGACTGTGTATGATGTCGTCGTAGAATTGGTGTTGAGGACTTCATGCGTTGCCACGCATATATTCGTGTTAAGAATGTAACAATGAGAGAATCTATGTATATTGCAACAATGAAGGCCAGGAGACTTTACTCACAATGTCACTGTATAAGAATTGGATAATTGTGCTAAAGGCATAGGGAATTCGTGTAATGTTGACATGAAGACCAGGAGACTTTACCCGTGATGCCACCGCACACAATTTGATATAAGCGTAGTGTCGTCATGAAGGCAATGGGACTTTGCTCATGATGCCTACGCGTATGATTTGAAATGTTATGATATAGGGCTAATGGTCGTTGGGACTGTATTAGGATATATTGTAGCCATACCCGCTAATTGATATGAATTGCGCATTCATGCAAGATGATGACTTGTATGTGATGTGATTGTGTTTGATGGTCTATTATACTCTTACACGTGATTAGAGTGTCGTGGGTGATACTCGGTTGCATACATGATTGCATAAGTAGGCCCGCTTTATTTGATGTTCAACAAAGAGACATAGTTGATGATTGTGACACTAGACTAGGTCTTGTTATGCTTATTTATGTATTTTTCATATTCATACGAAGTGCTGACTTGCAGGGTGATATGGTCCCCCGGGGTCCACTAGGAAATCCGAGAGGAGTGGAGTTACGCGATTTGTGGTCAGCTCATAGCTAACCCACGTTTACCCTTCATGTTGATTTGATTGCAGGGCAAGGTTCCAATGCAGGAGCGCGCTAGCCGCGACGATAAAAGCCAAGTCTCATGAAGTAATTTTTTCCCTTTCTCCTTTTTGATGTATTTTCCTTTGCATGATGTTTCGGCCTGCGAGTGGAGGCAGCTTAGGAGATTTACATGCTTTAGATGGATATGTTTTGTACGGCCATAAGGCTGAAGACTCTTGTGGTTATAGTTAATAGGAATGTGGACACTGTGTTATGGTTTCGTTTCCGTTGTGTTATTGTTGATTATGGAGTTTTACATTTATACCTCTTTTTAATGCATAAATTGTGATGGGTCTACGTTGTGGAGCGCGACCGGACCAATATTATACGGTCATTGTGATGGTGGTGTTACACGGCGACTGAAGAAGCTAAGTGCAAGATACTTTGGTGTTCGAGGTGACGGAGCGTATTACTGATTCAGTTTATCGCTTCGCGCTGTCCATTAAGCTGAGTGAATAACATGAGGTGTTCCACATATCTGTATTGAGGAAATTTGTGCGGGAACCCACGCAGATTGTTGAGACTAATAGTTTGTCAGTGGACAGTGAGCTAGCGATTGTAGTCAGACTTGTTTGCATTGAGGACACAAATATTCGTCGGTTGCGAAACAAGGAATTAAAATGGTGTAAGTTTGTTAGGATAACTGTGGGTGTGCTGAATTCCCTTGGGTGGGGAAGCAAACGATGCAGAAGGAGTGCCCCGAGCTATTCCTAAGGGTACATGAGTTGTATGTTGTTTGACGTCTTTCTAATTTCAGGACGAAATTCTTATAAGTATGAGAGAATTGTAACACCACAAATTTACCTTAAAAGACCTTAATGATGGTGTATGCATGAATGATACATGTGGGGGTAGACTTCTGAGGTGAACTCGTGAAGGAAATCAACTTCCCTTCACGCACGACCATGCGATTTGGAATCGCACGACAGTGCGTTTTAATAGAACTAAACACGCAGATTTCCATCGTCCAGAAGATACTCGTACGATAATTGCACGACCGTGCGATTGACCCACGCACATTGAGCTGCAGTTAACAAATAAAAATGCACGACCGTGTAAATAAAGATTTTAAGATTTGATCATAGTAGTGGAAGAACACAATCCAACGGCCCAGATCTCTTCTGTAGCATAAAACATCGATAGAGGGCCAAATCCACTCATTTCGGCGAGCCTTAGCGTGGGAGAAAAGAGTGGAGGAGAGGGAGAACATAAGGCTTGGAAGGGAGATTCGGTCATTGGAGAAGAATCGGAGCTCCAATCGAAGAGTGCAGGCTGGATTCGCAAAGAGCAACTCCTTTCGATCATCCACCGCTCAAGCATTTGAGGATTCATGGCACCGAGGAAGACTTCAAGACTAACGATTTCCTCTCTCGTCCTTAGGATCATTTTGCTTGACATGTCTTTCTATTTTTTGCATTAGGAGAGTCTTCTCTCACTAATTAATGGAGGGCATGAACTAATTTGGTTCGTTAGTATCCCATGACGTGGGATTGCGACCTCGGCATGAAATTGCATTAGAAATCCGGTGTTCTATCTGGATTAGGCACGGTTTGTGAATTCTGCCCGTGGTCGTGGGCCCGGATCGGCGATAAGACGTTGTATTTAGGGGTAACCTAATTTGCATGTCGGAGAATTGCTCCATAATAAATGTTGTATTGAATATGGGGTTTGGATATTTTGGGGGATTGTGGAGAGCCCTAGGAAATCCCCATGTCGGTGGTCGTTAAGGTGGCAATTTGTGGTTTCCACGGTACGGAGATAGTTAGGACGTAAGTACCGGTCGTTGACCGTGAGGATAGCTTTGTGTGATGGTTAAATTAGAATTGTGTGCATTGGAGGCCGGTTGGGCTCTATTGTATATTACATCGGTTTAGCGAGCAGATGACCCTACACCTCCCCATCAACACGAGATTCAGCGAGGAGAGGAGCCTACACCTCCCTGCCATTACGAGATCTGGCGTGGAGATGACCCTACACCTCCCCAGCAGTACGATATTTGGCGGGAAGTGAGCCCATTGGGGGCAACCCTTTCTTCATGACTTTACAACCTAGGTGAAGGGAACCATAGGCTGGGTGCATCCTATTATTGATGTAAATTGTTCATGTTGATGTTTTAAGATTCGAAGTGGGCGGCTGTTAGTGCACCTAATTCATGTGTTGATTGTATGTTTGTTATGGTAGTCTCATGCAATGATCTGATATGAGGTTGTCGTGAACCGGTGGGTGAACTCAATAATCATGAATATTAGATAGTTAGGCTCCCCTTTTATTTATTGATCAACGTAAAAGATTGATTGATGTCTGAGTCTTCAACTGTGTAGCATAGCTTTTATATTTACCTATATTTTGCTTTGATATGCATATTGCTTGCCTACGCTTGCATACTTGCAGGTGAGCGATAACTCACCCCACGATCCGCTAGGATAGCCGGGGGAAGAAGTCGTTACGTGGTTTGTGGTCAGCTCATAGCTGACTCTCGTCTTCTTTGATCCATATTTGGTTGCAAGTAGCATAGCGGGTCAAGCCCAAAGTTACTTGAAAAGAAAATAAAAGGACTGCCACTTAGAATATTCCCTTTCATTTGCTATTTTTGTGATTCTGGTGTTGGGAAAAACCCTTGTGATTTATCTAACAAATTACTTAAAGTGATTTCATCAGTTAGGTTATATTACTCACATTGTATAGAAAGGGTAAATTGGTCATTAGATGTCTTAGGATGTCACACTCACCTTAGAGTGTCAAGACCAGGTCAAGATAAGTACAAATTCAGTTGAGTTAAAACTTGCGTCGAATAGAAGTCGACGCAACTCCGACTAGATGTCGACGTAACTCTGACTGAAAGTCAAAGCAACTCAATTAGCCTGTCGAAGTATAAGTCAAGTCGGCGTAACGTTGAAAGGAACTCGGCGCAGAAGGAAGAGCATGTCGAAGTCATCTTAGAAGTCGACGCAACAATTCGACGCAGAAGATGAAGTTCAAGACCAAGCCTTCAACTCGACGGATACGTCGATAAGTAATCGACGCAACGTCGACATCTGAGTTCAGCCAGAGCTAAGAAGGAATTTGAAGCTACTCCTATAAGAACTCAAAGGTGCGTCAACATGAAGAATGATGAAGTCGACCCAACGTCGAATACAGTCTTAAATAGAAGCTTTTTCAGCTGTCTTTTTAATACCTTTTCAGAAAGTCCACAATGCTGAAGACAGTTCTCCAACGGCTCATTTATAGCCAAGAATAGAATGGAGTATTCCAGGAGCAAAAATATTCTTGGAATGTATTCAAATCTGATGGACGGGTCGGGAACAAAAGAAGAAAGGGAAATCAACTGTCCAATAGGAATTCCTTTTCAGGACAGCCCAAAAGAAGAAAGAAATTCAAATTCCAATCATGGAGAATAAGTATGCTGAAAGGAGAAGAAAAAAGAATTGATCACATATTTTCCATCTGTCGAACAGGACTTTCTCCTCCAAAAACCCTAAGACAGAAAAGAACATATCTCTCTGGACAGGAAATTCATAGTTGTTTCCTCTTCTTCATCACACAGCAGCAAGTTTATAAGAAGTGCTCAGAGATTAAGGATCAAGCCAATAACCCTTGTAATTATCACAATCATAAGCAAGGGTTCATTCTATTCAGATTCAGTGATAAACAGAATGAGCAAATAGCTTCTGAAGAATTCTAAAAGCAGAATTCTATTCTCCTATTTTTCTCTTCCTTCTTTATTCATCAACTGTAAAAGAGTTTTATTAATCCATCTTTCAAAGGATTCAGTGGTTTTAAGAGTCTCCTTATCAAAAGACTCAGTGGTTCTAAGAGTCTCCTTATCAAAAGACTCAGTGGTTCTGAGAATCTCCTTATCAAAAGACTCAGACACAGTTAGTGCAATCCTACCAGAGAGGTAGAAGAGTGGACTACCCACATTTTGGGGAACCACTATAAAAATCATGTGTCTTCTGTGTTTACTTTTCTGTGTTGTCCCTGTTTACAGTTTTCTGTTTTTATATTTCCTGCAATCTGTGTTTGCTTTATTCTACTATTGGGATTGTTGATTGCATAATACTTAGTAGTTTTATTATGTGTGCATAATTAGGGAAAAAGTTTTAAACTCTATTCACCCCCCCCCCCCACCCCCACACACACACACTAGAGAATACCTTTTCATCTGGTTTATGCGCCAATGAAGATATTCCCTTTCACTTGTTATTTTTGTGATTCCGGTTTATGTGCCGATGAAGTTGTTTGTATGATTGTGTTAATGTACGAACATATTGATGTAATGTCATAAGGCAAAAAAAATGTTCTTCCTTAACTAGATGTGGACATTCATACTTGAGTTGAAAATTTATTATGCTTTTGTTGGACTTATACTCTGAAGTGTGGGCTTTATTTTTTATTTACCTCTTTATAGTGTTTAGCTTGTGATGGTTGTATGTTGTGGAGTCTCAGACGGACTCATACTATACTGCATTTACAGGTGGAGCCTTACAGGAGCAGAAGGAGTCGCTCGAAGGAAGGGTCATTGGCCAAGAGGTCGTTGGGCGAGAGGTCGTTGGAAGGCGCTTGTAGGAAGGAGGCACACAAGTCGCTTGCGGGCGCGCTTGATTGTCGCGCACAGTCCGAACTCGCAGTAGGAAAGTAGGAAGTTGTGTGTCGGCGAGCTTGATTGTCACGCGTGGTCCGAGAAAGAGGGTGGTTTGGAGAAGTCGGCGAGCTAAAGCAGCGAGCAGGAGAGATAACGCGAGAAAAGAGTGAGCAAAATAAGATCGGTGAGAAGCAGCAGTTGAGCTTGATTGGCAAGCGAACTCGATTGTCAAGATCTGTGAGCAAGCAGTTGGCGAGATCAGCGAGGCGTGGCGGGCGAGCTTGATTAGAAGAACTCGCAGATAGGCAAATGCGTCCACTATTTCTCGTGCAAAGGACGGAAAATTCAAACAAATTCGGATAGGTTTGTCTGAGGCTGGGGAAAATTACACGAGAGGAGAAAATGAGAGAAACAACGAAAAAATTTTGTCTTGCTCTGATAGCATGTGAGAATAAAATAATTATTACTCTAGAATCTCAACTTATTACATGGGAATTCCCCTCTTTATATAGAGAAGAAGAGGAGAAATATACAATTAAAGATGTGAGACTAAATACAACAAAAGCTAAAAATGTACAATGGGTTCCTTTTGGGGCTTTTTACAAATGGACTTTAACAGTTGCTATTTTTCAAGTTGAATGAAATGGTTTTGGATTTTGGAAGATATTATTCACAGATTGTTGACGTTGTGAATCAGATAAGTGTTGTTGGAGGTGTTATGGTGGTTCTCAGATTTTCAGCATGAGTTCTTGGTGGTTGTCTCCGTGTTCACGGATATTGTCTTGTGTTAATCTACTAAAGTTAAGAACAGTTTGTAGTGCTGACGCTGCAATTTTTGAGCTATTCTTGTATGAAATTTGAATCCAAGTTGCTGAACAGATGTTTGCATAACTTTATTCTCTCTTAAATGGTCCGGTGTGCATCATATATGTGTTCATAATCAAGAAAAATCTGATAAGGGTTGGGCCTAGGAGATTGCCTCTCGAGAATTCTTTCTTCCACCGTCTTTTCTCGGCACTTAGCTCCACCACTACTATTTCAACTTCATTCCTACTATTAACATTACCAACATACAATAGGTTATAACTATCCTCGATGTCCTTGGAATTTTCTCGTTTCCACTTAATTGTTTATAAACAAGCAATATTTATTTTTCTTATAAACAATAAGTATAACAATTCTCTTGGCATTCTATTAGAAATCCCTAAATTTCTACCAAATCTAATCATAATATCAAACCTAGACGACCCTTGCTAACTTTTGCCAAATCTAATCTAATCATAACTTACTAACTTGTGGCACATCAAATTGGAAGATTTTTGGAGATAAAACCTAGAATTAAAAAACTTTAAACTGAAGACTAATATTTACATTCTATAGGTAAAAGAGCAAAGAGCTACATACAGAATTTTTAGAATACAAAATGTTGAAAGCATATGGCTGGAAGATCGATGTAATAAAAATTAACGCATTTTCCATCAACAAAGATGTTCACCCTGGTCCGGATGGAGCAAGTCCTCTTTCAATGTTGTTTGGATTTTTATTATCATGATCTTTATGAAGCAATTCTAGAAAACTTTAATAGTCATTATCTTTCCTAGAAACTTGACGTCTACCTCGTTAGCTTTAATCCCCAGAAGTGAGGCATTATTTTTCCTTAAGATCATATCTCTGGTAAAAGCAGCCATGTGAAAGGTAGGCATATTTGTGATAATATTTTAGGACATCCATAAAAAACTAGAGGGGAAAAATCACCGGAAACAGATTTAGCTGTTTACCAAGTATCCTGACAATTTCACCCATGCAACAAGCTACATGCAAGCTGCCGACAAATGAAACAACTTAAGCGTTTAAGAAGTTGGTAGAAGAGAGGAAGGTGAAGTGCATTGGTCTTTCTGAAGTGTTGTACAAGATTAAACAAGTAATGAGAATTGGAATGAGATCTCTGCCTTAGAGACATTGTGATGGGAAGCAAACACGAGGACGAGTTTTGGGCCAATTCGGGGCTGATTTGACGACTTACCATATATGGTGTGCCCGAATCGACGATCGGACTCTACAAATGTGTCCGGATTCGCGTTGCGAATCGATTTGATATATTATTTTACTATGTTTGCATTTATTTTGATGTATTTAGGTGACCCCACCTCCGGCCAATCATGGTCGTCGATGGTGGGATGCCCTAATGCTCCTTTTATTATAAATAGATGGTTTGTGGGCTGATTGAGGCATTGCAGAATTTGGAGAAAACTCATTCCCGGATTCCAGCGATCACCCCGCGGTGCCGACGCCGTGGAACCCTAGGTGACGACTCCTAGGTGCTCGTTCTTCTCCCCAAGGTACCCCCTATCCATACCCCTCTTTTCCCCTCCCAAACTCCCTCCCGCAGCCCCCAACAGCCCCCCCAAACAGCCACCGTTTGACTGTCCAGAATCCCCTTTTTTCCTATTCAATTGTACTATTCAAAAATGATATTTACTATTCCTCCCTATAGTCCTCCCCCCCTCCCTGTTCCACCGCCAGCCGCCACAATTCCTCCAGCAAACCGCCGCCCCTGCTGAACCACTCCCCCCCTTCCTGTAGCCATCCAGCCGCCGGTTCCTACAGCACCTCTGCAGGCCGCCGCTTCCTCACACCACCCCTCTCTTGACCGCCGCCCCCTCCTCCTACAGCAGTCACCACGGCCCCCTCCCAAAACAGTCCAGTTTGGATTTTCCAGCCCCGATCCACCCCTTTTTTCATATACGTTCTTCACCCCTTAGCCCGGATCCGCTTCCAAACATCGGTTCCAACCATCCCTCGCCTGGATCTATCCATACGCGGCCGGATCTATCCATACGCGGACGGATCTATTCATTTCCGGCCCGATTCCACCATCCGCCGCCGAGGACAGGCACCTCCGCCATTTCCACGCCAACGGTTCCACCTCGGATCGCCGTTCACGCATCTCCGGCTCCGGATTCTTCAGTGCCTTGGTCAACCTACTACTTTTGGTGAGATTTCGTTGTATTGGACTTATTATTTTCTGCACTATTATTATCAGTTGGATCGTATGTTTATTTGGATCTCTCATGTTGTAATTGTTGGCTTTAGATTACTATTATGATTTGCAGGGTCTATTCGCCGCACGCTCTTTCTTTGGCCCTCCACGCGGAGGAAAGTCTAAGCTTGTTTTCGCCCTAATAAAATATTGTCTTGTCGTGAATTATCTGCATGGGAAGTTGTTATTATTTATTATCTAATTTGTGACTAATCCGTCAGGATTTGCATAGCATGTAGGGTTAGGTCGCAGATATTTCACCGCCTATAGATTCGTCCTGCGTCAATTGGTATCAGAGCTAGGTTACGCACTCTTTTTGATACGCAGTCGTAGAGTCTATAGGTTTTTCATTATGTCTAGGTGTCACGATTATTCCTCCCCTCACTTTGGAGGTCTCGAGTTCACTAGCACCGGCTCTCACAGAGCCCCGTCAGGGAGATCTTCACATTACTACAACGATTATTCTCGATCGCAGTACACCACTTCCAAAGATCGTGTTGACCCACCGACACGACCCCACTATGCTAGAGACGATCAGTATGATGATTGTCGCCGTTCTTATCCGTACACGCGAGTGGATCGTGTTGATCCTTCAACACGACTCGGTTACCTTAGGGATGATTATTATGAGGATCGTCGTTCCGAGAGAGATCTTGAGAGTCAGTTTCGTACTGATGCCCCTTCCTTTGACGGCTCATCGAGTCTCAAGTCTTTCAGTTATTGGCTCGTGGATATGGAGTATTATCTTGACCATTTTGAGGTATTCGGTGAGCGTCGCGTCAAGTTTGCGAAACTTAGACTTTTAGATCAGGCAAGGGCTTACTGGTCTAGCGTTGAGAGGACCCGTGAGCGAGACCGTCTACATCGCATCACTAGTTGGGTGGACATGAAGCGTATATTGTGTCAGAGGTATCTTCCGTCGTCGTATCAGACTCGCTTGCTCGACCAATTATTTTCCCTTCAGCAAGGATCCATATCCGTCGCTGAGTACAGGGATCGCTTTGATGAGTTAGTTGTGAGGAGCGATATCTGAGAGGACCCAGCCATGACCTCTTGCAGATTTCGGTCAGGCCTTCGCTCAGACATTCGTACTAAGGTGATTTATCATAGCTCGAAGTCCCTCGAGCAGACGCATCGGCTTGCCCTTCGTTACGAACAGTCTTTGAGATCCGCAAGAGCTGGTCGGTTGGATCTTCACTTTGACCCCCGCAGTACGAGCTCCTCCCACACCGAGGACACCACTCTGCCTACCATTGTTCCGTCCGACATGGCAGAAGGGATACCTGATGCAGATTGCACTCACCCCAGTGAGGTGCTTAGCCCAGTGAGTGACCTATCTTTTGTTTGACCCGTCTCCCGTGACCCCGACTGAGAGTGAGCCTGAGCGACCTCCTGAGCCTATAGTGTTGTGCCCCTCATCCGCACCACCACCTCTGGCATGTCATGGGTTGACTAGCACCCCTACCCTGGGCTCATGTCTTGACACCGCACCCACAGACCCATTCTTGAGTGTAGATCTATGTCGCTCTCCCATTGTCATTACCCTCAGTCACATCACGACCGAGAGCCCAGAGTCTAGTATTGATCTCGTAGTGGCCATGTCATCCACTCACGGGGACACTACCCCTTATGTTGGTGCTCATCTAGAGGACCTTAAACCTAGTGACGAGTTCCATGACGAGACCCCAGTTGAGCCTCCTGATGATCCACCACATCCTAGTGAAGATGAGATTCAGGTGAGGCGCTTGTTTACGAGTTTCGAGTTATTGACGTCTCTTTCCCTACCATCTCTGGCCTTGCCATAGAGGTTGGGTCGTGAGCGGAGTAAGACGTATGTAGGGCCTACCCTGAGCACACTAGAGCCTACTCATATTTTGAGGACCTACTTTATGACACATCTCACTCGTGATAAGTTTTGGGACACACCACCCGCTGACCCACCCGATGAGTTCTTTCTTGTCGGAGACACTCACCGCACCCTAGATCCACGACCTCTAGTCGGTGTACTCGATTTTCACTCAAGTGGTCGCCTCCTTCGCGATGGCTTTTCA
This sequence comes from Dactylorhiza incarnata, assembly GCA_033032865.1. Classification (NCBI taxonomy): domain Eukaryota; kingdom Viridiplantae; phylum Streptophyta; class Magnoliopsida; order Asparagales; family Orchidaceae; genus Dactylorhiza; species Dactylorhiza incarnata. Next base: position 29,621,249 of record JAWHQI010000001.1, read on the forward strand.
TACACACCCCCTGGTGAGCCCTCTGACGTGTCACGTTCCCTAAGACACACTTGGATCTTTACGAGCTCGTATTTGAGTATAGATGTCTCTCTCGATCATCTAAGCACTCGTCTCACGCGGGATGAGTTTTTCTACACTCCTCCGAGAGAGCCTCCTGATAGGCCACCTTCTTTGGTATATTTTCAAGTGGTTATTAGCGTTTCCCATAGCGAGTATGTTGTGTCCGTCGTGTCTCATTTACATCATTTGCATGAGTCTGCTAAGTCGTTTCATCATCATTTGGATGAATCTGTTGTGTTGTCTATTCATCGTTTGCATGTGTGTCATGAGTCTGTCCGACGAATAATTCATATTGGTAATAAATCTTGTAAATCATATGTGGATGTTCATTGGCAAGTGCAGGTACTTCATGAAGGCGAGCAGGTGATGGTGAGAATCTGCGTTGTGAGGCTCCGTGCGAGGCTTGCTAAAAGCTTGAGCATTAGGCGAATGGATCCCTATATAATCATGAGACAGATCGAAGTAAACATCTACGATCTTGATATCCCTACATGTATGGGTATCCACCTGGTATTTAGTGTTGAAGATATGACGCCGTACTACGAGCCTCGCGAGTATGTGGACCCAAGCAGTGGGGACTTCCAGCCGCCCACACCTCCACTCTCGTTGCCTTACCACCCTCATAGCCCACACACGTCTGATGACCACCACTACTCACCCACTTCTGACACCCACCCACCTGGGGACTAGTTTTCTTTGGTTCTACCTACGGCGCCGCCGATCGCACCGGGATCCACCACTCGTGAGTTGAACGTTGAGAGCTTCATGGAGACTAAATTTCGCAAGTGCATTCCTACTACAGACGTTGGTGACACCTGGGTACTTGCAGCAGAGCGTGATCGATTCACCCCTGGACTTCGACTTCAGTACGGTCGTCTCCATTTACCGGAGATGACAGCTTTTCAGTCGGGGAGAGTCGATTGGCGAGGACACTCTTCCATCGACGACACTTGGGCGACCTCTGGTGGACCTCTTCGAGTTGTACCTGGCATTCATCGAGAGAATTCCGATCCCAATTCATCGGGGGATGAATTCTTTCAAGCCGGGGAGATTGATGCGGAGCAAACACGAGGACGAGTTTTGGGCTCATTCGGGGCTGATTTGGCGACTTACCATATATGGCGTTCCTGAATCGACGATCGGACTCCACAGATGTGTCTGGATTCGCGTTGCGAATCGATTTGATATATTATTTTACTATGTTTGCATTTATTTTGATGTATTTAGGTGACCCCACCTCCGGCCAATCATAGCCGTCGATGGTGGGATGCCCTAATCCTCCTTTTATTATAAATAGATGGTTTGTGGGCAGATTGAGGCATTGCAGAATTTGGATAAAACCCATTCCCGGATTCCAGCGATCACCCTGCGGTGCCGACGCCGTGGAACCCTAGGTGACGACTCCTAGGTGCTCGTTCTTCTCACCAACGTACCCCCTATCCATACCCCTCTTTTCCCCCTCCCAAACTCCCTCCCGCAGCCCCCAACAACCCCCCAAACAGCCACCGTTTGGCTGTCCGGAATCCCCTTTTTTTCCTATTCAATTGTGCTATTCAAAAATGATATTTACTATTCCTCCCTAAAGTCCTCCCCCCCTCCCAGTTCCACCGCCAGCCGCCACAATTCCTCCAGCAAACCGCCGCCCTTGCTGAACCCCTCCCCCCCTTCCTGTAGACATCCAGCCGCCGGTTCCTACAGCACCTTTGCAGGCCGCCGCTTCCTCTCGCCACCCCTCTCTTGGCCGCCGCCCCTCCTCCTATAGCAGCCACCACGGCCCCCTCCCAAAACAATGCAGTTTGGATTTTCCAGCCCCGATCCACCCCTTTTTTCATATATGTTCTTCACCCCTTAGCCCAGATCCGCTTCCAAACATCGGTTCCATCCATCCCTCGCCCGGATCTATCCATACGCGGCCAGATCTATCCATTTCCGGCCCGATTCCACCATCCGCCGCCGAGGACAGCCACCTTCGTCATTTCAACGCCAACGGTTCCACCTCGGATCGACGTTCACGCATCTCCGGCTCCGGATTCTTCAGTGTCTTGGTCAACCCATTACTTTTGGTGAGATTTCGTTGTATTCGACTTATTATTTTCTGCATTATTATTATCAGTTGGATCGTATGTTTATTTGGATCTCTCGTGTTGTAATTGTTGGCTTTAGATTACAATTATGATTTGCAGGGTCTATTCGCCGCACGCTCTTGCTTTGGCCCTCCACGCGGTGGAAAGCCTAAGCTTGTTGTCGCCCTAATAAAATATTCTATCTTGTCTTGAATTATCTGCGTGGGATGTTGTTATTATTTATTATCTAATTTGTGACTAATCCGTCGGGATTTGCATAGCATGTAGGGTTAGGTCACAGATATTCCACCGCCTATAGATTCGTCCTGCGTCACATTGAAGATGGGATAAGCCTATTTTAAATAGCACTTGGAATGTATGGTTCCATGTTGTCCTCTTGGGCATGGATTGTTTGGTGCAATGACAGTTTTAGAAGTTAGTATATGATAATGCGCTGATTTCACATCCAAGATTCAGTGGAGAAATTTTAGAAGAATATATTGATATATTTAAATTTAGAGACTCGCAGTAAAGCATCAATGTAGAATGGCTCAGCTTGCTCTAGCTTGGTAATTAATCAAGGGAATGATATAGTTCGTACAACCAAGATCAAAAATGTTGACAGCAACATCAGTTCTTTGAAGGCGAAGCCGGAGAAGACTGAAGTAAAATATGAGATACAACTTATCGAGGCATGCTCAATACCAACTCTTAAGGGTAGGGTCCCTTTAAGAGCCACTCTCCTATGAGAGCCTAAGCCTAAAGAATAATCCAAGATCCTCTACTCTTATCCTAAGGGATTATTATATAGATGGAGATACACTACAAGGCAAACTACAGTAAAAGACAGACATGTCACTAGAGCTACATGGACAATTCATAGACTATTAAGGGGACGCGTCGCAAGCCCGGGGAGTCATTAAAGATAAGAACATTAATGGTGGTATTCATGCAAATGAGGAGGGAAAATACAAATCTAAAAGGCTAGTTGCAAGCTCTAACTTTATATTATAAATATATAGATATCAGTGCTGGTGTTCATGCAAATGAGAAGGGAAAATACAGATCCAAAAAGCTGGTTGCAAGATCTAACTTTATATTATAAATAGAGCAATGTTATATGCAGGCCGCTTTTGACTTTATGCAGGCTGCGGATATATGCAGGCCAAAAAATTGTTCATGCTGGCCAAATTTCATATCTATAGGCCATAATCAAAAAATAAATTCATATTTTCTTAAATGAATCACGAAGCCAAATATAACATTCATAAAAGCCAAATATAGCATTCATAAAAGCTAATAAATACATACTTGTTTGAAAGCTCTATGTTCGTAGTGAAATAAATATCGACATCTACAAGAAAGGGAACCCTACAACCAACACAAACGTATTTCACACAACTCACGACCATTCAACCAATTAAAACAAATTTCAGCTATACTTAGATATGCGGTTTAAAATTTTCAAATTTACTTAGATATGAAGGTAGTTCAAATGTCTCAACATTTAGCAAGAAAGGGAACCCCACAGAAATCTCAAACATCCCAAAAAATTCAGCGTTCAAGCAACTCTCATATTTCATGATAATAGCAAAGATGTAACATCATAGGAAGGCCACGACCAATCCGGAGAGGGATCTCCCCGCGTAGATTTCGCTTGGGCATTTTGTCGATCTCCAGGAGAGCAGGAATTATGATTGGTTGAAGAAGCAGCCCTGGGTACAGTAATATCATCCATAGGAGTAGTATCATGCTGCGAAGGCATCTCAGTATCATCCAGATCATGGTGGGTGGGGGATACCTTCCGGGAAGATTCCATGTCCTCTTCCACCATCAAAGCGGAGGAAATTTATTCACTCTATCAACCAACAGAGCTGTATCATGGGGCATCTAACGGGGAGAATCCAGCCACCGGGCATCATCCATCATACTCACCTGAGAGTTGGGAGCTAGGGAAGAGCCGTTGATGTTGATCGCAAAACCCAATCCGATGCCGCCCAAATCACGCCGGTCACCTCCCACCATGGGAGAGCTTCTCTTACAAGAAACCTAGAGAGAGGGTAAGAGTTGGAGAAGTAAGAAGAGGCGACGCAAACATGGCATTTGGGGCGACGTACTGTTTAGAGAGAAGGTAAGAAGCATCCTGCGGGTTGAAAAATAAACCGATTCTTTTTTTTACAAATCCTGGCCTGCAAACAGCAGAAATTGTCCTGCATTTAACAACGCTCCATAAATATAGGAGTATTTACCGGGACCTCCCCTCGAAGTTTGCGTAATTAAAGTTTGCACCCCTCCCCCCTCAATGTTTACATTTCATAACATTAATGCACAAAAAGACACCCCTGAAGATTTACTCCAAGGGGATACTTTTGTGCCTGGATGTTATGAAATGTAAACATTGAGGGGAAGGTTTTGTAATTTCGAAAGTTATAAGGGTGCAAGTATTAATTACGCAAACTTTGAGGGGAAGTCCTGGTAAATAACCCTATAAATATATAAATATCTACCGATGCACACGTGTCTTTCGGTATTTTTTCATGCAGTATCTTTGTTCTGTAATAGAGAGAAGAGTAAGACGAGAAAGAAGAGTAGATGAGAGACTAGCATCTCGGAGAATAAATTTGGATTTATGTCAGGGCGATCAACCGTGGAAGCTTTACACCTCTTGAGGAGACTCATTGACAACTATCGAGAAAAAAAAAACAACGTTTGCATTTGTTGTTTATCGATCTTGAGAAGCCTTATGATAGAGTTCCAAGAGAGGGCTTATGGAGAGTCTTAGAAAAGAAAGGTGTAAATGTATCATACATTGACGTAATCAACGATATGTAAACAAATTCAGCAACGAGGGTGAGGACATCAGGAGGATTAACAAAGAAATTCTCTATCACTGTTGGCTTACATCAAGGGTCAGTTTTAAGCTCTTATCTCTTTACCCTTGTCTTAGATGATCGATAGTTCAAAAAGATGGACAAGTTGATAAAGATGGGATACATAGAATCCAAGCAGGTTGGTTGAAGTGAAGAAGCGCATCTGGGATCTTATGTGATCGTAAAATACTATTAAAACTTAAAGGCAAGTTTTACCGTACTGCAATTAGACCAGCGATGATCTACGGTTCTGAGTGTTGGGCAGTGAATTGTGTACATGAGAAAAAAAGGGGAGTTGCGGAGATGAGAATGCTTAGGTGGATGTGTGGACACGCGAGACTGGATAAAATTAGGAATGAATGTATCAGGGATAAGATGGGAACGACATCAATTGTAGAGAAGATGCGAGAAACCTCGATTAAGATGGTTCAAGAGCGTACAAAGGAGACCATTAGAGGCACATGTTAGGCGTTGTGAGAGTTTACCTACTAGACATGTTAAACGGGCGAGGGAGGGGTAGACCAAAAAAGACTTGGAATGAAACTATAAGAAAAGACATGATGTACTTAGGCATTAGTGAGATTATGCTAAAGATAGGGCGCAATGGCGACAAATGATCCATATAGTCGACCCCACTATGGGGGATAAAGGCTTGAGTGTTGTTGTCGTTGTGTTTTTATCCAGTAATGGGGTCTCCAACTATATAAGGAGCTTCTTAGGTAGTGAGATTTAACTTTGAGTGTTATTCTTTGGGTCTCTCTTTGAAAAGGGGAGTGTTTTGGAGGACCCAGCCTCTGGATGCTTGGCGAGAGCTCGTCTCTCGATTGTATCTTTTATTTCATGCAAAGCAAGTTCGAATTATTGTTTTAGATCTTGATACGGCTCAGCGTATCAATTGGTCTGACCTTCCGCTAATTTAGGGTTTCGGGCAAGACCCTAATAGGACAGCCCGTCTGTTCCGGAACCCGTCTCCGTTACCATCACGTCGTTCGCTCATCTTCCGCTCCAACACCTTCAACAACTAAACCTTCAACGAAATCTGCATCGCTTGCGCCGCTACATCGACTTCACCGGCATCTGCCTCTGCATCGCTTGCGCCGCTACATCGACTTCACCGGCATCTGCCTCTACATCGCCTTCCGCTACTCGACTCCCTCACTTCTTCAGAGCCTTCGACGACTCCCTCATCGTCGACTGCATCGTCCGAGCTTTCCACCAATTCCATCATCCGGCGACTCGCCTTTTTTCTTCATGCGACTTCACCCGAGTTAGCCGATTCCAGCGGTCGTTGCCCCTCCGTCGACTTCCGACGATTCCATCCTGCTCCTCTTCTTCTTCAGTCAATTCCAAAGGCTGCTTCGAGCGACATTGCCCGAGTCCGCCGATTCCAGAGGTCGTCAACCTCCGCCAACACTTCTGCCTTCCAACGTCGCCCCTCCTTTCACTCCAGCGCCATCATCGGCCATGCATCAGCTCATCGGCGTTTCCGTCCGCCTCCGGTCGGCCCCCAGGCGTCTCCATCGGCTTCCAACGACCCTCCAACTCTTTCCCCCCACATTCCAGAGGCCCTCCTGCGGCTTCTGCAGCCTACCAACAGCCGCTCCTCATCCTCGCTGCCCTCCTGCCTCCCAGCACTGCCTTCTATCGTGTCGGGCCGCCCCTCATGCGTCTCTTGCAGCATTCCAGCAGCCCTCCTACAGCTCCTGCAGCAGTGCGGCAACGATTCAGAGCCTCATGCAGCATTTTGTCGGCCTTCACACTACCTTTCCGCGATGACTCTCTTTCCGAACTCAGTGCATGCTCGATGCGATCGAATTGAAGCTGCCATGGATAACCTCCTTCCATGACGCTTGCGCTTCGTAGTTGACTTCTTCCACATGCCCCCTTACAGCCCATGCCCTCTCTGCTTCCAGAGGAGCCTCATCCTCCCTCCATCCAACCATAACCCCTCGGTGGTCCTCGAATGGAACCGTTGTCGCTTCCTCCTTTCCCACCACCCCCTTTGTTCTCCCACTGCCGACCGCGGAACGTACCCCCCTAATACTCCCCATCTTCCAATTTGTACTAGTTGCCCTCCAATCCGCTCACCTTTCAATATATCTGTGGCAGAGGCGCGTCGTCCTTTCACATGGCGCCACATGCTTTTTCTGCTCCCCGACATTTCTTAGAGACCCTCGCCCGCATATCATCTCTTTTATCTCCCGACTCCTCTTTTCCAACATTTCTCGAGCCCATTGTTACTCTACCCTCACATTTTGTTACTCTCCCACTTCGACCAGACTTCCATCAGGTTTCCTCCCAAATCATCACTACCTACTCCTCATCGATCTAATGTCCGGTCCTACGATCGTCGTTCAGGATCTGGATAGGTTTCCGCCATCAGTCTTCATAGCATACGGCCTCCGGCCGAGTCCCTACCCCAACTGGTGTACACCTCGCTTGACCTTGAGGATGTGATATTTTGTGGGCATGACATTGCTTCACCTCTCAGGCAGTCCCATGCCGAGTTCTACGCCCATTTCGGTTACATGTATCACAAATCTACAACAACCAGCCCACCATGACTACGCTTTTGATGTTTCACCTGATCCGCACACTAGAGGAGCCGCCCGAGTCTCGCCGACGCGCCCATGGGACCCTTCCCGACTCGACCTTGGGGACAAGGTCGCTTTTCAGGATGGGTGTATTGATGTGCATGTGTCTTTAGGTATTTTGTCATTTAGTGTCATTGTCTTGTAGTGGGGCCTCCATCTATATAAAGAGCTTCCCCTTAGGTAGTGAGAGTTATCTTTGAGTGTTAGTCTTTGGGTCTCTCTTTGGAGAGAGGAGTGCTTTGGAGGGCCCAGCCTCCGGATGTTTGGCGAAAGCTCATCTCTCAATTGTATCTTTTATTTCATGTAATGCAAGTTCGTGTTCTTGTTTTAGATCTTGATACGGCCTCCGCGTATCATCTATGTAACACAAGTAAGGGGTTAGCATGGATATGTGCTAGATTCTCCAATTCTAGAATAAGCCATGAATTTGTATAGAAAAAACTGGAGTGCTGCCAGCAATTTAGTTAGTACTCCAGCACATATAGAGACTGATTGATTCCCCCTCTCTAAACTACATTAATTAGTTCATATACAAAGATAGGGAATGATTGATTCCCTTTCCTGAACTAAATTAATTTAAAACACATAAAAATTGTAAGAGCATGTACGTGTGGGCTCCCAAACCTATGTAATAGTGATCCCTAAATAGTGACCAGAGAACAAGCCATATTTAAATAGAAACCTTGCGCCAAACAATCACAAGATCAAGAAATTAGCTAGGTTCAGCTATTTGAAATTTTATGAAGTACTAACTTATTCCTTACCCCTGCCTTAGAAACTCTCATTTCCAAATCATGGTTGTAGATCTCATATAAGTGTTGCCCAAACTCAGACCCTTCGTTACCTTCTTCCTTCAAACGACGTAGAAATAGCCACATATGAAGCACCAGCATAGAAAAAGTAGTTTTGAATGTTTTCTCCAGGTTAAAGACTGAAAACAAAATGCACGAGTAAATCATGGTAGCACGACACAGTAATTAGAAAAAAAATGCAATTAAAAACTATGCTCTAACAAGGAAGTCTCAAATTTAAAAGAAAAATAAAATAAAAGCAGGATCCTTAAGACAAATGTAATCTCGATTGCTTTGTGTAACAAGTAGAGACCAACAACAACACTCAAGCCTTTATCCCACCATAGTGGGGTCGGCTATATGGATCATTTGACGCCATTGCGCCCTATCTTTAATCATAGCCTCACTAATGCCGAAGTACATCATATCTTTCCTTATAGTTTCATTCCAAGTCTTTTTTGGTCTACCCCTCCCCCGTTTAACATGTCTAGTGACTAAACTCTCACAACGCCTAACAAGTGCCTCTAATGGTCTCCTATGTACATGTCCGAACCATCTTAAACGAGCTTCTTGCATCTTCTCTACAATTGGCGCCACTCCTGTCTTATCCCTGATACATTCATTCCTAATTTTATCCAGTCTCGTGTGGCCACACATCCACCTAAGCATTCTCATCTCCGCAACTCCCATTTTTTGCTCATGTACACCATTCACTGCCCAACACTCAGAACCGTAGAGCATTGCTGGCCTAATTGCAGTACGGTAAAACTTGCCTTTAAGTTTTAATGGTACTTTACGATCACATAAGATCCCAGACGCGCCTCTCCACTTCAACCAACCTGCTTGAATTCTATGTATCACATCATTATCTACACTTCCATTTTTTTGAATTATCGATACCAGATATTTAAAGCACTCACTACGGGAAATATCTTGGTCACCCAATTTAATGACGGAGTCATTCGACCTTCTTGCACTACTAAATTTAAGCTCTATATACTCCGTCTTTATCCTGCTCAACCAAAAACCCTTCTTTTCTAAAGTGTCTCGCCAAGATTCAAGTTTCGCGTTTACACCCTCGCGCGTCTCATCGACCAAAACAATATCATCTGCAGATAATAAACACCAAGGTATTGCTTGTTGGATATGTCCGGTGAGCTCATCTAAGATAAGGGTAAAGAGATAAGGGCTTAAAGCTGACCCTTGATGTAATCCAACAGCGATAGGGAATTCCTGTGTTAATCCTCCAGATGTCCTCACACTGGTCACTAAATTTGTATACATATCTTTGATTACGTCAATGTATGATACATTTACACCTTTATTTTCTAAGACACTCCACAAGACCTCTCTTGGAACCCTATCATAAGCCCTCTCCACATCGATAAACAACATATGCAAATATTTTTATCTTTCCCGATAATTGTCAATGAGTCTCCACAAGAGATGATAGCTTCCATGGTTCACCTCTCTGGCATGAATCCAAATTGATTCTCTAAGATGCTAGTCTCTCGTCTAACTCTTCTCTCTATTACTCGTTCCCATAGTTTCATAGTATGACTCATTAATTTAATTCCCATGTAATTGACACAATTTTGTAGATCTCCTTTGTTCTTATACAAAGGTACCAAAATACTTTCTCTTCATTGGTCTGGCATCCTCTTTGTCTTCAGTATCTTATTGAAGAAACTTGTAAGACATAAAATTTCTTCCCTCCCTAAGCATTTCTATACTTCAATGGGTATATCGTCTGGCCCAACCGTCTTTCCATTTTTCATGTTCTTCAGAGCGTCATCTATCTCTTATGCTTGAATTTTACGATAAAAAGTTATGTATCTATACTCCTCGGATTTACTTGCCTCTTCCAACTTTAGTTCATTGTCCTTTCCTACATTGTATAGTTGATAAAAATATCTTTTCCATCGCTCCTTAACAGTCACATCATCCATCAAAATCGTATTTGCTTCATCTTTTATGCATTTAACTTTGCTTAAATCTCTTGTCTTCCTCTCTCTAGCTCGAGCAATTTTATATATATCACGCTCTCCATCTTTGGTATCTAGTCGAAAGCTTGAATTCTTGCTTTACTTACTGCATTTTTAGCTTCTTTTTGGCGACTTTATACTTTGTCAAGTCTTCATCATTCCTACTAGCATATAATGTTTTGTAGCTGACCCTCTTTGTCCTCACTTTGTCTTTCACTTCCTTTTTACACCACCAAGATTCTTTTTGTGAGGGCGCACGACCTTTTGACTCTTCAAGTACGTTTTTTCCACTTATCCTTAAGTGAGAAGACATAACTTCTCATGTGACAGTAGGATCAACATAAGGATCATCAACTAGTTGTTCAAAAACTGATGCCTTACAAACAACCTGTTTTTCCTTTTTCAAGTTCCACCACCGAAATTTTGGCAACACTTTTGTCTTTCTCTTAAAGTTACTATATTTAATTTGCACATCCAATACCACTAGCCTATGTTGTGTTGTCAAACTTTCTCCTGGTATGACTTTACAATCCTTACAAATCTTTTTATCAATTTTGCGAGTCATAAAATAGTCAATTTGTGACTTATTTTGTCTGCTCTTAAACATAATTAAGTATTCTTCCCTCTTCATGTAGAACGTATTATAATAAGTAGAGACCAATTGGGTTAAACAAAAGAAAAGAGGAGAGGCCATGCAACACATGACAATAGTTCATCCTGGTTAACATTTTAATTTAAATTAGTAATTCCAGATTTATTTAAATTTAAAAAAAAAAGAATTATCCACATGGATAATTGTTAGCTTTCTTTAAATATAAATAATTACCCTTAATGTTTTGTTTGAATTTTATATAAATAAATTCATTTTTTATTTTTATTTTAAATTTATTCGGATAAGATTAGATTCTTAAGTTATCTTGTAAACCTATTTTATAGAAATAAAGATGTATGGCTAGTAAATATATTGAATATTTGATTAAATGAATTGAAATTGATTTCCTCCCCTCTATCATAATCTCTTTCTCACTCAAAGTGGGTCCCACAATTTTTTACTTGGCTCGATGCGTCCTAAAGCTGCTTTAGTTGTTCCTAATTCCTATCAAAGCATACAACACACAGCATCTTAACCAAACGAATCTCACCGCTGTGATATAACTGTCTTGTGTCCAATATGTGCCTCTGCATTAGGTTATGCAAGATCTGCAGCCTCATTCGATCATATGACAGTGCCCAACTCCGCATGTGAATTGCTTGCTAATCACTAACAATCTTGTTCGCAAGCAAAATTGTGTAGTCGCACCACGCAACCAGTTCGACTAGGTGCCACTGTTGCTTCGACTCTTCCTGCATTTATGTTGCCCGCAACCTCGCAAAACTACTCCAATTAGTCGTATCAGGCTCTGACCTTAGTATATCATCAACTAAATTAATAGCAGGGATGATCCCAGCATTGAATATATCGGCAGATAAGAATATCTATCCAACATTGATAAAAATGACATTACTACGAATATAAGCCGAAACGTCACCGGATTGAGTCTCCACAATTGTTAAAGTAGCCATACATCATTCTCCTAAACGAGAACTTGATTTAGCAGCTCTTTCCAAAAGGCATAAATGCAACTAAAAAATATTTCCCGGATAAGATTCACAACCAGGGGGTCTTCTTAATAGAAGTGACATTTGACGATAAGCTTGTGCCTGTTTGGAGAGACCATCATAAATTATTGAAGTATGTCGTGCACGATACATAAAATATTCAGCCAAAGCTGCTCCCGTATAGGGAGTGAGATATTGTAGAAGGTGAATCTGTTGTTTCGGCGACTACAATAGTGTATTTCCTTCCTGAAAAGTAACCACTACTTGAGCCACGGAAGATGTTTTTTGTCCAATAGCTACATAAACACAACATTTTGTCCTTTCTAATTGATAATTGTATATGTGGCTACTGTTGTTTTACCAGTGTGTCTCCAATAATTAATTCTCGTTGCCCACGCCCTATATTGATCATTGATTCAATGGAAATAAGTCTCGTTTGAAGGGGCCCATATACAGAACATCTTTAAAAGCCATTAAGCCGTTCGAAAGAGCCCAGACTCGATTACATAAAGTGGAAATGTAAGCAGATGAGTATCGAACGAATGAATACTCTGAGATACAACGAAAAAAAACCAATTTGATTAATGCTAATTTAGATAGTTTGAAACGATCAGAAACTTTTAAAAACGATATTATTTTCTTTAAACAACAAAAAGAAATTAATCGGATTCGACAACAAGTTTTTCAACAAGCCTTAAAAAGAGCTCAAGGAACTTTGAATAGTTGTGGAAATGGAAAGAGTCAGTGATTCCCTCCGCTCCGCTCTCCTTACGCTATGGCGACACCACCACTCAGTCCTACTCCTACCCCATTTACAATGCCTCTGTAAATTTGGGGACGGCTTCCGAGTTGAATAGACCCAATTATCCTAACCGGAGTGTTTCTTTCACTTTCCTTTTGTGCTCGCAATGTAAACGACATCTTCTCACTCACGCCCCACCTGACCTCGAGTCTCTCACCTATGTTGATTGGGACACCAATGATGCTCATGTTCGCATGTGGCTTGCAAACAATCTCTTTGATGAATGTTTGTGATGCAACATGCGTCGCATCAACGCATTATGTCTTTATTTTACTCGCATATCTTTATTTAAGCACACGTATATTTTTATCATTCATGTTCTCGTTTATTTTGTGTCGCGCACATCGTGTGCACTCGTTGTTACGACTTATTGGAGTGATCGCCCAATACGACTGTAAATAAAATGATTCGTCAAATTATGTATAATGATAATTAAGGCAAGCACTCAAAATCGATCTATTAAAATTAAACATTTTAATTTAGGTAAATTGAAATTAAAGTTAAAATTAAATTTTGGGAATTAATCTATGATGAAAAGAGAATAAATCTTTTGAAAATTCCTAACACTTAAATCTCTTACTCTAAAAGAAAATTGTCATTTATCAAAATTACCATATTCTCCAAATTAAAATCTAAAAAGAAAATCACTTTCTTTTCGTAATGTAGAAGAGAAGGTTTCTAATGGGGATCGGCCGCATGTTCGTGATCAAAGGAGATCGGGTCACCACTCGGCGGAACCCATATTTGCAGATTTGTCGGAAATGCGTTGATCGGATCGATCCGAGACCGCGAGCGAATCCGGGGCATCGTTTTACATTTTATATGTATTTTATTTTATTTTTTGGGTTTGTATTTAGTGTTTTAGGACACCGGGCGTAACGGGCAATCATAGTCGTTCACGTCAGGTGCCCAACCGCCCCTCCCGTTATAAATAGGTGTGGGTGTTCTGATTTTCATTTCATTGTTGAATTTGTGAGCGAATCCAGATCCGGCAATCATTCGTGGTGCGATGCTGCAAGCCCACGGTGCGAAGTCTCGGCTAATTTCAGTTATCTTTTTTCTTATTTCGTTTTCAATTCACTATTTTCCCGTGAACCATTAAAGTTCCCGGCGTGGACCACTGTTCGGATACCTCTACCCACGATCTCTTCATCCTGAAGGAGAAAACCGTCGTAACTCCCACAACTTCACGCCTTAATCGAAAGGAAGCCATCGTTCCCTCTCTTCCCACGATCGATCGATGACGACACCATGGTTCAATGAAACCTTCTCACGCTATTCCCTCCCTGAAGGGTTCCAGGCGATTGTTCATCGCCTACCTCACCATTACAGGCCCTTCTCGATCCCGTCCCAAACAACCGTTGCCTACATCAGATCCCAGAACTCCTCCGACTGTTCCAGATGCGGTTTCCAGCGCTGGGAACTTATCAGAGAGCAGCGCCTACTCTCCCTGCTGTCGGAACCCTCCATCCAAAGCCGATTGGGAGTCACCAAGAAGCAGTTTGCCTCATTTCCATCCCCTGTCCAGCCTTGCCGAGCTTGTTCTTCACGTCCAGACAAACTCGCAAGTACTCCAGCAGCAAGTTCTCAAATCCTGAGACCAAATCAGTGCAGAATTTGGCCTTTCCCTGACTCTAACAGCAATCACAAGGCTGTCCAGGATTTTGTTCAGCATCCCTTACCTTCCATCACAGCCATTGCATCCCCTTTTCCACATTCAAGCACCTCAGCCCACTATGTCGTTGCTTCCCGATCCTCAGATTTTCGTCGTTGCCGCATCCTTCCGCCGCCGCTGAACCACGATGTTCGTAAGTGCTTTTATTGTAGTGTGTTTTATTGTTCTATATTAAATACTTGGATGTTATCGCATATTTTCAGTGGAAATCATGACTTGATTTTCTATTTGTTTCCTTACCTTGTTCTCCAATAAATCATTCGGAAAATTCGTAGTTGAAAGCACCATTTGTGAAAAGAATGTGATTACTTGCTTACACGCGCGAAAATTATTGTGAACACCATGTTGATTTGCTGACCGTGTATAAATTAATTACTAACGTTGAATTCCGGATTAATTCAAAACATGCATGCATCATTTAGATTGGGCTTGATCGCATTCATTTTACACATCCACTTAGATTTGCATTAGCGTGTCGGCACCACCATTTATCACAACCTTATTCTCACAGCCCGTCCTGCGTCAGTTTCTCTTACCATAAGAAGAGGAGATTCTCCCCCTATTAAAAGTCAGCCTCCTTCATTCCAGGGGCAACCTGGAAAATATCGGAAAACAGAGTTTCTCCGTTTTTCGGGATCCATTCCGACGTCCCTTAGCCCTACAACACCATCTCTCCCTCCATTCTACGCACGACCAGCGCCTGGCGCCGCCCTCCACCACTACGAGCACCGGCATCCCATCCCCGTTCCCTTTTGTCGTCGTTTTATATTAAAAGTAAGAGCGTGTTTTCCTTAATTTTTATTGAGCCTATTTGTCGTCAATTTTATATTCGCACATCTTTTCATTTCTCTAATTGCATGTATGTGGATCGTTAATTCATTTTAATCATATGTTCTAATATTGGCTCTTTATGCGTGTGTGCGAGCCTGAGGTCGATTATCTCATGCGTTATTCGCGAAAATCTCTCTTGCGCTCCATATTTTAAAAAGCACTCAAAATTTATTATTTAAAAACGAACTCGAGATTCTTTTTTACGTCAGTTTCATATCAGAAGGTTGTGTGCTTCACTTCTATCGTGAATTAGACGATCCTTGTTTAAACGTTTTATTTTTATTTAAATGTAAGGAATTAAAAGTAAACAAAAAATTATTTATTTCAATTTTGACGTATTTTAATAATGAATATTTTCCACTCATCAAAAAATTTAACATGGGTATTTTAAAAGAGGGCAAAATTTTCTTTTAGAATGTTTTCATTATTAAAAAAAGTTTTATTTTCATTTTTAAAGTTTAATTTATTTCTAATATATCTCTATATATATACCCTTAAATTATTTGCTCTATTGAGTCCAAAAAAAATTATTATCATGCTCTTTCGGGTTTCTAAAATAAAACCTTTTATCTCCCATTAAAATATTTAACAATTTTAAATATTTAAGCATTTTAAAATAAATTAATTTTGAATTAAGAACTTTAAAAAAATCAAAGTATTTTAAAATTAAAAAATTGTCTCTTTGAAACAATAATAATTAAAGCTATCTTAAATATTTAAGTATATAAAAAAAATTAGAGAGTAATATGAGAGATTTAAATGCTCAAATAAAAAATTAATTCACCAATATAAAATACGGACTAAATGGGTTTCACGACTCAAGTAGCAACAGTCGGTCTCATGTACACTCATAGCATGAAGAGAACACAAACAATAAGCACTTCACACACACCCGAGCGATTTTTATGGACGTCTAGAACCTGATGAGTGTGTGGACTTGTGTCATAGTATGGAGTATTTTTTGAGTGGGAGTCAAATATCTTTGAGTAGGCAAGTCAAGTATGTGATTCGTAGGCTTAAGGGACCCGCATTAGATTGGTGGAAATAACTAGAACGCATGAGAGATAAGTTATGGTTGCCTCTCGTATCTACTTGGGTTGAGTTTAAAATGGAGTTGTGCAAACACTATGTTTCCCTCGACTACCTTCAAACCATGTACCGCAGATTCCATATCTACAACAGAGGGGTTTATCGGTGGATGAGTACACCAGCAAATTTTTAGTCATTCAGTCTAGGTTAGATATTCAAGAGGGCGAGATGATGATCGTATCCCGTTAAATGCACGGGTTACACTATTCCATTAGGGACCAACTAGAGTTGCACAATTATCGCAATTTAGAAGAAGTTTCTAGTATGGCTCGTAGAGTGGAGTCGGAGTTTAGTTCTACTGATAGACCTCTCTCTAGTCTCGCTGTTGCCCCCACTTTCAGGGTCATAGATTCCCTTAATGTTACGACTCCCATTAGCACTTTGGCCTAACCTACCTCCACCATCATACTCCTTCAGTCATAGAGCTTCTTCCCTAGCCCCAACTCCCGGAAGGAGAGCGTCTTAGTCTTATCGTCCCGACTGAAATTGTGACTCCATTTACTCATATATCACAACCTTTAGTCGCCGAGTTTCTTCCTGAGCCCCTGCTTTAGGAAGAACTTGAAAGTGATGTGTCACTCATCTTAGATTATATCGATTCGATCTCCACATTTCCTAACGCTCCTAGTCTACTACATCTGCACATCCTTGAGCCGGAAGACATTATGCTTGACATTCGCTTGTCATTGACACCAGAGCCATCACCTTGTATTGATTTTGTATTTGGTGATCGTACTCTTATTATGCCTCACGATCCTATATGTCTAAACAAGCACAACGAACTTTAATATCAAATTAAATATCTATTTAGAAACATTTGTATTGAGAGGTTAATAACGATGCCTAGGAATTTCACGCCCGTAGGGACACATGTTTTAGAGGATTTCTCTGGAAATTTTAAATGTTATATTTGGGATCAATTTTAAATTTTCTTACGTTAGTCAGATTCTATCGGGTGATATGTTTGGAGTAATTAATCTTGCTATAGTAGACATTCGTAGGTATCTGACATGAGAGCGTTTGATGCGACGTGATTTAATGATTCCACAGGTTGGGCCTACTTTCTTCCTACCTTGCTTCTTTGAAACCCGCTCTCCCTCATTGAATGTTACTCGTCTCTTTGATGCTCTGATTTTAACTGATTATTTAAATATCATGCATAAAATTATGACTAAAATCTTTCGAGCATCTTCGGAAAACTATAATTCCATGGTTGATTTTATCACCGGGAATTATATTTTTCCGAAGGAGATTGGTTTCCTGCATTTTTCAGGAAAGGGAGTTTGCATACAGGTCATAAGCTGCAGCGAAGGATCCTTCATTTGCCCCACTACCTACCACAACCCAGAGTTACCCACACACCGTTTCATTTTCAGACTTATCTTGGTGGAATCTACTCAGGTCTTGGATATACAGCAGCATGACAGTAGTGGAGCATTTTCAGATCGATGGTCTGACATCTTTGTCGCAGGCTACACTCTCGACAGGGTCGAGGTCCTTCAACCCCGGGAGAATTGATGCAACCTGCATCGCATCATCGCATTATGGTTTTATTTTACTCGCATATCTTTATTTTAGCGCACGTCAATTTTTATCACGCATGTACTCGTTTATTTTTTATCGTGTACATTGTTCGCGCTCGTTGTTACAGCTTATTAGAGTAATCACCCAACAAGACTGATAAAATGATTCGTCAAATAAGGTATAATGATAATTAAGTCAAGCACTCAAAATTGATCTATTAAAATTAAACATATTTTAATTTAGGTAAATTGAAATTAAAGTTAAAATTCAATTTTGGGAATTAATCTACTATGAAAAGAGAATAAATCTTTTGAAAATGCCTTACCCTTAAACCATTTACTTTAAAAGAAAATTGTCATTTTTCAAAATTACCATATTCACCAAATTAAAATCTAAAAAAGAAAATCTCTTTCTTTTCGTAATGTAGAAAAGGAGGTTTCTATTACCAGAAGAAGAGGACATTACCCTATTAATAGTCGGCCTGCTTCATTCCAGGGGCAGCCTAGAAAATATCAGAAAATAGAGTTTCTCTGTTTTCTGGGATCCAACCCAACGACACCATCCCTCCCTCCAGTCAACGCCCACGCACGTCCAGCACCTGACGCCGCCCTCCACCACCACTCCGAGCGTCGGCATCCCATCCTCGTTCCCTTTTGTCGTCGTTCCTGACGATCTCTGCTTCAAAATCGAGCCCAACTACTTGGAAACGATGGAGCCCTTTCAACTGCCTTCAGTCCCCTTCGTGCAACCACCAGTCCCATCGTGAGCCTCCCACGACCTCTTCGTGTGTGTTCCATATGGGATCGACTGAGTCCTCTTTGGATTTGTAGCCTCGGGCCAGCCGAATCCCGCTTCTCATATCATTCGGGCCTTGCCAGTTACATACAGTTGTTCCCCCTTTTGTTCCTCTTGTTTGGATTAATCTTGTTGTTTCATTCGTCGCCGCAGATATACCTCTCACCGGGCCTCCCGCTCACATCATGTTAGAGTAACATTATGCTTCATATTTATTAGATAATTAAAAGTCAGAGTTTGCTTGCCCTAGTTTTTATTGAGCCTATTTATCGTCAATTTCATATTCGCGCATTTTTTCATTTCTCTAATTGTATGTCTGTCGATCGTTGATTCACTTTAATCATATGTTCTAATATTGGCTCTTTATGCATGTGTGCGAGCCTGGGGTCGATTATCGATTGTCGTTATTCGTGAACGTCTCTCTTGCGCTACATATTTAAAAAAGAACTCAAAATTATTTTTTAAAAACAAACTCGAGATTCCGGTTTACATCAGTTTGTTAATCATCTGTTATGAAGACACTGTCAAAGTGATGTAGACTAAAAATTTTAGAAAATATTTTGTGATAAATTAAGAAGCACAACTTAGTAATTTAAAACGCGCTACGATCCCAAGAGAGTAGGTTCCTCATCAGTAAATGCAGAACTTAATCATTTTACTTAAACATTTAGCGAGAGATCAAGTGGGTTAGTACGTCGCAGGTGTTTCGCAAATGAAAAGTTGCAAATCAAACAAAGAGAATGAGAAAATAACTGCAGCGGAAGAGAACATGTGCAAGCAAATGGATGTGACCACTTCAAATTAAACTAACAGAGAGGTAGCCGAAATTATACCAACAGTGAATCGAGTTGAATGGGTATGAGTATGGGATATGGGTTTCAATCAAAAAATGGAAATGATTGGTGTGGGCTCGGGATGCAGAGGGGGGTGGGATTGGAACCAGTGGGAATGAAGGTCGGGGGGGGGCTAGGGGGATGATGTGGGAAAAGTCGATTGGGAACAACGGGGTCTTTGTCAGGTGGGGCTTAAAGTTCGCTTTTGATCTCTGACAGAGGGTGGAGAACGGCTAAAGGAAGGATCAGGTGAACATGTACAATAAGTCGTGAACACAGAGGATAGACTCGTCGCAATCGTCGGGGGAGGACCGGGATGAGGTCGTTGGAGGTCGATTGGCCCTCAAGGAGGTGCGGCGAAGGAGTTTGTGGCTTCTGCTACTGCAGGGTGGTGCGGAGAAAGGAGATCAGTCGGCGCTGGAAGGGTTCGATCCCGCAGATGGAGGGTCGGGAGTGGCTCGGCGGACGTCATCCTATCCTCTGGAGGGGTCGACGGTGAGGATCAAGGCTCTGGCCGAGAGAGACAGAGGGAAATGCGGAGGTGTGCTTGAGGGGAACCAGGCGAAGACAAAAGGTCTCATTCGGTTTTTTTCCAGGTTGTTTTTAAGCGTGGGTTAGGGTAGGTTTAAATAAGGAAAATGATATAAGAAAAAAAATCTCAAATCACTTAAGAGGAGGAGAGAAAAGTCACCATGGGGAATTGCACTTAGACTTTTGGTGCTACTCACAATGCAATGATATATTAAAAAAAGTCTCAAACCCTTTAAGAAGGGGGGGAGTCATCGTGGGAAATCAATGTAAACTTTTGGGCACTACCCACAATTAAATAATATTCATAAATTAAATTAATAATTAAATTTTTAATGCAATTTAATTTCCATTTTATCATAATTTTTATTTACTAGCATACCATATGCTCCAGTGATGACGGACCTGTTTATTTAAGGTCTTATTGATTGGTAAAGCCAATAAACTGGAATTGGAAAAACATACAACGAACCAACGACATGCAACATGACTGCGAACAAACATTAATTGATTCAAAGTGCGAAAGCATAAATTAAAATACACAGATATTTAAACAGATGCGTCATGGGGCGCATCAATTCCCCGGGGTTGAAAGAACTCGACGCGACGAGAAATTACCAAAACCTGCAATAGAGAGATCGGGTCAAAGACGACAAAGATCAGAGGCACTGACCCAAGAACTGTCAGAGATGCTTCTGCCTTTCCAAGATATGAAGTAACACTGATACGTGCCTATATGCATCTGAAGTTCAAGAACGTCCAATACATGCTCAATCTCCTCAAGGGTGGGTGTAGATGGGGGTAAAGTAGTTTGTGGAGTGTGGTTGGGTAGGAGGGGGGTGGACTGGGGGCAGCAATCGGAGACTCACCAAAGAAAGGCAAAAGGTCGGTAATGTTAAAAATGGGGAAGGTACCGAATTCAGTTGGTAGGTCTAGGAGATATGCACAAGTGTCTAGTCTCTTTTTAACCTAAAATGGTCCAAACCGTCATTGTCACAGTTTATGATAAGTACCAACAGGAAATCTCAATTTCCTAAAATAGGTAAGAACTGAATCGTCTTCTGAGAAATATAACTCTCGATGATGTTCGTCAACCATACTTTTATATTTCTCAGAAAATGCTTGCAGACTGTTAGCAAAAATTTATGCAAAGATTTTAAGTGATCAATATAGGACAGAACATCAAAAGAGGTTATTTCAAAAGAAAGAGAATGACGATCAAGTAAGAGGGGTATCGAATAGACATAGACTACTTCAAAGGGAGATTTAGTGGTAAAGCGATTTTTTGGGCTATTATATGTGAATTCCGCTTGCGAAATAACCAAATCCCATTGATGCGGGTGCTCTCCAGTTAAACATCTAAGAAAATCACCTAAACTTTGATTTACTACCTCGATTTGCCCATCAATCTAGGGATGATATGCACAACTAAATTCTAGTTTAGTTTCTAATTTACCCCGTAAAGTTCTCCAGAAATAACTCATAAAACAAGTGCCTCTATCAGAGGTAAAAGTGCGAGGAATCTCATGTAAGCATACAACCTCGGGGAAGAAAAGATCAGCGACGTGAGTAGCATCCGAAGTTTTTTCACATGGTATAAAATGTGTCATTTTTTAAAATCGATCGACTGTGACAAAAATCGAATATACCCTCATTTTTGTTCGTGGCAAAACGACCACAAAATCCATGGATATTTCATCCCATGGTTTTTCTAGGATGGACAAAGGAGTGCATAATCAGGTGTTCTGCGTGTGACCTTTATACATCTGACAAGTGGAACACTTTCGAACTAAGTCGGTGACATCCTCCTTCAATTTGGGTTAACATAATCGGGAGCTAGCGAGGTCCAAAAGTTTGGACTGTCGAACATGTCCCCCTAAACCTGAGTGAAGCTCGCTAAACAGGGTATCCCATAGTTACTTCGCAAATACAAAGGCGGATTCCTCTAATAAAAAACCTTTGCTGAAAATATATTTCGTGGTGGAATCAATTCTACTAGCCGAGCATACAACCCAAATCTCAATAAAGTATGGATCAGAGGAGTACAAATCCTTCTGTGAGTTTAAGTCCTGAATATTTGGTTGTAACGTGACTAGGAGATGCGCTCTTCGATTAAGTGTGTCTGCAACACTATTCGAGATTTCGGGTTTGTGTTTTAAATGGAATGTGAATTCCTAAAGATAAGTTGCACACTTCGAATGTTTCGTACTTCTTTCTGTGAGTTAAGATGCCTAAGTGCATCATGATCTGTATTTAAAATGAATTCACGATGAATCAGATATTGCCACCAGTGATGTAAAGCATGAATGATGGTATAAAACTAGAGATCGTAAGTGTGAGTACCGAGTTTTTGCATCGTTCAATTTTTCACCAAAGAAGGCGATGGGGCGATCTTCCTAACTAAGAATGGCACATATGCCAATAATCGAAGTGGCATGGTCAACCTCAAAAATCATCTCATAATTGGGGAGCGATAATGCAGGGGCACTGATCAGCTTGTCTTTCACAAGAGTGAAAGCACGTACTGGCTTGTCGGTCCAAATAAAATAACCTTTCTTAAGGCAGTGGGTCACATAAGAAAGATGAGGGTGTTAAAGTTCCTAATGAACCGACGATAAAAGGAGGCTAACCCGTGAAATCCACGAGCTTCAGCAATATTTTTCGGGCTAGGTCATAATCTAATCACTTTGACCTTTTCGGGGTCAACTTTGATGCCTTCAGACGAAACGATATACCCCAAAAAAAATCAAACTATGAGTCAAGAAAGTATACTTCTGAAGATTACAAAGTTTATTATCTTGCAAGATTTGCAAAACCAATTGTAGGTGCCCTAAATGCTAGTCTGGATCTGTACTATAAATCAATATATCATTGAAATAGACGACTACACAAACTCCAATCAACGGTCGCAGTACCCCCCTAGGACTAGAGATAAGCAGCCTAATGCAATTTCTCATGCTACTACACCTAAACCACCTTTGTTGAACCATACTATAGGGCCAACTAGTGCCCTTACACCCTCGCTTTCCTCATCTGAAGGCAAAGAGATTATTGGCTCCCAACTCCGAGGTCTTTCGTTGTTTTAAGTGTATGGAGCTAGGACACAAATCCTCTGAGTGTCCCTGTAGACAGTTTGTAGGTAGTCGTTGAATCTGAGGATGGTCAGGAACCTGAGTACGGATTATTTCTTAATGAGACTTAGACTAAAGAGGCAAACAACAACGAAGTAGAGGTTGAGGGAGAGCAAGCATACCAGTTAGTATGCATTCTCCTACATAGTCTGCTCTCCCCTAGGACTCTGGTTGAGGATAAGTGGTTGAGGAATAATGTCTTCGGTACCACCACACACATTCTGGGGCAATTGAAAATGTATGGAAAATTGGACAAATGATCATGTTAGCCTTACTTTTATTGGATATGAGTGAAGGACCAAGCATATACCGGATGGGAGTAAGTCTATGTCGGCTAGACCTTGTATAGATATTATGTCTGTCGTCTAGACAAATATCGACTATACATCAGGCCGATGTTTTGAATATCGACTTGATGACAAGCTGATATAGTGTATATCGACTGGACTTAATGTTGACTAGAATGTCTGTCAACATAGTGTATGTCGACTAGACTCTCTGTTGATATAGTGTATATCGATTGGACTTGATATCGTCTGGACAAATATCGACTAGACATCAAGCTGATATTTTGAATATCGACTAGATGTCAAGTCGATATAGTGTATATCAACTGGACTTAATGTCGACTAGAATGTTTGTCAACATAGTGTATGTCGACTAGACTCTCTGTCGATATAGTGTATATCGACTGGACTTGATACCGACTAGACAAATATCGACTAGACATCAAGCCGATATTTTGAATATCGACTTGATGTCAAGTCGACATTGTGTATGTCGTCTGGACTTCAAGCCGACATAATGTTTACTCTGATCTTAAATCATGGGTCAGCGGTTAAAGAGACGTGCGGTTCATAAGTACTGACATATAAATATATGTACAATTCTTGGGGTTCTGAATTATTTTTAGAATTGAGTTCGACTCTTCCAAAATAAGAGAACACGTAGCCACCGCCGACGTCGATGCTTTCCGAAAGCACCAAAGGCACTCTTTCGCGAGACTGAAATCCGACAGTCATTCCTCTCCTGGAACTGAAGCTAGTACTTCGTGGAGACGTAGAGGACGATCACTTTCCAGCCCGTTTTTGTTGGACGATTGGAGTGGTGTTTCTGGCGTTTGTGTGGATACTCCTAGAGATGTGAATCTAGTTCTACGTTTGAGTACTCAAACAACATTCCTTCTTCTCGGAATTTGATTCCGACGCAGGTACAATCATCTTCTTCTTGATTTATTGGTTTTCACAATATAAATTTCATTGGGTTTCTTGAAAATTCCGCTGCGCATTTGATGCCCTAGAAACCCAACACTGAACTCATCCAAAAGGAACACATTAGAGAGAACATGAATCCCTGCGCCGTTCCCGCACTCTTAATTCCAAAGAAGGATGGAACCTGGCACATGTGTGTGGACAGCTGAGCCATAAATAAAATCACCATTAAATATCAATTTCTGATTCCCTGATTGGACGATATGCTCGACAAGCTCAGTGGATCCAAAATCTTTTCTAAAGTAGATCTCAAGAGCCGATATCATAAAATTCAGATCCGACCCGGGGACGAATGGAAAACCGCCTTTAAAACAAAGACTTATATGAGTGGTTTGTTATGCCCTTTGGACTCTCTAATGGCCCTACTACCTTCATGCGATTGATGCACCAAGATATATCTCCTAAGTCTCTAAAATCATGAAACTCTACCTGCTCTTGAATAGCATAATGGAGTCTATATAGATAGCGAGACACAGCCATATCGTCTTCCTCCCGTATGTCCAACCTAGACTGAAGAATAAGAAACCGGTTGGTGTAATCATCCACCGAGAGTTTCTGTCGGAGGTTATGATATTTGCGATAAATTTTTTGAAGATAATCTGAGAGAACACATAACGCTTACTTAGTTGGGTTTTAAATTCTACCCAGGCTAAGTTATTAAAGGCACAGGGGGCACCGAGACGCAAAGGGGTCCTGGATCCTACGCGCGCACCTGAGGCACGTGAGGCGCAAAAATAAATAAAAAATAAAAATACAGTTTATTAAATGCAAAAACACATAAAATAAATCTACCATCAAATCATCACACTAGAATTTCATATATCACAACTCCAATGGCTACTTTTTAGATTGTGTTTCACAAATATTTAGGGTGCAAGTGCTGCAACTTGCTGCAATCACAGAGATTTTGCGTCGTTATTCTTCATTGGTGGGGTTTAGAAGCGCAAATACTAATGATTAACCCACTACTTTTCGCGGATCCAAGTCCGTTTTGAGTTAGCTGGGGTGGTCGGGGTTCAGCGGCCTCCTGTGCGGGGGTTTGGGGGCAACACCCCGAAGCATTTTTTTAGCAGGTTTAATTATGTAATTTCACCATTACGGTGCAACTTCCTTTACTAGATGGTACATACAAATAAGAAATCATGTAATTTAACCCTGAGATCATGTTTTTGCCCACCTCCAAAAAAAATTCAGTAATCAGGTTGAAGAAAAGCCCTTGAAAGGACCAAGCGCGCCTTTGGTGCGCCTAGGAGCTGGTAAGGCACGTGCCTGGGGAGCGCCTGGGGTGCGTCTGGGCGCGCCTGAGGCACCTCGCCCGCCTCTGCCTTGCAGAGGCGAGGCCTGGTGCCCCCGGCGCCTCAGGCGCGCTCCTTAATAACATAATACCCAGTGGTGATAGGGGCTAAACCTAAGCTAAAACATGTGCGCTCCATTTGGACCCACCAGGCTAGTGTTGGTCCCTTATGCCTAAGAGTGGCATACTCTACCGTCCATTCACTGGCATTTCATTCTGCATACCATGAATCATTCCATACACGCGCACCAATCTAGGCATCCTTTGAGTTATACTCATCCCTCAAAATCTCCTACATCTAACTTAATGTCATCATCTCATCGTGATTGATTTCGGACCTCAGAATATTGGGGAATGGGTACCTTTTCCCTAGAGTTTTGGGGGTTGTTAGGTTGAGGGGCTTGATTTCTGCCCAAGTGGATGGTAGCCTCAAGGTTATTAACAGAAGTCCTTAATCCATTCATAACTTGTCGGGCATCCCCCATGTTGGTGGTGAGTATCTTAACCAATTGCATGAGGTTTCCTATGCATTAGTTTAAGCCATTGACACTCACTTCTAGGCACTCTACTCGTTTATCCATTTTTTAAGATCTTGAAAAATTTTAATGATAAAAATTGAATGATTTTCATTTTTAAACTCGAAAGAGCAAGGAATATATATATATATATATATCAAGGTTTTAAATGTCGGCTGACATGTCCGACATGTCGGCCGACATGTCCGACATGTCGGCCGACATGTCATGTTTAATTAGAAAACGACTTGCATAATAAAAAAAATATAGGTTGTGGCGTTTTCGAAAATGTCGGCCGACATTTTGTATAAAACCCGACATTAAGGCCGACACGCAATTTTCATTATAGCGCAACATTTTGAAATGTCGCTTAAATTGAACTGGGCAGCTTTTGTTTACGCGGTTAAATTGTATTTTATGCTATTTACATGATAGTTTTATGTGCTATGAACTTTCTTACTTTCTACATTACCACTCCTAGCATCTATAATTTTATTAGTGCGTTCACAGTGTTACAAGGTTTAATATTTCTTAGGGCATTTATGAGTGCGTTATTACAAAGTCTAATATTTCAATGTTGAATAGGTCCTTGTTGAGTGGCAACACTTATGAATGGTTTCATTTTCTTCCATTCCTTGCTCTTCCACCAAGGCATCCTCCTTAATTTCACTCATTCTTTGATTGATCATTGTCAAGTGTCAACATAATGTCTGAAAATGAACAAAAAATCCTTGCAAAAAAACAAAATTAATATATTAAGATATACAGATGAAAATAGATGAATGATTAGAAAGATAATAATATTTGAAGATAGATTTGAGTATTTAGGAAATATATACAAGTATACAACTACTAATAAAGCTAAGATATTATGTTACAAGTTACAATATAAATATTTTTTAGGAATCCGACATTTTAAAATGTCTCCGACATGTCTTCGACATCCGACATCTAAAAACTCAATCCGACATGTCCCCGACATCCGACATTTAAAACATTGATATCTATATATATATATATATATTTATTTATTTATTTATTTATTTATTTTTTAAATAAAGATCTTTATTGAAAGAAAAAAATCTTAACTTTAACACTCAACTAAAAGTTTTTTTTTAAACAATGAATCGCTTGATTCACGATAGGAATGAATCAAACCACTCTGATACAAACTAATGTAGACTAGATTTTTTAGAAAATATTTTGTGATAAATTAAGAAGCACAACTCAGTAATTTAAAACGCGCTACGATCCCGAGAGAGTGAGTTCCTCGTTAGTAAATCCAGAGCTTAATCGTTTTACTTAAACATTTAGCGAGAGATCAAGCGGACTAGTGCGCCGTTTCACAAATGAATAGTTGCAAAACAAACAAAGAGCATGAGAAAATAACGGCAACGGAAGAGAACGGGTGCAAGCAAATGGATGTGATTACATAAAATTAAATTGCAAATATTTAACTAATAGAGAGCCGAAATTATACTTGCAATGAGCCCCCGAGTTGAATGGTTATGAGTAGGGGATATGGGTTTCAGCCAAAAAATTGGAAATGATTGGTGTGGGCTCGGGCAGCAGAGGAGGGAACGGGATGTTAACCAGTGGGTATGAAGGTTCGGGGGGCTGGGGAATGATGTGGGGAAAGTCGACTGGGAACAACAGGGTTTACGTCAGGTGGGGCTTAGGGTTGGCTTTGATCTCTGGCAGAGGGGGTGGAGACCGGCAGAAGGAAGGAGAAGGTGAGCAGGTACATTAAGTCGTAAACACAGAGGATGGGCCTGTCGCAATCGTCGGGGGAGGATCGGGATTTTGTGGCTTCTGTTCTCAGTCGACCAGCCCTCAAGCAGGCGCGACGGAGGAGTTTGTGGCTTTTGTTGTAGGGAGGTGTGGAGGAAGGAGATCAGTCGGTACTAGAAAGGTTCGATCCCGTCAGTGGAGAGTCGGGAGTAGCTCGTTGGACGTCATCCTATCTTATGCAAGGCTCGTCGGCGAGGATTGACGCTCAGGCAGTGAGAGACGGAGGGAAATGCGGGAGGCGTGCTGTAAGGGAACCGAGCGAAGACAAAAGGTCTCATTCGGTTCTTTTCCATGTCTTTAGGCGTGGGTTAGGGTAGGTTTAAATAGGGAAAATGATATTAAAAAAGGTCTCACATTTAAGAGAAGGGGAGAAAAATCACCATGGGGAATTGCACTTAGACTTTGGGTGTTACTCACTATACAATAATTTTAAAAAAGTTCCAAATCTTTTAAGAGGCGGAGAAAAGTCACCATGGGGAATCAATGAAAACTTTTGGGCTCTGCCAACAATGCAATTAATTTCAGAATAAAGAATATTCAAAAATTAAATTTTTCGTGCAATTTAATTTTCCATTTTATCATAATTTTTATTAACTTGTGTTGAGAGTTATTATATTTAAGTCTATGTGTTTAGTCCCACACCGGCTAGCGGTGTTTTGTGTCTTGTTGTATTGCTATTTAATACCCCCTTTGTGGAAGAATAAAATTACACCTTCTATTTCTCTTTTCTCCTAATTTCTAACATGGTATCAGAGCAGGAATTGATTCCTCCCTGAAATTTTGGTTGCCCTAGAGCGACGTACAATTTCTCGGTGGCTTCCTCTCTTTGATTCCCGCCTCTTCCTCACGACTCGATCTCGTCCCTGCGCTGTTATAGCCCCCGTCGAGTTGCTCCCTTCCCGCTCCCGTCGACGGAATCGTCGTTAAATTCCATCGACGGGAGTGGCCTCTCTTCCCTCGACGAGGAGGATTCCTCTGCTCCAGCCTGCGCTCGTCGAGCCGATCCGGCCTTTCCTCCCGTCTGCGTCATCGACGCTGCTGTCATTCGTGGATTCCGGTCGCTGTCTTCTCCGTCCTTCTTCAGAGAACGTGCGTCGCGTGTTCTTCTGCGGGCTCCGCTTCTTCTGGTTCCGTCAGCAAGTCCCGTTTCTGGACCCGTCGTGCCCATCGCTTATTGCCGACGACGTTCCCGTGGCTGCTCTAGATCCCGTCTGCGTGTGATGTTCCTGGCTGTTCTATCGATGTCTGATGCTCTTCTTCTTCATGGCCCGGCTGCTCCCGGCATCTTCTCTGACTATTCCTCCCGCTGCCGCCCTGTGCCGCTACTGCTCTGCCGGGTCTCATCTTCTCCGGCTACTCCTCCCGCTGCCGCCCTGTGACGCTGTTGCTCTTCTCCTTATTTTCTATTCCAGATCTGCAATGTCGTGCCCTCTCCATTTTTTTTTAAAGTGTCGTTGTAATTTTTTGTGTGTTGTTGTCTTAGTAGTGTCTTCTAGTCGCGTGCTATGGACGATGGTTTCCCGTGCTGCTGCTCTTTGGGTGTCGAGCTCTTCTCTTCTCTCTTCTCACACGCCGCTGCTTGAGCCTTTTTTTGCTCGCCGCTGCTTGAGCACTCTGCTCGAAGCCGCTTGAGCCTTCTGCTCGCAGTCGCTTGAGCCTTCTGCTCGCAGCTGGCTTGTGCTTTGCTCGCTGCATCCTGGATCGTGGTCTTGCCGACAACTGTTATCCATAGTTGTTCTTTTATGTGTTGTTCTGATTGTCTTCGTCTGTGTCTCCATGCGAGTCTATGCTTTCATGCACGTGTTCCACGTGAGGGGGAGTGTTTGTGATAACGGCGACTCGGATGCCTCTTTTCCCGACTCCTGCCTTAGTCACACACGGCCTCCAGGCATATTTCGTATGTTGTGTGTGTCTCCCCATCTTTTTCTTCTATGTTAGGTAGGTGTGGTTTGGCCTTTGTTGGTTGACCTGGTTTCAGCTCCGGGAGCATCCAGTGTGCTCATGGTCGGTTTGTGGACCAACGTCGTGTGGCCTTTGCCCGGTTGAAGTATCTCTGGTGACACGCGGTTGGGCCTCGGTGGCTGGTGCTTTGTCCCACGTTGCCAACCACCATTTACCTTTTCTTTTATGTTGTGTTCAAGCTGAAGGGTTCCCCTTCAGCTTGAGGGGGGGTGTTGAGAGTTATTATATTTAAGTCTATGTGTTTAGTCCCACACCGGCTAGCGGTGTTTTGTGTCTTGTTGTATTGCTATTTAATACCCCCTTTGTGGAAGAATAAAATTACACCTTCTATTTATCTTTTCTCCTGATTTCTAACAACTTGCATACCACATGTTTCAGTGATGATGGGCCTATTTATTTAAGATCTTATTGGTTGGTCGAGTAAATAAACCAGAATTGAAAAAACATACAATGATCAACGGCATGCAATATGACGGTGAACAAACACAGTAACTGGTTCAAAATGCGAAAGCATAAAATAAAATAAACAGAGATTAGACAGATGTGATGCGGGGTGCATCAGAAGGCGGCATGAGATCATCTTGCAGCCCTTTACTCCAAGGGTGCAAAACCTCTCGTATCCACACTCTCTACTCTGATATATTCGCTTGGCCAACACTCTTTTTTAATGTTGTATAACAAGAAGCTCAATCTCTCGACGGATAGCATCGATCTTTCTATACTGACCTTGTCACTCAGTAAAAATATTTTCAGGGACTCCATGTGGTCTACATCTTCTACATTCCTATAGGATGATACGGCAACAGATCTTGGGAGAACCTGGCCCCCCATCTTAGATGTCACTTCCACCAGCATTTTTGTTGTTACAAACCTTCTACGTCGACCTCCGAGTGAATCACCTCCACCCTCCAACAACTATGCCCATGTGGCAGGTCGTGGAGCTCACTTTGGCCGTGGGGGCCACACTCGAGGTCGTGGGGGGGTCTCCCTCTTCGCTCACATTGTGAGAGGCTTGGTCATCTTGTCGAGCAATGTTTTACGAAGCATCCTCGCCTCCTTCCTTAGGCTCATGTCAGTACTACTGAGC
Organism: Dactylorhiza incarnata; assembly: GCA_033032865.1. Classification (NCBI taxonomy): domain Eukaryota; kingdom Viridiplantae; phylum Streptophyta; class Magnoliopsida; order Asparagales; family Orchidaceae; genus Dactylorhiza; species Dactylorhiza incarnata. The sequence continues at coordinate 29,652,339 of JAWHQI010000001.1, forward strand.
CTGAGCCTTCTCCGCCCCCATCCACTCCACAACCAGAGTCTGGTCGATGATTCTCTTTAGTAAATATTGAGACTCTAATCAGTGTTTCCAAGCAATTTGCTTTCATTGCCACTTCTTCAGGTAGCGCGCATGTTGTTACGCAGGATAAGTGGCTCATCAACTCTGGTGGCACCAATCATATGACTCGGAACTCTCTTATCTTCTCACATTGAGAAGCATAGCCGGTTATCATCAATAGTTGTGGTTGATGGCTCTCCTGCTCCAGTTTGTGAAACTGTAATTGTTACTACCGCCTCTCTTCTTAGGTTGGACGACACTCTTTTCGTCCCTAATTTTCCTTGCAATCTACTATCTTTTAGTGCTCTCTCATGACAATTACTGTCCTATCTCATTTTCTCCTACAACATGTTATTTTCATGACTTTCACTCGAAGAGGATGATTGCTAAAACGCAGCGGCCTCAACTATCTGGGCGATCTTCCCACTTTCTCTGCATCTCATTTCTCCACTTCTCTCTTCAATGGCATCACCATCTTGGTCATCCTCCACTACGCCTCCTCCAGCAGCTCGTGTCGTCTTTAAAGTCAGACTCCATTTTAGAATGTGAAGCTTGTCAATTTGGCAAGCATCATCGTGCTACTTTACCTGCCTAAATTTGTATGAGTTATGTTTGTCTTTTTGACCTTATTCATTCAAACATCTGGGGTCCTAGTCCCACAAAGTCTATTAGTAGCGGAAATATGTAATTTGTTACTTTTATTGATGTTTTCTCTCAATGTACTTGGGTGTATCTTTTGAAGGAATACACATATGCGGCATTTCTATAGTAACTGGTTGAGCTCCGGCCGGGCCAGCCTGCTTCCCACCCCCACCCCGCGTTGTGGTCAGTACGTGAAAAATAGATGTCGTTGTCTTGGGGTGGGGGCACCCGTGCCACTCCACTGTTTGGGATCCTTGTTGCCAACGCATGATAGATTAATAAGGCGATCAAAATCTCACGTCGACGGTCCCAACAGCCGTAATCATCGAACACCCAACACCAGCTCGAACCCTTGGAGGTCTACTACGAAGAGGTGGACCTGGGATTGGTGTCCCTCCACCACGATAAGGACCCGCTGGCAGAGTCCAGGACATGTCGTCTCGCTCTCATTGGACACAGAAACATTGACGAGGGGGCTTGGCGAGCTACAGATACTGCATTGCGAGCTTGCTGATGAAGTTATGTGTGCTCACTTAATCCATAAGTGTGTGCAAGGGCTAAGCCCCAAGTGTGTCAAGCATCTGAATAGTGTGACCCAATTACAGTTCCACAATGTCTTTAAGGGAGATCTCGTGGTCTCCTGGGTAATCCTCATCGTTGTTCGTGTCAAGGTCATCCACCTTTAGTCATAAGAGGTTTTCGCATCGGTATCCCGGCTCGTACTAGTCATCGCAGTTGAAATAGAGGCCCTTGGCCCGGCGGTCGGTCATCTCAGGGGATGTGAGTCGTCGTTCGAACGGGGGATGGCAAGTCTCAGTCCCTTTGATCGAAGGTGCGGGGTTGATAAATCCTTTGGAGGGTTCGGCCCCCCCTCCCATCGGCCGCTATATGGTCTATCCATCAGTAATCTTTTCTCGCAAACTGTTGCAAGGCTCATTGCAGTAGTAAGGTCCGCCAACGTCTGAAATTCCACGTCGATACGCAGGGCTCGTGAAGGCCCTCCGTGAAGATGGGTACCTGCTGCTCGGGACTCATAGAGGGAGCACATGCTAAAAGGGTGTGACACATTTCCAAATACTTGTCAATGGAGTCTGTTTGTTTGAGAGAGATGAGGTCACTGATAATACTGGTTCGAAACGCAGATTACAAGAGGCCTTAAAATCGTCCCACGCCATATGTGGTCGCTCACGTTGTTTTGTGAAGCAAAGCCCATAAGGTGAAATGAGGCGACGCTGATCCAGTCCTCCCATGGTGTTTGTTGGTTTGTGAAGAAGTGTTCGCAGCGAATGAGACATGCGAGAGGGTCTTCGCGTCCGTCAAAAACTGGGTGGTCCATTTTGACGTAGCGAGCCACGTCGCTTCTTCTGAACGGTGGCTCGGGGTGTCGTAACAAGGTTGGCAGGACGGCCCATCATGGGAGGAACCTAATGCGGCCTGGTGTTGGGGTTACATGTTGTCAAGATGAGCGGAGAGCAAGAGAGCATCCATCTTCGTGGCATTGGTCGTCATCATCTTCTAAAACATCTCCATAACTTAAGATAACGTGAGACCGCCTTCCTCCATTAGAGCGAGCTGCAGATGGAGCACTGGGGGAATCAGTAAGAGGCTCATGCAGCAAGGTAGTAACTGATGGAATAGAGAAACCGTTGGAGGTGGAGTGGCGGTGGTTGTGAATGAGTATGGAGCAAGGGTTGTCAGTTGTGTGGATCGCACGCGGGTGGTTGGCGCGTCGATGGCAGATCTTTGGGCCCGAGCGGATGCCAATCGGACTGAAGCGAAACAGGCGGGATCGGGCCTAGCGAAACCGACAGGGAAGGCACTCTGTAGGGGAAATGTGGGGGCTAGAGGAAAGAGCAGGAGTCGCTGACGGCGTCGTTTGGATCTGAAACCAAGTTAATGTGCGCTCCTGATCGTGATTTGGTGTTAGAGAGGGCGAGGGAGAAATCTTGGAGTGGGTTGGAGTTCCCCTTCCTTAAACTGGGAAGAGTTGTGGTGAAGGAGGCGTGGAAGAGGAGGGAAGGTCGTCGGAGGAGGGATACGACTCCAGGTGGTGCTTCTGATCGGTGACGACATCGTGAATGGTGACCTAGGTACTGATAGATGGGGGGAGAGGTGGGGGAGATAATTTCATTTCATAACCCAAATGAGTTGCCCCTCCCCCCTAAGTCACTACTGTCAAATAGTCCAAAATGCCCCATGCTCGAGCCATTATACAAGATAGTTAAACAACGACAGAAATAAAGACCAAAAATTAAAGATAACATGAGTCACACAATCCTTGAGTGGCTTCACGCATAACTAATATGCCTGACCCCAATGTTGGTCCATAACAAAATAGTAAAGAAATGACGCAAGTTAGGTCTGTTTTTCGTCGTCGGTCTAAGTCAATATAAATGTATGAAAGCACATAACAAATGCGAGTGAAATAAAGATTGTCCTAGCACTATAGATGTAACTATAATATCAACTAATTAGACTATCAATAGGCAAATATCTGGAGCGCAATAATTTCGTAACAAAAAATTAAATTTTATGCAAAGACCCATAATTGATTACACATAATTCTAACCAAGCTAACAATTAACAATTGCAAGCAGACAAAATGCTAAGAAATTAAAGTAGATGGCGAATAAAATTATGAGTCTAGTGAATGAGTGATGTAAATACTCAAATTTGTAGATCACTAGAAATAAATAAACATATTTGTACAATGTGACAAAAATGAAAACTAGAAATAAAACTCACCAAGCAATCAGGTCTCAATCAAAAATGTAATATGTAGGTCTAGGCAGGGTTCGGAGAGATACGTAGGTCCGATTGAGAAGTTGGTGGGAAATGCGACATGGGATTCTCATATTGTAGATAGTTGAAGTTTTAGAGATAGTAGTTGATAGGTAGATACCGTTGGTAGCTACCTAAACAAGAAGGGAGGGGCTAGTGGTCATGGGGTAGGAAGAACTGGAAAAAGGTTTGCGGTAGCTGTGGGGAAGAAAATATGGGCTTGCAGTAGTTGTAGGAGAAAGGGAAGGGTCGGATGGGAGCGGGAGCGGGAGGTTCAATGTCGTAGGGTCGGTGGCGAGGGTGTCGGAGGTAGTTGGGGCAAAAGCGAAGCGGTTAGCAGGTTTGCGAGCGGTGGAAGAGCCGCGGGAGGCAACTAAGGGAGGGGAGAGGTCACAGGTGGTGGTCGTGGATGGAGACGTGCTCGTGGTGACTGTGGGTGGAGACGAGGACTCCGACAATAACTACAAACAGTGATGTACGAATGGGTGTCGTTAATGCAGGAGTGATCGACAACCTCAGATACGGTAAGGAATGCAGCAGCTGGAAGCAGAGGGAACTATGGCGATGGCGGCAGAGTCGGCACCTCCGGAGGAGACGGGGTATATTTCGGCATCTACACGCAAGACCAAATGGCTATGAAGAAACCCAACTCTCGATACGGCCTTTAGTTTAAAACCGAGAAGTAAAAGTAGGGAGAATTTAGGTTAAATGAATCTGACGGCTCAGATTGTCCTATTGGATCATTTATCATAACTCTCAAAATATCATTCGAAAAAATAAAAGAAAAATACATTAAAAAATATGACAAAATGATTTGGTCACATCCTTGGGATCCAATCATCCGGATGATAATCATATGCTATCAATAGTGAGAAGTATCCCAGAAGTAGTCGCGATACGCGTGCCTAATGTAACACAAATGATCCCCATCAAGAAGTCGTCATACAAATAATTGTAACTGTAGTTGTCAAATAGTGGTCTTGTATATGGACCGACATTGGATCATGAAAAATGACCGCGATAGAACATAAGGAGAATAGCTCCAATCCATGCTTTAACCATACAAAGGAAAATTATTGACAGTTGGCCTGATTTTTGTAATAGTTTCAGCATTTTCCAATTTGTACTTCCCGTCCATTGGATCTGCTGCCTCTTGGTGATAATTTTTTTATTATACAAAAATCCATCTTCAAATTATTGAAATCTCAATTTATTATACCTAAGGTGTAACAACTCTGCCAATAATATCTAAGGAATTGTGAGCTTTTAATTCAGCTTACAGCGTACCAAGTTGAATCTCACGATTTTATCTTTTTATATAGGTGGCTTACAAATACTTCCAAAGATGTCACTAATTCTAAAATTACATCCACTATAGAACACTTAACTGTGGAGTTCCTAATAGAACTCTAGCACATGCTATGAAAATGCGCATTTGATACTATGATATATTACTTAAGCTCAATAATTTTTCCACCATGTGTGATTCAGTTCATTTCTGCACCTCCTATCATCTAGAAGTCTGTCATCCTAGAAGCCAACCAGGAGTTGTCTTTGTCCTAGATTCCATGCCCAAGGCATATTCTCCGTCCTCACTGTATCGCCCTTCATGGATTAGGGATGGTACATAAGGTAACTAACCATTGAATTCCAAGCACAATATCACAGCCTCTAGTGGTAGGACTAGCATATCTACTTTAAATTGAATGCTCTGCACTTTCCAATGTGATTCAGTTCATTTGTGCACTCCATATCACTTAGAAGCTTGTCATATTATAAACCTATCAAGAGCTGCCTTTGTCTGGGCTTCATTGCCCAAAAGATTCTCTCCACGCTAATTGTACAACCCTCATTGGATTTAGAATTGTGCATAAGGTAACTAATCATTAAATTCCAAGCACAATATCACAACCCACGGTGGTAGCACTGGCATATCTATTGTAAATTGAATGCTCTGCATTTTCCAAGTGAATCCAAGACATGAATTTGCTCTAAATCCAGATTCCATCAATCACAGCTACTGTGAAAGGTGGTATTACAAAATTAATGTACAACTCAATTGTATTTTTTTTATTCATCTAACATTATGTGTCCTAGCGGTATCTATAAGAATGTAGACTGATTTGCCATTATAAGATTGGATGACATGCATAGTGTGATAATTATTAATGTGATTAATTGCATGCATAAAGAATGTGGTGTGAATCTTTAGTAGAATTGTCTTATTCCACTAATAACTCTTCATGTTCATCTCCAATTTCAATGACATAAGCTTCAACTTCTAATACGCACAATTGCTTGTGGACTATGGTAAGCTGTCTGGGAAACCTAGAGGATATCCTCGAGGAAAAAATATTACCTGGTGATAGGCTTACGTTGGTCGAGAATTACCAACCACTCTTGAATCCGTACTACATTAAAAGTCCCTCGGAAGGATGCTAGGCATAAACATTCTACAGGCTATTTGATTTCTCTCCATCGAACCTTCAAAATTCAATTTGAGGGCAGTGCAATAGTAACTGACAGTGTTGATTATTGTTGAAATATTATATAGGAAATAAAAGGTGCAATTTATTCATCCCTCAAAAGGGGTATTTAAAGGACAACAAGGACTTACAAACTTCAAAACAACAATGTGGGATTAAACTCAAACACTCCTAAAGGACTCTAATAATAAGATAACTTTAACAAGTATGATACGTCTTATAGTCGATTGTACTAGGAGTAGCTTGTCTTTGTGCTTCCTAACAAATAGAATCTTATCAACCATGCCGCTTTGAAAGACTTTTCAAGGAGAAAAGATGATAAGGTTTCAAACCAAATTCTATGAGCTTGCTTAAGACCATAGAGAGTTTTGTCAAGTCTACACATATGAAGGATGGTTAGGATCAACAAAACCTGGGAGTTATTCTACATTAACTTCCTCTTAAAGTTTATATTCAAGAAATCATTTTTTACATCCATCTGACACTTTAATCTGTTGTGGGTTGAATAGGCTCAGAAAATTCTAAGAGCCTCCAGTCTTGCAACAGGAGCAAAAATCTGATCATAATCAATGAATTGAATACTCATTTAATTCCAATTACAGGGTAATTAGTTGGCCTCTAGACCAAAGTCCAAACTTTGCTTCTCTCAAATTAACTTGCATAACCATAATCCAGTGAGGATCAGCGTTGTCTTTCTCAATCTTCTTAGGTTCCATTTAAGATATGAAACATAAGAACATGGCTTGATTAGAGGTCTTGCTTCTTGTCTGTACACCATCTGTCAGGTTGTCAATCACATGTGTGGTAGGATGATCTCTAAGGTTTACAAATCCTCTTGGTAGATCAGTCCTTTCCACAGGAGGAATAACCTCAATATTGTATTATGCTGCTTTAGGGGATACAGTTTGATCAGTAAGTTGAGGCTCAGGTGAAATGGTGTCCATGATTTCTTCAATTTGAGTGGGAGTAGCTAGAGCAAGTTGTAAGGTTGCAGCTTCTGGTACACCGTCTTCATCTTCTGCATCTTCTACTACATCTTAACTCTTAAGTTTGTTGTATAGGAGTGTTCTCAGTGTTGATAGGTTGAGAGCCTTCTCCAAGTATCATCTTGTTCATTCCTGCAATAAGCACTTTAACCTGCACACTTGGATCAGCAATATTGTTTTTCCCTTCGCAGAGCATATTAGATATAGAAAAAGTAACGTGCATAAATTCCTCTGTACACAAAGTCCTCTTATTAAAATATTTATAAGTTTTGCTATATAAAGAGTAAAACAACAACAACACAAGCATTTATCCCACCATAGTGGGGTCGGTTATATGGATCCTCTGTCGTCATTGCGCCCTATAGTCATAATCTCACTAAAGCCTAAGTACATCATGTCTTTCCTTATAGTTTCATTCCAAGTTTTTTTCGGTCAACCCCTCCCCCGTTTAACATGCCTAGTGACTAAACTCTTATAACGCCTAGCAGGTGCCTCTAATGGTGTCCTTTGTACGTGTCTGAACCATCTTAATTGAGGTTTCTCGCATCTTCTCTACAATTGGTGTCGCTCCCGTCTTATCCCTGATAAATTCATTCCTAATTTTATTCAGTCGCGTGTGTCCACACATCCACCTAAGCATTCTCATCTCCGCAACTCCCATTTTTTGCTCATGTACACAATTCACCGCCCAACACTCAGAATCGTAGAGCATCACTGGTCCAATTGCAAGACGGTAAAACTTGTATTTAAGTTTTAATAGTACTTTACGATCACATAAGATCTCAGGCGCGTCTCTCCACTTCAACCAAGTTGCTTGGATTCTATGTATCACATCTTTATCTACACCTCCATCTTTTTGAAGTATCGATTTCAGATATTTAAAGCACTCACTGCGAGAAATATCTTGGTCACCCAACTTAATGACGGAGTCATCCGTCCTTCCTGCACTACTAAATTTAAGATCAATTTACTCTGTCTTTGTCCTACTCAACCTAAAACTCTTCTTTTATAAAGTGTCTCTCCAAAATTCAAGTTTCGCGTTTGCACCCTCGCACGTCTCATCGACCAAAACAATATCATCTGCAAACAATAAACACCAAGGTATTGCTTGTTGGATATGTCTGGTGAGCTCATCTAAGACAAGGGTAAAGAGATAAGAGATTAAAAGTGACCCTTGATGTAAGCCAACAGTGATAGGATATTCCTGTGTTTTATCAAAGGCGCAAGGCGCACCGAGGCGCAAAGGGGTCCTGGAGCCTAGGCGCAAGGCGCAGGCGCGCGCCTGAGGCACGTGAGGCGCAAAATGAATTGGGTGCCCAATTCACTGAAAATCAGCGAATTGGGCACCCAATTCACTGAAAATCAACGAATTTGGCATCCAATTCATTAATTTTCAGTGAATTGGGTGTCCAATTCTCTGAAAATCAGCGAATTAGGCATCCAATTCGCTGATTTGCAGTGCATTTGGTGCCCAATTCACTGAAAATCAGTGAATTGGATGACCAATTCGCTGATTTTCAGGGAATTGGGTGCCCAATTCAGTGAAAATCAGCGAATTGGATGTCAGCTCGCTAATTTTCATTGAATTTGGCACCCAATTCAATGAAAATCAGCAAATTGGGCATCCAATTTGCAGTTTTTCAGTGAATTGGGCACCCAATTCACTGAAAATCGGTGAATTGGATGCTAAAGTGCGCCTAAGTGTGCCTCGGGTGCGTCTGAGATCATGTTTTTGCCCCCTAAAAAAACCGATTGAAGAAAACAGCTTGAAAAGCCCAGGCGCGCCTTTGGTGCGCCTGGGAGTTGGTAAGGCGCGCGCCTAGGCGCGCCTGAGGCACCTCGCCCGCCTCTGCCTTGCAGAGGCGCTGGCCGGTGCGCCTGGTGCGCCCGGCGCCTCAGGCGCGCCTAGGCGCGCGCCTTGATAACCAGATGTCCTCACCCTCATCACAAAATTTGTATGCATGTCTTTGATTACGTCAATGTACGATACATTTACACTTTTCTAAGACTTTTCATAAGATCTCTCTTAGAACCCTATCATAACCATTCTCAAGATCGATAATCAACATATGCAAATCTTGTTTTGTTTCCCGATAGTTGTCAATGAGTCTCCTTAAGAGGTGTATAGCTTTCATGGACGACCACCCTGGAATGAATCCAAATTGATTCTCCAAGATGTTAGTCTCTCGTCTTACTCTTCTCTCTATTAGTCATTCACATAGTTTCCTGGTATGACTCATTAATTTAATTCCTTTGTAATTCACACAATTTTATATATCACTTTTGTTCTTATACAAAGGTACCAAGATACTTTCTCTTCATTGGTCTGGCATCCTCTGTCTTCAGTGTCTTATTGAAGAAACATGTAAACCACAAAATCCCTTCTTTCCCTGGTATTTCTATCTCTGATGGGTATATCGTCTGGCTCAAGCGTCTTTCTACTTTTCATCTTCTTCAGAGCATCCTTTACCTCCGATGCTTGAATTTTACGATAAAAATTAATGTTCTTATACTCCTCTGATTTACTTAAATCGTTCAAGCTCAGTTCATTGTTTTTTTATTCATTGTAGAGTTGATAAAAGTATCTTTTTCATCACTCCTCAATAGCCACATCAACCATCAAAACTATATTTGTTTCATCATTAATGCATTTAACTTGGCTTATATATCTTGTCTTTCTCTCTCTAGCTTGAGCAATTTTATATATATCATGCTCTCCATCTTTGGTATCTAGTCGCTTATAAAATTCTTTATAAGCTTGACCTCTTGCTTTACTTATATTGTCAAGTTTTCATCATTCCTACAAGCGTAGAGTGTTTTATAGCGAGCCCTTTTTGCCTTCACTTTTTCTTGCACTTCCTCTTTCATATGGGGGGAGATCGTGTGTCATCACGGGATCCCCATGGCCATCATCACTGATAATGGTCATCAATTTGCCAATTCTGATTTGTTAAGTTTTTGTGAACATGTTGGAATAGAGCTCCGCTTTGCGTCAGTCCACCACCCACAGAGCAATGGGCAGGTAAAAGCCGCCAACAATAAATTTTGAATCTGCTAAAGAAGAAGGTGAAGAACACTCGTGGTAACTAGGAGGAGCAATTGCCCGCAGTGCTATGGACACTGAGGACCACTCCCTCCTCTGCCACCGGGGAAACCCCATTCAAACTGTCACACGACTCTGAAGCTTTCATCCCGGTAGAGTTCGATGTAATGAGTCTGAGGGTCCTCTCAAAGCAGAACGACGAAAGTTGGATGGAGAACAGCGATGAGGAAATGAAGTGTAGCGTCGACCTCATCGAGGAACTAAGAGATCAGTCTATCATCAGGCAGGAAGAGATCAGTGCGCGCTTCCGTTTCTTTCTCTTTTCTCTCGCAGGCTTCATGGCGGCCAACTCCAGCTCTTTCGACTTGAGTTGTGCTTCGACCGCTTTCGCCGCCTCGACAGCCGGCAGCTGCTCTTCCTCAAATACTTCCTCCTGGACCCTCTCGCTAGTCTACTCCTGCTCGGGTGGATCAGTCTGCACAACGTCACCCGCGTCAGTCGACGGATCAGTTCGCACGACGTCATCCGCCAAGTACTCATTCACTTCGTCTCCAAGATTCCTTACGACAATCTTCTTCTCAAGCAGAATCGTCGGGGTGACCGCGCCGCCCCTGGGAGTCTCCACAACAGCCGGTTCCTGAGGGATGTTGGTGTTGTCCGCGCCTTCTCTGGGTGTGCTCGCCACCACCGGATCGACAGGCATCCCGGACAAATCCTTGATCGTTGGAGCCCGCGCGGGCTCCTCCGTCTCCAAATCGACGATGTCAGCAGTAGAAGCTGCCCCTTCTCCAGCAGCCCGACTCACCTTCTTGGCGGTCTTCTTCTTCGACGATTTGTCCTGCCGCTTCTTTGCAGAGGAATTTGTAGGGTCCTCTTGCGGTGTCAATCCCTTGTCAGGCGTGGCACTCGCCTCTGGCTTCAAGGGGCGGCATCGTTTGTAGGATCAGTCCGCATAAGCGCGTTTATTTCGTACATGGTGGTTCCCAGGTCCGAGCTCACCCTCTTCTACGCGGGAACTTACGTAGCCGCCTCAAGTATCTTCAACGTCTTCTCAGAGATACCAGCAGTAGGGGTCTTCCCAAAGAAACCACCAGTCCCTTTATCCGTGGGAGGCATAGGGGCCGGCAGTAGAGGCGTTGGCATTAGGGGCGGTTACTTTGCTTGTAACCGTAAACTTTTCCAGCCTCAGCAGGGGGGCGGTTACGTCTTAAGTAACCGCCTCCTACGCTTCAGTTTTAGCAGCCGAAGTCCAGAGAGATTTGGGCAAACACCTTGGGTGTCCGCCGCCGATCTCCTTAGCTAGTAGAAGCTGGTGCGGATACAACCTGTTGTAATAGCACAAGCTTCATCTCTCTCTCTCTCTCATGCCTGAATTCTCCCGTTCCCCAGGTAGATGGCATTTATTGCAGCATTAATTGCTCTCAACCGTCTGGGAAGCCAACCCTTTTGTATAAATAATGGGTCATGGGTGCTTAGAAGGGACACGGAACTTGAGCCAGAATCTGCTCTGTAGTAGGTGCGGTTACAAGATCTAAGTCTCCATCGGTTGCCTTGAGTCCTCTTCTATCCACCTGTAATAGCTTGTAATAGTTCCTTTTATGAAATAATATCGTCCGCAGCAAGTGGTATTCGTCGTTGCGGGCAAATTTGGTGTTAGACGCTGCTAGCGGCGGGCTCTCTTATATGTGTTGTGTTCGCCTGACCCTCAAGGTTAATAATTGATTGTTTGTGGTTCCTGATCCCTCCGTTACACTTTTGACCCGTCGCTGAGTGTGGAAGTTGGTGACAATTTTGGCGCCAACATGCGCCAACAAAGCTTCTCGAGACACCTTTGAGATGACAATCTGACCGAGACGCACATCTCGCCAGCGTATCAATCCATCTCGAAATAAGCTCTCGACGAGTGTCAAGTGGATGTTTCTTCCCACCCCCCCTCGCTCTTCTTTCCACTACGCCACGCGACGCACACCGAGATGCTCTTACCTTACCGAGATGCCCCCTACCGTGGTGAGACACTTCATACCCCAACGAGAAGCCTCAACTTCACCTCCAAGAAACTAGCTACTTAGTGGAACCTATCCTAATCCACTATTTTACGCTTTACACTACTCTTAGCTACACTCCAAGACCAAATACATAATCCTCGCCACTCACAATGACAAATCTTCTATTTACCTTAGCATATCTATCATTCTACCCCACTACCTTACTTCCACTCAATCTTTCCTTGATTCACCCTTGTCTATCGTGGGTCACATGTCAATCTCAACTCTGACATTGTACAGATTGCCTTGGCCAACCGCAAGAGAAGGACAGTCCCCTGCACTAAACAATACTATTGGAAGCCTCCACTATCCACTATTGAGACTCAGTGCACTTGTCTATATATAGCCTAATGTGAGAACAATGAAGACAGGTTGCTCTTTCTTCATCTTCTCTGGGCTCTCTTTCTTCCAACCCAGGAAACTAGAGCCTCGGAGCCAATTTTGGAGGGGGAGCTCCATCAACAAGCTCTCGGGTATACGGTGGGATCTCCGACAGACGTCAGCTACTTTTATTGTTCTCAGCCATCGAATTATTAAGGTCAGCCCTAACCGCGGACAATTCAGGGTCAACCACCCTCCAAAAGGTGCGGTAAGTGTGGACGTGGGCGCCTAATATGAAAAGCTTCATTTTTTCTCCCCTAAAATGGCTGATCCAAGTGACAGCCCTCCTAATCCTCCTCCAAAATTCGCCACAAGGTAGGATTTGGCCACCATGCAGCATTCTATCGAGGCTCTTTCCTAGTCCGTTGGTGCCATGACAGAGCTCCTTCGTTCTTTCACCCCTCATGTTCCCCCACAAATCCCTTCTGCTACCCAACAAAAGCAACAGCCATTCCCTCCACTTTCCCAACCTCTTGTTGCCTCTACCTTCGTTCCTGGAACATCCCATCCCTCGGGATTTCTTTTGGTTGTTCCCTGTGCTGCACCAATCGGTGCACCACCTCTGCCTCCGCCTCCGCCTCCTCGAGCAGATAGTGATTCTGAGGAAGAAGAAGACCATGAGTTTTGGCCCCTTTTCTACAAAAATCCAAGCTACCTTTTTCGCTACTAATTTCCGGCAGCCAAAATTGCCAATGTATAATGGAAATGAAAATCTGAATACGCAACTGAGGTGTTTTGAGTATGCTCTAGCTACAACGAGTTTGCCAGGGACCTTGAAGTGTCAGCTTCTCTTTGCTACGCTGGAAGGATCAGCAATCGATTGGTTCTTTGGCCTGTCAGCGTGTCAGCCGGAAGTATCACCAGCTATGAAGATTTCAAAAACTTACCTGCATCTACTTTTGCTAGTTCGAAGAGATTAAAGTGTGGACCAGGTCATTTATTAGACTTGTGACAGGGCGAAACCGATTCCTTGCGGGACTATGTCGCTCGGTTCCAAAGAGCAAGAGCGGTGTACGCTCCGCGGATGATAACATCTCGCAAGTCACTCTGATTAGGGGACTTCGCGATGGATTTTTCAAGTATCAGCTAAATGTCCTCCCTCCGACCACTTTTTCGTAAGTCTTGGAACTCGACAGACGGCACAAGGACGCCGAGGAAAGTATGGTCGTCCCTATGCATCGACTTGTTCCTCCCATCATGCCTTGACCACCTCCGCCAAGGCGAGAAGAAGAAAGGCGTTGGCCTGGTCGTCCTCAGCAGTTCCATCGTGGTGGATGAGATGCACCCCTCGACACCAGAGCAAGGACTTCCACCAATGAACCGTCTGTCGTTTATCCCGCAGCGAGAAGTCAACTTTCCCCCGATAAATCAGCCCTTGGCACATACTGTAGTTGTCATTCATCCATCCAACTTCTTCATACCCCCTCCTATATCGGGTCTGCACCGACCTCGAAATATGGCTTTATACTGTGAGTATCATCGCGAGACAGGCCATATTACCGATGAGTGTCAACAATTAAAAGAGTTTCTGCATAGGTTATTCAAAGAAGAAAAGTTGCAGGAGTTTTTGTTGAAGCCCCTTTGGCTAAAGGGAAGGAGAAATTTGGTGATGATGCGGGGCATTCCCTGGTCGCCCCTCAAGAGCTAAATGTTGATGTTAGAACCATCAACGAAGGTCTCGGCTTAGAGGCGAGAAGCCGAGCTAGCATAAAATGAGTACGCACAGGAGAAGTTGTTATCGCGACTCTCGTGCCCCCCCCCCCCCGTCCCGATGGGGACCATCTCATTTCCACAACCAAATTGAGTGCTTGTCAGAGCGCCATTCCACCATGCATTATCAGCGGGGTGGTCATTGCGAACACCAATGTTCGTCGCATTATGGTAGATACCAGAAGTGTTGTGAGCATCTTGTTTAAGAAGGCTTTCTTGACCGTTGGATTGGAGCTTCGCTCCTTGAAGGCATGCAGTGGACAATGTAGAGCTCTCGGAGGAAGAGAAGGAAAAGCTGATCAGGTGTTTGCGAGAAAATCTTGATGTTTTTGACTGGCCGCCCAGTGACATAGACAGGACCGATCCTCGAGTCGCATGTCATCGATTGAACATCCATCTTAATATATGCTCGGTGGAGCAGAGAAAGTAAAAGGTTGTTGATGAGTTGGCGGTCCCTATACGAGACGAGGTGAAGAAGTTGTTGAAAGCAGGATTTGTGTGGGGAGTGCAGTATCCATAGTGGATTTCAAATGTAATGATGGTAAGGAAGCCCAATGGACAATGGCGTTTGTGTATTGACTTCCAACATGTCACGAAGCCACCCCAAAAGATTCATAAGCCTTCAATTGATGTGTTAGTTTGACTCTGCGTCCGATTTTTTCTTTTTTGAGTTTCCTCGACGCATTTTCTAATCATCAGATCCAATTGCATCCTCTGGATCAGCCCAAGACGACCTTTAACACCAATGAAGGTTGTTTCTGCTATAAGTTCATGACCTTCGGCCTCAAAACGTCGGTGCTACCTATCAACGAGTCATGCATTTCATTTTCAAGGCGCAAAAGGGGAGGAATATGAAGATTTATGTGGAGGACCTGTTTATCAAAAGCAAGACGTTCCAGGATCACATTGCATACTTGAAGGAGACATTTGCCACTCTGTGCAAGCATCAAATGAAACTAAATTCGCTCAAATGCACATGGAATTGGGACCGCCACATGGAATTGAACCAAAACCAGACAAAGTCAATGTGCCCCTACAGATGAAGGCCCCAGTAACTCTTAAGGATCTACGACGGTTGACTGGAAGAATTACAAGCCTCAGTCGTTTTCTCTCAAATGTTGTGAGAAATGCTCGTCTTTCTTCAAAGACCTAAAGATAATGACTCGGTTTGAATGGACCGTTGAGTGTGAGATGGTCCTCCAAGAGCTGAAGAAGCAATTGAAAGCTCCAACATTGTTGCAAAGCCCTCGCAAAGGGGAGTCGGTGTACCTTTATCTCGATGTTGGCGACGAACCGGTTTGTTCCGTGCTCATTCGTGAAGCTTCTAATAAACAATTCCCTATTTTTATGTCAGCATGACCATGAAAAGCGCAGAGCTCAAATATGTCATCTTGGAAAAGCTTGCTCTTGCCCTCCTCACCGCTGCAAGGAAGCTTCGTTCATACTTCTAAGCACATATGATTCATGTTATTACTATTCAGCCTCTCAAAGTTATCCTAGATAAGGTCAAATGTTCAGGCAGACTCATCAAATGGGTCATTGAGTTAGGAGAATTCGACCTCACCTTGATCCCTCGGACAGCTATCAAAGCGCAAGTGCATGCTGATTTTGTAGCAGACTTCGCAGGCACAGATGAACCTCCTTAGACTACCACCATCTAGAAGCTTTTTGTTGATGGCGCTTCCAAAAGACATGTGGGAATTCTCCTCAAAGTCCCATGGATGTTCTTATTCAGCAGTCTTACAATTACCTTCCCGATTACTAATAATCATGCAGAATATAAAGTTATTCTTATCAGTTTGTATGTTGCTCGAGGTCTCTAGATGACTACCATGCAGGCCCACACCAATTTGCAAGTGGTAGCCCTGCAAATTTGATGATGTTTAATCATATACAATTTATTATATACTTTATCTAATGAAAAGAGTTAAAATATGATTAAAATAAGTGTTTAATGTGATTATTTCATTCTAATGCATGTTTTAGTTACATGTGAGCAGGCACGAGCAATTTGTGGCAATTTGGAGCACATTTGGATGATTTTTGCAAGCCCGAGACTGAGAGATGCACGAGCTAATCAACCAAGGCATGGCATATGGCCGTATGCAGTTGTTGGATGCAGTTTGAGGCAAAAAGATGTCACTTTGGTCTACACTGCCAAGCTACAAGGCCGTGTCACCTGGTCGTGTCGGCTAATTATGGTTGTGGCAACAGTTGGGACGGTTCTAGACAAAAGCCGCGTCGATTGGAGTTGCACGGCCGTGTCAGGCTAAAAAACGACAGATGGGTTCGTGCTTATATATAGACCAATTGTTCCTGAAAAAAGGGAGGATGCATTTGATCGTTGTGATGTCGTAAACCTTTGAAGAAGAAGAACCACAAGTAATGGGAGATCGAAAAATAATGCATCACACACGAAGATCGTTCATCTAGTACAATCTTCGCTATCTTTATTCTACTTCTCGTCCCTCCCTTATTCTCCGTACTACAAGTGTATTTCTACTAATGTTTTATTGAAGTTTATTAGTTTGGATTGATGTAAAAATTTTACTAATCATTCATCTTTAATCTTTCCTCATGAATTGTGTTCCTACGATTTACTTGCATTTAATATCGTACTAAGGTAGTAGTCTCAAGATATTATGCTTAGTTATGAGTCTCATAATTCCATAGAGCTTAACGCGTTGTTTTATGAAAAGATCACATGGTAGTAAAGAGAATTGTGTGCAAATCTCTAGAGAGAGATCGACATAAGTCTCTCATCTTAGAGTGAAAGTCAATGTCTTACTTGGATTGAAGCCCCAAGGGTTAGGGTTTAAAGAGCATTAAAGCAATTTTTGGGGAAAATTTACACAGTGAGTTGAGTTCTCAAGTAGATGACCCTAAAGTTAGTCTTCGTTCATCTGGGTAAAGAGTTCAGAGTAGTGTGAAACCCTCGTGGTCTAGAGTAATCACTATCATGAGAGAAAAATTTTCGAAATAATTTAGTTACATTTACTTTTTTACTGCATCATCTGAATAAATTATTTTCACTAAATAAAAATTTAATTTGGCTATCTTCATATGGTATTAAAATCAGAATCCTTATCCATGTCTCGCTTATCACATTCCATATAAGTTTAGGTGTAATAATGGAATGAAATGAAGGTATTCACAATGACTGTGGAATACGGCCTTTGATATTAGCATATCATAGACTATAAACGATATGTGCGCTTGTCTTTGTGAAAGAAGAATACGCAAATTTATCGTCACTATAACATACGATAGCGACGTATCGAGTTTTTATAACTTTCGTCCCCATCGAGCCCACTTGGCGGGGCATCGCCATGTTTTTGGCGCCGCTGGGGGCATTCATGTAATATTCTGAAGAAAACTAATATCATTAATTATACCATAAAAAATATATGTTGTATGTTTTTTCATGTGTTGCTTGTTTGTGTTATTTGTTATTTGTTTACATAGAACCATGATTAAAGAATATTTGATTGATGGTGTTTTCAACTTTCTTCCTCTATTGTTGTATTTAAAAGGGTCGGAGTACTTTCTTTTCTTTCTGATTTCATACAAGGAATGCTAAGAAGATTCGAAGTCGAGGCCTCTATGCAACTGCCAGAGGACCATATCAAAAAGTTAAAAGAAAAGACCACAGTGTTATTCAAGTTAATAGTCAAGCACAACGGAAGAAAAGCACTCAATGAACCAACCAAAGGAGTTAAAAACCCAACTATCGACAGTTGGGAAGATACAAATTCATTTCAAAATATTAAATCATCTTTAAATTTATCATTTCATGTATGTAATGTGTGGTCAGCGCAATATTCACAACCGTCAAAGAACTAGTTTCGAACACCACAATTTTAGAAGAGGTCATTCTACAACTCAATAGGACTTGCTCAGATATTTTATTCAGATTATTATTCAAGAACCAGGGAAGTTTTTATGCTTTTAAATTTATCGATAATATGATTTATGATAATGTTTATGTTGATCAAACTTTGCACGTAAATATAATGTCATACAGTTTTTTCCAAGCATTAAACTTAGATAATCTAGAAACTACTAGAGTAACAATTCAACTTGCTGATTGTTCAAAAGTCATGTTGGCCGATCGGAAATTTCAGAAGTCGATCTATATTTTACGAAATGACATCATCTATTTTTTCAGAAAAAAATGTCGTTTTACCCTCGAAAACAATATGTTGGCAGACATGTCGGAGGACATTTAAAACAATGAATTCAAAGAAGGTGAACAGCCAATGGTTTACATACAGTTTGAGAGGTTCACATGGAACTGTGAGAAAATTAAATGCAAGGTGAATGGACCCTTATATAGGCATTGAGAGAATTGGGGCAAATGCTTACGAACTTAATATTTCTAAGAATATGGGAATTTCACTTGTATTCAATGTTGAATCTTTGCCCACATATTTGATGAACCACATGATTACATGAGCTCATTATCATCCACCACCTCGTAGCCACGGCCCTACATACGCTACCCTTTCCCCCATTAGCCTATTTTTACCATCCAGCCACCGACAATACCACCAACACCACTCCCAGCGCCTTCTTCGTCACTGGTACCATTGTTAGCACCAGTTACAATAATGTCATTTCCATCATCAGCAACAGCATTGTTCTCAATGTTGACGACAGTAGTGGTACCATCATCAGTACCATCTTAGGCACCAACTTCCTCTATTCCAACTCTGACATCTTCAGCATCATCTCACTCAGCAGCAACGCCATCTTTAGCACCGTCTCCAACTTCAGCAGCACCATCCTCAGTATCATCGTTAATATTAGCTGCAGCAATACTATCTCTAACCTTCGTAGCAGTAGTACCCTCAGATCCGTTTAATGTTCTTATAGTGATCCTAGCCTACGAGATCACGACAACATCAGAGCTAAAGGGATTCATCTCGCCTTCAGACGCGAGCACGAGCATCTTCATTCATGGAGATGAATGCATTCAAGGCCGAGGAAATTGATGGGGATCATGTCACGCATGGGTCTACGTGACGACCAGAGCCATCCATTTTGTGCAGATCGACGACTCAAGTTTTTTTTTCTTTGGTTTTTATTTTAATGTATTTTGAGGGGCGTCGTGATCGGGGAATCATGACTGTCCATGGCGGCTCCTAAGTTTATAAATAGAGATAGATGGCTCATTTAGAATGGATCAAAATTTGGAAAGAAGATTTCAACTTTTGGTCACCCGGTGTCGATGTCAGATTCTAGGTGCGAAGCCTAGAAACCCTTCCTCGCCATTCTCCTTGGTTGGCTACCCTTTCCTCCTCCTTCCTCATTTCCAGCCACCAACCAAGCCGTCGGACAATAACCACCTTCACCTCCACTCCCCCCCCCCCCCCCCCCCCCACTTCCTCATAACTTCCTAGTAACAACCCCCAATACCCATAGTTACCTATAACTACCCATAACTACCAAAATACTCCAACTAACTCCACATATAAATACCCAAATACCCCACTAATTCCACATATAATTACCTTCCCTCACTAAGAGTAGCTACGTTTAACTTCCACCAACCCACCCACCCCCCACCCCCCTCCCACACACACACACACACACACTTTCCCCAAAAGGCAGACCCAATCTTCAAATTGGATCCCCACGGCTACACCCTTCCAACCACCAGAATCCCACTACATCCAACTGCAAACCCTCCCCCACTCCCTCAATCCATGGTAAACCATTAATTGAAGTTGGCTGAATCTCCCAACATTGCATTCCAGTACCTGGCTACCCCTGGAAACCAAAATCCAGGTCCAGGAATCTCTGTCCAGCAAGCAGTAAACCCTCTCTCTGCATTACATCCTCTGCTCACCCCTCCAAGTGACTCCAAACATCTCATAGTACGCTACCAGCACCCTTTATGCCCTCAGTTTACACCCAGAACAGTCCTACAACCCTCCCAAAAATGACAACCTCGTCCCAGGCCATTCCAAATTCATCCTTTCCCAAGCCTTCGACTCCCCTCCAAGGTGCTGCCAGTCCGTTTCCTGCACGTGAACAGCATTTGTCCAGGCCCTCAACTCCTGCTACAGCAAGCGTTTCACTCTCCAAATCCCCTCCAACAATCCTGGTTCAGTTCATGGCACCAGTCTCTCATCGGACATTCATTGAGCCTTCTATATGTAATCATTGTAAGTTTATTTCTTGGTTGTAATTTCTTTTGGTTGCATCGTGTGTTATTTCACTGTTTTTAGAGATATTGATTTTTAATCGTTGAGAGAAGATATTATATAACTTCTAAGGTTTTGGTCGTTCAAGCATTTGATTTCTAACACTCTCGCATGTATACTATTATACTTAATTCTTTACTAGAGACTCTACTTGAATATGATTATTGGGTCATATTATTTATAGCATCCATCGTTGCCAGTTTAGTCATCGGATTATTGTCTAGTGCATATAGTTATCTTAGAAATCTCCCGACAACCCATTAGGATAGTCCTGTGTCACCTATGTATCATCCCAATGTCAAGAATGTCTTCCTCTATGGTGATCTCAAAGAAGCAGTCTACATGGAGAAACCTCCAAGGTATGTTGCTCAAAGAGAGTTTCAAGTGTGCAAAATGAAAACCATCTATAACACAAACAAAGCTGTAAAACTTGATTTGACAAGTTCAGGTTATTTCCATTATTAGCTTTCATCAAAGTCAATGTCGACCACTCGATCTTCGTGAGAAAGAGGGAAACAGGACATGCCATTCTCGTAATCTATGTAGATTTCTTCTCACAGGCGATGATGCATCAGGTATGGAACAAACCGAAGTGTATATAAGAAAACACTTTATGAAAAAGGATATGGGACCACCTCTGCACTTTCTTGCCATTAAGATTGTCCGATGCAACTAAGGGATAGCACTATCACAAAGAAAATGTCAGAGATCTCCTTAAGTAAATAGGCTTACTTGGAACGAAACCTGTTTGCTCTCCTATGCCTATGAGGATTGACAGCATGTGGGATGAAATATCACCATTAATCCAAGATGTGACTCAGTATAAACAACTAGTTGGGAAACTCATACATTTTACTGTAACTAGACCTAATATCTCATTTGCAATTGGAAAAATTAGTCAATTCATGCACTCTCAGAGAATTTCACTTTAGTGCGACTATGAAAATTTTAGAATATATCAAAGATTCTCCTGAAAAGGTATGTGGTTCAAGAAAAATGATCATTTACGTATGAAAATGTTCTCTGAGGCTAGCTACACCGATGAGAAATTTAATAGAAAATCCACTCTCGATTACTACACCTTTCTTGGAGGAAATTTGGTAGCATAGCGAAGCAAGAAACAAATTGTTGTTTCTAGATCCAGTGCAGAAACAGAGTAACGTAGAATGGCGTAAGCAATTTGTGAATTAAATGGCTCAGAACCCTTTTGAACAACTTGGGAGAAACTTACAATACGTTCTTGCCTACGTATTTTGACAACAAGGCAATCAACTATATATCTAAAAATTATGTATTTCACGAGAGAACAAAGCATATAGAAGTGGAGTATCACTTCGTTAGAGATGATGTCATCAATGGGCGTATCTGCAGTCTATTCATAACATCAAACAAAGAACTAATTGACAAATTCATCAAACATCTTCCTTCGTCATTATTTAATATATGCATTGATATATATGCTCCAGCTTAAGAGAGTGTGTTAAAGCCCAAATAGAAAAACTCATATTTAAGCTCATGTATATTTTCTTATTCTCTTGTTTAGTCCCACATCTCTTCGCACTCTTCAATATATACAAAGAGGATTGTTGTAATAGTTTGATGGAAAAATAATGATAAATAAAATCTGTGTTTTAACAAAGGCAAGCACGCAAATCATAACAAATATATGGGCTATGTAAGCAACCAATAACAAAAGAAGTATACCATCATAGATAGCGGGCTTATCAACCTGCAAGATGATCCTCTTATAGACAGCATTTGCTCCTCTGATTGATCTGCTCTGCTTACTATAAAACAGCAATAACCTGAATATTATACGACGAAGGCCCTCATACTGCGGCTCTTCTATTCTCATAGGAGAACCACGAGGCAGAGCCAATGAACAAGGTTTGGACCAGAACAAAGAATTTAATTTAACCTGTAAAACCTTCTTAAGAACCAATTAAATTGGAAAAGTCGAAACAAGGGTGTAACACAAAATCAAAGAGAACGTTAATTTTCAAGATATATCATCACAAAAGATAAGAGAAACCGAAAATTTTTGAGGAATGTGTAGTCAAGACTCAAACTTTCTAGAGATTGAATGTAATTTCAGAGTTCTAGCCAGCCTAAAAATTTGCGAGAGGCTATCATTGTTAACCAAGGGGCAAGAATGTGTTAATAATCTTTGTTGCTAGCAATAGACGTTCTCTAATTTTGTCGTCATAGTGTGACTCATTACCAGAAAGGTATGTAGCAGCTGAAACAAAAATGAAAATGCCGTCATTTCTCTCTCCATCTATAATCTCTGTTCTTTAAAAAAAAAATCTTCCTAGCCATACTTCTCTTTATGTATCTTGGGCTTAAAGAGTAGGTTTTACTTCTGTGCTGAACGAGCCACAGAAGCAACCTTGAGAACTGAAATTTCTGCAACAAAAGGATATTATATGCCCTAATGAAAAAGGTTCGACCTCGACCGCTTAGACTTGTTTCTTGCTCCTAGATCAAATTATTTATTATTTGGTGATGCTAATTTGTCAGTGCTGGAATTAACGGTAAAATACACGAGCTCCTTGAAGCACGCATTTAGTAAATAAGTATTTTTTTGACAGAACATATATTAATATTTTAATTATATAATTACATATATATAATATTTAAGAATGTAGAGAATACATATTTTGTATGGTACAAGTTTACATTAAGGATTTGCGGTGGCGGTGGGAAAAAGAGTGGTAGCAAAAGGACGGTAGGAAAAGGAGCTATTGGAAAAGGTCTATTACAAATGAAGATCTGTTTGGGTGAACTCCGATTGCAGAGCTTTTCAGAAAGAAGAAACACATTATAAACCGTTTGGCAACGACAAAACTAGACATATGCAAATAAAATAAATTCATAAATGCGCGCCCGGACGGAAAAATGCGCGTCTGGGATGAAAATACGCGTTCGGGCCGAAAATGCGCGCCCGGGCCGGAAATGCGCCCGCGCGGAAAATGCGCACCCGGGTGGAAAATACGCATCCGGACCCAAAACAGCGCGCCCGGGCAGAAAATGCGGACGCGAACTCGAAAATGCGCGCCCAGGCAGAAAATGAGCGCCCGGGCCGAAAATGCACGCCCGGGCCGAAATTGCGCTCCCGGGCCGAAATTGCACGCCCTGGCCGAAAATGCGCGCCCGGGCCGAAAATGCGCTCCCTGGCTGAAAATGCGCGCCCAAGCCGACAAATGCGCTCACAGGCCGACAAATGCACGCCTGGGCAGAAAAATGCGCGCCCAGGCGGAAAATGCGCGTCCGAACCCGAGAATGCGCCCCCGGGCGAAAAATGCGTGCCCGGGCCGAAAACGCGCCCTCAGGCCGAAAATGCACGCATGGGCCGAAAATGAGCGCTCGTGCCGAAAATGCTCGCCCGAGCGGAAAAATGCGCGCTTAGGCGGAAAAATGCGGCGCTCGGGCCAAAAAATGTGCGCACGGGCTGAAAATGCGCACCCAGGCCAAAAATACGTGCACGGATGAAAAATGTGCGTCAGGGCGAAAAATGCGCGCCGGGGAGGAAAAATGCGTGTCATGGCGAAAAATGCATGCTCGGGCTAAAAAATGTGTGCTCAGGCGAAAAAATGCGCACCCGGGCGGAAAATACGTGCTCGAGCAAAAAATGCGCGTAAGGTGGAAAAATGCGTGCGGTAGCGTTTTTCAGAAAACGAAATGGCGCTAAAAAAACCTCCTAAACCGGCCCTAGGTTATTCTTTTAAGAAAATGCTATTTAATATTTATTTATATAATTTTGTGAAGAAATTTGAATTTCTTTACTAAATATATTTGTTTAGCATATAAATAATATAATTGAAGTGCAAGAGTTTTAGACATAAATATGAGAGAATTACAAAATCCAATGAAATGTTCATAATATTTAAATTAAAATTACTATGGATACCAATTAAAAGTTTTCTTATATACCCGGCTAACATATTTGATATATAAATTACACTTTCTCTACAAAGTGATATATCACTTCTATTATAAGTTATATCATATAAAAAAAGCATATTTGATTCTGCAGGCTAATATATTCAAAGTCTAGATATATATCAAACTAGAACTTACTATTATCAATATAAATATTGTAATAGTTTATTATTTTTATATACAACATATAAAGTATTATAAACCAGCCTATGCCGGTTCCAAGCTCGGATAAAAAATGGTGAGGGTTGTATTAGGTACATCGTACACGGTCAGCGTAAAATTTAGTCACCCTTATGAATATGGATCATTTGAGAAATTTTCCAAAAGATAGGTTGTTCCCCATAAGGAACGCATCGTATGGTTCGAATGCGGCATCTTGGCAATGACCGTTACATCTCCAGGACTTAGGTGTAGTGTTAAATATGCAAGAGTCCTCGTCGTATGGTCTGAATGCGGCGTCTTGGCAAGGACCGTTGCACCTCCAAGAGGACTTAGATGTAGTGTTAAATAGGCAAGAGCCATCACTTATTAGACGTCCTAGGAAAGTAGATCGTAAGATTTGTGACCGACTTAGGTTTGGAAGTTGGCATATAGGTACGCTAGCGGGAAAAGTGATAGAAGTAGTGGATACGATGATTAGGAAAAGGATAAATATCTTATATCTGCAAGAGGCTAGATGGGTGGGTGTGAAAGCTAAATTTTTAGATAATTAAGGTTTTAAATTATGGTACACAGGAAAAAATAAAATAAGCAATGGAGTAGGTATTATTGTGGATACTACTTGGAGGGATGGAGTTGTTGGGGTAAGTAGAAAAGGTGATAGAATCTTAGCTCTTAAATTGGTAATAGGAAAGGAAACTATTAATGTGATCAGTGCTTATGCGCACAAATAGGATTAGGTGAAGCTATTAAAGTGCAATTTTGGGAAGAATTAGATGATTTAGTAAGGGAAATCTCACAAAGAAAGAAGATTTTCATATGAGGAGAATTAAACGGACATATAGGAAAGGAAAATATAGATTATACAGTCGTTCATGGAGGATTTGGGTATGGAGAAAGAAATGAAGAAGGAAGAGTCATTTTAGACTTTGTCATAGCACATGAGCTAATTGTGACAAATACGATTTTCATGAAGAGAGAAGAATATTTAATTATGTTTAAAAACGGACCAAATAAGTCACAAATTGATTATTTTATGACTCGCAAAATGGATAAAATGATTTGTAAAGATTGCAAAGTCATACCAGAAGCAAATTTGACAACACAGCATATGTTAGTGGTGTTGAACGTGCAAATTAAATATAATAAATTTAAGACAAGGACAAAAGTGTTGCCTAAAATTCAGTGGTGTAACTTGAAGATGGAAAAACATGTTGTTTTCAAGACAGCGGTTATGGAACAACTAGTTGATGACCCTTATATTGATCATAGTATCTCATGGAAAGTATTGTCTTCACATTTAAGAATAAGTGGAAAGAACGTGCTTGGAGAATCAAAAGATCGTGCGTCCCCTAATAAAGTCTTGGTGGTGGAAAGAGGAAGTGCAAGACAAATTGAGGGCAAAGAGGGTCAACTATAAAACACTCTACGCTTGTAGGAATGATGAAAACTTGGCATGGTATAAAGTCACCAAGAAAGAAGCTAAACATGAAGTAAGTAAAGCAAGAAGTCAAGTTTATGAAGAATTTTATAAGCGACTAGATACCAAAGATGGAGAGTGTGACATATATAAAATTGCTCGAGCTAGAGAGAGGAACACAAGAGATTTAAGCCAAGTTAAATGCATAAAGGATGAAACAGATATAGTTTTGACAGATGATGTGGCTATTGAAGGGCGATGAAAAAGATATTGACTCTATAATATAACAAAAGACAATGAACTGAACTTGGAAGAGTTAAGTAAATCGGAGGAGTATAGGA
Organism: Dactylorhiza incarnata; assembly: GCA_033032865.1. Classification (NCBI taxonomy): domain Eukaryota; kingdom Viridiplantae; phylum Streptophyta; class Magnoliopsida; order Asparagales; family Orchidaceae; genus Dactylorhiza; species Dactylorhiza incarnata. Next base: position 29,678,541 of record JAWHQI010000001.1, read on the forward strand.
GCATAACGTTTTATCATAAAATTCAAGTATCGGGGGTAAATGATGCTCTAAAGAAAATGTAAATTGGAAAAGCGGTTGGGTCAGACGATATACTCATCGAAGTATGGAAATGTCCAAGGAAAGAAAGAATTTTGTGGCATGCATGTTTCTTCAATAAGATACTGAAGTCAAAGAGGATGTTGGGTCAATGGAGAGAAAGTGTCTTGGTACCTTGGTATAAGAGCAAAGGAGATACAAAATTGTGTTAATTAAAGAGGAATTAAATTAACGAGTCATACCATGAAACTATAGGAACGAGTAATAGAAAGAAGAGTAAGACGGGAGACTAGCATCTCGGAGAATCAATTTGAATTCATGTCAGGGTGGTCAACCATAGAAGTTATACATCTCTTGAGGAGACTCATTGACAACTATCAAGAAAGAAAACAAGATTTGGATATGATGTTTATCGATCTTTAGAAGGCTTATGATAGGGTTCCAAGAGAGATCTTATGGAGAGTCTTAGAAAAGAAAGGTGTAAATTTATCATACATTGACATAATAAAAGATATGTATACAAATTCAGTGACTAGGGTGAGGACATCTGGAGGATTAACACAGGAATTCCCTATCACTGTTGGCTTACATCAAGGTTCAGCATTAAGTCATTATCTTTTTTACCCTTATCTTAGATGAGCTCACCGGACATATCCAGCAAGCAATACCTTTGTGTTTAATGTTTGCGAATGATATCGTTTTGGTCGATGAGATGTGCGAGGGTGTAAATGCGAAACTTGAATCTTGGCAAGACACTTTAGAAAAAAAGGGTTTTAGGTTGAGCAGAGCAAAGAAGAAGTATATGGATCATAAATTAAGCAGTGCAAGAAGGACAGATGACTTCGTTCTTATGTTGAATGATCAAGATATTTCCCGCAGTGAGTGCTTTAAATATCTTGGATCGATAGTTCAAAAAGATGGAAGTGTTGATAAAGATGTGATGCATAGAATCCAAGCAGGTTGGTTGAAGTGGAGAGGTGCGTCAGGGATCTTATGTGATTGTAAAGTACCATTAAAACTTAAAGGCAAGTTTTACCGTACTGCAATTAGACCAGCGATACTCTATGGTTCTGAGTGTTGGGCAGTGAATTGTGTACATGAGCAAAAAATGGGAGTTGCAGAGATGAGAATGCTTAGGTAGATGTGTGGACACACTAGATTGGATAAAATTAGGAATGAATGTATCAAGGATAAGACAGGAGTGGCACCAATTGCAGAGAAGATGCGAGAAGCTCGATTAATATGGTTTGGACACGAACAAAGAAGACCGTTAGAAAGAGTATAGTCACTAGGCATGTTAAACGGGGGAGGGGTAGACCAATAAAGACTTAGAATGAGAGTATAAGGAAATACATGATGCACTTAGGCATTAGTGAGATTATGACTAAAGATAGGGCACAATGGCGACAAAGGATCCATATAGCCGACCCCACTATAGTGGCATAAAGGCTTGAGTGTTGTTGTTGTTGTACAGCATATAAAGTATTATATTGTATGGCCTTATTTGACTCTTGCACGACGGGTAGTCAGTGATACATGTGGGTATTGTATTAGTTCTAGATGGTATGCTACGCACTGTCAAGGGCATAGCAAGGGTGGTCTCGCGGACAACCTCGCAATCCATTCCATTGAATATGACGCCACCTGGGGATGCGTGAATACCGCTTAGCGAGATTATCGCGAGAAGATTCACAGAATTGCGCACCAATTTCAGGAGCGCCTACCTGCATTCATCTATGGCAAAATCGCATATTCTTATTCCGATGATGGCGATGAGATTCTTCAGTGATAACATCGTCATGGAGTCCGTTCCAGGTGGGTTCAGGAAGCCGCAACTCCTTTATTTCTCTGATCATAATGGGCCTCTCACTAACCTACAAAACATTGAATCGGCAATTTCTTTTTATAACCAAACCAACGCCCTTAGGTGCAAACTATTCACAGTCACCAAGTTGCAAGGTTCTATCGCATTTTTTGTGATTTCAAGAGTAAACCGTTGGTCAGGTTCACAACCTCATAAAAGAGAAAGAATGGCTTGCATGCCCTCTTCAGCATCAAGCAGGGCGAAGGAGAGACCATCGGCGATTACATGGACTGATTTCAGGAGAAGGTGATGGAGATCCATCATGTTGATCATGGGTTTATCAAGTGACGTCGGTGTGGAGACTGAAGGAAGGGTTGTTCGAATTCGAGGCAACGAGGTCCTCCTTGCTCCTATAGCAAACCAATTCACATGGCAAATCAATAACATTGGGGGATAGGCCTACAAGCTGGAATTTGTGGCCTCACCAGCCTTGAGAGTTTCATCCCATGAATGGAGGGAGGATCTTGTAGATTTCCCACCACTCCCACGAGAAGACCGACCCAACACCAACAGGTGGCCTTGGATCAGCAAGCTCTGCGTCAACAAAAGTAACTGCAAAGACGCCTGAGATAGCAACCTATGTGATTTCCCCGCTTATGCCACATAATCAGCATAAAGGACTCAGCAGCAATATCACCTAATACCCCCCAAAAATTAACCATTTTTTCATTTTATAAGAGATATTTCATATATGTTGACATATTGACTAGTTATTTTATTGTTTATCACCTTTGAATTTGTAAATGATCGGTCACATCTAAAGCCAATTCTTGTAGTATCTTTAAAGGTGAAATAGTTGCAATCAAAATCATACAAAATATATAAAAATTCTTTTAATTTGCTTAGATTAAGTGCATTGCTCCTATAATTATTTAGTAACTTAGCTATATTTCAGAAATGTTCCTCTCGAGAGACAAGATAGGCTCTTATCCAAGAGTTATTTCATCCATATCACATGCCTCTATCAATATTTTGCTCTAAGGGACTATATCATACCTAACCTTGTCTCTAAGGACATAATTTGGGTCAACGAGTTGAGCGTGAATTTATCGGGCCTATGGTGTGGATTATCATGAGATATTTTCTCTTATTGCAAATCTCACTTCAATTCTCATGGTAATTTTTCTTGTTGCTTCTTTTCGATGTCATCTTCATCAATTAGAAGTTAAGAATGTTTTTCTTTATGGTACTCGAATATTATATAATTAAGAGTATTCCTTCTTTATTTATATGTAAGTTGTGTGTGTGACCAAACTACACGGCATACATTATTTCATTTTACAATTTAATAGTAGTGCAAATTTACATGCAAAGTATTTATGCTACAAAATACTACCAAGATTTTTGGATCATTTATATCAAGTTAAGAGCTTGTCAATTGAGAGATATACCTTTGCTAAAGGAAAAAGGGACCGCTAACAAATTGGAATAGAACCTAAACTCATGCACTTGAGCTTGTCGGTTGATAAGTATACTTTATCCACTCCAAAGGCAAAAAGGACCGTTGACAAGTTAGAATGGAACCTAAATCATGCAACTATCAGAATGCATAAACATACTATAAGTTTAGATTGTAAATCCAACTCTGCGGCTGATCCTTGGTCGTTCTTCATCATATACTAAGTAGATGAAGGGTAACTAACAAGTATATGGGTATTCATAAATTTCAAGTTAATTATCCAAATTTTAAACGTTTTTTCCATTAATTTAAGTAATTCGTAGTTAACATTCAAGATAGAGCAGAATATTACTTACATAAACAAGCAAAAACGCACAGGAATCAGTGTTGATGAAAACTATTGCTCAAAACAACATTGCATGCTTGCTGAATTCATGAAGTACAAGAATGCCACCCACTGGAAGTGACTAACCTCCGGTTTACTAGAAGGCTGTCTCAGAACCGAATCAGAATAGCTAGCTGGTGCTGCAGCTGTAGGAACTTCGGAGTGGCTTCGACCGAACAGGTGAAGTTCTTCTGGAGCCACGACTCTCTGCAGCGCTCCAAGTTGCCAGATCACAGAAGATGACCTACTCCATCTGGACAGCATCTTTCCGAAACTTAACTAAGCTTGTAAATCTCCTCTGAGAAAAATCGGGGGATACTTATAAGCGGCCCGTGATGCCGGCGACAATGCGTCGAGAGATTGTCCGAAGATCGAGTAGGAGGTGCGGTGAGGTCGGCTCTATGGGATGCGGGCCATGTGGAGGGATGCGTTCGGCAATGTGGGAGGGAAAAAATTTTGCTGCCTCCTGAGCACCTTATTCATATGCGCACATAAATGGGGCTTTTTTTCATAGCAAATGCTGTACCGAAAAATTTCTCCGCAAAAACTTTTCCCCGCTAAAACCTAGAAGACAAACGAACATCCTCATGGTTGTTCTTATCGGCGATTGTTAACTGCAACCCGAGTGGCACCCCACTGTTAAATCGAAACTCAAAAAATTGAAATATTTTAACTGCAGCCCAATATTTGGCTTGCCCAAACCTAAATTTTAATATGAAAGAAAAAAATTATTATTGGGATTTTTATTGTTAACGTAATATGTAGAATGAGATTTCTACATAACTGGCTATATAAAAGGAGAGAAATCTCATTTTACATAGAGGGCTAGGATTTTAAAATCCGGGTTGCGGTTAAACAAAAAAATAATTAGTGTTTTTTTAAAATTGTGGGTTACAAATAGTCAAATACGAATTGCGGTTAACAATCGCCTTATTATTTTAGTTAACCTTTCAGTCGTAATTTCCAGTGGCGTCTGTTAATTACCAACTTTGCTAAATGTCTTATAGTAGTATATTCCAGTCATGGAATAGCTGCTAGGTTCGTACACACACACACGTTGTAATCTTTATATATATTTTACAATCGTAATTTCCAGTGAGATTCTTTATTGACGGCTAGATTTCATATTTATAGAATTATAGTCGTAATTCTTTATAGTCAGCTAGATTTCATCTTTGCAGACGTAAATTCTAATCGCAATTTAATGTAATATCAGTGGAATCAAAAGCTACACTTCAGGATGCAAGATTGCTTCCTTTTTTTCAACATTCCAAACATCCCCCGGAACATCCCTTTTTTTATTACTTATTGAAACCCTGCTCCAATGAGAAGAAGGTTTTTTTGGGTAGGAAATTTGTTGCGGATCACTCAAGGCTCCGGTAGACCGGACTAAATTGGACCGCCTTAGCCCGGGAGCGTTCGAGCACGCAAACAGTCACAGAAAAAGGGAAAGCTGACAATGCAATTTTTTTTAACGTGGAAAACCGGTAAACTGGGTGAAAAACCACGTGGTCGGATCTGTGCCGACCAAAACTTCCACTATATGTTGGTTGTACAGAGCTTTTTTGAAGAACTCGAGGGCGACAGGCCGCCTCTCGTTACAATTGTTGAGAGAGAGAGAGAGAGAGAGAGGTGTTCGGAGGGTGACAGGCCACCGCTCACGGAGCTAAGTCTTCTGCCTGCTACAGAGGGGAATGCTGCGCTCTACGTGCTTTTGAGGCTTTGAATGCTGCTCGAAGGTTGGATCGATGCGCTCTGGGTGTCTTTGTCTCTGTGGCTTGTCTCCTGCTGCGCGAGAGGAGTTTGGAGTACTGGTCTTGACGGTGGCTGTCACGTTTGTTCTTGAGCGCACATAGGCGTGCTTGTTATTGAGCGCACGGAGGCGAGCTTGAAGCGGAGCGCACGAAGGCGCGCTTGGAGAGGAGCGCACGAAGGCGCGCTTGGAGCGGAGCACACGGGGGCGCGCTTGGAGCTGAGCGCACGGGGGCGCGCTTGGAGCTGAGCGCACGGGGGCGCGCTTTGAGCGGAGCACACGGGGGCGCGCTTGGAGCGGAGCACACGGGGGCGCGCTTGGAGCTGAGCGCACGGGGGCGCGCTGTGAGAGCGCTTGTGAGCGCGCAAGGAGGAGGCGCGCTCGTGAGCGCGCAAGGAGGAGGCGCGCTCGTGAGCGCGCAAGGAGGACGCGCGCTCGTGAGCGCGCAAGGAGGACGCGCGCTCGTGAGCGCGCAAGGAGGACGCGCGCTCGTGAGCGCGCAAGGAGGACGCGCGCTCGGGAGCGCGCAAGGAGGAGGCGCGCTCGTGAGCGCGCAAGGAGGAGGCGCGCAAGGAGGACGCGCGCTCGTGAGCGCGCAAGGAGGACGCGCGCTCGGGAGCGCGCAAGGAGGACGCGCGCTCGTGAGCGCGCAAGGAGGACGCGCGCAAGGAGGACGCGCGCTCGGGAGCGCGCAAGGAGGACGCGCGCTCGGGAGCGCGCAAGGAGGACGCGCGCAAGGAGGACGCGCGCTCGGGAGCGCGCAAGGAGGACGCGCGCTCGGGAGCGCGCAAGGAGGACGCGCGCAAGGAGGACGCGCGCTCGGGAGCGCGCAAGGAGGACGCGCTCTCGTGAGCGCGCAAGGAGGACGCGCGCTCGTGAGCGCGCAAGGAGGACGCGCGCTCGTGAGCGCGCAAGGAAGAAGGAGGAGAGAGAAAATCCGTAGGAGGATTTTCTCGGTTGGAGAGAGAGGAAGTCTCAAAAGGGGGGAGAGATGGAGGAGGAGAAGATAAAAAAAAAAAGAAGCCTTGGGTCTATTTATAGTTTTTGAGGGTGGCACTTTCGTAATTAAATGGGTAGTTATGGTGGTTATGGTGGTTATGCGGCTACCCGCACACCATAACCAATTTATGTGTTATACACACACTTATCATGAATATAGCTACGCGCACACCAGTTTGTATAGTTTTGCGGTGATATGTATTCATATGACGGATATGGTTATGCGCACACCATAACCATATTATTTGCTATACGCAGACCGTATTGAAGGATTTTACTATTTGCACCCCCATGTTGGAGGATTTTTTATTTGCACTCCGTGATGAGGGATTTTAATATTTGCACCCCATGATGGAGGATTTTTACTATTTGCACCCATGATGGGGAATTTTACTATTTGCACCCCATGATGGGGGATTTTTACTATTTGCACCCCATGATGGGAGATTTTTACTATTTGCACCCCATGATAGGGGATTTTTACTAATTGCACCCCATGATGGGAGATTTTTACTATTTGCACCCCATGATGAGAGATTTTTACTATTTGCCCCCATGATGGGTGGTTACGGGGATAGTGAGGTTTATCTTGGTTAACCCCATTTCCTCCAACAAAAGAGGCGAGTGATGTTCACTAGTGCACTGCCTGAACGTTTTGTGAGACCATATCACGTATCATCTTTACGGGTGCAATTTAATGTAATATCAGAGGAATCAAAAGCTACACTTCAGGATGCAAGATTGCTTCCTTTTTTTCAACATTCCAAACATCCCCCGGAACATCCCTTTTTTATTACTTATTGAAACCCTGCTCCAATGAGAAGAAGGTTTTTTTGGGTAGGAAATTGCTATGTTAAATTTACTGTGAATCAAGTGGCTCTTATTTTAGGACTCCCAAATCAAAACAAAGACTTTGATTTTAAGAGAATATCACTTGCTGAGTTCAAGCAAAAAGACATGATTAAGGATGCACTAGATCTTGGAAAAGAAGATTGGTCTCCAACATTGGAATTCTGGAGAGTCAATTCATTGGTGAAATATGTATTATGCGCATTTTCCTTTCAATTGAAGGGGTTGAAGATCTCAAGATGTCCGAGGGATTTTTTAAGGTTGTAGAGCTTCAAAGAATATAATTAGCCCAAAGTCATCCACAAGTTCCACCAATCTCAATTTGCTCCTTTGAGTAGAATTGGTGCTACTCAAAAAGAAGACACAAGCTTGAGTTATCTCGAAAGATGCATTATTGTATTAGTGGTAAGAATTAGTCAATTATCTTTTAGTTTATTTTTGTATATAAACTATTAATAAAATTCCTTGTTTTAGGTGTGGTTCTTCGAGCACGTCTCTTTGCAAGTGCTAGATGATGAGTTAGTCAAATCCCGATTTTATCAGTGGTCTTCTAAGATCAGTTTGCGCGCCAAATTTGTTGGGATTTAGGTTACCAATTATCAAAGTCTAAAAGACTAAGTTGGTGTTGTTTAGGTTTTTTTAACATCTAACATAAGTAGTTGCTATGTGAAACTGATATTTCAACAAATAAGATATTTTTAGCATAAGTTGTTATATTTTGTGTAGGTACACAAAACATTTCTGAGTATTCTTGAAGAGGAGAAGGTACTAGTGAAAGAATAGGAGAATGAGTTGGACTTTCAGGAAGAGAGGGAGGATAGTAAGAAGGAGAAAGAAAAGAGGAAGGAGAGTAAGGAGGAGAAGGAAGAGAGTGTTGGGGAAATGATTTATCTTAACCCCTAGAATTGAGTAGAATATAACTTCTAAGAATGAAAAGTTAGTCTAAGTAAATATGCGTCGAATAGTATTCGACGCAACGTCGAAATATAGTCGACGTTTCTCTCAGAATGAGTCGAAGTAACTCTAAGAAGAATTCGACGTAATCTTAGTCGACGTACCTCTGACTTCTAGTCGACGCATGTGATAAAGTCGACTCATTCTAGTCGACGCACCTTCCTTATTCTCCTCTCGACGTCCAGCCAGGATGAAATCGACGTTTACGTCGAATAGTAATCAACGCACGTCGATATCTATAAGTAATTCAAAAATACGCCAGACCTCTTTCCTTCTTTCTGTAGATCTGATTTATATGGAATGATATTATTCTTTTATAGCCGTTCTGATTCAGCCTTTCCTTCTATTTGATTCTTGGCTAATTTGATTAAGATTATTATGGATAATATTTGAAATCAGAATGAATTCCTTTCCTTCTACAGAAATATTAAATTATGGAAACTCTTATCTCTTTCTAATACTCTGTCTGCTAATTGATTATTCTCCTTTAGCAATATATTTTAAACAGAGCTATAAATAAGAAGGAGGTCGGCAGAGAATGACAACTAGTGATCCACCATATACATTTGAAAAAGAGGAAGAGCTCCCAAGTGAAGAGTGAGAAAGTTGAGAAAAGAGATAGTGTGCTGCAGCAAAAGAAAAAGCCTTCATCTTCTCCTTCTTCTGAAGTCATTCTGCTGCAAATTCTGAAAGCTCTCACAAAAGAGAGAAAAGCTTACAATCTCCTTCTCACTATAGAAGAGAGATCTTATTCACTATACTTGTGATTCTAATCTTCTTGCTAGGAAGAAGATTCCTTCTTACATATATTGTTTTCTGTTCTTCTACTTGTTCTACCTCTTCTTCTCATTCTTATTTCATTTTCAAACCTTGTAAAAGAGTTTTTAGAATCTCTCTTCAAAAAATTCAGTTGTAATGGTTCTAAGAGTCTCCTTATCAAAAGACTCAGTCTGGTTCTAAGAGTCTCCTTATCAAAAGACTCAGTGCAAGTTAGTGAATTCCTACCAAAGGGAGTAGAAGAGTGGACTACCCAAAGTTTGGGGAACCACTATATTTCCTTGTGTTGTGCTGTGATTTTCTACTTGTTATTTTTCTTCTTTACTTGCTTAATTCTTGTTGGTGTGTGGGAAGTTTAAATCTGTGATTATTACACACACATATATATATAATTACACAAAGTATTTTTAATCTCTATTCACCCCCCCCCCCCCCCCCCTCTAGAGAATTCTAGTGAGGTTAACTATGCACTTTCAATTGGTATCAGAGGTAGGTTGATCTAAAAAGGTTAACTCCTTGATCAAAAAGATCCTACCTCCTTTATATATATATATATATATTTCTAAAAAATATTTCTTTTCACATGGCACAAATCAAAGATTATGCTGCACCAGACCACCAATTTGCAACCTTGAAAAGTTTGCACTTTGGAAAACAAGAATTAAAATTTATCTAAACTCTATTGATGGAGAATTATTTGATGTTATCATGACAGGTCCTCCCAAGCCATTCAAGAAGGACTCAAGTGGAAAGGACACACAAACACCTGCTCCAAAGGCTGAATGGACAGATGCAGAAAAGAAAGCTCAAGCATGTGATGTCAAGGCTATGAATATCTTAGTCTCAACTCTCTCAGATGAAATCTTCCAAAAGATTGTTGAATATGAGTCAGCTAAGGAAATATGGGAAGCTCTCAACAAAATGGTAGAAGGGAGTGCTGATGAGAGGAAGGATAAAAATGCATTACTTATCTCTCAATATGAAAACTTCCAGAAGAAAGAAAATGAAAGTGTTGCTGACATGTATGCCAGATTCAGCCTCATAATAAATGAGCTAAAAACACTTGAGAAGGACATATCTCTCACTGAGATAAATGACAAATTGATTACTTGCTTCCCTAGCTCTTGGGATTCAAGAATCTGGCCAATTAAAGACTCCAGAAGTCAAAAAGAAATCTTAACAGATGTCCTGTTGGGTAAATTAAGATCTTATGAGCAACTGCTGAAAACAAGAGCTGAGAAAGAAGAGAAAGAAAAGGCTCCTCCACTCTCAAAAGAAAAGAGCATTGCTTTGAAGGCTACTGAAGGAGAATCCTCTACAAATGATGAAGAGCTGATCAGTCTACTGGCCAGAAGGTTCAAGAAGTGGATAAAAACAGAAGGATCCAAAAGGAGAGGCTCAAGAACCAGGTATGACAAAACTCATAATAAAGAGATTATATGTCACTCTTGCAGGGAACCTGGACACATTGCACCTGAATGTCCTAAAGAGAACATCAATAAGAAAGATCTGAAAAGAACAGATCTAAAGAAGAAGAAGAAGAAAGAGAAAGGGTTCATTGCTCAATCATGGAGTGATTCAGAATCTGAAGGAAGTACCTCATCTGAAGATGATCAGGAAAAGGCTAAGCAAGAGGAAACCTGTCTGATGGCTACTGAAAAGCCTGAAGATACATCTCTGGTAAATATATTTGATGATGTAGATTTCTCTTCCATTCATTTCAAAAATAGTTTCAAAGAACTCTGCTTAGATCTAGTCAAATCTGAAAAAGAAGTAAAGGAACTAAGAAATGAACTAAATAATCTCAAACAAATAAATACACAACATAGAAACTATGAGCTTAGTCTAGGACTCTCAGAGGAGCAACTAGATAAAATCAATACTGAAAATCAAGCACTAAGAAATGAGCTAGCAAAGGCAAAAGCCTTTGAAGACTATCTAAATGGCAGAAGTCAGAAGCTCAAGAATATCTCTAACAATCTCACTGACAGATTTAGACAACTAGAATATAACACTGACTTAGAACCCAAACCTCAATCATATAGCAAATCTGTCTGGAGACATCCTATTCACTTCTCTAGGGAAAATCATTTGACAGGAGAAAGATCACAAGATAATCCAGAAACAACCACTGTTTTTAACAAAAATAATCTCACTATGCATGAAGGATTCCTAGGTAAATATCCTCAGAAAAGAAACAAACTTGCGTCGAATCATTATCGACGTACGTCGAACACTACTCAACGCAACTCAAATAATGCATCGATTTCTAATCAACGCAGACACCAAAATACGTCGACTCCCAATCGACGCAATCTCTCATATGCTTCGACTAGAAGTAACCACAGAATGAAGGAAGCGTCGACTTCCACTCGACGCAACTTTAAACATACGTCGAATTTATATCAACGCAACCAATCTAACAGAAATGTCTCCTCTTCCAAAAAGTCTTCTCAATCCATTTCCTTCTATTATGAACAATATTTCTGCGACATTACTAAAGAAAACTGGTACGATAAGCCAATACCCCTAAAGGAGGAAGGATATTCTGAAAAACCCACTTATTCTTTCATTAAACCCTTTACTGTTGGGAGGAATGGACCCCAGCTTAGGAGGGTCCAAACTAATGTTTAAAATTTTATGTGCAGATGTATCACATCTCCAGGCTGGTGTGGTACTTGGACAGTGGATGCTCCATGCACATGACAGGATACAAAAACCTGTTAATCAACTTTGAGGATAGACATGGACCACCAGTGACTTTTGGAGATTCCAGTTGTGGCCAAACCAGGGGCTTTGGAGATTTCAAAGAAGGGAAAGTCACCTTCAAGAATATGGCAGTAGTCAAAGGACTGAAGCACAATCTGATAAGTATAAGTCAGATATGTGACAGTGGTAAGTATGAGGTAAAATTCACCACACTATTTTGCCATATTATTGATATCAAGACTGGTGCCATAGTACTTAATGGAATTAGAAAAGGGAAGGTATATGTAGTAGATTTTAGCTCCTCACCCACAGAAGTTTGTTTGTTCAACAATATTATTAATAAAAGTGAATTATGGCATAGGAGACTGGGTCATCTAAACCACAAAACCATTAGTAAACTATCAAAGAATAACCTAGTCAGAGGCCTACCAAAGGGTAGATTCTCTAAGGACTCTCCATGTAGACCTTGCCAACTAGGAAAACAGACCAAGTCATCCTTCAAACTAATTGGTAAGGATGACTCCCCTAGGATCCTCTACTTACTGCACATGGATCTCTTTGGTCCCATATCCACTCAGAGCTTAGGTGGAAAATCTTATACCTTAGTTATTGTAGATGATTATTCCAGGTTTAGCTGGGTATTCTTTCTAAGGGCCAAGTCTGAAACCCATGAGATTCTCTCAAGATTCATAAGACAGATTCAATCTGAGTTCAATACTCATGTTTCAATTATCAGGAGTGATCATGGGACTGAATTTGAAAATTAGTCAATTGGTAGTTTCTGTGAAGATATGGGTATTAAACAAAGTTTTTCAGCCCCTAGAACTCCTCAACAAAATGGAGTTGCTGAAAGAAAGAATAAAACTTTAATTGAATCAGGAAGGACCTTACTTGCAGAATCAGGATTACCAAAAATCTTCTGGGCTGAAGCAGTCAACACTGCAAACTATGTTTAAATAGAAGTCTCATTCACAAAACTAAGGCAAAAACTCCATATGAGCTCCTGAAGGAAAAAACAGCCATTGTTAAATACTTTAAAATTTTTGGATGTGCTTGCTTTATTCTAAATAATGGGAAAGATCATCTTGACATGTTTGACAAGAAGTCTGATGATGGAATATTTCTGGGGTACTCATCATCTAGTAAAGCATACAGATGTTATAACAGGAGAACTCTCAAAATTGAAGAATCTATGCACATTACATTTGATGAAACTAACATGCTGTTTAAGGGGGACGAAACTTCCACCAATTCTTTTCCACAGGAAAACAGCAGCATAGAAACTCAGGTTGAGCAACTGGTTCTAGAGAACACAGATAATGGAAAAGAAAACCAGCTAGAGGAATCAAGTGAGGAATCTGAACAAGAACATGAAGAAGATTCAGAAAAGAGCATTTAAAACCAACTCCCACAAGAGAACATGGTTCAGAGAGAACAGGTGGACAATGATCCCATTGCTAATGAGGAAGAAGAACATTTGACAAGTCCAAGCAGGACAGGGGTCAATTTGAAAGATCATTCACAATCTCAAGTAATTGGAGACCCCAATACAGGAGTAAGAACAAAACACCAAGTCTCCAATGGGATGATGCTCCAATGCTTCTTATCACAAGTTGAACCAAAGAAGTTTGAGGAAGCAAATTGTGATCCTCACTGGATTATGGCCATGCAAGAAGAACTAGGCCAATTTGAGAGAAACAAAGTGTGGAATTTAGTTGAAAGACCAAGAAACTACCCAGTGATTGGTACAAAGTGGGTATACAGAAACAAACTAGATTCCACTGGAGTAATTGTCAGGAACAAGGCAAGACTTGTAGCACAAGGATATAGACAAGAAGAAGGAATAGACTACAACCAAACCTTTGCTCCAGTAGCCAGATTGGAGGCAATCAGGCTCTTTCTTGCCTATGCAGCTTTCATGAAGATGAAAGTCCATCAGATGGATGTCAAAAGTGCCTTTTTGAATGGTGACCTACAAGAAGAGGTATATGTGGAGCAACCATCAGGTTTTGTAAATCCCTCCTCTCCTAACTTTGTTTATAGACTTAACAAAGCACTTTATGGTCTTAAGCAAGCACCTAGAGCCTGGTATGAAACTCTCTCCAACTTTCTTTTAGAAAATTCTTTTGAAAGAGGAAAAGTAGATAAAACACTTTTTACTAGAACCCATAAAAATCAACTCCTTCTTGTTCAAATCTATGTAGATGACATCATCTTTAGCTCAACTCATCCCAAACTTTGTAAAAGATTTGCTAATCTAATGCAATCAAAATTTGAAATGAGTAATATGGGAGAACTCTCTTATTTCTTAAGACTACAAGTGAAACAAAACAGTGAGGGAATCTTTATCTCACAATCTAAATACACTAAAGAATTAATCAAAAAGTTTGGTATGGAATCAGCCTCCACTATGAAAACACATATGGCAACTAATGTCATTATAGAAAAGGATGACAAGGGAAAATTAGTAGATCAAAAGACATATAGGACAATCATAGGATCCCTTCTATATCTAACAGCTAGCAGACCTGACATTATGTTTGCCACTTGCATATGTGCTAGATTTCAGGTTGAACCAAAAGAATCCCATCTCACCTCTGTAAAAAGGATTCTTAGATACCTAAAGGGAACCCCTGAACTAGGTCTGTGGTACTCAGCAGAAACCAACTTTGAATTAATAGGTTTCTCAGATGCAGATTATGCTGGATGTAGGGTTGATAGAAAAAGTACACATGGTACTTGCCAATTCCTTGGTGACAGATTAATATTATGGTTTAGAAAGAAACAAACCTCAGTCTCAACCTCAACAGCTGAAGCTGAATACATAGCTGCTGGGAGCTGTTGTTCACAAATCCTGTGGATGCAAAATCAGCTTCTTGACTACAAATTGGAGGTCAATAACTCTAAGATCTATTGTGATAGCTCTAGTGCTATATCCATAGCATCCAACCCAATCCTTCATAGTAGAACCAAACATATAGAGATCAGACATCACTTCCTTAGAGATAATGTAGAAAAAGGTAAGATAACCTTAGAATATATTCCTACATACAGTCAAAGAGCAGACATCTTCACAAAACCCTTGGATGAAACTTAGCATAATTACTTCATCAACACCTTAGGAATGCTTGATGGAAGCCTGTAACCACCATTGTTGGGGAAATCTAAAAGAAATCAGAAAATCTAAGAAAGTATTTGAAGATACGTCGAATACATATCAACGCACCGTCGAGAAAAACTCGACGCGGGCATTGATTGCTTTCAGGCAAAGCTACATCGATCCCTTATCAATGCACCGTCGACTTTATATCGACGCAAGTCTATGAACACGTCGACAAAACGGTAGGCTGACAAATCTCCACGGAGCGTCGACTCCATATCGACGCATACGTCGACATCAATGACCATGCGTCGACAACAATTCGCCGTAACATCGACCTCTTGTCAAAATTAGAATCAAATCCTTACTTCCTCTTTTGACGATTGGATTACCTGATATACCTTGATTTCTGTTTCCTTTCTCGACGTTTCACCTTCTTTAAATAATACCTCTAATTTCATAACATATACTCTCCTCAACCGCCAAAACTTCGTCTTCTACCTCTCTCTCTCTCTGCGTCAATGGCACCAACTCCTGATCAATTTTCCCTCATCAAAGCAATGAACGATGCTCTTGAACAACTAGTAAATGACTTCCAGACTCGACTGAACCACTTCTCCAACGAGTGTGCTGCCATGCTCAACACCTGTGCAGACAAACTGGCAAACCTCTCTACTTCTCTTCCTGAGCTTAATGCTCTCATTCAAGAACAGCCTCTGTCGCCAGAAGGGTTTAAATCCTTTATGCAGGATATAAACCAGGGGGAGAGTTGATCCAGAAACCCCCCTTGTCAGGTTCTCTATCTCTCTTAAAAAGCTCAGGGTTAATTTCCTCTCCAACTCTAAATATTATCTCAAGTGTTACACCAACTTCTTTTCTTACAATATGCTCCAATCTTCTCCAATCACTATGACTACACCTTCAACAAACACTTTGGAGAGACCTCATCTTACCATACTGAAGGAGATCATGCTGTGGATTCAGCATTCAAAGCAGTTGCCCCACATACCCAGGGGGAGATTGCTGCAGTACAGAATATAGAAGTCCAGGGGGAGGAAGAAACAGCCTTTTCTGATGACCTAAAAGGGCAAGTCTGGATTGAGGCACCCTTGTGTGAGGAAGAATATCAGCATCATTCTCCTGGCTTCTCTGCCAGCTATATCAAACTCAAGACACCTTTACTTGAGGATATTCCTCCAGAGGACATTTTGCCTGCTGTTCCCTCTCCTACAAAAGTCCCTTCTCCACCTTCACCTTCTAAAGAGAAAACTACATTTCCACCTCTGCCTCTTCCACCACTTCAACTTCCATCTCTACGTCCTCTACTACCTCTACCTCCACAAAAGCTATCTAAGGAAAAACCAAGAGAACAAATGAAAAGAAGAAGTGAAACCATCCCTCATTGGCAGAAATTTTCCAAAGAAGAAAGAAAAGAATATGCAAAGGAAAAGAAATATAGAAAGGCTGTTGAGGAGATAAAGAGGTTTGAAAAAATGCCTAATATCACTCCTAACAGTCCTATAAAGAAGTACCATGATCCTGACATGGAAAAGTTGCATGAAGAAATAAGAGAAAGAGAGTTGTATGAATATGAAGCAGCTAGGAAAGAAGTAGAAGATAAAAGGAATATCTAGATGGAAAAGATCAAGAAAGGGATGACTAAAGAACAGATTCTTGCTGAATCTTCCATCAAAGTTCCAAAGAAACTGTTTGATGTTGAAGCTTATCAAAAGAAGAATCCTCAGGCAGAACTCATCCTAGAAAAGGGACAAAAACACAAGAGGGGTGTAGGGTGTGCTGAAGATACTTACATTCCCTATAAGAAGCCCAAAAGACCTGCAAAATTAGACAAATGGCATGACTCACCCTGGAAAGGGAAAGGAAAGATGACTGAGATCCCTGAGAAACAGCAATCAGAAAAGAGAAAATATAGGCCAAAGGTTGACAACAAAGGACCACCTGAGCCCAAGTCTACTCAAAAGAAACCTCAAGATATTACAATTGAGATGATTGATGAAAAGGCAGCAATCATCATCAGCAAGGGCTATTCTCTAAATGACACTCTTCCTGATGCTGACAAAGTCCTGGAGAAATTGCACACAATCATCAGAAATGTCCAGGAGCATCCAGATAGATCCAGGGGCTATATTTTTGATGCTACTGAAAACTTATCTAGAAAACTTTATTCTGCCTTTGTCAATTTCATGTACAACAAGAAGTTTCTAGTTTAAATTTTTGTGAAAGACAATTACTTGTTATATGATTTCTTCTGATTGCTTAGCATATTTCTTCTCTATATAAATGCTTTATTGAGATGATTAAATACTGATACAATTTCTCTCTAAATAGGGTTAAGACAAATAGGGGGAGATTGTTGGGAAAATGATTTATCTTAACCCCTAGAATTGAGTAGAATATAACTTCTAAGAATGAAAAGTTAGTCTAAGTAAATATGCGTCGAATAGTATTCAACGCAACATCGAAATATAGTTGACGTTTCTCTCAGAATGAGTCGAAGTAACTCTAAGAAGAATTCGACGTAATCTTAATCGACGTACCTCTGACTTCTAGTCGACGCATGTGATAAAGTCGATGCATCCTAGTCGACGCACCTTCCTTATTCTCCTCTCGACGTCCAGCCAGGATGAAATCGACGTTTACGTCGAATAGTAATCGACGCACGTCGATATCTATAAGTAATTCAAAAATACGCCAGATCTCTTTTCTTCTTTCTGTAGATCTGATTTATATGGAATGATATTATTCTTTTATAGCCGTTCTGAATCAGCCTTCTTCTATTTGATTCTTGGCTAATTTGATTAAGATTATTATGGATATTATTTGAAATCAGAATGAATTCCTTTCCTTCTACAGAAATATTAAATTATGGAAACTCTTATCTCTTCTAATTCTCTGTCTGCTAATTGATTATTCTCCTTTAGCAATATATTTTAAACAGAGCTATAAATAAGGAGGTCGGCAGAGAATGACAACTAGTGATCCACTATATACATTTGAAAAAGAGGAAGATCTCCCAAGTGAAGAGTGAGAAAGTTGAGAAAAGAGATAGTGTGCTGCAGCAAAAGAAAAAGCCTTAATCTTCTCCTTCTTCTGAAGCCATTCTGCTGCAAATTCTGAAAGCTCTCACCACTACAAGAAAATTGACTTTTATCCACGCTCGTATTGTCCACGGCCATTTGCCGTGGCAAACAGTCAAATTATCGTGGCTAAAAGTTTAAAATCGTGGCTAAAAGTCATAGAAAAAGGGTATTTTCCACAAAAAGAGCATGTCAAATACTTTTTTGCCACGCTCGTATTGCCCACGCCCATTTGCCACGGCAGTCCGTGGCTAAAGGTCTTTTGCCACGATTTTGGACTTTTAGCCACGGTAATTTGCCCTGGCTAAAAGTCAATTTTCTAGTAGTGCACAAAAGAGAGAAAAGCTTACAATCTCCTTCTCACTATAGAAGAGAGATCCTATTCACTATACTTGTGCTTCTAATCTTCTTGCTAGGAAGAAAATTCCTTCTTACATATATTGTTTTCTGTTCTTCTACTTGTTCTACCTCTTCTTCTCATTCTTATTTCATTTTCAAACCTTGTAAAAGAGTTTTTAGAATCTCTCTTCAAAAAATTCAGTTGTAGTGGTTCTAAGAGTCTCCTTATCAAAAGACTCAGTCTGGTTCTAAGAGTTTCCTTATCAAAAGGCTCAGTGCAAGTTAGTGAATTCCTACCAAAGGGGGTAGAAGAGTGGACTACCCAAAGTTTAGGGAACCACTATATTTCCTTGTGTTGTGCTGTGATTTTCTACTTGTTATTTTTCTTCTTTACTTGCTTAATTCTTGTTGGTGTGTGGGAAGTTTAAATCTGTGATTATTACACATATATATAATTGCACAAAGTATTTTTAATCTCTATTCACCCCCCTCCCCTCTAGAGAATTCTAGTGAGGTTAACTGTGCACTTTCAGAGAGGAAAGAGGTTAACAAGGAGAAGAGGATGGAAGAGAGGAAGGAGGAGAAGAATGAGAAGGAGGATGTAGAAGAAGAAGAAGAAAGAGGAAGAGGAGGTAGAGGGAAGAAAAGGATTAGTGAGATGGAGGAGGAGAGGGAGGAGGATAAGAAGAAGGAGGTGGAGGGATTTTTCAAAATTCTAGTCAGATTTTTCCAAAATTCTTGTCGGATCTGAGATTTTATGAATTCCTGCTGGAAACTTCAGAATTCCAATTGGAATACAACATTACAGTCAAAAAACAACACAGACAATAGTAATTTGAATCAAGCTGAAATTCATAGCATGTTTTTAAATGTAAACAGCACAGACACCTGTTATTACACAACAAAGACACACATGGTCACATGCAAAGGGAGAATGTGAAATCAAATTATATTAAAATTTAAACATCTCGAATATTTGAAAAAATTGAATAACATATCCAAAGGAAAATCATCATTTAGGTCAAAACATGGAGGAGTCCCCGAAGCCAATCGAGTTGAGTTGCTCTCGAAAGTAGAATTGTTCATAAAATTGAACTTCTTAGTTTTCGGTGCAACGTCGTCCACGACATATGACTTTCCCTTGAGAATCATTTTTTCTTTACAAGACAATGTAAAGTCCAAATTAGTACATACATAAAATTAAATCTCGAATAAAGACAATGTTTGAGAGTATTACGATGGTTTTTTGTTGGCTTCTTGTAACATCTTAAAATGGAGTGGGTCACTAGGACCCTAGATGACTCAATAAAAGCAATCTGATCACCTACAAGGTACCATAGAAGCTAGGAGGTCACTCGAATTGGTATATTGAGCAAATGAGCTCTGAATCAACTTCCGTCAGTTCCATTGGACTCGTATAGTCAATACGAGTGCAACAGAACTCATATTGTTCTGACCCTAATCCGATGTGGGGTCGATAGGATATACATAGTCCGGCTCGATCTCGGCTGGACAGAGCACTTTTGAATTGTACTATCCGCAAACCAAATTAAACATACGGCTTCTTTAATTTTCTAGGGTTATATAGAGGTCTAATGGAAAAACTTTGAACATAGAAGTTGTTCATATTGGCAGGGGCTATTCTCAGTAAATTTTTCATAATTTTTGTAGTTGTAAGAGTATTTTAATAAATTAAAATAAGGGGCATTTTACTATTTTTGATTAAACATGGGACCTTATACTAGAGGGACAATTCTGAGAAAACTCATGCAGATAGACAGAGCCTCTTCACACCTCCAGTAAATATTTTCAAAATTTTGAATCTGTTTTGCTATTTTTCAACAATTTAAATGGGTATGGGGGTATGTTTTAAAAATAACATAGAGCTCTTTTATAATGGTTTAATTCTTAGAAAATTATAGCATAATCTTGGTGATATTATACAATCACATCAAAAATTTGATGATTTGTTGATTAGTTTAGCTATTTTGAAGAATTAAATAGGGGCAATTCTTCGGTCCTTAAATTAAAAGAAAGTTCTTTTGTGATGTTTTGCTTATCATAAAAATAGGGCAGGTCCTTGGTGACTGTATAAACCCTCATTAAAAATTTGGAGGTTTTTGGATCAACAAAAGTATTTTAAATATAAAAATAAGGGTTTATTTAAGACAAATAATTTATTGGAGGTCAAATCAATGCTCAAAATGATTTGAGGAAATTATGGAGGAGTTAGTGCAAATTTAACCTACGGATCAAGTTTCATAATTTTCTGATTCTTTTTTGTATTTATTAAATAAAAATGGGGTTTAACTTGCATGAAATAATATCGGCTATATATAATTGATGAACTCGAACCATTATGATTGAAGTTTTCATATTAAAACTCCTGCGAAGATATGGGGGCTTTGTCGATTGGATCGAGTAATTATATTAAATCATAAGGGAAAGGCTCGAAGTTATAACATGCTCAAATAAATTATCGAATCGTGGAAAAGACTCGACAGTCGATAACAGCACTGGAGGGTGTAACTGAAATAACTATTGGGTTCAAATAACATAAAACCGACAAACTCTAATCTGCTTAATAACCCATAAAATTTGCCGCAAATTGTAAAGCCCGCCTCCTCAGAACAAAGATGCATCCTTGGAACGGATATGTCTCCTCGGAACGGAGCTGCCTCTTATGAACTGAGACGCCTCCTTGCAACGGAGTTGCCTCCTTGGAATGTAGAGGAGAACTGAACATGCCTCCTTGGAACAGAGAGGGAACTAGAGTTACTGGAATTTGAATTTCTTCTTATTCTATTCTTATATTTCAGTATTTCAATTACTGCACTTCATTTCAGTACTGTTTTCTTAGTTCAGTATTATAATTACGACACTTCATTTCAGTATTTTAATTACTGCATTTCATTTTAGCAGTTTATTTACAGTACTTCAGCGTTTTACTTACCGCACTTGCATTATAGCATTTATTTACTACAATTTACTATTGCACTTACTTCCACACCTTCTTAAGGATTTCGCCTCATTAAGCGGCTTGGCTTAAATTGAACATTAGTTAAGGGTTAACTTGGAGACATAACATTCATCCAGGGGTAACTATAAATAATTGGTACTTTTGATCGCCACGATTTTTAATTAAAGTATGTGCAGTGCGATCAAGCCTCATGGAGAAGTCGCATGTCCGAATTATTTCATGTCAAGTAGGGCAAACGACCGTTGTCCCGGAAGTTGCAGGCTTGTTCTTTATTTATAATGCTTGTAAATTAAGTTACGGTTAAAGTGGTCAGTCGGTCATGCCCGTAGACCATTCGTACCAGTATGAGAAGGTTGACAACTCTACGCACTAGGAAGAGTGTACCCCAGGTGCTTGGCTTGTATTATGCCCTGCCAGGTCCCTCCACTAGTTTGACGGATTTTTGTTATCGTCGGATGTCGCTCATATCCAAGAATATGCCTTGTTGTACACCGGGGCTTGGGTAGTGTGGTACAAATACACCAAGAAGTGGCAGGACCGACCACTATCACCGATCTACCACATCGATCCGCAGGGTTAGATACCCTGCTGGAAGCAATAAAGTCAAACTATGTCGACATAGGCAATTATTACAGGTTGTGAATACATGTTGGGTTGCATGCTAACTAGATTTGCTTGTGTAAAATGAATGCTTATTTCTATGTTTTTGAGCTGTTAGCAGACAACATGTATTCCAGCACATGATTCTAGCTTACTAACATTCATATTGCATATATTCATGATGTTGTTTATGTATATATATGCTTGTGAGAAATTGAAAATAATAGAATTTTTATTTCCAACAAACTAAGTATTACAAGAGTATTGACTTCTTTATATATACTAGGAGAAAAAGTGGAAAATATAATTCTACAATGTGGGACTAAATACAATACAACTACAAGCATTTATACAGGAGAGCTGGGCGGTCATGGCGATCAGGAAGATTGAGACCGCTGAGATCGGTGCGATCTAGAGAGCTAATCTGCGGTTACACAATAACAGGTAGAAGGTTGTGTGACAGAGGAGACCGCCAATTAACAATCCAGAGACTGTTGAGACCGCGGAGAGGAAGGGTGCCGAGATCGCGGATGGCCAGAGACAAGACCGCGAATCTGTAATAGATGCGATGACTGGTGAGTCTGAGATGGTGGAGCTGGAGACCGCAGAGACTGCTGATGCTCTGAGACCGCGGGGATCGCTGAGGTGAGACCGATGTTCTTCAACACTCTCCCACAAGCTAGAGCATATATATCAATCATACTCAGCTTGTGATAAACGTCGGAGAAGGATGAAGATATAGGTTTGGTGAAGATATCATCTAGCTCTTTGTCTGAAGTAACTAAAGGAGTGTGAATTTATTTCTTCAAGATTTCTTCCCTGATGAAATGACAGTCAACCTCAATGTGTTTTGTTCTCTCATGAAAGACTGGGTTTTGAGATATGTAGATTGCAGCTTTGTTGTCACAGAACATTGGTAAGGGATGGTTGTAAACTTCTCCTAAGTCTAGCAAGAAAGTTCGTAACCACTTTAATTCACACGTACTTTGGGCCATGCATCTGTACTCAGCTTCAACACTTGATCTAGACACAACTGATTGTTTCTTGCTCTTCCAGCTAAAAATATTTCCTCCTATGAAGGTGCAAAACCCAGATGTGGATTTCATATCTCCTTTATCATCAGTATAACTAGCATATGAATAAGCTTCTATCTTTAGATGGTTGTTTCTTTGGAATAGAAGTCCCTTCCCTGGAGACCCCTTAACGTATTCCAATATCTTTAGAGCAACTTGAAGATGACATTCCCTTGGAGCTTGCATGAATTGGTTGACTTTCCCAACGACATAGCAAATATCAGGTCTTGTTACAGTTAAGTAGATGAGCTTACCTACAAGACATCGATACCTAATGTTATCAGGCAGAGGAGGAGAATTGTCATTCCAGAGTTTGTCGCCTCATACTGTCATTGGATACTTAGCAGGTTTAGTACCAAGAAGACCAGTTTCCTTCAGAAGGTCAATTGCATACTTACGTTGTGAGAGGACAACAGAACTATGCTTGCGTGAGATCTCAATGTCCAGAAAGTACTTGGGAGGTCCCATATCTTTGGTCACAAAATGTTGAAGAAGGTGTTTCTTTGTAAGAGTGATACCTTCAATATCATCACCAGTGAGAAGGATGTCATCAACATAGACAGCCAGAACCACCATTCCATGAGAGGTCTTGCATATGAAGAGAGAGTGATCTGCAGAGCTGCGGACAAATCCAATGATGTTAATCACTTCATTGAACTTTTCAAACCATGCGCAAGGACTTTGTTTGAGTCCATAGATGGCCTTCCTTAACTTACATACATGAGTCTCCCCCGGAGCAACATACCCTGGAGGTTGCTCCATGAAAACAACCTCTTGAAGATCACCATAGAGGAAGACATTCTTCACATCCAATTGAGAAATTTGACAACCTTTATTGATGGCCACAGAGAAGAGAACTCGGATGGTGGTAAGACGAGCGACGAGGGAGAAGGTGTCAAAGAAGTCAACCCCATATGCCCGAGTAAAACTTTTGGCAACCAAACGAGCTTCATAACGGTCCACAGAGCCATCCACATGATAATTGATCACAAACACCCATCTACACTCAACAATATCTGCTCCAAGAGGAGGAGGAACAAGGGTCCAAGTGCCACGTTCCTGAAGTGTGGAAATTTCCTCATCCATGGCAGCCTTCCACTATGGTATAGTAAGAGCTTCCTGATAAGTACCTGGTGTGAGAGTATCTAAAATAGCAATAACAAAAGCCTAACAAAAGGAGTGAGTTGAGCATAGGTGACAACATCATGAATTGAATGTTGCGTATAAGAGAGAAATCCTTTTCGAAGAGCAATAGGGAGATCATCAGTGGTGTTTGCATCTACAGGAGAGTCATCATCGGAAGAAGAGAGAGCTGGCCCAAGAGGTGGGAGAGGAGGCCCCGGAGTAGGAGGACAGGTGGTAGGAGACTTTGTAGGAGGTGTGGGTAAAGAAAGATGGGGTGGTGTTGGAAGGAGAGGTGTTGTATAGATTGGGGGTGGAGGAGGCGGGGAAGAAATGATAAGAGAGGAAGTAGGAGGGTCAGAAGGCAGAGAGGTGGAGGTTGTAGAGAAATATGGTATAGTCTCAAAGAAGGTGACATCAACTGAGACATATTGTTTGCGAAGTAGAGGATCATAGCACCTGTAACCTTTCTGAGTTGGAGAGTACCCAACAACGATACACTTTACTGCGCGAGGGGAGAGTTTGTCGCTGCCGGGTGAAGGAGTATGGACGAACGCAATACAACTGAACACCCTGGGAGGTAGAGAGAAAGGTTTCGCTGTTGGATATAAGAGAGAAAAGGGGGTGCTCCATTAAGTATGGTGGAGAGAATGCAGTTAATGAGGTAGCATGAGATGAGGATAGCATGACTCCAATAGGTTTTAGGCATATTCATCTGGAAGAGTAAGATGCGAGCCATGTCGAGGAGGTGACGATTCTTACGTTCAGCTATCCCATTTTGTTGAGAGGTATATGTACAACTAGTTTGATGTATAAGACCATGATTCATGCAAAACTCAAAAAATTGATGAGAAACATATTCTTTGGCATTATCAGTTCTAATAGCTTTGATAGACACTCCAAATTGAGTGAAAATTTCATTATAGAAGGTAGATAATACAATGAAAAGTTCAGAGCGTTCATTTAAAAGATACACCCAAGTACATCGAGAAAAGTCTTCTATGAAGGTGACAAAATACAAACTACCCCTACCAATGGTCTTGGTAGGAGAGGGACCCCAGATGTCGGAGTGGACAAGATCAAAGGTGTGTCGAGCTACAATCGTGCTTGGCAGTGCAGGAAGCTCGATGATGCTTTCCTAGTTGACAAGCTTCACAGTTGATAGGAGAGGTATCTTTACAGAGGTGAGGTAGAAGTTGATAGAGCAGCCGAGGTGGGGGATGATCAAGAGGGAGGTGCCATTGATAGAGAGAGTTAGAGGTTGCGGAAGCAGAATGTGCAGTAAGAACGTCAAGGAAGTAGATTCCTCCACTCTCAGTCCCAGTAGCAACTGTCTCCTTCGTGTGAAGATTCTGAAAATAACAGTTAGTAGGGGTAAACACAATAGAACATTGTAACTGGCGAGAAAGAACCTTGACATATAATAAGTTGCAAGGAAACGTAGGCACATAAAGAGTGTCCTCAAGAGAGATAGTTGGAGTGATTTGCACCACACCAGTCCCACACACTTTAGAGGGAGAACCATTGGCTGTCAGGACTAGTGGTGAGTTTTTTATGCTCTAGTAACTTTGAAAAAAGTAGAGGGTTTCCTGTCATATGATTTGTTGCGCCGGAGACAATAAGTCACTTGCCTTCAGTAACCAGATGGATGCTACCAGAGGAGGTAGCAACGGAAGTAGATGGGTGTGGAGTAGCAGAATGAGGTGCCATAGCTAGAGGACGAAGGTGAGGATGCTTGAGATAGCAAAGATCAATGGTGTGACCCTTCCGACCACAATGAGAACAGAGGTACCTGGAAGGTCCTCTGCCACCAAGATAGCCACCACGACCACTGGGGTGACCATGTTCAGCCGGGTGAGCAAAACTCTCTGGAGGAGGAGAGGTCAATAGGGGCCTTTGGAGGAGGGAGGTAACAGCAGAGACCCGAGCAGCGGTGGCATCATGGGTAGGAGAGTCAGCTTCCCCAAGAATCTGCTGACGAATCATATCATAGAAGTCAGGAAGACGGAGAAGGTAACACACAACCAGGAGCCCCTGTAAGTGTGTATGTTGCTCAATGAGGTCAGCAGAGAAGGGACGATGCTGAAGAAGTTCTGATCCAAGGTTCTGATCCAAGGGCATGAACCTCTTGATATGTTGTGGTGGGATTCATGGTGGGGCGAGCAAAGAGATCAACATATAAGGTGTAGATACGGGAGGTTTTGGCACCTTTGGAGTAAAGTGCAGCAAGATGGGTGAAAGCAACTTTGATTGTCTCATCGTGACGGATGATAGGAAGACATTCATCAGAAAGGATGTAGCTAGCCAAGTGCGAACCAGAGCATCGCTAGCATCCCAATCATCAAAGGTGGCAGACCCTTTGGGTGGAGGATCATCTGTGAGGTGGTGGCGTTTGCGCTGAGAGCGTAAGAGGAAGGTGAATGAGACACTCCAATCAGGGTAGCTAGGTCCAGTGAGTTTGGAGGAGGTTCCAAGATTGCCAGAAGGAGTAGAGGTTGGAGCGGTCAGAGGAGTGGAGATCGGGACGGTCTCAGACGAGGGAGTTCCCATGAGAAGAGGCGAACAAAATCAAGAGCAAGGGAGATCACGCGGTCTTACGGGAGAGAGACCGATCAGGGAGAAGACGGTCTAGGAGGAAGAGAGACCGATCAGAATCTAAAAAGAGGTTCGGTGGTCACTAGAACCAAAAAACCGAACAGGAGAGAAGGCAGGAGCTCACAACACAAAGATCGTTGTTTCCTCTGATACCATGTGAGAAATTGAAAATAATAGAATTTTTATTTCCAAAAAACTAAGTATTATAAGAGTATTGACTCCTTTATATAGACTAGGAGAGAAAGAGGAAAATACAAATCTACAATATGGGACTAAATACCAATACAACTATAAACAAATGAAACATGGAGTGATTCAGACTCTGAATCAAGCTCCTCCTCATCTGATGATGATGAAGAATGTAGACCAGAAGAAGCCTGCTTAATGGATTTGGAAGACTCCACTGCTGAGAATGAGGTAACAATCTTTGATGATTTTGACATTTCCTCAAGAGATTTTAAAGAATGCTTTAAAGAATTCTGTCAAGACTATATTAACAACCAAAAGGAACTTAAAATAATCAGAACAGAACTAGAAAACCTTAAGAAAGATAACCTGTACTCAGTTAACTATGATCTGAGAGATCAATTATATAAGAAAGAAAAAGAATTATATATATTAGATAATGAAAATTCTGACTTAAAAAAAGAACTCACAAAGGCAAAAGCCTTTGAGGACTCCCTCAATGGAAAGAGTCAAAAGCTTAAGGATATCTCACAAAATCTCTCCAAGAGATTTGATCATCTTGACCTAGAATCCCTACCATCCACTAGCACACCAATCCCTAACAAACTTGCTTGGGAAAATCCTGTAGCATTATTTAGGCCTAGACCTAATAACATTTTAGAATCATGTGAAGATCATAATAATAATAACCCTAATAAACTCACCATATTTAATAGGGTAAACATTGGTAATCAACCAGGGATTTTAGGCAAACACCCCTTAGAAAAATCAAATAAAAATAATAAAAATCTTAATAAAAAGAATCATACGTCGAATAGAACTTGACTCAATTTTAATGATGCGTCGAATGCAACTCGACGAAGTTCAGCATATGCGTCGACGTCAATTAGAAGCAAGTATGAGGGTGCATCGAATTATATTCGACTCAACCAATGCTATGCATCGAATTATTATCGACGTAACTATGCAGACACGTCGAATTACATTCGACGCAACTCTAAAGATGCATCGATTTCTTCTCGACGCATGCTTCCTGCAAAGATTTATCAATCATCTAAGCCACTCTCTACCTCTATTCCTAGATGTTTCTGTTGTTCTAAACTTGGACATATAGCCAGACATTGATGGCATAATAATGCAGCACTTCTTCACCTTAAGGGGTATATTGAAAGACCATCTCACTCTTTTAGAACACCATATGATGATGGAAGAAAGAGACCCCAACATGTGAGGGTCTATACTAATGGTTGATTTCATGTGCAGAAGGGAGACTGTTCAACCACAAACCAACAGTGGTATCTGGACAGTGGATGATCCATGCATATGACTGGAGCAAAAGAACCGTTGGAGAACTTCAAGGCCAAGGAAGGGCCTGAGGTGATTTTTGGGAATTCCCACTCTGGTCAAACCAAAGGATGTGGTTTGCTCAGGATTGGGGAAGTCTCTTTTTCTAAGGTAGCTTATGTTGAAGGACTTCAACATAAATCTAATCAGTATTAGCCAACTGTGTGATGGTGAATACAAAGTTGTATTCACTAAGTCTTTGTGTCATATAGTTAGCTCTAGAACTGACCAAATAGTATTGACTGGTCTTAGGAAAGGTAAGGTCTATGTTGTAGACTTTGAATATACAAAGTCAGAGATCTGCTTATTCAACTCCCAGTTAGAAAACAGTGAGTTGTGGCATATGAGACTTAGTCACCTTAACTTTAAGACCATTGGCAAACTCTTCAAGCTTAACCTAGTAAGGGTCTTACCAACAGGTAAGTTCAATAAAAACTATCCTTGTAGAGCTTGCCAACTAGGAAAGCAGATCAAAGCATCATTCAAACCAATTGGTAAGAATGATTCCCCCAAAATTCTATTACTGTTGCATATGGACCTATTTGGTCCTATCTCCACTCAGAGCTTAGCAGGTAAGTCTTATACTTTAGTCATTGTTGATGACTTTTCTAGGTTCAGTTGGGTGCTCTTTCTAAAAGCTAAGTCAGATACCTTCAAGATCCTCTTAAGATTCATTAGACAGATTCAATCTAAATTCAATACTCAGGTTGTTGTGATCAAAAGTGATCATGGTACTGAGTTTGAGAATCAGTTAATGTGTAGATTCTGTGAGGATGAAGGGATAAGACAATGCTTTTCAGCTCCTAGAACCCCCAACAATATGGGGTGGCTGAAAGAAAAAATAGAACCCTAATTGAATCAGGAAGGACATTATTGGCTGAATCCAACTTGCCAAAGTCCTTTTGGGCTGAGGTAGTGAATACTGCCAATTATGTTCTGAATAGAAGTCTCATCCACAAGATTAAGTTGAAGACTCCCTATGAGTTATTGAAGGGAAAAGCACCTATAGTCACTTACTTTAGGATTTTTGATTGTACTTGCTTTATCCTCAACAAGGGGAAAAGTCATCTTGCCAAATTTGACAAGAAGGATGGTGATGGGATATTCTTGGGATATTCCTCATCAAGCAAGGCCTATAGGTGCTATAATAAATACTCTCTCAAAATTGAGGAGTCTGTGCATGTAGTTTTTGATGAAGCTAACATGTTTTATAAGGGGAAGGAAACTTCCACCAACACTGTTTTGCAGGAATAAGATCAGCTAGCAGAACAAGTTGAAAGGCTAAGCATAATGGACCATCCATCAGTTTGTCAAGACAAAGGAAAATAAAAAATTGACACTGATTCAGATGAAGATTCCGCAGCAGATGAAGAGGAAATTACAGCACCTGAGTTGCCTGCCACTGAGATCATTCCAGTGAATGAGGATGGTGCTCCCACTGTCACTGAGCAAGTGGTTACTCAGGAAGAAGAGAATCCCCTAGATAACTAACAAGATCTAGGATGACTCTAAAGGATCATCCTTCAACATAAGTTATAGGAGATTTGACAGTTGGAGTTAAGACAAGGAAATAAGTCACAAGTGAAATAATGCTACAATGCTTCCTCTCTCAGTATGAACCCAAGAAGTTTGAAGAAGTAGACACTGATCCTCACTGGATATCTGCTATGCAAGAAGAGCTAACACAGTTTGAGAGGAACAATGTTTGGACATTGGTTGAAAGATCAAAAAATTACCCAATCATTGGCACCAAATGAGTATTAAAAAACAAAATGGATTCAACAGGAGCCATAATCAGGAATAAGGCCAGACTTGTGGCCCAAGGATACATGCAAGAGGAGGGGATTGACTTTAACCAGACATTTGCTCCAGTAGCAAGGATGGAGGCCATCAGAATGTTTCTAGCATATGCAGCTCACATGAAGATCAAAGTCTATCAGATGGATGTGAAGAGTGAATTCCTAAATGGAACTCTTTAAGAAGAAGTGTATGTGGAGCAACCCCCAGTTTTTGTCAATCCAACTTTTCCCTCTTTTATGTATATGTTAGATAAAGCATTGCATGGTCTCAAGAAAGCTCCAAGAGCTTGGTATAAGACCTTATCCACTTTCCTTCTGGAACACTCCTTTGAAAGAGGGAAAGTGGATAAAACACTCTACACCACAACACATAAGAATCAACTATTGTTAGTACAAATATATGTAGATGGCATTATATTTGGGTCAATAGATCAATATCTCTACAAAAGGTTTGCTTACCTAATGCAGTCAAGATTTGAAATGAGTAGCATGGGGGAACTATCCTATTTCCTTGGTCTTCAAGTAAGACAAAATACATATGGCATTTTCATATCTCAATCCAAGTATACCAAGGAACTCATCAAGAGGTTTGGGATGGGAAATGCCTCTGTTATGAAAGCCCTCATGGCTACTAATGCTATTTTGGATAGAGATGAAAAAGGTAAGTCCTTTGATCAGAAGACTTACAGAGGAACCATTGGCTCTCTTCTCTACCTGACACTAGCAGACCTTATATAATGTTTGCTGCGTGTATATGTGTTAGGTTTCAGGTTGATATCCCTGAACTTGGCTTGTGGTATCCAGCTGAATCAGGATTTGAATTAGTTGGTTATTCAGATGCAGGCTATGCTGGATGCAGGCTGGACAGAAAAATCACCTCAGGAACATGTCAGTTCCTAGGTGCTAGTCTGATCTCATGGTTTAGCAAGAAGCAAACCACAGTCTCCACTTCTACAACTGAAGATGAGTACATAGCTGCAGGAAGTTGCTGCTCACAAATACTTAGGATGCAAAATCAGTTGTTAGATTACAACTTTTCCCTTTTCAATTCCACAATATTCTGTGACAGCTCTAGTGCTATTTCTATTTCTTCCAATCCTATTCTCCACAGTAGAACTAAACACATAGAGATAAGACACCACTTTCTCAGGGACAATGTTGAGAAAGGTAAAATTAACCTTCAATACATCTCCACTGATATTCAAAGGGCTGACATTTTCACTAAGCCACTTGATGAAAGTAAGCACAAGTTCTTCATCAATACACTGGGAATGCTTGATGGAGCTCTTTAGGTCACTCCCATTATATGTATTCAAATCAATATTCCATAGAAAAGTATTGCTGGGAAAAATAACAAAAATCTTTCACAAAAATTGTGAAATCAGAGCTGCGTCGAATAACAATCGACACACCGTTGACTTCTATTCAACGTTAGATTCGAGAGCAGATTGGGATTGTTCCGTTGAATAGCACTCGACGTATCTTCGAATATATTTTGACGCTCACGCCGACATCATGGTTGCTGAACTATATTCAGAGCCGTGTCGAATTCTTATCTACGTTACGTCGACTTTGCAAAGCGCACACATAATTTTGGCGCGCTAAATTCATTTCTTTTTGATGTCACTTCGAATATAACCCTAAGTTCCGATGATTCATCTATTCATAGCAACTCAGGCATTCTACTCTATTGTGCTCTTTCAACTTCTCTCCCTTTTACTCTCCTCCGTTTTCCCCTCTACTTCTCTCTTTCTGTTTCCTTGCAGGTACCTGCAGGATTTCAATGGCATCTCCTTCGAATCAACGAGATGTTATTGAAGCAGTTAATCTTGCCCTCGAGACATTGTTATCTCAGTTTATTACTCTGTATCTTGACTTCTCCAGAGATTGCTATCGCAAGCTATGCACCAAACACAGAAGGTTGCGAGACCTTATGCCTGAAATCAAGGCTCTTAATGCAGAGATAAGATTGTCGGCTGTGCCTGCCGATGTCTTTATATCTTTCTTCAACGATGTAAAGCAGGGGGAGAGATGTATCAGCAGACAGCCATCTCAAGACTCAATGTACACTGTAGCTCTCGCTCTATTCTTTGTGTGTGAAGGAGAGCCAACCATTACCTCTAAGCTACTTATTCTACCTGAATATTCAGTAACACAGGGGGAGTTATCTCCTCCAAGGACTCAACCTTCAACACAGGGGGAGTAATCACTTCAGGGGGAGATTGCTCTAGAGGTTCCTCTATTCTCAGATGATCAGGCCTATCTGAAGAGTCTGCAAGAGTTCAATGAGGGTACTAAGCCATCCATTCTTGATGTACACAAATTCAGGGTCCCTTCAGAAGAATATACAACAACACCTTCTCCAGTCAAGGTGACTGATCAGGTCCTTGTAAATGCTCCACCCCCTTCACCTCCAGCTTTACCTCCTATTGATTATACCTCAACACCCACTCCAACTCTTCCATCACCAATCATTAGAGGAAGACCTTCATACAGGGGGAGAGGTCAGGGAAGGAATTTCAGAGGAAGAGGTGAAAGAGGTAGAGGATATGGTAGAAGTATACCTATCTGGGAAATGTATACAAAAGAACAAAGAAAAATGTATAAAAAGAACAAATCTTATTATAAGACTTATGAGAAAATTGATATTCCTGAAAATACAATGAAGGAATACCATGATCCAAAGATGGATGAAGCCTTGGATGAGATTAGAAGAAGAGAGCAAGATTAGTATGAAGCAACTCAAAGGGAACATGAGGAAAAGAGAAGATTGTTTATGGAAAGGCTGAAAAAGGGCAAAGAGACTGTAGAGAAAAAACAATTAGAAGAGGCATTCAAAATTCCCAGCACTCTGTTTAATCTTTCCAAATATATTGCAAAGAATCCTCAAGCAAAATTCAAGGATGAGAAAGGTCAACAAGGTAAAAAGGGTCTTGGAGTCAATCAAGACTTAAATGACCTTCCATATCAAAAGAAAAGAAAGATCACCTTCAAAACAGCTCCAGTTGCAGGTGTTCCTCAGTCAACATTTATAGTACCAAATCTTGATGCTGAGGAAATAGATCTAGAAGAAATTAATCTGCTGACAGCTAAAGTTATCAGTATGGGAGCAAAGCTTAATAATGTATATCCTGAAATTGAAGTTGATCTGGAAAAACTTTTCAAAGGACATGAGAAAATCCAGAGGAATCCAAAAAAAGCAATCCCAGCAAATTTCAAATATGTAGAGAGAAAATCCAGAAAAATCTTTGAGGCCTTGACAAATTTTCTCAAGAAGAAAAATTGAATCATGTCTTAGATAAACTAATTCTGGTAAACACTGAGCTATATCAATCAGTTATTTTTCAGTTTATTATATGATATTGTCTATAAATGTCTTGTTTGTATTTGTATGAATGTCAAGATGTGTGTAAAATACTTTAACTAAACTGTAAAATCTATTAAGATAAATAGGGGGAGATTGTTGGGAAAACCCCCTTTTGATTTAACTTAACAAATTAACTATAAGTGATTTTACCCCTTAAGATTTATTACCCACATTGTATAGTAATGGAAATCTGGTCATTATATGTGTTAGGATGTCACACTCAACTTAGAGTGTCAAGATTTAGTCAAAGAAATCACAAAACAAGTTAAGATAAGACTTGCGTCGAATACAAGTTGACACAACTTCGACTTGATATCGACACAACTCTGAGTAAAAGTCGAAGTAGAATATTCAGCCTGTCGAAGTATAAGTTAAGTCGACAGAACGTTGATAGGGACTCGACGCAGAAGGAAGAGCTTGTCGAAGCCATCTAACAAGTCGACGCAACATTGACTACAATTTGACGCAGAAGTTAAGAGATCAAGTCCAAGGCTTCAACTCGACGAGTACGTCGATAAGGAATTGACGTAACGTCAACATTTGAGTTCAGCCAAAGCTAAGAAGAAATTCGAAGCTACGTCGATAAGAACTTAGA
Source organism: Dactylorhiza incarnata (assembly GCA_033032865.1). Lineage (NCBI taxonomy): Eukaryota > Viridiplantae > Streptophyta > Magnoliopsida > Asparagales > Orchidaceae > Dactylorhiza > Dactylorhiza incarnata. The sequence goes on from JAWHQI010000001.1 coordinate 29,712,464, forward strand.
GGTGCGTCGACATGAAGATTGATGAAGTCGACGCAGAGTCAAATATAGTCAGAAAAAAGAAAACTTTTCTAGCTATCCTTTTGGGACCTTTTCAGAAGGTCCATCGGGCTAGAGAAAGTTCTTTAATGGCTCGTTTGTTGCCAAAAATAGAATGAAGCCTTCTAGGACACAACAAATCACTTTTGGAAGCTATTCAAAATGAATGGACGGGTCGAGAACAAAAGAAGAAAGGAAATTAGGTGGCTGAGAGGAATTCCTTTTCAGGACAAGCCAAAAGAAGAAAGGTTTTTGAATATACAATCATACACAATAAGTATGCAAAAAATGGAGAATAAAGACAACAGTTATTACATTATTCTCTCTGTCGAATATGGTCTTCATCTTCTTCCTTCTCAAACCCTAAAAGATAGACTTTACAGAAGAACACTCTCTGCACAAGAACATACTCGACTGCTTCTTCTTCTTCATCATACAAAAACAAGAACTACAACAACTGCTGAGAAAAAAGGATCAAGCAGAACAACCCTTGCAAATCATCACTATCATAAGCAATGGTTTATCATTTCTGATCCAGTGAAAGAAAGACAGAAGCATCAACAAAGCTTCTCCCTCTCTCTCTTTCTTCTTACTATTTCCTTCACTTGTACAGAGTTTTAAGAATCCCTCTTCCAAAGGATTCAGTAGTTCAAGATCTCCTTATCAAAAGATCTGAGCGGTTCAAGATCTCCTTATCAAAAGATCTTAGTGGTTCAAGATCTCCTTATCAAAATTTCAGTGGTTCAAGATCTCCTTATCAAAAGATCTTTGGTTCTAAGAGTTTCCTTATCCAAATACTCAGGCACAGGTTGCGCAATCCTACCAGGGAGGTAGAAGAGAGGACTACCCAAATTTTGGGGAACCTATATAAAAGTCTTTGTGTCTTTATTGTGAATTTCTGTGCTGTCCCATTTAACTTTTCTGTGTTTACTTTCAGCAAACTTTATTTTATTTATTCTGCCTTTGGTTTTGCTGTATGCATAATACCTTAGTATTTTTATTGTATGCATAGTTAGAGTAAAAATATTTAAATCTCTATTCATCCCCCCTCTAGAGAATTCTTAGAGGCACATTGTGCACTTTTAATTGGTATCAGAGGGAGGGTGATCATTAAAAGGTTAACACCTTGATGAAAAGATCTCCAAATCTAATTTCTTTATTTAAAAAAATAATAATTAAAACTTTTTAAAATAAAATGAGTTCTAAGGATTATGCATCAATAAGACCTCCTGTGTGTAATCTGAATAAGTTTACACTCTGGAAGACCAGAATAAAACTCTATATGAACTCTATTGATGAAGAAATTTTCAATATCATCCTTGCAGGTCCCCAAGTCCCAATAAGGAAAGATGCTAGTGGAAAAGTTACACAAACTATAGTCCCCGGTGCAGAATGGACTGATGCCGAGAAGAAGGTCAAAGCATGTGTTGCCAAGGCCATGAACATCTTGGTCTCAACTATGTCAGATGACATATTTCAAAAAGTTGCTGATTGCAACTCTGCCAAAGAAATTTGGGAATCTCTCTCCAGATTAGCTGAAGGCAGCTTTGATGAAAGAAAAGACAAGAAGTCACTTCTCATATCCCAATATGAGAACTTCAAGAAAAAGGCTGATGAAAGCATAACAGAAATGTATGACAGATTCAACCTCATCATAAATGAGCTGAGAGGGCATGACAAAGAAATTTCTCTGACATAAATTAATGACAAGCTCCTCATGTGCTTCCCAAGCCCATGAGACTCTAGAATCTGGGCCATTAGAGATTCTAGATGCCTCAGAGAGATATCAACAGATGCTTTGCTGGGGAAGCTCAAGTCCTATGAGCTTCGACTGAAAAGCAGGCCTGAGTCAAAAGCATAGGAGAGAATATCAACTCCTAAAGAAAGGACTCCCGCATTAAAGACTGCTAAAGCAGAGTCCTCCACCACTGAAGAAGAGATGTTCAATCTCTTGGCTAAGAGATTCAAGAGATGGGTCAGGACAGACTACTCCAGAAGGAAAGAGAGGATTTCAAGCAAGCTAATGCATGAGAAAACTCCTAAATAGGAGATTATCTGCTTTTCTTGCAGAAAACCAGGACACTTTGACACTAAATGTCCTGATGAAGAAAAGAACAAGAGCAACAAGCAGAGGAAGGAGCACAAGAAGAAATCCTTCAGGAGGAAGGACAAGAAAGGAGGGAAAGGTTTCATTGCTGAAACCTGGAGTGATTCAGACTCTGAATCAAGCTCCTCCCCATCTAATAAAACCCCCAAATGTATATGTTTAGGAGTAATGAATTTTATCCTCTTACTACATGCCATATAATCTTTTAAATGATTTTGGGTGCATATGTTTAGGGAATAATAAATTCGATCCTCTTATTCCCATGACATATGATCTTTTAAAACACTTTTTTATGCCATCAAAAGGGGTAGGGTAGGAAAAATTTCTAGCTTATAAATTAAATTATATTTTGAGCAAATTCTAATAAATTTAAATTTCCTAAGATCTGAAAAGTTAGAAGAAAATATAATAGACATCTAAAGAGGTTTAACAAATTTACTACAAAACGAAGCCATTTAAAATAAAAAGAGAAGTCATGCTAAAAAAAATTCTCTAATGAAGCTCAAATCATAAAATGATTCTTAAAACAAGATTTCCAAAAATTAGATTTAACAAACTATGATAAACAAAATCTTAGCCAATTAAAAACATAAAAATGCTTATAAATATTCTCAACTAAATTTCTAAGAAATCACAAAAAAACAAGTAGTGGCTTTATAAATTTTTTGGTTTTTTGTTCTAAGTTTTTCATATATTTTTTTGAATTTTTGATATTATCTTTTTTTGTGGATTTTTGATAATTAAAGAAAGGAAACTAGTTTTAAACCTAACAATTTTTTGTTAACTCTTCGACTTCCCGAGGTATACCCCATGAAGGGTTCTCAACGGTACTAGGAGGTGTGATGGGATGATAGCCCAAACGTCCCTTTCCAAGATTTAAATTTTCGATTTCTAGTTTTTTGAATTTTTGAGTTTTAAGAGTTCATGAATAAAAATAAGACATAAGAAAAATATTTTTTGAAAAGTTTTCTAATTTAAAAACTACAATTTTTAAGAACTATTTACACCCCCATACTTATAGTTAAACATTGTCCCCAATGTTTAAAACTAAGTATGAAGAAAAAGAAGACGAAAACAAGAAAAAGAAAAGCAAGCTAAAACAAGAAGGAAGGAGAAGAGAGAAAAAAAGGGCTTCCCTAGTTATGAAGATGCGGGGGAAACGTTGGTTACCTACAAAAACAAGAGAAAAATAATAAAAAGATAACTTTGGGGTGCCTCCAAAAAGCGCTTATTTTAAGGTCGCATAGCTTGACCCAATTGGCAATTACGTTATAGGCGGAAGAATTATTGATTCACTCTTTGCATTAGACAAATCCCCTGAAAGGTACAACATAAGACAATGACCATTTACTTTGAAGGATCCTTTTTCCAGGTGGGAAATTAGAATTGTCCCATAGGACCAAACCTCTTTAACGATGAAGGGTCCGGATCATCGAGATTTTAGCTTTCCAGGAAAAAGGCGAAGACGAGAATTATAAAGGAGGACGAGATCGCCCGGCGAAAAGGTTTTTGGAAATTTTATTTGTTTATCGTGGTAAGACTTTGTTCATTCCTTATATAATTTGTTATTCTCGTACGCATTAGCTCTCCACTCATCTAGCTCGTTCATTTGAAACTTTCTTTGCTCGACCGCTAACGAAAAATCGATATTTAAAAATTTAAGCGCCCAAAATGCGCGGTGTTATAATTCGACCGGAAGGTGGCAAGCCTTGACATAAACCAATCGATACGGTGTACAACCGATATCTGTCTTGTATGTCGTTCGATAGACCCATAGCGTGTCATCGAGCTTAAGCGCCCAATTCTTCCGATTAATAGAAACAGTTTTTTCTAATATCCGCTTTAATTCTCGATTCACGACTTCGACTTGGCCGCTCGTTTGTGGGTGATAAGCAGTGGATAGTTTGTGCATAACACCATATTTTGCTAAATTTTTTGTGAATTGGCTATTGCAAAAATGGGTGCCCCGATCACTAACTATAGCGCGCGATGTACCAAATCGAGAGAATAATTTTTTTAAGAAGTTTATGATGATTCTCGCATCATTAGTGGGGAGAGCTTGCGCTTCCGCCCACTTCGACACGTAGTCGAGCGCAACTAGAATATACTTGTTTGAATAAGTAGAAGGGAGAGGACCAACGAAATCGATACCCCAAAGGTCAAAAATTTTGCATTCTAAGAAAATATTTTCGGGCATCTCATCCCGATGAGAGATGTTCCCCGACCGCTGGCAGTTGTCGCAAGTACTCACAAGGGTGTGAGCATCTTTGAAGAGCGCGGGCCAAAAAAATCCCGCCCTAGCGCCTTCGTCGCGGTTTGGTTCGGTTCGCTTGATAATGACCATCGTTTGGTCCCTCGTGACAATGCCATAAAATTTTTAGACCCTCCTCACTCGAGACACAACTTCTCACTACCTGATCCGCGCAGACACGAAATAGAAAGGGGTGCTCCCAAAAGTAATTCTTTAAATCAAAAAAGAATTTCTTCTTTTGCTGACTCGAGAATTCTTTTGGCAAGACCCGGGCTACTAAATAGGTAGCCAAATCCGCGAACCAGGGGGTGGAAGATGTTATTATATTTTCGAGAGCAAGGAGGCGCTCTTCAGGGAATTCATCATTAATATTGGCTTCTATTAACGCTCCCATAGCGGGATTTTCTAAACGGGAAAGATGGTCGGACGCCAAGTTTTCAGCTCCCCTTTTGTCCCAGTTCTCTAAATCAAACTCTTGCAAGAGGAGGATCCATCGCAAAAGATGGGGCTTGGCGTCCAATTAACTTAAAAGATATCTAAGGGCAGAGTGATCTGTGAAAATGATGACTTTGGAGAGAGTGATGTACGATCTAAACTTATCAAAAGCAAAAATGATCGCTAGAAGCTCCTTCTCGGTAGTGGTGTAATTTGCTTGTGCCGACATGAGTGTTTTGCTGGCATAATAAATCGAGTGGAAATACTTACTCACCCATTGGCCTAATACGGCGCCTACCGCAATATCACACTACAACAAACTGCACTTATAGTAATGACCTAAATCGTTACAATAAGTGCCAAAAATCGTTACAAAAACTCTTTGGTAACGAAAAAAACTTTAAGTAACGGTCCTCCTCTAAAGCTCGACGCTAAAGGTTCTTGTAACGAATTTATGCTATGTCGTTACAAATAAATTAATTGTAACAAACGATACTTTCTCACCAAAAAGAGATTCTTCCTCACAATAAATATTATTTCGTTACGAATGTTCATTTTCCTCACCAAAAAAAAGTTACGATTAAAACTATTTCGTTACAAATGTTTTATTTTTTCCTCACTAAAAATAAAGTAACTTCGTTACAATAAAGTATAATAAACATTATTTCGTTACAATAGATTAAACAATAGGAACGAAAAAATCGTTACATTTGTTTTCCATTCTTCTTACTACAGTCAATTCATTTATATATCAAAAATATTCCATTTCTATTTTTTGTGTACGTGAGATTTTATTACAAATAATAATATTGAAAACACACATATATTTAATATTTCGTAACAAGATCAACATGTATTTATTCACACCAAAAAGTATTACATAGAGTACAAGTTATTATCATCTCTTCTAAAATAATACAATATTGCATTACAAGATCAACATATTTCTAATAAATCTTCCGTCATTTTTCGAAAAATGAATCGTCCATCACTTTCTGACTAACGAATCTTTCATCATTTGCCGGTCAATGCTCGAGCACCCTACAAATAAAAGAGAGCAATTAAGATCACCCTACAAATAAATGAGAGCAGAAACATCCATAAAAACTCACATCCATACATACATAATCAATACACACCCCATTAAACAAGCGTACAATAAAACACACACTTGCCGCCCGTTGTTTAGTTCACACTGAAATTAAGGTCATGAGGGAGTTCACTGTTCTCAAATGTCTGCAAATGAATAATGTTTTAATGACTTGATAGGGGGTGTAAAGTAAAATATGTGAAAGAAACTGTTGTTGCTGGGAAGAGAGAGAGAGAGAGAGAGAGAGAGTGGAGGACTTAAGGATGTTGAACATACAATAAAAATAACCATATTGATGTGTCGTGTACAAGCTTGATCATACGATTCACTGGCTTGATGATAAAATTTAGCTATTGTTGGTAATACATTGGATAAATCATAGAGACTACATGCACATAAATTCTCATCAGCAAATACTGGCTTTTATTCTTCAGTTCAAAAAGAAACAATACTCTTGTGTAATAGAAAATTTTAGCAGTAGAGTAAGTGGAAATGAGAGGAGATGGAACATAGTTATGACCCACAGGTATAACAATAGTGAAGAAATATATATACGTACACATAACATAAAGAACCTCTATGACCTGTTCTGAAAAGCTGCATAGTTCTCTAGAAGTATAATGTCAGAATATTTTGGGTCTATTTGTGCATTTCTCTCCAAGCACACAAACATTATGCTTACATGTTCCAACAAAAATAACAAGAAATTAAGAACTCCAGCAAAATAATGGTGTTGGTGTTTTCTGAAGACGACGCAAACTGACTTGTTTATAAAGTTTATATATGACAATTCTTCTTCAAATTTTCACAGGCGTGCCACATGCTCGGTTTTTTTAATCTACATTGCAGTCTATACAATTGCATAATTTTCATAAAATCATTTGAAGAACTTGAATTGCATAGCTATTTTCTTAATTTTTTTCATTAGCTACAATTGGGAATCTCTAGGCCTTGCTCTGCGCCAGCACATCATTACTTATAAAATCCTGATACAAATATCTACTCAAACAAATAGCTTGTATGAAAGAACTCTGCCAAATTGGATCTTTAAGTTTAAAGTGAAAATGATTTGAGATACCTCTTTATCACCACCTGGCCTGTTAAAGATGCCTTTCTTACGTTTTTGCTTAGCATCTCCAACCTGGAACATTATGAATATAACATCATTTCAAAGAAAATAAGGTGGGAGAGGGAGGAAGATGGATAATCAAAGGTTTAAAGAAAGACTAAAGAAATTTTTGAAGCATTTATCATCAATGCAGGCTGTGAATTTCCAGATCAATAAGCTCAGAGCAAACCTTTTCCAGAATGCCAAAAACAATTTCATATAACTTGTCCAGGATATCAGAACTCCTTGATGATGCAGAACTGAGAGACTTCAAAGCTGCGAGCCTACGTGCAAATAATTTAACCTGTGAATGCTTTCGTGGCACTTGAAAAAACGCCGCAAATGCGCCATGATAGAGACCGCCGCAAAAACCTAGAGACATTAGCGGCATTTTTTTTAAAACGCCGCTAAAAGTAGCGGCGTTTTTACAAAAATGCCGCCAAAAGTTGTGGCATTTTTTAAAAAAATGCACCCAAAACTGGCGGCATTTAAAAAAAATATTAGTAGAGCTTCCATCTTCCATCTTATTCACTGGAGCTAAAGAAATGACCAGAATATTGAGAACACAATCACCTCACGGTTTATGAAATCACTTCCATTCTTCACCTGGAGAAAAGTTTTTAACAAAACGAGAATAGACAACAACTATAATTAAATAAGTCTCAAAAAGCAAATTCACCTCCAATAGTCCACAACATCATACATACTAAGTGATTCATGATCATTTACATCAATGACATGAATAATACCAAATAAGTTCCCAAAACAGCACGCTCAAGATTGAAACAACAAGCACACACAAAAATGCTATAAACAGTTCCAAAAAAACTTCTAATTAATTAGAAAATTGACACAACTTCAATACAAGAATAATAGTGAGGCACGATGGGAGCAGGAACAACACGATAGAATACAAATCCAAAGGCACCCTAAAAATGAGATAATCAACAAAGAATGCTAACATCTGCCCGAATCCAAAGAAAAATCATAATCAATATATGACTATCTATAAGCATGTAGGAGCGTGTGAAAAGCCCTCATAAAAGAAAGCATAGACTATCTATCATTAAGCATGGAAAATTGCAACAATATAAAGCAGTCTAAGACTCCATCGTCAAACAGGACAATGACACGATAAGTCATTGGCGTACTGGCCATTCACAAGGAACTATAAAGGTGATTGTTAATCAGTGTTCTACACAACAATTCATTTTTTGGAACTATACCCGGAAAAATTGGTGAATTGAGTAAGCATGAGGTGTTGAATGAAATGAAAAGATGCACATAATTTTGTCAAGTTGTGTTTCTGCAGATTTCTTGAGACATCAGATTGCCAAATCCTTGAGGCACAACCAAGTGTGAAGTTGGAAATGGTACCAAATAGAAAGAGCATTACAAAAAAACCTCTGATTCCAAATTAATGTTGGTTATTGGACATTGTTATAGAAATAAATAAAAAGATAAAGAAATTAGGAGGAAGAAGAAAGCGAGCGCCACATTGAACATCAAAATTTCTTAAGTTGGAGATTTTATTTTAGGACTGTAACATTGAGAATACACTCAATAAACACTTTTCAAATCAGATAATTTGACCTCTAAAAACTCTTGAAATCAGATAATCAAATTTCTAAAAAAATTGATTTGTTTTTTATAAAATCTTGAAATCCAATTTGATTTCCAAACCTCCAGAAAAGTAACTTGACAAAAGAGGAGTGATCATTTCTTGGGCAAAAAACTAAATCAGCAAAAAACTAAATCAGCTTTAAATTTATATGTTTTTAGATTTAATTTTTTTGCAACAGTACACGGGGGTCATCTCTCGCGCGCCCGTAAGAAAAATGTGCATTTCTCCCAAAAAAGCTATAAAAGTTAAAATCTTTAGTCTTATTTAATTTTCTTAAACTACGCTACAAAAAAAAATGTCGTTGTAAAAATTAAAAGTTACATTAGATATTTTCATGTTACGATATTTAATAGTCATCTCGCGCATACCGGTCAAAAATGCATGCTAGTGCGAAACGCGCGACTGGGAATAAAACATGTGCTCGGGCAAAAACTAATGTCATATTTGCATTCTTTTTTAAATTTAATATATTTTTAATTTTTAGATTTATTTTTTACAAAATTCTATGGAATGAAATATCCCTCTATAGAAAGGAAGAGACAAAAAAACTTTTATAAAAATATTTTTAAAGTTTTATAAAAAATTTATGTAAACGTTTTTATAAAGTGTTATAAGAACTTTGTATAAAGAAACTTTATATAAAACGTTTTACATAAAAATTTTATATAAATTTTTTATAAAAACTTTATATAAATTTTTATAAAAACGTTTTATAAACCTGCTTTATAAAAAATTATATAAAATTTTATACACGGCTATATATAACTAAAATTATTATTATAATTTATTATATATATATATAAACAGTTATATATATAATTGAATTGAATTTAATATTAATTACTATTATATTAAATTAAATTAATATTAATATTCAATTAATTTTATGCCCATGCTCGATGCTCTCCGTACTATGCCCATGCTCGATGCTCTCCGCTGCGAGAGTATCCCGACAATGACGGTACCTCCGCCAAAACTGTACTCTCCCGCTCTCAGACGCTCGATCAACTAACAATGCATAGGAAGCGCCCGTGCCCTGCGCGCACAAGTGAAAAACACGTGCTCGTGCAAAAAAATATGCTCTGGGGCCAAAAATGCGCGCCCGAGCGAAAACACGCGCCGGTGCGAAAAAACACGCGTCATGGGCTACAAATGTGCTTCCAAGAAAAATGTGCCCCAATGGAAAACGCGCTCTCAGGCAAAAAAAAAAACCGCACGCACAAAAAGACCCGTCCGATCGACAAATATTACGCATGCGGCCGAAAATGCTCGATTCTACGAAAAACCAACGGGGAAGGTAAAAATTGGCGATATCGTTTTTTTAGGTCAAAGTCATGGGCTTCGGCCTCAATGCCTGTATTCGTGTCAATTCAATCGCGTTTAATTCCTAAATTGAATTACTAATCCTCAATACTAATATATTACACATAAATCAAATACATGCCCACGCGCCGAACATACCCTTAGCGATTTGACTATTATATTTTATGTCTAAATAGATAAGAAATCATTAACAAATTTAAAGTTATTATATATGATCTTTATTTTTATTATGAATTTATATTAAAAAAATAGTAACAACTTTTCATTCATTTTAAAATTTAATATATTTATTGTAACGACGATGGCGGCGGCCGTGGAAGAGAGAGGTGACGGCGGCGGCGACCGTCGAAGAGAGGGGAGACAACGGCGGCGGTCGTACGTGAAAGGCATTGCTACAGCTCGCAAATGGATGTTTGTGTGTTTGGTTGTCCGTGTCTGTGTGTGTGCATGTGTCTGTGTTTGAGCCCCGACACATGCAATACGCACTAGCTCTCAAGCAAAAAAAGGAAAACTACACGAACGAAAGTGCATTTGTGTGCGCGCGAGAGTGCATTTGCGTGCGTGCGAGAGTGCATTTGCGTGCACGTGAGAGTGCATTTGCGTGCGCGCGAGAGTGTATTTGCGTGCACGCGGGTTCGTGCGTGATTTTATTTTAATTCCAAAATTATATTAAAAAATTAATGTCATATTAATTTGCATTCATTTTTACATTTAATATATTTTTAATTTTTAGTTTTGTTTTGTTCAAAATTTTATGGAGGGAAATTTTCATCTGTATATTTCATTCATTCATGTGAGAGAAAGATAGAGCTGCATGGGAGAGAGGCAGAAAAACTTTTATAAAAAGTTAAAGATATATAAAAAACCATGTACGCGCAAAAATACATGTCGCAATAGTACCACATATCCGCGACAGCCGCGCATAGATGTTTGCGAGCTGTAGGAGTACTGTCGTCGCGTTAGAGCACTATCGAGGCGGGGTACTATCGCGCGCATACAAATTATTTTTAAATTTTTTTTAAAAAAAATTTATAATTCAAAACTTCGATAATAAATTGTACAAAAATTGAAAATAAAATATGATATATTTTTTGTAACAAAACTTTAATAATAAAATATTATTAGTAGTAAGGACAATGTTTTTGTCACAAAAAACTTTCATGATGTGGTTACAATTGATACTTATTGTGACAAAATTTTTCTATTTGTAGCGTAATATTAGTGTTGTTACAAATACTTACAGTTATAGTAACGAATTAATTATTATTGTAACAAAATTTAAAATATTCGTTACAAAAAAGTACTTATTTGTAACAACAACAAAAATTTGTTACTAAATATAACTATTAGTAACAAACTGTGTTTCAGTTATATTTCAGTCCTTACAATAGGTGCAGTTTGTTGTAGTGTCACTCGCGTCGGACATAATTTCGATGGGTAGCGACCAATCCGGCGCGACTAAAATCGGGGAGTTTATAAGCTTATCTTTTATAAGTTTAAAGACCAAATGGCATTTGTCGTTAAAAAGGAAAGAAGATTCTTTTTCGGGAAGATGGGTTAACGACTTTGTGATTTTTGAAAAGTTTGGAATGAAACGCCGATAAAACCATGCGTGGCCTAGGAAACTTCTAATAGCTTTTACATTCGTTTGAGGGAGAGTTTTTCGATCACTTTGATCTTGGCCCTATCGACCTCGATCCCTTTGCCCGATATTTTATGGCCAAGGACTAAACCTTCTTTGACCATAAAATGGCATTTCTCCCAATTATGAGCTAGATTTGTTTCTTCGCAACGCTGTAACACACGCTCGAGATTTTTTAAACAATTTTTAAAAGAGTTTCCGAAGACGGAGAAGTCGTCCATGAAAACTTCCATCATTTCCTCTACCAACTCGTCGAAAATCGCCAGCATACATCTTTGAAATGCAGCTGACGCGTTAAAAAGACCAAATGACATCCTTCGGTAAGCGAAGGTGCCAAAGGGACAAGTGAATATTGTTTTCTCTTGGTCGTCGGGCGAAATAGGGATTTGAAAATATCCCGACAAACCATCGAGAAAACAGTAGTAGGAGTGACCTGAAAGGCGTTATAAGATTTGATTGATAAAAGGTAACGGGAAGTGATCCTTACGGGTGACATCATTGAGTTTTCGATAATCAATGCACATCCGCCAGCCCGTAACGGTACGGGTTGGGATCTATTCATTATTTTCATTTTCTACAACTGTTACGCCGCCTTTCTTTGGCACAACTTGTACTGGGCTAACCCAAGTACTATCCGAGATCGGGTAGATGATTGTCGCGTCTAAAAGATTGATAACTTCAGCCTTAACAACTTCTTTTATATTCGGGTTTAGCCCTCATTGGGGATGGGCTGTGTTGCGGGAATTATCTTCGAGGAAGATTTTGCGAGTGAAGAAGGAAGGATTAATATCCTTGATATTCGAAATTTGCCATGCAATTGCATGACAGTGATTGCTTAAGACTAGAGTCAATTCAGACATTTCTGAATCGCTCAGTTCGGATGATACAATAACTGGTAGCTTAGAATCGTTTTCTAAAAATAGATATTTGAGGTGAGGAGGGAGTTGTTTTAACTCCAAAATGGGTGGCTCTTCATATGAGGTTTTAATTTTTAATTTTTCTAACGGCTCGGGTGGTGTGGAGCGAGAGACTCCAAAAGAGCTCGGAGAGCTCGGAATCGTTACTCGATGTCTAACTCGGGAAGTGGGTAAAACTCATTTATAAAACATTCTTCTAGGTAGAAAAATGAATCATCATTCTCCAAGGTGTTTCACATCGAGAGATTTATACTAAAATTAACTTCATCATCTCCAACCCGTAGGAGGAGCTTTCCGTTACTTATGTCAATAATCGCGCGGGAGGTGGCAAGGAAGGGGAAGCCGAGTATGAGGGGTACTTCGACATCCTCTTCGATATCAAGAATGACAAAGTCCACCGGGAAGATGAACTTATTAACCTTAACGAGCACATCCTCCACTATCCCTACCAGATATTTTAATGAACGATCTGCGAGTTAAATACTCATTTGGGTGGGGCTAGGATTTCCTAGACAAAACTTTTTGAATAATGAAAAAGGCATGAGATTTATACTTGCTCCAAGATCAGCTAAAACGTGTTTTACTAACGAATTGCCAAATAGGCACGGGATGGAGAACCGTCCCGGGTCATTTGCTTTTTTGGGGAAATTTGTTAAGTATAACCGCGGAGCATTCTGCGTTTAAGGAAATATGCCAAATGTCTTCTAATTTCTTCATATTGGAGTGCAACTCCTTAAGATATTTCGCATACTTTGACATTTGAGAGATAGCCTCGCAGAAGGGTACATTAATATGAATTTGTTTTAAAATTTTTAAAATTTTTTTGTAATTTTTCTCGGCGCACTCGCTCCAAAGCTTCGATGGATACGAAATATTTGAACTAGAAGCGTGCAGAGCTAGCGTAGCGGGCAAATTTGACGATAAAATAGGAGGAGTGGCAGAAGAAGCAGATTTCCTATGTAGTCAACCTATGTAGTGCGGAGCTAGCATAGCGGATTTCCCATGTAGTCAACCTGCTCTTCAATTAAAACATTATTAGCCCAAGGAGGAGTGGCGGAGGAAGCAGACATCTCCGCGACTTGCTTTGTTAAGCACTCAACTTGTAAAGCTAAATTAGAAGTAGCGTCTATTTCAAAAATACCGGCTGGCTTATTAGGACGCGCTCGGGGAAAAGTCCATTGATAAGCATTCATGGCCATTTCCTCAAAAAGCTCTTGAGCGGCCTCAGGGGTCTTTTTTTTAATGTACCCCCGGCGGCCGCATCAATCATTTGCCTAGTTTGGAAATTTATGTCATTATAAAAGATTTGCACTTGTTGCCAAGCGGGAAGTGCGTGGTGAGGGAATCTACGTAAAAGCTCCTTGAAGCACTCCCATGTATCATAGAGAGTCTCCGAGTCGATTTGCATAAATGTCGCAATATCTGTTCGCATTTTGGCGGTCTTTGAAGGCGAGAAATATTTAGTGAGAAATTTTTCCGCCATATCGGCCCATGTAGTGATGGAATCCCTAGGAAGTGAGCCCAACCACTGCTTGGCCCTAGACCGCAAAGAAAAAGGAAAAAGACGTAATCGAATGGCGTCATCGGTGACGCCATTGATTTTAAACGTGTCGCAGATTTCGAGAAAATTAGAAATATGACAGTTTGGATCTTCGTCCGACTGACCATCGAAGGTCACTGATTGCTGCACAATTTGTATGATGCTGGATTTGATCTCAAAGTAATTGTTTGCCACCGCGGGGCGAACAATACTTGACTGGGTGCCTTCCAGATTCGGCCGTGCATAATAGGACATGGTCCGTTGCGCGACCTCATTAGGATTGAGCGCGTTAGGATTAGGAGGATTAAGATTATGATCCATATTTATTGTGTTAGTGTCCCCGATCGACTCTTCGAATAATAATTGTATTTCCTGATCACGAGAACGGTGGCGCCGCGAAAGGGTTCGCTCGATCTCTGGATCAAAAGGAATATTCGAAGCGCTACCTCGGGTCAAACACTATAAAGGAAGAAGGGGAAAGAAGAAAGAGAAAAAGAGAAAAGGGAGAATAATAAAACAAAAAATAAAGAAAGAGGAAAACTTGATTATTATATTTTTTCTTTTAGACGGATTAAGTTAGTCTTTCCTGAGGTATACCCCGTGAGGGGTTCTCACTGGTACTAGGAGGTGTGATGGGATGATAACCCAAACGTCCCTTTCCAAGATTTAAATTACACCCTTAAGATTTTCGAAATTAGAAAAAGTAAAATAAAATAACATTATAAAATTAATAGCTATCCTCTTTTCAAAATATCTAAGCAAAGGTCCCCGGCAACGGCGCCAAAAACTTGATGCGATAGAGTCTACTTCTTACGTAGGGGTTTGGATTTAAGAAAAAGCGAAGAGATTGATGATGTTTTCCAAAACTATATCCGATGAAGGCAAGTGTACCTTATCGTCTATAATATATGATATTTTGAAAATACCAAGGTCTTATTCCTCGGGGCCCGTTGATTACTTCTACTTCGAGGAGATCGCTATTATCTTATCTAATGATTTTTTTATTTATTTTACTTAGCTAAAAGAGATAAATTGCAAACTAAAGAAGGCTTAAACGATGGTAATTATAAAAAGGATTAGTGCTCGATCGAAAGTCACCTTGGAGTGAGAATAATTAAGAGAAAGTAAAAATAACTCTAATTTCATTTAAGTAAGGTACTTGACCGTGGAGGTTCCCGAAGCTTGAACATGCCTCTCTCGAGGGAAATGCCCAACTAAGTTTAGGAAAAATAAACCGAACTCTCATTCTATAATCGATTACTTAAAACTTGTTTTACGCTGTGAACCCCGCTATTGGATTTGACTCCAATCTGGGAGATTTATGTCATCCTCTCTCGAGGGGTGCATGCAACTCTCTTTACCCTTGAGTGATCGATTCATACTTTGAGCCTCTCGGCTAGCTAAATATGAAAACATAAGCGAAAACCATATATCGACAATATGGTTTTACTAATTAAAAATCAAGGGTAAATCAAGTAATTACAAAAACAGAAAAAGAGAGCTATAAAATCATAACTTGATTATCTCATCCTCGGATCATTTCGATCGAGCACTAATGAGAATTAGTTAATCATGGTGGAGGAGGAAACGAGAGAAAAATAAGATTGTATGAAGAAAAGTTAACTAAAGTAGAAAGAGAAGTGAAGATTACATGCTAACTTTTATTGAAACTAAAAACGATTACAAGCCTTAAGTAAGATTACAATACTAGAAAAGTAAAGTTACAAGCATACACTCGACTATTGCATGAAGAAAAATTACCACATTGCTTGAAAGGGAAAATAGAGAGAACATGAAAATGAGAAACATGAAAATGGACACTATCAGCTCTAGCAGTACCTCCCCCTCTCCAAAATTCTGAACCCTGGACTCAAGGCGATCCCCTGAATTTATAGAAAAAATTTTCAAGTTACACGCCCCAGGTCACGGGCGTGACTCGGGGGCGCGTAAGCACAGTTCATTTCAGCTCCGACATTGGCGTGGGTCTTGCGTGACGGCCCAGCAAAAAAGGACTTTACACGCCCGTGTAAAGTGGGTCACGGTTGTGTAATATGGCGACTTCATTAAATGCAGTGTGGGTCTTGCGCGACGACGCGACGGTGAGCAAAGATTATGCGGGAATGTCACGGGCGTGACCTCTGGGTCACGGGCATGACTGAGGTAAACTTCTCAATGACATCTCTGCTGGCAGGATCCTATGTTTACACGCCCTAGGTCACGGGCATGACCTTTGGGTCACGGGCGTGACCTTTGGGTCACGGGCGTGGCTGGGGGCGTGCCTTACTGTGGACGAGCTCAAACTGCGCGGCATCAATTCTGGACTGGTATTCAGGTTACACGCCCCTGGTCGCGGGGGGGGGGGGGGGGGGGGGGGGGGGGGCGTGCAATGCAAAATTTCCCAAATTTGTACCCAAATTCTGCAAAAATAAACATAAGCTAAATTAGAATCAAATTTTATAAAAGATCTATTTATAACCTTAAATTGACATAAAAAGAACAATTCATATTAAATAATTACTAAAATTTCTACTAAGAAGTTAAACTAAAATTTCTACTAAGAAGTTAAGTAAAAACTACTTATCACACAACATAGAAGGTTACAGAACCTCACTGCTCAAATAAAAGCCCTTGAAGAAGAAGTGAGGTTGTAAGCGATGCCTGCTGATGTCTTTATATCTTTCTTTGAATATTTAAAGAAGGGGGAGAAGTGTGACAGCATGCCACCTCAAGATTTAGTATACACTATAACTCTCCCCTTCTCTTATGTTTCTGAAGGAGAGCCATCCATCACCTCCAAGCTGATTCTGATACCTGCATCATCCTCTCCTCCCAGAAACCAGTCTTCAATTCAGGGGGATCCATCCAAACAGGGGGAGGATCTTTTCTCAGATAATAATGATTACCTGAAAAGTCTGAAGGAATACTCAGAATGGGCTGATTTACCCATTCCAAAAACACCAGACATCATGCCTTATTCTGAAGAGTCAACAACAGCATCACCTCCAGTCCATTCTGCTGCTC
Source organism: Dactylorhiza incarnata (assembly GCA_033032865.1). Lineage (NCBI taxonomy): Eukaryota > Viridiplantae > Streptophyta > Magnoliopsida > Asparagales > Orchidaceae > Dactylorhiza > Dactylorhiza incarnata. The sequence continues at coordinate 29,729,558 of JAWHQI010000001.1, forward strand.
ATGTTCATGCATCTGCTCCACCTTCTCCAACACCAGCTCAGCTCCCTCCTGCGCTTACTCCAACACCTATTCCAATAGTTCCAGTACCAGCTTCCAGAGGAAGACTATCATTCATAGGAAGGGGATATGGAAAAGATTACAGAGGAAGGTGACGAGATTTTAGAGGAAGGGGTTATAAAAGAAATGTATATATTTAGGAAAGGTATACAAAAGAACAAAGAAAGCAGTTCAAGAAAGACAAATCTTATTACAAAACTTATGAGAAGGTTGAAATCCCTGAAAATAAAATGAAGGGATATACTGACCCAAAGCTTGACAGAGCCCTAGCTGAGATTAGAGAAAGGGATCAATATGAATTTGAAGCATCTTAAAGAGAGCTGGAAGAAAAGTGAAGGTTGTTCATTGAAATACTGAAGAAGGGCAAAAATGCTGTGGAAAAAGAACAATTAAAGGAGTCAATTCAAATTCCAAGTACTCTGTTTGATCTTACAAAGTATGCTGCCAAGAATCCTCAGGCAAAACTTCTGGAAAATAAAGGGCAACTTCACAAAGGAGACATTGGAAATGATCAGGATGAAGCAGAACATCCACTTCAAAAGAGAAAGAAGATTATGTTCAAATCAACTCCAACTCCTGGAGTTATACAGTGTACCTTTATAGTACTTGATCCAGAAGAGCTAGATCTGGAAGAAATAAATTTGCTGTCTGCTAAAGTCATTGGTCTGGGACTAAAACTTAGTGATGTCTATCCTGAAGCAGAATCTGACCCGGAGAAGCTTTTCAAAGGATATGAAAGAATCCAGAGAAGGCCATCCCAACAAATTTCAAATATGTTGAAAGAAAATTCAGAAAGGTCAATGAGGCCTTATCTACTTTTCTCAAAAAGAGAAAGTAGATCACTTCTTGGGTAACTAACTCTGATAAACATTCATTTATATTAATCATAAGTTATCAGTTTACCAGGTAATTCTGTCTATGTTATATTTGTTTGTACTATGTTTTTTTATTTTAACAGTATGTTTGAAATCACTTAAATTATTTGTAAAATTTATTAAGATAAATAAGGGGAGATTGTTGGGAAAAACACCATTTGATTTATCTTACAAATTAACTATAAGTGATTTCATAATATAGGATATATTACCCATGTTGTATAGAAAGAGTAATTTTGTCATTAAATGTCTTAAGATATCACACTCACACTAGAGTGTCAAGACCAGTCCAAATTAAGCACAAAACTCAGTTGAGTTAAACTTGCGTCGAATAGAAGTCGACGTAACTTTGACTAAAAGTGGAAGAAACTTTGAATACAAGTAGAAGTAACTTAGAATAAAGTCGAAGTATAAGTTGAAGTCGAAGCAACGTCGAGATATACTTGATGTAGAAGACAAAGCTTGTCAAAGCAGTATCAGAAGTCGACGCAACTCCAACTTGAATTCAACGTAGAAGATGAAGTTCAAAGTCCAAGTCTTCAACTCGATGGATACGACGATAAGGATTCGACGCAACATCGATATTTGAGATTATTCAATGCTGAGAAGGAATTCGAAGTTGCTTCTATTAGAACCCAGAGGCGCGTTAGTTAAAAGGAAAATGAAGTCGACGCTACGTCAAATACAGATAGAAATAGAACATTTTCTGCTGTCCTTTTCTGATGTTTTTTCTAGAAGGAATCCAAGGATGTAATTCAAATTCTAATGGTTTGCTTATTGCCAAGAATGGAATGGAGTACTCCAGAGAGATATCAAAGACATTATTTGTAGTTATTCAAATTCAGATTGAGGGGTCATGCGCAGAAATTGAAAGAAATATTTATTATCCAATGTGTAACATCCCTATTCCTTCTAGACCCCCTTGGGTTAGGGTTAGGGTTGGAGTTGTGAGTAGAGATCATGGTATGACCCTATGTCAACTTGAACTTAGGAAAATTGCTATAAGCACCCCAAAAGTGCACATGTCAACCTTGGCCAATTTACTTCAAATTGAACTCACCAACTCAAATTGATCTTACAAATAGGTTTTTAACCCTAAGAAAGACCAAAGTAACCCAAAAACCTCATCATAGGGTCACCAGTTTGGCATGCCTCATAATGGGTCATAAAGCGGATGATTTCCTTCTTCATTTCTGACCAATACATCATTCTTTTCAGTTCCACGACTATTTTAGTGATTCTGGGGTGCACTGAATACCTAATACTATATGCCTCTGCCAAAATATCTTCCCAGATATTATCCCCTACTGGTATATAAATTCTGCCCCGGAAGTGCACAAGATCATCTTTCAGCGAATAATCCTCAGTGATGCCTGACTCTAAGGCCTTGAAAACTGATTCTTTTTGCAACGGTCTCCCCAACACACAGCTCACATGGACAACCGTCGGCACCCCCTATCATCCATCTCGAAAGGGTTCAGCCTCAACTGGTCTGCGGACTGTGCACCCTAACCCCTTCCACACTATCGCAGGGCACAGTGGGTTGTTGGAGGTCGCAACCCCCCTTTTCATGTGGAACTCCATAGTTAAGCAGCAGCGCAGGGACTTCCCAGGAGGTCACCCATCCCATGACTACTCAAGCCCGAGCACACTTAACTATGGAGTTTTTCCATTCCCCATCACCAATTGAGTTGCAGGTCAATTGGTGATGAGGAATGTAAAAACTCCATTGTTAAGCGTAGTCCAACAACCCATTGTAGTAGGACAGAGAGAGGTTGAGGTGCACAATCTACAAACTGGTTGAGGCTGAACCCTTTCGAGTTGGATGCTGGGGGTGTCGGCGGTAGTCCTTGCGAGCTGTGTGCTGGGGAGACCGTTACACAGTGGACATTCCTTCTAAGTACAGAACAGAAGAGGAAACAAATTCAAACACTATTCAACAGAGAGAAAAAAGACAACATAACTAATCAAGCTATTCTATTGAGCCTTTTGCTTCTTCTTCCTTAAGCTCTCTCCCTCTCAGACAGAACAAGAAGAACATCTATGTACGAGAAAAACATACAAAGGCTCTGCTTCTTCTTCACTTACAACAGGAAGCCATCAAGAGTACACAGAGATCATCAGGATCACAAGCTCATAACCCTTGCATTCTATTCTACCTTAAGCAAGGGTTCATTCGAAACAGATCCTGAAGAACACTAACAGAAGAAACATCTTTACATCTTCTTCTTCTTTTCTCCCTATCTTATTCTGTAACTGTTAAAAGATTCCTATGAATCCCTCTCCAAAGGATTCAATGGTTCTAAGAGTCTCCTTATCAAAAGACTCAGTAGTTTGGTTCTATGAGTTTCCTTGTCAAAAGACTCAGTTAGTGGTTCTAAGAGTCTCCTTATATAAGACTCAGTGGCTGGTTCTGAGAGTCTCCTTACCAAAAGACTCAGGCACTAGATAGTGCATTCCTACCAATGTGGTAGAAGAGCGAACTACACACATTTTGGGGAACCACTATAAAACTTATCGCTTTTGTGTTGTGCTTTTCTGTGTTGTCCCCTTTGCTATTTCAGCAATCTATGTTTAATTTATTCTGTGCCAGTTTTCTGATTGCATAGTCATTATAAGTTTTTATTGTGTGTGCATATTTAGTGTAAATGTTTTAAATCTCTATTCACCCCCTCTAGAGAATACTCAAAGATTACACTGTGCACTTTCAAATCACATTCGCCGATTTGGAGCACAAGGATCGCCATTTTTGGATATTCTTGTCTTGCTCTCTGGATAGTTCGGGTAGCTTTGTTGATGACATTGAGCACAATGAATAAGACCCGTAATCTAGGAAATTACGAAAAGTTAACTGCCGCGCGCGTCAGGAATGGGAAGGCATTCTCAGCCTGCAATGAACACAGAAGCGTTCTGAGCGCGTCGGTGAACGCAGAAGTGTTCTAAGCGTGCGACAAACGCGATAACATTCTGAGCGCATTGTCAACTTAGAAGCGCTTGCCGAGTATTGCGGGCGGAAAGTCTAGAAGTCAGTCGAGTGCTATCGGAGAGGCATGACCGCAAGAGGGAGGGCGTGACTGCAAGCGGGAGGGCATGCCCCTCAAAGACCGCGCCCCCGAAAAAAAAGAGAGGGGGCTTCGGCCGAACCCCCTAAGAAGGTGCGGTTCTGCCCCCCTCCCTCCCTCAAGGGAGTGCAGGCTCGGTCGCACACCCATAGGGGGTGCAGCTTTGGCCGCGCCCCCTAAATGGGGTGTGGCCCGCACCCCCTTAGTGGGGTGCATGCCTAACTACACCCCCTTAGTGGGGTGCATGGCCATACCCGGCGACGGCGGGGTGCGACCTTGTTACTGCCCGCGCAGGCGACGTCGTGCGATAGTTGCGGCAATTTTTTCTTTATTTCCCCACTCTCTTGGTCATGGGGTTGAGCATGACTCCACTATCTCCACTTTCCCATGGTGGAGCTTTGGCTAATCGCACCCCTGAAACTTATATAAATTAATGGGTGCATATCAATATAGACACACACACATATATATATGTATATATATACATATATATACATACATATATATACATACATATATATATACTGTTGGTACAAAAAATGTACCTCCAAGACTCACACTAAAAGAAAAGGGAAGGAACTGCGGAGTGTAGGTTACTTAGGATGAAGATGCCAGAGGAGAGATCAACAAGAGGAAAAACTGATGGGATTGATCTCAAAGAAGGACTACAATGGGGGTCTAAAATAGGCCAGGGGGGGAAGATAGAAAACCTACAGAATTCGAGACCGCTTACACAGGTTGGAAGTTGGAGGCTCGAAGCCAAAAGTCTCTTTTCAGGTACCCCTACCCCTCTATTTATTGACGCGGAGGCTGCCCAAACAGGCAGATCCAAAAATTACGGGCTGCCCGGGGTACAGGAGAGCCCGGGCAGAGGAAAGGGGTACTAATAACAAAAAGGAAAAAGAGCCCAGGCCACGCGGTCTGGCGGCCTGTCAAAGGCTTGATCGCATGTGCCTTGGGAGAAAACGCTGGAGGAGAGCATGCGATCTGGGCGGTCTCTCAAATCTGAGACCGCTGGAAGGGTTCTTTCTGACTGGAGAAGAGAGGTCGCAGATTTCCGGGCAAACATAATCCTCGCAAATTTTCAAGTTGCGCCGGAACTTCAGAAATGTTCACTTTGACCGTTGAGACCACGACCGCCATAAATGCACTGGGCTCTATAAATACGGCTTCAGGGCTTTAGAAATCATAACCTTCTGAAAGGAACAACGAGCTTGAACTTCAAGCGATCACCAGAAATCATACAAAAAATGATCTCTGCAATGGTGACTGTGCTATCTCGGCTGAATAAGCGATCGCCAGGAGTGGCTTCTCCAAAGAAAAAGGAGACCGCCAGCCTGAAGAAGAAGATGGATAAGGCTCCCCAGACTCTGGCTGAGGCGGGCACGTCGAAAGAGACTGCTCGATCTTATCCGAACAAACAATCTGACTTGCCTGAGAGCACGGTTTTGCCAGTCTCTACTGTTGTTAATTTGTTGAGTAGTTCTTAGGGTCCTCCCGTGCTGAACTTTCCTGATCTCTCTATTTCTTCTGATTGCCAGAAAATCGTTGAGGTCCTTAACCGGACCACTGTCCCATCTGGCGAGACCGCTTCAACCAAATCTATTCTGGCTGGAATGCACGAGAAGAAAGTTGAGGCTGAGAGAATTAGGCAGAAGATCGATGATTCTCAAGAAGCTGCGAAAACAAAAAAGAGAAAGAACTCAAGTTCCTCTGCTAAAACTGTCAAGAAAAAGAACAACGAAGAAAGTAAAGGTGTGACCGCTCCGGAGGCGATCACTCTTCCTGAGAGCAGTGGTCTTAAACATCCTGAGGATGTTCCTGGGATGACAAGTATTGAGGTCGGTCTCTATTTCCCTTCTGCGATCTCAGCTTCTTCGAGAGAAGCGAATTCCGAGCCGATTGCTTAGCTTGATTAAGATTCTTCTAATGGTTTCTCTTGTTCGATCTTGCAGGTTTTGGACCCTTTTGAATTTGAACATCTCCGGGCAGCCGCTGCAAAGAAGGAGATCGCCGAAAGGGAGAAGGATACCGCTGCAGAGGTGGTCAGATTAAAGCCTGAAGCTGAGAAGGAAGAGAGGGAAAAGAAAGGGAGGGAAGAGGCGAAAGAGAGGACAGTGCGGGTTGCTGAAAAGAAAGCTGCTCTGCTCGCCGCAGAGAGGAAAAATGAAGAAGAGAAAAAGGCTGCTCTGCTCGCCGCAGAGAGAAAGGAGGAAGAGAAAAAGGCCACTCTGCTCGCTGCAGAGAAATAGAAGGAAGAAGAGAGGAATGCTGCTCTGCTCGCCGCAGAGAAAGAAAACAAAAAGACTTCTGATGAGGAGAGAGTTCGGCAGATTGAAAAGGAGAAAATTGCACTTTCTTGCGTTCTGGTGAACCCCTCTACTGCTCAGGTTGATAAAATAATCAAAGCGGCTGCAGATCGCGCATCGACGGTCTCTGTCTTGCGGACTGGTAAGATGACGATGGTCACGAAATCGTTGGAATTCCTTCCTCTGCCTGCTGTTCGACCTAGATCTCCAGAAAGAAGGCATGATATCGTCATTATTGAAACATATGACATTCTTGTTAGCAACGCAGAGTTAAAATGGAGGAGAAAAGAGGGAGAGAGATCACAAAAGAGAGGATTGGAAAGAATGGACCTTGAGCGCTTAAGGGGATCAGACCGCCTTTTGCTGACCGCTGAACCCGCGGTCACAAAAGATATTGAAAGTACCTTACATGACTGCGGTCTTGATTTCTTTCCAAGTACTCTCTTTATGCGAAAACTTCTATCTTTGAACTATTTGTAGTTGAGCTAACTATCAAACTTTTCTTTTCGCAGGTGATGAGGTCGCGGAGGTTTCTGAGGAAGGAGAGATCCTTCCGCAAGAGATGGTGGTTCCACCCCAGCTCACTGACATCCTTAAGCCAATGTTTGAGGATGTTCGTGCCATGTTGATTTGGGAGAAATCACAAAATGATCAGCTCCACGCTCGAGATGATAAACTTCGAGTTCAGACCGCCGACTTCGAAGAAAAGTTGCGTGCTAATGAAAAATGAGTCTGCGAGGAATGCGATCTGAAGAATGTCAAGCTCGTCCGGGCGCTTCGAAAAGTTGAAAAGGATGCTGAATACTACAAGGGGAAAGCCGCATCTATGTCCGCTGAGGTCGCCATCCTGAGGGGTGGTCCTGCAAAAATGACAATGAGGCTGGGGACTTCTGGCGATCACGCGGAGGAGAGACCGGCTTCATAAATCATGGTCATCCCAATGGAGTAGGTGGACAAGGAGATGTCCAAGATTCATCGAGCTGCAATGTTCACTAATCATAGCTTGGCTTCTGTCCCGACCGCCGTGAATGAGATGCAGGACATTGCGGCTTTTGTTGGAAGAAAGCGTCTGAATAGGAGATAAACTATTTCTTCATGCGGTCTTGAACATTTGAAAACTTGAACAATTTGATCGTGTTGTAATATATATATGCTGACAATAATTTTTATTTATGTGCGATCTCTATGATGTGGTGATGTCGATCTCTTATTATTGTGTGCTGCTCGTTTTACTTTTATTCATGTACTTGTCGTGCTCTGGGATTCAGCGGTCTCTTTTCAATGAGACAGATTGTATAGCAGTATCTCTAATCTTATGCAAGTATAACATCGATCGACGCAATTTTACCGGGCGATCTCGGAGTAAGTCATCATTATGAAAATATCCTTGGATTTCTATAAATAGCTGGCCTTGGAATTTTCTTTTCATACTTTTCGAATACGCCTTAAGCATTGGTCTCAGCGAACTCCAATTATGCTGTCCGCGCGAGCTTCTTCTGCCGATGTCTTTTTGGAGGCCGATCACAAACCTAGCCATCTTTCCAAGGATGAATACCTGTCCTTTCTTGCAAAACATACGATCCAAAACCATATCGTGGTGAGACTGCCTAAAGAAGGCGAAGGATTAAATTTTGGAAAAGAAAATAAGTTCGCTATTCCCATCGCTCACTTTGATCATGGGCTGAAATTTCCTCTTCCTTGGGAAATTCTTAAGGTGATGGAATATTACAGATTTGTGCTGGCTCAGCTGCCTCCAAACTCGATCGGTCTCATCAATGTTTTTATTAATTACCTGAGGTCGGAAAGAATAAAGTTTACCATGGCACTCTTCCGCGCGACCTTTACTGCAAAAGTATTAAAAGAAGTACAAAAGAAAGAGGAGTTTAAGGGGTTAATCTATTTTTCTTGTGAAGGTGTAAAAATTTTAAATCTTCCCAATAAAGTTCCTTTCTGGACAGAAAGGTTCCTTATTTTTGAAGGCGAACTCGGCGGTCTCAGCAGCCGACCATCTCTGAGAGCAGAAGGCATCTTCAGGAAAAACAAGACGATCTCAGAAGAGGAGCTGAAAATTTTGGCCTTTTTAGCGGGCAAACGACTGGATCTCCTTCATTATCTAGCGATCTGGCCTGAGATCGCTGAGATTCCTCCGGAAGAAAGTGAGTAATTTCCCTGTGGTCTTATGCGATCTTTCCACATTTTTTCCTAACTTCTTAAACTTTTTTCAGCAACCTTCGCGATCTCTGTAGCCGACCCGGTGGCACCAACTGAAGAGGTGCTCACCCAGAGGGAAAGAAGAAAAAGAAGAGAAGAAGAACGCGAGACCGTTGGGGTTGGTGGTGCATCTGAGACCGCCAACGACCAGTTTCCAATGACCAGTTTCATCAAGAAATAGAAGGACATTAAGGGAAAACCCCTTCTCAAATGGGGTGCAAAAGGGAAGGCTGCGAAGGTGTCCACCGATCTCCCTCTTTGGAGCAGAAAACTATCCCTCCATGCTTTTGTGGACACCTCGGCCCTTTATAGAAAGAAAAACCTCAAAGAAGCATATAATTTTGAGACCGAGATGCTTCCTGATGCCTGCACTCAAGCGACCTCTAGGAGCACGGTCTGAAATCACCATATGGGGCGGTCTCTGCGAAGATCCCTGAAAGAGATCGAGGTCATGCATGAAGAGCGAAGGGTAAGAATTTTTACTTACGGTATCTAGCTTCTTTTATATGACCGTGCGACCTAATTGCTTTGTTCTACATCAATCAAAGGAAGCAGCGTACGATCCAGATAATCCCGAATTCCAGAACGCTCTAATGCAGCACATAAAAGAAACTGCGGAGCAGGTGATCTCAGAGCTTCAAGACCGCGACGGTCTTACTGAAGAATTAAAAGATATCAAATTTGCCGATCTCTTCCCTGATGCTGCGAGGGTAATAGATGAGCAGTCGATGAATGCAGAAGAGACCGCCATTGAGGAAGAGGAAGATGTGGAGATCATCGATGCGGACAGGGCAAGTGGAAGCCAATATGTCGTAGGTGATGACGAGAGCTCTGCAGCGATCTTGGGTTCTGGATCTAGAATTCCAGGAGGCTCAGGAGAATTCTCTGAAGATGCTGATTCCTCTTCGTCAGATGAGCGGTCTTTGAAAAGATTGAAGAGCCAATAGATCTAATTGTAATCTTTACTTTCTGTTTGCGGATTTTGCGACCGCACGATCTGATGTAATGAACATTAAAATAAAAATTCGATATACCTTTGTCTCTTCTGCGAATGAATGTTTTTCTTGCATAATTCTTTAAATGTCAATTGTACTACTCGCGACCTCGTTGTAATGAGATAGAAATGGCATTCGATCTCAATGCCTTAGATGTTACCTAGCTCGTGATATTTGCCTTATACATTTTATATTGATCAGTTCAACAAAGGCGACCTTGCACTTTTTAGATTGCATCACTAGGAGGTTAAATACCAGCTTTAATTAAGCAAGAATGAAATCACGAGATAGCTAAAGATGGGTAAGATCTCTTAAGACTGGCGATCTCTGGATAAAATATACCTATATGAGACCGCTTATCATATTTGCGGTCTACGACTTTTAAGATCTGCCAAGATAACATCAATTCGTAGATATTGATTCTTAATAACTTTGAGCAGGAACATAAGATATGATCTTCCACGGTTGAGACCGCTCCTTGAAAAATACAGCCCTTTCATAGTGGATAGTATGTGATCTTTAATTCTTCAGGCCATTCCTTGGATATTTGGAAAAATCTTTTTATGATAACCAACGATCTCCCATATTTATAAGATATTTATAATTCGTATCCGCGATCTTTTATTTTTCCAGACCGGTTGATATGAAGGTGGATAACAATTCTGGTTATACAAGAATGAGATTATGAGATCGCTGAGGATGAACAAGATCGCTTATGACTGGCGGTCTCTGTTGAAAATGTTGAAGTGGAAGTTAGAGGAGCTTTTGGACCTGGGCGGTCTGGGAGAAGGTCGGACGGACTGGCGAGGTCGCGCGACCTGGCGGGTTGTCCGGGCGGTCTGGTTGGTATCAGCCTAGCTGCGGTCTCCTGGAATGACTGCTGGTATCTGGTCCAAGGCGGTAAGGTGGAAGCCGCGCGGTCTGCCTCTGACCGCGTGGCGGGTTGTCCTCTTCAAAGCTGTGGCGGTCTGGTGTAATCGCACAGGGTAGTCCAGGTTCTCTGGTAGTATTCACGGACTAAGGAAGTTAGTCGCGCGGTCTCAGTTCGCGGTCTCAGGAGGAGGCTGGTATGCGAGCTGGTCGCTGTTCGCGGTCTCAGGCGGAGACCGGCATGCGGACAGATGTTCGCGGTCTGATGGAGAACTGGCTGTGTTCGCGGTCTCTGGCGAACACAGGGGGTGAACAGCTTCGGGCGGTCTGGCGAGCTCTTTGTAGAGTCGCGGTCTGCTGTGAGAACGGCGGTCTCTCATGGCCGATGTTGAAGCTGACAAGTTCACCAAAATGAAGCAGGAGCATGTTGCTGATCGCGCGGGTTGACGGATCAGGTCGCGCGGTCTGGAGGGTGGTGATCCTATCTCATAGGGTGGTGACTGGATCAGGTCCCGCGCCTATAAATAGGAGCTACTGTAGCAGCATAATATGTGTGACACCAAGTGTAAGCTGAGTCCGGCTTGTTCCTGCGGTCTATTTTTATTCTGACCGTGCGGTCTGCTAATTGAATTCCTTTTGTGCAGCTTCTGCGGATAGTGCGGGCAGCAGCGTTCACCTCTTCCTCTGAAAGTGTTCGGGCGGTCTGCGGCTTGGAGTTGTGGTGCTGGAGTTCGGGAAAATCAGGAGGTCGGAAGGAGTGGGCGGCTTGATCAGCGAGTTGGTGGGGTTCTGTGATCGTCAAGTCACTGCGGTCTGGCAGTGTATTGAAGTCGCAGGGAGGTCGCGCGGTCTGGAGCGGTCTCAATTATCTGCATTTCCTTGTATTTCCTTTTTTGGTGTTTGTGCTGGCAAAATCATGTCTCGCCAAGCATGTCTTGCCCTGTAATGAAGTTTTATGCTATCAATAAAGATCACATATTTGCCTGAAGATTGTTTCTGGTGGTTTGGCTAGTATCTCTTAGTTGCATAATCGATTCCTGCTTGCTCTCACAAGGTCCTTAGAGAAATTTTCACATGGTATCAGAGGCAGGTTGGAGTGGATAGAGCAGGTTGCAACTTAGAGTAGCCATCGCCTTGGTGAAGAAGGAACCAGTGGAAGAGCAATGGAAGGTGGATATTCAAGAGGTCTGGGTATTGAGATGCTTACATCGACTAACTTCAAGAAGTGGAAGTCATGTATGCAGAGCTATCTTCTGGGTGAGGACCTATGGGAAGTTGTTGGAGGAAATGAGACAGAAGAGGTGAAGGCAACGGAAGCTGGTGTAACGCCCCAGAATTTCCTTATAGTCTTCTAAGTAGGGCTATGGTATCATCGATAGTTTAAATTTGAAAGTTGTCGTTCCGTGGCGTTAGTGCGGAGGGCGTTACCGTTTCGGCAGCGTCGTCGTCGTCGTCCCGCGATTTAATTCTAGGGTGAGTCAGATATGCAGACTTATATTTATATGCACGTGTATAAGGTTCATACGGGCAGGTGTATGCAAACATACATATTTAAGTTTGCATATAGGTAGACTTATACTTGTATAGGCAAACCCATTCAATCATGTGTTCATGTAGGTAGGTATATGCATAATTATGTGTACGTATATGTAATGAGGTTTGCATAAAGGTATATATATACATGTATACATTATATAATTGCATGTCCAAGGGGGATATACAAAGATTTATACATACATACATACACATATACAATAATCATAAATTTGGGTAAAATTTAGCATGCATAAGGCTTATATATATATATGTATATGTATATATAAATATATAGGTGAAGGTTATATATATAAGGGTTTATACTCGTACACATGTAATATACAAATATGTATAAAATTTAGTATACATTGGTATTGATATATATATATATATAAATATATGCGATATGAGTTCTGGAGGTTTTCATTTGTTCTCCTTTCCCCTCCCCCGATGTCTCAAGCTTTTCCGAGAGTGAGGTAAGGGCGACCTAGGGCTTCCTCCGGAGTCGCCGGGTGCCGGAGGTGCTGGCCTCCAGAGGAGTCTTGGAGGTTGCCGGACCTTGTTCTTGTCGTCGGGGCTTGGTTGTCTTTCGGCCTCGTCAAGCTTGCCGCGCACCGGCGGGTCGTCGGGTGAATCAAGGCAAGAAAACTTCTTCAATCTCCCCCTTCTCCTTCTTCTACTGCCTTCTTACACCAACTTTACTTCTTCTGTTTCTCTTATGGAAGCCGCTGCTTGGGTTAGATTTACAATTTTTTTGGGGTTTCTCTCCCCCTGCTGCCATACACTTGCTGCTATACATGAACTTTGCTGGATTTATTAACTTTTGGGGTTCCTATGCCTGCTGCCATACTTGTGCTGCTATACCTGTGAATCTAGACAAATTCTTGGGGTTCTTTCTTGTTATCCATGTTGCCATACTTGTGCTTGGGCTAGATTTACTAATCTTGGGGTTTGTTTTACCCCTGCTGCCATACTTGTGCTTGGGCTAGACTTACTAATTCATTGGGGTTTTTATTTCTCTTTGTCCTAGCTGCCATATTCCTGCTGCTGTACATGTGAAATTTGCTAAATTCATTAATCTTTTTTGGGCTTCCTGTTCCTGCTGCCATATGTGTGCTGCCATACATGTGAATTAAGGAAGTTGCTAACTCTTTGGGTTCCGTTTCTGCTGCCATGCAAGTGATCATGCTATTTTGGGTGAGATTCATTTAATTCCTTTGATTATCCTGTTGCTATGTGAAGTATTCTATGGTTGGTGGCGAAGGGTCCAGCTATTGGTACATATATAATTAAATGCATGTCTCTTTTGGCTCACCTATTGTTATGCTGGCTTTTTTTTTCTTTTGGTTGGGGGCTACATCTTATTCCTTGTCTAATCAAGGGCTGTCGCTATGTTGTTTGCTTTAGATGGGGCTGCCTCTTTTGGGCCCTCGGTTGGGAGGGTTGTTCCTTGTTGATTTGGGGATGCTGCTACTTTTCTTGAAAGGGGATTGCTGTTTATGAGGGCTGTTTTATGGGGGATGCTCCTTGGGATTGGTTAAGCTAGTCCCGAATCGTGACTACGTGTTTAAATTCTGCATATTCACTTGGCTAAATATTGTTGGACTTGTTTGCACTGGAATGATGGGTATAGGGAACAATGGGGTCCTCCATCATAGTTATGTTAATAGTGGTTGGTGGGGCGATGAGACTACCACCACGGCGCCTTTATTTAGTTGGGGTGAATGCCCCTTTATGTGAGTGGATAGTGACATTGTTTTGGGTCCGCCACCACCTGTCCGTGTTTGCATTATATGCCAAGTTTAGTCATGTTCTCGCTTCTCGGGCTGGTTATATGCGGGATCTTCTTAAACTTCTATTACTGAACCCTTATATAAGCATATATATATAGTTATATATATGAATGTATGTGTATATATATGTACTATATGCTCGTTTCAGTCTGTGTACGCTACTTGTTACCCTGCCTTATCTTTTCTTACACCCATGCTGTTTTCTTGCACCCTTTGGGCTGAGGCATTCTTTTCTTATGGATGCCTCAGGTTCAGGTTGGTAGCTGCCGCCAGAGTTGAGCAGGGTCGCTCTGATCGTCGTCGAGGCCTTCCCTCTCCAGTGGGTAAGGATTCAGTTTCTTTTGTTGTAGTTTCCTTCTGGAGTGTGGACTGTTCTCCCCGCGGGTTCGTGTCAGTTGTTGACGCCCGTGTGGGTTTTGCTTAGTTACTTGCTGATGCTGCTGCTAACTTCCTTTACTGCTACTTAGTTATTTTGTGATTATACCCTCTGGGAAAAGCTTATTTTGATGTATATTATAGCAGTTTCTTTTAGCAATATAAATAGTTGATCTTTTAACTGTTTGTTGCATCTACTATTAAGTATCACATATTTGCAAAACGTAAACTTAAATAAAACTAATAACTCCTTATTATATACTAAATTTAGACCGGCGATCTCCCTAGAGACGTCTCTAGTCTTCAACGCCGTTAGGGGATAAAGTGAACTTATTTTCTTCCGTTGCGAATGCTTGTCTTTTATAAGGTGCGGCTAGGTAAACCGCAGGGCCGAGGGACACGGCTTCCTAATCTAACAAAAACAATCTTAAAAGATAATTCTTTTATTAATTCACATCTTTTCTCGTGAAAAAGTTCGTTTGATTGCTCGCCTGAGCGTCCGTAGTTGTCCCCTACTGGACGTGGCATCACGATGCGTGTTTTCCCCCTTTACTCTGATATTATAATTTATGTCGGGAAAATACGGGTTGTGACAGTTGGTATCAGAGGGAGGTTAGCCGGGTTGCTGGAAATATTCTGGTTGGCCCGGTTAACCGTCCAGTGAGGATTGTTAATCATTGCATACACTCACCGATGGGTCATCGGTAGATCTCGGCTGAAGCACAGACACTACACTCATAAGCATGAAAGAAGTATACGGGGCATATTATGTAGTATGGGATGCATAATATGTGTTTGTATATGGATTCTCATAGGTGACAACATGCGACTGTTATGTAGTATGGGATGCATAACGTAGGTCGCATGCGTGTCCATTAGATTTTCTTTTTCATTGCATGCGATAATATGTAGTATGGGATGCATAAGATCGCATGTGTACGCCACTCATAGCATGCATTAAGGCCTTTTCTTAGTTTGCATAGCACTGCATGCATAACATAACATTGCATAAGCACACGTGCCAAGCCAGAGATCTACACGATGACACATGTACACGCATGGTTTTAAAAAAAAGTAAGATTTTAAGTTTATATGCATACGGGAGAGGTGCACGAGAGCTAAAGGATGGCACACCATCCTGAGTATAGCGTGATATTATGTATTTACTTTTCCCAGAGAAAAAGCAGTAGCAAAAGCAAGTGTTTGTATGTCTTCCCTTCCTAGAGGTTAAAGTCCAATCTTAACAGGCTGTTTGTATCAGGTTCTTCCTCGTTTTCGTTATAGTACAATCTTTCTGTGGTAATTTAGTCGCTATAGTAGCGTTCTATCTTTGTTATGTCGTTTGATTATAATGATTTGTTAGGCGAGTTTAAGGTTCGAGATTGTTCGACGCATGTTCTTTTTGACTCTGGTGCCACTCACTCTTTCGTGGCCAAGAGGTTTGTTGATCAGCATCGCTGGGCTTTGGAGCGAGTTGGTAATCCTTTTTGTGTCAAGTACCCGTCCGGAGAGTCAGAGGTGTCAGATCTGTGCGTGAGGCAATGTCCGATTGTGTTGGATGGATTTTTGGGGCATGCAGATTTGAAGGTGATCGACTTGGAGGATTTTGACGTGATCTTGGGCATGGATTGGCCAGCCCGTTATGACGCCGTGATCCAGTGCAGGGATAAGCGTCTGGATTTCCTGATGGATGATTGCTAGCCCAGGAGCGTGTTTGGCTTCCCGCATCAGACTTCCTCAGTTATGTTAGTGGTCTGTGCCCAGGCCTTGGCGGAGTTTGATGGTCGTGTCTATTTCGTTTCTGTTTTGCTTGCGGCATGTTCTTCGTCGCCGGGTTAGGGTTTTCAGCGAGGCAAGGAAACTCTTCTCCTCTTTTTCCCCCTCTCCTCTTTTCTTCTGCTCAACTGAAATTGCTTGCGATTGCGGGGTAAGCAGCCCCTCTTTGATGCTCGGTTCTTGTTTGGTTATATGCTAGTAAATTCTTGGTTCTTATGCTAGAATTTCCTGGATCTATTGCGTGTTGGTAAAATCTTTTTCTAGATCTCTATGTTCAGATGTGTAAGAAACCGTCGTTGTGAAGGAAAATAATATCAAGATTCCTTACTTATAGCCTCATAATGCAACCAGTGTATGAAAGTCTCTTTTTCCGAAAAGCTTCTCATCAAGCACATCAACATTCCCAAGTGAAACCTGTGCGCGTATGCCGTTAGTCGGGCTGCTATGCTGACTCCTGTTAGTATGCTGTTTTGGGGCTGCTATGTGTGCGATCTGATTGGGTAATTGTTGTTTTGCTATGGGGGGTTTTTTTTTGGTGTATCCCAAATTAGAATTTTTAATTTCTGGTTTAGGCTTCCCTTAACGGCAGCATAACTAGATTCATATTATCTTAGATATAGCTATTCCAGGTGCGGTAAAACCTGATTATTTCAATTTTCTTTTGATTTCTCTCATTCTCCTATTTCCCAAAAATCTTCAGTCTGTTCAGCACTTATGTTTGTGGAAACAGAAATTCGGCGAAGCTTTCAAAGTTGTGAACTCTCAGTTTTTCTTGAGGCTTAGTTCCAGGATATATATAGAAATCTATTTATCGAATTTGACTTGATACTTTCGGCTCAAAGGAGTTTTTTTTTCAAATTTGATGGGTTGTTCGGGTATGGGGATCGTGAAGTCTAATTAGGAAATTTCGTTAGAAATCTCCTTATCTGAAATTTGTTGGTGTGCCTAATATGCTGAAACATTAGGCTGCTTTATGCTAAATCTTGCCAGAAGGACTCCCCAAGTACCTGTTAACATTTATGTTGGATCATGTTAGCAGCTTCCTTCAAGTTTCCGTTGATAGTTATGTGGTTTATGCTAGTAGTTTTCTCCAAATTTTTGTTAACATCTATTGTGGGGTGTGCTAGCAGTGGTCCTAGTTTCAGCTATCGTCCTATTTTGGGTTATCTTTGCCATGCACTGGGTTTGTGTTTAGCTAGCTCCGGATGGTTATATGGTTGGATCACTTGGTTAGTTCTGCCTTTGCGCTTTTCTCTAGCTAAAGGTTTTGGTGGTTGGGCGGGCTAATCTTTCTGGAAATCTATTTTGTAATCTCTAGTGGGGTTGGGAAGCATTAGGTCTTCGATTCCCCGGAATGTTTGTTTCCTAATTCCTGACGGGCTTGAGAGTTAGGTGCTAAATTTCCTAGGAATCTCTTTTGTTCTTCCCGAATTTTCTTTTTGGCAAAGTTGTAAATCGTTAAACTCGGAGGTTATGTAGATTTATTTCGGTTTCGAGCTTTATAACTGCTTCAAACCATTTGCCGCTTCGCTCTCTAGATAAGTGAACAAATATTATTACATGGCTTTATACTTAAGGTGCAAACGTTAGAGATTCCGTTTTCGTGGGGAAGGTTGAGCTTGTCGGCTAATTGTTTTATGCTGGGCTTATTTAATTTAGTTAAGCACAAGTGGTCTTGCTCGGCAAATTTCCAGATCCTGCATTTCTTCCTTTGGTTGGCTAAGTTGTTTATTGCGGTGGGCTAAATTTCCTGGAGATTTCTCCTAGTTCTCGGTGACCTAGCGGGGCTAGCAATTGTTTAATTTGGAGGATAAGTGGACGAATTTCGATTTTGGGTCCTTTACCTGCTCCAGTGACCGACAGCTTTGCTCTCTTATAGAGAATGTTTAGTTCATCTCCCTGTGTTGATCATGAGACCTTCCTTGACCGTCAAACTAAGTTATGCTCTATTTTTGAGTTGCCTTGTAATTGGCCAGTGTTCATTTGTGGTGTCTTGTCGTACCTTATTCATCGTACTGTTACGAGAAGTTTGTTGGGAGTCAAGTTAAGACTCACCAAGTGTTTTCTTTTGACCTTTGAGTGTGGCTCTGGTGTTTGTCCTTGTGTGTTAAGTTTACCTTCGTCTTATTCCGACACCAAGCCTTGCATGGTGTCGTCTTTCTGAAATCTTTGACCTTGTTGTAAGTTGAATATTGATATATTGATTAATTGCTGAATCCGGTGTTCCCTGATTCTCTCGTCTTGAGTTATGGTTAAAACCATTTGTTATTATGTTTTCCCCCATTATTTCTGCGGTGTGTGCCAGGAGCCTTTAGTTTTCTATGGCATTGCTTACCTTGTTTCTATGTTAGAAACCGGTAGTAGTTTGTTGTGTATCGAGGATTTACTTCCCTGTGGTGCGAGGTCTCGCTGATGTCTTCGTCGTTAGTCTCCCTGGTTTTCTACCTGTCAGAGTTGAGGAGTATGTTTCTGACCTTGAGCCGGGTACTTGTCCTATTGCTAAGGCACCGTACCCTTTGGCCCCGCGTGTGTTGCGAGAGTTGCGCACTCAGATAGAAGCGTGGTTGCAGTGTGGCTTTTTCCTGTCCTAGTTCCTTGCCCTGGAGTGCTCTCGCCTTGTTCTAGATTCTGTGCCAGTGTTGCAACCAAGTCTGTCCTATGTAGACCAGCTTGTTTGTATTTTGGAAGCAAGTGCGGGAGTTGCGAAGAAAGTCTATCCCTTTGGTGAAGGAGTCCAATCCTCATCTTTTCGGCTAGTTTCCCCGGTGAGTCTTCGCCTCTTGCGCTTTTCCTTGTTTGATATTGTTGTTGCAAAGTTTCGGGGCGAAACTTTTTGTTAGGAGGGGTGATTGTAACGCCCCAGAATTTCCTTATAGTCTTCTAAGTAGGGCTATGGTATCATCAATAGTTTAAATATGAAAGTTGTCGTTCCGTGGCGTTAGTGCGGAGGGCGTTACCGTTTCGGCAGCGTCGTCGTCATCCCGCGATTAAATCTAGGGTGAGTCAGATATGCAGACTTATATTTATATGCACGTGTATAAGGTTCATACGGGCAGGTGTATGCAAACATACATATTTAAGTTTGCATATAGGTAGACTTATACTTGTATAGGCAAACCCATTCAATCATGTGTTCATGTAGGTAGGTATATGCATAATTATGTGTACGTGTATGTAATGAGGTTTGCATGAAGGTATATATATACACGTATACATTATATAATTGCATGTCCAAGGGGGATATACAAAGATTTATACATACATACACATATACAATAATCATAAATTTGGGTAAAATTTAGCATGCATAGGGCTTTTATATATATGTATATGTATATATAAATATATAGGTGAAGGTTATATATATAAGGGTTTATACTCGTACACATGTAATATACAAATATGTATAAAATTTAGTATACATTGGTATTGATATATATATATATATAAATATATGCGATATGAGTTCTGGAGGTTTTCATTTGTTCTCCTTTCCCCTCCCCCGATGTCTCAAGCTTTTCCGAGAGTGAGGTAAGGGCGACCTAGGGCTTCCTCCGGAGTCGCCGGGTGCCGGAGGTGCTGGCCTCCAGAGGAGTCTTGGAGGTTGCCGGACCTTGTTCTTGTCGTCGGGGCTTGGTTGTCTTTCGGCCTCGTCAAGCTTGCCGCGCACCGGCGGGTCGTCGGGTGAATCAAGGCAAGAAAACTTCTTCAATCTCCCCCTTCTCCTTCTTCTACTGCCTTCTTACACCAACTTTACTTCTTCTGTTTCTCTTATGGAAGCCGCTGCTTGGGTTAGATTTACAATTTTTTTGGGGTTTCTCTCCCCCTGCTGCCATACGCTTGCTGCTATACATGAACTTTGCTGGATTTATTAACTTTTGGGGTTCCTATGCCTGCTGCCATACTTGTGCTGCTATACCTGTGAATCTAGACAAATTCTTGGGGTTCTTTCTTGTTATCCATGCTGCCATACTTGTGCTTGGGCTAGATTTACTAATCTTGGGGTTTGTTTTACCCCTGCTGCCATACTTGTGCTTGGGCTAGACTTACTAATTCATTGGGGTTTTTATTTCTCTCTGTCCTAGCTGCCATATTCCTGCTGCTGTACATGTGAAATTTGCTAAATTCATTAATCTTTTTTGGGCTTCCTGTTCCTGCTGCCATATGTGTGCTGCCATACATGTGAATTAAGGAAGTTGCTAACTCTTTGGGTTCCGTTTCTGCTGCCATGCAAGTGATCATGCTATTTTGGGTGAGATTCATTTAATTCCTTTGATTATCCTGTTGCTATGTGAAGTATTCTATGGTTGGTGGCGAAGGGTCCAGCTATTGGTACATATATAATTAAATGCATGTCTCTTTTGGCTCACCTATTGTTATGCTGGCTTTTTTTTCTTTTGGTTGGGGGCTACATCTTATTCCTTGTCTAATCAAGGGCTGTCGCTATGTTGTTTGCTTTAGATGGGGCTGCCTCTTTTGGGCCCTCGGTTGGGAGGGCTGTTCCTTGTTGATTTGGGGATGCTGCTACTTTTCTTGAAAGGGGATTGCTGTTTATGAGGGTTGTTTTATGGGGGATTCTCCTTGGGATTGGTTAAGCTAGTCCCGAATCGTGACTACGTGTTTAAATTCTGCATATTCACTTGGCTAAATATTGTTGGACTTGTTTGCACTGGAATGATGGCTATAGGGAACAATGGGGTCCTCCATCATAGTTGTGTTAATAGTGGTTGGTGGGGCGATGAGACCACCACCACGTCGCCTTTATTTAGTTGGGGTGAATGCCCCTTTATGTGAGTGGATAGTGACATTGTTTTGGGTCCGCCACCACCTGTCCGTGTTTGCATTATATGCCAAGTTTAGTCATGTTCTCGCTTCTCGGGCTGGTTATATGCGGGATCTTCTTAAACTTCTATTACTGAACCCTTATATAAGCATATATATATAGTTATATATATGAATGTATGTGTATATATATATGTACTATATGCTCGTTTCAGTCTGTGTACGCTACTTGTTACCCTGCCTTATCTTTTCTTACACCCATGCTGTTTTCTTGCACCCTTTGGGCTGAGGCATTCTTTTCTTATGGATGCCTCAGGTTCAGGTTGGTAGCTGCCGCCAGAGTTGAGCAGGGTCGCTCTGATCGTCGTCGAGGCCTTCCCTCTCCAGTGGGTAAGGATTCAGTTTCTTTTGTTGTAGTTTCCTTCTGGAGTGTGGACTGTTCTCCCTGCGGGTTCGTGTCAGTTGTTGACGCCCGTGTGGGTTTTGCTTAGTTACTTGCTGATGCTGCTGCTAACTTCCTTTACTGCTACTTAGTTATTTTGTGATTATACCCTCTGGGAAAAGCTTATTTTGATGTATATTATAGCAGTTTCTTTTAGCAATATAAATAGTTGATCTTTTAACTGTTTGTTGCATCTACTATTAAGTATCACATATTTGCAAAACGTAAACTTAAATAAAACTAATAACTCCTTATTATATACTAAATTTAGACCGGCGATCGCCATAGAGACGTCTCTAGTCTTCAGCGCCGTTAGGGGATAAAGTGAACTTATTTTCTTCCGTTGCGAATGCTTGTCTTTTATAAGGTGCGGCTAGGTAAACCGCAGGGCCGAGGGACACGGCTTCCTAATCTAACAAAAACAATCTTAAAAGATAATTCTTTTATTAATTCACATCTTTTCTCGTGAAAAAGTTCGTTTGATTGCTCGCCTGAGCGTCCGTAGTTGTCCCCTACTGGACGTGGCATCACGATGCGTGTTTCCCCCCTTTACTCTGATATTATAATTTATGTCGGGAAAATACGGGTTGTGACAGCTGGTGATAACGGTCCGGCTGTAAGGGCATGGAGAAAGACCAATGCCAAAGCCGAGTTCACTTTGAAGCGTGCTATTTCACCTGATCTCTTTGATCACATCTTGGGGTGTGGATCGGCTGCAGAGATCTGGAGAGCCCTGGATGGGCTGTTTAACAAGAAGAATGTAGCAAGGTTACAATTCTTGGAGAATGAGTTGGCAAGGTCGGCTCAGGGTGATCTATCTATCTCAAACTTCTTTCTGAAGATGAAGAACTTGTGTGCTGAAATCTCAGCACTGGATCCTGATGAGCCTATCTCTGAGGCGAAGCTGAAGAGGCACATCATCCGCGGCTTGCGGAAGGAATATGTTGCCTTTGTGACGTCGGTGCAGGGATGGGCAAATCAGCCGTCTCTGTTGGAGCTGGAGAACTTGCTTGCTTCGCAAGAAAGCTTGGCAAGACAGATGGCGGGGTTGTCAGTGACTGGGGGAGATGGCGAAGTGCTTTTCTTGGGGAAGAAGAAGAAGTGGGATAAGAAGAAGACCACCGGAAGCTTTGGGCCTTCAACTTCTGGGCAGCAGGAAAGGGGATATGCTCCCAAGGCCGACGGGAAGAAGAAGGGAGAAGGTCCGAAGTGCTACAAGTGTGGCAAGTTTGGCCACATCAGGAAAGATTGCAGAGTGGTCACTCAAGCAGGGCATGCTGCGGAGAAGGAGGAAGCTGAGGACAGACATGTAGATGGAGGATGGGGAGGAGCCTTCTCGGCTTCTGTTGGAGCTTCGGCTCCTATCAACTATCTGGAGGACTGGATCGTGGACTCGGGGTGTGGTCATCACCTCATCGGAGACGGGACCAAGCTTTCTTCTGCACAGCCCTACACAGGTAACAATGCAATCATTACTGCTGATAATACTGTGCATCCAGTAGAGAAGGTGGGGGTTGTTTCTTTGGGCAGTGATAGAGGGCCACTTACTTTGAAGAGTGTCTATCATGTGCCCGGAATGAAGAAAAACCTCTTCTCCGTGACTAACGCTGTAGATGCTGGGTATCACGTTCTGTTTGGCCCAACAGAAGTGAAGTTTCTACGTAATGTTGAGGCCGTGAAGGCCGAGGTCGTTCATGTCGGGAGACGGGCAAAGGACTTGTTTGTTTTATCGACAAGTTCCTACGTCGACAAGATGAAGACGAATGATGGTGCCGTTATATGGCATGAAAGGTTGGGGCATGTAGGGATGGACAAACTAAAAGCTATGGCGGTGAAAGGTCTGGTCAAGGGCCTGCCAAGTCTATCTTCCTACGGAGAAGGTCATGTTTGCGCGGGATGTCAGTTCGGCAAGTCTCATCGACTACCGTTTGACAAGTCGCAGACAAGGTGTAGTGTGCCGTTGGAGTGCATCCACGGTGACTTAATGGGACCGACTGCTACCCCAAGCCTCGGAGGCAGCAGGTATATGCTGGTGTTGATCGACGATTACACCAGATATGTCTGGGTTTATTTCCTAAAGGAGAAGGCGGAGGCGTTCGCCAAGTTTGTGGAGTTCAAGGAGCTCGTGGAAGGTCGGCTGGGACTGCGGGTGAAGAAGCTGAGGACTGACAACGGAGGGGAGTTCACCTCTAGTGAGTTCTCTAGTTTCTGCAGGAAGGCGGGCATCCGGAGGGAGCTTACTTGTGCGCATACTCCACAACAGAACGGAGTTGCAGAACGGAAGATCCGTCATCTGACGGAGACCTGCAAGTGTTGGCTGCATGCCAAGAGTATCCCAAAGTCCTTCTGGGCAGAGGGAATGTCTTGTGCTGCTTACGTCATCAACCGGATGCCTCTTAGTCCCATCAACATGCTAACTCCGCATGAGTTGATGTTCAAGGAAAAGCCAAGCGTGGCACACCTTAGCTGTTTGGTTCCACCTGCTACGTGCATGTTCCAGATGCTCTTCGGACGAAGCTAGATGCGAAAGCAAGGAAGCTAGTCTTCGTGGGATATGATGAGCGGAAGAAAGGATGGAAGTGCATGGACCCGGA
Source organism: Dactylorhiza incarnata (assembly GCA_033032865.1). Classification (NCBI taxonomy): domain Eukaryota; kingdom Viridiplantae; phylum Streptophyta; class Magnoliopsida; order Asparagales; family Orchidaceae; genus Dactylorhiza; species Dactylorhiza incarnata. The sequence continues at coordinate 29,753,235 of JAWHQI010000001.1, forward strand.
GACGCGGAGATTTGTTGTATCTCGCGACGTTGTATTTGATGAGGTGACATCTTACAAGGGGTCTTCTGGAGTGGAGCTACCAGAGAGCAGGGTGGAGGAGCCGGAGCAAGCAGTGGAAGATCTTCAGGTGGAGCTACCTGTATCACCAGGTGGTCCATCTCCTTCTAGTTCCAAGACGGGGGCTTCTGGTTCAGAGAGAAGGGGGAGCAATGCTCCTAGCACGTCTGGAAGAGGAGCTAGGGAAGAAGCAGCTGAAGACAATGCGGTTCAGGGGAAGGAGCTGAGGAGGTCGAAGCGATCGATCGTTGCCCCTGATCGCTATACAGGAGGAAACGCAGTGAGCTTCGTCTCATGTTTCTTCGCTAGTCCCTTGGATGAGAGGGAGCCGTCGAGCTTTGAGAAGGCCAAAGGCGTGAAGGAGTGGGACGTTGCGATGCAAGAAGAGATGGCAGCTCTCGAGAAGAATGAGACCTGGTCTCTTGTGCCCAAGCCCAAGGGCACCACTCCTGTGACATGCAAGTGGGTCTACAAGCTGAAGAAGAAAGCTGACGGCAGTATCGAGCGGTACAAGGCTCGTCTTGTAGCTCGGGGGTTTTCGCAGCAATACGGTGAAGACTACAATGAGACATTCAATCCAGTGGCAAAAATGACTTCAGTTCGATTCATCATTGCCTTGGCGGCGTTCAGTGGATGGGAGATCTGGCAGCTCGACGTCAAGAATGCCTTCTTGTACGGTGAGATTGACAAGGACATCTTCATGGCTCAGCCACCAGGTTTCGTGTCTGAAGATTTTCCGGAGCATGTCTGCAAGCTGAAGAAGGCCCTGTATGGGTTGAAGCAAGCGCCGAGGGCGTGGTACGGGAAGATCGCAAAGTATCTCTTATTCTGTGGATTTGTTGCTTCAGACTCGGACTCAAGCTTGTTCGTCAAGAAGAGCGGGGAGCTTCAGGTCATCGTGCTGCTGTACGTCGATGATATGATCGTGACGGGGAATTCAAAGGTGGAGGTAGCTAGGCTTCGGACTGAGCTATCTATCAGGTTCGAGATGAAGGATCTGGGGGAGCTTCACCATTTCCTTGGACTTGAGGTGCAGAGGAAGGAAGGTGGAGTGCTGGTGACCCAGGCCGGGTATGCGGAGCGGATCGTGGATCGATTCGGCATGAAGGAAGGGAAGTGCACCTCCACACCTCTGGAGAAAGCTATGAAGCTTCGGAAGGATGAGGGGAGGATTATGCAAGATCCGTTGGTGTTCCGAGCTCTGGTTGGGAGCTTGATCTATCTGACGATCACGAGGCCGGATATTGCATATGCAGTTGGCAGAGTGAGTCGATATATGGCGGAGCCACGGGTACCTCATCTGCTAGCGGCCAAGAACATTTTGAAGTATGTCAAGGCGACCTCGGACATGGGTCTCCTGTACAGGAGGGATGCGGGCTTCGAGGTGCATGGATACATGGATGCTGATTACGGGGGAGATTCGGATGATCGGAAGTCGACGTCTGGATTCGTCTTCATGGTGGGCCCCACGGCTATATTATGGTGCAGCAAGAAGCAGGATTCCGTGTCGGTCTCTACCACGGAAGCGGAATACAAGGCTTCGGCCTTGGCAGCTCAGGAAGCCATCTGGCTTAGAAGGTTGATTGGAGACGTCCACATGGAGGTTCGGGAGCCGACTCTGCTACGCGGTGACAACGAGAGTGCTCTCAAACTGGTTACCAATCCAGTTTGTCACGCGAGGACCAAGCATATCGAGATCGAGCACCACTTCATACGGGAGAAGGTGCTGGAGGGATCTCTTTCGGTCGGGCATGTGCGGAGTGCGGACAATGTCGCAGACATCTTCACAAAGGCGCTGGCGAAGGGGCCGTTCACACGGCTAAGGGAGTTACTTGGACTGGTTTCAACTTCCCACTTCAAGGGGGAGTGTTGAAAATGTTGAAGTGGAAGTTAGAGGAGCTTTTGGACCTGGGCGGTCTGAGAGAAGGTCGGGCGGACTGGCGAGGTCGCGCGACCTGGAGGGTTGTCCGGGCGGTCTGGTTGGTATCAGCCTAGCTGCGGTCTCCTGGAATGACTGCTGGTATCTGGTCCAAGGCGGCAAGGTGGAAGCCGCGCGGTCTGTCTCTGACCGCGTGGCGGGTTGTCCTCTTCAAGGCTGTGGCGGTCTGGTGTAATCGCACAGGGTAGTCCAGGTTCTCTGGTAGTATTCGCGGACTAAGGAAGTTAGTCGCGCGGTCTCAGTTCACGGTCTCAGGAGGAGGCTGGTATGCGAGCTGGTCGCTGTTCGCGGTCTCAGGCGGAGACCGGCATGCGGACAGGTGTTCGCGGTCTGATGGAGAACTGGCTGTGTTCGCGGTCTCTGGCGAACACAGGGGGTGAACAGCTTCGGGCGGTCTGGCGAGCTCTTTGTAGAGTCGCGGTCTGCTGTGAGAACGACAGTCTCTCATGGCCGATGTTGAAGCTGGCAAGTTCACCAAAATGAAGCAGGAGCATGTTGCTGATCGCGCGGGTTGACGGATCAGGTCGCGCGGTCTGGAGGGTGGTGATCCTATCTCATAGGGTGGTGACTGGATCAGGTCCCGCGCCTATAAATAGGAGCTACTGTAGCAGCATAATATGTGTGACACCAAGTGTAAGCTGAGTCCGTCTTGTTCCTGCGGTCTGTTTTTATTCTGACCGTGCGGTCTGCTGATTGAATTCCTTTTGTGCAGCTTCTGCGGATAGTGCGGGCAGCAGCGTTCACCTCTTCCTCTGAAAGTGTTCGGGCGGTCTGCGGCTTGGAGTTGTGGTGCTGGAGTTCGGGAAAATCAGGAGGTCGGATGGAGTGGGCGGCTTGATCAGCGAGTTGGTGGGGTTCTGTGATCGTCAAGTCGCTGCGGTCTGGCAGTGTGTTGAAGTCGCAGGGAGGTCGCGCGGTCTGGAGCGGTCTCAATTATCTGTATTTCCTTGTATTTCCTTTATTGGTGTTTGTGCTGGCGAAATCATGTCTCGCCAAGCATGTCTTGCCCTGTAATGAAGTTTTATGCTATCAATAAAGATCACATATTTGCCTGAAGATTGTTTCTGGTGGTTTGGCTAGTATCTCTTAGTTGCATAATCGATTCCTGCTTGCTCTCACAAGGTCCTTAGAGAAATTTTCACAGTCTCTGGCTATAATACATCTTCACGAGGTCGCTTATCACATTTGCGACCTCTAGCTTAAAACATTTGTCAAGATAAAAAGTGACAATTCGTAGATGTTGATTCCCAAACAAATGAGTAAATATAGGATGCGATCTTCAATATTTCACAGGCTGCCTTTCTTAAAACTGGCGATCTTGATTTTGTAAAATTTTCAGAGATAAAAGGTCATAATCCCTTTGATTCCCGAATAGCTTCTAATAAGAGCAAGAATGATGATCTTTCAATGATTTAGACTGCCTCTTCCTTGGATAGAAATGATTCCTTCAAAGAGGATCAATGACCTCCTATTTTTCCAGATCACTAATTTAGCTTGACGCCCATCTCACATTTCCCAGACCGCCCTTCAATAGCTTGGAATCATAAACATACTGTAAATCTTGTCCACTTGAAAATCCTACAAGGTCTTGAAGAAATTCTAGGCGGCGGTCTCAATTGCTCTAGACCGCCCCATTCCCAAAACAATCCGATATTGAGACCGATGATCTTCAAAAACCTCAGACCGCGCTTTTACAATAATGGCTTGACGATATATATAACTTGTAATGATCTGATGGGCAGGTGAGGCTACGCTAGCATTACTTTCCTCAAAAGACCATCATAATTCTAATATCCTAAGTGACCAACTCATAATGATCTAAAAAGGGGCAGGTGTGGTTATGCCGCGGAGGCTATACCGACATTTCTTTCCCCAAGAGACTATTTAAGGTTATACCATACAATCAACTGCTTCTTGGCTATCCTCACACCAATGAGCATTCGAGGGTCACAAAATAAGATGATCCATAGGGCAGGTGTGGCCATACCGCGGGGGTTACACCGACATTGCTTTCCCTGGAAAGATCATCAAGGCTGTAACGATGTCCTCCTACAATGCATGACAGAGCTGAAAATTCACCTAGACTTCCCTTGATGCAGAGGTGTGTCAGATGTCAGCTAGGACCCGACATCCTAAAGTTCCTCCGCACGAGCTTGGTGAGCTACTACTACACAGATGCAAAATCTTCCCACTGCATGTGGTCCTGGCAGATTTACATCTCAAGCTTCAAGTCGAGGGGGAATGAAGTAGGATCCGTCAATACCTCTCTTGGTAGGACCTTAGCCTTTAATAGTTAGTTAATTATATCTTAGGGCTTTCTTTCTTATATACATGAAGCAAAATTTTACATCCACATTATCATAACATTTGCAAAAAGAAAGAAAGAGACAGTAGAATACAAGTTTTTTAAGAAAAGAAACACTTGAGGTCATCTCCAATCCAAGTGTGAGATAAATCTTCCCCTTCATAAGATTGGAGACGGTATGCTCCATTCTTGAGCGCTTCCTTAACAATTAATGGCCCTGTCCAGTTCGGATTAAGCTTCCCGACCGAGCCAGATCTTGCTGCTGTGTCAACTTTCTTGAGGACCAGGTCTCCAACAACAAATTCTTTAACTCTAACATTTTTGTCAAAAAATTTAGCCATCCTCCTTTTTATTTCTTCTTGTCTGATAGTTTTCGTATCCCTTAGTTCTTCAATGAGATCAAGGCTGCATTTCAACTCTTCATCATTTTCTTCCATCCAGTTATCTTGATGCTGCTGAGATAGTAGCACTCTCGGACTCCTAACTTCAAATCGACGGGAATGAGAGCTTCTGAGCCATGAGATAATTTAAATGGAGTTTCCCCGGTGGCTGAAGTTGGAGTTGTCCTTAAAGCCCATAATACTGAAGGTAGCTGTTCTGCCCAATTACCTCTAAGATTTTCCACTTTCTTCTTCAGGAGGTTGATTATGAGTTTATTGGCGGATTCTACCTGACCATTGCTCCGAGGGTGATATACAGAGGCAAATTGCAACTCAGTGCCGATCTGATCGCAGAAATTTATGAGATTTGAGTTGTTGAATTATGGACCATTATCTATGATGATTGCCATGGGAATTCCGTGTCTACAAACTATCTCCCCCGAGATGAAATTTCTCAATATCTGAGGTAGTCTTAGCTAACGCCTTTGCTTCAATCCTTTTACTGAAATAATCAATCATTACTAGAATGAACCTCCGTTGACCACTTGCTAAAGAAAAAGGTCCAATCAAATCCATCCTCCAAACCGCAAACGGCCATGGGGTGGCCATTGACCTAAGCTGTTAGCTGGTTGATGCTGAAGGGGGGAAAATTTCTGGCATTGAACACATTTCTTCGCGAATTTTTCTGCATCCTTCCTCATTTGTGGCCAGAAACATCCTTGCCTTAGAATCCTTTTTTCCTAGGTTCTATCTCCCGAATGACTACCACATTCTCCTGAGTGAACGTCCTGAAGGATAACTGGAATTTCTTCTTCGGAAACGCATCGTGCCAACGACAAAAGAAAAGTTTTCCTATGAAGAATTCCTGCAACAAGATAATAATGGGCTGCTTTAAGTTTAAAACCTTTCCTATCCTTTACCGTTGAGTGAAAATCTCCAGTCGAGAGGTAAAGTATGAAAGGATCCATCCAAGACGGACGTTGATCTATCTGCATAACTTCTCCCTCCTTGATGGTTGGACGAAATAACTCTGAGGTAGTTCCTCCTGAAAGAAGACCAAATTTTGCTAGCTCATCCGCCTCCTTATTCTCTTCTCTTGGGATATGTTGGATTGTAAAGCTCTTGAACTTGCTTATCTCAATTTTTACTAGGGCTTGATATTGCTTCAAAATGCGATCTCTGGTCTCGAAGTTTCCATTTACTTGAGATGTCATTACCAAAGAATATGTTTTGACTTGAACATCTTCGATTCCCAATTCTATTGCGAATCTAAGACCGATGAGCATAGCTTCATATTCTGCTTGGTTGTTTGTTGTCGGAAAATAAAACTTCAAGGCTTGATCTAGTTTAACTCCATTTGGATTGATCAAAATAACTCCAGCTCCGAAACAATTTTTTCCTGAAGCTCCATCAACGAAAATTGTCCAGGCGAGAGGAGCGCCGAACTGCTTATCTAAACTAGCCTCCTTTGCATCGATCATGAAATCTGCTAACACATGAACTTTGATTTCTACTTTAGGAATATAACAAATGTCAAATTCGCTGAGCTCTATTGACCACTTTGCCAATCTACCTGAATGCTCCAGCTTCTCTAAGAAACTCTTTAGCAGAAGATCGGTGACAACTTGAATTGAATGGGTTTGGAAATAAGGTCTCAATCTTCGCGCCGAAGTCACTAGCTTTAGAGCCAACTTTTCGAGAATGGGGTATCGGGTTTCTGCATTTTTTAAGATTTTGCTTACATAATAAACTGGAAACTACTTCTTCTTTTCTTCCCTGACCAAAACGAACTGATGGCATCAGAGCGAACTCTGAGGTACATAAAGCATCATCACACTCCTTTGTCCACTCAAACTTGGCCCCTCCACGGAGAGTTTTGAAGATAGGAGCACTCTTATCTCCAGAGCGGTAGATGAAACGGCTCAAACCTGCCATCCTCCCACCCAGCTGCTGAACTTCCTTAGGGGTCTTAGGAGATGATATTTCTAAGATAGCTTTCACCTTATCGGTGATCGGCTACAACCCTTACAGAGTAAGGAGATGGCTAAGAAACTTTCCCTTGCTAGCTCTGAAAACACATTTAAATGGGTTCAATCTCATATTGAAAGTTCAGAGGGTCGTGAAAGTTTCATTTAGGTCGTTAAGGTGAGCTGAGAAAAGCTTGTTTTTGATTAAAAGGTCATCAACATAAACTTCTAGATTTCTCCATTTCTGGGTTTTAAAAACAGTGTCCATTTTCTGATAAGTTGCACCGACATTCTTTAGCCCAAAAGGCATTACGAGATAACAGAAGCATCCGTCATTCGTGATGAATGAGGAGTGAGGAATGTCGGGCTTGTGCATTTTTATTTGATGATAGCCGGAGAACGCATCTAAAAAACTCATGCAAGAAAATCCCACCGCAGAGTCTACTAAAGAATCTATCTAAGGCAAGGGGTAGCAATCTTTAGGGCAAGCTTTATTAAGTTTGGTGAAGTCTACACACATCCGCCATTTTCCACCAACTTTTTTAACCATCACAATATTTGTTACCCACTCAGGGTATTGAATCTCCTGAACAAATTTAGCCTTTAACAATTTCTCCACCTCCTTCCGGATTGGCTGAGCGAGAGTCTCTGCTAATGCTCTTTTCTTTTGCTTGATTGGGGTGAAGTTAGGATCGATGCTGAGGTGGTGGCAGACAATATCTGGATCAACTCCTGGCATGTTATCCGCCGACCAGGCGAAGACAGCCAAGTTCTTCAGGAGGCAAGAGATAAGTTGATCCTTATCAGCTTTGGGCAATTCAGCATTGATCGAAAGCTTCTTGCTCTTATCTTCTTCGCTGATTGGTATGTCTTGAATCACTTGGGCAGGTTCCAAGCGAGCTCCATCTCTTGCATCTTCTTCTTCTATCTCTTCTGCCGCTTTGACTTGATCAGGAATTTGAGGTGCTGAGGCGATGTCAATTTCCTAGAGAGGAGATGATTCAACCACATTAATCGTCCTGACGTAACATTCTCTAGACTTCCTCAGATCACTGCTAATCCGGTATCTTTTACCATTCAAAGCAAACTTCACGGCCTGATGATAAGTTGAAATTATTGCTTGATACTCGTTCAGAACTGGCCTCCCAAAAATTGCGTTGTAGCTGCTCGGAGCTTCAACGACTATAAATTTTACCAATTTTACAATTCCTGCTAATGTCACTGAGAGGGTGACAAATCCTTCCACCTCCTTCTCCATTGAGAAACCATAGAGTGTCCCTTCAGTAAAGAGAAGAGATTTCCCAGTTTTCAGCACCTCGAAAGCAGGTTTGAAGAGGACATTCACCGAACTTCCGGTATCCACCAGGATCTTATTTACGGTATAATTTTCAATTACCGCCTTGATAACAATTGCGTCATTGAAAGGATTGGCGGTCTAGGAAAGGTCTTCTTGCCCGAAGGTGACCGTTCCCCAAATTGGAGCTGAGGAGGAGGTAGCTGCAACCTCAGATTGATAGACTCTTGTGAGGCTAGCTTTCCTGGAAGATTCTAGTCCTGCACCTCCATGAATGCAAAAGAGATTACCTAAACTACCTTCGCCATTTGCATCTATGCATTCACCTGGATATCCGATGTTGCCGAGAGAGCTAACATCGTCCACTTCTTTGCATTCCCAAAGAACTTCCGCTACCTCCTTGCACTTTGAGGTCAAAGCTTTGGACAGATCTCCCTTCTAGAACAGATCTTGCAACCAATTCATTAATTGCATCATTCTCTTTGCCTAGAGATATGATTCTAGGGACTGGAGACTTGGAAGCTTGACGCACTAGATGCACAACAGGTTGATCATGCACAACAGGAGATGAAGAGGATTTAACAAACATAATTGGCTCAAACTTAGCAGGATGACCTTCTTTCTTGCTTTCTTTCTTTTTCTTAACATAGGGAATGTGAATATCATAAGAGAATCATAATCCTCTTTTTCCCAGCATCTTGTTGGCTTTTTCAACAAATGCACCTAGATTTTTGGCCTTATAAGCTTCAACATCAAACATATGCTTGCATGGGAAAACAATTTTATCATCCTTAAGAATGTCTTCCTTGGTCATTTTAGCTTTAAGTTCAGAGATGAATGCTTCCATTTTATCGGTAATATCCTTTTGATCATCCTCATATTCTACCTTATTTCGTGCAACAATCTGCTCTTGAATTCTGATAGATTCTGGATCATTGATTTGAGGTGAAGTGTCAATGGGACTTTCCCCCTTCTTCCTCTGCGACGAGGAGCTCTTAATCGGGAAGAGATTTGCTTGGTTGGAGAAATAACCATTGGAGGAATAACTTGAGAAGGCACTAGTGAAGGTATGTCTGTGGAGACGGAGAGAAATGGCCTCTTCTAGAACATCATCAGTATACTCATCATCATTTGGAGGACTATCAAGGGGAGAAGATTTTGCCCAGACAAGACGTGGAAAAGATTCCCCATAAGTATCTTAAACTAGAGACATAAGCTTCTCCTGAATGTTTTAATCGGGCTCCCCTTGGACAGTTGGCTCCCCTTGAATGGTTGGATCCCCCTAAGAAAGTGGATCCAAGGACTTGGTAGTTTCAACAAGATTCAATACAAAGCTTATCCATTCAGAAGTACACATCTTCAATAGATCATCATCAACACCAAACTCATACATCATAACCACCTTCCCAACATTTAAAGCATCTTCAGAAGCAAGTTCAGTCATCTCAACATATTATTCATATTATTATCATTCTCAACGGCAACAATACCAGCCTCTTCCGTAATAATAACATTCCTAGCAGTCTTGTATGGATCAATGCCATCCTGAGATTCAGAAGAAGCAAAATCAGATGCCATGATGGGATAATCAAAACCACCATGCTCAGAATCAGCCAAATTATCACCCAAATGAGCACCATGCTCAGCCAAACTATCAACAGCCAAATCAGCAACATGCTCAACCAAATTATCGCATAGATCAACACCATGAACAATCAAACTGTCACCAGGATCGCTTTCCTCAAATGGATTCTCCCCCTTCTTGACATCATGAAGCAGTGATGTCAAGAAAGACTTAGTGAAAGCGAAGGATGCCACCAGCCTAGCCAATGCCTCAATAGAAGTAGAGAACTCAGTGAGCTGTAGTTGGAGAGAATCAAGATGAATGTCCAAACTGGAAGAGATATTATCCAATTGGGTCGAGAAGGAAGAAACCAAGTCCTGAGCTGCTTGATTTAATATCAATACCAAATTAGAGGAAATATCAGTTTGAGATGAAGGAACACTTGGTTCATGAGAGGGAAGAGAAGTAGAAATCAAAGGAGGTGTTGTGGTGATATAAGTCAATTGAGTTGTAGAGGTGGCAATTGCTTGATGTAGAAGTGAAGGCAAGGGGGTAGGAGTGGTAGCTAGAACATGTGTAGAAGTATGAGAAATAAGTGATTAAACTGGAGAAGAAGTAATCTCCATTTGAGATGAGGGAGAGGGAGGAATATCAACATACATGAGAGTGGAGGATGGTTCTTCATGAGAAGGAGGAGAAGAAGAGACCAAAGCTTGTTGAGAGGTAAAAGGAGCTTTAGGATTATGGATATGTCTAGTCCATTTGCTAAAGAGCTTAATGGGCAAACTCTTCCTAAGGGGATGTGTACACCATTAGAGGTGCACACTAATGGAAATGAGTGAAGTAAAATCAATATTTGATATCTCCTTGCTGAAATCTATATTTGATAAGCTTGAATAGACATGTACCCCAATAAATCTTCCTTTAAAGAATCAGAATCCCCATGATTTAAAGTTGAGCTTTGGGAATGGCATCAAGAGCAGAGTTCTTGAATATCATGACCTTTATTACTAGGTCATCTAGGAATTTGTATTCCTCACAAACATCCACATTTTTTTTAAATTTGATGGTCGGCGCCTAGAAAATTTCATGATATTTAATACTTCATCAACTTCATCCTCAGACAACCTTTCATCATCACTACCATCTAGAAGCTCAAAATTCTCAGCTACTTCTTTAGCAGAAAACCTAACCAGGGTGTCATCTATGGTGCCAAATGTTGCACCTTCCTTAGGTAAATTAATTGATGAATGAAAAGCAATTAAATCATTGGTAAGAATCCAAGAACGAGTAGAATTCAGTTTGAGCAATCCCTAATTAGTGAATAGCTTCAAGATTTCCCTAAAATTCTGGTCAAGAAAGGAGAATGAATCAACATCATCTTTGAAGCTATTGTTGATCTTGGAATCCATTGAGGGTACCTGCAAAATGGTTAAAGGAAGAAGAAAAATGAGGGAAGACGAAGATGTTTGAAACCAGAGTGAAGACAAAAAGAAATCTCCAAGCTCTTTAATATTTGTCGAGACCTAAGGCGCGCGTCGAGAAGAAGTCGATGCATCAAGCATTAGAATTTGATGCACACAAGGTTTCAACATCTTCTGTTATTTTGACGTACACTCGTATAGAAGTCTTCCTATGTGCTGAGAAATCGACGTGCGTCAAATATACTTTTCTACGTACGTCAAATTTTGTCTTAATAAATAAATGCCTTAAGTGTTTCTTAGTTAGCTCCATCCAACATTCCTAAGACATGGATGAAATGTTTATGTTTCACTTCACCAAGAAGCTTTGTTAAGAGATCAGCCTTCTGATCATTAGTAGAAGTATATTTTAGGATAATTTTACATTTCTCCAAATTGTCTCTTATGAAGTGATGCCTAATTTCTATATGCTTAGTTATGTTGTATAATATAAGATTAGATGAAATTGAAATTGCACTGGAGTTATCACAAAATATTGTTGATTTAATGAATGAATAACCACAGTCTTGTAACTGGTTTTGCATCCATGGGAGTTGAGAACAACAGCTCCCAGCTGAGATGTATTTAGTCTCAGTTGTGGATGTTGACACAATTGTTTTTTTCTTGCTAAACCATGATATTAGACTTGCCCCAAGGAATTGGCATGTCCATGAGGTACTCTTTATATCCAACCTACAACCTGCATAGACAACATTTGAATAACTAGTTAGTTCAAATCTAGATTCAACATGATACCATAGGCCTAGCTCAAGTGTTCCCTTAAGGTACCTCAAGATCCTTTTGACAAAGGTCATATGAGGTTCATTGGAAGCAACCTGCAACCTGACACAAACATAGGTGGAGAATATTATGTCTAGTCTACTAGTTGCGAGGTAGAGTAGAGAACCAATGATACTGTAAGTCTTTTTATCCACAGGCTTCCCCGATCCATCTTTATCTATCACAACATTGGTAGCCATGAGAGTCTTCATAGGGGAGGCATTCTCCATCCCAAACTTATTTATTAATTATTTAGTATATTTATATTGAGAAATGAATATACCTTCATTATCTTACTTCACTTGAAGACCAAAGAAGTAGGATTGTTCACTCATGCTACTCATTTCAAATTTGTTTTGCATGATGATGACAAACCTTTGACATAGTTTGTTGTTTGTATACCCTAAGATAATGTCATCTACATATCTGCAATAAAAGGAGCTTGTACCCGTGCTTTTCGATAAATAATGTTTTATCTACTTTTCCTCTTTGAAAAAAGTTTTCAAGAAGGAATGTAGAGAGATTATCATACCATGCTCTTGGATCTTGCTTGAGACCATATAGAGCTTTATATAATTTATAAACATGAGAGTGGAAGTTTGAAGCAACAAAATCTGGAGATTGTTCAACATAAATCTCTTCTTGAAGAATGCCATTTAAGAAGGCACTCTTGACATCCATTTGGAAGATTTTGATCTTGTTATGGGCAGCAAAAGTAAGGAACATCTTTATTTATTCCAACCTTACAATTGGAGCAAAGACCTGATCATAGTAAATCTCTTCTTCTTGTCTATAGCCTTGAGCTACTAGCCTTGATTTATTTCTGGCAATGATCCTATCAGCATTAAGCTTGTTCCTGAACACCCACTTCATTCTAATAATATGGCAGTCCATTCTTTGGTCTTTCAACCATGGTCCAAACTTTGCTTCTTTCAAATTGAGCAAGTTCTTTTTGCATAGAAATAATCCAATGAGGATCATTATTTGCATCTTCAAACTTCTTGGGATCAAATTATGACATGAAGCATAGTAACATGGCTTCATTGGAGATCCTACTTCTAGTGTGAACTCCAACAGAGGGGTGATCCTTAAGAGTAATAAACTCTGAAGTTGGTGCAACAGTGTCATTGAGTGGGGGAGACAGAAGCTTCTTCGGGAGCTTCTTCTATTGATCTTGCTAGTTGAGCACTAGGAGCTAGTTGAGAGTCTTCAAGTTTTGGCATAACTTCTTCATCATCACTATCTTCATATTTAAGAATGCTGGCATTTGGATCCAATTTAGATCCAATAGGAGGATTGGTAGAGCATGTAGTACATTCACTCAATACCATCTGATCCATCTGATTTCTTGCTTCTTCAACCTACACATCAATACTAGGAGAAGAGTTTTTCCCTTCAACAAACATGTTAGTCTCATCAAATATAATATATTCAGTGAAAGATATGGGTTTTCAATGGTCTACACCTAGAGGGGGTGGTGGGGGGGGTGGGGGGGGGGGGGGGGGGGGGGGGGGGGGGGGGGGGCGGGGGGTTAGGTGTTTTCAAAATTTCTTTGCTACTTTAAATTAAATCTATCACAGTACAAAAGCAACACAGAAAACACACAATGATTTATAGTGGTTCCCTGCAAGACAATGTGTCTAGAAGTAGTCCACTGTCCCTCCCACCTATCTAGCAGTGTGCTAGACTAGGCAACTTCACCAAAAACTCAGATCTCTTCTCTATACAGCAGATCTTACAACTCAGATCACAAAGGATCCTACCTCAGCTCTTCACACAGAAAATCTTACACTCAGGTTATACAAACCTTACAACAAGTTTCTCAGGCTTCACAAGTATTACCAAGCACTCAGATCTGTTCCAAGACCCTACCAAACTCAAGCTCACACAAAACCCTACCAAGCTCGGGCTCACAAGGAACCATACCAACTTAGATCTGGTACAAGATCCTACAAGATCAGGTTCACAAAGAACTCTACCAAATAAGAAAGGCGTTGTTCTGTTGTAGAAGATAAGGCTTCAAGATATATGCTTTGAGTGCCAGACTTCATCTTCTTCTAGCAAATGTAAGTCCAGTGACCTTGTGGATTTCTGAACCTTTCTTTTGAAACTTCTTTGATCTTCACAGCACAGCCAATGAAGTCTTCTTCTCGTTTTCTTTTCTTTCTCTTCTGTAAGTATATATCAGAATGAGCATGAGAAAGAATACTAAGTACCCATATCTGTATTGCATAAATGCCCTTTTTGATTATTGCATAATCAATTCCTCGTTTGAAAACGTTGTGCAGAATTGTAAATTCTTTGTCATTATTACTAGTCTTTTTTGGAACTTGCAGAGAATAGAAATAATAAATCTCTTTCTTAACTACAGTGTAAGGCCATATTCTGCAGAGAATAATTCATTTATGACTCCTTGATTTGTGCACAAGATAGGCGGCGTATGTGTTCCCTGATTATTCATTTCTAAGAATGTTTGCGCATTAAATGCAGCTCTGCAATCTGTCAAGACGATATTGTTCCTTCACGACAATATCGTCTTGATCAACAGATATTCTTCACGATGATGTCGTCGATATACTTTCTACTTCAGTACTTGGCTGGTTATCTCAATGAGATTGCTTCTTCTAGACAATATCGTCGAGATACTTTCTTATATGCAATATGTCTCCGATCTTCAAAGTAGTATGCTTCCATTAAGTGGACATACATCCTTCTTCAAGGCTTTATGTAATATCTCAACAATATTACTTCTTCTTGACGATATTGTCGAGATATTCCTTTTCATAAGACTTAGACTTTTCTTCAAGCCGATAGCCTTTCCTCAAAATGATAATGTCTTGATCTTCAAGATGATATGGGTCTTTAAGCTGATGTTTGTCTTCATGATTCCTTCTTCATGACTTGATGAGTCAAGTCATGAATCGTCAAGGCTATATCTCTTCTACACGATGACATCGTCAAAACATTTAGGCTTGGTCTTTCTCTGCTATTAGTTCTCTTCAAGACGATATTGTCGAGATATGAACTTAGCTTTCTCCACGACAGGCATACTTCAAGACGATGTCGCCGTCTTCTGAACTTGGCTTTATCTACGATAAGCTTTCTTCATCCTTCAAGACGATGTGCTTTTATCAAGATGATATCGTCGAAACTGTTTCGACGATATGATACTTTTCTCCACGATTCCTCTGCTGAGTCTTGAGATGATATTTTACTTGGTTAATTTTCATTACTTTTATCGTTTATATACTTGTGATATAGCTTTGATGCTTTCTCAACTGTATGTCCAGTCCTAGATGATTTTAGACTTAGAAAATTCCCTGATATATAATTGATCTTCTGCAGTCATGAATAAGATATAACATCAAATACATAATACATTTATTATAGATCTGAGCACTTCTTCAGATCCGGAACATTGCTGACACAATTCCAAACAAACTCCCCCTATTTGAAGAAGTCATAACTCACTTCAATGATAAATGTCAAGGTACAAATAAATTCATAATTTGAAGACATTCAGAGAATATTATATAATTCATCTAGCATGATATAAATAGAGAATGTTTTAGATCAAAATATAACACAGTCATTTGCCCAAGTAATTTTTTTAAATAAAGCATTCTATGGTCTTCAGATCCTGTTGCTGCTTCCTTTCCCCTTCCTCTTTTGCCTTTCATAAAAGATGATGGGTTTTGGGATCTTCTTTGGAGAAGGAGGAGGGCCATGTGAGAATGCCAGTTTGTGGTATCTCCTTTTCTCCAATTGAATTGAATGTTTATTCCAATCAACAAAATAATAAATTCTTTCTGACCCATCCCGAGGGTATCCAGACTCCATCCAGGCTTTTGAGATCAATGCCATGGAATCAGGACTCCACCTGCATGACTGTGGATCCAACTCCACTTCCCTTAGTCTCTTCTGCCTGTATCTTTTGCTTTGAACCCTTTTTCTCTTCTTGGAGGTAGAAGAATCTCCAACTTCTATGTCATAGATTTCTGAGGCAGTACTTTCAGATGGTTATTCTAACTCATAGGCTGATGAAGGCATCCGAAGGACATGCTTAACTTGATTAGTTGTCCACATGGCTTGATGTGAGCCAGCATTTATCATTGCTTTCTCCCCCTTTAGGACTTCATCAGCAATGTGATCATCAAGAGTTACTTGAACCAGATTTATCCTTTCATGTAGATGTTGTTCAGCCTCATCCACATTATTCCTTATTTCTAGCAGATGTTCATCAAAGTTCTGTGTATTCTCATTTAATCTCTGTAGAATTTGATCTCTATCTTCAATCATAAATCCTGCTATTTGCCTAAAAGCTTGCTCAGAATTCCTTGTCATAGTTCTTTGATTTTGAGTAATATGATGGGACTGGTGTCCAATTTTGTTTATTTCCTATCCAACATGTTCCATGCCTAGTGCAGCTAATTGAAAGAAGTGGGTGTGTTGAGTGTTGAGGTGATGTATATCATCCTTCACTGTTTTTAGCTCAGCCTTTATCTCTTGCCCAAGTCCATCAACTTTCTGTAGAATGAACTGTTCCATCTTTTCCCTTTGAGCTTTGAGTAGTGCTGACATCATGTGAAACAATGATCCTGATTGTGCAGTGGATGTTTCAGCAGCATATTCTTCTGAAGCAATTGTTTCTTCTGGGGCATCTTTAGGGGCACTATCAGATGAGTAGTTACTTATTTGAACAGTAGACTTCCTGGGATAAACAGCCTTCATGGGCTCACTTTCTACTGTCAGTACTATCTTATCTCCAAGAGCTAGTTCTAGCCCTGTGGATGGATTTTAATTCTCAACTACTTCTGGTTCTTTTTCCTTGCTGTTGTTTCTTTCCTCTGGGATGTCCTCCATCTGGGCAGAATGTTCCTTATCTGTTGGATTGGAGCACTCCACAAGGGTCTCCCCTTCAACCATCTTAATATTTTGGGCTGAAATTCCCTCTAGAAACTCCCCCTCAACTAGATCACTCCCCATAATGGGGCTTCTTCTTTCTTCAGAAACCTCTGTGTGAGCAGGTTCACTCATGATCTCTGGGATCATCTAATTTTGAGCTACCTCCCCCTCTGTCAAAGCAGGGTTTAGTAGAGCTGGGGCTCTTTCTTCTTCACAATTGCTGGAAGACTCTTCCTTATCTGGATGGTCAGATATCACTTCTTTCTTCTTCTTTCCCTTTTCAGGTGCTTGGGTATTTTTGGGAATGACTCTCTCCCATCTATCCAACATTTTTGAATCCAACCTCTTTGAGTAGTGCAGAGATGCTCCCATACTTTTCTTCACAATATTTCGAAGGGTATTCAGTAGGAGGATGGATAGAATTCTTCCATAAGAGGGGGACTTCAGGGTGTTCGTAATTCTCTGGAATAGGAATTTTCTCTAGTCTGTCTTCTTTGAAACAATGATCCTGCACATTGTTTAGAACATCTCTTTAGAAATCCTGTCATGGGAACCAGACTTGCACAACAACACTTTCCCTACAATATCTGCAAGGAGTTTTCTCTTCTGGTTGAATTTGGCCTTCTTAATAGACCCGTAGGTCTTGCCACTATGCCCACATCAGGCATACCCAACAGATAGATCCTATGCGGTCAAGTCTTCCTCTTTGACCTCTTTCCCTAGCCTAGGAATCCTCAGGGCTTTTCCTAAGCTCTTGGCAGTTATTTTGATCTTCTTTCCAACCACAGAAGTCTTTAGAATAACCCCTGAGCTATTTTTTCTAGCTCCATCAAAGAACTCCTTGACCTCCTTGTTCATGATAGCACATGGTTCATAGAACAGATACTCTAGCCCAACTGATTCTATCAGCATGATTACTGACCTGATCTCTTCTGAACAAGAACTGAATCCTCCCCTCATGAGCTCACATCTAGAGATGACAGAGGATTCTTCCTTCTTTGGAGCCATTGATGCAGAACGTCGAGAGCAAAGGTTGTCAGAGACAGAATGGGAGTTTGTCGCGGGAATGACTTAGGGCAAATGTGAGCATAATTTTGACCTAAGCATTCACTCTATTTATATTAAGAGTAGATGAAGTGGCGCAAACCTTTTTGTCTTTGTTAATAGATTAAAAATCCATCAGACGACTCATATTAGAGATCCAATATAACACGAAATGTTTGCGTTGTATTTCGATGATGCGTGTTTTCATCGTCGATAGTGTCGTCGAAATCACTTTAGTGTTGTCGTCAAAATATTACTAATAATGTCGAGACGCAGATTTTGTCGTCGAAACTGCTCGTCTCGTATCGCTGAGAATTCATCCATGTCGTTGAAATATTCATTTGATACATGTCTAACTTGAGCACTCCTTAAAAAATTCTTGGGAACGGTGCTAATTTGATATTTACATGGGCAGAGCTTTATTCTTCAAGGTTTAGCTTCTTCTTTACTTTCTACCTTACCTACTTCTCAAGCATGGAGATGAGAGAGTGGGGGCTATGATGGTTGAGCATTGTACTCATCTTCTATCTTTGATCTGAGGTCTTCATTTTGAATGAAGTTGTGTCCCCCATCCATTTTTATAGGGATTTGAGAGATTCTTCTTGATGTACTTCATTTTGAAGAACTGAATCATTTTCCATCAGTTGTATCTTCTCTTAGAGGCTTCCCCTCAATAGAAGCAAAGAGGGTTGAGCTTTTTTTTGTGATGTAGTGTGCTGATAGTTGAGTGGCATCACTTTGTTTGAACCTCCAAGTATCATTATTAGTCTATTTTCTCTGGATTGAATTTTCTTGAATACTTATTTACTCCAGCCTTGTGCCTGGAGCAATCATTGTCCAAATACCAAAAGGGTTGGCATTTGGACATACCTGCAAAAAGGATTACTTATCCTTAGGCACCCAATTGGAATTGGGTCCTAGGTTCATGTTAGGGAAATAACCTAAAGTATACTTATGAGTGGTCTGCCTTCTTCTTGCATTAGGCAATGTTGGGTTGAACCAGCAGTCCAGAGCAAAATGACCAATCATTCCACAGCACCAACACTCATACTTGTTGTATCTTCTCTTATGCCTTTCCACCTAAAAATATTGGTGGGTAGGAGTGAAGATAGCTGCCCTGACAGGCCTTCGGTGAACCTCACAATGTTGTGTATGTAGTTGAGCTGGTCTCACCAATTTTAGGTTCACCACCTTGGGAACAGGCTTGACTGCCTTTCCCTTACTTTTAAGTATTGATGCTGCAGATCCATGGACAGTCTTGGGCATTGAGAAGCTGGCAACAATCTTCTTTTCAGCCAATAACATTTCCTCAAGGTCCTTGATGACCTCGTTCTTCTTTCCCAGCTCAGCATTTTGGAGCCTTGTGACATCCTTGAGTTTGTCCATTTCTTTGCTCATAACAATCAGCTTTTCAGCTGCCTCTTGGAGCTCAGCCTAGACAGATTTCAGAGACGCTAACTCCTTAGATTGAGCTCTAAGAAGCTTTTCTCTTCTTATCCATAAGGCTTCATTGTGGAGCACTAGGTTTTTCAATCTCATGTGGAGATCTTGAGGAAATGCTATTGCAAGCAGATTCATACTCACTATCATACACAGAACCTATCATTGATTCAGAATCAGAGACAGATAAGGGGGCTCTAATAAATACCTTCCCAGGAGAGGTGCAGATATCCTGGATTTCTTCAGTTATGGCCATAA
The DNA here is from genome assembly GCA_033032865.1 of Dactylorhiza incarnata. Taxonomy (NCBI): domain Eukaryota; kingdom Viridiplantae; phylum Streptophyta; class Magnoliopsida; order Asparagales; family Orchidaceae; genus Dactylorhiza; species Dactylorhiza incarnata. The sequence continues at coordinate 29,772,628 of JAWHQI010000001.1, forward strand.
GGCCAATGTGAACTTCCTCTTTATCTTTTGATGAATCTGAGTCAGAATCACTGAGTGTTCTGATTTTCTTGGACATGTGTTCTTTCTCAAATTCCTTCTTGTTCTTTGGACTTCTTCTATCATCACTCTTCTTGGATTATTTCTTCTTAGATGGACAACCATCAATCATGTGACCTGTCTCCTTGCAGTCACAATACACTGGGTTAACCAAAACAGATTCATTGAGTTTAGAGATATACCTTTCCTCCTTTGAAGATTTATTCTGGTCTTGTTGACTAGATCTTCTGGAGTTTGAGGAGGATATTTTTTGTCTGTTTCTTCTTTTTCTAGACATATTTCTTTTGAGTTGCTTGGTGAGGAGTACTGTCTCTTCAACAATGTCATCAGATTTTGATGAGCTTGCATTAGTAGCTTCTGTGTTCTCAGAGATATTCTGGATTATCAGAATATTATCTTTGGTACTCCTCAAGCTTTCCCCCTCAAGAGATGTAACCCTTTCACTAGTGTTCCCTGTAAATTTTCTTCCGCAGGTTCATTCATGTAGATTTCTAAGGAATCCCACATATCTCTTGCTATTTTGCAATGACTAAGTATTGAGATGTAGAATCATTAATTGCATTTTCAAGTATGTGTTTTGCTCTTTTATCCACAATAGTTAGATCTTCATCTTCATAGGTGAACTGTGATAGAGTGCAGGATGCCTCTTCAACAACCATAAATAACCTGGGATCTGATGCTTCCATGAATAACTTGACTCTTGACATCCATATGGCAAAGTTCTCTTTGGTGCAAATGGGCAACCTTATTGATCACATCTCTTGATGATGCTCACATGCCATTGAAGAATCACAACCCAATCAAAAACTTGTAAATCTTGTTCTAAGCTGTTAGGCTTTTGAACTTAACCTAGATCTGATACCAATTGAAAGATATGGGTTGTCAATGGTCTACACCCAGAGGGGGGGGGGGGATTAGGTGTTTTAGAAATTTCTTTGCTACTTTAAATTAAATCTATCACAACACAAAAGCAACACAGAAAACACAAAATGATTTATTGTGGTTCCCTGTAAGACAATGTGTCTAGAGGTAGTCCATTGTCCCTCCCACCTATCTAGTAGTGTGCTAGGCAACTTCACCAAAAACTCAGATATCTTCTCTATACAGCAGATCTTACAACTCAGCTCACAAAGAATCCTACCTCTGCTCTTCACACAGAAAAGCATACACTCAGGTTATACAAACCTTACAACAAGTTTCCCATACTTCACAAGTCTTACCAAGCACTCAGGTCTGTTCCAAGATCCTACCAAACTCAAGATCACACAGAATCCTACCAAGCTCAGGCTCACAAGGAACCCTACCAACTCAGATCTGGTACAAGATCCTACAAGCTCAGGTTCACAAAGAACTCTACCAAATAAGAAAGGAGTTGTTCTGTTGTAGAAGAGAAGGCTTCAAGATATATGCTTTGAGTACCAGACTTCATCTTCTTCTAGCAAATGTAAGTCCAGTGACCTTGTGGATTACTGAACCATTCTTTTGAAACTTCTTTGATCTTCACAACACAACCAATGAAGTCTTCTTCTCGTTTTCTTTTCTTTCTCTTCTGTAAGTATATATCAGAATGAGCATGAGAAAGAATACTAAGTACATGTATCTTATGTAGAAGAAAAATCTTTCTCTTATACTCCTCTTCACTTATACATAAAGGCCCTTATTGATTATTGCATAATCAATTCCTCGTTTGAAAAGGTTTTGCAGAATTGGAAATTCTTTGTCATTATTACTAGCCTTTCTTGGAACTTGCAGAGAATAGAAATAATAAATATTTTTCTTAACTACAGTGTAACAACCATATTCTGCATAGAATATTTCATTTATGACTCCTTGATTTGTGCGCAAGATAGGCGGCGTACGCGTTCCCTGATTATTCATTTCCAAGAATGTCTGCGCATTAAATGCAGCTCTGCAATCTGTCAAGGAGATATTGTTCCTTCAAGATGATATCGTCTTGATCAACAGATATTCTTTACGATGATGTCGTCAATATACTTTCTACTTTAGTACTTGGCTGGTTATCTCAATGAGATTGCTTTCTCTAGACAATATCGCTGAGATACTTCCTTATATGCAATATGTCTCCGATCTTCAAAGTACTATGCTTCCATTAAGTTGACATACATCCTTCTTCAAGGCTTTATGTAAATATCTCAACAATATTACTTCTTCTTGACGATATCAACGAGATATTCCTTTTCATAAGACTTAGACTTTTCTTTAAGCTGATAGCCTTTCCTCAAAATGATAATGTCTTGATCTTCAAGATGATATGAGGTCTTTAAGCTGATGTTTGTCTTCATGATTCCTTCTTCATGACTTGATGAGTCAAGTCATGAATCATCAAGTCAATATCTCTTCTACACGATGACGTCGTTGAATTATTTAGGCTTGGTCTTTCTCTGTTATTAGTTCTCTTCAAGACGATATCGTCGAGATATGAACTTAGCTTTCTCCACGACAGGCGTACTTCAAGACAATGTTGTCGTCATCTGAACTTGGCTTTATCTACGATAAGCTTTCTTCATCCTTCAAGACGATGTGCTTTTATCATGACTATATTGTCGAAACTGTTTCGACGATATGATACTTTTCTCCACGATTCCTCTGCTGAGTCTTGAGATGATATTTTACTTGGTTGATTTTCATTACTTTTATCATTTATATACTTGTGATATAGCTTTGATGCTTTCTCAACTGTATGTCCAGTCCTAGATGATTTTAGACTTAGAAAATTTCCTGATATATAATTGATCTTCTGCAGTCATAAATAAGTTATAACATCAAATACATAATTCATTTATTATTGATCTAAGCACTTCTTCAAATCAGGAACATTGCTGGCACAGTTCCCAACATACAGATTCTTCAATTTTTAGGGTTCTCTTATTAAAGCATCTATAGACTTTACTAGATGTAGAGCGTCTTATGAAGATACCTTTATCAACCTTCTTGTAAAATTTGGAAAGAAGGTTTTTGCCGTTGTTTAGAATGTTGCAGATGCTTCCAAATATTTTGAAATAGGAGATATTTGGAAACTTTCCTTTCAACAACTCATAAGGAGTATTTTCCTTAGTCTTAAGGATTAAGCTTCTGTTGAGGACATGGCTTGAGTTACTAGCAACATGTATGAACTCGTTATTCTGGAACTACCAATTTATTCAATTATTTGTTTTGGATAAAATACTATTGAATAAGAAAACCAGATGAGATTAGAGATTTTATTAAACAAAGTAAATTTTATATAAAAATAAACACTTGATAATAATAGTTTACATAAACAAACACATGCATGATACATATGCATAGGGAGGAGGAAGAAAGAAGAATAAAAATAAAGGAAACCTACTAAAGAAGTCTCCTCTTTCCATGAGTTCTGGTCCCTCTCCTATTCTCCACAGAGTGTTCCTCTCTAATCTGGATTTTCCCTCATTTCTGGATCCAATTAGGCATGCATTATTTAGGACAAAACCTATAATTTATAGAGAACTTCTGTTGGCATCACTTATCATCGCACACGGTCCTATGCACACGGTCGTGTGTCACGACCGTGTATCCCAATAATCGTGATGCTTCGCTACTCTATGTGTGTGGACGTCATATCTTCAATAAAAATAACACACAATGATGACACACATATGTGTGCACCAGACCGTGTTTATCAAAATTTGCATTGTTTCACTCCAAACTGTCAGCCACACGTTAGGACAAGAATCAAGGCCGTTTGTTGGTCGAATGGATGCATATCCCTTGGTTCTTCTTATCCAAATTTGCTTAACTTCCCCAATTTAAATTAAATCCTTTATTTTTATTTGCACACTTAAATAAAACGTTAAAAATACCAAATATCATATAAACTTCACACAATTAGTTCATATTAAAGGAAATAAACAGTGATGGAGCATGAAATTATCATATATAATTTTGGCTTCATCAACCGCAGCAAGAGTCGGTCAGCCCAACCAGAGCAAAGTGCCTTTTCGGCACCAAGTAGCATGGGCAGTTACAACAAGTGACAACACCATCTGTCCCCTCTCATGTAACCATCTTGTGCGATTACATCCTAGTAATCACTCCGTCAGAGTTCTCAGCGTAGGTAACCAAGCTGGGGGGGGGGGGGGGTCTCCTCTTAGTGACTACCACCTCTCGCCTTCTCTCTCAGCCCTAACTGGTTCTCCTGTATATTTGGCAACCCATAATTTTGGTACCTTTCCAATCGGGAAAGACACTTTTTGTATAAATTGCGGGCAAAGGGTACCCAAAAAGCACACTGAACTTGAGCCAAAGCTCCCATATAGGTGTGATTACAAGTTCACGTCGCTCTCTATCGCCTAGCTTTCTCTGTTTCCTACGTGTAATAGATTTTTGTATAAGTAATAAAATCACACGCAACAAGTAAAGTTGCCCTATGCGGGAAGTCTGGTGTAGTCGTTCGTGCCAAATTTCTTATCCCACATCTCTTCTCTTCGACTCTATGTGGCTAGTAGATGGTTACTTGCAGTCCCTGGTTTCCCTCGCTCTTGAATAGTTTGTGGTTGAGTGTGGAAGTAGGAGATGCTTTTGGCTCCAACACATGCCTTCGTTGTGCATAACTCAACTTTGACTTTAGGAGAGGAAGTTCCTATAAACATCAGGGTGTGTGGAGGGACCTCCTCGCTACAGCATGTGGGTTCTGTTTGTAGGCAATCTGGATGATAGCTTTCTCCCTCTCTCCCTCTTACCATCAGATCTATTGTGTTAGCACACGAGGTTAGTAACCTCAGGCTATCCTTTAGGTCAGAACTTTAGAAAACTGGTTTTCTGGTTCCAACAAAGTAATATGCACAGATTCATCTTTGTTTAATGTTATTATGTTAAAACACCTATAGGCTTGATATAGAAATCTCGTGTTTTGAAATTAAGCGAAGGTTTGAAGATTTTCTCCAAAACTATATCCGATTAAGGCAAGTGTACCTTATCGTCTATAGTATAGGATATTTAGAAATACCAAGGTCGTATTCCACGGGGCACGTTGATTACTTCTACTTCGAGGAAAATCACCATTATCTTATCGAACGATTTTTGAGGGTTGTTTTATTTAACTACAAAAAAAGACAAATTGCAAGCTAAATGAAAAGATTAAACATTGCATGAAAGGAAAGAAAAATTAACATTGCATAAAAAAGAAATTACTAAGGAGAAAGAAAACATGAAAGAGAGCAAACTTAATTTGATTGAAAACCAAAACTGTTACAAGCTTAAAAAGAGATTATAAAGCTAGGAAATTAAGGTTACAAGCTTTAATTAACTAGTGCATGAAAGACATAAAAACTAGTACATTACATGAAAAAAGAGAACATGAAAGCTTAAGGAAAAACATGAACATGAACATGAACATGAAAAACTCACTAACAGCTCTAGCAGCACCTCCACATCTCCAAAATTCTGAACCCTGGACTCAAGGAGAGCCTCTGAATATATAGCAAAAAATTTCAAGTTACACGCCCTCGGTCACGGGCGTGACCTAGGGCGTGTAAACATTACTGACATCGGATACGACAGTGGCGTGGATTTTGCGTGACGGCGGGAGACATTCGGACATTACAAGCCTGTGTAACTTGGGTCACGGGCGTGACTTTTGATGGCTTCATTTAATGCAGAGTGGGCTTGAATTTGGCACGAAAGGGAGCAGGGATCACGCGGAAAGTCACGGGCGTGACTCTTTGGTCACGGGCGTGACTCATGTTGACTTCTCGATGGCAGTTCCACGTCTCGATGGCAGCCCGCTGGGAAGATCTTTATGATTACACACCCTTAGTCACGGGCGTGATCGAGGGCGTGGCAGCTCCTCGTCTCGACGACAGCTCTTCTTCTCGACGGCAGCGCTGGGAGCATCTTTTCAGGCTTACACGCCCTTGGTCACGGGCGTGACTTTGGGTCACGGGCGTGACCTGGGGGCGTGTACTATGGAATTTATCCAAAAACACCAGAAAATCTACAAAACAAAAGTAAAACTACATTTAGAATAGAATTTATAAAAGAAGTGATTTTTAAACTAAAATATAAATAATATTTGCAATTTTAAATTAAAACTAAACTAAATACTATAATTAAAATACGCATAAATACTACTCATCAAATACCCCCATACTTGAGGTTTTGCTATTCCAGAGCAAAAATGTGAGACATAATTTATAAGACATTCTTAAAATTTTTAATTTTAAACTAAAATTTCATTTAAACCAAAAGTTAAGTTAAGAGCAAATTCAAGGAGGAGTTAAGTCCTAAATTATGATGATGATTTGAAAAGGAAAATGTTTAGGCAAGGACTTCTCAAGAAAATTAATTGGTTTAACAATATTGTAGAAATTATAAAACGAGATTAAATTAAAATTATAAGAACTCTATCTTAAAAGAAACTTAAGGAAAAGTAACTTACTAAATATTGCTCTCTCCATAATCTTAAACTAAATCTAGAACAATGATAATTGGCTAAGGGGGATTTCATAAAATTTGGCAAAAGAAGAGAATTTTTTGAATGGAGGTAAAGGAATTTATCCTCATCATGAATATATTTTTTCTCTTTTTTTTCGCTTCTAATAAAAACCCAAAATGTAAATTTGGCGCTATCCCATTTTAGGACATATTCTGCGTGGCAGAATCTTCAATCCGAGGAAACAATTCTGTATTGCCTTCTGTGCTCCGCGCTACCGCCTGCGCTATCGGATACCGCCAGGCGCTATCTCCTTGTGCTCCCGGAATTGCGCTTAGGCATTTTTCGTCGATCGAATTTTCATCGACCGGAGTTCGTTAATCTGGCTTCATCATTCGTCGATCGAAAATTTGTCGAACGGAGAATCGTCGAACGCAAGATTGTCGTACCCATATTCAATTTCGTCGAACCCAGCTTCCATCTTCAGCGACTTGATTTCGTCGATCGCAGCAGCAAGTTCGTCGAACGAACGCTAGCGCGTCGCGGTAGAGTAAGCAGATCGTCGAGCGAACTTTCGTCGAACGTAGTGATGATAATCTGGTCGAGCGCAAGCTAGCGCCAGGCGCTACCATCGGCGTTAGTGGGAGTGTTGGATTTGATGGCTCAACTTTGGGGGCAACCTTCTTATGTAATCCTTGAGTCATGTGGACTTTGTTATCCCGCACACTTAAACACACAAGATCAAATACCCATAGGATTTGTTATTCTCAAACCTAGGAGATGCGGAAGACCATGTTCCAACAAACTCCCCCTTTTGATAATAACAAATCCATTAATGATAAATCAGAGCATTAATATATAAGCATGATGAAACTTACTTGTGTGTGTGTGAGAGTGATGACTTAGGATAGTTATCGATTTTAGCATTTAGAATTGCTCCCCTAAATACATGCTCCCCCTAAGTGAATGCTCCCCTAATATGTAAGCTATCATCTTAATTACGCATGTTAGTTTTTTATTTTGATAGCATATTATATTTATCATGTTAGTTCTCCCCCTTTTGTTATTAGCAAAAGTGGGTAAGGAGACACCACTTAAAAGTTGATAATAAAATAAAGGCATGATCGAGCTTTTTAGAGAGAATGATAAGGAGTTTTAGAATAATTTTTATAGAGATAGATCAGAGTTTTTAGCTTAAAGATGAACAATATAACATTTGCCAAGTAATCATATTATAATGTTAGATTTCTCCTTTATATAAGAGTATTAAGCATAAAAAGGTAATGAATTCCAAATAACCAATCTACCCAGACAATATGTCTACACCCTAGACCTGTACTAAGCGACGGATGGGCATGAGGAGCTGCAAACATGTCATAGGTTGGGGTGTTAGTCCCATATGCAAACACTAGACAAAAACTTAACCTAGCACTCTTTCCCCCCAGTGCCTCGCAAGGCTCCACTGGAACTCTCCCCGGTTAAGGACAAGACATGACTAGAGATAAGGTTATCTAATGTCTACAACCCTACGCCCCCGCCATGGTGAGATATGAAGTCATGGATAATAATTATTGGAAACATTAAGCATTTAAATTTAGTGATAAATTCATAGCTTATGGGTTTATATTTTTATTTGAATTTATGAAAACACTCACATAGCTATTTTGAAATCCATTAATGAATCGGAGTTTTTGCATAATATATTTTCATAGAAATAAATCAGAGTTTTATAGCAAAAAAAATATTCATGTTTAGAGTAACCAATATAAAGTTTACCATGCAAGTCTACCACTTATTGAAAGAACGGAATTTTAAGATTCAAGTGATGATGCACACAAAATACAAGACTTTAAGTAAGCATGAAAGCGCAAGGTAAAACAATTATATGGTTATGATGCGGAAGACTTATGGAAGTACAAGAAACATCTTATATTAATCAATGATGATCCATAAAGAGATATATAAGTTAAGTTTCAAAAAGAAGATGTTTTTGTAAATCATTTTTCAATTAAAATCTTTAAGTTTGACACTAAAGTAACCAAGCATGAAATAATGTTATCAAAAAGAGATTACTACAATGTTACTTTAATTCACAATATCAAAACATACCAAACATTGTAGAACGCATGCTAGGTTATCTAGTGCATTTCATAAATAAAGAGTAGTATAGAATTAGCATTAGGATCCAATACTCATGAGAAGAAGTGTTATGGAAGATAATGATGTGCACATAAGTGTATTTTTGAGTAGAGTAAACAAATGTTTTAATCAAAAATACAAGAAATATGTAAAGTAGGAGCACAATAAAACACAAATAATTTTACTTCCACAAACTTCAATGCACAAAAATGTATAACTGCCAAGGTGCTTTGCACACACAATGCTCATTAAGACTTATCAGGGTGCAAAGTAGTGCTTGGGGGATCACATATTTTATTTTTAATGTTGGGACTCGTGATCCGGTGTACTTAAGAGTAAGTGGTTTTTATTTTTGAAAGAAAGATATGGTTTGCACAAGATACTTTACTATTCTTTCCAAGGTGCTCAACCTCACAACGCTTATTAAGACTTATCAGGAGGTTCAAGTAGTGCTTGGTGGAGTTATCTTTGTCACTTTATTTTATGATTTTTGTTTTGTACAAAGTTCTCCGAATACACTTGTTTTGCAAACCAATATAATTTATGAAATCATAACCACTTTTCTCAACATTAAAAAGTGCAAATAAAAGTAGTGTAGGTAAGATACTTGTGCAATTTTAATTCATTTTACTAATACAAAACATACACAAGCATTCTTAGATTAAACACATATGTAGACAATGCCAAAAATAAGTGAGTGAATAAAGATCATTATCAAACATAAAACATTTACTCATACTTAGAGGCATGCTAAGCGTAGTTCTACACAACTTTTACAATACAATTGATGCACATATTAATTGATATATCAAAGCATGATGAAAACAATGTTCAAAGTAGTTTGAAAAGATAAATTGCAACATTATAGAAGTTCTAAATAATAGATTAAATCATGCTTGATTTTCACAGAAAAGTCCATACAATATTTTTGATATTTTTGCGAAATAATTTTAATTTAAAGTTTGAACTCTTATAATTTGATCTTGGACTTCCCGAGGTCTACCCTGTGAGTGGTTCGCCCGGTACTAGGTGATATGATGGGATGATAGCCCAAATCACCCTTTCGCAAGATACATGTAAATAGAAAAGTTAAGTCCAAAATAATAATGTTTGATACTTGTTTTTGTTTTATATTTTTGTATTTGATTTTTGCATATAGGAATAGAAATCAAACAAATAACCAAAGAAAGAATTTTTTTTTGGTAATGTGGCTTTTGTAATTTTGTATTTTAATTTTTCAAAAATCAAATAAAGTCAGAAGTGCAAAAATAAATAGTTCATATAGAATAATATATTTTTAAGAATTTTTTAAAATTTTAAAATTACAGAAAATCAGATAGGTACGCTAGCGCCGGCGTTATCCCTAGCGCTGAAAACAGTACATGATTTTCAATGATTTTTAAATTTTTATTTGTTGATCTTGATTAATTATCCCAATAGTAGTTTCATGCAGAAATTTCAGAATTTTAGGAGACGTTTTGGATGGTACAAATTGCATGAAACATTAATGATTTTTTATATGACTTTACTAAATAAACATTGCATGAGATATATTTTATTATATCTTCATTTTAATTTTTCTAAGGCTTATATTTGTCAATTATGGTGTAAGTTGAAAATGATAGGAGATGTAGCACAAGATGTCATGTTCGAATAAGCCAAATAAGCATAATTTAAATGATTAGTATGATGTTTATGCAAAGAATATCATGGATAAGCCCTAGATAATAATACCCACCCTGTATATCTTGGTAAACATATAAAGCCTAACATTGACATAAATATTCTTTAGGTGATAATGTTAGTATGATAAGTTTGAGATTAATGTTATGCCAAAGTTTGATAGTGTTTCAACTTATAGACCTAAAATGAAGTGAAGATTCAATTTGATTTGATCTTATTGATATCAAGATGATTCTAAGGTCTAAACTTGAAATAAATCACAATACACACATAATACACCAACCATGGTAAACAATTATAATATCAATTGTCATCATATAATTCATATGGATGTGATAGAAATAGTTGTTTTTAGAAGATATTTGATGTGAGTTATGATATATGATTTTAGAGAATTTTAGCAACGGACATCAATAGATCATGGTGGTGCGAGTGACATCAATATTCATTATGAAGGTAAATTCTTTCGATACATTTTAGTGATTTTCTTTTAATTAAGAATTTTGAATATATATATGTGATTTTTGATAGGTGAACAATAGTGATGGTTTAGATCATATTTGACATCAAGGAGTGAACACAATATAATTTTTTGTTGTGCACAAAGACAACCATATTGAAAGTTGAGCTTTCATTTAGATCTTGAACTTTCTTGTAGATCATGTTATTTTTCTAAACCACTTGTTGGTGAAGGCTAAAACACTTAATAGCCTAATTACCTGAGTTAATTTAAAATATCTTATAGCAAATTTATAATTTGATTTATATGGATAATATAAGATATTTATAGGCAACGCAGATAAGAGAGATAGATAGGTCATTAAGATTAGATATGACTTTTGAATTTTGGTCAATTTGATTTTATAAACATATTAAGCTTTTAAGAGATAAGATCATATTTTCAATATTGTATAGGATGACCATGACATGATAGTTCAAAAGGAAAACAACAAGAGAAAAATAAAAAAAGACATTAAAGCACATCATGAAGTAGAAATTTGTATATCTTATTTTGAAAAGTTTCTACTCCATGCATTTGATGATACCTAATGAATAAGTGTTTTACGTATCCAAAGGGGACCATGTGGGATGGTTCCTTTGGGTACCCAAATATAGCGAGATGGCTTTTGGGGAGACAAGTACGAATGAACCCTTTCAAGTGGAGTTAATGTTTCATCTTTAATTTTGGGTCTCCACTCATACTTAGGTTTAATATTATAATTTTGCATTAAATTTCCATATTCATTAAATTTAGGCTTAAAATAATGATGACATTTGAAATCATTTTTCATAGGAAATTTTTGCATATTCGAATTTAATTTAGGAGATACATAATTTTGTAAATAATGGTGATTTTGATTTTGATTTGCAAATCCTTTCTATTTCTTACTCCCATTATTAGACTTAGTCACGATATTCATATTCATATTCAACTTGCTTTTAGATATTTGTTGATATTGTGAATTTTTATTTATAATTTTCATAAGCAAATTGATTTTTGATTTTCATTCATCATTCTTGATCTTTAGATTATGTCTAGCTTTATTATAAGCTATTGTGCTATTTTTAAGAGTAGAAACAATAGAGTCAATATGATTTTGATAGTCATTTCTAAATTCCTCAAATGTTCCGTCCATCTCTTTGATCTCAATTTTATAATTTTGGCATGTAGCACAATCACTTTTCAAAGATGAATTTTCTAAAAATAATTTTTCATTATGTTCTTTTACACAAATAATTTCCTTTTCAAGTTCCTTAAATTTTTCTTTAATATTATTACAATCAAAACAAGGTTTTGTATTTTCAATTGAAGTGACATGGTTAAAGCTAGATAAATCAGAACTTGATTCTACTTTAACTTTTGCTTTTAAATCTTTATTTTCTAAGCGCAATTTGCAATTCACATTTTTTAATTTCTTAATTTTGCGCTTTGTAATTTATAGCAATTGTAAAGTAGAAATAGAGTTACAAACAATAAGGGAATTTGATTTCCTTACAGTGCTATTGGAAGAGGCAAGATTTGGACTAATAGTTCCTTTGACATCCTTTTGGCACTCTTCTTCCATTGATGCCATATCATCATCCCTTTCGCTTGATGTACCTTCCATGGATCCATCATGTGTGGAGCTTTCTTGAATACCTGTACAGACTTGCATATTCTCCGGTTCTTGTGATTGTTCCATACCTGCAGAAGGAGAATCATAAGTTATTTCAAAAAAATTCCACATCTTGTATGCAGTAGGAAAAGTATAAATGAGTTTGGAAATATTATGATCCAACGCACAAAATAGACTATTTATAGATTTTGCATTTAAAACCATTTCGTTTTTATTTAATACGCTAGGTGTTTTTTTTGATAGTAATATTCCAAACTTTTTCATCTAAACGCTTAAGAAAATTTTCCATTATTATTTTCCATCCTTTATAATTTCTTCCTTCAAATAACGGTGGTTTAAGAGATTTTTCTTCTTCATAAAAATTTACCCCACTAATAGAAGAGAGATCATGAGACGCCATCATTCCCGGTTGTTAAGTCGTTCGGAATACAACCGCTCTGATACCACTTGTTGGATCGGTAGGCGCCCTTAGAGGGGGGGGGGGTGAATAAGGGTTTTAAAAACTTATATTATATTTTGTAATACTTGAAATAATAAGAGATCAAAATAGCGATTTTGAATAAAGATCTAAATTTTTTTATAATAAAAGAGATGATAATAAACAATTTAGAGAAATGAAGAACAAATCATTTTTATTACAAAAGGAGAGACATGATTACTATTAATAAAAATTGATTACAAAATTAGATTTCAATGACGCTAGAAATCAAAGCGAAATATGAAAGAATCTTTTTGTTTTCTATACCGACTTGTATCCCCACGAACCGGTTGGCTTTAGCCGTTCCTTCCCTGGATACGGCCTCAAGCCGCTCTAGCCAACCCTTCCCCTGATATGGCCTCGAGCACCCCCTAGACCTACACCCGAGACCTAGTCGCCAACACGAGGCGAATTTCTGCCCTAAGTCCTACCCAGACCTAGTCGCCAACACGAGGTGAATTCTCTAACGGTTACAAAAGATATGAAATACAATAACAACAACAATATTAAAACTCCCTCTAAGAAACTTCTGAAGTCGGAGATGAACGATCGCTGTAAAATAAGCGAGGTTGAAGCGATCCCTCTTTGGATGTAGCGTGATGAAGTCCTCCTTCAGAAACTCTCTAAGCGTTTGGTGGGAGATCAACTCTCGGTCATATAAGGCTTTGGAATTCTGGCACAAGACCTCTCTCAGGAATCAGCCAACAACTTAGTGGCGGTGCTTAATATCCGATATTTGCCACACAATTGCGTGGCGGTGCTTTCTTAAGACTATAGACAACTCAGAAATTTCTGAGTTGCTAAGATCGGATGAATCGATGACGGGTAGCTTAGACTCTTTTTCTAAAAATAAATATTGGAGGTGAGGGGAGAGTTGTTTTAACTCTAATGTGGGTGGCTCTTCATAAGATGTTTTGATTTTTAGTTTTTCTAAACATAGTGGTTCGGGTGGTGTGGGTGAGAGATTTCTTTTTCAAGACAAAAGAGCTCTACGAGCTCGGGATTACTACTTGTCGATGAGACTAACTCGGGGGATGAATAGAACTCACAATACTCTTCCAGGTAAAAACACGAATCGTCATTTTCTAGTGTGTTCCTCATTGAGGAATTTATGCCGAAAGTAACTTCATCGTCTCCAACCCGTAGGAGGATCTTTCCGTTACTTACGTCTATAATAGCGCGGGAGGTGGCACAAAAGGGGCGACCGAGTATGAGGGGTACTTCGGCATCCTCTTCGATGTCAAGAATGACAAAATCCACCTGGAAGATGAATTTGTCAACCTTGACGAGCACGTCCTCTACTATTCCTACCGGATATTTTAAAGAACAATCCGCTAATTGAATACTCATTCGAGTGGGGCTAGGATTTCCTAGACCTAGCTTTTTGAATAACAAAAATGGCATAAGGTTGATGCTTGCTCCAAGATCCGCTAAGGCGTGTTTTACTAACGAATTGCCAAATAAACACGGGAGGGAGAACCGTCCCGGGTCATTTGCTTTTTGAGGCAATTTGTTTAGTACAACCGCGGAGCATTCTGCGTTTAAAGAAATATGCGAAATATCTTTGAAAGTGCACAGTTAACCTCACTAGAATTCTCTAGAGGGGGGTGAATAGAGATTAAAAATACTTTGTGCAATTATATATATGTGTAATAATCACAGATTTAAACTTCCCACACACCAACAAGAATTAAGCAAGTAAAGAAGAAAAATAACAAGTAGAAAATCACAGCACAACACAAGGAAATATAGTGGTTCCCCAAACTTTGGGTAGTTCACTCTTCTACCCCCTTGGTAGGAATTCACTAACTTGCACTGAGTCTTTTGATAAGGAGACTCTTTGAACCAGACAGAGTCTTTTGATAAGGAGACTCTTAGAACCACTACAACTGAATTTTTTGAAGAGAGATTCTAAAAACTCTTTTACACAGTTTGAAAATGAAGTAAGAAAGAGAAGAAGAAGTAGAACAGGTAGAAGAACAGAAAACAGTATATGTAAGAAAGAATCTTCTTCCTAGCAAGAAGATTAGAAGCACAAGTATAGTGAATAGGATCTCTCTTCTATAGTGAGAAGGAGATTGTAAGCTTTTCTCTCTTTTGTGAGAGCTTTCAGAATTTGCAGCAGAATGGCTTCAGAAGAAGGAGAAGATGAAGGCTTTTTCTTTTGCTGCAGCACACTATCTCTTTTCTCAACTTTCTCACTCTTCACTTAGGAGCTCTTCCTTTTTTCAAATGTATATGGTGGATCACTTCTTACAATTCTCTGTCGACTTCCTTCTTATTTATAACTCTGTGTGAAAAGATATTGCTAAAGAGGAAAGAATCAATTAGCAGACAGAGAATTAGAAAGAGATAAGTTTCCATACTAATTTTATCTGTAGATGGAAAGAGTTTATTCTGTTTTCAAATAATATCCAAATAAACATTAATCAATTTAGCCAAGAATCAATTAGAAGGAAAGACAGATTCAGAACGGCTATAAAAGAATAAAATCATTCCATAAAATTCAGATCTTTAGAAAGGAGGAAAGAGATCTGGCGTGTTTTTGAGTTACTTATAGATATCGAAGTGCGTCGATTACGATTCGACGTAAACGTCGATTTCATCCTGGCTGGACGTCGAGAGGAGAATAAGGAAGGTGCGTCGACTAAGGTGCGTCGACTTTATCACATGCGTCTACTAGAAGTCAGAGGTATGTCGACTAAGATTACGTCGAATTCTTCTTAGAGTTACTTCGACTCATTCTGAGAGAAACGTCGACTATATTTTGACGTTGCGTCGAATACCATTCGACGCATATTTACTTAGAATAACTTTTCATTCTTAGAAGTTATATTCTACTCAATTCTAGGGGTTAAGATAAATCATTTCCCCAACAATCTCCCCCTATTTGTCTTAACCCTATGTAGAGAGAAATTGTATCAGCTTTTAATCAACAAAGCAAAGCATTTATATAGAGAAGAAATATGCTAAGCAATCAGATGAAGATAGAACAAGAAATTATATAAACAAATTTCATGTTCAGTTTACTAATCAACATTTAAGCATAGACAATTGTTCAAATAGAGTATATCATCATTGTTCAGGGGTAGGAGGAGTTTTTCTTTTCCTAGTGAATACTTTTGTGGGTTGCTCCTTCTCAGTAGCAGGTGATTCCCTCAGCTCCCCCTGAGTCTCAGCAATTTTCTCCCCCTGGGATGGAACTTCTTTTGAGCCTTCTACTTCTTCTTCAGTTTCCTTTTCATTTCTAGTTTCAGGTATAACAACATTTGGCTCCCCCTGAGTCTCAGCTCTCTTTTCAGCTTCATTCTCTGCTCTACTTGCCTCCCCTTATAATAGATCCACTTGTTGTGCAGCTTCTCTTGCTATAATCAGTACATTTGATATCTGCTCTTCAGTATGTAGTTCTGGTACTACTTTATTCCCAATGGTCTTGATTAGAGCTAAACTGTCAGATTTTGAAGAATGAGGGGTTTTGTGAGAGGGAGTTTTGTGGCTGGAGAGCTGCTCTTCATCTAACTTCTCCCCCTTCTTGACCTTCTTGGCCAAGGAGGTTAAGAAAGACCTGGTGACCTTAGAGGAAGAGAGAGAGAGCTCTTCAGGCTTTGCACAGAGGCACTGACCCCATCTATTTGGGTGTGCATGTGTAGGATGGAGGAATGAATCTGGGAGCAGTGCTCATCCAGCATTGCTTGGAATATTTGAGCTGTGGATTGGATGCACTGAGTGATGAGGCTTTCAGTGGATGGAGATGGTTCAAAATGTGGTGGTGGAGGAGGAGATAATGGTGGAGGTGAATGTGATGAAGGTGGAGAGGGGACTGTATCAAGTTGATGAGGTGTATTTGATGGAGGAGGTGGAGGAATAGAAGAGGGTTGAGCAGGTGATTGTGTTGGTATTTGGGAAGGTGTGGATGATGGTGGTATAGAAGAGATGTCTGTATGAAGAGGAGGAGGAGGTGAAGATGGATGAGCAGGAGAGTTAGGAGGAGATGGAGTCCTTTCAGGAATGGAACCAGGCTTGGGAATTTGCCTGGTCCATTTTGAGAAGAGGGCTATTGACATCCTTTTTCCAGGAGGGATAGGGATTCCTTTTGACCTACATAAGTCAGGGAAGGAGTGGAAGAGTACTTGACTCATGATTCTCATATGGGCATTCTCTTTGTGAGAGTATTTGTAGCCTATCATTTTGAGCAGGAGGCTGGCCCAGTCAACCTTCTTCTTCAGCACAAGGGCCCTCATGATGTTCAGTTGTTGTTTGGGTACTGCATCATGGGCAGAGATCTTGCATAGTAGAATTTTTCCTACTATATCTGCCAGTAATCTATATTCATCAAAAAAGTCAATTTTCTTCAGGTGGATTGGTCTATCTTTTGAAAACTTCATGGTGATTAACAGATTCTTGATTTCATCAGGGGTGAGTTCCACAGGTTCATCACCTGATAAAGGAGACTTATTTAGTTACTCTTTAGAAACTAATTTTCTTTCCCTATTTGAGTTGGACAAAAATAACGTTGTAATGTACCTGATGGAAGATCAAAGGTGGTCCTAATGTGTTCTGCAGAGATTGAGACAGGTGTCTCATGGATTGTTCCTTGGATTTCTCCTTGTTCAGATATCTGAGCATGAGTCATGAGCTCTGTGAGTTCTGTCTCCAGGAGCTTGCATCTTGTGGAGATGAGCTTGTCTAATCCAGCTTCTGTAAACAGAGCTATGATGCTCTTGTAGTTTTCGGCGGCGGCTTGGAAGGATTCGAGGTCAATGTCGAATCCTGAGTTGGTCTTAGGAGCCATTTTAGGTCAGTGAGAGAGAGAGGAAAAAATAGTTGGACTGAGGAGCAAGAGGGATGAAAGATGCAGAGGTCGAAGGTTTCTAACTGAAGAGTCTATTTTAGTCAGGTGAAACGTCGAAACGAGACACAATTCGAGGCTTATTCGGTACAACAGTGGATGTGACCGAAAATATTTTAGTATTGGCGCTCATTTTCATGAGGTCGACGTTACGTCGAGTGGAATTCGTCGTGAGCGTCAATATAGTCTGCCTTGGTTTGGTTTGGGATGATAGGGTTTCCTATCGACGTATGCGTCGATCGGAGTCGATGCATGCGTCGATTTCATTTATTGAACTGAGTTATCGATGGTGCGTCGATTCGAAGTCGACGTGACTTTATTTGACAGATTCTAGGTTTTCCTTGAGAAATTATTTCTTCCTATTCCTAAAGTTTTCTAAGTCAGCCTTGGGCTTAATTTTTACAGATAGTTTGATTGATTGTGCCAACATTGTTTGGCAATGTGGACAGTTTTGTTACATATATAGCACTTGATTATCTTAAGATTATTAGAATTTGAGTTTAGAGAGGGATAGTGGTGTTGATTAGAATAAACATTTTGATTAGGATAAAAATTTTGGTTAGGATAAAAGTTATAGTCAGGATAGTAATTTTGATTATGAAAGGATTTTTGATTAGGATAGAAGTTTTGGTTAGGATGAAGGTTTTGATCAGGATGAAAGGGTCCTGAATGGGGGTTAAGAAGATGGAAGGTTTTTGAAGAATAGCTATGTCCTGTATTTAAGTTGCTCTGAGGATTTATACGTCGATATCCATTCGACGTATGTTGAGAGTTGCGTCGAATTATATTCGACGCCTTCTCTAGATTGCGTTGATCTGGAATCGATGCATGGAAGAAGTTGCGTCGATTGTAAGTCGACGCAGTTTTATTCATGCGTCGATTTGAGGTCGAAGCATCTGAGAGATTGCGTCGAGTAGAATTCGACGTACTATCATTAATGCGTCGATATGAAGTCGACGCAATTGCATCTTCACAAATTTTATTTTTCCCTTTTTCTGATTTTATTTCTTTATGAGTTGTTTCTTTTGACTTAGTTGCCTTCTTAGAAGTAGTTTGAGAGTCTTCATCTGTATAGTATGATTGTTCATCAAAATGGTTTATCTCATTGAAGGAGTCTTCTTCCTTATTTTATGAGTCTTTTTCTTGGTTTATTGATTTAGTGGGTGTAGTGAATTTAACAGGGCTCATCCAAGCAGGTTTGTTGGATGGAATTGGACTAGCAGAGGGATCAGCTCCTAGCCCAAGATTTTTATGTCTTTTTGTTTGTTTTTCTGTGATTTCTTTAAGTGTTTGGCTTCTCATTTTTATTGATTCTCCAAAAGCTTTTGCTTGGGATACCTTATTCTTAAGAAACTGGTTTTCTATTTTAGCCCTCTCTATTTATTTTTCTATGATATTATCCCTTAACTCATGATTTTTAGAACAAGTATCCTCTATATTTCTCTGGTTTTTAATGACATTAATTTGTTCTTTTAGATTATTAATTTCTTGTTTAGCTTTTAGTTGATCTAAACATAATTCTTTAAAATCATTTTTGAAGTCATCACACAGAAAATCTATGTCATCAAAAATGCTTACCTCATCCTTATCCTCAGATTCCTCTATGAGAATAAGGCTATTTTCTTTACCATCTTCAGAAAAGATGCTTCCTTCTGATTCTGTCTCACTCCATGATTTGGCATCATGTTCTTCCTTTGAGCTTTCAAAAGCCATTAGGCATCGGTCTTCTTGCTTAGACTCTTCATTGTCACTTTTGGATGAGGTGCTGTCCTCAGAATCTGTTTCACTCTAAGCTTCTGCAATGAAGCCTCTTTCTTTCTTCTTCCCCTTTTTCTTAAGATCTTTCTTTTTCAGATCTTTCTTTTTCTCAGTATTTTCTGGACATTCTGGTGCTATGTGTTC
Source organism: Dactylorhiza incarnata (assembly GCA_033032865.1). Taxonomy (NCBI): domain Eukaryota; kingdom Viridiplantae; phylum Streptophyta; class Magnoliopsida; order Asparagales; family Orchidaceae; genus Dactylorhiza; species Dactylorhiza incarnata. The sequence continues at coordinate 29,792,265 of JAWHQI010000001.1, forward strand.
AGGTTTCCTGCAGGAATAACAAATGATTTCTTTAGTAGGAGTTTTATCATACCTTGATTTTGATTCTCTCCTTCTAGACCCATCTGTCTTGACCCATTTCTTGAATCTTCTGGCCAGGAGGCTGAACAATTCTTCTTCAGTGACAGGGGTCTCTTCTTTCGTTGCTTTCAAAGCAATGTTTCTATCTTTTGAGGAGGTTGAAGTGCTTCCTCTTCTTTCCTTCTCTTCTCTGGTTTTCAGCAGTTGCTCATAGGATTTGAGTTTTCCTAAGAGAGCATCTATTGAGATTTCTCTTTGTCCTCTTGTATCTCTTATTGCCCATATTCTTGAGTCCCAAGAACTTGGGAGACTCATTAACAGTTTGTCATTGATCTCTGTGAGAGAGAGATCTCTATCCAGGCTTCTTAATTGATTGATGATCAGACTGAATCTGTCATACATCTCAGATATGCTTTCTTCCTGCTTCTTTTGAAAGTTCTCATATTGGGAGATCAATAGAGCCTTTCTATCTTTCCTTTCATCAGCACTCCCTTCTACCATCTTTGTAAGAGCTTCCCAGATTTCTTTGGCTGATTCACATTCAACAACCTTTTGAAAGATTTCATCTGAGAGGGTTGAGACCAGAATGTTCACAGCTTTTGCATCACATGTTCCTGCCTTCTTCTCTTCAGCTGTCCACTCAGCCTTTGGGACAAGTGTTTGAGTCACTTCACCACTTGAGTCTCTTCTATAAGGCTTGGGAGGACCTGTCAAGATAACATTAAATAATTCTTCATCAATAGAATTCATATAAATCCTAATTCTTATTTTCCAATCTGCAAACTTTTCAAGATTGCACATTGGTGGTCTGGTGGAAGCATAATCTTTGATTTGTGCCATGTGAAAAGAAATATTTTTCAGAAATATATATATAAAGGAGGTAGGATCTTTTTGATCAAGTAGTTAACCTTTTTAGATCAACCTCGCTTTGATACCAATTGAAAGTGCACAGTTAACCTCACTAGAATTCTCTAGAGGGGGGGGGGGGGGGGTGAATAGAGATTAAAAATACTTTGTGCAATTATATATATATGTGTAATAATCACAGATTTAAACTTCCCACACACCAACAAGAATTAAGCAAGTAAAGAAGAAAAATAACAAGTAGAAAATCACATCACAACACAAGGAAATATAGTGGTTCACCAAACTTTGGGTAGTCCACTCTTCTACCCCCTTGGTAGGAATTCACTAACTTGCACTGAGTCTTTTGATAAGGAGACTCTTTGAACCAGACTGAGTCTTTTGATAAGGAGACTCTTAGAACCACTACAGCTGAATTTTTTGAAGAGAGATTCTAAAAACTCTTTTACACAGTTTGAAAATGAAGTAAGAAAGAGAAGAAGAAGTAGAACAGGTAGAAGAACAGAAAACAGTATATATAAGAAAGAATCTTCTTCCTAGCAAGAAGATTAGAAGCACAAGTATAGTGAATAGGATCTATCTTCTATAGTGAGAAGGAGATTGTAAGCTTTTCTCTCTTTTGTGAGAGCTTTCAGAATTTGCAGCAGAATGGTTTCAGAAGAAGGAGAAGATGAAGGCTTTTTCTTTTGCTGCAGCACATTATCTCTTTTCTCAACTTTCTCACTCTTCACTTAGGAGCTCTTCCTTTTTTTCAAATGTATATGGTGGATCACTTCTTACAATTCTCTGTCGACTTCCTTCTTATTTATAACTCTGTGTGAAAAGATATTGCTAAAGAGGAAAGAATCAATTAGCAGACAGAGAATTAGAAAGAGATAAGTTTCCATACTAATTTTATCTGTAGATGGAAAGAGTTTATTCTGTTTTCAAATAATATCCAAATAAACATTAATCAATTTAGCCAAGAATCAATTAGAAGGAAAGACAGATTCAGAACGGCTATAAAAGAATAAAATCATTCCATAAAATTCAGATCTTTAGAAAGGAGGAAAGAGATCTGGCGTGTTTTTGAATTACTTATAGATATCGACGTGCGTCGATTACGATTCGACGTAAACGTCGATTTCATCCTGGCTGGACGTCGAGAGGAGAATAAGGAAGGTGCGTCGACTAAGGTGCATCGACTTTATCACATGCGTCGACTAGAAGTTAGAGGTACGTCGACTAAGATTACGTCGAATTCTTCTTAGAGTTACTTCGACTCATTCTGAGAGAAACGTCGACTATATTTCGACGTTGCGTCGAATACCATTCGACGCATATTTACTTAGACTAACTTTTCATTCTTAGAAGTTATATTCTACTCAATTATAGGGGTTAAGATAAATCATTTCCCCAACAATCTTCTAATTTTTTTTATTGGAGAGCAACTCCTTAAGATATTTCGCATATTTAGGCATTTGAGAGATAGCCTCGCAGAAGGGTACATTAATATGAATTTGCTTTAAAACGTCTAAAAACTTTTTATAAATTTTTTCGGCGCAATCGCTTTTAAACTTAGACGGATATGGAATATTAGAAGTAGAAGCGCGCGGAGCTAACGTAGCGGGCAAATTCGAAGGTAAAATAAGAGTAGGAGGATGAGGGGAGGAAGTTACCTTGGGTTCGTCCTGTTTTGAAACCACCTCCTTCCCGCTTCTGAGTGTAATTGCGTTCGCGCTCTCCTTTGGATTTTTCTCCGTATTCCCCGGTAGTGCTCCTTGCTGATGCTCAGAAATCATCCTTGCGAGCTGGCCCACTTAGTTCTCTAGATTTTTGATCGATCCGGTAAGATTCCGGATGTTCGTTTCATTTGTAGCAACATATTTTGCAAAAACCTCTTCAAGCAGAGAGAGCTTTTACTGTTGCGGTGGAAAACCGGGTGGATTACACATTTAAGAAATTAAATTTAGAGGTGGAGTTAAGTTAAGAAGTTGATTAGGGGGGGTTGATTCAGATTCATTGGACGCTGAGCATTTCCTTGGTTGCTCCATGAGAAATTCAGATGATTCCTATAACCCGCATTGTAAGTATTATTATATGGAGCGGTGTTGGGGTTATAGGAAGGACGATGCGGATTCCCCATGTAGTCAACCTGCTCCTCAATTAAAATGTTATTTGCGCAAGGAGGAGTGGCGGAGGAAGCAAACATCTCCGCCACTTGCTTTGTTAAGCGCTCAACTTGTAAAGCCAATTTTGCGTTTGCGTCAATTTCAAAAATTTCAGCTGGCTTGTTAGGTCGCGCTCGGGGCATGTTCCATTGGTACTCATTCATGGCCATCTCTTCGAAAAGCTCTTGAGCGGCGTTCGGGGTTTTGTTATTTAATGTCCCACCGGCGGCCGCATCAATCATTTGTCTCGTTGAGAGATTTAAGCCATTATAAAAAATTTGCACTTGTTGCCAAGTGGGAAGTGCGTGGTGAGAGCATCTACGCAAAAGCTCCTTGAAGCGCTCTCATGTGTCATACAGAGTCTCCGAGTCGATTTGCATAAATGACGCAATATCCGTGCGCAATTTAGCAGTCTTTGAAGGCGGGAAATATTTATTGAGAAATTTTTCCGCCATTTCGGCCCATGTAGTGATGGACCCCCTAGGTAGGGAGCCCATCCACTGCTTGGCCTTAGACCGCAAAGAAAAAGGAAAAAGACACAATCGAATGGCGTCATCGGTGACGCCATTGATTTTAAAAGTATCATAAATTTCAAGAAAGTAAGAAATATGCGAATTTGGATCTTCGTCCGGTTGACCATCGAAGGTCACCGATTGTTGCACCATTTGTATGATGCTGGACTTGATCTCAAAATTATTGTTCGCCACCGTGGGGCGAACAATACTCGACTGTGTGCCTTCCAAATTCGGCCGCGCATAAAAGGACATGGTCCGTTGCGCGTCCTCATTAGTATTTGGCTCGTTAAGATTAGGAGGATTAAGATTATGATCCATATTCGTTGTGTTAGTGTCCCCGATCGACTCTTCGAATTCTACTTGATTTTCCTGATCATGAGAACGGCGGTGCTTCAAAAAGGTTCGCTCGATCTCTGGATCAAAAGGAATAATCGAAGTGCTACCTCGGGCCATACACTAAAAAGAGAAGAAAGGGAAAAATTGATTTTTTTTTTCATTTTGAAAGTTAGAAAAAACAAAATAAAATAAAAAGAAGCATGATAAAATTAATAGCAATCCTCTTTTCAAAATATCTACGCAAGGTCCCCGGCAACGGCACCAAAAACTTGATATAGAAATCTCGTGTTTTGAAATTAAGCGAAAGTTTGAAGATTTTCTCCAAAACTATATCCGATTAAGGCAAGTGTACCTTATCGTCTATAGTATAGGATATTTAGAAATACCAAGGTCGTATTCCACGGGGCACGTTGATTACTTCTACTTCAAGGAAAATCACCATTATCTTATCGAACAAATTTTTAGGGTTGTTTTACTTAACTAAAAAAAAGACAAATTGCAAGCTAAATGAAAAGATTAAACATTGCATGAAAGGAAAGAAAAATTAACATTGCATAAAAAAGAAATTACTAAGGAGAAAGAAAACATGAAAGAGAGCAGCCTTAATTTTATTGAAAACCAAAACAATTACAAGCTTAAAAAGAGATTACAAAGCTAGGAAATTAAGGCTACAAGCTTTAATTAACTAGTGCATGAAAGACATAAAAACAAGTACATTACATGAAAAAAGAGAACATGAAAGCTTAAGGAAAAACATGAACATGAACATGAAAAACTCACTAACAGCTCTAGCAGCACCTCCCCATCTCCAAAATTCTGAACCCTGGACTCAAGGATAGCCTCTGAATTTATAGCAAAAAATTTCAAGTTACACGCCCTTGGTCACGGGCGTGACCTAGGGTGTGTAAATATTACTGACATCGGATCCTACAGTGGCGTGGACTTTGCGTGACGGCGGGAGACATTCGGACATTGCACGCCCGTGTAACTTGGGTCACGGGCGTGACTTTGGACGGCTTCATTTAATGCAGCGTGGGCTTAAATTCGACGCGGCAGGGAGCAGGGATCACGCGGAAAGTCACGGGCGTGACTCTTTGGTCACGGGCGTGACTCATGTTGACTTCTCGACGGCAACTCCACGTCTCGACGGCAGCCCGCTGGGAAGATCTTTATGATTACACGCCCTTAGTCACGGGCGTGACCGAGGGCGTGGCAGCTCCTCGTCTCGATGGCAGCTCTTCTTCTCGACAGCAGCGCTGGGAGCATCTTTTCAGGCTTACACGCCCTTGGTCACGGGCGTGACCTGGAGGCATGTACTATGAAATTTGTCCAAAAACACCAGAAAATCTGCAAAACAAAAGTAAAACTACATTAGAATAGAATTTATAAAAGAAGTGATTTTTAAACTAAAATATAAATAATATTTGCAATTTTAAATTAAAACTAAACTAAATACTATAATTAAAATACGCATACATACTACTCATCAAGGCTTTGTTGGAAGTGGAATATCCTTAAAAATTTCCTTCATCAGCTTTTCTTTCAAATTTACCAAGGTGAGTTTTACCATTATTTATATGTAGCATGCTCCCAAAGATTCTAAAGTATGAAATATTTGGAATCTTCCCTCTTAGTAGTTCATGGAGAGTCCTTTCTTTAGTCTTATGGATTATGCTCCTATTCAAGACATAACATGCAGTGCTGACTGCTTCAATCCAGAAATACATAGGTAAATCACCTTCATCAAGCAAAGTCCTACCTATTTCAATTAATGTTCTTTTCTTTCTCTCAGCAACTCCATTTTGTTGTGGAGTTCTTGGAGCTAAAAAGTAAATCTTGGTTCCTTCACTTTCACAGAACTCATTCATCCTATGAGACTTAAACTCAGTACTATGATCACTTCTGATAAAAAAAACTAAAGTATTCAGTTCATTTTGGATTTGTTTAATGAACTTTGTGAGAGCTTTGAAGGTATCAGGCTTAGATTTCAAGAAGAACACCTAAGTGTATCTTGAGAAGTCATCCATAATCATTATATAGTAAGATTTTCCTCCTAAACCGTTGACAACTATTGGTCTAAATAGAACCATGTGGATCAAGTAAAGGATCCTTGGGGAACTTTCAATGAGCTTATTTCTGAAACTGACCTTCGTTTGGTTTCCCAATTGGAAAGCTTTACAAGTTTTTTTCTTTTACATATTTAGAACTAGGCAGTCCTCTTACAAAATTCATTTTAGCTAGTTTAACAATGATTTTCATATGTAGATGTGTAAGTCTTCTATTGTAACACCTCAGGCTTCGCTCAAGCTACTTCTCGAGAAACAACTATTTCTCGAGAAAGGCAGGGTCAAGTTACTTCTCGAGAAACACCTATTTCTCAAGAAGTCAAGGCTCAAGCTACTTCTCGAGAAACAGCTATTTCTCGAGAAGTGAAGGCTCAAGCTACTTCTCGAGAAACAGCTATTTCTCGAGAAGTGAAGGCTAAAGCTACTTCTCGAGAAACAGCTATTTCTCGAGAAGTGAAGGCAGGGAGTTCGACGAAGAGAGAGATCGAGATCGTCGGGCCGCTGAGTTGACTCCGTTCGTCGAATGGAGTTCGACGAAGGGAGTTCGTCGAACGAAGTTCGGAACCGTTGGGACGTTGAGTTGGCTCCGTTCGTCGAACGGAGTTCGACGAAGGGGGTTCATCACAGAGAGTTCGATGAAGGGAGTTTGTAGAACAAAGTTCGGAACCGCTGGGAGGTTGAGCTGGCATTGTTCGTCGAATGGAGTTCGACGAAGTCAGTTCGTCGAACGGAGTTCGACGAAGAGTTCGACGAAGGGAGTTCGTCGAACGGAGTTGGACGAAGAGTTCGATGAAGGGAGTTCGTCGAACAAAGTTCGATGAAGAGTTCGACGAAGGGAGTTCGTCGAAGGGAGTTCGACGAACGCGGGCGTTAACTGGCGGAACCTGTTCCGTAAGTAGCTTTTCCTGGGCATTCGATCTGTTTGGATCTTGATCTTGCGGTCTAGATAAGTGTGTACTAAGTTCTTATTTAGGGCAGAGAAGTTCTTTTCTCTTTTCAAGAAGTCCTTTGTGCTTTTGGAGGCGTAGAAGAGACGAAGGGTTTGGAGGAAGAGGAAGGCTAGATCCACCATTGTTGGAGCACCTGAGCTCCGTTCGCCGATCCGAGACCAGATTCGTGGAGAGGACTAGAAGGCGCTTCTTTCTATCCGTGCCTTTCAACCGATCCATGGCGAGGAAGAGAACTCTTAGGGTAACAACATCTCTCGTCCCGGTTTTAGGATGTGTGCATGGCATCTATGCTTTTACTTTCTCTTTTCTGAAATTTATGGCACCAGATCTCTCAAATGAGAGGGATTTAGGTCGCCTTGGTTCAAGAAGAACCATCGGGTTGATTGAGTCCATACCTTACATGATTTTGCACTATAGATCCGCTCCGTTAGTGGATTAGGCATTTTGTGTGAAGCTAAAATCGTGATCGGTGGTCCGATTCGGTGATGTTGCTTAACGTGCATTTTAGGGATTTTGCTATAAATCCGATGACGGCGAAAACGTCGTATGTGTTGCCCTTATGTTCATGTGAGAATGAACGTTGGTTTGGAAAGGGTAATTGTGATGTGTATGTGAAGGCGTGATTAGTCTTTGTGGTCGGCTGGCTTGCCCGTGATTGCTTGGATTCATGTGGGGAGAGTGTCCCGACAAGACAAGTCCCCTTTTGGGCTAACTGACAAGAACAAGTATGCTGGTGCGTCCGTTGGCAAGATGATCCATGTAATGGGTGAGGTCCCAGTTGAGTTTTTGGCTTTTGGTTTAGTCATTGAGGCGAGAACAAGTATGCTGATGCGCCCGTTGGCAAGATAAGCCATGTAAGGGGTGAGATCTCAGTGGATTTCTTGGCCTTGGGCTTGCACGCCCGTGGGGGAATGATAAGCACCCTTGGTTTGTTATGAAATGTTGATGTGTGTTGTTATGTTAGAAGCATACACGCCATAGGGTGCCTTGGGTGAAACCAAGGTTTGCATTCATGCTGTATTGCTAGATCCCCTTACTTTTATTGCTCATAGAAACGTGGATGATGCCTGTGACACTCATGCCTGTCATGTTTATGTTAATACTGTTTATTACATTTGCATACGAAGTGTTGACTTGCAGGGTGATGTAGTTCCCCGGGGTCCGCTAGGACGGCCGGGAGGAGGGGTGTTGTTACACCGTTGTTGGTCAGCCAAAAATGGCCCTCGTTATACCGCTCTTTGTGATTTGGATGCAAGGTAAGGATCGCAGGCTGGACCTAGCTCGCCGGCTAGAAAGGACTAAGCTTCATGAAGTGCTCTTTTCATTCTTTCTCGTTTGATTTTATGTCTTTACCTGTTCTGGCTTGCGTGCCGAGGTAGCTTAGGATTGTGATGATCTGTTGGACATTTATATGCCCTGTTTTGACTTGAGTAGGAGTTTTGTAAGGCCTTGAGGCCGTAGTACTCTTATGTAGATGTGGACGACTTCTGTGGTTTATTTTATTGTTTCCGCTGTGTTGGTTCTGAGTTTTGAGATGGCTAGATCTATAACACTTTTTAATACTAATGCTGTGGCGATTATATGCTGTGGGGTCCCGGCCGGACCTATATTATATAGTCATTGCAGGGGAGGTGTTACAATTTGGTATCAAAGCTAGGTTTGCGTTCTTGTTGAGGTTTAGCGTGTTCGGATCGCGTTAAGAGGTTGTCCACATAGGAGTACTTTATGAGACCATTAGTGTCCTTGCATTCGAGTCTTGCGAATAGAGTTTGATTTGTTTTTCCTTGTTTATGCTAGGATGGTGGCGACGATGCGGGGATGTAGAGGCGTCAAGAGGAGTCGTCAGCAAGCAGTGCAATGGCCCCAACCCTTGTGAATATGGGTGTGTCCCCGGCAGACTTTTGTCGTATGCTAGCAGAGGCAATGGTAGCGGCTCAAGCTGCGGCAATGCCACAGATTGCGACGCCTGTTGTGCAGGTTGCGACTCCTGTTACTCCAGTCACTGTGACACCAGAGGTGGGAGTAAGGAAGGTAGAGTCGTTAGACAAGAGAGCGGTTGGGCAAGGCGATCGTCAGATGAAGTACTATCTGAGTTTCCATCCTCCGATGTTCAAAGGAGTTGGCACTCCGACAGAAGCCGAGGATTGGTTGGCGAGAATTCAGGAACTCCTGAAAGCGGCAGAGACCCCAGAGGACAAGCAGTCCCAGTTCGCAGCGTTTATGTTAGAAGGCGACGCCAAGCTGTGGTGGGTGAATCATAGCGGTCGTTATTTCCCTGGACGTGCCCCGTCCATGGAAGAGTTCGGGAATGCCTTCCTGAAGCGCTATATCCCCTCTTCGACGAGGTTATCCCTTCAACGACAGTTCTTGCACTTGGTGCAGCGCGTGAAGACGGTAGACAAGTACTTGCAGGAGTTTACTCAGTTGGGTCGTTACGCGGGAACAGCCATGGCAGACGATGAGGAGAGGGATAATCTCTTCTATCATGGTCTGAGAGAGAATTTAAGGCAACCTCTGATAGCCTTAAAGAATGCGGGGTTCAATGAGTTAGTTGAAGCTGCTCGAACTTTGGAGAACGATATGGAGCGAACCCTGCGCCGCAAGGGCTTGGCGGCAAAGCAGGGAGAAAGTAAGCTATCTCAGTCTCAGGGGAAGTCTGAGAGAAATTGGTGGAAGAAAAAGCCCCGTCCTTTTAGGACTGGCGAGAGGAGCGGTGCGGCTTCTGGAGAGTTCCGTTCCAAGGGGCCAGTGACATGCTACAAGTGTGGCAAAGTGGGCCACATAGCTCGGGTCTGTTTCGAGAGTGGATTTGAGCCAGAGCAGAGGCAGGAGCAGTCGGTGCGTTCCGGTCCTAGTGTTGGGGAGAAAGGGAAGGCGGTGGAGTCTAGTGCTTCCCGTTTCCCTCCTGTGCAGCCTAGAGCGTACAACCTCGGGCAGCAGGAAGCGATTCGACAACCTGACGTAGTGACAGGTACGAAAGTTTAGAATTCGTTATATTCGTGATAGGCTTCGTGCTAGTGTCTGGTTTCCCCTCTAGAGTGTTGTTTGACACGGGAGCATCACACTCTTTTCTCGCGGAAAGCTTTATCCGGAGGATCGGTGTTGAGACTGTTGAGGCATAGGCGGAGCTTAGTGTGCGCATGCCGAATGGGTCTTTTATGACCACTGGAAGGAAAGGACGCATTGTGCTGAGGATTTGTGAGTGTGATTTCGAGTTGGTAGCAGCAATTCTACCACTAGCCGAATTTGACATCATCCTAGGGATGGACTGACTTGCAGAGCAGCGAGCTAGTATTGACTGCCTGTTGAAGGTGGTGACCTTAAGGAGTGAAGGAAGAGCGAAGGTCAAGTTCGAGGGCCTATGCGGAGTGGCCTTCTCCCTGATTTCTGTCGTGCAAATGGTGCGTGCGGTGAATCAAGGAGGTGAGGCATTTGTCACTTTGTTGGAGACTCACTTCACACAGTTGGCGATCGGAGAAGTGCTAGTGGTGGAGGAATTCGAGGATGTGTTCCCTGAGGAGCTTCCGGGAGTGCCTCCTCAGCGTGAAATTAACTTTTCAATTGAGTTGGTGTCGGATGCGAGGCCGGTGTCGCGTCCTCCGTTTAGGATGGCACCGAAGGAACTGGCTGAGTTAAAGGTGCAGTTGCAAGAGTTGCTCGAGCAGGGGTACATTTGGACCAGCTCCTCACCATGGAGTGCGCCGGTGTTGTTCGTTAAGAAGAAGGACGGTAGTATGCGGCTGTGCATAGACTATCGCGAGTTGAATAAGTTGACCATCAAGAATAAGTACCCGATTCCGCGAATCGATGATTTGTTCGATCAGCTTGTGGGGTCGACGGTGTTCTCCAAGTTGGACTTGAAGTCGGGTTACTATCAGTTAAGGATCCGAGAAGAGTATATTCCCAAGACGGCGTTTGGGATGAGATATGGTCACTTTGAGTTCTCGGTGATGCCGTTCAGTTTGACGAACGCGCCATCAGTGTTCATCGATTTAATGAACTGAGTGTTTCGACGATACCTGGATTCTTTCGTGGTGGTGTTCATTGACGACATCTTAGTGTATTCGAAGTCGAAGGCGGAGCACGAGTCTCATCTGAGATTAGTGTTGCAGACGTTGAGGGAGAACCAGCTTTATACGAAGTTCTCAAAGTGCGAGTTCTGGATCGGGAAAGTGGCATTCTTGGGCCACGTGATTAGTGGAGATGGGGTGGCGGTGGATCCTGCGAAGATTGAAGCCATTAGAGATTGGCCTGTACTGAGAACTGTGGCGGAAGTCTTGAGTTTCCTTGGACTAGCCGGTTATTACAGAAGGTTCGTTGAGAACTTTTTGCGGGTGGCTTTGCCCCACACCACTCTTACCCGTAAGGACCAGAAGTTTGTGTGGACGCCGAAGTGTGCCCGTGTGTTCGAGACCTTGAAGGAAAGATTGATGTCTGCTCCAATCCTAAGTCTTCCTAGTGGGACTGAGGGATTCCAAATTTTCAGCGACGCGTCAGGGTGCGGTTTGGGTTGCGTGCTTGTGCAGCATGGCAACGTGATATCTTATGGGTCAAGCCAGCTAAAGCCTCATGGGAGAAATTACCCCGTCCACGACTTGGAGTTGGCGGCGGTAATTTTTGTGTTGAAGTTGTGGCGACATTACGTGTATGGTGCGAAGGTTGAAATCTTCACGGACCACAAGAGCTTGAGGTATCTTTTAGATCAGAAGGATCTTAATATGAGACAGCGTAGGTGGGTCGAGTTCCTTGGGGACTACGACGTAGCTATTCAGTATACGCCAGGAAAGGCCAATGTGGTGGCTGACGCCTTGATTAGGAAGTACTCTGGTCAAGGAAATTGGATTGAAGCCCATGACGAGCGTTTGGTGCGAGAGTTTGACTCTCTTGGCTTTGTGTGTGTGTCTAATGGTGAGTCAAGCGCAGCTCGGCTGAACTGGATCGAGATGCAGTGTGATCTAGTAGATCGAATTCAAGAGGCAACTAGTGCAGACGAACAGTGTCAGCGGTTGGCATTGGAAGCTCAACAAAGTGAAGGCAGTGCGTTGGAGATGGTCAGTGGACTTTTAAAGAGAAATGGAAGGGTGTTTGTCCCTCGTTTTGGCAAGCTCCGTGAGGAGTTGATGTTTGAGGCTCACTTCACGAAGTACTCCATTCATCCAGGAAGTATGAAGATGTACTTGGATTTGAAGAAATCCTTTTGGTGGCCTGGGATGAAGCGGGATGTAGCTTTGTATGTGAGCCGGTGTCAGACGTGCGCCTTAGTGAAGGCGGAATGCCAAAGGCCGGGTGGATTCTTGAAACCTCTTCCTATCCCCGAATGGAAGTTCGACGACATCTCCATGGATTTTGTGCATGGTTTACCTCGATCGCGGCAAGGTAACGATGCGGTTTGGGTGATTGTGGATCGCCTGACCAAGGTAGCCCACTTCATTCCAAATCGGAAGGACGATAGAGTGGAGAAGCTCGTGGAGATTTATGTTCGAAACATTGTGCGGTTGCACGGAATTCCAAAGAGCAGCATTAGTGATCGCGATGGACGTTTCACGTCCAAGGACTGGAGGTTAGTGCAATGAAGTTTGGGCACAAAATTGAAGTTTAGTACCGTGTTCCATCCGCAGACCGATGGCCAAACGGAGATAACGAATCGTACGATGGAGGACATGCTGAGAATGTGTGCTCTCGATTTCGGCAAAAGTTGGGAAGACCACCTCTTCAAGGTGGAGTTTGCCTACAACAATTGTTTTCAGGTGAGTATCAAAATGGTGCCATACGAGGCTTTGTATGGAAGGCGGTGTCGAACGCCGATGTCTTGGATAGAGGCGAGAGACACCCAGTTGTTAGGAAAAGAAGTGGTGGCAGACGCTTGTGAGTTGGTGCGAACGATCCAGGAGCGCATGAAGGTGGCTCAGGATCGGCAGGAAAAGTATTTTAATGCGCGCCACTGAAATGTGGAGTTTGCGGTGGGCGACATGGTCTACTTAAAGATCAAGCCGTTCAAAGGCGTTTCACGAATTCGATGACACAAGAAATTGAGTCCAAGATATTTGGGTCTGTTTAAGGTTACAGAGCGCATAGGCGAAGCGGCCTATCAGTTGGCGTTATCCGTAGAGCTAAGCGGATTACATGATGTATTTCATGTTTCGGTGCTGAGGAAAGCATTGGAGGGGCCGGAGGATGTGGTTGAGTCTTCGATAGTTCCTGTAACCAAAGATCTGAGGATGATAGTTCGTTCGGTTTGCGTGGAGGATTCTGAAGTCCGGTGGTTGCGGAACAAAGAGGTCAAGCTGGTGAAAGTGTGTTGGGATAATTGCGGATGAGACGAGTTCTCGTGGGAGCAAGAGCAAACAATGCGGGATAACTTTCCAGAACTATTCGTTTCAGGTAGGTGTATTAGTTGTGCTTTTGTAAACGTTTTAAATTTCGAGGATGAAATTCTTTTAAGGGGGGTGGATTTGTAACACCCCAGTCTTCGCTCAAGCAACTTCTCGAGAAACAACTATTTCTCGAGAAAGGCAGGGTCAAGCTACTTCTCGAGAAACAACTATTTCTCGAGAAGTGAAGGCTCAAGGTACTTCTTGAGAAACAACTATTTCTCGAGAAGTGAAGGCTCAAGCTACTTCTCGAGAAACAGCTATTTCTCGAGAAGTGAAGGCTAAAGCTACTTCTCGAGAAACAGTTATTTCTCGAGAAGTGAAGGCAGGTAGTTCGACAAAGACATAGATTGAAATCGTCGGGCCGCTGAATTGGCTCCGTTCGTCGAACGGAGTTCGATGAAGGGGGTTCGTCACAGAGAGTTCGACGAAGGGAGTTCGTCAAACGAAGTTCGGAACCGCTGGGACGTTGAGTTGGCTCTGTTCGTCGAACGGAGTTCGACGAAGGGGGTTCGTCACAGAGAGTTCGATGAAGGGAGTTCGTCGAACGAAGTTCCGAACCGCTGGGACGTTGAGCTAGCTTTGTTCGTCGAACGGAGTTCGACGAAGATTCCGACAAAGGGAGTTCGTCGAACGGAGTTCGACTAAGAGTTCGACGAAGGGAGTTCGTCGAACGGAGTTCGATAAAGAGTTCGACGAAGGGAGTTCGTCGAACGGAGTTCGACAAAGAGTTCAACGAAGGGAGTTCGTCGAAGGGAGTTCGACGAACGCGGACGTTAACTGGCGGAACTTGTTCCGTAAGTAGCTTTTCCCGGGCGTCCGATCTGTTTGGATCTTGATCTTACGGTCTAGATAAGTGCGTCCTAAGTTTTTATTTAGGGCAGAGAAGTTCTTTTCTCTTTTCGGGAAGTCCTTTGTGCTTTTGGAGGCGTAGAAGAGAGGAAGGGTTTGGAGGAAGAGGAAGGCTAGATCCACCATTGTTGGAGCACCGGAGCTCCGTTCACCGATCCGAGATCAGATCCGTGGAGAGGACTAGAATGCGCTTCTTTCTATCCGTGCCTTTCAACCGATCCATGGCGAGGAAGAGAACTCTTAGGGTAACAACATCTCTCCTCCCGGTTTTAGGATGCATGCATGGCATCTATGCTTTTACTTTCTCTTTTCTGAAATTTATGGCACCAGATCTCTCAAATGAGAGGGGTTTGGGTGGCCTTGGTTCAAGAAGAACCATCGGGTTGATTGATTCCGTCCCCGGCATGATTTTGCACTAGAGATCTGCTCCGTTAGTGGATTAGGCATTTTGTGTGAAGCCGAAATCGCGATCGATGGTCCGATTCGGTGATGTTGCTTAACGTGCATTTTAGGGATTTTGCTAGAAATCCGATGACGACAAAAACATCGTATGTGTTGCCCTTATGTTCGTGTGAGAATGAACGTTGGTTTGGAAAGGGTAATTGTGATGTGTATGTGAAGGCGTGGTTTGTCTTTGTGGTCGGCTCGCTAGCCCGTGAATGCTTGGATTCATGTGGGGAGAGTGTCCCGGCAAGACAAGTCCCCTTCTGGGCTAACTGACAAGAACAAGTATGCTGGTGCGCCCGTTGGCAAGATGAGCCCTGTAAGGGGTGAGGTCCCAGTGGAGTTCTTGGCTTTTGGTTTAGTGATTGAGGCGAGAACAAGTATGCTGATGCGCCCGTTGGCAAGATGAGTCATGTAAGGGGTGAGGTCTCAATGGAGTTCTTGGCCTTGGGCTTGCAAGCCCGTGGGGGAATGATAAGTACCCTTGGTTTGTTATGAAATGTTGATGTTTGTTGTTATGTTAGAAGCATACACGCCATAGGGTGCCTTGGGTGAAACCCAGGTTTGCATACATGCTGCATTGCTAGATCCCCTTACTTTTATTGCTCAACATAGAAACGTGGATGATGCTTGTGACACTCATGCCTGTCATGTTTTTGTTAATACTATTTATTACACTTGCATACGACGACCGGGAGGAGGGGTGTTGTTACACCGTTGTTGGTCAGCCAAAGATGACCCTCGTTATACCGCTCTTTGGGATTTGGATGCAGGGCAAGGATCGCAGGCTGGACCTAGCTCGCCGACCAGAAAGGCCTAAGCTTCATGAAGTGCTATTTTCATGCTTTCTCATTTGATTTGATGTCTTTACCTGTTCCGGTTTGCATGCCGAGGTAGCTTAGGATTGTGATGATCTGTTGGACATTTATATGACCTGTTTTGACTTGAGTAGGAGTTTTGTAAGGCCTTAAGGCCATAGTACTCTTATGTAGATGTGGACGACTTCTGTGGTTTATTTTATTGTTTCCGCTGCGTTGATTCTGAGTTTTGAGATGGTTAGATCAATATCACTTTTTAATACTAAAGTTATGGCGATTATATGCTGTTGGGTCCCGGTCAGACCTATATTATATAGTCATTGCAGGGGAGGTGTTACATCTATGTCCTAATTCAAATTTTGAAATACAAGAATTAAATATACATATTTCAGATTTGTTGGAAAAGAAATCTACCAGATACACATACATTTTCTTTGATATAGTAATGATACTTGTTTCATTGTTGATAATTAGGCATGTGTCTTATGTGAACACTACCTTATAATTCATGTCACACAACTTACTGATGCTTATCAGGTTGTGCTTTAGGCTTTCAACATCGGCTACTTTGGTGATGGTTAGTGCGTCTGCATGAATCATGTAAGACCCCCCCCCCCCCCCCCCTCCCCGGAACACAAGACACAGCTGAGGGAAGTCTTATGCCCAGGACATCCGCCTTGCGAAAGCGCCAGCACACGAGCTGGCCTCCCCCACGAGACGCCTATCCTGCCGGCCGAACCAACTAAACAGCGCCAACCCATCAATCAAGAAAAAGTAAGAAGCCACATATCATATCCACATAAGTAAGTGTCCAAAAATACAGAACAAGAAGCTCCGTGAGCTCCTGCACAAGTATCAGAGTAACAAACTAGATGCCTCAAGGGCTACATCACAAAACTGCGCTCACATTTGTCACCGATGGTAGTGAGGGTATCGTGGACTCCGGCCCTGTCGTCCTGACCTGACTATCCTCCTCCAGCGCCGTGCTATGCTGCCCCAGGGTGCGCTCCTAAAAAGAGGGGTGCAACAACTGTTAATCATAAAGACTAAGTGGCTTCACATCCTCTCCCCCGACAACTCCAAGGCACCGGGTGGAAGGGAAGAAAGAAGAGATGCAATATAATCAGTAGTAGCAAAAACAGGTGACAGGTAATGATATAAACTGTAAGAGAAGTGCATCTAACAAGTAGTGATAAGTCTAAGCAGCAAGAGTAACAGTAATGATATGTATAAGCGGCACATTTAACAAGTTGAGCTAAGTATAAGCAGCAAGACTAGCAAGTAGAGATAAGTATAAGCAGCAAGCAGTTCATATCGTACCTTAACTTATATGAATGCTCATACAAACTTATAAGTTAAGGTTTCCAATTTGGAACCCATCATATAAAGGAGCCCATACTAATTTATATGATGGACCCGATGCGGTGCGATGCTATGATTATGAAGGATGAATGCAATGCAATGCAATGAAGGATGAATGCAATGCAATGATTATGTTATGATGAACTCACCCATGCAATTCTGCTATGTCGACATAGACCTTTAGTTCTCGCTTTTCGAGAGGTAGCTAACCACTCAGGCATCTCCCGTCGTGGCCAGACGGAGATAGTGGAACGAGCTCCTCCACTACTAGGAGGGTATGAACACTACCAGTCCTAGGCCTCTGTACGCCTCGACGCTAAGAACACACAGCGAAGACCCTGCGTACTGCTCGACGATAAGAACACACAGCAGAGCCTCAAGGACACGGAAGGGGACTAGGGTAGGTGAGCACCAAGAGTCCAACCCAACCGGTCTAGAGTCTAACTGCCGGCTTCTGTCGGTGTCACGACTAGCAAGCCCGTAGACCCGCCACAAGTGGTCCCCCAACCAAAAGTAATCCTCCAACCAGTGATACTCCTCCAACCACAAGTACTGCTCCAACAGTGTCATCATTTATATTCACCAAAGCTATTTACGACACCATAAATTTATAACATAATATTTAATTATGGATTCAATTCAAAGCCAAGCCACTGGACTTCCACCATCGGTCATAATTAATGCCGGAATCATTTCCTCGTGCGTTTTGACAGTAAATCATAAATTTCCTTCCCCGCCTCTCATAATATATCTTAATTTACAATTAATAGCATTTTGCATTTATAGAACTCCAAACCAAACCAATCCAGAATTTTGCTAACCAACAAGAGGAAATACCACATATATCCCCAAAATTTAACATAGCTAGCAATGTTATAAAGTGAAAACTTCTTAACAAGAGGCTATCATCTCATTCATCACACAAACTTATAAGTTAACATCCCTAAATAATCAGAGGGCTAATTCATCTCATTTGTCACACAAATATATAATTAACATCCCTAAATAATTATTCCCCTCACTCTCCCTCAACGACCATAGGTTTGCCCCAAATCAAATCCCATCTCTTCTTCTTGAAGAGAAGAAATGACTCCTAAAACCTCGCAGCGAACGATGCCCTAAATTTTGAGGTTCCGGCTTGGTCTTCCTCAGGAATCTCCATTAAAGCTCACACGAGAAGCTCTCTTGAGCCTTCATCTCGCCTATTGTGATCTAAGACGCTAGCACCAAGGGAGAGGGGATGAAGTCACCTGATTTCCGGCCGACGTTCGCGATTGCCTCTTCCGCGTCATGGCGGCAGTCGGCCACGCTAAAATCTCCTTCCTAACTTCCCTACTTCCCATGCCATGCGTTGGAACCCCAAAATTTGGTGTCAGCCCCCTATTGGACAAAAACTCCACTGATTGCTCAAAAAAATAATAATAAATAAGCATACAAAGCTTTCACGTCACAGGAAGAAATAAGCATTGCGCTCAGCTTTCAGCTTCCCATTCGACGATCGTCGAACGGGAGCAGCTAGGCGAACGCTTCCCGTTCGTCGATCGACGAACGGGAGCTGCTTTAGCTGAGCGCTTCCCGTTCGACGAATTCGACGAATTCGTCGAACGGGAGCAGCTAGCCGAATGTTTTTCCGAAGCAAATAACTAATAGCAGAATTATAAGGATAAGCAGAATTTAACAAATAGCTAAATAGCTAAGCATTGGAACTAGCCAATAATAACAAGGAAATTTGGCATAAAACACCCAAATCAATTTGGAATCACTAGAAATTGTTTCAAGATTAATAGAATCAATATCTGCTCCTAGTCAAAATGTCTTCGAGAGCTCTATCGCGAATTGGGATGTTACAAATCACACCTTAACTTTTAGTTTGACTATGACTTGAGTATCCAAAGACCTGCTTTGGGTCAGTCCTTAATTTGATTCATATTCCTCCAACAAGTTCTTATCTCCAGTCATATGTTTGGAGCATCCACTATCTAGGTACCACTGCTGAGGTGTGGTAGACCTGGACTGATCCTACAAAATAATAACTTATTAGGGGGAACACAATATGACTTGGGTTCATAGTTCTGCTGATAAGATTGATGTAACCAGTAGTTTGGTTGAATATGAAATGTGTCACTATTTGAGGTTGCTGATTTATTATGCCAGCAATCATTCATGAAATGTTCTACAGTATGCAAGTAATAGCATTCAAATCTATTGTATGCCCCTTTTCTCTTTATAAAAATGGGTTGATTTGAATATGAATTACTTTTATTAATTAAGAGGGACAATTTTCTCTAATAGGTATGTGTTGAGTAGAATTCCATGCATATTGTGTTGTGCATCGATTAGTATTTGACGCATATTCAGTCACATGTCGATTAGTATTCGACGTTCGTTGAATATTATTTAGAGCAAAATTATGTATTCTTTTCTTCATCACAGGAGGCTCGCATAAAATTTCGTTTTGTGAAGGAGTGTTTTTGGCTTCCTTTTGTGATTTCTTTTTCTTCTATTTTTGTTATTACTTTATTTTTATTTTTAGAAGTAGAAGTAACATTTGTATAGTTAATTTGTGTCTTCCCCTTTTCACTTACAAAAGCAACATGATTATTCCATGTTGGAATATTATTGGAATCCTTTTCTGTACAACACATAGGCCTAAGTTTTTAAATATGATAGACAAATTTTCAGAGATGAATTTAAGTTGCTTACTCCTACCATTGAGGCTATCCTCAAATTGCTTTGATTTAACTATTTCTTCTTTCAATCTCTTATTCTCACTATTTATTATATTAGTCTCTTTTTAGACATACATTCTAAACTCTAAGTTGATATATATCATTTTCAAGTTTATTTACAGATAAAACAATTTCTTTTAACATATTGTTTTCATTTTGAAGAGATGAGTTTTTTTTCTATAAGTATTTTGATTTTTCTTTCTGCATCTAATTGATCTTTGTAGAATCCCTCAAATGCATCATTAAATTTATCTGATGTAAAATAAAAAAATATATAAATTTATTACCTCATCTTCCTGAACTTGACGATTTAATGTCATTAGGCATTTGTTCTCACTTTCTTCACCTTCACTATCTGAACTTGAAATAGACTCAGATTCTGCCTCACTCCAGGTTTCAGTAATGAAGCCTTTCTCTTTCTTCTTTTCTTTCCTTCAAGAGTCATTTTTAACTATATACTTCTTTTGTAAGATTTTTCTTTGCTATTTTCTGGGCACTCTGGAGAAATATTTCCAACTTTCCTATAGATTTATCAGATAATCTCATTAGATGGAGTTTTATCATACATTGACTTACTTATGGTGGCGATACTCCTTTTTCTGAAATCTTCAGTCTTGATCCACTTTCTGAATCTTTTGACCACTAAGCTGATTAGCTTATTATCAAGAGTCGAGCCTTCATCAACAGCAGCCTTTAGACCTATAAACTTTTCTTTTGGATAGACATAGTATTCTCCTTT
Source organism: Dactylorhiza incarnata (assembly GCA_033032865.1). Classification (NCBI taxonomy): domain Eukaryota; kingdom Viridiplantae; phylum Streptophyta; class Magnoliopsida; order Asparagales; family Orchidaceae; genus Dactylorhiza; species Dactylorhiza incarnata. The sequence goes on from JAWHQI010000001.1 coordinate 29,812,500, forward strand.
AACTCACATTCTCCTCTTATTTTGAGGAGCTTCTCATATGACTTCAACTTTCCTATGAGAGAATTTGTGGCGATCTTCTTGTGGTATCTAGTGTTGGATCGGTAGGCGCCCTTAGAGGGGGGTGGGGTGAATAAGGGTTTTACAATTTTTTCATATATTATGAATATCTTGAAATAATAAGTGATTAAGAAGGTGAGAAATCAAAAACCAGAAGCCACGAATGTCACCATGTGCGGGTGGAATCACCTCAACCTGTAGATTCCTGTCAAGCAAAAAGTCGGTCTTGGGGACCCTTGGAGAAGCATTAGACAAAGAAGGAGAAAATGCTACAACATCAAAAGACAACATACCTCCAATAGAACTCGAAGGAAAGAGCGTTCCAGTAATAAACTCACCCCCAACCCGTTAGAATATTTAGTGAAAATGATAAACAGAGAGGCAGACATTTCAAGTGGTGGAGAAAGATATGGTGTTGCATAAGAAACATGAAAAATAGGGGATATACCTCAATCAGTAAGTAACTTCAAATGATAAATGTTTTCTCCTAATATTTTTAAAATTCGAGAAGGTCCAGCTCTCTGAATCGCTAATTTCTCTAAAGAGCCCGAAGGCAACCATTCAGGGATGAGAGGCACCACGTCCAAATCATCAATTTCAAAGCGAGATGCCCTTCTATGTATGTTAGCATTAAGTTGATAAGATGAATATTGTGTGGCTAACGATTCATTAATGTGCATAGGTAAAATATGAACATGAGAGGCAAAGTCTTGGGCTAATTGACTTGACTTAAATGATGGAGGTAACAGAATCAAATCAAGTGGCACCGGTGTCTTATATACATGCACGATTTCATTCGGCGCTAGACTGGTAAATCGATTTGGTGGTTCGTTAGAAACGCGTGGACATGTGAGATAGTCTTTAATTATTTTGTAAGTGAGAGCGTGCAAATGTGACCTAGAAAACATGTTCTCCACTAACATAGTAGTCTTATTAAAATCATCAAGAAAAGAGTCACGAACACACTCCTTACGCTCAAACAAACTTAGCGCGGTATTCAAAACGATTTGTTTGCCATGAAAGTTTAACGCATAAATAATAGTTTTTTCAACAATTGTCATATTAAGATCATAAAATCATGGACGTCCAAGCAACACATGGCAAGCGGCCATCAGATTCTCACAATACTTCGGACTAGTCATAACCAGTTCGTGTCCAATATTATAATCCGCCAATGGTATCAACGGTTTAGGAGGGAAGGTCGGTGAAATTGAATAGATCGGTCCCGGTAGAGAAATTAAATTGGATTGATTTTCCTTTAACGGTGGCAACCTCAAAACAAGTTCCTCCGGTTTTGCATCATCTAAGTCTTCCAAAAGTGTCTTTCCCTCGCTAGCCAAATCTTCCAATGCACTAGGAGCGCCGTCCGAATCAGAATCAATAGACAATTTTAAAACTGGATCAGAGGGGAGATCCTCATCCATATCAATGGGGTAACCTACCTCCTCATCATCGCTATGATCTTCTTGAATAATGACATCGCCGTCAACGGTCGGCGCAATCAACGACACTAACTCAGAATTTCCAGAAAAGTCAACAACTAGATCAGAACATTTTGGAGGAGACTTTACTAAGACCGAGGTCGCTGACGGAGCAGGGCACTCGACGGTATGGAGGTCAGACATGCCCCCCGCATCATGTATAACATTTGTGGGACGACCCTCACAGACCAGAATACTCTCACCGCGCGGGTTCATGGCATCCCTAACTGTGATGGCTACCGAGTTCGAGTCAGCGGACCGGAACGTGTCCTTATCTCTCAGGGATAAAGAGGGGGAAGGTCCTAAGATGGCCTTTCCCTTTTCAAACGAACGAGTCTTAGACTTGTGAGCTAGGTGCTTCTCAATTTCCAACGCGACGTTATAGCAGGTGTCTAGGTCAGTGTGACAGTAGCGGAGGAGTATACCTTGAATGTCGGGATTGAGCCTCCTACGAAACCGTGAGAGGGTGATCTTAGGCATCTCCATAATATCGCACCTAACCATCATGTCCTCAAAAAGGCCCATGTATTCTGCAACTGAACGATTCCTTTGTCTAAGGGAAACATACACGTCAGAGGTCATACTCGTAGTGAGGTGAGTGGCAATACGAGTCTAAGTGCACAAACATTCTAACTAGAAAATTTTATAAAATATTAATTTGTTCCAACCTAATTACTAGGGTAAGAAATTTTTTTTTTCTTACGAAAAAAATATGTAGAATTTCCAGAAATTTATTTTGGAATTTTTTTCGCAGAAAAATTAGGATTTTATGCCGCTATTTGCAGACCAGAATTTTGAACAGCCAAAATTGTATGAAAGATAATTTTGTTCCCGCTTAATATTTAGGATAATTAAAATATTTTTTTGTTTTGCTTGCTTAAAAAAAATATGGAGATTTTCCAGAAATTTGTTTTTTAATTTTTCGCTGAAAAATGGAAATTTTAGGCCGCTATTCGCATACCGATGAAATTTTTTTTTTTGAAAATTTTTTATCACGAATTTGTGTGACGAATGAGCGTGCCGGCGATTTAAGAGAAATTTTAGGAAGGTGCCAATTAAGAAATCGACACGAACATATCTCTGATACCAAATTTTATAATGTTATTTTTTATTATAACGCCTTCCCGGATCCAAATTTCTACGCGGACAATAGCGAATGCAGCCACAAGAATATTTTAGTTTATTCAAATTAACGCTAGCATACGGGTAGCCACACCGTTCGGGATCGAATAAGGGTATGAGCCAATATTCTTTCCGGCTCAAAAGGCCCGGTATCGGGTCCGACCAAGCGCGTGTTATACCAAAAGAGATCCACCCAAAAATTACAACTCAAAAATGGTAGCTCTCCCCCAACAAGAAAAAGGAGGTTCGCCAAGCCTCGCGAACTAAGACAAACTTATTAAGATAGTCACAAAAAAATCAAATTGAGGAAACCATGAGTTTTTTTATGCTATCAACTTCAACCCCAAGATTCCTCCACCACAAGATCTATCTAGAAATGAAATCACACACGGGTAGAAGTTTCATTACCCCGCTCGGAATCGTAGATCCGAGTTATTTTTGGATCCAAAAATATTGAGCGCTCTTTCCACGAGTCCACCGGAGATGAGTAAACGATGAGTAGCACGTCTGCCTTCTTCGTTTCACACCGGTTCCGCAATCCACCGCGACAAACTCCAAGTACCTTGCAAGAGATCTTCAAGTGGGAGAAAAGAGATGGGCGACCAAGAGAGGGGAAAGAGATTTGTACGTGAGAGGGAGAAAGAAGAGAGAGGGGCAGCTAGAGAGAGAGAGAGAGAGAGAGCCTAAGAAAGTAACGTGAGAGGGAGAAAAATCCTTTAGGATTTGCAAAAAAAAAATTTTCATTCAATGATAATCTCATTACAATATATGACCTATTTATAGGCTACGCCACTCAATCTTCTCCAAGATATAATTCTAAAAATTAGATGGCTCAAAAATAGTTCATCATGAATGCAGAATAAATTATGGCTACATGCAGCCCAAATCAAATAACCAAAATAAGGAAATATATAATCCTTAATTAAACAAAATAAACCTCACTAAATGCAGACCAAAATATAAATAAACATGATAATGCTAATTAATAATTATAATAGAATAATTATAATTATTATTTATCTAAATACAGACCAAAATAAAAATAAACATGATAATGATATTGAATAATTATAATTGAATAATTATAACTTAATATTCCTTGCGGCGATGACGTTCTTCAAAAGCGGCGGGGCGGTGATGGCGTGCACCATATTTGTCGTCGCGGCATCGACCATCATAATCTTGAAATGTGATGTTGAGGCGGCGATGACGTTGAAAGTAGTGCGTTCTTGCGCCGCGACACCGTAAGTATTTCGATGGCGAGGCCGCAAGATCTTCATCAAATGTGTCCAACGGTGGTAGCGTTTTCTTGCGGCGATGATGATGATAGTAGTGTGTTCTTGCGCCGCGACGCCGTAAGTATTTCGATGGCGAAGCCGCAAGATCTTCATCCAATGTGCCGGCTCCATCTTCATCTACATGTCGGGGGATGTCGCAGTAGCAATTAAGATTATGCAATAAGGTAAATCTAAACTATAGAACACGCATCCAAACGACACAAATGTTTTATAGAGGTTCTCCAAATCTGAATACGTCATCTCTTCAACCACTCGGTAGGAATTCACTAAACAATGTCGAGCCGTTTTATAAGGAGACTCTTAGAACAAGTACTGAATTTTTTGACAAAGAGATTCTTAGAACCACTAAATCCTTTAAAGAGGGATTCATAAAATTATATCTCTGAATCTTTTAAAGAGGGATTCTTAAAACTCTATCAATGAATCTTTTGAAAAGCGATTCTTAAAACTCCATCTCTGAATCCTTTAAAGAGAGATTCTTAAAACTATTTTGAATGAATAGATGTAACATGCTTTTTCACAATGAGATTCTTTCTTCGACAGACTCTGAAAGAATCTTTGAATTTGATAATCTATGTGGATATTGATATTTCTTTTATCAAATGTTCTTGATGAGAGGAAGAAGACAGAACAACAATCATCACTTTCTTTTCTTTTCTTGGGGTGTGTATTAGGTTAGCCCTTTTCAGATTGAGAGAGGGGAAGAGATAAAGATATGAGACACAGAGAGAAGATGAGTATTTCTTGGATTGTGAGAGAAGAAAAGATTCGATCAACTGCTCCCTTAATTTGAATCATCTGTATATATAGAACATCATCTGATTCAAGGTTATTTTTTTCTCTGTGATATGTTATAATCTCTTTCTTTAAGTGGAGCACCAAAGATTAGATTTGAATTGTAATCACGACCGAACCTGCTCAATGCCTTAACTGACATCCTTTGGAGAATTCGACGCAATTTTAGCAAACTGTTGATTACTTCTCTACGTATGTTGATTTCTATGTCTATAGAAAATCGACGTAAGCTGAATTCTCTTATTCTGAATATCGACTTCTTCTGTAAAGCTTTCAGAGAACTCAACATAAGATATCTTACCTCTTCAACGTACGTCAAATACTTCTCGACGGGCGTAGCTTTCTCTCAATGTTTTCCGTAGCCTTTTTAGCCTTCAATACTGACAGCTTTTCTTGCTTACACTTATTACATTTATAGCTTTTCAATACATTCATAAGACATTCATACATAACTTATTTAATTTGATATACCAAATCAAAAAGTTTTTCCTAACAACCGCTCGAGCGTGCTATGGATGGAATGTTGAGGAGATGTCGTGAGTCATTATGTGTTACAACCCATGTATGGCAAGCAAAGCCCATGGCTATTGCTCTCCAGCATGCGCCTCGTGCTCCACTCTCCGTTGCACGCCCTCGCGCTCCGTTTTCCTATGCACGCACTCACACTCCACTCTCATGTGCACGCCCGCACCCTTCGCTCTCCTATAAACACCCCTCGTCTACTCTCTGGTGCGTTACCCCGTGCTCTGCTCTCCATGGCACACTAAGCTCTCTTGTACGTGCTCCGCTCTCCAGTGCACCCCCGCGCTCCGCCCTCCAGAGTGCTCTCCATACTTCAGTGTATGCTCATCTCTCCTGTGCGCACCCCCGTGCCCCGCACTCTAATGCGGGCTCTGATCTCCAATGTGATCCCTCCCGCTCTGCTCTCCGGTGCGCCCCTCGGGCTCCGCGCTCCACCCTCCAGTGCACGCTCTACTCTCTAGTACATGCCCCCACGCTCCACTCTCTAGTGCATGCCCCCACGCTCCGCTCTCCAGTGCATGCCCTCATGCTCCGCTCTCCAGTGCACGCCCCCGTGCTCCACTCTCAAGTTCGCACCCCCGCGATCCTCTCTCCAGAATGCGCTACACTCTCCAGAACACTCTCAGTTCTCTTGAACACGCTCCACTCTCCAGAACATGATCAATTTTCTGGAATGCGCTCTGCTCTACAGAGCGCGCTCCGCTCTGCAGACCGCGCTCTACTCTATAGAAATGCTCCATGTGTTGCTCCCCAAGGTGCGCCTTGCGCCGCTCTTTATTACGCATCATCGCGGGTCAATCTTCGGGATGCGTCCATGTACGTAGCTCTCAAAAGTGTGTCCCTAACACGCACACCAATCAAAAAATGTTTTGCTAACATTGTAAAAAGAGTTGTGGCGTGCAACCCTCACTAAACAGTTGTGTACTCTCATAATATTGCTAGTTGATTTCCTAAACTGGGTCAGGCCCCGTTATTTTTTCCTTTTTCGGGGTTTTCACTTAAAAACTACGCAGTCGACTCTAATTTGACTGTGTGCGCATTTGGTTGACTCCTGAGCTAAAACGAATCTAATCTATCGAACACAAGAAACATTGATAAATCTACAACAAATATATTTGCGAATCAAGCACACATTTACATGAATTTTCAATAATGTCGCATAATTAATTTTTTTAAAGAAGCACTTCATGGCAGAGCTAATACCAACCATTCTTATCATGGCGTTGCCTAGGCGTCGCCTAGGCGACGCCTAGGCGTCGCCTAGGCGACGCCTAGGCGTCCAGTCGGCCGATTGGAAACATGGCGACGACCGCTTTATTTTTTTTCGAATAATAGGAGAATAGACAGCGATTTATATATAAACCGTTGTCTATTGTATCAGGAATGATACAATAGAGAGCGGTTTATATAAAAACCGCTGTCCAATATACATATAATTATCATTTTTACCTCGACATTTTACCTTTTACTCGTTGCTGCTCTGTTTCGACTGTGCGAAAACCCTAACGGCGATTTCTTCAAAGATTCCCATCTCCTTTGGTTCGTTAATTCCTTCTACCTTCTTACGATTTTTTCCTTGCTCATAGAATTTTCAAGTTCCTGTTTGTGGTTTAGGGTTTTTTTTCTTCTTACGATTCACTGTTTGTGGTTTAGGTTTTTTGCTTTATTTATATGTGTGATTGCCAAGCATACTCTCTGTCTCTCTATGATAGTTATATCATTATATGTGTGTTTTACTGTTCTTTATTTACCTCAATATTATTGAGGTTTTTTAAGTATTTTGTTTAGGTGTTTTGGATGGTTTAGGATTTTTGTAGGGTTTTCTTATTCTAGGAAAATGGCTGATAAAGGATCTTCATCAAAGTCAACAAGAGGCTACACTAAGATGTACAGATTGAATAAGCTTATAGTAGAGGGGAAGAAGCTTTATATTTCTGTTAGTGATGATGGCCACGTTATTTCCGGGCCTGAGTATAATAAATTGATGAGTTTAATTGGTTCTCTTGTGAGGATGCATGTGTCAGTTACATTTGCTAGATGGAAGGAAGTTGATAAACAAATTAAAGATCGAATGTGGCAAGAAGTAAATGTACGTAATTTCGTTTTTAGTGATTACATAATTGTGTTTTTTAGTTAATTATTAATTAATATTGTCTATTATTTTCAGAATTATTTTGATAATGTTGATGGTGTTCGCCATCAATTAATGAAAAGCATGGGTGAAAGTTGGAGGTCTTGGAAATCCAAACTGTATGTCACTTATGTAAAGGATGTTGATTTGGAGCATCGTTACAATGTTCCTGTCAAGTATAATTTCATAACTCCCGACGATTGGAAAGTTTTTGTCGACAGTCGCACCACTACGGAATCTATGGTTATGTTTTCTTAATAAACTCAATGTTTTATAGCATTCTACTCTACGTATTAAGTATTAACAAATATTTATTTGTGTAGGACAAAAGTAAAGCTAATTCAGAGAGAGCAAAAGCACAAAAGTCGTTTCATACTACTTCCAGAATGGGTAATTCTGGATTAGAAAAAAGGATGGTATTAGTATTTACTATTTAGTTCTCTACTTCTCTCTCATATATTTTGTTTTAAAACTTGGTTTTCTCAATAATTTAAATGATAATTTATTTGCATTTTATTGTCAAGATTGAACAAGGTGCAAATGCACCACTTTCACGTGTGGAGCTATGGAAAGCCGGTCACAAAAGAAAGACTGGTGAATACATTAGTCAAGATGCAGTTGATTTGGCAGCTAGAATTGTATGTTTAAATTATCATTTCATCATTTGTAAATTTTCATTACATCATTTGCATTAATATTTCTTGATTTCACTTAGGATGAGGTCTCGAGCCAAGAGTCTCAGTCTGCTGCATTAGTGTCACAGGGAAGGGATGACATCCTTGCATCTGTTTTAGGCAAGGAACATCCGGGCAGAGTAAGAGCTGGTGGCAAGTTTTCCACCATTACAAATTTTTTCAAGAATGATAAGCGGAAGTAGAGAAGTACAATAGCTCGTATTGATGATGTGGAGTCTATTGTTCAAGAAAGATTGAGCAAGCAACAAGAGTTGTGGATGCAAGAACAACAACAAGAGCATCAAGCCTATGCGAGCCAAATAAGACAACTCAACGAACAATAACAACAACAACAGCAGGCGTATCAAGCAGAGATGACTAGTATGAAAATGAAAATGGATGATCTTATGCGCATATTTAGTGCTAGAACTGAAACTTCTCACGTATTATTATGTATTATGTTTAATTATTTATACTTTTATGAAATATCATGTTATCCAAATGTATTTTTGGTTTGTCAGCAGGCACTTGTATTAGCCTCACAAGGGCCTGAAACATCACATCAACCCGAAACGTCACATCAGCTTGAAACATCACATGGGTGTTTACCGTCTTCAGTATTATAAATTTATAATTATTATTTTTGATCTTTATGTAATTAAATTTTTTGCCTGAAATACTAAATACTAATTATTTATAATTCCACAGAATGCCAATGATGCCATTGTCATGTTACCCAATTTCATTAAGATGATGGAGACACAGGACAAAATAATAAATCTGGTATTACATCCAAATGTATTTGGAACTCCAACATCAACATGTACATACTTTGAAGCTTCAGAGTTGTTTGATTTTCTTAATATGGAAAAGATTGTAGTTAACATCATATTATCATGTATTGAGTGAGTAATGATTATCAAATATTACAAACCTAAGATTTTTAGTTAATATATATATATATTGATTATTAATTTACATGTTTTTTACAGGTACATAGATTCACAACTAAACAAGTTTAGATACACAAGAAATGTATATTTTCATAATCCGACATCAATTTTTGCTTTTAATGATAAGTTTGCCAAGGATCATATTAAATCACGAGCAGAAGAGCTAAAAAATAGGCTTGCTCAACTACAATCGGATTCTTTATTATTTTTGCCATATCATAGAGAGTAAGTATCAATAATTATTGCTATTTATTATTCTAATTAAGTTATTACTTATTAATGATTTTATTTGTTACACAGAGTACATTGGATGTTGGCGATTCTTGATTACGATAACAATACCATTTATTGGCTTGATTCTTTAAATAATGACATTCGTGATGATCTTAAAAATGTCATTGCACTGTAAGTTTATTAATTAGTATATTTCCTAATTCCTATTTGAAATTTAGATTCGGCTGTAAACTAATTTGTTTTAATATTTTATGAAGTGCATTGAAGGATTTGGCAAAGGAGCAGAGTCTCAAATTTAAAAAACCAAAGGTTTTACGGTGGAAGCCGGTAAGCTATAACCTATATGAGTATATGTTATATAATTATTTTCATATTTACAATTCTAAATTCTAATGTTTACCATTTGTTTATTCAGTGCCCTAAACAACCAGATAGTATTCAATGTGAGTATTATATCATGTGCTACATGATTAACATAGTTGATGCTCTTAAGAGTACGACAATGCCATCAAGTGTAAGTTAACTGCATATAGTTTCATACATGATAATAATTGTGTTGAATTTATTTTAACAAATATTTTTGTTTTTATTGCAGATCTATGATGGAGTGAATGAATTTTCGCCTGAGAAAATAGATAATATGCGAAATAAGATTTGTGATTATATAATCAATACATGTGCTAATCAAATTGAAAGTTAGAAAGTAGAAACATATTTTGTCTTATTGCTAATCAAATGTAATTGTGTAGAAACATAGTAGAAACAAAGTAGAAAGTAGAAACATATTTTGTCTTATTGCTAATCTATGATGTATGAACTATTTGTGTAATTGTTTATGGACATTGACCCTACTTGTTAGTTATTACTTAACTTTATGTGTTAGTGTGTTGCTTCATAATTAATTGTGTAACTGAATTTTATAGCTCTTGCTTCAGTTGTTTGTGAAAGATGGAAGACCAAAACATCAACAGTCTTGCTCCATCCGTTGATAGCAATGAGCTAGACCCAAAAACTGATCCTAAAAGAAAAGCAAATTCAAAGGATCCTGGATGGAAGTATGGACATTGGCCTGACATCAAGGATCAAAATACAGTTAAATGTAATTTGTGTGATAAAGTATATAAAGGTGGAATCAAAAGATTGAAACAGCACTTATGTGGCGGATATGGAGATGTAGCAAAGTGTTTTAAGACTACTTCGGAAATAGCAACTGAAATGTATGCGGCTTTAAATGGTAAAAAAAAAGGACAAGGTGGATTTGACTGCTGATGATGATAATGCGAGTGAACAAGAAATAGAGCGAACAAGTTCACAGAATGTATCTACAGCTAAAAGTTCATTTGTCCCAAGTTCTGGGACAAGTGCCAAAAAAAGAAAAGTTCTCCACCTTCCACAAAAACGGGGCCCTATGGATGCTCATGTGAGACGTGCTCCCGAAGATGTAGTTGATGAAAGACGTGCTAAAGGTCCTGCACAAACTACTATTGAGAGATGTTTTAGATCTCCTGAAGAGAAAAGAGTTTTGATGGCAATGTTGCTGATTGGTTCTATGAATGTGGAATTCCATTCAATGCTGCAAAGGCACGAAGTTTTAAAGTAATGCTTGAAGCATTTGGACAGTATGTGCCTAGTTATAAAGGCCCTAGTTATCATGATTTACGAGTCCCTCTATTACTAAATACAAAAGAGAAAGTTAAGGAGATGAAAACAAAGTATGGAGCGTAATGGAGGAGATATGGTTGCACTCTTATGTCAGATGGTTGGACAGACAGGAGAGGGAGACATTTGATCAATTTCCTAGTAAACTGTCCAGAAGGAACTTATTTTATGGGTTCCGTAGATGCATCCAGTCATATTTAAGATGCTGCAATGCTATCAGATTTGCTTGATAGTAAAATTACAGAGATAGGAGCTGATTGCGTTGTCCAGGTTACCTTTTTGGTTATACTAATTTTCATTTTTCAGGTTACCTTTTGCGTTGTTCAGGTTACCTTTTTGATATATACAAAATTTTGTTGTATGCTTGCAGGTAGTGACTGACAATGCCTCCAATTATAAGGCAGCTGGTAAAATTTTAATGGAGAGAAGACCCACATTATTCTGGACTCCTTGTGCAACTCATTGCATTGATCTCATGCTAGAAGATATATGCAAGCTACAACAAAACAAAATAGTGATAAAAAAGGCAAGGATGATTACAAATTTCATCTACAGGCACACTCGTTTACTTGATGCAGTAAGGACTACTATAGGTGGTGATCTAGTCCGGCATTCAGTGACTAGGTTTGCAACATCATTCCTTACTCTACAAAGTGTGCTTAAGCATGAGGAGAAGTTGAAATTATTCTTTGTGTCGCCTTCATGGAATGCTGCTAATCTAGCAAAAACCGAAGCCGGAAAACAAGTTGTTGAAGCAATACTTTCAACTGTTTTTTGGAATGGAGTAAGAGATTGTCTAAAAGGCGGAAAGCCACTTATAGCCGTTTTGCGATTAGTAGATGGAGATGAAAGGTCAGCTATGCCTGAAGTGTATGTGGCAATGGAAGAAGCCAAACAAAAAAATCAAAGATTATTTTGATAATAAAGAAAGATTATATAAAAAGATTATTGACATTGTTCAAAATAGGTGGACAAAGCAAATTGAGCAAAAGTTGTATAGAGCGGCTTTGTTTCTTAATCCAAACAAATATTTTGAATATGAGGAAAAATATGTTGATGATGCTTGGAAATTTCAAGATGCTTTCAATGATGTTATTGCAAGACTAGTGCCCGATCAACAATTGCAAGACAAGATTGCAGAGCAAGGCACTAACTATAAAGCATCTCGAAATAGTTTTGGAAAGCCTATGGCTATTAGGCAACGAACCACCTTAAATCCAAGTAAGTATTGATTACTATTTTATTTATTCTTAAATATTTAAATGTTATACACTTATACTAATTTATATGTCTTAAATAAATAGTGGATTGGTGGGGTGCACATGGAGGACCTAATGTTGACCTTACAAAGGTAGCATTGCGCATACTTGGCTTATGCTGTTCTTCTTCTAGTTGTGAGCGCAACTGGAGTACTTTTGAGTATGTAAGTAATTAAGTATACAAATTTTTAATTTAAAATTAAACTTGTTTTAGCTACTAACAAATAACAAGTTTGCAAATTGCAACTATCTTGATTCAGATTCACACAAAGAAAAGAAATAGATTGGAGCATCAAAGGCTTAATGATCTTGTATACATCCAATACAATCGTCGTCTACAAGCTCGATTCCAAGAAAGACGTGAAAAGGGAAGAAATTACAACCCTTTAGTGCTTGATGAGCTAGATTGGAGTAGTGAGTGGATGATGAACCAACAAGAGGAGGCTTTAGTTTATGATGATGATGATGATCTCACATGGGAAGCTGTAGAGAGAGCTATTGGGACTGGGGCTCGAAATTTAAGAAGTGGAGCTCCAACTAATCATGAACTAATAGCTGAAGGGGATGAAGATCTAGATCATATTAGCTTTCCAAATGATGATGAAGATATTGTTGATAATTATGGGCAAATGACGAGTACCTCAAACCAACTAAGCTCATGCAATGCAAATGACGATTTACTAGATGATGATTCTATCTGATAATATTTTGGTATTGAGTGAAATTGTTGTGAACTTGTGATTGTCAATTTGTCATTATATATTGATTGTCAACTTGTCATACTTGTGATTGTTGTAAACTTGTAATATATATTGATTGTCAAGAAACTTGCATGCACAGATCATGTTTTAAACTGTGAGAACTATCTTTAGAGCCCTAATCATTTGGTTTCTTCTGAGTTTGCTTGATGTCACAGATTATAGAAATGATTTAAAGCATTCTTCATGCTGGTTGCAGGTTGCCTTGTTCATTTTGGATGTATTAATGAATAAAATCTGTGTAGTGAATGCTGAATAAAATCTGTGTAGTTAATGCTGAATGATGGTTCTCTTTTGCCTTAAAAAAATCGGGATTATAGACAGCGGTTATTATAATAACCGCTGTCTATAGTCCCATGGCAGTCACTATAGACAGCGGTTATTATAATAACCGCTGTCTATAGTCACATGGCAGTCACTATAGACAGCGGTTATTATAATAACCGCTGTCTATAGTGACTATAGACAGCGGTTATTATAATAACCGCTGTCTATAGTCACTTGACAGACACTATAGACAGCGGTTATTATAATAACCGATGTCTATAACTTCATTTGTTTTTAAAAAAAATTAATATTGTCGCCTTGCATTTGCTCGCCTTGTTGTCGCCTAGGCGTCCGCCTTGTCGCCTAAGCGTCAAGGCGGTCGGGGCTCGCCTTGGTACGCCTTGACGCCAAGATAAGAATGATACCAACAAATATGAATTTAATGGTGTGGGGGCAGTATTACCTCATCCTATCCATAACAAACAACCACATGATCTGAATTTATCACAATTTCTACTTACAGATTGAAGCAATCCCCCGTTAGAAAAGGAGGAATAAAAATGTCCAAAAACTCTGGAGATCTGTAAAGAAAACTAGAGGATTAGCAGGAAAAACTACCCTCATTATTTCCAGCAGGATCATAGAAAAGTAAGCTTGGTGATATACACTATAGTTGTATTACAAAACATGTTCTCCCATTTTAATGTCTATGTCCAACCTAATGATATACACTATAGTTTATTACAAAACATGTTCTCCCATTTCAAGAATCCCCAAGCAGTTAGTGTTGTAATGATATATTTTCTGCAGTACAACATAGAACAATGACAATACAACATTAAGAATAGCATGAATGCAAATGATATTTACATCATAATTTTATAGCGGCTGTTTGATTTCAATGCAAGTAAGATACTAGTTAAATTATCAAGAAAATGAGATCAAATGCAAATTTCAGTGTTGAGCCGTACTATATATGGATACTAATGATATATATATATATATATATATCTTTAAGAGAAAATTGCCTGTAACTTGACATCTTTTGAGAGGAAAACTGGGCTATCTCGGGGAATTTAGCCAATCATTTCACTATGAAAGGTTCAAGTGTTTTGAACCACTCATACTGAAATTCTCCAGCAAAAAAAAGGTTTTGAACTACTCAAATACTTCCCAATTATGATGGAAAATGTACATGCATAATAACCTAATATCCCAACCACGCATTCCACTATGAAAGGCTGGGATTGAGTCCACAAAAATGGAAGTGTTTGGGAAAAAAATTAAGTGGGTCAAATTACAACCATGGGCAATAGAATGAATGGTTGGGATAGGGTGATTGCACATATGCATTAGAATGAATGGTTGGGCAATATTTCTCTCAATGCAGCCTCGTAAGTGCTCTTTTTTTACTCTTCTCTCCCTTCATCTCATTAAAAAAGATATAGAAGGATAAAATTGGAAGCTCAAATATTACAACAAAAAAGACTTAATTTTTATATAGTAATATAGTAATATAGTAATAAATAAAAAAATATTGACTTTGTGGTGTGAGGTGTTGGGTGTCTATTTAATTTTCTCACCCCCCAAAAGCTAGTACAAAATATACCAAGTACACAAATCTTCCACATATATGATGTAGGATAAACCAATACTTCCCCTTTACACATTGAGGAATAGGTTGAGAAATCATCAACCTAAATTCCCAAGTGATCTTGAGCACAGATGCTGAACTAGGGTTGAATCCTATTATGACTTCTCACCCCCAAAACCGAGCTCAAAATGTGAAGATTTCCCTCACACTTTTATCCCATTTCACAGATGACCCGGAACAAATCCAATGCGAGAATAGATAATTGCTCGAAACACAACCCGAAGATGATAAGGGATTAAGTTATTTCCCAATTACAATTATCAATCTGGACAGCCAGTCCATTCTGGATTATCGGGACTTGTTGCTCGAAAACATACCAGCAAACAAGTAAAAGTCAGGCCATCCAAAACGAATTACATGGCTAGATTTGGCAAATAAGTCCACGGTCATAAATAGCTCCCCCACATATGAATCACACACAACGACCCAAATAAATAATAAATAATAATAATAATACAGGATTAATGGCTTACAACTGCCACCCACTCTAGCGTTTCTTGTTGGCCAGTTAATGCATAACTGCATAGTCCCAGGCTCCCAGCACCCAGAGGTCCTTTTCATTCCAGTGGCAAAAGCCAAAAGGAGTCATAAATTGAGATCCTCCTCTCCGGTTGGCACTGGGTCTCATCAAAAAAAGTTTTTTTTCCCACCGGAGCATCACGGACTGGGTAAATGCAGCTGTACTGGTCCAAAAACTCACCCTAAACTCAAGTATAATGACAATGCTCGTTTGATTGTATAAGAAGAACAGAGAAAACATGAACGAAAAACACAGATTGATGCAAAAATTTAAAAGTTTGATTACTAAAATAGTAATAAATGTACTACAATATATTTCAACCCAAATACCAAACAAATATTCCAAGTCGACAGTAACTTAACGCCTAGAAACAAACATTTCTTGTAAAAAAATAATTTATTTAGAGAGATTCAGTGATCAGAGATGGCAGCCAAAACAATTGCATGTCTTGGGAAGAAACGAGCAGAAGCCAAAGGGCCTATTAGGAATGTTACAGCTGATTGCATAGCAGCAAGGTGAAGGGAGACAGAGGCGCTTTGGTCCTCCACAGCAAGTGCAGAGGGCGCATATCTGGAAACTATTGAGGTGCCGGCGGGTTTCATTGAGAAATAAAAACTGGAGCACAGGCTCCGTAGCCACTGGCGTCATCTCAGCCATTGATCCTGCCTCGGAAGCTTCTGATGCCTGCGCGAAAATTGAAACTGATATCGTCAGAAATGACGGAGATTCGGGTAATTTGAAGATAGAACTCACATGAGTGGAGCTTTGGTTGCCAGAGACGGTGGCCATGAAGAGGAGGAAGAGGAGAGGAAGAACCCATGAGAAAGAAGCCATCTTGCTCCTTTTTGCCTTTGAAGAAGAGAGATGGGGAGCGGAAGGAGGTTTGGGGGTTGTATTTGCTACTGGGCATGGGAGTTCAGATATAAAAGAGATTTTATTTTGGGCATGGGAGTTCACATATAAAATAAAAGGGCTTTTTTGAAGGTCGAAATGGATAGTTGGAGACGAAGGAAGGGGGCGAAGGGTTTGGGGAATGAACTCGGAAATATTCCTCCGTCTCCTTTTACCGGGTCAGCGCTGCTGCGCTATTCCCCACGTTGGAAAATACTTAGGTACACATAATATATTTAAAGGATGGTGTGCTTATTGTATTTGTATGCTAAAATACAGTATTTTTAAAAAAATAAATTACAGAATATTAATTTAATTATTTTTATGATCATTTTAAGATCTCTTATGTATATGTTACGGTCTGAAAATACACGTGTTAAAAAGTGATTTTCTTAATATAGTTATCGTTGTAAATTACATATGTTTTTATGACTGTAAATATAACTATGAATACAGTTACAGTCGCAATTTCAACTAAAAATACTATCCCGTACCATCATTTAGGAACGTTACACATACAGAAAATTCTCTCCCCCACATTTGCTACTGAGCAGTTGAGTAATGAGTGCAGATTAATAATTCTTGTAAGATAACCAATTTATGCAGATTAATAAAAAAAATTGGAAGAAATAAAATGAGAAGATGAACAGATTAATGCATTGTGCAAGCGAAAAATATTTTTGATAAAATATTTTTGATAAAATATTCATCTTAATTTTACTTATAGTCTTATACTTTATTTTAAATTTTATAAATTTTTTTATTTAATTTAATATATTTATTTTATTTTAAATAGAATTTCATTATTCTCTTCAATTTTTTTTTTAATTTTCTGCTGTAAATAAAAAAGATAAAATTCATTTGTCTTAAATGTCAAAGTAATCCCTGAGATTTTAAAATATGTCAATTTCTTTCTTCGGATCATCCTCCGGTGATATTTTCTAGACATTAAAGGTAATGTCTACTTTGTAAGTAGAACGTCTATATTAAATGTCACATGGCTGATCTACCCATGTGTCTTCACAAAATTCGCCCACACGGCCCCACTCATGTTAGCATCTAGGACAAAATCATGGATCGTACTTTTTTCGAGCACCTACTCTCTCAAGATATCGAGAAGTCGGCTTCCGCAAAGTGACGGATTACCGGCCTCCTGCCAATGATCCGATTTTCTCCGGCTCTTCCCAAATCATTCCCAAGTCCTTCCTCCTTTGTTCCTCATTTGGTCCATCGCAGCTTCGTTTGGGCTCCAACTGCTCCCTCCGACATATTGACAGGTTCTTCGCGCGACTCACCCGCATGCACAACGTGCACCAAATATGATTACAGCTCTACAGAACAAGTTCTTTTCTTTACTCTGTTTAATTATTATGTTTCCTTTCTAAGCACAACATAGATTTATAGATCGTGGAAATGAAGGTTTTTTCTTACATTTTTAATATAGACAATAGACTTGATTTTAGGGTTTAATAGTATATATGATGTTTAAGGGTATGCTTGAGTGGGTGGTTACAGTTGGAGATGAAAATAAAACATTGTATTTGAACACAGCTTCCTCCCTGCAAGTTGGAATATGACATAAATCTGTGTTTTAGAGGATTGGTTGTTCCAAATGGAACGGAGAAAAAACTCCAAAAAAAATTTAGGGTCTGTTTGGGAGGGTTTTTTTAGCTCCTTTCTGTTTTTTGAAAAACGCCACCACACTTTACAAACCGTTTGGATTGTCTACCGGTGGGAAAAGCTACCGCGGAAAACTCCTTTTTGTCCTCTTTTCGAAAAGTCACGTGTCCCTTACTTTCAACATTTTCGAAAAGCACTTCTTCGTCCCGATATAAGGTTAGCGCTTTTTCAGCCTTAGCGCAATTTTTTCCCTGTGCGTACATTTTTCTGCCCGGGCGAGCATTTCTTCGCCCATGGGCGCATTTTAGGTCCGGACGCGAATTTTTCGCTCGGCCGCGCATATTTTACCCGGTCGCGCATTTTCCGCCCGAGCGCGCATATTTTTCGCCCGGGCGCGCATTTTTCGCCCCGTCGCGGATTTGTTTTCCCGGTCGCGCATTTTCCGCCCGGGAGCCCATTTTCTCGCTCGGGCACACATTTTTCGCCCGGGCGCGCTTTTTTCACCGATGCGCATATTTTTTCGCCAGGACGCGCATTTTTCGCCCGAGCGCGCATTTTTCGCACGGGAGCACATTTATTCGCGCGGGCGCGCAATTTTCACCTGGGCGCGCATTTTTTCCCGGTCGCGCATTTTTCGCGCGAGCGCGCATTTTTTGCACGGGAGCGTATTTTTTCGCGCGGGCGCGGGCACATTTTTTACCCGGGCGCGGATTTTTTGCCCGGGCGCGCATTTTTTGTCTGGACTCGCATATTTTCGTCGGGGCGCGCATTGTCTTCTTGGGCGCGCATTTTTAGCCTGGGCGCGCATTTCTCGCCCGGCCTCGCATTTTTTCGACCGGGTGCGCATTTTTTCGCCCGGCCTCCTTTTGCAGAGATTTTCAAAATCGCGCCCGGGCGAAAAATGCGCGCCCGGACGAAAAATGCGTGCCCGGTGCGAAAAATGCGCACCCTGGAGAAAAATGTGCGCCCGGGCGAAATATGCGTGCCCGGGCGTAAAATGCGCGCCCGGGCGAAATATGCACGTCCAGGCAAAAAAATCGCGCTCGGGCGCTCATTTGCCCCTGGCGCGCATATTTTTGCCCGGGGTTGCATTTTTAATAAAAAATTTACCGCAACGGAGATTTGTCAAACGGTTTATAAAGTAATTCTCATTTTTGAAAATCTCTGCAAAAGGAGTTCACCCAAACAGATCTCCTTTTGCAATAGACATTTTCCAAAAGCACCTTTTCCTACCATCCTTTTGCCACCACTCCTTCTCCTTTCTGAAAAGCCCTCCCAAACAGGCCCTTAGGCTTAGTTTTGCAGAGTGGATTTCCCGCGAAGGAAATCTGTGCGGTAGCGATCGCGACCGTGACCGCGGCAGCTCCGTGCGGAGGATTTCCGCGGGAATCCGCGAAAAATGCTTGGCGGGCGGATCACCACCGCCCGGCTGCCGCCCGGCCGCCGCCCCGCCAAATATCGGGCGGTGCCGTCTGCGCGACCGACGCTGATCTGTCCCGCCAAACAGGGCCATAGTCTAAGGCTGAATCACGTGTTTAAGTGTTTCTAGACAATGAGTTTGACAAAGAAATTAAGTATGCACAATCGTTCAATTATTATTTGTCACTTTTGAATTTGGAAACCACCGATTATAATTTTATAAAATACATTGTTAATCTTGCCCACAAGACTTGTGATTGTATTGAGTGTAAGTTAGTGGAATTCCCATGTAAATATGCAATGAGCTACATTTCATTCATTAGATATGATCCAAACACGGTATGCGCATCAATATCCGGCGGCACGAAAATTGAGTTACAGTCTTCGCAGTTACCTGTGTATTTTTTCGGAGTCCGCACAGACTCAAAAAAGTGCAGCGATTCTGTTAACCCAAATCATGCGACCACGGTCAGCGCCCTCTCTACCGGTTTCAGAAGTCCAAGGAGGTACCTAGTAGTGTCCGCGGATACATCCCAGACAACAATGTATTCTCCTCAGCAGGTCCCGGGCGGACACCTATCAAAGTGCCCACACCCTCCAGCCAGCAGCGTCAGCCTCCCAGAGAAGTCGCGGTGGGTACTCTCCGAAGCCCGCCTGGACCTCTTTTAGCAAGCAAGTGTGGGCTGTTACGGCCTGTCGTACTAGCACGCCCTCTTCTTTCTCTTTCGCAACCCACGCTTCGGTTTCCTTAGGCGGCGGAGCATTTGATGCAGCATTAAATGCCCCCATCGGCCAGACAGCCTACCCTCAAGTATAAATAAGGGTCCGGGGGTGCTTGGAAGGGGGACGAAACTTAAGCCAGAGCCTACCCGTTGTAGGTGCGGTCACAAGTGCACGTCCCTCAGTTGCTTTCTTTTTCCAGCACATACTTTTGTAACAGCTTGTAATACTCTTTGTGAAATTACATAGCCCGCAGCAGAGAGGCATTCGCCGTTGCGAGTACGTCTGGTGTCCTCCACTGCTAGCGGCATCCATTTCTCTATGTTATGTTTGCCAAACCTCGTGGTTAGTAAGCGGTTGCTTGCGGTTCTCGATCTCTTTCTCCATGTCCCCCCAAGTGTTCGCTGAGTATGGGAAGTTGGGTGAAATTTTTTGCACCAACACTAGTGTCCTCATTTCGTAGAGAAACATAGATCCTTCTTGGATTTTGGAGAGGAGGCCTATATTGAGAGAAAGACCTCTCCTCATTTCCATCATCCATGGTTTGTAGCTTATTTTGGTAGCAAGTCGATCTCCACTTGTGAGAGTTGAATGTGCTTGTTAGTGTTGAGTGTTGTTGTATGTTTGATCATTATATGTCCAGGTCAACTGTCTACCGAATTGCTTGTAACTTTGTTCCAAAGTATAATAAAATACTTTCTCTTCATTATGATGCATTATTGAAGCAAGTTTTATGTTGGGAAAAACTTCTTGGATTTAACTTAACAAATTATCTAAAGTGATTTTAACTCTTAGGTTTTAATTACCTATTGTATAGTGAGGGTAATTTGGTCATTAGATGTCTTAGGATATCACACACAACTTGGAGTGTAAAGACCAGAGCAAGAAAAGCATAAATTGGGTTGAGTTAACAATTGCGTCGAATGGTATTCGACGCAACTTCGACTTCATGTCGACGTACCTTAGACTAGAAGTCCAAGCAACCCAACCTCTCTGTCGAAGTAGATCAAGTCGACGCTACGTCGAAAAGATATCGACGTAGATAAAGGAGCGTGTCAAAGCAATCTTAGAAGTCGACGCAGCTTCGACTTCAACTCAACGCAGAAGGAAGAATCTATCGAAGCCATCTGAAGTCGACGTAACGTCCACTACAATTCGATGCAGATGATGAAGTTCAGATTCAAGCCTTCAACTCGACGGCTACGTCGATGAGTAATCGACGTAATGTCGATAGAAGAGTTCAACCAGAGCTTGAAGGAATTCGAACCTACTCTTACATGAACTCGAAGGTGCATCGATAAGAAGAAAGAATGATGCCGACGCAGCGTCGAATACAATCTGAAAAGGAAACCTTTTCAGCTGTCATTTTGGAACTCTCTCTCAATGCCCACAGTACTGAAGACCTTTCTACAACGACTCATTTATTGCCTAGAATAGAGAGGAGCAATAAAGAAGACAACAAAAGCTTTCTTGGAAAGGATGAATACAGCTGGAGAACAGGTCGTGAACAAATGAGGAAAGGAAGAGAAATTGTTCAGGCCAATACCTTTTCAGCACACTCTGAAAGAGGAAAGGAATTCAAATTAAATTATGGACAATAAATAAGAAGATCGGAGAGAAGAAAATAGGGCATTCAACACATATTCTGCATCTTGTCGATTGGGGTCTCTCTTCTTCTTCTTCTTCTCCTTCCTCTAGGAACCCTAAAAGACTGTGAAAAACAAAACGGCTCTTTCTCTCAGAACAGAACAACTAAAGGCTACTCTTCATGAATATCTTATAGCAGCCAAATTTTAATCAGGAGAAAGTTGAAAGGATCTGAAGCTTATAACCCTTGCAAAACATCACTATTATAAGCAAGGGTTCATCATTAGCAGATCCAACAAAAGAAACGGAGCCGGGGGCTTCAATAGAATTCTGAGAACATAATTCTTCTTCTTACTTCTTCTTCCTCTCCCTTCACCTTTCCTTCATCTGTAAAAGAGTTTTTAGAATCCATCTTCCAAATGATTCAGTGATTCAATATCTCCTTATCAAAATATCTGTGTTTCAAGATCTCCTTATCAAAAGATCTGTGGTTCAAGATCTCCTTATCAAAAGATCTTTGGTTCAAGATCTCCTTATCAAAAGATCTTTGGTTCAAGAGTCTCCTTATCAAAAGGCTCAGGCACAGGTTATGATTTCCTACCAGGTGGTAGAAGATGGGAGTACCCACATTTTGGGGAACCTTTATAAAAAATCTGTGTGTCATTGTTGTGATTTTCTGTGCTGTCCCATTTACATTTTCCGCATTCATTTCAGCAATAGTTATATTATTTATTCTGCCATTGGTTTTGATTGTGTGCATAATACCTTAGTGTTGTTTATTGGGTGTCAACTTATCACCTAGAGGGGGGGGGGGGGGGGGGGGGGGGGTGAATAGGTTTTTCAAATTACTTTAACCCCTTTAGATGTTTGTTGGTGCCAAAAAATGTACCAGCTCCACACTCGCTCGAGCTGAAGGATGGGGGGTGAAACTGTTGGGTGGCCGGTTGCTTTGAGCTGGAGGAAAGGTAATTTTATTGATATAAAACTTGTGTTACAGCTGAGATTACAAAAGAAAAGTATGAAAGAAAACAACATAAGACTTGAAGAAAAAAGGGCCTGGAGGGAGACGGAGAGGTCTCCGGAAGGGAGACAGGAAGGTCTCGGCGGTTTCCAAAAACTGAGACCGCTCAAGTCCACAACTAGAGCTGGGAACTCTCAAAAGATCCTCAAACTGGTACCCCTACCCCTCTATTTATAGACACGGGGCCTGCCCGAACGGGCAGATCTGAAAGGTAACGGGCTGCCCGGAACTGCTGAGATCGCCTAAGACCGCTGAGACCGCCGAGATCGTCTGGACCAGCTGAGACCGCCAGGGACAAGCTGAGATCGCTGAGACCGCCGAGATCGTCTGGGCCTGCTGAGATTGTCTGGACCTGCTGCTGAGACTGCTGAGATCGTCTGGACCTGCATCACCTTCTCCTCTGGAGGTCGCCCGGAAGGGGCGGCCTGCTCCGCTCGAGGTCGCCCGGAAGGGGCGGCCTGCTCCGCTCGAGGTCGCCCGGAAGGGGCGGCCTCCTCCGCTCGAGGTCGCCCGGAAGGGGCGGCCTACTCTGTGAGGTCGCCCAGGAGGGGCGACATTCCTCCTACGCAAGACCGCCTGGGCTCGTTGAGACCCCCCGGAGGAGTGAGATCGGCCCGGATCTCCGTACATACCGTAATACCTGAAAATGTTAGCTCGTAGAGATCGCCGATTTCTGGGTAAAACAATGTTCTTGATTTTTTATTAATAGATCTATAACTTATAAAGCACAACACAGAAAAGCACACAAGAACTTATAGAGATTCCTCAAGACAGGGTGTCTTGAGTAGTCCTCTTTCCCTCTGCGCCTACCTAGCAGTGTGCTAGACTCGGCAAACTCCGCCAAATCTTCAGGCCCGTAAGCCTTACAAGACGGACACACAAGTCCTATAGCCTAGTCCCGCAAGCCCCTACTGCACCCGAGCCCGCAAGCTCGACACTCAGGCCCTCAAGCCCTCAAGCCCTACACAACACAAAACCGCAAGTCCTGTTCCTACAACCTAGGCCCGCAAGCCCTTACTGCACCCAAGCCCTCAAGCTCGACAAATTTGGACCCGCAAGTCCACTGCCCTGGCCCTCAAGCCTCACAACTCTCCAACCCTCAAGCAAGATGGTGTCGGATCTGCAAGTCCACTGCCCTGACCCTCAAGCCTCACAGCTCTCCATCTCTCAAGCTAGACGATGTAGGACCCGCAAGTCCACTGCCCTGGCCCTCAAGCCTCACAACTCTCCAGCCCTCAAGCTAGACACTTAGGCCCTCAAGCCTTACAACAATAAAGGTTTTAAAGTAATAAAAACTGATTCTTCTGCCTGATGAAGATCGGCAACTTAGCCTGATGCAGATCGGCTTCTTAGACTTGAAGAAGATGCTTCTTGATTTGTCGCTTTTATCACTGGATATTCTTTAGCCTCCTCTTCTTTTGCCTGATGTTGATCGGCAACTTAGCCTGATGGAGATCGACTTCTTGAGGTTGAAGAAGATGTTTTTGATTCAGATCTTGAAAGCACAGTTCTTCTTCAATCTCTTTCCTTAGCCTGATGATGATTGGCTTCTTATCAGTCAATGGATATGACTGGTTCTTCTGAGAACACTTGATTCTTGTTCTCTACTTGTTCTTCTTCTTCTCCGCTAAATGTACTGTTGTATTGAGAAGCAACAGCGGGATTCTTTCTTTTTGATTCTTGTCTCTTTTTCGAAGAGCTTGTTTTCTAGGGCATCACCGTTCCCTTTTATAGGACGGAAGAACCGTTTAACGGTCACATATTATGTCTTTTAATGTCAGACACCCATTCCTTAAGAGCATACGCTGATTGGACAATCAGGCAGCGACATTAAATGCTGACAGCGCGTCCGTAACATTTGAATTCCGTCTCGACGATATTTCCATTGTTACGACGATATGGATAATATCTTAATGACAGGACTTTGTCGATGCCTTAGGCCTTAGTGGATCTTCAAGCCTTCTAGCTTCTACCTCTGACACTGATGTCTCGACGATACGAGATATTCTGGCATTTTTGCATATACAGCGATATGCTAACTCAAACTGTGTCGTCGTGATCTTCTTCATTGTAGACTGTCATCGTAATCACTTTGTTCTTTCAATGACACGAGCGATATCATGTCGACAGACTCTCTTCTTTAACAACTGCTTGTCTTCAGCTGACCTTCTTCAGCCTTCTCGATGACACGCCTTCTTTACGATGATATTTGTTCTTCTCGACGACAAGGCTACTTTGATGATGTCGACGATACTACATCTTCTCGACGACACAGCTTCTTTGATGATGTCAACGATACTGCATCTTCCCGACGACATTCCTTCCCCTTGAATCTGTCTCAGCGGTTGGGCTGAGATGGCTTCCTCTTCTCAGCGGATTCGTCGATCTGTAGAGAAGTTTCTGCGTTCGACGAACTGCATTCTTCGTTCGACGAACAGCATGCTGCGTTCGACGAACCTCATTCTTCTGTCCTGTCTCTGCGTCGACGAACTTCATTCTTCGTTCGACGAACAACATTCTGCGTTCGACGAACTCGCCAAGTCTCAGCATTTTCTTCTGTCCTATCTTTGCGTTTGACAAACTTCATTCTTCGTTCGACGAACAGCATCCTGCGTTCGACGAACAGTATTCTGCGTTCGACGAACTCGCCAAGTCTCAGCTTTTGCTTTGCTCATCATCATGACGACAAGCATACTTTGTCGAAGACATCTCCTATTCTTTTCGACGATATAGTACTTAGTGAAATAACTAAAGTACTTGTCATATTGTCAATTTCTGCAAGCATGAACTAGATGCAACATTAAATACAACTTGCACTTATCATTGAGTCGAACACTTCTTCAAATCAGGAACATTGTTGGGCACTGTTCTCAATAATCTCCCCCTATTTGAAGAAGTCATAACCCACTCAATGATAAATGCCACTCAAATAAAAGGTTTTAAAATTTTAAGCAAGCAAGCATATAATGATGACATTGCAGCTATAGTTGAGTGAACACAGAATTTGACAAATATTACTTCAATTATAAATGGTTCCAAATGTTTTCAAAAGTTTTGACATTTCTACATTTAGCCCCCTAAAGATTTCGCCATCTATATTTCGGGTGCCCTCATAGCAGCTTCACCCTTTGCTTTCTTGGTACTGGCTTCCTGTTCCTTTTCAGCTTGTCTGATGAAGTACTCAAACGGTTTAGGATGATACTTTAGAGGTTCAGGAGTGTCAGTTGGAATTCTTCCTGCTTGCTTATCCCTTCTGTATTCTCTCCTTACTTCTTCTTGATCTACATGCTTAGCCCATTCTTGAGGACTGAATACATTGTATCTTTCACCTTTGTTATCTTTTACTTGCTCTCATGCTTTTAGAATGATGGTCCTGGATATGGGACTCCATCTTTCATAGTCATCCTTTTTCTCTATTTCCTCCCTGCAATTTCTCTTTCTCATTTTTATTTCTTCATCCTCCAGTGCTTCCTTTTCTTTACCCTTATCAGTATCAGGAATATCTGTATGTTGCTCTTCAGCATGCTCGTCATAATGTAGAGGAGGGAGATACATTGCTTCCCTTATGGTGTTTGTGGTCCAGATGGCATGATCACCACTAACCTTTATCATTGATCTCTCCCCCTTTATGACTTCTTCAGATATCCCCCTTTGGAGATTCTCCTCAGATGCCAATATCTTGTTTTTGAGCATGTGGATACCTGCTTCCAAGTGATTCTTGGTCTCAAGCAGATGACTGTCTAGATCTTTATTATGGTGATCTAGACTTTCTTGGAGATCAATTTTGTCTTCAGCCATCTTCTTGGTGGATGCGATGTAGGCCTTTTCTATGCTGCTGACAATCAATGTCTGATTAAACCCTAGGTTAGATATTCCCTTTTGGGTACGGACAGTGTATTCTTGCAGATTTTTCACATCATTTCTTAGGCTTGCCGTTCCAGCAGACAGTTCCCTTCTTAGCTCATTGATAGCAGAGGTGACATAGCTTTCAATTTTTAATCTTTGCTCTTCTAGGAGCATCTTTATCTGAGATAATAGTGAGAGCTCCACTGGTCTATTCTCTAGATGTGAACTAGCTTCTTCTTGTTCCTCTCCTTCATCCCCTTCAATTATTGGAGATAGAGATTTTCTTATGGGTGAATGGTTTGGCTCATTTTCCTTTTCAGGACTTTGCTGATCATTGCTAGTCTCATCAACAGGGTTCTCTTGGTTGACCTCTTGCATTGCTGGTTTAGAATGACCAGCATCCTCAGCCCCTAAGATCTTATTGATCACTTCTTTCACTTGAGCAGGGAGCTCAATGTTCTTCTCCCCCTCAGTTTCAGCATCCTCTTGCTCTGTTCCTGCTGTTACTATTGTCCCGGATCCCAGACTTAGAGCAGAGGTCTGGAGGGCTATTATCCTTGTCTCCACAGGTACTTCAGAGTCCGACGGAGGTGAGCTGTTTCCTGACTTACTTCCTTCAGACGAGCTTTCTCCCTTCCTCTTCATATCTTCTACTGTCTTCAACTTCTTGGGAGGCTTAGTCAGAGTTTTCTACCATCTGTCAAGGATCTTGATGTCCATCCTTCTCATGCGATGAATTTTTACTCCATACTTTTTGTTAAAGCTTTCAGGGTAGGATAACAGAAGATATAATGATAGAATTCTTCCCAGATTTGGAGCTTGAAAGCTTTCTCTTGTATCCTCTTGAAGATTTGCTGACCCCAGCTGGTCCTTTTACTTAGGATTATCCTTGCCATTATCTCAAACATGGGCTTGGATATCCTATCATGCGACCCTACTTTGTAGAGGAGAGCTTTACCTACTATATCTGCCACAAGTTTTCCTTGTTGATTGAAGCTTTTACTTTCCAGAGACCCGTAGGTCTTACTGGAGTGTCCGCACCATTCCAGAGCCTTGTTGAGGTCTTCCTGGGTGACCTTTTCATCTTCCTCCCCCTTGGCAAAGGCCGGCAACTGAAGAGCCCTGTTCAATCTCTTGGGATTCACCTTGACCTTTATCCCGTTGATTACGCTCTTCACAGATGTTCCTTTTGAGCCACCCTTGGCACTCGAGTAGAATTCCAGCACTTCTCTTTTGAGAATCACTGTTGGTTCGGAGAGGGCAAATTCCAGACCGACGACGTCCAATAGCTTAATAGCATTTTGAATCTCTTCAGGTCCTTCCACGAAACCATTCCTCACCACTTCACTTCCTTCAAAGAGGAATCCTTTCTTCTTTGGCGCCATCTTTTGCTTGATCCAGTAGGATTCCAGCACTGTCGACTCATCCACTCTTAGAAGGCGTGGAGAACACGACGGCTTTTTAGGGCTAATATAAAGAGTGTTTTAACCTTAAGACATTTGACCTTATTTATAGTGTCCGAGCTGGAAGTCAAAGTGTCATTTGTTAAATGTCTGATTAACTCGAGTTTAGCTGTAATGATTGAGCTTAGGTCTAATTAAGAGACCGCTGATGATTGGATATCGTCGAGATGCAAATCGAGGAGTCATTTCGACGATACCAATCATCATTTCGACAATATGGTTTTGTTTCATTCTTTTGTACGACCAGAGCAATGCTTTTAGCAGAGCCATACATATGTACTCCTTGAATGACAACTTTTACTTACTTCAGTGAAAACTACTTTTACAAAATGATAAAGATGAGGTTATGTATTGAGCATCAACATAGTTACCTTCACCTTAGCTTTTAAGTCTTCTTGAGCTAATAGCTCCCCCTTGATGGGATGTCCACTTATCTTTACTTTTAGCTCCCCCTTGATCAGTGCACCTTTGCATGTGGTGAGTTTTTCTTAGTCCAGAGTTGAGCCTAGAGCACTTATTGTCCATTAGCCTTGTTTGATTTTTATTGGCTAAATAGACTACCCTGCAAAATAGGTTTTAATATCCCTTAGGAACCCAAGGTGACTTGGGTCCTAGGTTCTTGTTAGCATAATAGGGAATTCTTCTACTCACCTCAACCCATCCAGGAGGTCTCTCCTTTGCACTAGGGTTGTGCCAACAGTCAATGGCAAAGTGTCCCACTTTGCCACAACACCAACATTCATGGATGTTGTACCTTCTGAACAGTTTTTTAAAGTATGTTCAGTAGAAAAGGCAACAACATTCTTCCTACCTTTCACAGCCAAGAACTGACCAGCTGCTCTAGTATAATTATTTCTTGATATAGAGATTTCGTGTTTTGAAATTAAGTGAAGGTTTGAAGATTTTCTCCAAAACTATATCCGATTAAGGCAAGTGTACCTTATCGTCTATAGTATATGATATTTAGGAATATCAAGGTCGTATTCCATGGGGCACGTTGATTACTTCTACTTCGAGGAAAATCACCATTATCTTATCGAACGATTTTTTTGGAGGTTGTTTTACTTAACTAAAAAAAGACAAATTGCAAGCTAAATGAAAAGATTAAACATTGCATGAAAGGAAAGAAAAATTACCATTGCATGAAAGAGAAATTGCTAAAGAGAAAGAGAACATGAAAGAGAGCAAAATTAATTTTATTGAAAACCAAAACTATTACAAGTTTAAAAAGGGAGTACAAGTCTAGGAAGAAAAAGATTACAAGCTTACTAAATTATTGCATTGAAAGAAAAAAAAACTAGTACATTGCATGATAAGGAAAATAGAACATGAAAGCTTAAAAGAGACATGAACAAGCATTGAAAAACTTCACTACAACTATAGCAGCACCTCCCCCACTCCAAAATTCTGAACCCTGGACTCAAGGAGAGCCTCTGAATTTATAGGCAAAAAATTCAAGTTACACGCCCTCGGTCACGGGCGTGACCTAGGGCGTGTAAACATTGCTGACATTGGATCTGACAGTGGCGTGGACTTTGCGTGACGGCGGGAGAAAATCTGACATTACACGCCCGTGTAACTTGGGTCACAGGCGTGACTTTAGACGGCTTCATTTAATGCAGCATGGGCTGGCTTGCGGCTCGGGGGCGTGCAGGGATCACGCGGGAAAGTCACGGGCGTGACATTTCGGGTCACGGGCGTGTGCCTGGGCGGCTTCAATTAATGCAGCGTGGGACAGAATTCGGCGCGGCAGAGCGCGTTCGTCGAACTCAGCTCAGGCTTCGTCGAACGCAGGGGCGGAGAGCGTTCGTCGAACTCAGCTCCGGCTTCGTCGAACGCAGGGGCGGAGAGCGTTCGTCGAACGGAGCTCTGATTTCGTCGAACGCAGGGGCAGAGATCTTTCGTCGAACGCAGCTCCAAATTCGTCGAACGCAGCTCCAAATTCGTTGAACGAAGCGGCAGAGAACTTTCGTCGAACACAACTCCAATTTCGTCGAACGCAGGGGAAATTTCATCGAACACATATCTTTAGGTTACACGCCCTTGGTCACGGGCGTGACCGAGGGCGTGACTTGTGATTTTCTCCAATTTTTCCCAAAATTCTGCAAAAATAAAAGTAAAACTATATTTAGAACAGAAATTATAAAAGAAGTGATTTTAAACTAAAATATAAATAATATTTGCAATTTTAAATTAAAACTAGACTAAATACTATAATTAAAATACGCATAAATACTACTCATAATTTCTTTTTGACTTTATCCGTTTGTCAGCAATAGATGTCAGCTTGGTAGCCGACATGGTGTTGATGGCATTAGATATAATCAAGTGAGAATTGATTATACTGGGGCTACCAGTCTGCTTCTTATCTGGAAGAGATTAGGAAGACGTTGCTCCTTTATCCTTGAAAGTGGGGGCTGGGACACCAAACACAAATGGTCCATGATGGGCCATTTGGATTTCCTCATGGGGAGCCTTTAATGCACTCATCCCCATGCCCTTTTTCTTCCCATAATCAGGAGCATTTCCATGATTAATGGAGCTTCCATTCATCCAGTGACCATGAACACTGTCCTGATCATACCTATTAGAGGGAAGCACTACCTTCTGAAAGGTGGTATGAGGCACTGCTTTAATTTTGCCCCTTTCTCCATTCCCAGCATCTATTACCCCTTCATTGTAACCCAATCCCCTCCTATTTCCATAGGAGGAGAAGGTGTCAATGATGGGCAGTATAGTTTTGGACTTAGAGAATTGAGCCACCAAGCTTCTTTCCTCAAGAAGGTCATTCTCAAGTTTCTTGATAAGTTCTTCCCTTTGGCTTCTTTCATCATAAAGCTTGTCTATGATTTTATTGAGCTCACAGGAGTTGGTTCCCTCATTGGGGGACATACCCATTTCCTTATTCATCTCAGCCTTAATGGGCCTAAGTGATTCTAGCTCCCTAGCTTGCTTCTTAACAAGCTTCTCGCTCTTTCTCAGAGCTCCCAAGAGTTCACCAAACTGTTCTATTAGATCAGCATGATTCTTATTGTTGCATGATGAGCAGTCTTCTGCATCATCTTCAGAGGATGAACAATCACCTGATGCACTCTTGGTTTTCTTAATTGAAGTAGGTAGTAAAGGCGTGTGAGTGATGCATACCTAATCATAATGTGATTCATCATGATTTTCTTCATCTGATAGAGCCATCAGCCCATGAACCTCTTCATCCTCAGAATCACAATTTGTGAGAGACAAGCATGCTCTTATTTTTTCTCCTGCTCTAGAGCATTCTTCATCATCTGATTCACTGTCTGAAGTAGTCAGTGGAGCTCTGATGCATACCTCTTCATGGGGGTTTCTTCTTCAAAATCTTCCTTTGACCCTTCCATGAGGATTCCTAGGGAGTCCCACATGTCCTTTACTGTTGTGCAATGACTCAGCTTCTGGTGTGTTGCCAGATCTACTGCACCAGCGAGAATACTTCTGGCTTCTTTGTCCAAGCTGGCTAGAAGAGTTTCATCTTTTAACATTGTCATGGAGGGTCCTTCTTGAACAATTAAAAACATTTTTGGATCCATTGCCTCCATGTATATTTTAGCTCGTACTTTCTAAAGGAAAAAAGTTCTGTTTAGAGCAAACAACTATTCTTGATTCCATATCCATAATATATGGACACCCACGGGCAGCTCTGTTCAAGCTGTTAATCTTTTCTTTGAACAACCTGGCTCTGATACCACTTGTTGTTTATTGGGTGTCAACTTATCACCTAGAGGGGGGGGGGGGGGGGGGTGAATAGGTTTTTCAAATTACTATAACCCCTTTAGATGTTCTTGATTTCTGATTAATAGATCTATAACTTATAAAGCACAACACAAAAAAGCACACAAGAACTTATAGAGATTCCTCAAGACAGGGTGTCTTGAGTAGTCCTCTTTCCCTCTGCGCCTACCTAGCAGTGTGCTAGGCTCGGCAAACTCCGCCAAATCTTTAGGCCCGCAAGCCTTACAACACGGACCCGGAAGTCCTACAGCCTAGGTCCGCAAGCCCCTACTGCACCCGAGCCCGCAAGCTCGACACTCAGGCCCTCAAGCCCTACACAACACAGACTCGCAAGTCCTGTGCCTACAGCCTAGGCCTGCAAGCCCTTACTGCACCCAAGCCCTCAAGTTTGACAAATTCGGACCCGCAAGTCCATTGCCCTGGCCCTCAAGCCTCACAGCTCTCCAGCCCTCAAGCTAGACGGTGTCGGACCCGCAAGTCCACTGCCCTGGCCCTCAAGCCTCACAGCTCTCCAGCCCTCAAGCTAGACGGTGTCGGACCCGCAAGTCCACTGCCCTGGCCCTCAAGCCTCACAGCTCTCCAGCCCTCAAGCTAGACACTTAGGCCCTCAAGCCTTACAACAATAAAGGTTTTACAGTAATAAAACTGATTCTTCTGCCTGATGAAGATCGACAACTTAGCCTGATGGAGATCGGCTTCTTAGACTTGAAGAAGATGCTTCTTGATTTGTCGCTTTTAGCACTAGATCTTCTTCAGCCTCCTCTTATTTTGCCTGATGTTGATCGGCAACTTAGCCTGATGGAGATTGGCTTCTTCAGATTGAAGAAGATGTTTCTAATTCAGATCTTGAAAGCACAGTTCTTCTTCAATCTCTTTTCTTAGCATGATGATGATCAGCTTCTTATCAGTCAATGTTGATGACTGATTCTTCTGAGAACACTTGATTCTTGTTCTCTACTTGTTCTTCTTCTTCTCCGCTAAATGTACTGTTGTATTGAGAAGCAACGACGAGATTCTTTCTTTTTGATTCTTGTCTCTTTTTCGAAGAGCTTGTTTTCTAGGGCATCACTGTTCCATTTTATAGGACGGAAGAACCGCTTAACAGTCACATATTATGTCCTTTAATGTCAGATGCCCATTCCTAAAGAGCACGTGCTGATTAGACAATCAGGCGGCAACATTAAATGCTGACAGCGCGTCCGCAACATTTGAATTCCGTCTCGACGATATTTCCATTGTTACGACGATATGGATAATATCTCGACGATAGGAATTTGTCGATGTCTTAGGCCTTAGTGGATCTTGAAGCCTTCTAGCTTTTGCCTCTGACACTAATGTCTCAACGATACGAGATATTATGGCATTTCTACATATACATCGATATGCTAACTCAAACTGTGTCATCGTGATCTTCTTCCTTGTAGTCTGTCATCGTAATCACTTTGTTCTTTCGACGACATGAGCGATATCATGTCGACAGACTCTTCTTTAGCAACTTCTTGTCTTCAGCTGACCTTCTTCAGTCTTCTCGACGACACGCCTTCTTTACGACGATATCTGTTCTTCTCGACGACAAGGCTACTTTGATGATGTCGACGATACTACATCTTCTCGACGACACGGCTTCTTTGATGATGTCGACGATACTGCATCTTCTCTACGACATTTCTTCCTCTTGAATCTGTCTCAGCGGTTGGGCTGAGATGGCTTCCTCTTCTCAGCGGATTCGTCGATCTGTAGAGAAGTTTCTGCGTTCGACGAACTGCATTCTTCGTTTGACGAACAACATGCTGCATTCGACGAACCTCATTCTTCTGTCCCGTCTCTGCGTTCGACGAACTTCATTCTTCGTTCGACGAATAACATTCTGCGCTCGATGAACTCGCCAAGTCTCAGCATTTGCTTCTGTCCTGTCTTTGCATTCGACGAAATTCATTCTTCGTTCGACGAACAACATTCTGCGTTCGACGAACAGCATTCTGCGTTCGACAAACTCGCCAAGTCTCAGCTTTTGCTTTGCTCATCATCATGACGACAAGCATACTTTGTCGACGACATCCCCTATTCTTCTCGACGATATAGTACTTAGTGAAATAACTAAAGTACATGTCATATTGTCAATTTCTGCAAGCATGAACTAGATGCAACATTAAATACAACTTGTACTTATCATTGAGCTGAGCACTTCTTCAAATCAGGAACACTGCTGGGCACTGTTCCCAACACTTAGTAAAGTTTATTGTTTGCACAGTTAGGATAGAAAAATATTTAAATCTCTATTAACCCCCCTCTAGAGGATTCTCAGAGGCACACCATGCACTTTCAATTGGTATCAGAGATAGGTTGATCATTAAAAGTTTAACACATTGATCAAAAAGACCTCCTATTGAAAATGTTGAAGTGGAAGTTTTGGGAGTTGGCGGTCTGGGAGGGTGATCGCGCGGTCTGGTGAGACCGCACGTCTGGAGATCTGCTCTGCGGTCTGACTTATCTTAGTCTAGCCGCGGTCTCCTAGCATGACCGCAGTTCTGTGTCCAAGGTGCTGGGGTAAGGCCGCAAGGTCTGGTCTGTGACCGCGTGGCGGGCTGTCTATCTCAGGGATGTGCCGGTCTGGTGTGACCGCACAGTTTGATTCAGGTTTCTAGAAGCCGGTCTTATGGATATCCAGGTTCCTGGTTGTATTCGCTGACTAAGGCATCTTAGTCGAGCGGTCTCTGTTCGTGGTGTCAGGAGGAGGCTGGCAGGCGAACAGGTTGTGTTCGATGTGGCATTGGCGAAAATGTTGTGTTCGCGGTCTTGTTGGCGAACATTGGTGGTGGGCGGCTTCATTGTGGGAGTGGCGATCTCCCGCGGTCTGTTGTTGAAGCCGGCGATCTCACCTAAGCAGAATGATCTGTTGCTGATCGCGCAGGCTGACCAGTTCTAGTCGCGCGATCTGGAGGGTGGTGATCCTATCTCATAGGGTGGTGACTGGATCAGGTCTCACGCCTATAAATAGGAGCCACTGTAGCAACATTAATATCGCACCAAGTGTAAGCTGAGCTCGCGTCTAATTCTTGCGGTCTCAATTCTTGTGACCGGTCGGTCTTGCTGATTGAATTTTCCTTGTGCAGCTTCTGCGGATTGTGCGGGCAGCAGCGATCACCTCTTCTTCTGAAAGTGTTCGGGTGGTCTTGCGGCTTACAGTGTGGGTTGCTGGAGTTCGGGAGAATCAGTGGAGTTCGGAAGGAGGTCGCGGAAGCTCAGCGGTCAGGAGTGTTGATCGGTGACCGACAGAGTTTGCGGTCAGGCAGCTATCAGAGATCGGCAAGCAGACCGCGCAGTCTGCGGTCTCAGTTATCTTTCTTTTCAGCATTATAATTTTCCCTTTGGTTTTGTGTACTGGCGAAATCATGTCTCGCCATGTATACCTCTCCCTGTAATGAAGATTGTTGTTATCAAAAAAGACTTTATTTCCTTCATGTGCTTCTGGTTGTTTGGCTTGTGAACTCTAAGTTGTATGATTCCTGCTCACTCCATAAAGATTCGGAAAATTTCACATGGTATCAAAGCGAGGTTGGAGTGGATAGAGCAGTGAACAACTTAGTGTAGCCATTGCCTTTGTGAAGAAGGAACTAGTGGTAGAGCCATGGAAGCGAGGGGTCTTGGAATTGAGATGATAAACTCGACCAACTTTAAGAAGTGGAGGTCTTGTATGCAGAGTTATCTTTTGGTTGAGGACCTCTGGGAGGTGGTTGGAGGAGAGAGCACGGAGGAAGTTTTTCTGGTTGGAGATAACCATCATGAGGTGAGGAACTGGAGGCGGATTAATGCCAAAGCAGAGTTCGCCCTGAAGAGGGAAATATCACCTGATTTGTTTGATCACATCTTGGGGTGTGCATCAGCTGCAGAGATCTGGAGAGCCCTGGATGGGCTGTTTAACAAAAAGAATGTGGCAAGACTTCAATTCCTGGAGAATGAGCTGGCCAGATCGGCTCAAGGTGACCTTTCTATCTCTATTCTTGAAGATGAAGAACTTGTGCGCCGAGATTTCAACGCTGGATCCTGATGAGCCAATTTCTGAGGTGAAGCTGAAGAGGCACATCATCCGTGGCTTGCGGAAGGAATATGTTGCCTTTGTGATGTCGGTGCAGGGTTGGGCAAATCAGCCGTCTTTGCTGGAGCTGGAAAATCTGCTTTCTTCGCAGGAGAGTCTGGCAAGGCAGATGGCAGTGGTGTCAGTGTCTAGGGGTGATGGCGAAGTTCTCTTCACGTGAAAGAAGAAGAAGTGGGATAAGAAGAAGACCACTGGAGGAGGCAATAGGCCTTCAACCTCTAGACAGCAGGAGAGGGGCTATGTTCCTAAGGCTGAAGGAAAGACGAAGGGGGAAGGTCCCAAGTGCTTCGGGTGCGGAAAGGTTGGTCACATCAGGAAGGAGTGCCAGGTGAATCTTCAGCCGGAGCATGCTGCTATAGGTAAGGGGGAAGCTGAAGCCAGACAGGTTGATGGAGGTTGGGGAGGAGCCTTCTCTGCTTCTATTGGAGCTGCGGCTCCTATCAACTATCAGGAGGACTGGATCGTGGACTCGGGGTGTGGTCATCACCTCACCGGGGACGAGTCGAAGCTTTCTTCAGCGCAACCTTATTCAGGTAATGATGCCATTATTACTGCTGATAATACCGTGCATGCTGTAGAGAAGGTGGGGGTTGTTTCCTTGGGCAGTGATAGGGGGACACTAACTTTGAAGAGTGTCTATCATGTGCCCGGAATGAGGAAAAACCTCTTCTCCGTGACCAATGCTGTAGACGCTGGGTATCACGTTCTGTTTGGCCCAACAGAAGTGAGGTTTCTTCGGAATGTGGAGGCGGTGAAGGCTGAGGTAGTTCATGTGGGGAGGAGAGCTAAAGACTTGTTCGTGCTTTCGACAAGTTCTTATGTTGACAAGATGAGGACAAACGACAATGCTGTGATATGGCACGAGAGGTTGGGGCACGTAGGAATGGATAAGCTGAAAGCTATGGCAGTGAAAGGTCTGGTCAAGGGCCTGCCTAGTCTATCCTCCTATAGTGACGGTCATGTTTGCGCTGGATGTCAGTTCGGCAAGTCTCATCGGCTTCCGTTTGATAAGTCGTAGACAAGGAGTTGTATGCCGTTGGAGTGCATCCACGGTGACTTGATGGGACCGACTGCCACCCCAAGCCTCGGAGGCAGCAGATATATGCTGGTGTTGATCGATGATTACACCAGATATGTCTGGGTATATTTCTTGAAGGAGAAGGCAGAGGCGTTTGCCAAGTTTGTGGAGTTCAAGGAGCTCGTGAAGGGTCGGCTTGGACTGCGGGTTAAGAAGCCGAGGACTGACAACGGAGGGGAGTTCACCTCTGGTGAGTTCTCTACTTTGTGCAGGAAGGCGGGCATCCGGAGGGAGCTTACTTGTGCGCATACTCCACAATAAATGGAGTTGCAGAATGGAAGATCCGCCATCTGACGGAAACCTGCAAGTGTTGGATGCATGCCAAGAGTATCCCAAAGTCCTTCTGGGCGGAGGGAATGTCTTGTGCTGCCTACGTCATCAATCGAATGCCTCTTAGTCCCATCAATATGAAGACCTCGCATGAACTGATGTTCAAGGAAAAGCCAAGTGTGGCACACCTTCGGGTGTTTTGTTCCACCTGCTATGTGCACGTTCCAGATGCGCTTCAGACGAAGCTAGATGTGAAGGCAAGGAAGCTAGTCTTCGTGGGTTATGATGACCAGAAGAAGGGCTGGAAGTGCATGGATCCGGAGACGCGGAGATTTGTTGTATCTCGCGACATCGTGTTCGACGAGGTGACATCGTACAAGGGAAGTTCTGGTATTGAGCTACCAGAAAGCAGGGTGGAGGAACCGGAGAATGCTGTGGAAAATCTTCAGGTGGAGCTACCTGTGTCACCAGGTGGTCCATCAATATTTAGTTCTGAGGCAGAGGCTTCTGGATCAGGAAGCAGGGGGAGCGATGCTCTGAGTACGTCGGGAAGGGGAGCTAGGGAAGAAGCAGGTGAGGATACTGCGAGTCAGGGGAAGGCGTTGCGGAGATCGAAACGAACTATCATTGCCCCTGATCGCTATACAGGAGGAAACATGGTGAGCTTTGTCTCATGTTTCTTTGCTGGTCCATTGGATGAGAGGGAGACGTCGAGCTTTGAAAAGGCCAAAGGCGTGGAACAGTGGGATTTGGCTATGCATGAAGAGATGAGTGCTCTTGAGAAGAATGAGACTTGGTCTCTGGTGCCCAAGCCCAAGGGCATCACCCCTGTGACATGCAAGTGGGTCTACAAGCTTAAGAAGAAGGCTGACGGCAGTATCGAGCGGTACAAGGCTCGCCTTGTGGCTCGGGGGTTCTCGCAGCAATACGGTGAAGACTATGAAGAGACATTCAGTCCGGTGGCAAAAATGACTTCAGTTTGGGTTGTGATTGCCTTGGTGGCGTGTTGGGGGTGGAAGATTTGGCAGCTCGACGTAAAGAATGCGTTCTTATACGGTGAGATTGACAAGGACATCTTCATGGTCCAGCCGCCAGGCTTCGTATTTGAAGATTTTCTGGAGTATGTCTGCAAGTTGAAGAAGGCCCTGTATGGATTGAAGCAAGCGCCGAGGGCGTGGTATGGAAAAATTGCAAAATATCTCTTATTCTGGGGGTTTGGGGATTCAGACTCAGACTCAAGCTTGTTCGTCAAGAAGAGCGGGGAGCTTCAAGTCATCGTGCTGCTATACGTCGACGATATGATCGTGACAGGGAATTCGAAGGAGGAGGTAGTGCAACTTTGGGCTGAGCTATCCATCAGGTTCGAGATGAAGGATTTAGGTGAGCTGCACCACTTCCTTGGACTCGAGGTGCATAGGAAGGAGAGTGGAGTGCTGGTGTCCCAGGCTGGATATGCGGAGCGGATCGTGGAGCGGTTCGGCATGAAGGAAGGGAAGTGCACTTCCACACCTCTGGAGAAGGCCATGAAACTTCGCAAGGATGAGGGAAGGATTTTGGGAGATCCATTGGTGTTCCGAGCTCTGGTTGGGAGCTTGATCTATCTGACGATCACTAGGCCGAATATTGCATATGCAGTTGGCAGGGTGAGCCGTTATATGGCAGAACCACAGATGCCTCATCTTCTAGCGGCCAAAAGTATATTGAAGTATGTCAAGGCGACCTCGGATATGGGTCTCCTTTATAGGAGGGATGCGGGCTTCGAGGTGCATGGATACATGGACGCTGATTATGGGGGAGATTCGGATGATCAGAAGTCGACGTCTGGATACGTCTTCATGACGAGCCCCACGGCTATATCATGGTGCAGCAAGAAGCAGGATTCAGTGTCGATCTCAACCACGGAAGCGGAATACAAGGCTTCGGCCTTGGCAGCTCAGGAAGCCATTTGGCTTAGGAGGTTGGTTAGAGACGTCCATAAGGAGGTTCGGGGTCCGACTCTGCTTCGCGGAGACAATGAGAGTGCTCTCAAACTGGTTACTAATCCAGTTTGTCACGCGAGGACCAAGCATATCGAGATTGAGCATCATTTCATTCGTGAGAAGGTGTTGGAGGGGTCTCTTTCGGTCGAGCATTTTCGGAGTCAGGACAACATTGCTGATATCTTCACAAAGGAGCCGACAAAGGGGTCATTCACTCGGCTGAGGAGTCTACTTGGGCTGTTTTCAACTTCCCACTTCAAGGGGGAGTGTTGAAAATGTTGAAGTGGAAGTTTTGGGAGTTGGCAGTCTGGGAGGGTGATCGCGCGGTCTGGTGAGACCGCACGTCTGGCGATTTGCTCTGCGGTCTGACTTGTCTTAGTCTAGCCGCGGTCTCCTGGCGTGACCGCCGTTCTGTGTCCAAGGTGTTGGGGTAAGGCCGCGCGGTCTGGTATGTGACCGCGCAGCGGGCTGTCTATCTCAGGGCTGTGCCGGTCTGGTGTGACCGCACAGGTTGATTCAGCTTTCCAGAAGCCGGTCTTATGGCTATCCAGGTTCCTGGTTTTATTCGCTGACTAAGTCATCTTAGTCGAGCTGTCTCTGTTCGCGGTCTCAGGAGGAGGCTGGCAGGCGAACAGGTTGTGTTCGATGTGGCGTTGGCGAACATGTTGTGTTCGCGGTCTCGTTGGCGAACATTGGTGGTGGGCGGCTTCATTGTGGGAGTGGCGATCTCCTGCGGTCTGTTGTTGAAGCCGGCGATCTCACCTAAGCAGAATGATCTGTTGCTGATCGCGCAGGCTTACCAGTTCTGGTCGCGCGATCTGGAGGGTGGTGATCCTATCTCATAGGGTGGTGACTGGATCAGGTCTCACGCCTATAAATAGGAGCCACTGTAGCAGCATTAATATCGCACCAAGTGTAAGCTGAGCTCGCATCTAATTCTTGCGGTCTCAATTCTTGTGACCGGTCGGTCTAGCTAATTGAATTTTCCTTGTGCAGCTTCTGCGGATTGTGCGGGCAGCAGCGATCACCTCTTCTTCTGAAAGTGTTTGGGCGGTCTCGCGGCTTGCAGTGTGGGTTGCTGGAGTTCGGGAGAATCAGTGGAGTTTAGAAGGAGGTCGTGGAAGCTCAGCGGTCAGGAGTGTTAATCTGTGACCGGCAGAGTTTGCGGTCAGGCAGCTATCAGAGATCGGCAAGCAGACCGTGCGGTCTGCGGTCTTAGTTATCTTTCTTTTCAGCATTGTAATTTTCCCTTTGGTTTTGTGTACTGGCGAAATCATGTCTCGCCATGTATACCTCTCCCTGTAATGAAGATTGTTGTTATCAATAAAGACTTTATTTCCTACATGTGCTTCTGGTTGTTTGGCTTGTGAACTCCAAGTTGTTTGATTCCTACTCACTCCATAAAGATTCGGAAAATTTCACACCTCCTACTCTTATTTCTTTATTACAAAATATTTTATAAAGAAAATGAGTTCTAAGAATTATGCCTCAACAAGAACTCCAGTGTGTAACTTGAATAAGTTTACACTCTAGAAGGCCAGAATAAAACTATATATGAACTCCATTGATGAGAAAATTTTCAATGTCATCCTGACAGGTCCCCCAGCCCTAGTAAGGAAGGATGCTAGTGGGAAAGTCATACAAACCTCAGTCCCTAGAGCAAAGTGGACTGATGCTGAGAAGAAGGTCAAGGCATGTGATGCCAAAGCCTTGCACATTTTGGTCTCAACTATGTCAGATGACATATTCCAAAAATTTGCTGAGTGCAAGTCTGCCAAGGATATCTGGGAATCTCTCTCCAGATTAGTTGAATGCAGCTCTAATGAAAGAAAAGACAAAAAGTCACTTCTCATATCCCAATATGAGAACTTCAAGAAAAAGGCTGATGAAAGCATAACAGAAATGTATGACAGATTCAGCCTCATCATCAATGAGCTGAGGGGCTTGACAAAGAAATCTCTCTGACAGAGATTAATGACAAGCTCCTCATGTGCTTCCCAATCACATGGAACTCTATAATTTGGGTCATTAGATATTCTAGATGCCTCAGAGAGATCACAACAGATGTTGTGCTGGGAAAGCTCAAATCCTAGGAGCTTCTACTGAAAAGCAGGGCTGAGTCAGAAGCCCAGGAAAGAAT
Source organism: Dactylorhiza incarnata (assembly GCA_033032865.1). Taxonomy (NCBI): domain Eukaryota; kingdom Viridiplantae; phylum Streptophyta; class Magnoliopsida; order Asparagales; family Orchidaceae; genus Dactylorhiza; species Dactylorhiza incarnata. Next base: position 29,853,779 of record JAWHQI010000001.1, read on the forward strand.
ATCAACTCCTAAAGAAAGGAGTCTGGCATTAAAGACTGCTGAAGCAGAGTCCTCCACCACTGAAAAAGAAATGTTCAATCTCCTGGCTAAAAGATTCAAGAAGTGGGCCAGGACAGAGGACTCCAAAAGGAAAGAAAGGAGTTCAAGCAAGCCAAGGTATGATAAAACTCATAAACAGGAGATTATTTGCTTTTCATGCAGAAAACCAGGACACTTTTCCACTGAGTATCCTGAGGAAGAAAAGAACAAGAACATCAAGCAGAGAAAAGAGCACAAGAAGAAATCCTTCAGGAGGAAGGATAAGAAAAGAGGGAAAGGTTTCATAGTTGAAACCTGGGGTGATTCAGACTCCGAATCAAGCTCCTCCTCATCTGATGCTGATGAAGATGGTGGACCAGAAGAAGCCTGCCTACTGGCTATGGAAGACTCCTCTGCTGAGAATAAGGTAACAATCTTTGATGACTTTGATTTTTCATCAAGAGATTTTACGGATTGTTTTAAAGAATTTTGTCAAGATTTTATTAACAACCAAAAGGAACTTAAAACAATCAGATCTGAACTTTCAATTAAAAGTGCATAGTATGCCTCTGAGAATCCTCTGGAGGGGGGGGGGGGTGAATAGAGATTTAATTATTTTTCTATCCTAACGTTGTAAATAATAAATTTTACTATGGTATTATACACACAATAAAAACCAATGACATAATAAATAATATAACTAATGCTGAAATGAATGCAGAAAATGTAAATGGGACAACACAGAAAATCACAGCAATGACACACAGATTTTTTATAGAGGTTCTGTTGGGAAAATGACCCTCAATGTTCCCTTGATTTGAAGAATCTTCACACTCAATGCTAAGTGCAAGTTGTATTTGATAAACCCCATTCTGTTTGATGACCATGCAGGATTAGGTCATACCATGGTGTAATGTATGTTTAGTAGGTTTACTGACAAAACTGCTGAGACAAGCTCTCAGTATCAGCTGAATCGCTGAGACAAGGCCAGGAGCCGCTGAGAAGGTGTCTAGGCCTGCTGAGCTGCAGATAGAAGAAAATCGCTGAGATGTCTGGGCCAAGAGTCGTTGAAGATCATTGGAGTATAAAAAGAATAAGTTAGGGCTTTGCAAAAACACTTGCTACACTTTGCTCTCCAGCACACTAAAGAAGAAGATTACTGTTCCATTGTCGGCAGCCAAGAAGCTTTCACTTTCTGATTACCTGAGGCTGCAAGGAGAGAAGAGATTGATCCTGTTGTTCAACTCAAGAAAGAGCAAGCTGATCCAGTCCATCATCTAAAGGAGAGGATCAAGAAGAATCAGGTTGGGGCATTCCTACTCCTCCCTGGTTCAATACTGCAACAACAGTTGTTCAGAAGCAGAAGACCACCTCTTCTATCTTCTGATTGTAATCCCATTTTATTACTTCTGTAGGAACTTAATAGTTCTGAGTTTGTAGGGCATCTTTTCCTGAGGGTGTAGGGCGGTTTGGCCTGAGTTGTAGAGCTGAGAGGTCAGTTTGAGTGTAGGTCAGCTCTAGAGAAATGCCTAATCTACCCTTCTATTTCCTGAGACATGTTCTGGTTGCTACCCTTCATTCCTCGAGAAATGCCTTCTCCTTCTCGAGAAATGCCTGTCCACTCCTAAGTCTGTGAGCTATGTCTCAGTCCTCTTCCCTCTCTTGGAACTTTGAATCTTCTAAAGTGTACAGGGGTATTATCAGTGTTTGTTTTGTGCCCTTTATCATGATTACTTCTCCTCTTCGAAATCCCGTACCCGTTGCGGTTAAATGACTTATGTCTTCTCTTATGAATCATCTTATGCAGTGTTTACTCCATTTGTGACCCTATCCTTAGGGTATCCTGGTGAGTGTTTTTCTCGGGCTTCGTCCCATGCCATAATTAAAGGAATTAATTAATAAGACCATTGTCTTTGTCCTTGCACGGTGGGTCGTGTTTTGGGGGGCAGTGAGGAGTGTTGTAGCCTTGCACGGTGGCCATTTTTATGGTGAACCGCAGGCTTGGCCTGTGGTCCCGTGGGCCGTGTTTGGGTGGTTGGGGATAGAAACCCCCACCCGTTTTATGGGTTTGGGTGGCAGTGGATAAAGGACCGCCCCATTTAATTTGAGCTGATTAGTCTCCTTAAATAAATTTAACAAGATAAATGAACTTTGCTTGTTCCTCTTTATGGTAATTGGTGCACTTGGTGCTTTGCTTAGTTCTTTGTTTGGAGCTTCTCTTTCGGTAAATATGGCTTGGGTTGGTACCCCTTATGCATTATTTACTTTTCTGCTTGTTTTCTGCCACTTGTAATTCCCTTGCTGAGGCGTTCTTTGTTTTATTGAATGCCTCAGGTTCAGAGCCTTAGCTGCTAGTGGTGTAGCCCGGAGTCTCCGAGAGTTTTAGTTGCTGATTTACCCCGCTGCTGCGAGGTAGTTGTGGTTAGTTTTCTTCTTGTGTTCAGACATGCTAGTTTGGAGCCAACAGGTTAGTGTCAGGTTGTTGACGCCCGTTGTGCCCTTTTGATACTTTATAGCTTACTTTCCAGTTAAATGCTACTACTTTTTAGATCTTGTGTATCTTGCTCTTTGGGAATGATTTATGTCTAGGTACATTATAGTTATTAAATGGCTTTTCTTTCATCCTCATTGCATTCATTTTAACTGAAATTCTTATCTTTAAAGTCGCCTAAAAAATATTTTCTATACTTATACTACGCCTAGATATGTGCATATCATTTACTTTATGTCCTAGCATCATGTGCATTTAGGACCTTAAGTGAACTAAATCCAGTATTTTCTACTTGAATTACGTATATTTTCTCGGTGGACTAGTTGATCCACGAACTGAGAGACACAGTTCTTACCCCAAACCCTCATAAATGATTTCAAATGATGATCTATCATGTGAGCATGTTTTGATTAAATAAGTAATAGGTTTCCGCCTGAGCGTCTGCAGTTGTCTCCTGCATGACGTGGCATCATGACATGTATTTTCTCTTACTCTGATATTTCTAAATTTGGAGAAAATGCGGGTTGTGACAGTTGGTATCAGAGGTAGGTTGTTCGACAAGTCGGTCGGGCAACAAATTTTGATATAGTAGTTGTTTTGGTTTCATTGCATACACACACCGATGTGTCATCAATACGTCTTAGCCAAAGCATGAACACTACACTCATAGCATGATAAGAAGTATACAGAGCATATTATGTAGTATGGGATGCATAATATGTGTTTGTATATGGATCCACAATAGGTGGCAACATGTGACAGTTATGTAGTATGGGATGCATAACCATCATCACATGGATGCCCATTACCACATTTTTCTTTTTCGTTACATGCAATATTATGTAGTATGGGATGCATAATATTTCATGTGTACGCCGCTCATAACATGCATTAAGGCCTTTATTAGAATGCATAGCACACCATACATTACATAACATTGCATAAGCACACGTGCGAAGTTAAATACTTATATGATGACACACGTACACCCATGATTTCAAATGAATAGAAAATTCATGCATTCATGCCCTTTGCACATGAGTCAAGAGGGACGATGTAGTATCGTTCCCGAATTTAGCATATCATTATGAAAATACCAGAGCAAGGTGGTAGCAATGACAAGTATCTGTACATGTATGTTCCGAACCAACCAGTGTAGTTCTAGTGTAAGGTTAAGTTTTAATTATAGGTGTATGCGTATTAGTAGAGATGGCGCGCAAGTGAGTCACGACTAGGTCGACTCCCCAGTCGGAGGGCGAGTCATCCGGAGCGCAGAGTGAAGCCTTGATCGAGAGTCAATGCCAGAGCAATGAGGCTCTGACTAGGCAGATGGTTTGCGATGCAATCGCAAGTTGAGGCGTTGTTATCTACCGGTGCTAGGCAGCAATCCGTAGTGCAGGCTCCCATAGTAGGACATACAGTACCTACTCCTCATGCTCCCTTGGTACGCCTAGTAGCGATACCTCCAGAAATGAATTTCATTTCGCACTTTCAAAGGTTGGGTCCTCCATCGTATGACGGACGAGCTGATTTTGTGGCCTTGGACGATTGGCTTATAGACATTGAAGAGATGTTCTCATATTCAGTAATCACCATGGATCAGAAGGTGATGGTTGCCGCATACCAGCTTAAGGGTCTCACAAAGAGTTGGTGGTTGAGGGAGAAGGAAGACCTTTCTGAAGGATGTTCGTGGGAAACCTTCAAAGGAATGTTGTTAAGAAAGTTTCTGCCGTCGGTAGAGCAAGACCCGTTGATGAATGATTTCCTGCATCTGAAGCAGAGGCAGCTCTGAGTATGAGATTGAATTTTGCAAGTTGAGCAAGTTTTCTCCGGCCCTGGTAGCCTCGGAAGAAGGAAGAGTAAAGATATTTCTGTGTGGTCTCCGTAGTGATATCCAACAGCTGGCCAGTGCGTATAGGTCGGAGAAGTACGCCGAGGTATTAGATGCAGCGCTGAAGGTTGAGGCAATTGATAACGCCAAGAATCGAGGATCAATGATGAAGAAGGGAAAGAGAAAGGCTGGAGAAGAAGGAAATTCTGGTGCGCCTGCCCCGGTCTTGAAGAAAGGAGGTGGTGAGGTCTGCAGTTTCTGTGGCCGCTCTGGCCATCCGTTTGAAAGGTGTTTCAAGAGGAAAGGAGTTCAAAAGCAGCAGTGAGTGCTGGCAATTCAGGGTACTCCGAAGGGAGAGGTGCTCTGCCCGTTGTGCAAGAGGAAGGGGCATGATGTGGCCCAGTGTTAGACCAAATATAAAGTCTACTTCCAGTGCGGACAGAAGAGGCACTTGAAGTTTCAATGCCCGTGAGTTCAACCCCCGTTGCAGCCAGTTCCGCTTCGAGCCTTGCCGCCGCCGCAACATCAGGATAAAGGAAGAGGAAAGCTGAACGTGATAACCCAGGAGCAAGCGCAGTCTTCGAGCCAAGTGATCGAAGGTTAGACCTTAAGCCAGTTGTTTAGTCTTGATTCCTTTTAGTTTCGCTGTATTAGACCAGTTTCTTTTTCGCGCTTATAGGGAGATTTAAGGTAAAGAATCGTTGGGCGCGTGTTCTGTTCAATTCGGGTGCTACCCATTCGTTCGTAGCAAGGGCTTTCGTAGAGCGTCACCGTTTGACCCTGAGCTGGGCAACGATTCGTTCCTCGTTAAGTTCCCTTCTAGTGATTTGGTATCCACGAACCAGTCCGTCCAAAGTTGCCCCATTCTCTTAGGAGATTTCTTGGCTATTGCTGATCTCAAGGTGTTCGACCTAGAAGACTTTAATGTGATTTTGGGTATGGACTGGTTGTCCAGTTATGATGCTGTCATCTGATGCAAGGAAAAGCGTCTGGACTTTGTGATGAACAACGGTCGTCCCATGAGCATTTTTGGGTCTTCGTACCAGTGTTCCCTGATAATCTGCGGTATGTGCTCGGAAACTATTAATTTCTGGTTGTTTGGCTTACCTTATTTCTGTAGTAGAAACTGTTACTGGATCGCCATGTATTGAGGGTGTTCCGGTGGTGCGAGTGTTTCCTGATGTCTTTCCTGTCAGTCTACCTGGCCTTCTGCCTGATAGAGATGTGGAGTTCGTTATTGATCTAGAGCCTGGTACTTGTCCTATCGCTAAGGCACCGTACCGTATGGCCCCGCGCGAGTTAGAAGAGTTGCGAACTCAGTTAGATGAGCTTTTGTAGTGTGGATTTATTAGGCCAAGTTCTTCGCCCTGGGGTGCTCCAGTTTTATTTGTGAAAAAGAAGGACGGTTCCATGAGGTTGTGCATAGATTATAGAGAGCTAAACAAAGTGACCATCAAGAACAGGTATCCGTTGCTAAGGATAGATGATCTGTTTGATCAGTTGCGTGGCAGCACAGTGTTTACGAAGATTGACCTTCGATCAGGCTACCATCAGTTGAGGATCCGTGAGTCGGACGTTCCCCGAACTGCCTTTCATTCCTGTTATGGTCATTTTGAGTTTCTGGTTATGTCTTTTGGTTTGACGAATGCACCCTTTACGTTTATGGACATGATGAACCGCGTGTTTAAGGATTTTCTGGATCATTTTGTTGTGGTATTCATCGATGATGTGTTGGTATATTCTAGAAGTGCTGAGGAGCATGCTACGCATTTGCACATAGTATTGTATACTCTTAGAGAGCACAAGCTGTATGCGAAGCTGAGTAAGTGCGAGTTCTGGCTTCCTCAGGTATCCTTTCTGGGTCATGTGGTGAATAAGGATGGAATTACTGTAGACCCCGCTAAGATTTCTGCTGTGTTGGATTGGAAGATGCCTTCAACGCCTAAGGAAATAAGGAGTTTCTTAGGGTTGGCTGGGTACTACAGGAGATTTGTTCAAGGATTCTCAGTGTTGTCGGCACCTTTAACTAAGCTTACCTAGAAGAATACCGCTTTTGTTTGGAGCGATAAGTGCGAAGAAGCCTTTTAGGAATTAAAGAGGAGTTTGTGCAGTGCTCCTGTGTTGGCCTTGCTGATCGAAGGATTAGAGTATGTGGTTTATGTGGATGCATCTCACATTAGACTAGGGTGTGTTTTGATGCAAGAAGGAAAGGTGATTGCCTATGGTTTTAGACAATTAAAAGTTCATGAAAAGAATTACCCTACGCATGACTTAGAATTTGCTGCAGTGATTTATGATTTAAAGCTTTGGAGACATCTATTATATGGAGTGTCATGCAAGATTTATACGGATCTCAAGAGTCTGAAGTATGTCTTTACCCAGAAAGAGCTGAATATGCGCCAGCGCAGGTGGTTGGAGTTTGTTGCGGATTATGAGGTTGTCATCCTCTATCATCCGGGTAAGGCTAATGTAGTGGCCGATGCCCTGAGTAGAAAGACCGCGCAAATCTTCAATCTTTCCGTGCAGTCCTTGGTAGAGGATTTTATGTTGATGGATATCTCAGTCAGTAGTAGTACCGAACATTCAAGTCTTGAAGCTGAAGAGCCTTCTTGGATTACCCTTACGAGATTGCACTAGAAGGAAGATCCTGACTTGCAGCATCTCCAGAATAGGACCGAGAAGGGAGAATTACCAGATTTTTCGATCGATGATAAGGATACTTTGAAGTACCGAGGTAGGTATTGTATCCCCGCGTTGGATGATATTCAGGCAAAGATATGTAGTGAAGCACACGACTCTAGTGTTTCCTATCATCCTGGTTCCACAAAGATGTATAAAGATCTGAAGCAGATCATTTGGTGGTCAGGTATGAAGAATGATATAGCCAGATATATTTCTGAATGTTTAACTTGAGCGCGTGAAGGCGGATCATAAGAGGACTGGAGGTAAGTTGAACCCATTGGATGTTCCAAGCTGAAAGTGAAAGAGTATTTCAATGGACTTCATTACCAGTTTGCCGAGGTCTCCCATAGGACATGATTCTGTGTCGGTTATAGTTGACAGATTGACAAAGTGTGCTCACTTTGTGCCTTTTAATATCGGCTACTCTATGGAGAAAATAGCAGAACTTTATTTGAATGAAGTCATCAGATTGTATGGTGTGCCCGTGAGCATTGTGTCGGACCGAGATTCAAGGTATATGTCTCTCTTCTGGAGGAGTTTGCAAGGAGCTTTGGGTTCTGACCTTAGATACTCTACCGCTTACCATCCTCAGACCAATGGTCAGACAGAGAGAGTGAATCAAATTTTGGAGGATATGATAAGGTGCTATATTCTAGATCATGGTGGAGCTTGGGATAAGCGTCTTGGATTGATGGAATTTGCCTACAATAATAGTTATCAGGAGAGTTTGCAAATGGCCCCCTTTGAGGCTCTGTATGGGAGGCGTTGCCGAACACCCTTGTTTTGTGCCGAGGTTGGTGAGAGTCCATTGTTAGGCCCAAAAAATTTGGAAGAGATGAGCGTTGCCCTGACTCATATCCGCGAGAAGCCTCGTATCGCTCAGGAGCGGTATGAGAAGTATGCCAATCAGAGAAGGGTGGATCTTGAGTTTGCCCTCGGAGACTTAGTGTTCTTGAAAGTTTCTCCGATGCCGGGCGTTAAGAGATTTGGAAGGAACCACAAGTTGGACCCCCGGTATGTGGGACCTTTCCAGATTGTTGAGCGCATCGGAGCGTCAACTTATAGATTGGATTTGCCTACTTCCTTCCCAAATGTTCACGATGTGTTTCATGTGAGCCAGCTGAGGAAGTGTCTGCGAAGTGATCGGCTAGTTATTGATTCAGTGCCTGTATTGCGGCCCAATCTTTCGTATGTTGAAGAGCCTGTCCGAATCTTGGAGACTCAGGAGCGTGTGTTGCGGAGGAAGACGATCCCGATGGTTAAGTTCTTTGGAAGAATCAGGGTGTCGAAAGCGCAACATGAGAGCTGGATTATGCCATGAGAGAGACTCATCCTAGCCTCTTCCCATAGATTTTGGGTAAATCTTCTGTCAGGTAACCTTTGGATTTGATTCTGTATCTTTCTTGATCTTTGGATTTTAAGTTTCGGGACGAAACTTCTTTTTAGGGGGAGTGACTGTAACGCCCATGATTTTCGTTAATTTACGTGGCCGTTGTGACATAATTTTGGCGTTTGGGCATTATGTCAGCTCGCCAGGTTTAGTTTTGGGCCTTAGCCTAGTTAAAGTGTGTAATTTGGATCGAGCATGTGAGAATTCGCATTGGTTCAAGTTATGGGAGATTATTTGTGTAATTATTGCATTCATTATATTTCCCTGGCTCTGTGTTTGGCATTCTGAAGAGGGGTTGCGTTCGACTAATGGTAGAGGGGCTGCGTTCGACGAATGGCAGAGGGGCTGCGTTCGACGAACGACAGAGGGGCTGCGTTCGATGAACGTCAGAGGAGCTGCGTTCGATGAACGACAGAGGGGATGCGTTCAACGAACGACAGAGGGGCTGTGTTCGACGAACGAGTGGCTGAGTTCGACGAACGAGTGGTGAGATGCGTTCGACGAAGGAGTGGCTGAGTTCGACGAACGAGTGGCGAGCTGCGTTCGACGAACGAGTGGATGAGTTCGACGAACTCCTGAAGGCTTAGTATATATACATTAAGCTTAGGTTTTATCTTTTCATCTCCTTCCCTTTCGGCCGACCTAGAGTTCTGTCGGGCGAGAGAGCGAGAGCGGCGTGTTGTGGAGCTTCCGACCGGCGATTCGAGGGCTGTAGTAGTCGGAATCGCATTTGGAGAGTAGATTTTGAAAGCTCTCGACGGGATCTTCGTTCTAGTGGTAAGCTTTTCCCGTTCGTGGAATTTTTGGAGTTATGGTAGTGACCTAATTCCTCTTTTCGATCCGAAAAGTTTCAGGATTTCATGCTCGGTGAGTTCTTGGCCGATCCATAACTTTTGGAGCGGAGATCTTCGAGTTTGCAAGGTTTAAGGCAAGTGGCTTTCTTCCCACTCTCCCTTTTTGGTTGAATCACTATTTTCCTGGTTTATGGGTTCTTACTGTGCTGTTCGGCTCATGTCTTTGAGGGTTGGTATGATATTTATTAACCTTGATTTCCCCCGAAATGTCTGGAGTTTTCCCTGGAGAACCTGTAGTTGCCTAGAAATTTTTCCTGCTGTTTGAAATTTCTCGAGAAATGCTTGTTTAGTCCTCTACACTTCTCGAGAAATGCTTGTTCAAACCCTCCCAATTTCTCGAGAAATGCATCTTACTTCTCGAGAAATGTCAGTGCTGCTTGCTCTAATCTCCCGAGAAATCCTTGAGCTGCCCTTCTAACCTCCCGAGAAATCATGTGTAGACCCCTTTAGTTCTCAAGAAACCTTTGTGTCTGTCCTATACCTCTCGAGAAATCCTTATGTTTGCCCTTAAGTTCTCGAGAAACCCTATGTGTTTGCCCCTTAGCTCTCGAGAAATGCCTAATCTACCCTTCTATTTCCTGAGACATGTTCATGTTGCTACCCTTCATTCCTCGAGAAATGCCTTCTCCTTCTCGAGAAATGCCTATCCACTCCTAAGTCTGTGAGCTATGTCTCAGTCCACTTCCCTCTCTTGGAACTTTGAATCTTCTAAAGTGTACAGGGGTATTATCAGTGTTTGTTTTGTGCCCTTTATCATGATTACTTCTCCTCTTCGAAATCCCGTACCCGTTGTGGTTAAATGACTTATGTCTTCTCTTATGAATCGTCTTATGCAGTGTTTACTCCATTTGTGACCCTATCCTTAGGGTATCCTGGTGAGTGTTTTTCTTGGGCTTCGTCCCATGCCATAATTAAAGGAATTAATTAATAAGACCATTGCCTTTGTCCTTGCACGGTGGGTCGTGTTTTTTTTGGGGGGGGGGGGGGGGGGGCAGTGTTGAAAATGTTGAAGTGGAAGTTGTGGAGCTTTTGGACCTGGGCGGTCTGGGAGGAGGTCGCGCGGTCTGGTGAGACCGCTCGACCTGGCGATCTGTTCTGCGGTCTGGCTTGTCGTGCCTAGCCGTAGTCTCCTGGCATGACCGCTGGTATCTGTCCAAGGCGGCTGAAGGTGAGGCCGCACGGTCTATCTATGACCGCATGGCGGGTTGGCATCTTCAGGTCGCGTGGTCTGGCGCTTATGACCGCGTGGTGCTGGCAGCTGGTCTGGTGGCTGTGGCTGTCCGGGTTTTTTGGCGGTATTCGCAGACTAAGGCTTTTTAGTCGCGCGGTCTCTGTTCGCGGTCTCAGGAGGAGACTAGTATGCGAACAGGTCTCTGTTCTCGGTCTCAGGAGGAGGTCGGCTTGCGAACAGGTGTTCGCGGTCTTGTGGCGAACATGCAGTGTTTGCGGTCTCGAGCAAACACTGGTGGTGGGCGGCTTCTTGGCGGTCTGGCGATCTCACTATGGAGTCGCGTTTTGACTGAGGGAGTGGCGATCTCCCGCGGTCTGGTATGATGCCGACGAGCTCATCAAATGAAGCAGAAAGAACTGTTGCTGATCGCGCGGGTTGACCGGTCTGGTCGCGCGGTCTGGGGGGTGGTGATCCTATCTCATAGGGTGGTGACTGGATCAGGTCTCATGCCTATAAATAGGAGCCAACGTAGCAACAAATTAAGACACACCAAGTGTAAGCTGAGTTTATCCTAATTCCTACGGTCTGTGTTTTCTGACCGGGCGGTCTGCTGATTGAATTTTCTTATGCAGCTTCTGCGGATAGTGCGGTCTGCAGCGATCACCTCTTCCTCTGAAAGTGTTCGGGCGGTCTGCGACTTGCAGTGTGGGTTGCTGAAGTTCGGGAGAATCAATGGAGTTCGTAAGGAGGGTGCGGTCTGCTCAGCGGTCTGAGGCGGTGTTCTGTAATCGGCAGTGTTGTGCGGTTAGGAGGCTTGCAGAGATCGGCAAGGAGACCGCGCGGTCTGGAGCGGTCTTAGTTATCTTCTTTCAAGTTGTGTAATTTTCTATTTGGAATTTGTGTGCTGGCGAAATCATGTCTCGCCTAGCATACCTCTCCCTGTAATGAAGATTTTGCTTATCAATAAAGACTATATTGCCTCCATGTGCTTCTGGTTGTTTGGCTTGTGAACTCTAAGTTGTATGTTTCCTGCTCACTTCATAAAGATTCGAAAAATTTCACAAGGTATCAGAGGGAGGTTGGAGTGGATAGAGCAGTGAACAACTTAGAGTAGCCATCGCCTTTGTGAAGAAGGAACCATTGGTAGATCCATGGAAGCGAGGGATCTTGGAATTGAGATGCTCAACTCGACCATCTTTAAGAAGTGGAGGTCTTGTATGCAGAGCTATCTTCTGGGTGAGGACCTCTGGGAGGTAGTTGGAGGAGAGAGCACAGAGGAAGTCTTTCTGGTTGGAGACAACCATCATGAGGTGAGGAACTAGAGGAGGATTAATGCCAAAGCATAGTTCGCCTTGAAGAAGGCAATATCACCTGGTCTGTTTGATCACATCTTGGGGTGTGCATCAGCTGCGGAGATTTGGAGAGCCCTGGATGGGCTATTTAACAAGAAGAATGTGGCAAGACTTCAATTACTTGAGAATGAGCTGGCCAGATCGGCTCAAGGTGACCTTCCTATCTCTACGTTCTTCTTGAAGATGAAGAACTTGTGCGCCGAGATTTCAGCGCTGGATCCTGATGAGCCAATCTCTGAGGCGAAGCTGAAGAGGCACATTATCCGTGGCTTGCGGAAGGAATATGTTGCCTTTGTGACGTCGGTGCAGGGATGGGCAAATCAGCCGTCTCTGCTGGAGCTGGAAAATCTGCTTGCTTCGCAGGAGAGTCTAGCAAGGCAGATGGCGGGGGTGTCAGTGTCTGGGGGAGATGGCAAAGTTCTCTTCATAGGGAAGAAGAAGAAGTGAGATAAGAAGAAGACCGCTGGAGGAGGCAATGAGCCTTCAACTTCTGGACAGCAGGAGAGGGGCTATGCTCCTAAGGCTGAAGGGAGGAAGAAGGGTGAAGGTCCCAAGTGCTTCAGGTGCGGAAAGGTTGGTCACATCAGGAAGGATTGCTAGGTGAATCTTCAGCCGGGGCATGCTGCTGCAGGAAAGGGGGAAGCTGAAGCCAGGCAGGTTGATGGAGGATGGGGAGGAGCCTTCTCGGCTTCTGTTGGAGCTGAGGCTCCTATCAACTATCAGGAGGACTGGATCGTGGACTCGGGGTGTGGTCATCACCTCACCGGGGACGAGTCGAAGCTTTCTTCAGCGCAGCCCTATTCAGGTAATGATGCAATTATTACTGCTGATAATACTGTGCATGCTGTGGAGAAGGTTGGGGTTGTCTCCTTGGGCAGTGATAGGGGGCCGCTTACGTTGAGAAGTGTCTATCATGTGCATGGTATGAAGAAAAACCTCTTCTCTATGACCAACGCTATTGACGTTGGGTATCACATTCTGTTTGTCCCAACATAAGTGAGGTTTCTTCGGAATGTGGAGGTGGTGAAGGCTGAGGTAGTTCATGTGGGGAGGAGAGCTAAAGACTTGTTCGTTTTATCGACAAGTTCTTATGTTGACAAGATGTGGATGAATGATGGTGCTGTTATATGGCACGAGAGGTTGGGGCATGTAGGGATGGATAAGTTGAAGGCTATGGCGGTGAGAGGTCTGGTCAAGGGCCTGCCTAGTCTATCTTCCTATGGAGACGTCATGTGTGCACAGGATGTCAGTTCGGCAAGTCTCATCGACTACCATTTGACAAGTCGCAGACAAGGTGTAATGCACCGTTGGAGTGCATCCACGGTGACTTGATGGGACTGACTGCTACCCCAAGCCTCGGAGGCAGCAGATAAATGCTGGTGTTGATCGATGATTACACCAGATATGTCTGGGTATATTTTTTGAAGGAGAAGACGGAGGCGTTTGCCAGGTTTGTGGAGTTCAAGGAGCTCATGGAGGGTCAGCTTGGACTGCGGGTTAAGAAGCTGAGGACTAACAACAGAGGGGAGTTCACCTCTGGTGAGTTCTCTATTTGTTGCAGGAAGGCGGGCATCCGGAGAGAGCTTACTTGTGCACATACTTCACAGCAAAACGGAGTTGCAGAGCGGAAGATCCGTCATCTGACGGAGGCCTGCAAGTGTTGGCTGCATGCCAAGAGTATCCCAAAGTCCTTCTGGGCGGAGGGAATGTCTTGTGCTGCCTACGTCATCAACAGGATGCCTCTGAGTCCCATCAATATGAAGACCCCGCATGAACTGATGTTCAAGGAAAAGCCAAGTGTGGCATATATTCGGGTGTTTGGTTCCACCTGCTATGTGTACGTTCCAGATGCGCTTCAGACAAAGCTGGATGCGAAAGCAAGGAAGGTGGTCTTCGTGGGGTATGATGACCGGAAAAAGGGCTGGAAGTGCATGGACCCCGAGACGCGGAGATTTGTTGTATCTCGCGACGTCGTGTTCGACGAGGTGACATCTTACACGGGGAGTTCCGGTGTTGAGCTACCAGAGAGCAGGGTGGAGGAGCCGGAGAGGGCTATGGAAAATCTTCAGGTGGAGCTACCTGTGTCACCAGGTGTTCCATCAATATCTAGTTCTGAGGCGGAGGCTTCTGGATCAGGAAGCAGGGGGAGCGATGCGCCGAGTACATCTGGAAGAGGAGTTAGGGAAGAAGCAGCCGAAGATACTGCGAGTCAGGGGAAGGCGTTGCGGAGATCGAAGCGAACTATCATCGCCCCTGATCGCTATACAGGAAGGAACATGGTGAGCTTTGTCTCGTGTTTCTTTGCTGGTCCCTTGGATGAGAGGGAGCCGTCGAGCTTTGAAAAGGCCAAAGCCGTGAAGGAGTGGGACATTGCGATGCAAGAAGAGATGGCAGCTCTCGAGAAGAATGAGACCTGGTCTCTGGTGCCCAGGCCCAAGGGCACCACTCCTGTCGCATGCAAGTGGGTCTACAAGCTGAAGAAGAAAGCTGACGGCAGTATTGAGCGGTACAAGGCTCGCCGTGTGGCTCGGGGGTTCTCGCAGCAATACGGTGAAGAATATGAGGAGACATTCAGTCTCGTGGCTAAAATGACTTCAGTTCGGGTTGTGATTGCCTTGGCGGCTTGTTGGGGGTGGAAGATTTGGCAGCTTGACGTAAAGAATGCGTTCTTGTACGACGAGATTGACAAGGACATCTTCATGGTCCAGCCACCAGGCTTCGTTTCTGAAGATTTTCCGGAGCATGTCTGCAAGTTAAAGAAGGCCCTGTATGGGTTGAAACAAGCGCCGAGGGCGTGGTATGGAAAGATTGCAGAGTATCTCTTATTCTGCGGGTTTGGTGCTTCAGACTCAAACTCAAGCTTGTTCGTCAAGAAGAGTGGGGAGCTTCAAGTCATCGTGCTGTTATACGTCGACGATATGATCATGACGGGGAACTCAAAGGAGGAGCTATCTATCAGGTTTGAGATAAAGGATCTGGGTGAGCTTCACCATTTCCTTGGACTCGAGGTGCAGAGGAAGGAGAGTGGAGTGCTGGTGTCCCAGGCTGGATATGCGGAGCGAATCGTGGAGCGATTCGGCATGAAGGAAGGGAAGTGCATCTCCACACCTCTGGAGAAGGCTATGAAGCTTCGGAAGGATGAGGGAAGGATTCTGCAAGATCCGTTGGTGTTCCGAGCTCTGGTCGGGAGCTTGATCTATCTGACGATCACTAGGCCGGATATTGCGTATGCAGTTGGCAGAGTGAGTCGGTATATGGCAGAGCCATAGATGCCTCATCTGCTAGCGGCCAAGAATAAACTAAAGTATGTTAAGGCGACCTCGGATATGGGTCTCCTTTACAGGAGGGATGCGGGCTTCGAGGTGCATGGGTACATGGACGCTGATTACGGGGGAGATTCCGATGATCAGAATCGACGTCTTGATACGTCTTCATGGCGGGCCCCACAGCTATATCATGGTGCAGCAAGAAGCAGGATTCCGTGTCGGTCTCAACCACGGAAGCGGAATACAAGGCTTCGGCCTTGGCAGCTCAGGAAGCCATCTGGCTTAGGAGGTTGGTTGGAGACGTCCATAAGGAGGTTCGGGAGCCAACTCTGCTCCGCGGTGACAATGATAGTGCCCTCAAACTGGTTACTAATCCAGTTTGTCACGCGAGGACCAAGCATATCGAGATCGAGCATCATTTTATTCGTGAGAAGGTGATGGAGGGGTCTCTTTCGGTCGAGCATGTTCGGAGTCAGGACAACATTGCTGACATCTTCACAAAGGCACTGGCGAAGGGTCCATTCACACGGCTAAGGAGCTTACTGGGGCTTTTTTAAACTTCCCACTTCAAGGGGGAGTGTTGAAAATGTTGAAGTGGAAGTTGTGGAGCTTTTGGACCTGGGCGATCTGGGAGGAGGTCGCGCGGTCTGGTGAGACCGCTCGACCTGGCGATCTGTTCTGCGGTCTGGCTTGTCGTGCCTAGCCGTAGTCTCCTGGCATGACCGCTGGTATCTGTCCATGGCGGCTGAAGGTGAGGCTGCGCGGTCTGTCTATGACCGCATGGCGGGTTGGCATCTTCAGGTCGCGTGGTCTGGCGCTTATGACCGCGTGGTGCTGGCAGCTGGTCTGGTGGCTGTGGCAGTCCGGGTTTTCTAGCGGTATTCGCAGACTAAGGCTTTTTAGTCGCGCGGTCTCTGTTCGCGGTCTCAGGAGGAAACTGGTATGCGAACAGGTCTCTGTTCTCGGTCTCAGGAGGAGGTCGGCTTGCGAACAGGTGTTCGCGGTCTTGTGGCGAACAGGCAGTGTTTGCGGTCTCGAGCAAACACTGGTGGTGGGCGACTTCTTGGCGGTCTGGCGATCTCACTATGGAGTCGCGTTTTGACTGAGGGAGGCGATCTCCCGCAGTCTGGTATGAAGCCGGCGAGCTCATCAAATGAAGAAGAAAGAACTGTTGCTGATCGCACGGGTTGACCGGTCTGGTCGCGCGGTCTGGGGGGGGGGGTGGTGATCCTATCTCATAGGGTGGTGACTGGATCAGGTCTCACGCCTATAAATAGGAGCCACCGTAGCAACAAATTAAGACACACCAAGTGTAAGCTGAGTTTATCCTAATTCCTGCGGCCTGTGTTTTCTGACTGGGCGGTCTGCTGATTGAATTTTCTTCTGCAGCTTCTGCGGATAGTGCGGTCTGCAGCGATCACCTCTTCCTCTGAAAGTGTTCGGGCGGTCTGCGGCTTGCAGTGTGGGTTGCTGAAGTTCGGGAGAATCAATGGAGTTCGTAAGGAGGGTGCGGTCTGCTCAGCGGTCTGAGGTGGTGTTCTGTAACCGGCAGTGTTGTACGGTTAGGCGGCTTGCAGAGATCGGCAAGGAGACCGCGCGGTCTGGAGCGGTCTTAGTTATCTTCTTTGAAGTTGTGTAATTTTCTCTTTGGAATTTGTGTGCTCGCTAAATCATGTCTCGCCTAGCATACCTCTCCCTGTAATGAAGATTTTGCTTATCAATAAAGACTATATTGCCTCCATGTGCTTCTGGTTGTTTGGCTTGTGAACTCTAAGTTGTATGTTTCCTGCTCACTCCATAAAGATTCAAAAAATTTCACAGGCAGTGGGGAGTGTTGTAGCCTTGCACGGTTGCTATTTTTGTGGTGAACCGCAGGCTTGGCTTGTGGTCCCGTGGGCCGTGTTTGGGTGGTTGGGGATAGAAACCCACACCCATTTTTTGGCTTTGGGTGGCAGTGGATAAAGGACCGCCCCTGTTTAATTTGAGCTGATCAGTCTCTTTAAATAAATTTAACAAGATAAATGAACTTTGCTTGTTCCTCTTTATGGTATTTGGTGCACTTGGTGCTTTGCTTAGTTCTTTGTTTGGAGCTTCTCTTTCGGTAAATATGGCTTGGGTTGATACCCCTTATGCCTTATTTACTTTTCTGCTTGTTTTCTGCCACTTGTAATTCCCTTGCTGAGGCATTCTTTATTTTATTGAATGCCTCAGGTTCAGAGCCTTAGCTGCTAGTGGTGTAGCCCAGAGTCTCCGGGAGTTTTATTTGCTGATTTACCCCGCTGCTGCGAGGTAGTCGTGGTTAGTTTTCTTCTTGTGTTCAGACATGCTAGTTTGGAGCCAACGGGTTAGTGTTAGGTTGTTGACTCCCGTTGTGCCCTTTTGATACTTTATAGCTTAATTACTAGCCAGTTAAATGCTACTACTTTTTATATCTTGTGTATCTTGCTCTTTGGGAATGATTTATGTCTAGGTGCATTATAGTTATAAAATGGCTTTTCTTTCATCCTCTTTGCATTCCTTTTAACTGAAATTTTTATCTTTAAAGTCGCCTAAAAGATATTTTCTATACTTATACTATGCCTAGATATGTGCATATCATTTACTTTATGTCCTGTCATCACGTGCATTTAGGACCTTAAGTGAACTAAATCAAGTATTTTCTGCTGCAATTACGTATATTTTCTCGGTGGACTAATTGATCCACGAACTGAGAGACACAGTTCTTACCCCAAACCCTCATAAATGATTTCAAATGATGATCTATCATGTGAGCATGTTTTGATTAAATAAGTAATAGGTTTCCGCCTGAGCGTCTGCAGTTGTCTCCTGCATGACGTGGCATCATGACATGTATTTTCTCTCACTCTGATATTTCTAAATTTGGAGAAAATGCGGGTTGTGACAGTTGGTATCAGAGGTAGGTTGTTCGACAAGTCGATCAGGCAACAAATTTTGATATAGTAGTTGTTTTGGTTTCATTGCATACACACACCGATGTGTCATCAATACGTCTTAGCCGAAGCATGAACACTACACTCATAGCATGATAAGAAGTATGCGGGGCGTATTTTCTGCTGCAATTACGTATATTTTCTCGGTGGACTAGTTGATCCATGAACTGAGAGACACAATTTTTACCCCAAACCCTCATAAATGATTTCAAATGATGATCTATCATGTGAGCATGTTTTGATTAAATAAGTAATAGGTTTCCGCCTGAGCGTCTGCAGTTGTCTCCTGCATGATGTGGCATCATGATGCGTATTTTCTCTTACTCTGATACTCCTAAATTTGGAGAAAATGCGGGTTGTGACAACAACTGCCAAGGAAATGTGGGATACATTAGTAGTATATATGGAAGGAACAGCTGAAGTGAGGGATGATAGAAAGTCACTCCTCAATCAAGAATATGAAGCCTTCAGGCAGTTGAGCCAGGAGAGCATTTCCATGTGCTATGAAAGGTTCTTTAGGATAGTAAATGAACTAAGAACCTATGAGAGAGTGTTCACTGATTATGAGCTGAATGATAAGTTCCTTAGATCTCTAACTAGGGATTGGGACACAAATATTTGTGCAATCAGGGAAGTGGCAAGGCTTGGTGAGACACCTACTCATACACTATTTGGAAAGCTGCTCTCTTATGAGATGTAGTTATCTGCAAGAAAGGAAGAGTACACCTCAACAAGGGCTCATGCAAGGGAGAAATCTGTGGCTCTCAAGGCTGACAGCTCCAATAAGAGCAATGGCAGGATGGTGTCTCCTCCAAGGAGGATTGCTGAATCTGAGAAATCTGAAATCAGCACCTCAGATAGCTCTTCCTCTGAGGAAGAGTTTGCTGCCTTCTCAAGGCAGTTCAAGAAGATGATGAGGAGGAAGCAGTGGAAGAACAAACCCTCCTCATCTTCACACTCCAAGAAGGATTATAGCTGATCAGAAAGACAACACCCCAAAGGTGACAAGTATGAACCTAAATATAGTAAACATATTTCAAATAACATAATTTGTTATTGCTGCAGCAAGCCTGGACATGTCATTGCTGACTATCCAGTCAAAAGGAAAGAAAGAGGTGAGAAGAAGCCTCATCACCAGAAGGATAGGAAGGTGGAGAAATCCTTCCTAGCCAAGAAAGGAAGAAGCTGGAGTGAATCTGAATCCTCAACTTCAGATTCAGAGGATGAAGATGAACTTACATTGGGCTATTTGCAGCTAAAAATTATGATGATTATCCTGCTGCCAAGATGGGAATCAGTTCCCCTCTATCACACTTAGACAGTGATGTAGAGGAGGATGAAGAGGACAATGTTCAGCTAGGGCTCATGGCCATCACTGATGAGGAGGACAGTGAGAACATCTCTGAAAATGAACAGGATAGTTCAAGTACCAGCCTAAACCAAATATGGTACTTGGACAGTGGGTGCTCAAGGCACATGACAGGAATAAGAAATCTTCTACAGGACTAAAAGGCTGTGAAGAATGGACCCAGAGTTATCTTTGGAGGATCTAAAAGAGGAATCACCAAGGGATATGGTATGATCTCCAATGGCATAGTCTCAATCACAAGGGTAGCTTATGTTGAAGGGTTGCAACACAACCTAGTAAGCATAAGTCAACTATGTGATCTAGGCTATGTCATCGAATTCCACAATGACAAGTGCTTGATCAAAAAGTCTAATGCCTTAGAGACCATTCTCTCAGGCACTAGAAGTGGAAATGTTTATTTCTTAGACTTTATTTGCAGTAATTCTCTTACATCTGTATGTCTAGTAGCTAATGAGAATGAGTCTCTTTGAGTTCAATGGCACAAGAGACTTGCTCACATACTACAAGACAATGTATATACTATTCTCTGAAAACCTGGTTAGGAATAGTTCTAATTTAAAATGTATTAAAAGTGGTCCCTGTCATGCTTGCCAAATGGGTAAGCAAACAAGGGCCACCTTTAAAAGTATTGGCTCCAAAGACACTGAAAGCTATCTTTATCTCTTGCATATGGATTTGTTTGGTCCTTTGCCAATTCAGAGCCTAGTAGGGAAGTTGTATACTTTGGTGATTGTTGATGATCACTCAAAATATACATGGGTATTTTTCCTTGAGAAGAAGTCTGATACTTTGAATGTCTTTATAAATCATGTCAAAGCAATTCAGAATGACTTATAATACGCTGTGGTCAGGACTAGGACTGACCATGGCACATAATTTCAATCTGAAGCCATGACAAGGTTCTGTCAAGAATATGGTATCACCCAAAAGTTCTCCTCCCCAAGGACTCCACGACAAAATGGTGTGGCTGAGAGGAGGAATAGGACCTTGATAGAAGCTGGGAGAACATTGCTTAGTGACTCCTCACTCCCAGAATACTTCTTGGCTGAGGCAGTCAATACTACATGTTATGTTCTCAATAGAGCTGCCATCAATAAGGTTCATGGAATAACCCCCTATGAGATTCTGAAAGACAAATAACCTACAATTTCATATTTTAGAATATTTGGTTCCAAATGCTACATTTTAAACAATGAAAAATCTCAATTAACAAAGTTTGTAGAGAAATGCAAGGTGGGGGTTCTTGTTGGCTATAACTCACATAGTAGAGCTTATAGAGTGTATAATAAGAAAACTCATGTTGTAGAGGAGTCTATGCATGTAGTATTCGATGAGACCAGCCAAGCTCTTCTGTTTTGATAGGGAATGAAAAGGACTTGGAAAGGATGTCTGTACAAGACACACCCAGCAGTAGCAAAGCATATTCAGATGCAGCCATCCCCGAAGAGGAAGAGGTCCATGGTGCTGAAGACACTGCTGAACCAGCAGAAGTAGTACAGCAAGCTGAGGACAGATTGCCTACAGCTGTAAGACATCTAAGAGATCATCCAAGAGAACAAATCATTGGAGACTAGAACCAAGGTGTGCTGACCAGAAGTAGGGCTCATAATGAGGCCCTATTCTTGAGCTTCTTATCACAAATGGAGCCCAAGAAGTTTGAAGAAGCCAACAAAGACACCTTTTGGATTCAAGCAATGCAAGAAGAATTTCTACAATTCAAGAGATGTAAGGTATGGAAGTTGGTGCCAAAACCTCAAGGACACAATATTATTGGCACCAAATGGATTTACAGGAACAAGTTAGATGAAAATGACACAATCATAAAGAACAAGGCAAGGTTGGTAGCCAAGGGGTATAGACAGGAAGAAGGGATAGACTTTGATCAAACCTTTGCCCCTGTTGCAAGGTTAGAAGCAATTAGGCTATTCCTTGCCTATGCTGCCCACAAGGGGTTCAAAGTGTATCAAATGGATGTCAAATAAGCCTTCCTTAATGGTGACTTGAAGGAAGAGGTATATGTTGAACAACCACCAGGTTTTGTGCATCCAACCCTCTCTAATCATGTATATTTACTTAGGAAAACTCTTTATGGTCTAAAGCAAGCCCCCAGGGCTTGGTGTGAGACTTTGTCTAGCTTTCTCATCAAGAACAAGTTCTTGAGGGGAAAGATAGATAATACATTGTTTCTTAGGGAAACAAGGGGCAATTGTCTCCTAGTCCAAATATATGTTGATGACATAATATTTGGGTCTACTGATGACAACCTCTACAAAAGGTTTGCCAACCTAATGCATGGGGAGTTTGAGATGAGCTGTTGGAACAACCATATTACTAATTTGGGCTAGGATCACTATCTGTAATTAAGACTCAAGTTGACCCCAATGTATAGACTTAGGGTCAATGTTTTAGTTTGTCTGAGCTAGCTAGAACTTAGGAAAATTCTAAGTTCTCTGCATTCGACGAACTCCCTCCTGAGTTCTACGAACATCGTTCATCAGTTTGACGAACTTGGTCCTCTGCTCGACGAATTCAGTCTTTCAAGCCAGTTCTGCAGATTCTATCTCTCAGTTCGATGAACTCCTGATTGAGATCAACGAACTTTGTGTTCTGTTCGACGAATGAGTAACTAAGTGTTCAATTCGACGAACTCAGCCTTTTGTTCGACGAACTCAGATTTCTGCTCGATGAATTCAACTTTCTGTTCGACGAAATTCCTTTTAAGCTTGACAATTTCTGAAGAATCAGTTATCTCTTTTCTCTGAACTCAGATCGACTACCCAGCAACGGATCTATTCATATATTTGGACTTATTCATTATCAGATAAGACAAGATTTCATCTTTCCTTTTTATATATTCATTCTATTCTCTTCTTTCGATAATCTAGCCGTTGACATATTTTTGGAAAAGGAAACTTTCATTAAAAAAAGGAATTAAAATCTCTGCAGAATCAAAAAGTTTGTTATTGCAGTTCCAAGGAATATTTATCTTAGATTATTCTATTCCTTATCAGAAGATTTGAATTTTAGAATCAGAATACAAGAGATACAAAAAGAGATATACCAGTGGATACAATACAGAATAAAGAAGATATAGAAGATACTTGTGAAATACTTAGAGATACAAAAAAAAAATCTCCATCTTCTATAGCATCATTTTCACTTTCTGAGAACATCTAAAATCTTCTCTCAGAAACATCTGCTGAATCTCAGTCCTCTCCATCCAAGAGAAAGCTTCACCAACTGCCAACAAATTCTATCAGACAGGGGGAGCTTTACAACAACAGCAACAACATTCCACTAGTCTTCTCTCAGATCTTGTTGAGAGAGAAGAATTTCATAAACTCTTTTTGTTTATTCTTTTTACCCCATCTTATACAGGGTTTTAACTCCCTTCAAAAGTTAACCTTTGGTGGCAGGGCACCTGATCAAAAACCCGTGGTTTGGTTTGAGCACCTGATCAAAAGCTTAGTGGTATTTGGGCACCTGATCAAAAATCCCAGTGGTGATAGGGCACCTGATCAAAAACATAGTGGATTCTTACCAAGGGTGGTAGAAGAGTAGATGTACCCAGGTTGATTGGGGAACTACTATAGATCCTCGTGTCTTGCTGTGTTTGTGTTTTCTTTCTGTACTGTGCTGTGTTTATTATTTTGTCTCTTACACTCACTCAATTACACATACATATATCATTATTTTAATTCCGCTATAAAATAAATTAAAACTTTTAATACTCTATTCACCCCCCTCTAGAGTAAGTATAAGATCTAATAACTCAGTTTCAATTGGTATCAGAGGTAGGTTGATTGGTTACATAGGCTAACACATGAATCCAAAGATCAATTAGATCTTAACTTTCTCTAGAGTTTTCTTTTTCTAAAAACTCATGGCACAGAACAAAGATTACTCAAGCACAAGACCTCCTATGTGCAATCTTAACAAGTTTGCATTATGGAAGGCAAGGATCAAATTATATATGAACTCTATTGATGAAGATATTTTTAATTCTATTTTGACAGGACCTCCTAGTCCATCAGCAACAATAAGTAATGAAACAGCAACCAACACTAATGCTGTTCCACCTCCTGAGTGGACAGATGCTCAGAAGAAATAAAGGAATGCAAATGCCAAAGCTATGAACATCTTGGCACAGACCATGTCTGATGACATATTTCAGAAGGTTATGGACTGCACCTCAGCAAGGGACATCTGGATCTCTCTCAACAACATGGTTGAAGGATCTGCAGATGGGAGAAAGGACAGGAGATCCCATCTCATCTCCCAATATGAGAACTTCAAGAAGGGAGATACTGAAACAATTGCAGATATGTATGATGCGCAAAACTATATCTGCAAACGACAACGGCAAGTGTACCATATCAAATGTAGTATAGGTTGTTAAAACAAGGTCATATTAGACTCGGGGCGGTTGAGTACTCTTACTTCAAGAAAGTCTCTATTATTTTATCAAATAGAACTTGGGAGTGATTTTGCAAATGGAAATAAAATACGAAAACACGAATGAGAATTACAACAATAGAAG
Organism: Dactylorhiza incarnata; assembly: GCA_033032865.1. Taxonomy (NCBI): domain Eukaryota; kingdom Viridiplantae; phylum Streptophyta; class Magnoliopsida; order Asparagales; family Orchidaceae; genus Dactylorhiza; species Dactylorhiza incarnata. The sequence goes on from JAWHQI010000001.1 coordinate 29,877,694, forward strand.
TGATCGATTCGAATTCAAAACCTCTCGGCTATTAAAATACGAAAACACGAATGAGAATTATATATCGAAAATATAATCTCAATCGATTAAAATTCAAGGATAAATCTTAAGCGACCTAAAGAAGAGAAAGAGAAGCTAAAGATTAAATCATGAATCATATTTTCCTTGGATCATCTTGACCGAGTACTAATAATATTTAGCTACTCATAGAGATGGAGGAAACAACAAAAATAAAAGAAGTGCATGATAAAATAAGAGAGGAAATGAGAGAAGAGAACAACTATTTTATTAAATTGTTAAAGAAAATTACAAGCTAGGAATTGAGAATTACAACTATAGAATTGAAAATTACAAATGCTAATAAGAAAAAGGACATACAAGAACTACTAAACATGAAATTAAAACATGAAAAGAAAAGTCTAAGTCCTAAAAATTGGTTTTTCAAGATCTGGAGAAGCTCCCTTTAAATAGGCAGAAATTTTATGTTACACGCCCTTGGTCACGCCCGTGACCAAGGGGCGTGATAGCAGCAGCAGCGGAGAGGGCGCCTTCTGGAGTAATTGCGAGTGTTTCGGCCGTGTCATGCCCTAGGTCACGCCCGTGACCTGGGGGCGTGTAATCTTGAAATAGTGCTGCTGGCGGGAAACTCTGGCGGGAAGAAGTGCGGGGCGAGTCACGCCCGTGACTTGATGTTACACCCCGTGGGCACGCCCGTGACCTGGGGGCGTGTAACTTTAAATGACGTGGCAGGCGTGCTGGCAGCTGGTGTCGGTGTCACGGTCGTGACTTGGATGTCACGCCCCTGGTCACGCCCGTGACCTGGGGCGTGTAAGGGGCGTAACTTCACAGAATGCTCCCGAGATGGCGGAATCGGGTCTGGAACACGTCTAGGCTGTCACGCCCCTTGGTCACGCCCGTGACCTGGGGTGTGTACTTGACAATTTTACTCAAAGTGCCCAGAAAACCTGCAAAACATAAACTAAACTTAAATTAGTGGCAGAAATAAAAAGGAATGATTATTATAAGATAAAACATACAATTTATATAAATTCATATTAAAATTACATTAGAATTATATTAAAAGATGTGTACAAAAAGTACTCATCAAACACCCCCATACTTGAGCTTTTGCTATTCCAGAGCAAAAGAGTGAGGAAAGAATTACAAGACATCGATATTATTTTTAATTAACTAGAATTTCATTAAATCAAGAGTAAGTTAAAAGTAAATTCTAGGAATTCAAGAATTAAGTAATAAGTTATGTTGATAATTTAAAAAGAGAAATTTGTTTAGCTACTACTCCTCAAGATAACTATTTAGCATCCGAAATTATAGAAAATTTCAAACAAAATTAGATTGAAATTATAAACACTCTAACATAAAAGAAACTTAAGGAAAAGACACCTACCAAAATATTGCTCTCTTAATAATTTAGTTTAGGACTAGAAACAATGAAATTCGCTAGGGATGGGTTTAAACGGAATGGCAAAATGAAGACAAAGGATATGAAGAGGTTTTTGATTGGGGTGATGAATTTTATCCTCTCAACCCATTTTTTTAAGTATATGTAATACCAGAGAATGATAGACTATTATCCTATCATTTCCACAACATATACACATTTTTTCTCTCTTCATTTTTGTTTTGGGGGTTGCTTATGTTTACCAGAGAATATAGAACTAACATCTCCTTATTCCCATGACATATGATCTAACAATAGGGAAAAGAAAAAAATTACCAAGGGTAAAGAAATACTTCTAGTTTATAAATTAAACTATTTTGAGAGCAACTTTTTAGTGGAATCAAATTTCCTAAGATCTTAAAGTTAAAAGAGAATATAATAGAAATCTAGAGATGTTTAGCCAATTTACCACAAAGTGAAGCAATTTAAAATTAAATGGAGAAGTAGTGCTAAATAGATTCTCTAATCAAATTAAAAATATAAAGTGTTTCTTAAAACTAAATTACTTCAAATTTAGATTTAACAAATTCTGATAAAACAAAATATTAGCTAAATTAAAAATATAGGAATACTTATAATCGGACCTCAAACTAAATTTCTAGAACATTAAAAACAACAAGGCTAGGCGTATTTATTATTATATATATATTTTAAATAAAATATTTCTTGGACTTTCCGAGGGCTACCCGGTGAAGGGTTCGCAAGGTACTAGGAGCTGTGATGGGAGTTCAAGCCCAAAGCGCCCTTTCCAAGAAATTAGATTCTTATAATTTTTAAATTTTTTTTCTTTTTCAAATATAAATACTATGAATTCTAAGCTACACCCCCATACTTAAAATTAAACATTGTCCCCAATGTTTAAAACTAAGTTTGAAGAACACTTGAAAAATAAACTTTTTCTTAAAACATAAAATTTAAAGATAAGCAAGGGGTGCCTCCCAAGAGCGCTTTCTTTTTCCCGTATTTAAGCTAGACGGTTATTGTTAGGAAAAAGGAAATCTAAAAGAGAGGTGGACAGACAACTCCCCTAATTCGCGCGTAGGTGAATGTGCCGGCGTCAGTCGCACGGCGACTCCTCCGCTTAACATGTGATTCTTCATTTATCTTTGATTTTGAATTTGCAAATCCAAATCACCTATACATACCTGAGGTGATTTGAATTCGTACAGATGAGCGGCATATAAATCGTCGATTATTTGGGGTAGCAACGACTCATCTTCAACCTGAAAATTGTTAGTGTATAAGGAATCACAAATAAACGATTCAGAAATTTTTTCGCAAGGAGGAGGCCCTTGCGAAAATATAAAATTAAGCTCCGGTTGTTCCTTTTCTAAAATAAAATTTTCATTGGAAGAATCTAGTGCACTACCAAGCGGAATAAGATTTTCGGACACTAAAATTTCATGAATTTCCGGTTGAATTATAACAGAAGAGATTTGCGAAAATTCATGATAAAGAAAAGAAGATCCGGGTGAAGTGGGGGAAAAACTTGTTCTTCTTCTAGTTCATCCGAGGTTCCCAAAACATTAAGAATTTCTTGGTAAGAGAAATTTTCTTCATCTTTGGAAAAAGAAATTATGGGAGTACATAAACAATCATGTTCCTCCATAACTAAATTTTCCAAAGACAAGGAAAAAGCACTAGGAGAAATGAAATTTTCATTTAAATTCTGGGGTGCAGTATCAAATTGAAAAAACGGACATTCCCCAAAATTAGAGAAAGAAGATTGCGGCGCAAAAGAAGAACAAGAATTCAGATCTAAAGATTTATCTTCATCGCCCCGAAAACTATCCGGGTGACCGTGCCACCAAGAATAATCTACTTCGGGGCTAGAAGACAAATTATTAGAAGCCGAAAAGTTATTCTCGTGAAAATTAGAAAAATTATTTTCCTCTAAATTTGGGGGGGGGGGGGGGGGAGTATCTATTTGGATCTGCGAAATTTCCCCCAAATTAGAGAACGAAGACTGCAGAGTATAGTAAGAAAAACAAAAATTTGTGTCTAAAGATTTATCTTCGTCGCTCCGAGAATTATTCGGGTGAGCTTGCCACCAAGAATAATCAACTTCGAAGCTAGAGGAACAATTATTAAATGCCAAAAATTTGTTTTCATTATAATTAGAAATTTTATTTTCATCAAAGTTTGAAAAATTATTCTCATTAAACGGGGATAAATTATGATCGTAATTATTATCAAAATTATTTGCATAATATAGAGAAAAATTATTTTCATAATAATCATTTTGATAATAAGAATGTAAATAGCATTCCTCACTTTGATGAGGCGCACCACAATAATGACAAATAAATTGGCATTCTCGTGCGGCTTGTAAGAGATAAAGTTGGTTTCGAAGCTCGGCAACCTTAACGGCCAATTCAGATTCTTTCATAATAAAAACAAAAAAGGAAACAACTGTTACTCAAATGAATGGAATTTTATAAATATTTTTAATATATATATATATATATTTTTTTGAAAAAGCGGGTTAAATTAGTCCCGGGCTTCCCAAGATCTACCCGGTGAAGGGTTTGCAAGGTACTAGAGGCTATGATGGGAATTCAAGCCCAAAGCGTCCTTTCCGAGAATTTAGATTACCCTTTTTAAATTTTTTTAAAAAAAAAAATTTAAAAAGAAGGGGGAGAAGAAAGAGAACGATAAAATTAATAAATATTTCTTTTTTCGAAATATCAACCGTGTCCCCGGCAACGGCGCCAAAAACTTGATGTGCAAAACTATATCCGCAAACGACAACGGCAAGTGTACCGTATCGAATGTAGTATAGGTTGTTAAAACAAGGTCGTATTAGACTCGGGGCGGTTGAGTACTCTTACTTCAAGAAAGTCTCTATTATTTTATCAAATAGAACTTGAGAGTGATTTTGCAAAGGGAAATAAAAATATGATTAAAACGACGAGTAAAAAGGCTAGCACTCGATCTTTTAATCACCGCGGAAAATAAACATAATAAAAACAACTTCTAATTCTCTTAATAAATTACTCGACCGTGGAGGTTCCCGATTTATGAACATACCTCTCTCGAGGATACACTCAACTGAGTTTAGGTTGATCAATCGAACTTTCGTTCTAGAATCAAAATCCATATGACTCGCCTTATCGTAGTGAACCCCTTTATTGGATTTGACTCCAATCCGGGAGAATTATGTCATCCTCGCTTGAGGAGTGCATTCAACTCTCTTTATCCTTGAAGTGATCGATTCGAATTCAAAACCTCTCGGCTATTAAAATACGAAAACACGAATGAGAATTATATATCGAAAATATAATCTCAATCGATTAAAATTCTAGGATAAATCTTAAGCGACCTAAAGAAGAGAAAGAGAAGCTAAAGATTAAATCATGAATCATATTTTCCTTGGATCATCTTGACCGAGTATTAATAATATTTAGCTACTCATAGAGATGGAGGAAACAACAAAAATAAAAGAAGTGCATGATAAAATAAGAGAGGGAATGAGAGAAGAGAACAACTATTTTATTAAATTGCTAAAGAAAATTACAAGCTAGGAATTGAGAATTACAACTATAGAATTGAAAATTACAAATGCTAATAAGAAAAAGGACATACAAGAACTACTAAACATGAAATTAAAACATGAAAAGAAAAGTCTAAGTCCTAAGAATTGGTTTTTCAAGATCTGGAGAAGCTCCCTTTAAATAGGCAGAAATTTGATGTTACACGCCCTTGGTCACGCCTGTGACCAAGGGGGGTGTAAGGGGCGTGATAGTAGGAGCAGCGGAGAGGGCACATTCTGGAGTAATTGCGAGTGTTTCGGCCGTGTCATGCCCTAGGTCACGCCCGTGACCTGGGGGCGTGTAATCTTGAAATAGTGCTGCTGGCGGGAAAAAGTGCGGGGCGAGTCACGCCCGTGACCTGGGGGCGTGTAACTTTAAATGATGTGGTAGGCATGCTGGCAGCTGGTGTCCGGGTCACGGCCGTGACTTGGATGTCACGCCCCTGGTCACGCCCGTGACCTGGGGCGTGTAAGGGGCGTAACTTCACAGAATGCTCCCGGGATGGCGTAATCGGGTCTGGAACACATCTAGGCTGTCACGCCCCTTGGTCACGCCCGTGACCTGGGGCGTGTACTTGACAATTTTACTCAAAGTGCCCAGAAAACCTGCAAAACATAAACTAAACTTAAATTAGTGGCAGAAATAAAAAGGAATGATTATTATAAGATAAAACATACAATTTATATAAATTCATATTAAAATTACATTAGAATTATATTAAAAGATGAGTACAAAAAGTACTCATCAATGTACAACAGACTCAGTCTCATCATCAATGAGCTGAAGTCTTTGGATAAAGTGATCACAATCACTGAAGTAAATGATAAGATCCTAATGTGCTTCCCCAGCACATGAGACTCAAGGATCTTGCCAATTAAGGAAGCCAGAAGCCTAAATGAGATCTCTACTGAGACCTTATTAGGCAAACTAAAATCCTATGAGAAGCTTATCAAGTCAAGAGAAGCTGAACAATCTACCTCCTCACCAGCCTCCAAAAAGGAAAGAGGCATTGCTTTTCAGGCAACAGAAGAGGAAGACAAAGCTCCAGGAGAAATGGAGTTCATGAGCCTCCTAGCCAAAAGATTCTACAAAATGGCTAGAAAGGACCTCAGAAAGAAGGATTTTAGATCCAAGGAAAAAGCAAGGTATGACAAAACTCATTCTAAAGAAATTATTTGTTTTGGCTGCAGGAAGCCTTGACACATTCTACCCGAGTGTCCAGAAAATCAAAGGAAGGACAGAAGAAAAGAAAAGGAAGAAAAGAAACACTCCAGCAGGCCATCCTCCCACAAACATAAACATAAGGGAAAGGGCTTTGTAGCTGAGACATGGAGTGATACTGAATCAGAGTCATCATCCAGCTCCTCTGAAGATGAAGATGATTCAAATGATAAGGATCTATGCATGATGGCTATTTATGACTCAAGCAGTGATTCAGAACATGCATCATCATCCAGCTCAAGTGATGATGAAAATGATGCAGATGAAAGAAGCTTTTGCATGATGGCTATAAATGCCTCAGCAAATAATTTTGATGAATCAGAATCTGACAATGATAGTGATCAGGTAATTTCTACTTTTGATTTTACTTCAAATGATTTTAAAAATAAATTTAAAACTCTTTGTTTAGATTTAAATAAATCTGAGAAGGAGATAATCTCCCTCAGAAGTAAGTTGGTTGAAATGAACCAACTGACTGAAGACAATGCCAATTTTGAGAAAGAATTGGCTGCCTCCAAAGAATATATTGTTCTCATTGAGAACAAATTATCTGAGGCCAAAAAGTTTGAAAAATCCCTTAATGGGAGAAGCATCAAACTGATGGACATCACAAGCATTGTAAATGCCATACTAAATGGTAAACTGGACTTAGGTGCATCATCAAGTCAGCCATATCTTCTTAAGAAAGACATCCTATCTACTCTAGTGAAGTTCATTTCTACCAAGAGCAAAGAGGCAGTAGAAGTAGGTAAGAACATCTCAAGCAAGGCTGTTAAGAACAAAAGAATTCAAAAACATTCGTCGAATGGTGCTCTACAAAATCACATGAATTCGTCGAACGGTGATCGACGAACGCTGAATACAGACTTTCAATATAGCTATTCATAGAACGGCGCTCGATGAAATGACTTCAATTCGTCGAACGGCGATCGACGAACTCAGCCAAGTTCGTCGAACGAAAAATATACTGCATATCTGAAGAATTCTCATTCTCAACATACTAAGAATCCCTTTACTGAATGGACTATTCCTCCTAGGAGATATCATCCACAAGGCTATACGGATCAGCCTGAGATTTCTTACATTTCAGAATTTTGTGGTAAGGCAAAAAGACCCAAGATAGTCTGGGTAAAGAACAACTAGTGCATTTTCTATTTTGCAGGTACAAAGCTATCCAAAAATAGAGGAACATTGGTATTTGAATAGTGGCTGCTCTAAGCACATGACAGGAAACATGGCCAATCTAAGTGATTACAAGGCAAAGCTTGGACCCAAAGTAATTTTTGGTGACTCCAACTGTGGACAAACTAAAGGATATGTAAAAGTCAGAGTTGGAGCAGTTACCTTCAAAGAGGTAGCATATGTCAAGGGTCGCAAGCATAATCTCATCAGCATAAGCCAGTTATGTGATGAAGGCTATCAGGTAACTTTTAATCATTCCTTATGTCTTATTACCAATAATAAGAACAACAATGTGTTATCTGGTATTAGACAAGGAAATATATATTTAGTCAATTTTGATTCTGCCAACTCAGACATTTGTTTATTTAATTCAATAAGTAAAACAAATGAGTTATGGCATAAAAGGCTAGGACATATTAACCTTAGAACTATCTCTAAGCTCTTCAAGGACAATCTGGTAAGAGGACTGCCTTCTGGTTCATACAAGAAGGAAGGACTCTGCAGGGCTTGTCAACTAGGAAAGCAGACCAAGAGTAGTTTCAAATCCTTATCCAAGAGTGATTCACCTAGGATTCTGTACTTACTGCATTTGGATCTCCTTGGACCCACTGTAATACAGAGTCTAGGAGGGAAACATTACACTTTAGTTGTTGTAGATGACTTCTCTAGATTCACTTGGGTGTTCTTTCTTAGGAACAAGTCTGACACCTTCAGTGTTCTGATAGACTTTCTCAGGTCCATCAAAATTGAGTACTGCACTCTAGTTGCATTGATCAAAAGTGATCATGGCACTGAGTTTGAATCTCTTCTGATGAGAGAATTTTGTGGAAAAAGAAGGGATCAGGCAATGTTTCTTTGCTCCTAGAACTCCTCAACAAAATGGGGTAGCTGAAAGGAAAAATAGAACATTACTTGAATCAGCAACTACATTGCTTGCTGATGCTCACTTGCCAATCTCTTTTTGGGCAGAGGCAGTGAACACAACAAATTATGTGTTAAACAGGAGTCTGATACACAAACTTAAGGGTAAAACACCCTATGAATTGCTTAAGAATAAAAAGCCTAAGGTTAACTATTTTAAGATTTTTGGTTGTAAATGCTATGTGCATAACAATGATAAGAAATATCTAAGGAAATTTGAAGCAAAGTCTGCTGAAGGTATATTCCTTGGATACTCTCTTTCTAGTAAAGCATATAGAATTTATTACAAATCAACTCTTAAGATAGAAGAGTCCATGCATGTTTCTTTTGATGAAACTAACATATTGAATGAGGAGAGGAATACCACCTCTGCCAAAGATACTTTGCAGGTACCAGCTCTACGTGAAAAGCTTAATGGATTGGATCTACAGAACAAAGACTCTCTACACCCATCAACACAAACTATTGAAGACAGTGAAGAAGAAGATAATCCAGAAGATCTTGCTGATAATTCTAATCAAGTGACAACTGATCAAATCCCTCAAGAGGATACTCTTGCTGAACCCATTCCAACTGTTGATCACATCACAGTTAGAGATCATCCAATATCTCAAGTTATTGGAGACATCTCAGTAGGTGTTCAAACAAGACAACAACTCAACCAAAATCAGATGCATACCTGTTTCCTATCACAAATTGAACCTCAATCGATAAAAGATGCAGAACAAGATCCAAACTGGATTCTTGCAATGTAAGAGTAACTCAATCAATTTTAAAGGAACAAAGTCTGGGATTTGGTTCCAAGACCAAAAGGCCATCCAGTCATTGACACCAAATGAGTCTTTAGGAACAAGCTAGATGATCAAGGCTTAATAATCAGAAATAAAGCCATATTGGTAGCTCAAGGATACTCTCAGGAAGAAGCAATTGATTATGATCAAACCTTTGCTCCCGTTGCTATACTTAAAGCTATCAGGATATTTCTTGCCTTTGCTGTTTTCAAGAAGTTTAAAGTCTATCAGATGGATGTGAAGAGTGCTTTTCTAAATGAAGATATCAAAGAAGAAGTATATATGGAACAACCACCAAGTTTTATCTCTCCAACTTACTCTTCTTATTTTTTTAAGCTTAATAAAGCTCTCTATGGTCTCAAGCAAGCTCCCAGAGCATGGTATGAGACCCTAGCTAATTTTATTTTAGAGAACAAATTCTGTAGAGGCAATGTTGATAAAACTTTATTTTTCAGGATACATAAAAATCAAACTTTACTAGTTCAAATTTATGTAGATGATATTATATTTGGCTCTACTGATTCAAATTTATACAAAAGGTTTTCTGACCTAATGCAATCCAAATTTGAAATGAGTAGTATGGGTGAGTTATCTTACTTCCTTGGCCTTCAAGTGAAGCAAACTCCAAATGGGATATTCATATCACAATCCAAGTATGCTAAGGAATTAGTGAAAAGATTTGGTATGTCTGATTCCTCTTCTATGAAAACACCCATGCCCTCCAATGCTATTGTAGACAATGATGAATCAGGGAAACCTGTTGACCAGAAAGTGTATAGAGCAATTATTGGCTCTTTACTTTACTTAACAGCTAGTAGACTAGACATAATGTTTGCTACATGCATTTGTGGTAGGTTCCAAGGTAACCCCAAAGAATCTCACCTTATTTTATTAAAAAGAATTTTGAGATATATAAAGGGTTGTCCAAATCTAGGACTTTGGTATCCAACTGCATCAGAATTTGAATTAATTGGATTCTCAGATTCTAATTATGCTGGATGCAGAGTAGACATGAAAAACACATCAGGAACTTGCCAGTTCCTTGGTGATAAGCTTGTGTCTTGGTCTTGTAAGAAACAGACATCTGTGTCTACATCAACAGCTGAAGCAGAATATATTGCTGCTGGTAGTTGCTGCTCATAGATTCTGTGGATACAAAATCAACTCTTAGATTATGGTATCAACTTAAATAAATCAATTATATTTTGTGACAATACTAGTGCAATATCTATAGCAAAAAATCCAGTACTCCATAGTAGGACTAAACACATAGAAATTAGGCACCACTTTATCAGAGATAATGTGGATAAAAACAAATTTTGTCTACAATTTATTCTTACTGACTTACAAAGGGCTGATATTTTCACCAAACCTTTGGATGAAAATAAGCACATCTTCTTTATAAATCAGCTAGGAATGATAGATGGAGATTCAATCAATTATAATTTTTTTACTTATCCCCTCATTTCGTCGAACGAAGATCGACGAAATTTAGTCGTTCGTCGAACGGAGATCGACGAAACCTATTAAATCCAGAGATCGACGAAGTCAGCTCGTTCGTCGAACTGAGATCGACGAAAATTTATTTTTCGTCGAATGCAGTTTGATGAAGCCCAATGACTCTTCGACTTCTGATTTTCTTAGGTTTAGCCGAACCCCATCCTACGAAAGTTTGCGCTTTCTCCGATCTTTTTTTTTTATAATCAAATTTCGATTCCTTTTCATCTTTGCGCCTACAGAACTTGCTCTTGCCTCCAGTTCCCTTGCACTTGATCTTTTTCTCTTGCAGGTACCAATGGCAATCTCTCAGGCATTGATCTCGTCAATGAAGTTTGATGCAGGTTTTGATATAGATATGGAATTGTTTGCTCATTCTGACCAAATTTTCAAAGACATTCTTCAACTCTTTGAAGAACAGCAGTTAAAGAAGTTTATGACTACAAGGATAAGACTACCAGTTGCAGAGATCAAGGAATAGGTACATAATATTCAGTCACTGAATGCAACAACCATCTCAGGAAACCAGGTTCCTTTTTCTCCAGAGATTTTAACAAATGTTTTTGGATTGATAAATGGTGATGATGATTTAGATATAACCTCTGATGAGTTTAATGCTGAATTGGATAAAATGGGTCACTCCAGTGGAAACCCTAATCATCTTTTGAAAAAGAATTTGTCTATTGAATAAAAATTCTTAGCTGATATTGTTGGAAAGGTTTTGTTGGGCAAAACCTCTGCTCATGATTATATTACCAGACACCAATTTCTGTTGATGGTGGCCTTGGTGGAAAAGAAGCAGGTGAATTGGGGATTGATTCTCTTTGAATCAATCAAGAAGAAGCAAAGCAAACTGAGTGCTTGCTATGGCAGGGTAATAGGCATTGTTCTTCAAGCAAAATGTCCAGAGCTGTTGGTGTCACCAACAGTCTTTATCAATGCAAGCAAGAGGCTGACTTCAGCTCTCTTTGGGAAATGGGAGAGAGTGATTCCCAAGAAGACTTCAAGGGAAGAAACTTCTAGGCAAGCTTCTGAGAGCACAAGGACTGATACAGTCACTCCCTCAACCCTTCCAGAAGTTCCTCTCTCTGAATCTTCCTCTCCCATCCTTTGTCAACCTCTTCAAAACACCACTACTGAATAAGTTCTTCCCTCCAATTCTCTCATAGACACTCCTTCCTCATTGCCTTCTTCTCCTCCTCTCTAGACAAATCAGTCCGCAAAGCTTCCATCCTCATCTATTCCAGATGAAGATTCTCTTCCCCCCTTCATTCCCCCTCCGTCATTTGACCTCTTGTCTCCTCAACATACTCCACCTCAATCACCTATCCATGTGGATAATATTCAACCCATCTCAGATGCTACAACCATCTTCCTACCCTCCTCCATTCCCTCTTCTTCTATTCCAGCACCCTCATCTTCTCAGCATACATCTGATTTTGTGTATGTTGATTTCTCTTCCATTGCTGATCAGATATTCAACCATACCTCTCCTAAGCTGACAGCTCTTCTAGATGAGAAGCTAGCTCCAGTTCTCAAAGCCATCTCAGACCTCTCTTCAAAGCTTGCTTCCTTTCCTTCCTCCTCAACCTTTGTCCCTTCTTCTAGGGGCCTAGATTCAGGTCTCTCTGAACCTAGGCAGGGGGAGATGCTTGATGAAGAAGCTCCAGATAATGCAGATTCAGATATGGCTTTTGATTTAGAAGCAGCTCCAGTTATTGATGAAGAAGCTCCAGTTATAGATTCACTGAATAATGTTTCTATTAATCCTTCAGTAGATATTCTTTCATTATTATCAAGATTCAATTTGATTTTCAATTGTCTGCCTAAGCCTCAAGTTAGTTCAAAGGCTATAGTGCCTTATTCAGCTCCAATAGATTCAACTTTGCTGATGCAAATAATCAAGAGTGTCCCAATTCTAGTTCAAGTAACAATTGCAGTTACAGAAGAAGTTGGCTTGGTGAATTCACCTCCAACATTTGTGTATGATGATTCCCCTCTACCATAGGATATTGAGCAAGATGTTCAGAATGCTCTTAAAGATCTTGATGAATTATATGATAACCCTGCTCAGTTTTCTGATGATGATGATAATGATGATTCTGATGATTCAGATTCAAAATCTTCAAAGAAAAGAAAATCCAGAAGCAAAGCAAAGGCTGCTCCCAAACCTCCATCTTCTACAAATGATACTCCCTATTATATTCTGAACAACATCACTCTTACAAAAGATTTTCTAGCATGGATGAGATTCTCAAGGAATGAGAATAAAAGGAGAAAGAAAATGAAGAAATCAGGATTCTACTTTGATAAGCCAGTCAAGTTTAATCCTCCTCCTCCTCCTCCAGCAGCTGGATTAGCAAACATGTCCTCTTCATCTCAGAAATCTTTCCCTCAGCTATCAAGAAGATCAGGAGAAAGTCATAGAAGTTCTAGTGGCTCCTACAGTTCAAGATCAGCCAGAGCTCCTCCTTCAGGATCAGCCAGAGCTCTTTCTTCAGTTTATAAATATCATGTATCTGATGGTTCCTTGCACAGGCAAAAGAATTCTCAAAATCAACAATCTTCATTTCAGTTTAGTGATTATGATGAAAGACCTCCATCTCCTATTAACCCAGATTCAGAAAAGAATGCTTATATGGCTAGATATAAAGAATCTATTGCTACTACTCAGATCAATAAAGACAAAGCAGAAGGAAAAGATTACTCTCAGTTTTCAACCATGTCAGAATTAAGAAGAAAAGAATTTGAAAGGTACAGCTCAAGGAATCCCTTCATTGCTGAAGACTACCTGAAGTTGCACCTAGCTGCAGTGGTTCCTCATGCTTCATCTCAAACACTGCTGGGAGCAAATGATCTTTATATGAGCAAGAGAGAGTCTGAAAATCCTAATAGAGAAATCATATTCAAACCATCTTCAAAGAAAAGCTCCTGTTTATTTGGTACTGCTAAATTTCTATTTTCAGTGTAAAACTTCCTAAACTCAGAGTACTATATTTTTCTATGTGCTGAAATGAAAACTAAGTTTTGTCAGATATACATGCTCTGTGTTTATTGTTGTTTGTTTTATCTATTTATATTTGTCAAATAGTATCCTAACCCAAATAGGGGGAGATTATTGGAACAACCCTATTACTAATTTGGGCTAGGATCACTATCTGTAATTAGGACTCAAGTTGACCCGAATGTATAGTCTTAGGGTCAATGTTTTATTTTGTCTGAGCTAGCTTGAACTCAGGAAAATTCTAAGTTCTCTGCGTTCGACGAACTCCCTCCTGAGTTCGACAAACGTCATTCATCAGTTCGACAAACTTGGTCCTCTGCTAGACGAATTCAGTCTTTCAAGCCAGTTCTACAGATTCTATCTCTCAGTTCAACGATCTCCTGATTGAGATCGACGAACTCTGTGTTCTGTTCGACGAATGAGTAACTAAGTGTTCAGTTCGATGAACTCAGCCTTCTGTTCGATGAACTCAGATTTCTGTTCGACGAAATTCCTTTTAAGCTTGGCAATTTCTGAAGAATCAGTTATCTATTTTCTCTGAACTCAGATCGACTATCCAGCAACAAATCTATTCATATATTTGGACTTATTCATTATCAGATAAGACAAGATTTCTTCTTTTCTTTTTATATATTCATTCTATTCTCTTCTTTCGAGAATCTAGCCGTTGACATATTTTTGGAAAAGGAAACTTTCATTAAAAAAAGGAATTAAAGTCTCTGCAGAATCATAAAGTTTGTTATTGCAGTTCCAAGAAATATTTATCTCAGATTATTCTATTCCTTATCAAAAGAATTGAATTTTAGAATCAGAATACAAGAGATACAAAAAGAGATATACCAGTGGATACAATACAAAATAGAGAAGATACTTGTGAAATACTCAGAGATACAAAAAAAATCTTCATCTTCTACAACAACATCTTCACTTTCTGAGAACATCTGAAATCTTCTCTCAGAAACATCTGCTGATTCTCAGTCCTCTCCATCCAAGAGAAAGCTTCACCAACTGTCAACAAATTCTATCAGACAGGGGGAGCCTTACAACAACACATTCAACTAGTCTTCTCTCAGATCTTGTTGAGAGAGAAGAATTTCATAAACTCTTTTTGTTTATTCTTTTTACCCATCTTGTACAGGGTTTTAACTCCCTTCAAAAGTTAACCTTTGGTGGCAAGGCACCTAATCATCAAACTGTGGTTTGGTTTGAGCACCTGATCAAAAGATCAGTGGTGTTTGGGCACCTGATCAAAAATCCCAGTGGTGATAGGGCACCTGATTAAAAACCTAGTGGATTCCTACCAAGGGTGGTAGAAGAGTAGATGTACCCAGGTTGAATGGGGAACTACTATAAACCTAGGTTGATTGGGGAACTACTATAGATCCTTGTGTCTTGCTGTGTTTGTACTTACTTTCTATACTGTGCTGTGTTTATTATTTTGTCTTTTATACTCACTCAATTACACATACATATATCATTATTTTAATTCCGCTATAAAATAAGTTAAAACCTTTAATACTCTATTCTCCCCCCTCTAGAGTAAGTCCAAGATCTAATACCTCACTTTCATGAGCAGTATGTGAGAGCTCAAGTACATTTTAGGCCTCCAAGTGAAACAGTCTGATGAAGGTATATTCATCTCTCAGACCAAGTGCACTAGGGAGCTTATTAAGAAGTTTGGGATGGAATCAGCTTCCACCATGAAAACTCCCATGGGTGTCCAACATTTCCCTGGACAAGGATGAGAAGGGCAAGGCCTTTGATGAATCCATGTACTGGTGCATCATTGGATCCCTATTATATTTAACTGCTAGTAGACCAGATATTATGTATGCTACATGTGTGTGTGCTAGGTACCAGGCATGTCCTAAGGAATCTCACTACTCAGCTCCAAAGAGGATTTTGAGATACCTTAAAGGCAGCTACATCTTGGCCTTTGGTACCCTAAGAACAATGATTTAGAACTAACAGGATTTTCAGATGCAAATTTTGCAGGCTGCAAAGAAGACAGGAAAAACACAAGTGTCACTTGTCAATTCCTAAGAAGAAGGTTGATATCATGGAGCAACAAAAAACAGACAAGTGTGGCTATTTCCACTGCTGAGTATGAATATATTGCTGCAGGAAGTTGTTGTGCACAGCTACTGTGGATTCAACACCAGTTAGAGGACTACAACCTCAAGGTAAGTGAGTCTCCCCATTATTATGACTCATCCAGTGCTATCTCTATTGCTAAGAATCCTGTCTCTCATACCAGGACTAAGCACATAGAGATAAGGTATCATTTTATAAGAGAACATGTTGAATGTAAAGATATCTTCCTTGAATTTGTCCCCACTGACAATCAAGTTGCTGATATCTTTACAAAGCCATTGGATGAGGCCAAGTTTAATGCCTTCAAAATTGAACAAGGAATGTTAAATGTTGAATAGTGTAAATCATTTCTCTCTTTCAATCATATATGATATAATGCATGTCTTGTTATAACTTAAAGTGTTGTCACACCAACTATATTAGTGACATGATTAGGCCTTCAAATAATCATATCTCAAATGAACTTATGGTTAGGTAGTAAGATCAGCTAAAACAGAACAGTCTGTTCAGCTGAGCCGCTGAGACAGTTGGGAAAAGTCTCAGCTGAGCCGCTGGGATGGCTAAATCTATCCCAGCGGCTGACAATGCTCTGTCCCAGCGGCTAGGTCGCCGTCTCAGCGGTTCCGCTGAGATGGGTTGGTTTCATTATACTTTGTCCAAATGCAACCCCAAATTGACCCATTTCCACTTACAATTATAAGCGCAATTAAATCTAATTATTAGGGTTAATTATACCTAAGTCTTAGGCCATATAAATAGTCAATCTTATTAGTGAAAGGTACACGACCCCTCCTTCCTAGCTGCCGAGATGAATCACCTTCTCTTCCGTCCCAGCATATTCTACTACCACAACAATGGCTCCCAAAAGTTCTAAAGATCTTCTTGAAGGATATGAGATAGTCAAGAATGGCTTTGCCCATGCTCCTGATGAAATTAAGGGAGTGATTCAACTCCTTGAATACCAAGGACTGGAATTCCTTCTCTCTGAACCAAGTACCATTCTCAGAACTGAAGTTTTGGAATGGTTTAACAATGCCAAATTATCCTCCTCCAAGTCATCCATCAAATCAAAAATAGGAGAAGAGAGGATAAACGTCACCCTGCCAAGTTAGAGAAAGCCCTCCATCTTCCTTCCTGCAGCTCAAGTGAGGAGGAAGAAATCTCTGAGAAGGACAAGAAGAAAGCATTAAAATGGACAGAATATAATGATGCCAAGATTGGATCATTAAAAAGGAAATTCTTCAACCAGAGGGGGAAGCTTTTATCAGATGTTGTGGGAAAAGCCTTACTTTGAAAACCTAGATCCCATGACACAATCTCATAATATATGTTTGACCTCATGACCAGGATCATACTGAAAAGAAAAACATCTTGGGGAGCAGTGATTTTCCAAAGGATCAAGGAATGTTTGCAGTCACCCAATTTGGGTAGAATCCTGTTCCTGTACCTAATCCACTCATACCCTGACAAATTCAACAAATCCAAAG
Source organism: Dactylorhiza incarnata (assembly GCA_033032865.1). Taxonomy (NCBI): domain Eukaryota; kingdom Viridiplantae; phylum Streptophyta; class Magnoliopsida; order Asparagales; family Orchidaceae; genus Dactylorhiza; species Dactylorhiza incarnata. Next base: position 29,894,886 of record JAWHQI010000001.1, read on the forward strand.
GAGTAAACCTTCATTATCTAAAAAGAATGGACATCAAAACATTAGAAAGGTTTACCAGGGTGCTTCCCATGAGTCAGCCCACTGAGACTAAAGGGAAAGAGAAAATAACTCCCAAATCCTCTAAGAAAACTAGGCTGATTATGTAAAGTTCTGAGTCTGACACCTCAGATAAAGATGATGATGCTGGTGCTGACACTGGATCACACAACACTCTTGCGAAGAATGCTCCATAGGATGACACACCAATTGACATTCTCCATCTACAGGAGCTAGTAAAAAACAAATCTCCTGGTAACTACTCTTTGAAACTTCAAACTACTCATTCAATTAATAGCTCATAACCAATCAATTAAGTTGTCAATTCTGACATTTGAATAATGTGGACCTTAGCTCCCCAAGGAAAAATGAATGAACCAACTGAGGGGGAGCATCAACAAGAACCAGCCCCCATTGATATTACAAATATCAATGATGTTGATGAGGACAAAAGACAATCACCTCAGGATTTACAAGGTCAGATTGACAAATTTATCTTCAATCTTGAAGAAAGAATTAGACTCAATCCTGATAATGAACCAGCCCTCTGGTCGTTACCCTCATAGGAAAATCTAGTGCCCCATCTAAGAGGGAGAAGCAGAAAGAGCCAACTGCTGAGAAAGATAAAGTTCTTGGTAAGCCTAACAATCTTATCTTTAGAATTTCAAAGTACTTAACTCTAACATTAACTAATTGTCCCAGCCTTCCTGGACTCATCTGACAAGTATGCTCTCTCTGAGGGGGAGGAGCAAGATAATGATGATAATGATAATATGGATGATAATCAAGATCATGGTGATAAAGATAATCTGGATGATGATAAGGTCCACCCTGATCACATTGATAATATAGCATCCTTTGCTGAGCTGGTGGATGCCCCAACTGCAGTCTTGCCTGAACCTCCAGTCTACCTAGTGCTCAACATTATCAACCCTCCAAGTTCACCAAGACCCCCAACCCCAATGATCAATATTCAGCATGTCTCCACTTCCAACTCACCTAATGAGAATCTTCTCAATGCTATCAACCTGCTGCTACAGTCTCATCTCACTTCCATGAAGATACATGTGGATCAATCAGTTACATCAGTCAGGGAATACATTGATTTGTCCATCATGAATGTGAAGGCTGAAGTCATGACTGAGGTCAAGCAGATAAAGGAGAACACTGGGATGCTCAATAAACAGATGACCAAATGGTTTGACCTTGCTGAGAAGACAGTAATTTCTCAGAATACAATTCTAAGATCCATGGACAAACAACTCAGACTATCTGAACAAGATATGTCATATGTCAAAAATTATGTCAGCAAAACAGATGAAGTGATAGAGAAATCAACTAATCATCTTCAAGATTATGTCTACTGTACTGCCATGCAGTTGGATCAAGAAGCTGACAGGAACAAGGAAGAACTAAAAGCTGATATTGCTAATGTCTCCCAATCTATTGCAGCCTCAGTCACAGCTTCCCACTTCAATTCTGAAATAGTCAAACTGCAAGAGGTGCTTCATGCTGACATTAAGAATGCTTTCCGAACCCTGTCTGGCACAATCTACATCGCTAAACAAGATCTACATCAACATGTATTTGAAGAAGCCAGAAAGGGGGAGGAAACAAATGCTATCATAAATTTTGACCTTACACTGAAAGTTCTACAAGGTACAAGGATAACTCTGAATCTTCCTATCTTAGATGTCAATAGGGTAGAAGATTGGGATTTCCCACATCAAGAAGCAATAGCCCAGAATGAGAGATTGAAAAAGAGAAGAGAAAGAGAACATGTATGGCTGACTGAGGAATTCATGGCCAAACAAAGGGATGAACAAAATAGAGACCCTGATTATGAATACTGGAGTGTTGACTCCAAAGAGATAATACTAAATGCCTGGCTAAGCCATGGCCAAATAGGAAAAGACATTGATAAGCTATATCCATCTGAGGAATGGATAAAGCATTTACAGAGAAACACAAAAAGAGATAGAGTATTCAAAGCCAATCTAGTAAGAAAAGATAACCCATGAAGGATGCCTTCTAGATACATCCCAAAGACATTTCTGTATTTTCAAAGGCAAGAGAACAAGAGGAAGATAGCTGAGATTGAAGCTGCAAATGCTGAAAAGGACACAACCACAAATCTCCCTGAAGACATGGCTGTACCTGCTGAAGATATGGAGCTTCCAATTCAAGAAGAAATGGTTGCTGAAAACAGGGATGCTGCAGCAAACCAACTAGCCTCAGATAAAGGAAAAGAAGTAGCTGTTGATTTTCCTAAATGCTCTTCTTCTAAGAAAAGAAAACTCTAGATGAATGTATAAATATTTTATGAATATGTGAATGCAAATTAAACTATGACTCATTACTCTATCTGAACTGATTATGAATGGAATGTTGAAGTCATCACCGCTTGTCATTAACTAGTCTGAGCTTTAGCTAAAGTTTACTTTACTATTATTGATTAAGTCAATCTGTGATGCACTATCATGTGTATTTAATCATATTATGGGACTGTTAAACTCTGGTTGTAACATACTTGGCTTGAATATCTTATGTTATAATTTTATTCTAAATATTATAACAATGTTTATATGAGTATGATACAATGATTATCATGTTATGAAGTTACATGACAAATATTGATATGGTATGTACTTTAGCATTTGAGGGTGTTTTGTCTTCTTCAAATAGGGGGAGATTGTTGGGAAAATGACTCTCAATGTTCCCTTGATTTGAAGAAGCTTCACACTCAATGCTAAGTGCAAGTTGTATTTGATAAACCCCATTCTGTTTGATGACCATGCAGGATTATGTCATACTATGGTGTAATGTATGTTCAGTAGGTTTACTGACAAAACCACTGAGACAAGCTCTCAGTCTCAGCTGAACCGCTGAGACAAGACCAGGAGCCACTGAGAAGGTGTCTGGGCCTGCTGAGCTGCAGATAGAAGAAAACCGCTAAGACGACTGTCTGTCTCAGCGGATCCGCTGGGATGGGACAGAAGCAGCCGCTGAGACAGCATGCCATCTCAGCCCAACCGCTGAGACAAATTCAAAATGATCTGGCGGGTTCTGCTTTTGGCGCAAGATGCAGAAAGGCCTATTAGGGTCCACCAATCACTCACATACCTGTCACAGCTAAGAGCCGTTGAAGATCATTGGAGTATACAAAGAATAAGTTAGGGATTTACAAAAACACTTCCTACACTTTGCTCTCCAGCACACTAAAGAAGAAGATTACTGTTCCATTGTCGGCAGCCAAGAAGCTTTCACTTTCTGATTACGTGAGGCTGCAAGGAGAGAAGAGATAGCTCCTGTTATTCAACTCAAGAAAGAGGAAGCTGATCCAGTCCATCATCTGAAGGAAAGGATCAAGAAGAATCAGGTTGGGGCATTCCTACTCCTCCCTGGTTCAAGACTACAACAACAGTTGTTCAGAAGCAGAAGACCACCTCTTTTGTCTTCTGATTGTAATCCCATTTTATTACTTCTGTAGGAACTTAATAATTCTGAGTTTGTAGGGCATCTTTGCCTGAGGGTGTAGGACTGTTTGGCCTGAGCTATAGAGCTGAGAGGTCAGCTTGAGTGTAGGATCATTGTGTGATCTGAGGTAGGGATGTTGAGCCTGAAGTAGGGCTGTTGTGCCTGAGGTAGGGTTTAGGAAAACCTGAGAGATCCCGAGGGATATGTGTTGTAGGCTCTTGGAGCTGCGTTTTGAGAAGTTGGCCTTATCTAACTCATTGTTAGAAAGTTGAAGGAGGAAAGAGGACTACTCAAGACACCCTGTCTTGAGGAACCTCTATAAATCTTTGTGTGTTTTCTATGCTTGATATTTTACTAACCTAAAATCAGAAAACAGTTAGCCTAAAATAAAAGAAACCTATTCACCCCCCTCTAGGTGTCTAAGACTATATCCTAAATAAACTATCAGGTTACCCAAAATATGGGTACTCCTCTCTTCTACCACCTGGTAGGAAAGCACAACCTGTGCCTGATTCTTTTGATAAGGAGACTCTTGAACCAAAGATCTTTTCATAAGGAGATCTTGAGCCATAGATCTTTTGATAAGGAGATCTTGAACCACAAATATTTTGATAAGGAGATCTTGAACCACAGATCTTTTGATAAGGAGATCTTGAACCACTGAATCCTTTGGAAGAAGGATTCTAAAAACTCTTTTATAGATGAAGGAAAGGTGAAGGGAGAGGAAGAAGAAGTAAGAAGAAGAATTCTGTTCTCGGAATTCTATTGAAGCCCTCAACTCCTTTTCTTTTGCTGGACCTGCTAATGATGAACCCTGGCTTATGGTAGTGATGTTTTGTAAGGGTTATAAGCTTCAGATCCTTTCAACTTTCTCCTGATTGAAATCTGGCTGCTATAAGATATTGATGAAGAGCAGCCTTTAGTAGTTCTGTTCCGAGAGAAAGAGAAGTTCTTGTTTTTCACAGTCTTTTAGGGTTCCTAGAGGAAGAAGAAGAAGAAGAGAGACCCCAATCGACAAGATGCATAATATGTGTTGAATGCCCTGTTTTCTTCTCTCCGATCTTCTTATTTATTGTCCATAATTTAATTTGAATTTCTTTCCTCTTTCAGAGTGTGCTGAAAAGGTATTGGCCTAAACAATTTCTCTTCCTTTCCTCATTTGTTCACGACCCGTTCTCCAGTTGTATTCATCCTTTCCAAGAAAGATTTTGTTGTCTTCTTTATTGCTCCTCTCTATTCTAGTCAATAAATGAGCCATTGTAGAATGGTCTTCATGCAGTACTGTGGGCCTTGAGAGAGAAGGTTCTAAAATGACAGCTGAAAAGGTTTCCTTTTCAGACTGTATTCGATGCTACGCCGACATCATTCTTTCTTCTTATCGACGCATCTTGGAGTTCATGTAATAGTAGCTTCGAATTCCTTCAAGCTCTGGTTGAACTCTGCTATCGACGTTATATCGATTACTCATCGACGTAGCCATCGAGTTGAAGGCTTGACTCTGAACTTCATCATCTGTGTCGAATTGTAGTTGACAGTGCGTCGACTTCAGATGGCTTCGACAGATTCTTCCTTCTGCGTTGAGTTAAAGTCGAACCTGCTTCGACTTCTAAGATAGCTTTGACACGCTCCTTTATCTACGTCGATATCCTTTCGACGTAGCTTCGATTTGATCTACTTTGACAGAGAGGTTGAGTTGCTTGGACTTCTTGTCTAAGTTACGTTAACATGAAGTCGAAGTTGCGTCGAATACCATTCGCCGCAATTGTTAACTCAACCCAATTTATGCTTTTCTTGCTCTGGTCTTTACACTCCAAGTTGTGTGTGATATCCTAAGACATCTAATGACCAAATTAGCCTCACTATACAATGGGTAATTAAAACCTAAGAGTTAAAATCACTTTAGATAATTTGTTAAGTTAAATCCAAGGAGTTTTTCCCAACAATCTCCCCCTATTTATCTTAACAAATTTTACAGTCTTGGTTAAAATGATTTTAGATAATCTTTTATATAAACAGAATTACATACAAGACATCATAAACACAGAATAAATAACTAGATTGGCTGGTAAACAGAAAACATCTGATTAATATCAATAAGTGTTTATCAGAGTTTACCCAAGGAAAAGTCTACTTCCTTCCTTTAAGAAAAGTAGATAAGGCCTCATAGACCTTTCTGAATTTTCTTTCCACATATTTAAAGTTTGCAGGAGTAGTTTTCTTTGGATTCTTCTGTATTCTTTCATGACCCTTGAATAGCTTTTCCAGATCAATTTCTATTTCATGGTGAACATCATTTAAATTAAAACCCAGATTAAGAACTTTAGCTGTCAACTAGTTTATGACCTCCAAGTCTAACTCCTCTAACTCAGAGTCTTCATCTGGATTTGGTACCACAAAGGTTGATTGTGGTTTACCAGCGGTTGAACCAGTCTTGAACATAATCTTTTTCTTATTTACAGGCATCTGTTCTCCTTTCTTTCTCTTCAGGGAAGGCGCACTGCATCCTCTGGATTGCATCCAATGACCCATCTGTGGAGTTGCCCTACTCCCTCTAACATTTTGGCTTGTGAGTTTCTTGCACTATACTCTGTGGGATCAAACAGAGTGGTTTTGATTGGAATTGATTTTGCCAATTCTTCTTGTTCAACATCTCTTTTCCCCTCTGCAAAATATCAATGAACCTTCTTCTCTTTTCTTCAATCTCCTTTTGAGCTATTTCATATGCATATCTCTCTCTTTCTCAAATCTCCTCCAAAGTTTTGTAGAGCTTTGGATTACTGTATGTTTTCATTGTATTCTCTGGAATTTCCACCTTCTCATGTTTTTGTAATAGGATTTATTTTTCTTGTATTCCTTCCTTTGCTCTTTTGAATACATTTCCCAAATTGGCAGCTTTCCTCTACCCCCTCTTCCTCTTCCTCTACCTCTATATGGAGGTCTTCCTATGAAGATAGGTGTTGGAAGAATTGGTTTAGCTGTTTGAATTGGAGCAGGTGGAGATGAAAGCTGAGCTGAGTGTGGAAGCTGAGCTGGATCAGATGAAGCAAGATCCTGACCAGCCACCTTGACTGGAGAAGGTGTTGTTGTAGAATCTTCAGAAGGCACCCTGACTGCAAGTGCATCAGGAATGGATGTTTCAGTGTCCATCTGGAACTCTTGTAGAGTCTTTAAATAACCTGATCATCTGAGATTAGGGGAATCTCCCCCTGAACTGAGGACTCCCCCTGTGCTGGCGGCAGGATCCTTGAAGGGGTTGGCTCCCCTTGAGTTCTTGAACCTTCAAGCTGCAACCTAGATGTGATGGCTGGCTCCCCTTCATAAAAAATGGAGATAGGAATTGTTGTTGTGTACACTAAGTCTTGGAGAGGATGCCTGCTGATACACTTCTCCCTCTGCTTTATATCACTGACGAAAGATATAAAGACATCGACAGGCACAACCGATGATCTGACCTATGCATCAAGAGCCTTGATTTCAGATGTAAGGTCATGCAACCTTATGTGTTGGGCGCAGAGCTTGCGATAGCAATCCTTTGAGAAGTCCAGATATAAAGAGATGAAATCTGAGAGAAGGGTCTCCAGGGCTTGATCAATTGCATTGACAATTTCTTGAGGAGGCGCCATTGCTGTACTGCGAGTACCTGCACGAAAGAGAGAGAGAGAGAGAGAGAGAGAGAGAGAGAGAGAGAGAGAGAGAGAGAGAGAGAGATGAAGAAGGGAAAGAGGGGGAGAGCAAGAGGGAGAGAGATTCAAAAAGCACAATATAATCAAATGCTCAAGTTTCTCGGAGTAGATGAATCGACGTAACTTAGGGTTATATTCGAAGCGGCGTTGACAAGAAATCTGAACTCAGCGTGCCAGAATATGTCCTGCCCCTGGTGTTGCAACACTAGTTGAATCAGAAGGGTGTGTCCCCTGAGGGCCTAACTGGCTGCCCCGTGGACCCCGTGGATCTTGCCGAGGATAGCCAGCTCTATAAAGGAGAGGTTGCGCCTTCCCCAAACAGTCCGGGCTTTTAGGAGATTTGGTGGCGCCGAGTCCCTACAAGTGGTATCAGAGGGGGTCACAGGTTCGAAACCCTGGGGTCGTTTCTGGGGGGGGGGGGATTGTTGTGGTTCAGTAATGCCCCCAGTGTTGCTGCACTAGTCGAATTAGAAGGGTGTGTCCCCTGAGGGCTTAACTGGCTTCCCCGTGGGTCTTGTCGAGGATAGAAAGCTCTATAAAGGAGCGGTTGCGCCTTCCCCAAACAGTCCGGGCTTTTTGGAGAGTTGGTGGCGCTGAGTCCCTACAAGACTTTACTTGATTATCACAAGTTTGTGGAGTAAACTAGCAAAGTACGGTGCGTGCTTTGTGTTGAAGTTTTGGGCGCATGACTGTTGGTATCAAAGTAGGTTCGCTCAAGTTCATGGTTGGTGTTATAACAAAGCCAATGATGGTAGTGAAGAATACAACATTATGGAAGAGTGAGGTACACAATGTAGGATCGTATGGCTTCCTTAGAGGGGGGGGGGGGGATAAGGAATTGTCAATTTTTAATAAACTTCAGCCTAATAATTAAATCCTTAATCATTACTAAAATGATTATAACATAAAAATAATATTGAATATCAATAAACTTTTGTGAAAACTGTTAAAGCACAAGTTTGGTGTTCTGTAAAGAACGGGTTGTTACCCCTTGTGTAATCGCCCGGTGTTGTTAACTTGAGAAATCTATGGCAGTTACTCATGGTGTAACCGCCATTGTTTTGACATATATTTGAGTCTGGGTAGTTACTCTGGGTGTAACCTCCCTTGCCTATTCATACTATAGTATGGGCGGTTACTATAGGTGTAACCGCCCAAGCCGTCTGTAAATTTGTCAACTGTATATATACCCACATCGCTAAATGTATATTCTCTCACCTCCCCGGTTCTATATAAAGAGAGGTGCTCTTATGTAATATTCAGAATTTTTAGAAATAAAAATATGCAGTCATTTTCAATTTCTCACATGGGACCAGAGAGACAGATCTTACAACTGTGAACTCTATAATTACTGCTTCTTGTTTTCTTTCACGGACTTCAGTTGATAACCTCCCGTTCTTTCTGCTTCGTGTTCACGGATTTCAGTTGTCTAATCACCCTCTCCCTGCTAAGTGTATGCGGATTTCGGTACCTTACCGCCCGCCTGTACTGCCTGACTGTTTGCGTGTAACCACTTCTGCTCCTTGTTCCCTCTTCCGGATTTTAGTTTCGTACCGCCCGCCCTCACTACTTCTCAATTATTTTTTGGCCGCCTTCTGCCTTGTGTACCCTATTCGCTAGTGCTTCTGCCCATTCTCGCTCACTGTTTGTGCGGACTCCAGTTTTTCTATTCGCCCGCTAGTTTCTCCCAAGACTTGCTCCTGTGTGTAAAATCTGTTTGCTTCCGCCCTGACTTCCCTGCGACATTGAGTAGTTTCTGCGCCAGCTTCTGCGGTTTCCGGTTCTATGCCTGCCATTCTATATGGATACCAATGCCCCTCCTAGTGGTTCAACCGTCCATGCCCATTCTCCCATGATTTTGACCAGCTGATAATCTTGGGACTGCGTCCAGGTTAACCAGTTCGAATTACCTGAATTGGAGTGTCTCCTATACTTTTCTGTTGCGATCTCAGTGCAAACGACATCACCAAACGGATAATCCCACTGCTACTAGTCCTGCTGCCTATGGTGACTTGGATGCTAGTGATGCTCTGGTTCGCACTTAGCTCGCTAACATTCTTTTCGATGAATGTTTACCCATCATTCGTCATGACGAAATTATGAAATCTTCTTGGGATCATCTTATCGCTCTGTACTCCAAGAGAGCAAAGACATCTCGGATCTAAATGTTGTATGCCAATTTCTTTGCTCGCCCCACATTGTCTCCCACAGCAGCCTACCAGAAATTTCAAGCTCTTGGTGCAGAGCTTCTTCAACATCGTCCCTTCTCTGCCGACCTAACTACTCATCGCAAACATTTTCAGGAGCTCCTGATGGTTTGTTACATCCTTCTCTTACTAGACTCCTATGAAATGATTCGTCAACAAATTCTTGGTGAAGCAGACTCTCCATCCTTATATACCACTATTTCTCATATCTCTACTGTTACTACCATGCTTTAATGACCACGCTCCCATCTGTGCCATCTTCTGATAGTTTTTCCCACTTTGTGGGTCGTGGATTCTCTTGTGGTTGGGGTGGTTACTTTGGAGCGTGTGGTCCTTCCCGACACCTCTGCTCTCATTGTGGAAAAATTGGGCATCATGTGGATCGTTGCTTTGTCAAATATCCTCACATTCACCAACAGACTGTTGTGGCCCCTCTTATTGCCAACAAGCCATCATCCTCAGTTGCCACCTTTTTAGGTAGTGCGCAAGTTGCTACTTAGGGTAAGTATCTCATTGAATCAGGTGCTACCAATCATATGAGCACAAATTAGCTCATCTTTTCTCAGTTAGAGAAGTACAATCGGTCAGCCCCTATTTTGGTTAAAGATGGCTCCCCTGCTTCGGTTTGTAGGACTGGTCTGGTTTAGGCCACTCACACTCTCCACCTTAATGACACTCTTTATGTGCCAAATTTTTTGTGCAATTTATTATCTGTCCAAGCCCTCTCACGACAAATACAATGCACTATTTCATTTACGTCTACTCATTATTTTCAGGATCTTCACTCCAAAGAGATATTTGCAACTGGGACTGAAAGCGAGGGTCTCTACTTCCTCAGTACCAACTTTTTTCTCTCCGTCTTCGCCACCTCCAACTCTCTCCATCAATGGAATCTTCGCCTTGGTCATCCTCCTCCACTCATGCTCTACCAGCAACTGCCATTTATCCAGAAGGACGCCTCATCTCTTGAATGTGAAGCTTGACAATATAGGAAACATCATCGCTCCTCCTATCCCCCCAAATGAACGTAGTTCAGCTCATCCGCTTGATCTTGTTCATTCGGACATATGAGTTCCTTGTCCTACCAAAACTGTTTGTAGGGGTTGTATTTATTTTCTCACTTTTATTGATGATCTTTTATGATGTACTTGGATGTATCTTCTTAAAGAATGTTCTGAACTATTGTCTGTATCAACTATATTTTGTAATGAAATTCACACCCAATTTAATGCTTCTGTTAAAATCCTTCGTACTGATATGCTAAAGAATTTGTTAGTCGTCAGTTTTCTGAATTTTGTATGAATAATGGTATTGTACATCAGACTAGTTGTGTCTATACATCTAAAAAAATGGCATTGTCAAGCGTAAAATCATCATCTCCTTGACGTTGAACGCACTCTTCTTACTCAGATGAATGTTCCCCGCTCCTATTGAGGTAATCCTCATTTATTGCTACCTCATCAACCATCATCCCTTTGTTGTTCTCCATAGACAAACACCATTTTTGATTCTGTATCCTGGTACTACCCCATTCTTCCTCACCCCAAGAGTTTTTGGTTGCACAACTTTTTTTTCTCACTCCTTAACCCAACCACGATAAATTTTCTCCTCAGGCAGTCAAATGTATCTTTGTCGGCTATTCTCCCACTCATAAGGGATATATCTATTATGACACTATTCTCCGAAAATAGTATGTTTTGACTGTTGCCACATATTTTGAGTCCACTCCATTCTTCTCCACCGACCCTATGACTTCCCATCCTCAGGATCTTCCCACCACCTCCCCACTCATTTTGTAGGCTTTTTCGTCTGCCATTCCTCCACCTCCGTTACCCACCATACCATCCACACCTCCTGCTCTTGTCTCCACTCCTTATACTCTGGGGCTCCCTCTGCCAGTTCTTAGACCAACACTCTTCTCTTCGGATGGATCTAATGATGACAACTTGTCAGACCTTGATCTTCCTATTGCTTTTCGCAAAGGGATCCGGTCTTACATTAAACATTCCATTCATGATGTCGCGTCGTCTGCTCGACTTAATTTAAAGAAGAAATCAAGTAATATAAATGAGAGACATGATTTTATTAACTTGATATATAAGATTACAAAACTTGATTTCTTATGACGCTAGAAATCGTAGGCGATAAAGTAAAATCCCCTTTTGTTTTCTATACCAACTCGTATCCCCACGAACCGGTTGGCTTTAGCCGATCTCTCCCCAGATATGACCTCAAGCTGCTCTAGCCTTCCTATCCCCAGAAAGGCCTCGAGCACCCATAGATCTACTCCCTAGACCTAGTCGTCAACACGAGGCGAATTCCTCCCTAAGTCCTACCCAGACCTTGTCGCCAACACGAGGCGAATTCACAAACTGATTACAACGATAAAATAAAAATACAAATACAAAAGACAAATATGAAACTCCCTATGAGGAAATCTGAAGGAGACACTGAAGAATCGCTAAAGATCATTGAAGTTCAAGCGTGCGTTCTTTGCATTGAGTTAGCGTGGTTATCCAAGCCTCCTTCGTTTCCTCCTTTTGAAATTGAGTGGGAGATGTGTTGGTCTGGATAAAGGGCCCTCTCAGAGTTTCTGAAGTGCTGGAATAGGGCTCTAATCTATCAGTAGTTGGAGAAGATGAAGTCCACCTTTTTATAGGACTGGAAGCTAACGCCAACGTTGACTCAGTATAAAAATAACTTGATGGCTCAGATCTTCAAAATAGGAAGGAGATTCTGCAGTTTTGGAAACTTTCATTTTAGGCAACCTTAACGCTGGCGTTGACTCTAATGCTGGGCATTGAGTCAAATCATTACCAAAATGCTCCTGCAATTACGGCTGCTTCCCTCCATTCATTTTGCAACTTGGCGGGAACAAAAGTTAACGCCGACGTTAAGAGTTAACGTCAGGTGTTGAGTCAAATCATTCCAAAATTGCTCCTGCAATCACGGCAGCTTCCGTTCATTCATTTTGCATCTTGGCGGGAACAAAAGATAATGCCGGCGTTAAGAGTTAACGCCGGGTGTTAGCTCTCTTCTTTTCTTTTCAGCTTGAGAACAAGTCCAGACCAATAGCAGCATCCTAGTGTTATATCTGTGCAAGCCTGCATGCTAAAAACACAATGACAAACAAGATCAAATACAAGTAGGATTTGTTATTCTCAAATCAAAGGGATGCGGAAAAACTGTGTTCCAATAATCTCCCCCTTTTGATAATAACAAATCCAATAGAGATAAATCAGATTCATATATAAGATATATGTGTTTTTAGAAGGATGTATGACACTAAGCAATCATAGAGATATTAATAAGAGTTATAGCTCAATAAAATTGTGCTCCCCCTACTAAAGTGCTCCCCCTTAGTATATGCACCCACATACTAGATTTATGCTCCCCCTTAATCTAGTGAATTATACTCCTTTAATCATTATGTTTTATCATTTTATTCTCCCCCTTTTGTTATTAGAAAAAGAGGGTGGAGTGAAACAAAACTAGAATAAAGAAGACAAAAGTTGGGACATAATTAAGAGAGGATTAAGAGTTTTGTGTAAACATAAAGTAAGTCATGATCGAGCTAAGAGAGAGAGTAGCACAGCGGAAAGATATATGATAAGCATGAAAGAACATCATTCAAAGATAAAACAAAACTTTGATAAGCGTGTAGAAATAAGCATGAGAACACATGGTATAAGGATACATGATCAAATAAGAATGCAGAAAGATAAAACAAAGTTATTAAGATTAATATTTTTATAATAGTTTGACTATTTCAACAATATATATATCTAAACTTTTCACATTTGAGCATTTTAACTTTGAAAACTTTCATAACTAATAGGCAAGCATGATTTAACATATTCAAAAAGATAATGGCTATAATGTAACCAATTCATATTTCAAGTAAAGAAAACATTGTGGAAATCATGCATTGCAATCTAGTGCTTTTACTTAAGCTTTTAAAGAATTATGTAATTTTGCATTAGGATCCAATTCTCATGAGTAGAAGCTTTATAAAAAAACAATGATGTGTGCAAGTTGTTTTGATAAAAGTATACAAGTGTAATAATCAAAGCACATGACATATGTAATGGAATAATAAAAACAATATTAAGACAGTAATCTTATAATTACTTCCACACATCACATCTAGGATAAAATTTGAAAGCACAAAACATAAGTACAACTACCAAGGTGCTCCGCCCACACAATGCTCATTAAGACTTATCAGGGAGCGAAGTATTGCTTGGGGGATCACAAAAGCCTTTTTATAAAAAAAATTTTTTAGTGATCCAGTGTACAAATAGAAGTGATAAAAATGAGTATGTTTGCACAAGACACTTTACCATTCTTTCTAATGTGCTCAACCTCACAATGCTCATTAAGACTTATCAGGAGGGTGATTAGTGCTTGGTGGAGTTATCTTTGGCATATTATTTCCTTATTTTTTTTGGGCCAAAGGTCTCCGAATTCACTTGTTGTTGCAAACATTAATATTATTAAAATAACACTTCTATGTGTGCAAGAAATTTATTTTTGAAAGACGGTGTAGGTAATTTAGATATACAACTTAATGTGTTAAAACTATTACATTACACAATCATGCAAGACTAAGATTATGATCACATGTAGATTACCAAAATAGTGAGTGTATAAATCATTGATTAACATAAAGCATTACTCATACTTAGAGGCATGCTAGGAAATCATACACAATTATCTATAGACTATTTCATTGCACATAATCAGATTACGGTCAAGGCATGACAAAAACAATGTTTAGAAAATTTGAAATTAAAATTAGACATTGAAGAGAATCTTAATGTGTATGCCTAATCAATTTTGAACATTTGAAACAAAATGACTAAGATGTATGCTGATGTGAAGTCTTATAGTTAAACCATAATTTTGTAAAGAGTTAAAGAAAAACAGATAACAAAAGCATATTTTTGATCATTTTGAATTAATTGAATTTTTTTGTATTTTGAAATAAAGCAACCAAATTAATAATAAAATAATTCCAAATCTGAGAAAAGAAAAAAAACCATTAGAAACATGCCAGAATTAGTTTGGAAAAACTAGAAATTCAATTTGGCCAAAATAGCTAGCGCCTGACGTTAACTACTTAACGCCCAAACAGAACACTATTTTTTGAGATTTTTGAAATTATTTTCTTTGGAATAGGTAGTATGTATATAGACCTACTGGATCTTGAGGCGCCCTTAGAGGGGGGGGGGGTGAATAAGGGTTTTAGAAAACTTTAATATTTAATAGAAAACTTTTGATATTTTATGTTGAAGTAAGTTAAATCAAGAGTAAAGAGATTGGAATAATGAAATCAATTTTATTTGACATGAAAAGGCATGATTATCATTAATAAAGTTGATTACAAAATCTGATTTCTATGATGCTAGAAACTGAGGCGAATAATATGAAAACTCGTTTTATTTTCTATACCGACTCGTATCCCCACGAACCAGTTGGCTTTAGCCTATCCTACCCCGGATGAGGCCTCAAGCCCTCTAGCCTTTCTATCCCCAAAAAATGTAACATCCCCCAAGCAACTAGACCCCTAAGTTGGTTTTGTCATGACTAGGTCATGACAAAACCATAGGAAGAGCTCAAGACCTTGAAAGCTTAGGTGGGAAGTAGGAAACCCAAGTGGTCTGCAAATAGCAATTTTCAGATATCAAGCTTAGGATTGGATTTAGGGGCCCCACCTTGAACCTTGACCCCACCATAGCATCCCTAACCAATTAGGGGTCCTCTTGGAGCACCAGGGACCCATTAGAGTCAAATTAAGAGGCCAATTAGACCAAAGTCAACTTTAACCCTGAATTGGTCAAACTAACTCAATTAGGGTCAATTAGCCTCCACCATGCCAAATTGACCTTACCCCTACCCTAATAGGGCTACTAGGGACCTAATGGACCAAAAAGCCCCATCATGAGACTTGCAATTTGACCAATTTACCCTTAAGCCTAATTTAGGTCAAATTACCCCCAATATTACCTAATCTAGCCCAATCCATTTGGGCTAGGCCCAATTAAGAGATCCATCATCAAGTGGGCCGATTGATTTCTGGATTTTTCCTCTTAATTTCTGTAATTGCTGAGTAGGAGAGAGAGAAATTGGAGTTTTTCCCCAAATCGGAGAGAGAGAAAGAGAGCATTCATGGAATTAAATACTATTGATCCTTCAAATCCTTCCCCAATTGATGTGCATTCATTCCCCCTTCAGTTACGATCATTTTTCTGGAAATTTCTATGGCAGAGGGGCTGAATTAAGGGAATTTTGGTGGTAACCGAAATTGGTGGTAATGGCCATTAATGACTCATAGAAATAAAGCCATCCTAGCTGATTGAAACCCCTCCCATTTCCTTCAGTGCTCAGAGAGGAAGACTTTTCCCAATTTTCCAGTGAGAATCGTGCAGAGAAATCCTAGATCGGCATGGCACCGAAAGCTCCAGCACCATTAATGGCGACTCATCGGAATTCACGACTTCAAGTCCCTACTCAGGTCCGATCCTCTTCTCCTCCCTTGGTGCTAGATCTCTTCAAAATTAGGGGCTTGATCTGTGCTCAAAAGATCCCGGATTGTGCTTCCATAAGGGTGCGGAACGTACTCTTTTTCCCTCCTCAAAAATCACGATCCGACCACCTCCGACCGGCCAACCACCCCTATCGCCGGCCACCACCTCAACGGAGGTGGTGGTGGCATTGGCTGGCCGGAAGTAGGCGTAGGTGGCTGGGAAATCAACCTGTAAAGAGGCCCAGGACGGGCTGTCACGAGCCGTCCAAAGATTGGGGATGATGATAGAGAGCCGTCAGATCTTTATATTAATGTTTACGGTTATATCATTTATTTAGTCGAGCGCTGTTATAATAGAATTTAGTCGAGCGCTGAATATTAAAATTTAGTCGAACGAAAGGTTTTCGTCGAGCACTGTTTAACTCTGTATTAGTCGAGCGTTGTTATGCTCTGATTTGGTCGAGCGAATATTTCGTCGAACGCTGATGTGTTCAGCGTTCGTCGAGCGCTGTTATACGTTAACTTAGTCGAACACAGTTAGGTGTCAACTTAGTCGACCGCAGGAAATAATTCGTCGAATGAATAATTCGTCGAACGGGAGGTGTTCAGCTTTCGTCGAGCGCTGTATATCTTTCGTCGAACGCAGATTCAGTTAATAACTAAATGTTATATTAATTTCTGTCACACTTTATGCTGAAGATTATTTTAATTATTAAAAATACTTAGGGCCCTCTGATAAAAAAGTGGTCAAAGTTGTAGCCCTTAGGGTCTACTTTAGTTTAAAATTGATTTCACCCTAAAAGGAGTAATGTAGCTCCCTGTAGAGCCAAAATGGTTGGACTGGTCCCTAGTGTAGGACAACCACCATTACTTGAATAACTTTTTACTGGTAGCAGATATGGCCTTGATACTTTAAACCTAGGCTAGCTAAATACACCCACACAACATACAAAAAGATGGGATTTTTAGGAGAACCTTTTTCTAAGGTTTTTGAAATAATTTCATAAATCATCTAATAATTAATTAGTGGGTTAAATGACCTCCAATGCCCTCCAAATTTTGGTGGGTGCTCCTTAGGGTTACTGTATGACCTTGGTAAAATTATCAGCCCAATTGGGACTATTTTGTTTGAGTATTTTGTAAACCCAAGTTAGGACAAATAGGGTCAAAGCTCGGGTATGGTGTTTACCTTGGGGTATGGTGGTCAAAACTTATCACCATGAAGTGAAACCTTGGTAACTGGTTTAGGATCACCTAAGACACCTCCATGAGTGATATGGGGTGGTGTGGAGGTGGTTAAGCCCTAGAACACTAGTTCTATTCCTAGGTGTGCATTTAGGACCTTGTGAAGGCCATGTGGTCAAATTCCCTTGATGGTTATGAAACTTGGTGGATAGATTCATAGGGTGTAAATAGGCACTGGGTAATTTTATAAGAATTTTAGGAGTCAATATTCCCTTTGAATTAGGACATAACCCCTTTAGGGAAACTTCTTATAAGAAACATTTACATGCTTAAAATGTCTTGGATGATGATGAGACTTTGGCTGTGCCCTTATAATCATGGCTTAGACCTCTGGTAATTTTTGTGTATTTTATTAGATGATTTAACTTGTACTTCATTCTTAAGGCACCTGTTTAGATTTAGACTTAAGAAAAATATTTGAGGGTCCAAAACTCATAGTTAAATTGTGCAAATTGGTGATAGGACCTTTCAGAACATTAGGAAGCTCTGAGAATTTTTATAGAATTTTTGAAGACTTAAATCAGTAGGCTACTTCACAATTCATTTAATTTGAGGTTTTCTTAAAATATTCATTTTAGTGAGAAAATGATTTCCTTAAATCCTGAAACTTAGTCAGTAGCCTTTTCTGGTGAATACAAGAGTTTGGTAATTTTCCACAAATTTTAGTGTTGGTCTTTTTGGTGGTTCCTTCATAAAACTACTATTTGGATAGGTGATAAATAATTAAATTAGAGGACAAGTTCTTACTGTAAAAATATGATATGCTGTTTCTGATGTTATTTGATCATCATAGATTTATCATAATTTTTGGAGAGACATATCATAAGATTTACTTACACTTCATGTTCATTTTCATACTTGGCAAATGTTTGGAGAAATTAAAATAAATATTAATTAGTTAGGAAAAAATATGATTCTCTGGATTTAGTCTTATAACATCATGATAGACCTCCAATAAATAGCTTGGGTCAGTTGGATGAATATTTGGAGTACCTCTAGTTGTGAGCTTCATATAGTTAGTTTGGTCTGCGTATAGTAAAACTGTGAAACTTAGATTTTTAGTGACCTACTAGGTGGAAATGGTGTGCAGATGGTGCACATGGGTTGATTAGATAGTTAGATGTCCACCCCAGGAAGTGTATGCGAGGAAAGTGTACTTGGTGGGTTAAGAGTAAGGTTGTCCTGGGGATTGACGTAGATCGTCTTGCCCCTCGTGTGTCTTAAAGCACTTAGGTCTAATTCAAGTGAAACGGTAGACGGGAATTCTTAATGGTAGATACCAATAACAGTAAGTGTCTTGAGAAAGGGAACTTTGGGGTGTCATCCCATTACAGTTCCTAGTACCGTAGCGAGCCCCTTACATGGTAACTCCCGGGAAGCCCAAAATTAACCATAAGTCGTAGGAGTTCAGAAGGTGCTCAAGACTAACTAATAATACATTCACTCACACTCCATTGTCACGGAAGTTTAGTTGGTTTGGTACCCCGAGTTGTAGGCTCGGTGGTGGCTGGTGTGGATTATGGATCCGGTGAGTTGTGACTCAGTTTGGTTTTTGGTTGGGCAAGTTAAGCCCAGGTGGTTTGTGTTTGTAGTTCGTAGATAGATAGTAGAACATGTTGCATGTGCACAAGGTGGTGGGTCCTTAGTGTCGACAGTCGTTGCACCGACGTTGATACTCAGGCTCGGCAAGTGTGGAATTTGCACTTAGCCATAAAAGTCTGGTGGTCCAGCCAGTAAGAGTACGCAGATGCTCTGCAGTTTTGCGTTGAGGCATACGATAGGTCTAGGTTAGGTAGTGTATATACCAACCTAGAGGTGGGCGAGGCCCAACCCACCGCTTCCGTTTGCCACTACGGGAGTATCCTGGGAGTCTTGCTAGCTCCAAAAAGGAGGAACTAAAGGTCTGTGCGCATAGAGTCGTAGTGTGTGAGTTGCACTTGTGTGAACATAGCATAACTGCATAACTTGCATGTCATAGCATAAACATTGCATTTCAACCCCTACCTCTATCATATAAGTCGGTTATGGGACTTCTTATACGATAGGCCTTGCTAAACGACCCCTTGGTCTATAGGTTTGTGTGGGCATTCCTATAAATCAATGGTTTCTTTTCCTTTATACATGTCTTTACTTACTGCACTTTATTTATTCTTTATTACCTGCTCTGTTTATGCACTTATATACTTGAGTAGTGGTAGAACTCTTCCTGTAGAATATACCCTGTCATCTGCTATTGTTATTACCCCTTGTTTGTCCTCCGCTTCATCCTTCCCGCTCGGTGCCTAGGAGTCACCAGGGGAGGGGTGGGGGATTGGCTTAGTCTTTTTGACTAACGGTCGATGGACCTTATCATTTTAGGAGACCACGGCGATGGAGCAGCACCAGAGGCCGGTGCAGATGGAGGCGGGGAAGTCTAGCACGGGAGCACCGATGGCAGGATCCGTGAGTGCCTTTTAGTTATAGTTTCTTTGCTTCCGCGAGTGAATTTGTAGTGAGGATTTGATGTATCGGGCAGGAGCCCTTGTTATCTCTGTTTTTATTTCAGTTATGCTTATGTGGACATCTTTTATGATGATTTACTTTTTTATGTGATGTGGACTTGGCTTTCTTTTTAGCTTATCTTTCTTTGCTTCTTCGTGATCGATTTGGCCGGCAGCATCGACGTTTTGTAGTGGCGACCTTCCCGAGCGAGGGTGTCACCGCAAAGCGGCGGTTCTGGGCCTAAGACCCGGTTGTTTTAAAAAAAATGGGGTCTTACAAAAAAGGCCTCGAGCACCCCCTATATCTACTCCCTAGACCTAGTCGCCAACATGAGGCGAATTACTCCCTAAGTCCTACCCAGACCTAGTCGCCAACACGAGGTGAATTTATAAATCGATTACAATAAAAAGTGGTTACAAACAAATATTAAATTCAAGTAAAAACTCCCTAGAAGAATTCTAGAGATGGCGAAGGCACGCTGAATATTCTTGAAGTCGAAGTGTGCGTTCTTCGCATTGTATAAGCATTGATCCGGTCCTCCTTGAATTCTTTTCTCGAATATGTGTGGGAGATGATGGTCTGGAAAATACGGCCTTGACTGAGTTTTTGAAGAGCTAGACAAGGGCTCTTGTAGATCAGTAGTAAGAGACGTCGAAATCATCCCATTTATAGACTTTGAGCTAACGGTGACGTTAAGAGATAACGCCGGGCGTTGACCATGTATAACAACATATTGATGGCTCGGATCTTCATAAGAGGAAGGAGATTCTGCACTTTAAGAATTGTTTTATTTTAGGCAATATCAACGCCGACGGTTAAGGCTAACGCGGGCGTTGGGCAAATCATTCCTAAAGTTCCTCCTGCAATCACGACTGCTTTCTCCATGCCAAATTCGTCGACCGGATAGCGCCCAATGTTAAGACTAACGCCTGGCATTGAGTTTCTTTCTTTAATCAGCTGGCACGCCATTTCGTCGAACAACATCTTTGTCGAACGTCTCATTTCGTCGAAAGGAGTTTCATTTCGTCGAACGCCACTCATTTCGTCGAACGACAATTTATTTCGTCGAACGCTATTTTCGTCGAACGGCCTCTCATTTCGGCAACCTCTATTTCGTTGAACAAAAATTTCGTCAAACGCATTTCGTTGAACGGGCTTCTTCTTTCGTCAAACACAATTTCGTCGAATGCCGTTTTCGACCAGCGCTAACATCCAGCGTTAAGCTTAACGCCTGGCGTTAAACAGCTTTCAATCCTTCAGCTTGTGGTTAGTGCCAGACCATTGTTGCAGCAACCTGGTGTCATAATTGTCCAAACCTGCATGCTAAAAACACAATGGCAAACAAGATCAAATACAAGTAGGATTTGTTATTCTCAAATCAAAGGGATTCGAAAAACCATGTTCCAACAATCTCCCCCTTTTGATAATAACAATTCCAATAGAGATAAATTAGATTCATAGATAAAGAATTTGTGTTTTTATAAGGATATATGACACTAAGCAATTATAAGATAATGATAAGAATTATAGATCATTTAAAAGTGCTCCCCCTACAAAAATGCTGCACCTTAGTGTATACTCCCATATACTAGATACATGCTCCCCCTTAATCTAGTGAATCCCACTCCATTAATCATTACGATTTATCATTTTATTCTCCCCCTTTGTTATTAGCAAAAGAGGTGGAGTTAAACAAAACTAGAATAAAGAAGGCAAAAGTTGGGACATAACTAAGAGAGGAGTAAGAGTTTTGTGTAAACAAAAGGTAAGTCATGATCGAGCTAAGGGAGAGAGAGTAGCACAACGGAAAAATATATGATAAGCGTGAAAGAACATCATTCAAAGATTATACCAAAGGAATGTAATCACTTGCTTTTTAAATTAATTTTAAGAGTGATTCTACTTGTTAAGATAGATGCAAGTTTGTTTGAAAAAGCAGGAGTGAAAACAAAATGTAGAAATAAGCATGAGAACACATGATATAAGGATACATGATTAGATAGAGAAATGCGGAAAATAAAAACAAAACAAATAAGAGTAGTATTTTTGTTATAGTTTGACCATTCCAACAATATGTCTAGACTTTTCACGTTTGAGCATTTTAACTTTGAAAATTTTCATAACAAATAGGCAAGCATGAATTAACATATTCAAAAAGATAATAACTACAATGTAACCAATTCTTATTTCAAGTAAAGAAAACATTGTAGAAATCATGCATTGCAATCTAGTGCTTTTACTTGAGTTTTTAGAGAATTATGTAATGTTTGCATTAGGATCCAATTCTCATGAGTAGAAACTTTATGAAAATTAATGATGTGTACATTAGGTGTTTTGATAAAAGTATACAAGTGAAATAATCAAAACACATGACATATGTAGTGAAATAATAACAACATTAAGATTGTAATCATATAATTACTTTCACACATCACATATAGAATAAAATTTCAAAGCACATAACATACGTACAAATACCAAGATGCTTCGCCCACACAATGCTTATTAAGACTTATCAGGGAGCGGGGTATTGCTTGGGGGATCACATAAGCATTTTTTTATAAAATTTTATTTTTAGTGATCCAGTGTACAAATAGAAGTGATAAAAAGAAATATGTTTGCACAAGACACTTTACAATTCTTGCCAAGGTGCTCAACCTCACAATGCTCATTAAGACTTATCAGGAGGGTGAGTAGTGCTTGGTGGAGTTATCTTTGGCTTTTTATTTCATATTTTTGTTAAGGGCCAAAATGTCTCCGAATTCACTTGTTGTTGCAAACATTTAAAATTTTGGAGTAACACTTCTATGTGTGCAAGAAATTTATTTTTAAAAGATGGTGTAGGTAATTTAGACATACAACTCAAGGTGTTAAAATTATTACACTACACAATCATGCAAGACTAAGATTATGAACACATGTAGATTATCAAAGTAGTGAGTGTATGAATCATTGATAAAAATAAAACATTACTAATACTTAGAGGCATGCTAGACAATCATACACAATTATCTATAGACTATTTCATTGCACATAATCAGATTAAGGTCAAGGCATGAAGATAAAACAATGTTTAGGAAATTTGAAATTAAAATTAGACATTGAAGGCTATCTTTAAGTATATGCCAAAAACAATTTTAACCTTTTGAAACAAAAATAACTAAGATGTTTGCTCTTGTGAAATTTTATAGTCAAACTATAATTTTGTAAAGTGTTAAAGCAAAACAAATAACAAAAACATATTTTTAAGCATTTTGAATTCTTTGTTTTTTGTATTTTGGAAGAAAACAACAAAATTAATAACAAAATAATTTGAAATCAGACACAATAAACTGAGAAAAACATTGGAAAAATACCAGAAAGAGACTAGTGAACGCAAAATTTTCATCTGGAGAAAAAGGCTAACGCCTGGCGTTAATTAGTTAACGCCGAAATAGTACTCAATTTTTGAGGTTTTTGAAAAAACTTTTCTTTGGCATAGATAGTTTGTATATAGACCTTCTTAGGGTAGAAATTATAGAGAAAGTTGATATGCTTTGAAGGCTAAATTAAGCATATTTGAGTGTTTTTAAGATAATTTGTATCTTTTATATAAGAAAATATATAATTTTTTTTTATATTTGGAAGGAGACATAACATGTTGTGATTATCAATTTGTTATATCTAATACTCCTAATTCTAGTCTAAGTAGGGCAAAGCGGGAATCCGACAAAGGTTTGGTAAATATGTTCGCAAGTTGTGAATCAGTTCCAATAAAGTTTATATGAACATGTTCCTTTTTTATATGATCCCTAATGAAATGATGTCTAACGTCTATGCGTTTGGATCTTGAGTGATGAACGAGGTTGTTGGTTAAATCAATGGCACTCTTGTTGTCATACTTTAGTTCAATATTAGTTAGATGAACTCCAAAGTCTTCTAATGTTTGAGTCATCCATAATGCTTGGGCACAACAACTTCCTAGTGCAATAGATTCCGCCTCGGTTGTGGAGAGTGCAATGGAGTTTTGTTTCCTACTTGACCATGCAACTAGAGAAGGACCTAAGAAATGACATGTACCACTAGTACTTTTCCTATCTAAAGTACAACCCGCATAATCAGAATCAGAATATCCATGTAATATAAAAGAGTCATTATATGGATACCAAAGACCTAATTTAGATGTGCCAATATCGAAAAATTTGTTTTACCGCTTTTAAATGAGATTTTTTTGGGTTTGCTTGGAATCTAGTGCATAGGCATATGACAAACATAATGTCGGGTCTAGATGCACTAAGGTACAATAAGGATCCAATCATTCCTCTATACAAGGTTTGATTAATGGAAATTTCGGTTTCATCTTTTCCTAACTTTAGTGACGCGCTCATTGGAGTACTAGTTTGTTTTAAGTTTTTAAATCCAAATCATCAACATATATTTATAAAATAGACTCATCTCAAATTCATTTTGCATTACTAGTACCACTTCATTACACAACTCTTCATTAGTGGCTCCAAAAATAATATCATCAACATATATTTGTAAAATAATTATTTCATTATCAATATGCTTAATGAAGAGTGTGTTATCGGCACTACCCATTTTATAACCGTGCTTTAATAAAAAAGATGTTAGTCATTCATACCATGCACGGTGAAAGTGCACAGTTAACCTAACTAGAATTCTCTAGAAGGGGGGGGGGGGGGGGTGAATAGAGATTTAAAAGTACTTTGTGCAAAGTTAACAAATATATATATATGTAATAATCTCAGATTTAAGCTTCCCACACACACCAACAAGAATTAAATAAATAAATAAAGAAATAGCAAAATGAAAATCACAGCACAACACAAAGAAATATAGTGGTTCCCCAAACTTTGGGTAGTCCACTCTTCTACCCCCTTGGTAGGAATTCACTATCTTGTACTGAGTCTTTTGATAAGGAGACTCTTAGAACCAGTACAACTAAATTTTTTGAAGAGAGATTCTAAAAACTCTTTTACACTGTTTGAAAATGAAATGAAGATAAGAAGAAGAAGTAGAAGAAGTAATTTTAAATAAGAAAGAATCTTCTTCCTAGCAAGAAGATTAGAAGCACAAGAAATAGTGAATGAAATCTCTCTTCTATAGTGAGAAGGAGATTGTAGGTCTTTTTCTCTTTCAATGAGAGCTATTAAAGATTGCAGCAGTATGGCTTCAGAAAGAGGAGAAGAAGAAGGCTTGTTGTTGACTTCAGCACACTATCACTTCTCTCAGCTTTTCTCACTTTTCTCTTGGGAGCTTTTCCTCTATTTCAAATGTATGGAGTGGATCACTTCTCATTCTCTTCTCTGCCGACTTCCCTCTTATTTATAGCTCTGTTTATTCAAAGAATAATATAGGAGAATAATCAATTAGCAGTTAGAGAAATGGTAAGAGAGAAAAGATTCCATAATCAATATTTCTGTAGAAGGAAAGAGATTATTTTGATTTCAAATAATATCCATAATAAACTTAATCAATTTAGCCAAGAATCATTTAGAAGGAAAGACTGATTCAAAACGGCTAGAAAAGAATAATATCATTCCATAAAATTCAGATCTATAGATAGAAGGAAAGAAATCTGGCGTGTTTTGAATTTGACATAAAAATCGACGTACATCGATTACTATTCGACGGAAACGTCGATTTCAGACTGGCTGGACGTCGAGAGGAGAATATGGAAGGTGCGTCGACTAAGATACGTCGACTTCACTAGATACATCGACTAGAAGTCAGAGTTACGTCGACATAGGTTACGTTGAATTCTGTTTGGAGTTACTTCGACTCATTCTGAAAGGAATGTCGACTACACTTCGACGTTGCGTCGAATACTATTCGACGCATATTTACTTAGACTAATTTTTCATTCTTAGAATTTATATTCTACTCATTTTTAGGGGTTAAGATAAATCATTTCCCCAACACACGGGGAGCTTGTTTTAGACCATAAAGCGCCTTTTCTAATCTATAAACGTGATTTGGAAAATTTTTATCAATAAAACCGGGGGTTGTTCTACATAGACTTCTTCTTTAATTATCCCGTTTAAGAAAGCACTTTTTACATCCATTTGAAATAATTTAAATCTTTTATAACTTGCAAATGCCAGAAAAATTCTAATTGATTCAAGGCGACCTACGGGTGCAAATGTTTCATCAAAGTCTACCCCCTCGATTTGAGAATAACCTTGTGCTACAAATCTAGCTTTGTTCCTAGTGATTCTAGAATCTCCATCTAATTTATTTTTAAATATCCATTTTACACCTATGACTGGGTGATTAGATGATCTTTCAACAAGCTTCCAAACCCTATTCCGTTCAAATTGATTTAATTATTCATTCATAGCAATAAACCAAAACTCATCATTTAAAGCGGTAGAAACATTTTTGGGTTCAATTTCAGAAACGAAGCATATATTAGAAAAAGATTCATTAAGGGAAGAACGTGTCGTTACCCCTCTTGATGGTTCTCCAATGACAAGCTCCCTTGGATGATCTCTTGTGAATCTAAGCACTAGGGATGATATCGAGTCGAGTTCGAGCGATTTGGGCTTGGCTCGAAATCGAAATTTTCGATTCGAACTCGGCTCGAAATCGGATCGAAATCGAAATCGATTTCAAGTCAAGCCGGCTCGGCTCAAAATGACTCGATTCCGAGCCGGCTCGAAATCGAATCGAGCTGGCTCGAAATCAAATCAAGTTGGCTCGAAATTGAGCAAATTTTCTCTTTATTCCTAGTTGGCTCGAAAATAAATTGGGAAACATTTAAATTTATCAAATGAAACACTTAAAGTCTTCAATATTTGTATTTGAGTTTAAAATTTAGTATTTTTAATTTAAAATAATAATATATTAATAAATACATAATATTTGTAATCAATTCGAGTTGACTCGAATCATATTTCGAGCGATTTAGGGCTGACTCGAAATCGACTCGAAATCAGATTAGAGTCAAATTGAATCGACTTAGATTGAGTCGAAACAATTGTAACCGATTCCTATCCGGCTCAATATTCGAGCGATTTTTGAGCGACTTTCGAGTTTCGAATAATATGCTCAGCCTTACTAAGCACGCTTGGAGGCACAACTTCTTCTTGCACCGAATCGCCAACTTTGTCCTCTCCAAGTGGTTCATCATCATCATGCACCAAAGGTGAGAGGGGTTCATCTTCCTTTCCTGCACTGTTAGCATCTACATAAGGCACAAGTTCATCAAACTTCACATGAATAGATTCTTCAACCTTTTTAGACTTTTTATTATATATCCTATATGCCTTGCTAGTAGAAGAGTAGCCAAGAAAGATTCCTTCATCGCATTTTTCATCAAATTTAGCTAATGCATCATTAGTATTTAAGATAAAACATTTACATCCATAAACATGAAAGTAAGATACATTAGGTTTCTTTTGGTAATATAATTCATATGGAGTTAATTTCAAAATAGGGCGAAGCATGATATGATTTATAACATAGCACGATGTATTTACCGCTTCAGCCCAAAAAGATCTAGGTAACCCATACTCGGATAACATAGTGCGTGCGAGTTCCTGAAGGGTTCTATTTTTCCTCTCCACCACACCATTTTGTTGGGGGGTGCGTGGAGTGGAAAATTCGTGTTTAATGCCTAGATTATTGCAGAAGGTGGTGAAACTATCATTTTCAAATTCCCCTCCATGATTTGACCTTATGCATTTAATTTTTAAGTCTAATTCATTTTGAATGCGAATGCAAAGTTTTGAAAATTCAGAAAATGCATCGGATTTGGAGGTAAGAAATAAAGTCCACGTGAATATTGAAAATCGTCAATTAATACAAAAGTATACTTTTTACCACCAAGGCTACAAGTGCTAATTGGCCCAAAAAGGTCCATGTGAATTAGTTGCAATGGGCTTGAGGTGGATACTTCAATTTTACTTTTAAATGATGTTTTTGAAAATTTTCCTTTTGGGCATGGAGAGCATAAGGAAGAGAGGTTTCCATTTAGGATTGGCAATCCTCTAATAATTTTATTTTTCGATAATTTTAAAATCAACTTGGTGCTAGAGTGGCCAAGAAGCCTATGCCATAATTCAAGTTCTTCATTTTTAGATATAAGACATTTAAGAGATGCACGTGATAGATCATGAAACGCAATTAAATAAAGTTATGAATTCTTAGTGTAGTGAGTACTATATTATTAGACTTAGGATCAATGATTTTGCACAAATTAGTAGAAGACTCAAATAACACATTAAGACCTTTATCACATAATTGACTAATAGAGATTAAGTTATGTTTTAAGCCTTCTACAAACAAGACATTAGTAAGAGAGAAGGATTCGTTACCCACTATACCGGTGCCCAGTATTCTTCCTTTTCCATTGTCACCAAATGTCACGGTTCCTCCTTTCTTCTTAGTGAGGATAAGGAACTTTGCTTTATCGCCCGTCATGTGCTTGGAGCAACCTGAGTCCAAGTACCACATGTCTTCTTTGTCCTTAGCCTGCCAACATACCTAAGAGGAAAATGTCAGTGAAGATCCGGATACCCATGAGGATCCTCCCATAACATAAGTGGAGGCCTTAGGTACCCAGATTTGCTCTACAGTACGCTTTCCCTTCTTCCTGCAAGAATCCGTGGTGTGACCAAAAGATAAACAATTGGCACACGCAACAAAAGGGGTTGAGACCTTTTTCAGAGAATGTTGTTGACCCTTGCTGGTAGATGCAGAGTTAGAGGGAGTGAAGGTATTATTTTTAAGAAAAGAGTTTTGATTTCTGGAAGCAGAGCTAACGCCAGCGTTAGTAGTCAATGCTGGGCGGTAGTCTTCCGAAACATAACCCTGCCCAAACTTTGCAGAGCCATGGCACTGGCTACCCAAATTCATGTCCAGTGATTTTTGGCCAACTCCAAATTTTTTTATTGCCATATTAAAATCATTTATTTGTGCTTTTAAGGCAAAGTTTTTGCTTACTAAATTTCCACATCTCTTTGCGAAATTTTTCTTTTCATTTTCAGTTTGAGAAAGCGATATTTTCAACCTTCTTTCTAAGTCTCCCTTTTCTTTTATGAGTGATTCGATATTCAAGAGAGCCTTGGAAAGTTCGCATTCAAGTTCCTTTGCCTTTGCCAAATGATTGTCATTCTTTTGGCAAGACACCAATTCTTTATCCAATGTATTTAGTTCTTTATTTAATTTTTGATTTTGTTTTAAAAGGATTTTATTTTCAGTTTTAAGAAGATCAAGATCTTTTAAATTTTTACCAAATGATTTGCACATTTTTAAGTATTCGACATAAATATCATCATATGTGGAAGGGATTACCTCAATGTCTCTTTGGACACTAATTCATCGTCAGTTGAGTCTTGGTTCCTCCCCATGAGGCACAAGTTTGCCTCATCGTCCTCGTTTGTACTTGATTTGCTTGAGCATCCGGATGAAGAATCATCCCATGTAGCTGCCTTCAAGACTTTCTTCTTCTCCTTTCCCTTATGCTTCTTTTCTTTTTGCTCCATTAAGTATTTTGGGCATTGACTTCTTATATGCCCGGTCCTCCTGCAGTGGAAGCACTCGGAAGGAGATCGCTCTTCATCATCATCGCTTGATTTCTCCTTTTTCTCCTTCTTGGAATATGATCTTTTTCGGAAGTACTTGAGGAAGGTGTTCGTCCTTTCTGAATTCTTCATGAACTTTGTGAAGTTTTTCACAAAGAGACTCTCCTCATCGTCTTCCTCATCGTCATCCTCTTTTCTTGACTTTAGTGCCAAGGCTTTCTTCTTTGGCTCCTTATTGTATTCTTCATCTTGAATTTTGAGTTCGACCTCATGGGTTTTGAGATTCCCAATGAGGCTCTCAATTTGGAGCCGTCTTAGATCATGCGATTCGGAAATTGCGGTCACCTTTGGATTGAACTTCGGAGGGAGAGATCGAAGGATCTTTCTCACCAAGTGACCATTTGAGAAGGTTTTTCCAAGAATTTTTGAGGCATTGACAATCTTGGTAAAGCGAGAATACATTGAGTCGACGTCCTCGGTTGGATCCATCCTGAACCTTTCAAACTCTGATTCCAGTTGGAATAACTTAGAGTCTTTGACCTGCGAGGTACCTTCATGAGTTATTTCATGTAAATACCAAATATCATAAGCAGATTCACATGCACAAACTCTATTAAATTCACTCCTGTCTAATGCGCAAAATAAGGCATTCATAGCTTTTGCATTATTTTTACATTTATTTTTATCCCCATCATCCCACCTATCTCTAGGCTTTTCCATGGTAACTTCTCCAACAATATACGTTAGAGTTGTATACGGTGTTTCAGTACTCGCCCAAACATCTAGATCTAAATTAATTAGAAAATAACGCATTCACGTTCTCCAATAGTTGTAGTCAGTTCCAGTGAACAGTGGAGGTCTACTTATTCCTTGCCCCTCATAAAAGCGAGATCACGAGACGCCATTATTCCCAGTTGTTAGACCATTTTTGGAATAACCTAGCTCTGATACCACATGTTGGATCTTGAGGTGGGCTTAGAGGGGGGGGGGGGGGGGGGGGGAGGGGTGAATAGGGGTTTTAGAAAACTTTAATATTTAATAGAAAACTTTTGATATTTTATGTTGAAGTAAGTTAAATCAAGAGTAAAGAGATTGGAGTAATGAAATCAATCTTATTCAACATGAAAAGGCTGATTATCATTAATAAAGTTGATTACAAAATCTAATTTCTATGACGCTAGAAATCGAGGCGAATAATATGAAAACTCATTTTTGTTTTCTATACCGACTCGTATCCCCACGAACCGGTTGGCTTTAGCCTATCCTACCTCGGATGAGGCCTCAAGCCGCTCTAGCCTTTATATCCCCAGAAAAGGCCTCGAGTACCCCCTAGATCTACTCCCTAGACCTAGTCGCCAACACGAGACGAATTACTCCCTAAGTCCTACCCAGACCTAGTCGCCAACACGAGGCGAATTAATAAACCGATTACAATAAAAAGTGGTTACAAACAAATATTAAATTCAAGTAAAAACTCCCTAGAAGAATTATGGAGATGGCGAAGGCACGCTGAATATTCTTGAAGTCAAAGTGTGCATTCTTCACATTGTGTAAGCGTTGATCCGGTCCTCCTTGAATTCTTTGCTCGAATATGTGTGGGAGATGATGGTCTGGAAAATACAGCCTTGACGGAGTTTCTGAAGAGCTGGACAAGGGCTCTTGTTGATCAGTAGTAAGAGACATCAAAATCATCCAATTTATAGACTTTGAGCTAACGCCGGCGTTAAGAGATAATGTCGGGCGTTGACCATGTATAGCAACATATTGATGGATCAGATCTTCAGAAGAGGAAGGAGATTCTGCACTTTAGGAATTGTTTTATTTTAGGCAATATCAATGCCAGCGTTAAGGCTAACACGGGCGTTGGGCAAATCATACCTAAAGTTCCTCCTACAATCACGACTGCTTTCTCCTTGCCAAATTCGTCGACCGGATAGCGCCCAGCGTTAAGACTAATGCTTGGCATTGAGTATCTTTCTTTAATCAGCTGGCACGCCATTTCGTCGAACAACATCTTCGTCGAACGTCTCATTTCGTCGAACGCAGTTTCATTTCGTCGAACGCCACTCATTTCGTCGAACGACAATTTATTTCGTCGAACGACCTCTCATTTCGGCAACCTCCATTTCGTCGAACGAAAATTTCGTCGAACGCATTTCGTCGAACGGGCTTCTTATTTCGTCGAACACAATTTTGTCGAACGCCGTTTTCGACAAGCGCAAACGCCCAGCGTTAAGCTTAACGCCTGGCGTTAAA
The DNA here is from genome assembly GCA_033032865.1 of Dactylorhiza incarnata. Classification (NCBI taxonomy): domain Eukaryota; kingdom Viridiplantae; phylum Streptophyta; class Magnoliopsida; order Asparagales; family Orchidaceae; genus Dactylorhiza; species Dactylorhiza incarnata. The sequence goes on from JAWHQI010000001.1 coordinate 29,926,330, forward strand.
CAACTTTCAATCCTTCAGCTTGTGGTTAGTGCCAGACCATTGTTGCAGCAACCTGGTGTCATAACTATCCAAACATGCATGCTAAAAACACAATGGCAAACAAGATCAAATACAAGTAGGATTTGTTATTCTCAAATCAAAGGGGTGCAAAAAACCATGTTCCAACAAGACCTTCTTAGTGTAGAAATTTCAGAGAAGTTGGAAATGATTAGAAGGCTATTAAGCATATTTTATTTATTCAAAAATGGTTTGTATATTTTTATTTGGTTTTCATATATCTGTGTTTTATAAGATCATTAGAGCTCAAAAATGATAAGATATGCAAATCACAACATAAGCATGTTCGATCAAACCAAGAATGCATGAATAATATTAAAGAGTGTATGTACAACATATGATATAGGTATGTCCTAGATTATAATACCCTAACTATATGTCTACACGCTAGCCCCATACTAAGTGATAGATGGGCATGAGGAGGTGCAAACATGCCGTAGGATGGGGTGTTAATCCCATATGCACACAGTAGAGAACGCTCAACCTAGTACTCTTTCCCCCCAGTGCCTCGCAAGGCCACACTGGAACCCTCCCTGGTTAAGGACAAGACATGACTTAGAGTTTCGGTCTTCTAATGCATACAATCCTACGCCCTCGCTATTGTGAGACACATAATGTGGGTGAATAATCATGGACTTCCTAAGCATTTTGTCCTATGGATTGACTCATAAACTTTGGCATTATATTTAGGAATTTTTAGAATAGTCATTGTTGTTAAGATAAATGATTTTATTGATTTTAAAGCCAAGTAATTTTCATGTTTCTTACAATTTCATTATTCAATTTTACCTTACCACATCATGACATGATATACTTAGCCTCGACATTGATTTCTACCTATAGTAAAAGATTAGATTGAATGATTAGATTGAATGCCATATGATTAATAGTGATGATGTTGCATGTATTCAATAAATAGAATTTCAATTTATATACCTAGAATGAATTGATGATTCAATTTGAATTATTCTTATTGCAACAAAGTTGGTTCTAGGGTCTACATAGAGATGAGATACATGCACACACATTAACTAATTCATGATAATGATCATAACCATATGTTGGAAGCAAATATGTTCTTTTGCATGTAGTTATGTTTAATATTTGAATTTAAAAGATCTTTTGATTTCGCATGATCATTAATTTTTTTTCTTAGAAATTTAGGTACTCATAATTAATTAATCATAATGATGTAAGTATTTAAAATAAAACAATTCATATTCATCCATTTCAACATATTAAGGAGAAAGATTGCATGGCGAAAATGAATATAGTGAGAAACTATTTTTCATTATTTTTGAATGGTTTAATAAATATTCTCTTTGATTTTTGAATATTATCAAACCATATATATATGGTTTTATGAAAACATAGTAATAATTGTATTCTTTTTCGTTATACACATGAGTCTATAGTTAATTTGATCTTTGCTAGGTTTTATTTGGACTTGGCAAATTATAGTTGATCTTGGACTTCCCGAGATCTACCCTGTGAAGGGTTCACACCAGTACAAGGATATGTGATGGGGTGACATCCCAAACCTCCCTTTCTCAAGATATTTAAGTGTTATTGGTTGCTATCCAAACTAAATATTTAAATTTTATAGACAAAAAAATTATCGAAAAAAAGAAAAATTGAGATAACTTTTAAATGGAGTTGAATTTTGGCAAGTTTGAGGGTCGAAATGAACTCAAACTAGCGAAGCTTGTTTTCCATTGCATAGATCGTCTCGACCTCATTCCGAAATAAAATAATTCCAAATATGAGAAAAGAAACAGAGAAAAATCATTAGAAAAATGCCAGAAATAGTTTGGAAAAATCATAAATTCAATTTGGCCAAAATAACTAACGCCTGGCGTTAACTACTTAACGCCCAAACATAACACTGTTTTTTGAGATTTTTGAATTTTTTTCTTTGGAATAGGTAGTATGTATATAGACCTTCTTAGTGTAGAAATTTCAGAGAAGTTGGAAATAATTAGAAGGCTATTAAGCATGTTTTATTAGTTCAAAAATGGTTTGTATATTTTTATTTGGTTTTCATATGTTTGTGTTTTACAAGTTCATTAGAGATAAAAAATGATAGGATATGCAAAACACAACACAAGCATGTTCGATCAAACCAAGAATGCATGAATAATATTAAAGAGTGTATGCACAACATATGATATAGGTATGTTCTAGATTAATACCCTAACTATATGTTTACACACTAGCCCCGTACTAAGTGACGGATGTGCATGAGGAGCTGCACACATGCCGTAGGATGGGGTGATAATCCCATATGCACAAACTAGAGAACGCTCAACCTTGCACTCTTTCCCCCAGTGCCTCGCAAGGCCCCACTGGAACCCTCCCTGGTTAAGGACAAGACATGACGTAGAGTTTAGGTCTTCTAATGCATACAATTCTACGCCCTCGCTATTGTGAGACACATAATGTGGGTGAATGATCATGGACATCATAAGTATTTTGTCCTATGTATTGACTCATAAACTTTGGCTTTATATTTAGAAATTTTTAGAATAGTCATTATAGTTAAGATAAATGATTTTATTGATTTTAAAGCCAAGTAATTTTCATGTTTCTTACAATTTCATTATTCAATTTTACCTTACCCTATCATGACATGATATACCTAGCCTAAATATTGATTTCTACCTATAATAAAAGATGGTGCTAGAATGATTAGTTTGAATCCCATAGTATTAGTAGTGATGATGTTGCATGTATTCAATAAATAGAATTTCAATTTATAGACCTAGAATGAAGTGATGATTCAGTTTGAATTATTATTATTGCTACAAAGTTAGTTCTAGGGTCTACATAGAGATGAGATACCTGCACACACATTAACTAATTTATGATAATGATCATAACCATATGTTGGAAGCGAATATGATCTTTGTAGTTATGTCTAACATTTGAATTTAAAAGATCTTTTGATTTCGCATGATCATTAATTTTTTTCATAGAAATATAGGTACTCATAATTAATTGATCATAATGACGTAAGTATTTAAAATAAAACAATTCATATACATCCATTTCAACATATTAAGGAGAAAGATTGCATGGTGAAAATGAATATAGTGAGAAAATATTTTTCGTTATTTTTGAATGGTTTTATAAATTTTCTCTTTGATTTTTGAATATTATCAAACCATATATATATAGTTTTTTGAAACATAGTAATAATTATTTTCTTTTTCGGTATACACATGAGTCTATAGTTAATTTGATCTTTGCTAGGTTGTAGTTGGACTTAACAAATTATAGTGGATCTTGGACTTCCCGAGGTCTACCTTGTGAAGGGTTCACACCGGTACTAGGAGATGTGATGGGGTGACATACCAAACCTCCATTTCTCATGATATTTAAGTGTTATTGGTTGCTATCCAAACTAAATATTTAAATTTTATTGACAAGAAAATTGTCAAAAAAAAAGAAAAATTGAGATAACTTTTAAACGAAGTTGAATTTTGGCAATTTTGAGGGTCAAAATGAACTCAAACAAGCAAAGCTGGTTTGCCATTGCATAGATCTTCTCGACCTTGTTCTGAGATAAAATAATTCCAAATTTGAGAAAAGAAACAGAGAAAAATCATTAGAAACATGCCAGAAATATTTTGGAAAAATTAGAAATTCAATTTGGCCAAAATAGCTAACGCCTGGCGTTAACTACTTAACGCCCGAATAGAACACTGTTTTTTGAGATTTTTGATTTTTTTTTCTTTGGAATAGGTAGTATGTATATAGACCTTCTTAATGTAGAAATTTCAGAGAAGTTGGAAATGATTAAAAGGCTATTAAGCATGTTTTATTTGTTCAAAAATGGTTTGTATATTTTTATTTGGTTTTCATATATTTGTGTTTTACAAGATCATTAGAGCTAAAAAATGATAAGATATGCAAAACACAACATAAACATGTTCGATCAAACCAAGAATGCATGAATAATATTAAAGAGTGTATGCACAACATATGATATAGGTATGTCCTAGATTATAATACCATAACTATATGTCTACACACTAGCCCCGTACTAAGTGACAGATGGGCATGAGGAGCTGCACACATGCCATAGGATGGGGTGTTAATCCCATATGCACACACTAGAGAATGCTCAACCTAGCACTCTTTCCCCCTAGTGCCTCGCAAGGCCCCACTGGAACGCTCCCCGGTTAAGGACAAGACATGACTTAGAGTTTAGGTTTTCTAATGCATACAATACTACGCCCTCGCTATTGTGAGACACATAATGTGGGTGAATGATCATGGACATCCTAAGTATTTTGTCCTATGGATTGACTCATAAACTTTGGCTTTATATTTAGGAATTTTTAGAATAGTCATTGTAGTTAAGATAGATGATTTTATTGATTTTAAAGCCAAGTAATTTTCATGTTTCTTACAATTTCATTATTTAATTTTAGCTTACCACATCATGATATAGTAAAAGATGGTGCTAGAATGATTAGTTTGAATGCCATAGGATTAATAGTGATGATGTTGCATGTATTCAATAAATAGAATTTCAATTTATAGACCTAGAATGAAGTGATGATTCAATTTGAATTATTCTAATTGCTATAAAGTTGGTTCTAGGGTATGCATAGAGATGAGATACATGCACACACATTAACTAATTCATGATAATGATCATAACCATATGTTGGAAGCAAATATGATCTTTTGTAGTTATGTCTAATATTTGAATTTAAAAGATGTTTTGATTTCGCATGATCATTAATTTTTTTCATAGAAATTTAGGTACTCATAATTAATTAATCATAATGGTGTAAGTATTTAAAATAAAACAATTCAAATTCATCCATTTCAACATATTAAGGAGAAAGATTGCATGGCGAAAATGATTATAGTGAGAAACTATTTTTGGTTATTTTTGAATGGTTTTATAAATTTTCTCTTTGATTTTAGAATATTATCAAACCATATATATATAGTTTTCTGAAAATATAGTAATAATTGTTTTATTTTTCGGTATACACATGAGTCTATAGTTAATTTGATCTTTGCTAGGTTTTAGTTGGACTTAGCAAATTACAGTGGATCTTGGACTTCCCGAGGTCTACCCTGTGAAGGGTTCACACCGGTACTAAGAGATGTGATGGGGTGACATCTCAAACCTCCCTTTCTCAAGATATTTAAGTGTTATTGGTTGCTATCCAAACTAAATATTTAAAATTTTTAGACAAAAAATTGTCGAAAAAAAAGAAAAATTGAGATAACTTTTAAACGAAGTTGAATTTGGCAATTTTGAGGGTCAAAATGAACTCAAATAAGCAAAGCTGATTTGGCATTGCATAGATCTTCTCGACCTCGTTCCGAAAAGCTATTGTGAGCGAGATTCTGATAAGCAGATCAAAAGTTATGATCGTTTGAAGTTTGGGTCAAAATCACGCATATTTTTGTATATTTGATTTTGGTTTTTGGTTAAAAACATATGATTTTTGCGATTTTTCAATTTTGATTTGTTATGATTATGATTAAACATATTATAGGCTAACAAATGACACAAAGATATTAAATAAATAATCAACCTCTTGTGCATTTTATACATTTAGCCTAAGACCCCCTAATTTTCCTTTAAATCTGTTTTTTAGACAATTATTTTATTAGTCTTCATAATATATAAAGAAACTATAGCATTTAATTTATAATGATGATATAAGACTTTTAAAGGTAATATATTTAAAAAAAATAAAAAGGATAGATAAGTCACTTGAGAGATGATATGACTTTTATTCAATTTCATTCACTTTGGTTCATTAATGAATTTGTGGCTTAATGTGTGAAAGTCATATCACATGTTATACAACGTGACCATAGCATGATGACAAAAATAAACAAAAAGAAGTTTAAGCATATCATGAAGTAGAGTTGATGATATTTAATATTTAATTATTTCTACTTCATGCATTTGTATGATACCTAATGAATATGAGATTTAGGTATCCAAAGGGGACCAAGTGGGATGGTTCCTTTGGGTACCCAAATACAACGTGTTGCTTTTGGGGAGACAAGGAGGAATGGACCCTTTCTTTTGACATTAATGCATCATTCTTAAGTATGGGTCTCCATTAATACCTTGGACAGACATTATTTTTAGTTTTCAAGTTTCCATAGTCATTTACTTGAATATTTCGATACAAATGATTTTTGAATTTATAATTTGAAGGAAATTGGTTTGCATTTAATTTTATGTTGGGAGAATAAGTATGTTGTAAATGATAATGATGATAAAGTTTTGGAATTTCATTTACAAGCTTTTGTTGCTTTTTATTTCCTATGTATTGCTTGGATAAATTATGAAAAATCATATTTAACTTGCCTTTGGATTTTGCTTAATAATTTGAATTTATGTGTTGAAAATTTTTCTTTATAATTTCCTTAAGCAAGTTAAATTTATTTTCTAATTCATAGTTTTTAACTTTAAGATTATGTCTAGCTTTATTATAAGCAATTGTGATATTCTTAAGAGTGAAAACAATAGAGTCAATATCATTTTGATAGTTATTTCTAAATTCTTCAAATGTTTCATCCATCTCTTTAATTTCAATTTTATAACTTTTACACATAGCACAATCACTTTTTAAAGTTGAATTTTCTAAAGATAATTTTTCATTATGTTCTTTTACAAAAAGAAATTTCTTTTCAAGTTCCTTGTAATTTTCTTTTAAATCATTAAATTCTATACACGGTGTAAAATTTTCAATTAAAGAGACATGGGTAGAACTAGATAAATTAGAATTTGATTCTTCATTAATTTTTGCCTTTAAATCTTTATTTTCTAAGCGCAATTTGCAATTAGTATTTTTTAATTTCTTAATTTTGCGCTTTGTAATTTGTAGCAATTGTAATGTAGAAATAGAATTACGCACAACAAGAGATTTTGATTTCCTTACAGCGCTTGTGGATGATGCGATATTTGAACATATAGTTCCTTTCTCTTCTTCATCTTCCACATCCAAATAGGAGTTTCCATCATCCCTTCCGCTTGATATGCATTCCATGGATCCATCATGTGAGGAGTTTTCTTGAACATCCATGCAAACTTGTATGTTCTCCAAGTCTTGCGTTTGTTCCATACCTATAGAAGGAGAATCATAAGTTCTTTCAAGAAAATTCCAAATTTCATATGCGGTAGGCAAATTATAAATATGTTTGAAAATATTTTGATCTAACACACAAAATAGACGATTTATAGATTTTGCATTTAAAACAATTTTGTTTCTAATTAGTACGCTAGTTGGCTTTTCAATAGTAATATTCCAAACTTCTTCATCTAAAGCTTTAAGAAAATTTTTCATTAATATTTTCCACCCTTTATAATTTTTGCCCATAAATATGTTGAAAAACTTGAGGTCCGGAGGTGAAGTAAAAATGCGGAAAACACTTCATACACTTTTCACAAGTGTAGCACAACAATGACAATGAGAAGAATGAATAGTGCTATGATATTAACGATCTCTTCATAATTTCCAAGTATACATGGCGAGACATGATTCATAAGAATCACGGAGGAGAGAAACACAAACACAAAATACAAGCTGCTGCGACCTGACAACTTGAGATCGCCAGACCACGCGAATTGACAAGCCAGATGGAAGCCCCTGAGACCATGCAAACAGAGTACTAGCTGCACTTGCCAGACCGAAACCACAGATTACCGACCTGCTGCTTTATTCCACTGCTGAAAACAAACAGTTCGCACTTCTTGATCGCCCAGACCGCATGGTCTTGATCAAAGAAGAACCCGCGAACACTGAACAGAGAAACTGCTACCTGCCGCAGACCGCAACTCAAGATCGCCTGGCCACTTAAGACCGCCTGATCAACTGAGTCCGCTGCACAGACCGTGAACACCTAAACACAGTCTGCCCGGACTGGTTTATTCAAAGCTGGAAGAAGGGAGACAAGCTGACCGCGAGCTGCTAGCCGCTAACCTGCGAACACACAAAATGGTCAGACAAAATCTCAGACCGCGCGACCTCAAAGTGAGACAGGCACAATCAAGCCAACTTTGGTTCTTACAGTTGTCGTTAGGAATGACGAGCCCTGCACCCCTATTTATAGGCGAGAAGATGGATGTCGTCACCGCACAAATCGGGATACAATAACCGCCCATCAGATCGTGAGCGGTCTCAAAAAATAGACCACCCGAGCTCAACAAAGCTAACGGCTCCTTATTAAACCATACGGTTATCACATACTGCCCGGTTACTGCACTCTCCATAAAGCAGACCGCCCGGTCTTATTGCATAAGCAAAGAACTTTTTCAGTAACCTCGACCGATAAGAGCAACATGTCAGACTGCCCGATCACTACAAGAAGGCAGACCTACTTGAACATCTAGCCGACTTGAACAAGTCGCCAGATCAACTTGTGCAAGCCGCCCGGACAAAAGAAGCGGTCTTCCAGATCAGTCCGCTCAGAACAACTGAGACAGAACTGGCTAGAGCACTGGCGCAGACCGCACGGTCTCTGTGGTCTCCAACCTCTAGACCGCCCAACACCCTTCCACTTCAAAAATTTAACACTCCCCCTTGAAGTGGGAAGTGGAAGTCAGCCCAAGCAAACTTCGCAACTGACCAAATGGTCCCTTCGCCAACGGCTTAGTAAATTTGTCAGCAACATTCTCCTTGCTCTGCAATGCTCCACAGTCAGAGATCCCTCCAACACCTTCTCATGAATGAAATGGTGATGAATGTCTATGTGCTTCGTACGCGCGTGACAAACTGGATTGTTCACCAGTTTGAGAGCACTCTCATTGTCACCACGTAGTAGAGTAGGACCTCGCACCTCCCTATTTATGTCTTCCACAAGCCTCCTAGGCCAGATGGCTTCCTGAGCCGCCAAAGTCGAAGCTTTGTACTTCGCTTCTGTGGTAGAGACAGACAAAGAATCCTGCTTCTTGCTGCACCATGATATAGCTGTAGAGCCTGCCATAAAGACTTATCCAGACGTCGATCTCCGATCATCCGAATCTCCTCCATAATCAGCATCCATGTACCCGTGCAAGCAAAAGCCCGAATCTCTCCCATAGAAGAGACCCAAATCTGAGGTGGATTTGACATATTTCAATATATTCCTAGCTGCCATAAGATGAGGCTTCCAAGGCTCTGCGATAAATCGACTCACCCTGCCAACTGCATAAGCAATATCTGGCCTCGTGATCGTTAAGTATATCAAGCTTCCGACCAAAGCCCAGAACACCAAGGGATTGGTAAGAACCTTCCCTTCATCTCGCCGAAGATGAAATCCAACCTCCAGTGGAGTAGAGCTGCTCTTCCCCACTTCCATGCCGAATCTCTTCACGATTCGATCCGCATAGCCCTTTTGGGAAACGAGCATACCGCTCTCTTTCCTCTCCACTTCGAGCCCAAGAAAATAGTGGAGCTCGCCCAAATCCTTCATCTCAAATCTGATAGCTAGCTCAGCATGAAGCCTAGCTACCTCCATCTTAGAATTTCTGGTGACGATCATATCGTCCACGTACAATAGCACCAAGACCTGAAGCTCCCCCGTCTTCTTTACGAATAAGCTTGAATCTGAATCAGAAGCAAAGTATCCGCAGAACTGGAGGTATTCTGCGATCTTCCCGTACCATGCCCGAGGCGCTTGCTTCAAGCCGTAAAGAGCCTTCTTGAGCGTACAAACATTTTCTTGGGTGCTCTTCGGATACGTAACCAGGTGGCTGATCCATGAAGATATCCTTGTCAATCTCGCCATATAAGAAAGCGTTCTTCACGTCGAGTTGCCAAATCTTCCACCCTTGGCAAGCTGCCAATGCGATCACCACCCAAACCGAAGTCATCTTGGCAACGGGGCTAAACGTTTCTTTATAATCCTCCCCATACTTCTGAGAGAAACCTCGAGTTACAAGGCGAGCCTTATACCGCTCAATACTTTCGTCAGCCTTCTTCCTCAGTTTGAAAACCCACTTGCAAGTCATCAGAGTAACTCCGTCAACCTTAGGAACCAAGTCCCAAGTCTCATTCTTCCTGAGGGAAGCCATCTCTTCATCCATGGCTCCTTCCCACTCCTTGACTCCAACGACATTGTCATAATAAGATGGCTCTCTCTCATCCAGGGGACCTGCGAAGAAACATGAGACAAAGCTCACCAAGTTCCCGCCCGTATACCGATCAGGTGGAATAATGGTCCTGTTGGACCTCCTCAGAGCTTGACTCTGAACCACCTCTTCCACTGTAGCTTCTGGACTAGCTCTCCTTTCAGGTAAACATAGAGCGTCGCTCCCCCTACTTCCAGAACCTGAAGCACCCAACCCAGAGCTAGAAATACCAGGAGCACCTGGAGAAACAGGTAACTCCACTAGAACTTCCCGTGCAGCTTCCTCTGGTCCACCATCTACCCTGCTTCCTTGTAACTCAATAGAAGAGCTACCTTGGTATGATGTCAGCTCGTCAAATATCACATCCCTAGAGACCACATATCTCTGTGTCTCGGGATCCATGCATCTCCACCCTTTCTTCCGGTCATCGTAACCGACGAAGACTAGTTTCCTTGCCTTAGCATCTAGCTTCGTTAGAAGGGCATCCGAAACATGCACATAGCAGGTAGAACCAAACACTAGAAAGTGTTCCACGCTTGGCTTCTCCTTGAACATCAACTCATGAGGGGTTTTCATGTTGATGGGACTGAGAGGCATCCAGTTGATAACATAGGCCGCACAAGACATTCCCTCTGCCCAGAAGGACTTCAGGATACTCTTGACATGAAGCCAACATTTGCAGGTCTCCGTCAGGCGACGGATCTTCCACTCTGCAACTCCGTTCTGTTGTGGAGTGTGAGCACAAGAAAGCTCCCTTTGGATGCCAGGCTTCCTGCAGAAGTTAAAGAACGCCTTAGAGGTGAACTCCCCTCCACCGCATTGGTCACCGAGAAGAGGTTTTATTTCATCCCCGGAACATGATAGACACTCTTCAACATAGGAGTACCTCTATCATCATTCAATGAAACCACACCCTCCTTCGCAACTGCATGAATAGTATCATCGGCCATAATGATAGCGTCATTACCTGTATATGCCTGCAATGAGGAAAACTTCGACTCATCCCCGGTGAGGTGATGACCACACCCAGAGTAAACTATCCAATCATCCTGATAGTTGATGGAAGCCATGTCCCGAACACACGTGCCCATCATGAATGCACCTCCACCACCCCAACTACCTTCTGAATTGGAACCAGCCTCCTCCTTCCCTGCAGCATGCCCTGGCTGAAGATTGACCTTGTAATCCCTTTTGAAATGACCAAGCTTGTTGCACCTGAAGCATCTAGGTCCTTCCTACTTCTTCCCATCACGCTTAGGAGCATAGCTCCTCTCATGCTGATATGAAGTAGACGGACCATCATCTCTAGATGTCTTCGTCTTCTTGTCCCATCTCTTCTTCTTACTAGAGAAGAGAACCTCGCCTTCTCCCCTAGAGACAGACATCCCAGCCATTTGCTTAGACAAACTTTCTTGCGAAGCAAGTAAGTTCTCCAGCTCCAGCAACGAAGGCTGATTGGCCCAGCCTTGAACAGAAGTCACAAAGGCCACATACTCCCTCCACAAGCCGCGGATTATGTGCCTCTTCAGCTTAGCTTCTGAGATAGGCTCATCCGGGTCCAAAGCCAATATCTCTGCACAGAGGTTCTTCATCTTCAAGAAGAACATTGAGATAGACAAATCCCCCTGAGTTGCTTTTGCCAACTCATTCTCCAAGAACTGTAGCCTAGCTACATTATTCTTATTGAACAAGCCATCCAAGGCTGTTCAGATTTCAGCAGCTGATCTACATCCGATGATGTGATCAAACAGCTCCGGAATGATAGCTCTCTTGAGAGTGAACTCTGCCTTATCATTCGTTCTCCTCCAAGCCTTCACGAGCTCAACATTCCCTTCAGCAAGAATAACAGCTTGTCTTGCTTCTGCTCCTACAACCTCCCACAAATCCTCGCCAAGAAGATAGCTCTCCATGCAAGACTTCCACTTCTTGAAGTTAGTCTGTGTAAGAAGTTCAATACCAAGACCTCTAGCATATCCTCCTTCCATTGCTATCCCACTGATGGCTAACCAACTCGAGAAACCCGAGAGAAGTATCAGCTCAGCAACCTCAACAACCTGCCTCTGATACCATGTTGAAAAACTTGAGGTCCGGAGGTGAAGTAAAAATGCGGAAAACACTTCACAAACTTTTCACAAGTGTAACACAACAATGACATTTGGAAGAACAAATAGTGCCATGATATTAACTATCTCTTCACACTTTCGAGGTATACATGGAGAGACATGATTCATAAGAATCGAGAAGGAGAGAAGCACAAACACAAAATACAAGCTGCTGCGACCTGACAACTTGAGATCGCCAGACCGCGCGAATAGACAAGCCAGACGGAAGCCCCCGAGACCGTGCAAACAGAGTACAAGCCGCACCTGCTTGACCGCAACCACAGACCGCCGACCTGCTGCTTTATTCCACTGCTGAAAATAAACAGTTCGCACTTCTTGTTCGCCCAGACCGCACAGTCTTGATCAAAGAAGAACTTGCGAACACTAAACAGAGAAACTGCTACCTGCCGCAGACCGCAACTCAAGATCGCCTGGCCACTTAAGAACGCCTGATCAACTGAGTCCACTGCACAGATTGCGAACACCTAAACACAGTCCGCCCGGACTGGTTTATTCAAAGCTGGAAGAAGGGAGACAAGCTGACCGCGAGCTGCTAGCCGCTAACCTGCGAACACATAAAACGGTCAGACAAAATCTCAGACCGCGCGACCTCAAAGTGAGACCAGCACAATCAAGCCAACTTTGGTTCTTATAGTTCTCGTTATGAATGACGGGCCCTGCACCTCTATTTATAGGCGAGAAGACGGATGTCATCACTGCACAAACCGGGATACAATAACCGCCCATCAGATCGCGAGCGGTCTCAAAAAACAGACCGCCCGTGCTCATCAAAGCTAACAACTCCTTATTAAACCATACAGTTATCACAAACCGCCCGGCTACTGCGGTCTCCACAAAGAAGACCGCCCAGTCTTATTGCATAAGCAAAGAAATTCTTCAGTAACCCAGACCGACAAGAGCAACATGTCAGACCGCCCGGTCACTGCAAGAAGGCAGACCTACTTGAATATCTGGCCAACTTGAACAAGTCGCCAGATCAACTCGCGCAAGCTGCCCAGACAAAAGAGGCGGTCTTCCAGATCAGACCGCTCAGAACAACTGAGACAGAACCGGCCAGAGCACTGGCGCAGACAGCGCGGTCTCTGCGGTCTCCAACCTCCAGACCGCCCAGCACCCTTCCACTTCCACTTCAAAAATTTAGAAAAATAAAGGTGGTGATAATACTTTTTCATTTATATTAAAATTTTCCCCACTAATAGAAGCGAGATCATGATCAAGAGACACCATTATTCCCATTTGTTAAGCCAATTTGGAATAACCTCGCACTGATACCACTTGTTGGATCTTGAGGCGCCCTTAGGGGGGGGGGGGGGTGAATAAGGGTTGTAAAAACTTATGTTATATTTTGAAATATTAGAAAAGATAAGAGATTAATTTAAAGAAGAAATCAAGTAATATAAATGAGAGACATGATTTTATTAACTTGAGATATAAGATTACAAAACTTGATTTCTTATGACGCTAGAAATCGTAGGAGATAAAGTAAAATCTCATTTTGTTTTCTATACTAACTCGTATTCCCACAAACCGGTTGACTTTAGCCGATCTCTCCCCAGATACGTCCTCAAGCTGCTCTAGCCTTCCTATCCCCAGAAAGGCCTCGAGCACCTCCTAGATCTACTCCCTAGACCTAGTGGCCAACACGAGGAGAATTCCTCCCTAAGTCCTTCCCATACCTAGTCGCCAACACGAGGCAAATTCACAAACTGATTACAACGATAAAATAAAAATACAAATACAAAAGACAAATATGAAACTCCCTATGAGGTAATCTGAAGGAGACGCCAAAGAATCACTGAAGATCGTTGAAGTCCAAGCGGGCGTTCTTCGCGTTGAGTTAGCGTGTTGATCCAAGCCTTCTTCGATTCCTCCTTTTGAAATTGAGTGGGATATGTGTTGGTCTGGAAATACGGCCCTCTCAGAGTTTCTGAAGTACTGGAATAGGGCTCTAATCTATCAGTAGTTGGAGAAGATTAAATCCACGTTTTTATAGTACTGGAAGCTAACGCCGACGTTAAGACTTAACGCCGGGCATTGACTAAGTATATAAATAACTTGATGGCTCGGATCTTCAAAATAGGAAGGGGATTTTGCATCTTTGGAAACTTTCATTTTAGGCAACCTTAATGCTGGCGTTGACTCTAACGTCGGGCGTTGAGTCAAATCATTCCCAAATGCTCCTATAATTACGCCTGCTTCCCTCCATTCATTTTGCAACTTGGCGGGAACAAAAGTTAACGCCGACGTTAAGAGTTAATGCCGGGCGTTGAGTCAAATCATTCCTAAATTGCTCCAGCAATCATGGCAGCTTCACTCCATTCATTTTGCATCTTGGCGGGAACAAAAGTTAATGCCGGCGTTAAGAGTTAACGCCGGGCATTAGTTCTCTTCTTTTCTTTTCTTTTCAGCTTGAGAACAAGTCCAGACCAATAACAACAAGTCCAGACCAATAATGTCATATCTGTGCAAGCCTGCATGCTAAAAACATAATGGCAAACAAGATCAAATACAAGTAGGATTTGTTATTCTCAAATCAAAGGGATGCAAAAAAACTGTGTTCCAACAAGTTTCCATGGACAATGAAATGTCTACCTTAACACACAGCGATAAGTGGACCCTTATCCCTTCCACTCCTGGAGCATACATTATTAGTTTACCAGTGGGTATTTGTTGTGAAGTATCATGCAGATGACACCATGGATCACTATTAGGATCGTCTGGTTGCCAAGGGATTCACTCAAACTTATGGTTTTGACTTCTTCGTCACCTTCCTGGTTGCTCCTATCAGTACTATCCAAGTCCTATTTTTTGTGGCTGTCAACAAGGATTGGCTGATGTCCCAACTGGATGATAAAATGCCTTCATTTATGGAGATCAATTGGAAGAAGTGTACATAGAGCAACCTCATGGGTATGTTATGTAATATACCAATTCGTTCTAGACCCATCATGAGTGATTTGTGTCACCGAGAGTAGACTCGGGCACGATAAAAGCCATAGGACCTTGTGGTGGTCAATTTTGAGTCACGATCAACAAGAATTTATGAGGAAATTTGGGGAAATTTCAATTGGAAGGAAAGCCCAAAGTCACGGGCCTGACTAGGCTTCACGGGCGTGACCTGATGGGCCGACCGTCGAGTTCAGTGTACTCGATAATATCATCGAGTGCACTAGACAATACCATCGAGTGAACTCAATAATATAATCGAATTCAGTACACTCGACCATATCGTCGAGTGCACTTGACGAGTAAAATCGACGATATCATCGCGTGCATATCCAGTAGTTTCCTTTTATTGTGTTATGGTGACGTGACATTGCCCCTTTGTGCCCATGCCTTATCTTTGCTCATTTCAAGGATAAAAGGTGATTTGGTCCTATAGGAGGGTGACACATGGTTCGGGTTGACCAATCTAAGGTATGGGAAGCACATTCCCATTAATTCTTAGGGTCAAATCAGCCGATATTTTCTCTCTCCTAGTTCTTGATGGTTTATATTGGATGTAGTCTTAATTACCTAGAGGGGGGGGGGGGGGGGGGGGGGTAAATAGGATTTTTTTGTTTCTAAGCAAAAGCCTAACTATTTTCAGAGTTTATGCTAGCTATGAATCAATCACACAGAAAACACACAAGCACTTATAGAGGTTCCTCAAGACAGGGTGTCTTGAGTAGTCCTCTTTCCCCTTCACCTTTCTAACAATGAGTTAGAGAAGGCCAACACCTCCAATCTCAGCTCCAAGAGCTTACAACACAGATCCCTCAGGATCTCTCAGGTTTTCCCAAACCCCACCTCAGGCTCAACAACCCTACCTCAGGCACAGCAGCCCTACAAGCTCGGACCTATCAAGAAGTCCTACCTTAGATCTCCATAGAGATCCTACACTCAAGCTGAACACTCAGCTCTACCCTCAGGCCCAACAACCCTACTTCCTCAGGCAGAATGCCCTACAAACTCAGAACAAGTAATGTTCTTACAAAAATTAATAAGAGATGATTACAACAGAAGCTAGAATAGATATCAAGCCTTGGTCTTCTATTGCTGAACAACTGCTGTAGCAGTCTTGAAGCAGGGATGAGTCTAGGATATGGAACGTTCACCTAGAGGGGGGGGGTGGTGTTAGGTGATCTTGGTACTTTTTGATCTGTTAGTGTGAGTTATCAAGATTCAAGCAATCCACGAAATTAACACACAGATAAGTCACACCAGACGACACAAAATCTATAGAGGTTCCTCAAGATGGGGTGTCTTGAGTAGTCCTCTTTCCCTCTACGCCTACCCAGCAGTGTGCTAGGCTCAGCAAACTCCGCCAAAATCTTCAGGCCCTCAAGCCTTACAACACGGACCCGCAAGTCCCAACAGCCTAAGCCCTCAAGCCCTTACTGCCCCCGAGCCCTCAAGCTCGACACCTAGGCCCTCAAGCCCAACACAACACATACCCGCAAGTCCAGTGCCTACAGCTTAGGCCCGCAAGCCCCTACAGCACCCGAGCCCTCAAGCTCGACAAGTCGCACCCGCAAGTGCACTGCCCTGGCCCTCAAGGCTCACAGCTCTCCAGCCCTCAAGCTAGACAATTTGGCCCGCAAGCCTTACAAGAAAATACAATAATAAAATGTTTCTTCTGCCGGATGAAGATCGGCACCTTTAGCCTGTTGAAGATGGGCTCCTTGAGATTGAAGAAGATTGTTATGAATCAGATCTTGAGCGCACGGTTCTTCTTCAAATCTTTTCTTAGCCAGATGAGGATTGACTTCTTAGCAGTCGATGAAGATGACTGCTCCTTCCTTTACTCTTTCTTTCTTGCGACGCTTGTGTTTTTTCGATTTACTATGTGCGCAAGTTCTTTCTTGATGATTAACTTTTTAGGGCAGCCTCATATATCCTTTTATAAGACTGCGATGCCCCCCAACGGTCTTCTAAGAAGTTTCTTTATGTGTCAGAACTCCCTGATGAAGTGATACCTGATCTCAATATGCTTAGTCCTGCTGTGAGATACAGGGTTCTTAGCAATTTAGATAGCACTGGAAGAGTCACAAAACAAGGGAGTTTTGGTCATCTTTAGATTGTAGTCTTCAAGTTGATGTTGAATCCATAGCAGTTGGGCACAACAGCTCCCAACAGAGATATACTCTGATTCTGCTGTCGAGATTGCCACACTGGTCTGCTTCATACTGCTGCAGGAAATCAATCTTCCACCAAGGAATTGGCATGTCCCTGAGGCACTCTTTCTATCTTCCCTGCACCCTGCATAACCTGCATCCATTAGAGATATTTCCGTAGCCCCGGGTCACTCCCTTTTCTGAACCTCCAAAGATGACAGTCGGTCCATTCTCCACAGGGACGAATTCTTTCAGATACTTACTGACTCCAGTCATGTGCCTGGAGCAGCCACTGTCCAAATACCAAATTGGAGATTGGTTGGCATTTGGACCTACCTGCAAAACAAATTACTTCCCCTTAGGTACCCAATAGGGATTGGGTCCTTGGTTTCTGTTAGGATGATAGAGCGGAATCAGAAACCTTGGAGGGCTCTGCACTTTCCTTGCATTGAGTCCTGTTGGGTTGAACCAACAGTCCAATGCAAAGTGGCCTACTTTCCCACAGCACCAGCACTCATATCTGTTATATCTTCTCTTCTGCTTCATCATCTGTGTAGCATGACAGTGATGATGTGCAGAGGAGAAGGTGTTTTCCCTAACAGATCTAGGGTGAACCTCATGTGTGTGAGCCGGGGGAAGAATTGGCTTCACTACTCTTTGGTTCACCTTCTTGGGAGGGGACTTTGTAGGAACAGCCACTCCCATTCTTTTAGCTGCTGTTGCTGCAGGTTTGTAGGCTGAAGGACTTGCTATCAGCACCTTCTTATAAGAAAGTTTGGCTTCAGGATCTTTGCCCATGACTGGCTCCTGATGGAAACCGATACCAGCTCTGAACTGTCCAGAGAAGGTGTCAATTATCGGCAGGATAGTCTTGGGCATTGAGAAGCTGGAAGCAAGTTTCTTCTCATCCAGCAACATTTCTTCAAGGTCCCTAATGACCTTGTTTTTCTTCCCTAACTCAGCATTCTTAAGCCTTATGGCTTCCTTAAGTTTGTCCACTTCTTTGCTCATAGAGGTTAGCCTCTCGGCTGTCTCATGGAGCTTGGATTGGACAGTTTTAAGGAATCTAACTCCTTGGTTTGCACCTTGAGGAGTTTCTTACTGCCCATGAAGGCTTTCCATAAGGCTTTATATTGCCTTATTAGTTCAGATTCAATTTCATACTGGGATCTTGAGGCAGTGCTGTTGCCAGCAGATACCTCCTCATCATTATGCAAAGAATCTGCTACTGATTCAGAATCAGAGGCAGATAGAGAAGTTCTGTGTTTTACCTTTCCAGGAGAGTTGTCATCCTGGTTGCCTTCATTAATAGCCATCAGTCCAATAAGTGCCTCATCCTCAGTCCCAGAGGATCTTGAGTCAGAGTTACTCAACGTTTTGGTCTTCTTTGCCACGAACCCCTTTTCAGAGGTTCTCTTGCTCCTGGAGCTTCTTCTCTCTTCATGGTTCCTTGACTCCTTTTTCTTGGAGGTGCAGCCGGCAGCCATGTGACCTGTTTTGCTGCAGGAATAGCAGTCAGTATTATGTAAATCATGTTTACTGGAGTTGGATCTATACCTGTCTTCCCTGGGAGCCCTAGATCTGTCCCGATAGTCAGATCTTCTGGAGCTTGAGGAAGGGTTTCTGCTGTTGTCCCTCCTTCTTCTGTGTAGCAGCTTTCTGAATTGTTTTGAGAGGAGGGACACCTCTCTATCAGTGTCATCAGATTCAGAGGAGCTGCCTCCTGATTCCTCACTACTTTTAGATCTATTCTGAGAAGCAGAGGTCTTGCCCTTAATTCTTCTGGTGCTCTCCGCCTTTAGAGCCACCGATCTTTCTCTTGAGCTCACCTTTGAGATTTCTTCTTCTTCAGCCTTCCTTGTGTTGAGTTGAAGTTCATGAGATAACAGCTTCCCGTATAGGTTCTTGGGTTCAATGTCGCCCAGTTGATCCATCTCTCTGATGGCACATATCTTGATATCCCATTCCTTTGTGAGGGATCTGAGAAACTTGTCATTTAGATCTGAGTTCGTGAACTCTCTTTCGTAATTTCTCAGGCCATTCACGATCTTGAAAAATCTCCCATAGCGGTTGAAGATTGTTTCATTCTTGCCCCGTTTGAAGGCTTCATATTCCTGGTTGAGGAGAGATTTCCTGTCATCCCTTACCTATTCAGTACCCTCCATGTATACGATCAAGGAGTCCCACATCTCCTTGGCCGTTTTGCAGTGAATTAGATTTTGGAGGGTTGAGTCATCTATGGCACTTACAATGACATTTTTTGCCCTCTTGTCTAGACCTGCCAAGGCCAGCTCATCCTTGGTCATGTCTTCATATTTCTTTATCACCTGCCTGGTTGGATCAATAGTGGAGGCAGTGGTAGGGATGAAGGGACCCTGCTTGATTGTTAGGTAGATTCTTGGGTCAGCTGCCTCCATAAAGAGTCTTACTCTTTCCTTCCAAATGGGGAAATTCTCTTTTGTGCAGATGGGAAGCTTCATGGCTCTCATTTCGCGATTCGGATCTCCACCGGCCATGGTGAGTCGTTCCTGATCTAGATCGGACTGTTAAATATTCTTTTGATCAACCTCGCTTTGATACCACTTGTAGGATATGGAACGTTCACCTAGATGGGGGGTGTTAGGTGATCTTGGTACTTTTTGATCTATTAGTGTGAGTTATCAAGATTCAAGCAATGCATGAAACTAACACACAAATAAGTCACACCAGACGACACAAAATCTATAGAGGTTCCTCAAGACGGGGTGTCTTGAGTAGTCCTCTTTCGCTCTACGCCTACCCAGCAGTGTGCTAGGCTCAGCAAACTCCGCCAAAATCTTTAGGCCCTCAAGCCTTACAACACGGACCCGCATGTCCCAACAGCCTAAGCCCTCAAGCCCTTACTGCCCGAGCCCTCAAGCTCGACACCCAGGTCCTCAAGCCCAACACAACACAGACCCGCAAGTCCTGTGCCTACAGCCTAGGCCCGCAAGCCCCTACTGCACCCGAGCCCTCAAGCTCGACAAGTCGCACCCGCAAGTGCACTGCCCTGGCCCTCAAGCCTCACAGCTCTCCAGCCCTCAAGCTAGATAATTTGGCCCGCAAGCCTTACAAGAAAATTCAATAATAAAATGTTTCTTCTGCCGGATGAAGATCGGCACCTTTAGCCTATTGAAGATCGGCTCCTTGAGATTGAAGAAGATTGTTATGAATCAGATCTTGAGCGCACGGTTCTTCTTCAAATCTTTTCTTAGCTAGATGAGGATTGGATTCTTAGCAGTCGATGAAGATGACTGCTCCTTCCTTTACTCTTTCTTTCTTGCGGCGCTTGTGTTTTTTCGATTTACTATATGCGCAAGTTCTTTCTTGATGATTAACTTGTTAGGGCAGCCTCATATATCCTTTTATAAGACTACGATGCCCCCAACGGTCTTCTAAGAAGTTTCTTTATGTGTCAGAACTCCATTCCCTTTTAGCATGCGCTGATATGTTTTTCTTTTTGGAGTACGCGCTAAAGCCTCGATTCATTAAGTGCATGCGCTGATTTGGACAATCAAGCGGCGGCATTAACTGCTGATAGTACGTCTGCACGATTTGAATCTGTCTCGATGATATTTCCATTGTTATGACGACATGGATAATATCTCGACGACAGCCCTTTGTCGGTGCCATGAACTCTGGTAGACCTTTACGTCTTCTTTCTTCTGCCTCTGATGCTGGCATCACAACAATACGAGACATCCTGGCGATTCTTCACATACGACGATATGACGTTTCTGACTGTGTCGTTGAGATCCTCTTTCTTGCAATATGTCGTCGTAATCATGTTGTTTACTCGACGACAATCCTTCCTTCGATATCTTTGATTCTTCTCTGCGTTCGACGATCTCGCCATGTCTCAGCGTTCGACGATCAGCATTCTTTGTTCGATGATTTTGCCATGTCTCAGCGGTCGACGAATACTTTGCTTCTCAGCGGCCGCTGCTCTGCCCGTCATTACGACGACAAGCACGCATTGTCGGCGATATCGCCTGTTCTTCTCGACGATGTGTACTTTTATTTTCCTGAGATTATGAACTAGATGTACGATCAAATACAAAGTGAAGTACTCTTGAAAGGATGACTTCTTCAAATCAGGAATCATGTGGGCAAGATTCTCAACAATGAGTTTAAAGGCCTCAACTCTGATTCTTTATGATACTTTTCTTCAGAGGCTGAATGGGGATCAACTTTTTTTATATTGAGGCAATCAAGAAGAACAATCTTTTCTCTCCTTGCATATTCAGGAAGCAGGAAGAGAAAACTTTCTGGGCAGCCATCAATGGAACAGTAGATTGATTTTCTTCAGGTAGTTGGAGAGTGCTTTTACAAATCCCTAAACGATTTTTTTATACTCCTCCAGTCTTCAACGGCTATCAGATGACCTTCTGACACAGTATGGAGGTGATTGGGACATTCTATCTTGCTTTACAGCATGTTGCGCCAAAAGCAAACCCGCCAGAACATTTGAATCTATCTCAGCGGTTGGGCTGAGACAGCTTCTAGTCTCAATGGCTACTTTTGTCCAATCCCAGTGGATCCGCTGAGATAGACAGTTGTCTCAGCGGTTTTCCTCTATCTGCAGCTCAGCTGGCCTAGACACCTTCTCATAGGCTCCTGGCCTTGTCTCACTATTTCAACTGAGACTGAGACTTTGTCTCAGCGGTTTTGGCAGTTGATAGTTTATATAGGTGTAGTCAATAATACCTAGAGGGGGGGGGGGGTGAATAGGTTCTACTTATTTTCTTTGTTTGAACCTAATGTTTCTAGCTGCAGAAAACACAAGCACAGAAAACACACAAGGATGTATAGAGGTTCCTCAAGACAGGGTGTCTTGAGTAGTCCTCTTTCCCCCTTCACCTTTCTAACAATGAGTTAGACAAGGCCACAAACTCCAATCTCGGCTCCTTGAGCTTACACCACAAGTTCCTCAGAACTTCTCAGATCAAGAGTGATCCTACCTCAGGCACAGCAGCCCTACACTCAGGCTCAGCAGCCCTACACCTCAGGCTCAACAGCCCTACACCTCAGGCTCAACAGCCCTACACCTTAGGCTCAACAGCCCTCCACCTCAGAGTTATGAGCTCCTACCACTCAGAAATCCCACAGATTTCCTACCTCAGACCTATCAAGAAGTCCTACCACTCAAGCTGTCAACACAGCTTTACACACAGGCTCAACAGCCTTTTACTCAGGCAACAATGCCTTACAAAGATGTAATAGAGTTTGAGTTAGATACAAAAGACACAAGGATTTACTCTTTGGTCTTCTAGATTCTTTCTTCAGATCTGAAAACAATAGCTTCAGATTTGTATCCCCTTGATCTTCTCCTTCAGCAAAGAAGAAGATCAACTTGCCCTTCTTGAGTTTGTACAGGAAGAGCTAACTAATCTTCCTTAGAAGATTAACTTCAGCTGCAGAGAATGACTTCAACTGGCTGAATCGCGAATGCTCGATTGCGGCGTGTAGCAAAAGCTTCTCAATAGAACAATACCTCTTAATGTGCCCTAACATCTTCTTTTATACCCCCAGAAGGCTTCAACGGCTATATCGGTCCTCCTGACACAGTATGGGGCTGATTGGACTTGCTTTTCCCTCTCAAATGCCATTTGCGCCAAAAGCAGATCCCGTCAAAACATTTGGATCTGTCTCAGCGGTTGGGCTGAGACAGCATCCAGTCGCAGCGGTTGGGCTGAGACAACTTCCAGTCTCAGCGGCAGCTCCAGTCCCCTTCTCAGCGGTTGCTCCAGTCTCCTTCTCGGTGGATCGGCTGAGACGGCTCCTCGTCTCAGCGGTTCTGCCCCATCGTCTCAGCGGTTATGCTGAGACAGATCTTCATCTCCTTGTAGATGATGTCTTCTTATCTAAGGCCATGTTTGGCCCTTCCTTTTGAGTCACCTGTGCCTGTATATCTTACACAAGTATAGCTTTATTAAATACAATATGTCCTTAGCATTGAGAGTGATGCCTCTTCAAATCAAGGTAATATTGAGGGCAATATTCCCAACAATCTCCCCCTATTTGAAGAAGGCAGAACATCCCCAATGCTAAGGTCCATTAACAATAAAACTTTTATCACATAAAAAGGACCTAACACCCTAAGCAGAAGCATTTGCAAGCATAAGCATTTGCACTGGCCCTTTCTCCCCTTTCTCTAGTATTGGTACTGAACTTATCTCCCCCTTTCTGGCTTTTTCTGTAAGACCCCTCTCCCGCACCAGGAGAGTTCCTGGATCTTATGCCCAGAACCGCCGCCTTACGGAGATGCTAGCACACAAGTTAGCCACCTCCGCAAGACGTCGATCCTGCCGGCAAGAACGATCAACCAGGCCAACAAGAGATAAGGAGAAAAACTAGAACATAAGTCCACAATCACACGCATCTGTATATATATATATATATCCAAATTTAAACTGTCCATCAATGAGTACAATACAAGAAAGAGTAAAATGGGCTTAAGCCCGGTACATGTCCGAAAGAATAAAAGAAGTACAATTCTCTCTCTCACTATATATATCTATGCGGAAGCTACAAACATAAACATCTCTCATCGAACACCTGTCTAGTAGCGGTAGTAATGCACGAAATCTATTCCTCAGGTCCTGTCTCCCCTGCCAGCTGGCCTCTAGCTCCTCGGTTACCTACGGTCACCACCGACCGTTAGTCATAAAGACTAAGACGATTTTGTCCCCGCCTCCCCCCGCGACTCCTAGGCACCGAGCGGGAGGAAGAAGCGGAGGACAACAAAGTGGAGTAATCAAAAGCAGGTGATAGATATTATACGCTATCAAGAGTATAACATATAAGTTCTATGCTAGCAATATGAACCAGTAAACAGTACTAAAAGCAGTAAAGTAATATCGCAGCAGAGAAAGAAGTAAGCATAAAGAAGTAGTGCGACGCAAGTAAGGTAATTTAAAAGTAACCATTGATTTATAGGAATGCCCATACAAACCTATAGACCAAGGGGTCGTTTAGCAGAGCCTTTCGTATAAAAAGTCCCATTCCAATTTATACGATAGGGGTAGGGGTTGGAATGCAATGTTCATGCTATGTCATGCAAGGTATGTTGTTATGCTATGTTCATACAAGTGCAACTCACACACTACGACTCTATGCGCATAGACCTTTAGTTCCCCCTTTTTGGAGCTAGCAAAACTCCCCGGATACTCCCGTAGTGGCAAACGGAAGCGGTGGGTTGGGCCTTGCCCACCTCTAGGTTGGTATTCACACTACCTAACCTAGACCTATCGTACGCTGATGCGTGTCGGCAAGTGCACCGGTGGCTGTCAAGTAATAATTGTGGAGAATAAATTCCCCGGATGTCGGTCTCTTGAGGAATGCAGGATGGGTGAACGAATCGCGCAGTGATGATTGTTACACAAGCGTTCAACAAACACAAAGAGGGGTTTTTGGTTGGTTTTCCTAATCTTAGCACTAACAAAAGAAATGCGGGTCGAAAACACCGCTTCGCAAAGTGAGGTGGATGCAACGGCCGCGATGCCGTGCTTCGTGAGGCGGATGAAGTGAACTCAAGTGCGAGAGGGTGAGGGTCGCAAACACCTCTTCACAACCGCCGTTAGCTCTTGCTAACGCGGGTCAAACACCTTGCGTGCGGGCGCGAGTGAGTGAATGAGAACGGAGTGAATCACAACCAAACCATGAAGAATAACAAAGAGACATTCATTTAAACAAATAACATCTCAATATTCGAGTTTTTACACGGTTCAAAGAGTACAACGAGGAAAGAGGAAAGAAATAACCGATGTTGAAGACTAGCGGCCGTTCACGGCCGGAATGGTAGGTTGTCGGGCTACCTCCGGACTCGGACGGACAATGCTTCCGGCGTAGAGAGCTGTCACGATCTCCCTACGTGCTCCGTCGTCTTCGACTTTAGGTTTCTTCTTCTTCTCACCGAGCGGAATGAAAGAATGCTTGCTTGGAGGCTTGCGGACGATGGAGAACACTCACGGACAATGGAGGAAGTCTTAGAATGGATGGAGGAGGCTTCCCTTTGCGTAGGAGATGAAGGGGATGCGTCCCAAGGTGGTGGTCGGCGGTGTACGGAGCAGGAACCCCGCTCCCGGAATGAACGATCCGCCCTAAAATCGCAACAGGCGTTTAAATAGGCGCTGGATTAAATACTGCGCATGATCATTGGCGCACGACCAGTGGTCGTGCGCACTAGAATTCTGCGATCGTGCGCACTACCTGGGTGGAACCTGCAAGATACAACATTATAAAATAGAATGTTCGCACGACCAGTGGCGCACGACCGGTGGTCGTGCGCACTGGAGTTGATGGTCGTGCGCACTACAGCAAACAGAACTCGGAAATTAAATGGTAAGTGCGCACGAGCAGTGGCACACGACCGGTGGTCGTGCGCACTGTCGTTGATGGTCGTGCGCACTGCACCAAACAGAACTCGTGAAAAAGGGTTAAGTGCGCACGAGCAGTGGCGCACGACCAGTGGTCGTGCGCAATAGAACCGGCGATCGTGCGCAGTGTTCCTGTGCAGAATTGCACCGGGAACACCTGCACTACTCCTATTCCAGCACAACCACAGATCTAGCCACTGAAAGTGGCACTTAACAGCACAAGAATACTACTAATGACAATAAGCACGAAAATCACACCAAAGTGGGCCAAGATGTGCACCTAGCATGGATTATCAAATATAAACTATAACAAGGCTAAAGTGCGGAGAATTGACTAAATAACGGCCCGGATGAGTCCATAAATGTGTATATGATCAGGACTCATCACACCCCCAGACTTAACTGTTTGCGCGTCCCGAGCAAACGAATCCGGCGGAGCGTGAAAACGATAATTAACATAGAGAATTACACAAAGGAGTACGGTGCGAAGTAACATACGCATGCAAGTAGAGAATTTAGTAGAAGGAGATTCTAAATATGCTAAATAATTTACAAGAGTATTAAAGCGTAATTAAAGATTTAGATGTACTCAATTGGTGAATTATGAAGAATTTGACGATCATGCCCGGTATGAAAGTGACGAGACACTGAGGCGGGTGTTGCAAAAGATCGGGGCTTAGGAATAACTCTGCTGAAATCCATCAACGTCGTGAACCATACGCTTGCCCGGTCACACTCTCTCCACGGCGCTAGCACTCTCGCAAGTCAAATCAGTAGGGCTTTTAGGAGTAAAACGGGGCTTAGGTTACGGTATGATATTTCAAAGTTAAACACGGCGGCTACGCAACCCAAGTGAGCTAACGGAACGCTGCACCACGCAAGACCAACAACAATGCTCGTGTGACACACCCCCAGACTTATCATGAAAACCAGGAGTGCACACGGCCTACTTCACAAATACCAACAGATTTTCTGTTTTTAGCTCGGGAGGATTTTTTTTTCAAAAATACTTTTTTTTTTCTTTTACATATTTTACTTCTTTTATTGAACCCCCGGTTGGTTCAAAATCAGCAGATGGACTTTATTTTCTCTTCATAACACAAAGATTCCACACACCACACAAGTTGAGACTTATGAGCGCAGTTAAAAACATTTTGGTTGCGGGAGTAGGATAGGCTTCAGGCTTTGGTGGATGAAGAGGGGCTGTACAAAGGAATGGTAGGCACAAAATGGGCTTGCAACGGTGAATGAAATGGACATGGAATAACAAAACTCAAACTAGCCAAAGGGTGGCCTACATCATGCTTGACTCAACGAGTAGCTCTCACCCATGCTTCGAGAGTCGCTTGGGGCAAGTTCTTAGCCCACGAGAAAGATAAACCTTCCTCCCGACTCGAGCAACACACGACTAGCAATCGCACACACACAACACCGGGTTATCGTCAATTCCCTACAAATTGACCACTTGAGTATATTAAATCTAAATTTACGCAGAAATACTAAACATAAATTAGATGCATAAAAAAAAATCTAGTTCTACACAAATTCTACCATAGCATGCGAAGCGACTAGAACACTACATGAGTCAACATCGCACTCCAAATAATAATTCCTACGTTAACAACCTATTTCATACTCCAACCAAGATAGTTTACAACGGAACAACAACAAAAAGATAACCGCGCACTCAAGTGGGTGAAGTGGTGTGAGAAGAATGCAACGATGATAATGAAAATGATAAATAAAAAGCAACCTTCTAGTATGCAATGCAGCATGTGCACATTGGATAACAACAACCGCTCCCCCAGACTTAAGCTAAGCGATATATTTAGAAATTGAAGCAAAAAGAGGGGAGGAAGTGTTACCCAATGCTCAGAAATGAGCATACCAGACGATTGGCGTTTATGATCACGAATAGTCCGCAGCATCCGCACCATCGAACACAAAACCTGCAAGCACAAACTCAAAGCAACAAAAGCAAATACAAAAGCTGAACTAAAAGAAGTTAGAAAAAGAAAAAAAAAAGTACGAAAACAGGAAATCTGGGTTGTCTCCCAGGAGCGCTTTCATTTAACGTCCTTAAGCTGGACCAAATACCTGTATTAGCAGTGTTTATAAAGTGCAGGAATTAAAAAGAAATCTCAAAAATAGTTCACCACAGCAAAAAAAACACACATCAACTAAAAGCGCTCTTATGGTGTGCTTCTCCCGTAGCACGTAGGCGGGAGGTGAAGGCTTTAGGGCCAGCACTGGTATTACCCAATGCTCCCCTAACCTCCGCCACCTTGCCACGGAGAGCGGCAGCACGAGCGTCGCGCAGAAGTTTTTCCTTTTTAAGTTTGGTGACAGTCGGAGACTGCCACCGTTGAGAGTTCTCAGATTTTTCCTCCTTAGAATCAGGTGGCGTCACTTCCGGCATCGTGGTGACTACCGGATCGGCCCAGGAGATGGAGCGCTTAGATAGTTTATTACATGATTCACCATAAGAAGATAAATAATCAGCAACCCTAACTACATTCACATCAACGTTTCCCGAACTGCCGTCTTCCTCCTTCTCGGAGTCGAATTCTTTCCGGAAGTCGACCTCTTCTTCCTCATCCGATTGAAGCTCCTCCATTCCTCCTTCACCTATTTCTTGATCATGTATCTTTCCTGCACATCTTAGAAATTCATCAGAAATGACGAGAGGGGGAGGAGTGGATGTGTCAGTAGTAGCTTCGAGGCGAGTGGGCTGTAGCGCCTTGTTAGGTAGGAGAACACACCCCGTAGCGAAGTCAAGGGTGGCGCCGCTCTCTTTCAAGAACGGCACGCCCAGGATAGGAATGGATTGATTTCCCTGGGGGCCCAACACCTGAAAGTCCGCGACCACAGTCGTCCCCTCAACTATTACTTCCACATTTCTCACTTCCCCCTCAGATTGGACAATAGTGCCGTTAGCGAGAATAAGCGATTTCCTTTCCTCCGTGTTCATCTCAAGTTGTAATTTCGCAACATCTTGCAGTGCAATGACGTTGCGGGAGGAACCGGAATCGCATAAAGCTTTTGTTTCAACCTTATTGATGGCACAAGAAATTACCAGCTCACTCGGTTCAACCTCTACCACATCCCCAAGACTCTTCCCTTGATCAATTGGGTTCTTCTCCGTGTTGCTGGGAAGGGTCCCCTGCGATCGCTCGGTTAGCACTTGGGCCAATTGGCCCAACTGCGTCTCCAGGTTTCGCATGGATGCAGTTTGACTTACCATATTCGAATTAGCTACTTGCATGAGTTTCTCCATCATCTCTTCTAGATTACTCTTTTTTTGAGTAGGGGGTGCTTGATTATAGTCCGGGTGTGGTGGCCTCGGTTGGCTCCCGGAGGCGTAAGCATCGTTTTGATGCTGCCCCGGTGCCCATCGTTGGCCAGGTGTGTTTGGATTCCACGAGAAGTTCGGGTGACTTCTCGCTCCCGGATTATAAGCATTATTGAAAGGCGCCCCCCTAGGCTGATTTCCTACATAATTAACAGATTCGTTCAAGTTCAAGTGTGCGAAGTCACCTGCCACGTGTTCCCCGAACACTCATACGCGTGGTGGCCTCCGCCTCCACATCCCTCGCAGGTAATGACAGCAGCAGTCACGGATGGTGAGGGGAGAGAGTCGACCATGAAAAGACCTCGGCCGCTTCTTGGAGCATTTCTCCCTGCAGTCCAGAATGTACTGTGGGAGGCAGTGTCGCGCAGAATTCGAAGGGCTTCTTCAGGAGTGTGGTTCATCAAGGTACCACCCGCCGCAGCATCGATCATTGCCCTGTAGTTGGGCTCGATCGCGAATTAGAACAATTCAACCACATTCCATGGTTGGAGCTCGTGGCCAGGGCAACGGCGAAGGAGATCGTTGAGGCGCTCCCATGCTTCAGCAAGGGTCTCTTGGTCAAGTTGGCGAAATGTGGCGATCTCCCGCCGCAAGCTTACAATCTTATCCACAGGGTGGAATTTAGCAAGGAACTTGGATGCGAGGGCATCCCAAGTTGCAGCAGTCCCGGGCGGAATGGAGTGGAGCCACACCTTTGCTTTGTCGCGGAGTGAAAAGGGAAACAGTCTAAGCTTGACCGTGTCGTCAGCAATCCCTGCGTAGCGGAAGGTTCCGCAAATATCAGAAAACTCCGCCAGATGCAGATGCGGATCTTCGCTGGCCAACCCCGAGAACTGAGCGTTGTTCCGGATGATGTTTAAGATCGCTGGCTTGATCTCAAACTGATTATTCATAATGTTTGGCCCGAACCCCGGATACACACTCCCAGCAGTTGGAGTGGTGTAGTCCCTCATCGTGCGGGGTCGAGGCCTGACCGCCTCCTGCTCAATCCCAGGCTGATGTTCCCCCACGCCGGGCATTCTCGGATCAACATCATTTGGGTCTACCTGATCACCCATGGCCGCTTGTACAGCCGCAGCGCGCCTTCGCGCGCGAGCAGTTCGTTCGATTTCTGGATCAAAAGGTGCGAGTTCACCTGCGACCTGCCTCTGCATGAACTGTCAAAAACAAAAAGAAAAACAAAGAAAATAAAAAAAACAACTGCTCGTATAACGAAAGTCACAACACAAGACGAAACACGCCTGCATTCCCCGGCAACGGCGCCAAAAACTTGATGCGTGTCGGCAAGTGCACCGGTCGCTGTCAAGTAATAATTGTGGAGAATAAATTCCCCGGATGTCGGTCTCTTGAGGAATGCAGGATGGGTGAACGAATCGCGCAGTAATGATTGTTACACAAGCGTTCAACAAACACAAAGAGGGGTTTTTGGTTGGTTTTCCTAATCTTAGCACTAACAAAAGAAATGCGGGTCGAAAACACCGCTTCGCAAAGTGAGGTGGATGCAACGGCCGCGATGTCGTGCTTCGTGAGGCGGATGAAGTGAACTCAAGTGCGAGAGGGTGAGGGTCGCAAACACCTCTTCACAACCGCCGTTAGCTCTTGCTAACGCGGGTCAAACACCTTGCGTGCGGGCGCGAGTGAGTGAATGAGAACGGAGTGAATCACAACCAAACCATGAAGAATAACAAAGAGACATTCATTTAAACAAATAACATCTCAATATTCGAGTTTTTACACGGTTCAAAGAGCACAACGAGGAAAGAGGAAAGAAATAACCGATGTTGAAGACTAGCGGCCGTTCACGGCCGGAATGGTAGGTTGTCGGGCTACCTCCGGACTCGGACGGACAATGCTTCCGGCGTAGAGAGCTGTCACGATCTCCCTACGTGCTCCGTCGTCTT
This sequence comes from Dactylorhiza incarnata, assembly GCA_033032865.1. Taxonomy (NCBI): domain Eukaryota; kingdom Viridiplantae; phylum Streptophyta; class Magnoliopsida; order Asparagales; family Orchidaceae; genus Dactylorhiza; species Dactylorhiza incarnata. The sequence continues at coordinate 29,957,354 of JAWHQI010000001.1, forward strand.
CGACTTTAGGTTTCTTATTCTTCTCACCGAGCGGAATGAAAGAATGCTTGCTTGGAGGCTTGCGGACGATGGAGAACACTCACGGACAATGGAGGAAGTCTTAGAATGGATGGAGGAGGCTTCCCTTTGCGTAGGAGATGAAGGGGAGGCGTCCCAAGGTGGTGGTCGGCGGCGTACGGAACAGGAACCCCGCTCCCGGAATGAACGATCCGCCCTAAAATCGCAACAGGCGTTTAAATAGGCGCTGGATTAAATACTGCGCACGATCATTGGCGCACGACCAGTGGTCGTGCGCACTGGAATTCTGCGATCGTGCGCACTGCCTGGGTGGAACCTGCAAGATACGACATTATAAAATAGAATGTTCGCACGACCAGTGGCGCACGACCGGTGGTCGTGCGCACTGGAGTTGATGGTCGTGCGCACTACAACAAACTGAACTCGGAAATTAAATGGTAAGTGCGCACGAGCAGTGGCGCACGACCGGTGGTCGTGCGCACTGTCGTTGATGGTCGTGCGCACTGCACCAAACAGAACTCGTGAAAAAGGGTTAAGTGCGCACGAGCAGTGGCGCACGACCAGTGGTCGTGCGCAATAGAACCGGCGATCGTGCGCAGTGTTCCTGTGCAGAATTGCACCGGGAACACCTGCACTACTCCTATTCCAGCACAACCACAGATCTAGCCACTGAAAGTGGCACTTAACAGCACAAGAATACTACTAATGACAATAAGCACGAAAATCACACCAAAGTGGGCCAAGATGTGCACCTAGCATGGATTATCAAATATAAACTATAACAAGGCTAAAGTGCGGAGAATTGACTAAATAACGGCCCGGATGAGTCCATAAATGTGTATATGATCAGGACTCATCATACGCCTCAACAAAAAACCGTGGAGCGTCTGCGTACTCTTGCTGACTGGACCGCCAGACTTTCTAGGCTAAGTGTATATACCACACTTGCCGAGTCAACGTATTGACGTCGGTGTGAACGTCCGTCCAATACAGAAGAACCACCACCTTCAATGCACATGCAACATGTTCTACAATCTATCTCCGAGCCATAAGCTCCCCGGGCTAACCTGCCCGTCATTAATAGCCTTCCGAGCCACCGGCTCCCCGGACCAACCCGTCCGTACCAACAATTCTACTGAGTGCAAGCTCACCTGACTTTCAATCCGCTCTTTCAAACACTGAGCTTACTGCTCGCAGCACCAAATAGACTAGGCTCCCGCAACCATGGGGTGTGGGTGAGTGTGTTATTAGATTATTCTTGTAACATCTTATCCCTACGGTTTACGTTTAATCTTGGATTCCCGAGGGTTACCCTGTAAAGGGCTCGCTACGGTATTAGGAACTACAATGGGATGACACCCCAAAATTTCCTTTCCCAAGACACTTAGTATTATTGATATCTACCCATAAGATTACCCTCTTATCATTTCACTTGAATTAACCTCAGCGCTTTATGACTCTCTAAGGGGAAGGATGATCTTTCGTCAATCCCGAGCACAACCTTACCCACAGCTCACCAAGCACTCTCATCTTCTAACTCCTATTTAAACTACTCTTGTTTAGTTATTATTCTACTTGGAAGTTTAGGGTGGATCCTGGACTTCCCGAGGGCTACCCGGTGAAGGGTTCGCAAGGTACTAGGGTATGTGATGGGATGATGCCCAACCCCTTTCCATGACAATTAATATTCTTGGTGACTACCCAGACCTAACCTTCCACCCTCTCAATACTCTTTATATCTTAAGTGAATTCATGCCTCACGTTTCATCCCACTCCTAAGCAATCGTTCTTTTGGATTCAACTCTAATAACTTCTAGTCCTCTAAGTGGTCTATACTCATCTCTTGTTATAATCAAATTCTCACCGATTTCCTTGTGATTATATTGACCTATTCATCATAATGAGTTTTCACTATCCGCAGACCACGACATATAACTACTTAGATTCCTATGATGGAACCTTGGTCAAATTACTTCCAAATGACTTCTAATGTTTATCATAGGTTCATGGTGGATAAAATAAGGGATGATCAAAATTCAAGCATGTTTCATATAATTTTGCCCTCTATAAAAATTCATTAATTACTAATATGAATCTAAAATGTGAAGGAGGTATCATGCTAGTGAATTCAAACTTGTTAAATATCCTTCCAGAGATGAAATGTGACATGATAAAAAAGATTTCCAATATTTCATATTTTTCCAGCAATTAAATAACCATAATCCTTAATTTTCAATGAATGAATGGAAAAATAATTTTACACATCAAGTACAAGATTTTGACTTCCTAAAATTCTGGAAAAATTATAGTAGCTTCATATGAACATAAAATCACTATTTCCAGAAGATCATATTTTTCCAAATATTTTAAACCCACAATTTCTATTTATCTTTAAAGAAGAGAAAACATGACTCTATACTACAAGTACTGAAATTAGACTTCCTAAAAATCTGTAGAAATCACAGTAGCTACATATTGACATAAAAACACTATTTCCAGAAGATCCTATTTTTCCAGCAAATTTATAATCATAATTTCTATTTATCATGGAAAAGATGAAGATGTGACTTTACACACCAAGTACTAAAATATGAATCCCCAAAATTCTGAGAAAATTAACCTAGCATACTAATCATCTAAAAACACCAAATCCAAGGTTTCATAATATTCCAAGTAATATTTATCCACAATATTCATTTAATACAAGTGGTGTGCCAATAAGAGTTTACACTACAACCACCACCTACATGTCTCAATAAAATCTGAATAAATCACAGAAGTATGTTGTTGACCTAAAAACAGCAATGCCTAAATTTCATATTATTCCAAGGAGTATTTACCCTTAATTATCATTTGTTACATTTGGTGTGCGCATAAGGGTTTACACTACAAGTGCTATGTTAAGACTTCAATAAATTTTGGGAAAAATATCATGGCATAATAATGGTCTAAGAACACCAAAACCTAAGTTTCACATTTTTAATAGGAATATTTGACCATAATTTCTATTTAACATAAATGGGGTGCAAGTAGGGATTTACACTACAACTACCCTTAGTATGTCTCTATAAATTCTGAAAAAATTATCCTAGTATAAAAATCATCTAAAAACACAAAATCCAGAGATTTAGAATTTTACAAGCTAGTTTACCCCATTAAATTAATTAATTACAAATGGGGGTTTTTCCTCAATAAATTGATAATTACCACAAAAATTCATCTAAAATTATGATAAAATTTACAGAGCTATAGAATCACCAAAGAAACCTACTAGAATAATTTCATAGTTCTCCAAATGAATATGAGACCTAAATGTCATATTTGAATAAATTGACCTAATCGAATAAATCAAATTCAGAGAATTAAATGAGTCCAAAAATTCCAACAAAATTCCTAATTGTGCCTTTCCAGTCAAAGATCCATTTACCAGAGTTTTGGATTTATCCCTAAGTTTATGATTCAAATTATTTCATTAATTTAGAAGTGTGACAATTTTCATTTAATTAACAACTTTAGGAAAATAACTTCCAATAATCATGAAACTTATGTCAAAGATGTATATCCTCATGACATGCACTAACCCCAAGGTTTCAGAGGCATGCAAGGTGATTCCCACCTTCAATTCCATCAAAAAGCTCAAAAGCCCAAATTGACTATTAGCACCCCAAATTTCCTCTTAAGACCCTAACTTCATTTTGAAGTTCAGAGAAAAATACTCATACACATGAGATGATATTTTAACCAGTGATTTATATATATATGAAGAGCTCACCCCCAAAATTAGGGGGTGTTTGGAGTTATACAACTCCTTAAATACCAAAAATTTACTTTTACTAATAAATGAAATAACTCAATGGATACACATCCAAAAGTTCTCAAATTAAAACCCTAGGTGTGTCATCATACCATGAATGCATGGTATAAATTTCAATGGGTTTGGTTAAGCCAATTAAAAGTTATAGCCTTTTTAATTTCTGCCCTACCCAAGGAGCAGTCCTATTAAAATGGGTTCCCTGATGTCCATATTCCACCAAATCAGTTGATTCTAGTGGCAAATGAAAGTAGACACATAGGGCTACAAAAGTTTTCTCTGCCCCTTTTTGCAAAAACGGCCTCTAAGGCCTTCAAATATTGCATGCAATCTACTGAAAAATCCTAGGCAGAATTAAGGTGGTCTGCCAATAGAGATCAAGGAGACGAAATCAACGACTGTGATTTCGTCTCCTACCTCTAGCCGACGGCCCAGAGGAAAAAGGCCCTTGATCCCGGCCAACCACCACCCTCCCCGGACATCTGCCGCCGCCACCACCTCCGTTGAGGGGTTGGCCATCGATTGGCGGTGGAATGGTGGCCGGAGATGGGGTTTTCTGGCGATCCCTGGAGGAAGCCCAAACGGAAAAACGGGAGGCAAATTCCCATGGCTGACGGCTCAATTGAGCTCGGCTTCCCTTGCTAAGACCTTAGATAACTAGCACAGAGGGAGAGGGGGAGAAATCGTACCCTAAGCGAGCTTGGTGGCACGTATTGAGGTGGTGCGGCACGGTGGTGGCGAGCTCCAGCGATCCTTGCCATTTCCTCCAATCTCAGCCGGTTCCTTTGATCCAGGGTAGCAGATCCACTCCTCCAGGCCCTCTGAAGCTGATGGTGTCATCGAAATGAAGTGGGGAGGGATCTAAGTGGAGCTGCCATTAGGAGGAGCTCGGCCACACCTTGGATGCTCCTCCTAGCTGCCAAGTGGCATTGCTCCATCCCAAAATTCGGCTGGTATTGATGTGGGGAGCTCAGATCTAGCCTTGGGCAGAAGAATGGAGGGCCACATGGCCTCCATTCCTAAATTTCCTCTTGTCCTTAGTGGAGGAAGAGGGAATTTCCATTTTTCCCCCATGCATGTGCTTGCATGTTGGATCTAGGGGGCAATGCTGGTCATTAGGTCTATGGGCTTCAGAGTGGGCTGACCTTGAGGGCCTTAATCCATTGGAATTTGGATTAATTCCAAATAAGCCCAATTTAGGCAAAATTGACCCTATGTTGACTTTTGGGTTGACATGGTTAATTGGGTGTGTTGACTGGTCCAATGTGTTGACATTGGGTCCAGTGACACCACCCAAGGTTGGTTGAGTCAAGGTGAGGGCCTAGGAGAGCCAATTTGATCCAAAGGTGTGATTTTGACCAAAATTGGGGAAAAGTTGACTTTGGTCAATTTGGCCAAATTGAAGACTCCATGATGGGGCTTTTGAGTCAATTAGGTCCCCTATGATGTTCTAAGACTAGGGGTGAGGTCAATTTCATGCTTTGGGGTTCAATTGAACTTATTGGGGAGGATTTGACCTATGTTGACCCAAGTTTGACTTTGGTCAAATTGGGTCAATTGTTGACCCCATGATGGGGCTTTTGGGTCTATAGCATTCCTTGGAGTGTTTATCATCTATTGGAGGAGCCAATTTGCAAGTGAGAGTTCATGTTGAGCTAGTTTGACCTAGGTTGACTTGAGCCTTATAGTAGACCACATGTGAGTTCACCTAACCCTGTGAGTCCTAAGGCTACAATCTAGATCAAACTCGCCCCACTCACCACTTGTCTCACCCTAAATTGGAGTTAGGGGGTCTAGAAGGAAATGGGATGTTACAATTCCCAATAAACAAAAGAATAATTTCGTCCTCGAAATCTAAGTTCGGGTCCACGGGGATCCCAGCTCATGAAGATGAGAGGTCTCAAGGTTATCACAAGACTATCTGATAATTGTTATATCATCTTATCATCAATATCCCAATCTATCCATTCTTCAAATATATTTCATAACAACTCAGTAATAATTCATGGTATGAATTTCTCAAATTATGCGTTCGAATTCTACGTTGCGAAGGGAATATCAGAAATGGGTAACCATAAATTCCACCAAAAATTTAAAAGTTCAAGATATTTCAACATCCCAAAAAAAAAATTCCTCAAATTGTAATAACACATTGCACTTTGTGAAGGGGTATGTCCTTTATTCAATGATTATTTCCAATAAATTTTCCATAACTTAGTACTATCACGAGAGATCATATATCAAGCCCATGACATTTCACATTAACAATTCAGTGGATTAATTTCTCAAGTTGTAGCCTCAATTGTACTCGTGAAGGAAGCCTGTTATTTATTCAAGGATTAACTCTATCAAAATTCTCCGAGCTTCCTACTGATATGAAAACCCATGTGCACATGTGGTAATCTCTCCTGAATCCTTTCATATAGTTCAGCATCGACCAATATGTATGAGTTAATAAATTACCGAGTTCATTATACTCGTGAGATCATCATTGTTACGTATAACCCATAATCCAACCTCTAAAGTTATGATTTAATGCGGTGTTGTATTTCCCAATATCCCATATTAATCTCCAAATCATACAATGTTCTTGGGGGTTATAATGACATTTGTCTTTCAATTCCCAGGCTCATCGGGCCATGAATCTAAAGGTCATAAGTACTCTCTTATTTACTTAATCCATAGATAAAATTTCAACGATCTCCGGTTAGGCGACAACTATCTTCCAGGGTATAAAAATATCGGTTACGATAAAATTGTTTGAAAACAACACGGGCTTGATTTTTCAATAATTGTATGTACATTATCTTCGAACGCCCAGGAATTCAAGAATTTCCAATTATAGTTCTATCGTGCAAGAATCTAATTCCAATCCACAAGCTTCATGACGCGATAAGTTGTTCCAAGCAGCTAACTTGACAACTTTATGCTTCTAAAACCCAGTCAACTTTCTATTCGTCCCGATTCTATTATAGATCATCGTCTCAAGCTCGAGGAGGTGAATCTATGATATCCTCCTTCGCATTAGGTTATTTATTCATTTCTTCTGATCACGGGGGCCTACAGCTAGGTTCTGTTTCTATCCAATCCATATCCTAAAGTCTCGCACTGACTTCCTTGATTTCAGAGATCATAAATACACGTATAACTTGACAACTTCTAAGCATATCCCCAATGGTTATTATGCTATCCTCTTATTTACTTGTCTACACCTACAAAGCTTCAAAGTATATAAGTTTGAGATTCATCTTCTAAATGAGGTCTAGGGGAAACTCAAGTCAGTACTAAGTTGGCCCAATAAACAAAAGGGATAAGCCCCCATATATTTTGGGCTAAATTCCTTCGATATCACTATAGTGCATTTACCCTATATAAGCACACAATTCTTAGGGCATACAACCTTGTCTTGGAGTTCCATCTTGAGACTTATTGATATGATACACCTTCAAGGTCCTTAAAATTACCTTTCACGAAATCCTTCTTAAGGTCAATGTGTGACCTAACTAAGAATGGGCCTTCTTTGGATTTGGATTATTATTCAACCTCTAATACTTGTCTTGGTGACCGCTTCACCGTGAAATAAACGGGAAGTGTAATTGGTAGGATAATTTACGCGCAAGAGTCTCTTATTACTCCAAAAGTAGATCACAGGCACCAAATCCTTCGAGATAGTTCAATTAGTTTGGTTAAGGGGGTAAAATCATTTGATAAGTGCGCGGTAAGCATCAGAGTGTAAGCCTCAAACACCTACACTCATACTAAACTCCTTCCTCTAATCATGTCAGGAATCCCCCTGTCCTAACCAAATCTATACTTGGGCTCGATTTAAGACTAAGATACACTATGAAAACGTCTTGGTAAGTCAAAACTAAAGTGTTGTCCTTAGTTGGGTTGGCCTAGCTCATTGGTTAATAGACTAATTTGTGTGATTTTTACACATGGGCACACCACTGCTTCCGCTGCTAGTTTGTCCTCAAACTAACTCGAGCGGGGGTGTTCCAATTTTTGTGGACTTCTTTCTCGTTGGATCGTTTGGCCTCTGATACCATTTGTAAGACCCCTCTCCCGCACTAGGAGAGTTCCTGGATCTTATGCCCAGAACCACCGCCTTACGGAGATGCTAGCACACAAGTTAGCCACCTCCGCAAGACGCCGATCCTGCCGGCAAGAACGATCAACCAGGCCAACAAGAGATAAGGAGAAAAACTAGAACATAAGTCCACAATCACACGCATCTGTATATATATATATATCCAAATTTAAACTGTCCATCAATGAGTACAATACAAGAAAGAGTAAAATGGGCTTAAGCCCGGTACATGTCCGAAAGAATAAAAGAAGTACAATTCTCTCTCTCACTATATATATCTATGCGGAAGCTACAAACATAAACATCTCTCATCGAACACCTGTCTAGTAGCGGTAGTAATGCACGACATCTGTTCCTCAGGTCCTGTCTCCCCTGCCAGCTGGGCTCCAGCTCCTCGGTTACCTACGGTCACCACCGACCGTTAGTCATAAAGACTAAGACGATTTTATCCCCGCCTCCCCCCGCGACTCCTAGGCACCGAGCGGGAGGAAGAAGCGGAGGACAACAAAGTGGAGTAATCAAAAGCAGGTGACAGATATTCTACGCTATCAAGAGTATAACATATAAGTTCTATGCTAGCAATATGAACCAGTAAACAGTACTAAAAGCAGTAAAGTAATATCGCAGCAGAGAAAGAAGTAAGCATAAAGAAGTAGTGCCACGCAAGTAAGGTAATTTAAAAGTAACCATTGATTTATAGGAATGCCCATACAAAAACCTATAGACCAAGGGGTCGTTTAGCAGGGCCTTTCGTATAAAAAGTCCCATTCCAATTTATACGATAGGGGTAGGGGTTGGAATGCAATGTTCATGCTATGTCATGCAAGGTATGTTGTTATGCTATGTTCATACAAGTGCAACTCACACACTACGACTCTATGCGCATAGACCTTTAGTTCCCCCTTTTTGGAGCTAGCAAGACTCCCCGGATACTCCCGTAGTGGCAAACGGAAGCGGTGGGTTGGGCCTCGCCCACCTCTAGGTTGGTATTCACACTACCTAACCTAGACCTATCGTACGCCTCAACACAAAACCGTGGAGCGTCTGCGTACTCTTGCTGACTGGACCGCCAGACTTTCTAAGCTTAGTGTATATACCACACTTGCCGAGTCAACGTATTGACGTCGGTGTGAACGTCCGTCCAATACAGAAGACCCACCACCTTCAATGCACATGCAACATGTTCTACAATCTATCTCCGAGCCATAAGCTCCCCGGGCTAACCTGCCCGTCATTAATAGCCTTCCGAGCCACCGGCTCCCCGGACCAACCCGTCCGTACCAACAATTCTACTGAGTGCAAGCTCACCTGACTTTCAATCCGCTCTTTCAAACACTGAGCATACTGCTCGCAGCAGCAAATAGACTAGGCTCCCGCAACCATGGGGTGTGGGTGAGTGTGTTATTAGATTATTCTTGTAACATCTTATCCCTACGGTTTACGTTTAATCTTGGATTCCCGAGGGTTACCCTGTAAAGGGCTCACTACGGTATTAGGAACTACAATGGGATGACGCCCCAAAATTTCCTTTCCCAAGACACTTAGTATTATTGATATCTACCCATAAGATTACCCTCTTATCATTTCACTTGAATTAACCTCAGCGCTTTATGACTCTCTAAGGGGAAGGACGATCTTTCGTCAATCCCGAGCACAACCTTACCCACAGCTCACCAAGCACTCTCATCTTCTAACTCCTATTTAAACTACTCTTGTTTAGTTATTATTCTACTTGGAAGTTTAGGGTGGATCCTAGACTTCCCGAGGGCTACCCGGTGAAGGGTTTGCAAGGTACTAGGGTATGTGATGGGATGATGCCCAACCCCTTTCCAGGACAATTAATATTCTTGGTGACTACCCAGACCTAACCTTCCACCCTCTCAATACTCTTTATATCTTAAGTGAATTCACGCCTCACGTTTCATCCCGCTCCTAAGCAATCGTTCTTTTGGATTCAACTCTAATAACTTCTAGTCCTCTAAGTGGTCTATACTCATATCTTGTTATAATCAAATTCTCACCGATTTCCTTGTGATTATATTGACCTATTCATCATAATGAGTTTTCACTATCCGCAGACCACGACATATAACTACTTAGATTCCTATGATGGAACCTTGGTCAAATTACTTCCAAATGACTTCTAATGTTTATCATAGGTTCATGGTGGATAAAATAAGGGATGATCAAAATTCAAGCATGTTTCATATAATTTTGCCCTCTATAAAAATTCATTAATTACTAATATGAATCTAAAATGTGAAGGAGGTATCATGCTAGTGAATTCAAACTTGTTAAATATCCTTCCAGAGATGAAATGTGACATGATAAAAAAGATTTCCAATATTTCATATTTTTCCAGCAATGAATGGAAAAATAATTTTACACATCAAGTACAAGATTTTGACTTCCTAAAATTCTGGAAAAATTACAGTAGCTTCATATGAACATAAAATCACTATTTCCAGAAGATCATATTTTTCCAAACATTTTAAACCCACAATTTCTATTTATCTTTAAAGAAGAGAAAACATGGCTCTACACTACAAGTACTGAAATTAGACTTCCTAAAAATCTGTAGAAATTACAGTAGCTACATATTGACATAAAAACACTATTTCCAGAAGATCCTATTTTTCCAGCAAATTTATAATCATAATTTCTATTTATCATGGAAAAGATGAAGATGTGACTTTACACACCAAGTACTAAAATATGAATCCCCAAAATTCTGAGAAAATTAACCTAGCATACTAATCATCTAAGAACACCAAATCCAAGGTTTCATAATATTCCAGGTAATATTTATCCACAATATTTATTTAATACAAGTGGTGTGCCAATAAGAGTTTACACTACAACCACCACCTACAGGTCTCAATAAAATCTGAATAAATCACAGAAGTATGTTGTTGACCTAAAAACAGCAATGCCTAAATTTCATATTATTCCAAGGAGTATTTACCCTTAATTATCATTTGTTACATTTGGTGTGCGCATAAGGGTTTACACTACAAGTGCTATGTTAAGACTTCAATAAATTTTGGGAAAAATATCATGGCATAATAATGGTCTAAGAACACCAAAACCTAAGTTTCACATTTTTAACAGGAATATTTGACCATAATTTCTATTTAACATAAATGGGGTGCAAATAGGGATTTACACTACAACTACCCTTAGTATGTCTCTATAAATTCTGAGAAAATTATCCTAGTATAAAAATCATCTAAAAACACAAAATCCAGAGATTTAGAATTTTACAAGCTAGTTTACCCCCATTAAAGTAATTAATTACAAAAGGGGGTTTTTCCTCAATAAATTGATAATTACCACAAAAATTCATCTAAAATTATGATAAAATTTACAGAGCTATAGAATTACCAAAGAAACCTACTAGAATAATTTCATAGTTCTCCAAATGCATATGAGACCTAAATGTCATATTTGAATAAATTGACCTAATCGAATAAATCAAATTCAGAGAATTAAATGAGTCCAAAAATTCCAACAAAATTCCTAAATGTGCCTTTCCAGTCAAAGATCCATTTACCAGAGTTTTGGATTTATCCCTAAATTTATGATTCAAATTATTTCATTAATTTAAAAGTGTGACAATTTTCATTTAATTAAAAACTTTAGGAAAATAACTTCCAATAATCATGAAACTTATGCCAAAGATGTATATCCTCATGACATACACTAACCCCAAGGTTTCAGAGGCATGCAAGGTGATTCCCACCTTCAATTCCATCAAAAAGCTCAAAAGCCCAAATTGACTATTAGCACCCCAAATTTCCTCTTAAGATCCTAACTTCATTTTGAAGTTCAGAGAAAAATACTCATGCACATGAGATTTTATCTTAACCAGTGATTTATATATGTATGAAGAGCTCACCCCCCAAATTAGGGGGTGTTTGGAGTTATACAACTCCTTAAATACCAAAAATTTACTTTTACTAATAAATGAAATAACTCAATGGATACACATCCAAAACTTCTCAAATTAAAACCCTAGGTGTGTCATCATACCATGCATGCATGGTAGAAATTTCAATGGGTTTGGTTAAGCCAATTAAAAGTTATAGCCTTTTTAATTTCTGCCCTACCCAAGGAGCAGTCCTAGTAAAATAGGTGCCCTGATGTCCATATTCCACCAAATCAGTTGATTCCTGTGGCAAATGAAAGTAGACACATAGGGCTACAAAAGTTGTCTCTGCCGTTTTTTGCAAAAACGGCATCTAAGGCCTTCAAATATTGCATGCAATCTACCAAAAAATCCTAGGCAGAATTAAGGTGGTCTGCCAATAGAGAACAAGGAGACGAAATCAACGGCTGTGATTTCGTCTCCTACCTCTAGCCGACGGCCCAGAGGAAAAAGGCCCTTGATCCCGGCCAACCACCACCCTCCCCGGACATCTGCCGCCGCCACCACCTCCGTTGAGGGGTTGGCCGTCGATTGGCGGTGGAATGGTGGCCGGAGATGGGGTTTTCCGGCGATCCCTGGAGGAAGCCCAAACGGAAAAACGGGAGGCAAATTCCCATGGCTGACGGCTCAATTGAGCTCGGCTGCCTTTGCTAAGACCTTAGATAACTAGCACAGAGGGAGAGGGGGAGAAATCGTACCCTAAGCGAGCTTGGTGGCGCGTATTGAGGTGGTGCGGCACGGTGGTGGCGAGCTCCGACGATCCTTGCCATTTCCTCCATTCTCAGCCGGTTCCTTTGATCCAGGGTAGCAGATCCACTCCTCCAGGCCCTCTGAAGCTGATGGTGTCGTCGAAATGAAGTGGGGAGGGCTCTAAGTGGAGCTGCCATTAGGAGGAGCTCGGCCACACCTTGGATGCTCCTCCTAGCTGCCAAGTGGCATTGCTACAGCCCAAAATTCGGCTGGTATTGATGTGGGGAGCTCAGATCTAGCCTTGGGCAGAAGAATGGAGGGCCACATGGCCTCCTTTCCTAAATTTCCTCTTGTCGTTAGTGGAGGAAGAGTGAATTTCCATTTTTGCCCCCATGCATGTGCTTGCATGTTGGATCTAGGGGGCAATGCTGGTCATTAGGTCTATGGGCTTCAGAGTGGGCTGACCTTGAGGGCCTTAATCCATTGGAATTTGGATTCATTCCAAATAAGCCCAATTTAGGCAAAATTGACCCTATGTTGACTTTTGGGTTGACTTGGTTAATTGGGTGTGTTGACTGGTCCAATGTGTTGACATTGGGTCCAGTGACACCACCCAAGGTTGGTTGAGTCAAGGTGAGGGTCTTGGAGAGCCAATTTGACCCAAAGGTGTGATTTTGACCAAAATTGGGGAATAGTTGACTTTGGTCAATTTGGCCAAATTGAAGACTCCATGATGGGGCTTTTGAGTCAATTAGGTCCCCTATGATGTTCTAAGACTAGGGGTGAGGTCAATTTCATGCTTTGGGGTTCAATTGAACTTATTGGGGAGGATTTGACCTATGTTGACCCAAGTTTGACTTTGGTCAAATTGGGTCAATTGGTGACCCCATGATGGGGCTTTTGGGTCTATAGCATTCCTTGGAGTGTTTATCATCTATTGGATGAGCCAATTTGCAAGTGAGAGTTCATGTTGAGCTAGTTTGACCTAGGTTGACTTGAGCCTTATAGTAGACCACATGTGAGTTCACCTAACCCTGTGAGTCCTAAGGCTACAATCTAGCTCAAACTTGCCCCACTCACCACATGTCTCACCCTAAATTGGAGTTAGGGGTCTAGAAGGAAATGGGATGTTACATTTTCAACCTTAACTTACTATCTCCCCCTTCACTTGCTATGTATAGAGAGATAACATCTATAGATCCTTTTGGGATCAACCTGTAGGCTAACCTATATAGTCTGAGCATTTGCCAACTACCGCTTAGCCAGAGTAAGGAGTTTACTCCCCCTCAATTGGAGAACTATTTTCTGTAATAGCTCAGCCATTTCAATCTGAACATACCATTTAAGCTACTGAATACTAGAGATAATAAATACAGAGTACATGTATCAATAGTAACAAACACAATATTATGATCAGAATATGAAATTTCATTTCACTTTAAATGTTAAGTACAGATACATAACAGAAAATTCAACTTATAGTTTTCTAAGATACCAGTACATTCAATCCAAAAAAAATGTCAAGACTAGTTTATCTAAGATTGACCCTTGGAAGAGCTTTCTCCATCTGTAGATTTTCTTTTCCTAGCTTCAGCAGCAGCCTTTAGCTTCTCCTTTACTTTGAAGTACAGGAGTGGCTTGGGAAGATATCTGGAGGGAATTCTTAAAGGATTTTCCCTTCTTACCAAATTTTCTTTGAGAATCCTTTCCCTTAAAGATTCCCTTTCTAGGTGTTTGATCCACTCAGCAGCTGAATAGACATGGTCAATGTCTTTCATTGGATTTCCATGGCTCACCCAGGTATTGACAACAATTGTGTCCAACTCCAGATTGTCATCTTCATGGAGTGGATCCTCTAATCTTTCCATTCTCTTTTGTGCCATGTATTCTTCAGCAGTTTAATACCCTCTACCCTTCTCCTCTTTGCCGCTCTCTCATCAGCAATCATATTTGATTGACTTTGGAAGTCAAAGTCTTCATCTCTGCTAGGGTTCAAGATTGGCAGATTCAAAGCAATTCTTGTTCCTTGCAACACCTTTAAGCTTGACTCCCATTGATTATCAGTTACCTTTCTGGCCATGGTAAGGATATTTTCTTGAATAGCACTGGAAGCATTGTTGACCATTTCCACCATTTGCTTGCTGGCTTCTTCTTGATTGGAGAGTATCTGTTTGTGAGAGGACTCCATGTTGCCATATAGCTGTATATGAGCTCCTTTCAGCTTAGTATGTAGATTGAGTATCTTTTCCTCTCCTTCTTTGCTATATTCCACTATCTTTTTCTCAATACCAGAATGTTGATCCAATATGGATTGAGAGAGAGTTTGTAAGGAGCTGTCCACATCATCCAAAATATATTCCTTTTCCTTGTCAATGTGGGACTTGACTTAACTGCTTGATGTGTTGACCACTTGTGCCATTCTGGCAACAGCTTTTTCCCAGACATTCTCATTTTTGTAAAGATGATTCATTACATATGTGACGTCCTTTGTGGAATCCCCTTGATGGTCTGCAATATCCTTCAGAACTGTGTGCTGGGCAGCAACAGTATTTTTGGCCATTTCAAACCATCTTGTCATCTGCAGAAGGATATGATCTGATGCAGTTTTGACATCATTGACCTGGGCATTTAGTTCAGTTCTTACTTCAGCCACCCTTGACTCCATTCTTTGCTCACTGTCCTGAATCTCCTGAGTCAATGCAGCTCTTGTAGAGTGTAGTTCAGTCCTTATCTGGGTAGATACATCCTGGATCTTCTCAGCAACAATCTCTTTCATAGACAACAACTGATCCTCAATCATTGTTTGTATTGAGTTTATCAGGTCAGATGTGTCCAGTGCTGCAACTGTCCTTTCCTGGGGTAGTTCCTTTTCAACCATCTCTTCAGCTCCACTCTGAGCATTAGCCCTCTCATTATCAGGGATCTGCTCCCCCTCAGATGGGGCATTGGGGGATACCAATTCCTGTTGATTTTCTCCCCCACTAGCATACCCACCTCCTCCTTCATAGGCTGGGCTATGCTCCCCCTCACTTGGGGCATCCTTAGGAGGAGTATCTTGTCTAAGGTCACCTAAAAAATGAGTGATGAATTAGACACCTAGACTATTCTATTGATAGAGAGAAGAGACATAACTGAAATCCTAATTTACCATGGATAGGTGAGTTGGGAAATTCATCTTCAGCTTGAGGAATAGTTGGATCAGCATTCACCTGGGTTGGCTCAGGATTGGGCACAACACTTCCTTGGGGCTCCTCATTTGTTCTGGGGACCTCTTCATTATCAATGTTCATTGGGTTGCTGGCAGATCTATGATCAGACCCATGACTATCTTCATTGTCAGACCAAGTTGACTTTGAGGATGAATTTGATTTCTGCTGGGATACTTCTTTCTTCTTTTCCTTTGCCACAGATGGCTGGCTCATAGGGAGCACTCTGGAGAATCTATCCAGAGTCTTAATGTCCATTCTTTTGAGGTAATGGAGATTTGACCCCTTGGAGTTTGCAAAGGTCTCTGAATAACTATTCTGTAGGTACAGAGATAGTATTCTTCCCATATTGGGGGCTTGTAGAGATTCCTTTATCCTTTGAAAGATGACTTCTCCCCATGAGGTTCTCTTGGACAAAATTATCCTTGTCATTAATTCAAACATGAACTGTGAGACAGTGTCATGTGAACCAGGCTTGCATAGGATAACTTTGCCCACAATATCAGACAACAGCTTCCCCTGTTGATTGAAGAACTTCCTTCTTAGACAACTGGTCTTAGTTTCACTGTATCCTGTCCACTTTAGGGCAGTCTGCTTGTCCTTTTCAGATATCCCTTCCTCTTCAGTTTTACTGCAGGGAGTTAATTTTAGCCCCTTCTCCAACCTTTTTGCAGTAATCTTTATCTTCTCACTTCCTATCTTGGACATCAGTATGGTTTTGGAAGGAGACAGTTTGACATGGTTAAACCATTCCAGAACTTCAGCTTTGAGAATGCAGCATGGTTCAGACAGCATGTGCTCCAGACCTTGAGCTTCCATTAGATGAATCACTTGTCGTATTTCTTCAGAGGCATGAGAGAATCCATTTCTTACTATTTCATACCCCTCCAGGAGATCTTTCGAGCTTTTTGGCGCCATGGAAGCAGAGAATCGATGCGCTGGGACGGAAGAGAAGATGAATCATCTCGACGGCTAAGGGTTTGGCTTTGTGTTTTGTTTTAGGTTACAGTGTATCTATTTATAGATTTTTAGTTTCGATTTTATTAACCCTAGGCTTCTAGACTTAATTACCTTATTGTTTCAAGGAGTTTTTGGATTAAATATCCGATTTTATATAGAACATACCTCGTCTCAGCGGTTCAGCTGAGACGGAGACCTAGGCCGCTGGGATAGTAAAGTATCAACCGCTGGGACAGTTTGCTCGTCTCAGCGGTTCAGCTGGGATAGTGACTGTCAACGGCTGGGATAGTTTCCTCATCTCAGCGGTTCAGCTGGGATTTTTCTCAGCTGATTCAGCTGAACATACTCCGTCATTTTAGCTGATCATAGGGTTTAGACCTAATGTAGATATTTTGGCTTAAGATGAGTCCTAGTCATGTCACTAAGTTGTAGTGTATAATAATGTAAAGTTTGATAATTCACCATTCATAATCAACAATAGTGACAGCTATTACTCACACATTTACAACTATTCTACACTAAGCATGCCAAGATCAATTTTGAAAGCATTGAATTTGGATTCATCCAGTGGCTTCGTAAAGATATCAGCTACTTGTTTGTCAGTGGGGACAAATTCAAGACAGATATCTTTACTTTCTACATGTTCTCTAATAAAATGATATCTAATCTCTATATGCTTAGTCCTGCTATGAGAGACAGGATTTTTAGCAATAGAGATTGCACTGGATGAATCACAATACAAAGGAGATTCCCTTACCTTGAGGTTGTAATCCTCCAACTGATGCTGTGTCTAAAGGAGTTGTGCACAACAGCTACATGCAGCAATGTATTCAGACTCAGCTGTGGATATTGCCACACTGGTTTGTTTCTTGCTGCTCCAAGATATCAATCTTCTCCCTAGGAACTGACAAGTACCACTTGTACTCTTCCTGTCTTCTTTGCAACCTGCAAAATCTGCATCTGAAAAGCCTGTTAGTTCAAAATCCTTGTTCTTAGGGTACCACAAGCCAAGATGCAAGCTGCCCTTAAGGTATCTCAATATCCTCTTCACAGAGGTGTAGTGAGATTCCTTGGGACAGGCTTGATACCTAGCACAAACACATGTAGCATACATAATGTCTGGCCTACTAGCAATCAAGTACAACAGGGATCCAATGATATATCTGTACATGGACTCATCAAAGGCCTTTCCCTTTTCATCCTTGTCTAATGATACATTTGACCTCATGGGTGTTCTCATGGTGGAGGCTGATTCCATCCCAAATTTCTTGATGAGCTCCTTAGTGTACTTGGTCTGAGAGATGAAAATTCCATAATCGGACTGTTTCACTTGGAGACCAAGGAAATATTTGAGCTCACCCATACTGCTCATTTCAAACTCCCCCTGCATTAGATTGGCAAATCTCTTGCAGAGGTTGTCATCAGTAGACCCAAAGATTATGTCATCAACATAGATTTGGACTAAGAGACACTTGCCCCTTATTTCCCTAAGAAACAATGTGTTATCAATCTTTCCCCTCATGAACTTGTTCTTGAGGAGAAAGTTGGACAAAGTCTCATACCAAGCTCTTGGAGCTTGCTTGAGACCATATAGTGCTTTCCTAAGAAGATAAACATGAGGAGTTAGGGTTGAATGCACAAAACCTGAGGGTTGTTCAACATATATCTCTTCCTTCAGGTCTCCATTTAGAAATGCTGATTTGACATCCATCTGGTAGACTTTGAACCCCTTGTGGGCAGCATAGGCCAGGAATAGCCTAATTGCTTCCAACCTTACAACTGGTGCAAAGGTTTGATCAAAGTCTATACCTTCCTCTTGCCTGTATCCTTTGGCTACTAATCTGGCCTTGTTCTTGATGATTGTACCATTCTCATCAAGCTTGTTCCTGTATGCCCATTTAGTGCCAATCACATTGTGTCCCTGAGGTCTTGGCACCAACTTCCATACTTTGCATCTCTTGAATTGTAGGAGCTCTTCTTGCATTGCTTCAATCCAGAATGTGTCTTGATTGGCCTCTTCAAACTTCTTGGGCTCCATTTGAGAGAGGAAGCTCAAGAATAGTGCATCATTATGAGCTCTGCTTCTTGTCAATATGCCTTGGGTATGATCCCCAATTATTAGCTCTCTTGGATGATCTCTCAGGTGCCTTGCAGCAGCAGGAAGAGGGTCCTTTGGTGGCTGAGTTTGTTCCATTGGTTCAGCTATGACTTCATCTTGTACCTCTTCTTCTTCAAGAATTGCAGCAGCTGTCTGTGTGTTGCTGCTGCTGGGCTTGTTTTGGACAGTCAGCTCATGCATTCCTTCTTCATTTCCTATCACAATAGAAGAACTAGACCATTCTTTGTAGAGAAGGCTGGTCTCATCAAATACAACATGCATAGATTCTTCTACAACATGGGTTTTCTTATTATAAACTCTATAAGCTCTACTATGTGAGCTATACCCAACAAGAACTCTCACATTGCATTTTTCTGCAAACTTTGTTAGCTGAGATTTTCCATTATTTAAAATATAGCATTTGCAACCAAAGATCCTAAAGTAGGAAATTGTAGGTTGTTTGCCTTTCAGAATCTCATAAGGGGTTTTCCCAAGGACCTTATTAATGGAGGCTCTATTGAGAACATAACAGGCTGTATTGACTGCCTCAGCCCAGAAGTATTCTGGGAGTGAGGAGTCACTAAGCAATGTTCTACCAGCTTCTATCAAGGTCCTATTCCTCCTCTCAGCCACACCATTTTGCTGTGGAGTCCTTGGGGAGGAGAACTCTTGGGTGATACCAAATTCTTGACAAAATTTTGTCATGGCTTCAGATTGAAATTCTGTACCATGGTCAGTTCTAGTCCTGACCACATTACATAGTAGATCATTCTGAATGGCCTTGACATAATTTATAAAGACATGTAAGGTATCTGACTTCTTCTTAAGGAAGAATACCCATGTATACTTTTAATGATCATCTACAATTACCAAAGTATACAACTTCCCACCTAAGCTCTGAATTGGCAAAGGACCAAACAAGTCCATGTGCAATAGGTATAAACACCTTTCAGTATCCTTGGAGCCAATACTTTTAAAGGTGGCCATAGTTTGCTTACCCATTTGGCAAGCATGACAGGGACCACTTTTAACACATTTTAGTTTAGGACTATTTCTAACAACGTCTTTAGAAAAATAATCTATACATTGTCTTATAGTTAATGTGGGCAAGTCTCTTGTGCCATTGGACACAAAGTGACTCACTTTCATTAGCTACAAGAGACACAGAGGAGATAGAATAATTGCAAATGAAGTCTAAGCAATAAACATTTCCACTCGTAGTGCCTGAGAGAAGGTCTCCAAGTCATTAGACTTCTTGATCAAGCACTTGTCATTGTGGAATTCAATGACATTGCCTAAGTCACATAGTTGGCTTATGCTTACAAGGTTGTGTTGCAACCCTTCAACATAAGCTACCCTTGTGATTGAGACTATGCCATTGGAAATCATACCATATCCTTTGGTGACTCCCTTTTCACATCAACCAAAGATAACTTTGGGTCCATTCTTCACTGGATGGTAATCCTTTAGAAGATCCTTAGTTCCTGTCATGTGCCTTGAGCACCCACTGTCCAAGTACCATATTTGGTTGAGACTGGTACTTGAACTAACCTGCAACACAAAATTTAGTGTACCTTAGGGCCCCAACTGACTTTGGGTCCTAGGTTCATGTTAACACCATAGGGAATATTCCTAGAGAGGGTTAGTTTGGCTTGAGGTTCAGTCCTTGCCTTTGGCACATTGGGGTTGTGCCAACAATCAATTGCAAAGTGTCCCACCTTGCCACAACACCAACAATCATGAATATTGTATCTCCTTTTCTGAACAGTTTTTTGAATTGGTACATCACTTTGTACATGTTCAGCAGAAGGGATATCAGCATTCTTCCTATTTCTTTCAGCAATAATCTGACTGAAGGATAATCTATGGACAGTCTTGCTGCTCTTTGTTCTGATGGCCTCAGTTTGCATTGACTTAGCTGTCATACAAGATCTGATGGAATCATACACTGGGCAGCAGGTCTTGTCAACAGATTTGACAGTAGTCTTGCTTTTTGCTGAAGCAGATTTGGAAGAGCTTGCTTCCATGTTCTTGACTGAATGTGCTGAGACACCAAACACAAATGGTCCAGGTTGGACCATTTGTATTTCCTCATGTGGAGCTTTCATTGCACTCAATCCCATGGCTTTCTATTTCCATAACTGTGAGCATTCTTGCTCATGTTATAGGAACTTCCATTTAGTAAGTGACCATGAATACTTTCTTGGTCATACTTGTTTGAGGGCATCAAGACCTTCACAAAGGAGGTCTTAGATTCTTTTGAGCCCTTGACCTTTCCCTTAGTGTTTCTAGTAGCTGCCTCTTTGTTGAAACCAACACCTCTCATGTCATGGGAGTTGAGGGTGTCAATAATAGGCAGCACTGTCTTGGGCTTGGAGAACTTAGCCACCAGCATCCTCTCCTTGAGAAGCTTTTCTTCAAGATCCTTAATGATCTTGTTCTTGTGGCTTATGGTTCCCACATGGATGATTGACATTCCCCTTAGCTTGCCAATCTCCTTACTCATTAGAGCTAGCTGGGTAGCATGCTCAATGCACTCAGATTTTGATTGCTTTAGGGAAGCAATTTCTTGGGCTTGCCTCTTGGCTAGCTTTTTGCTCTTTTTCAGAGCTTCCAGGAGTGCACCATATTCATCAATCAATTGATTGACATCCTCCTCAGAATATGATTCACCTCCAACTTTAGATGGAGGAGATTCAGATTCTGGACCTTTTTCATAATCAGAAGAAGAAATGCAGTGTATCAATACCTGCTCATGTTCTGAATTGCTGTGGCTGTCCTCATCTTCAGTTATAGCCATCAGCCCATGGTCATCAATAGTGACCTCATCCTCCTCTTTATCACTATCTGAATGTGATAGAGGGGCCCTTATCCCTATCCTAGAAGCAGGATAGTTTTCTTCTTCCTGATCAGCAAACAGCCCCAAGTAGGCTTCCTCCTCACCATCTGAATCTGAAGATGAAGATTCAGATTCACTCCAACTCTTGTCTTTCTTAGCTAGGAAGGATTTTTCTCCCTTCCTTTCCTTCTGGTGATGAGGCTTCTTGTTACCTCTCT
The DNA here is from genome assembly GCA_033032865.1 of Dactylorhiza incarnata. NCBI lineage: Eukaryota > Viridiplantae > Streptophyta > Magnoliopsida > Asparagales > Orchidaceae > Dactylorhiza > Dactylorhiza incarnata. The sequence continues at coordinate 29,979,212 of JAWHQI010000001.1, forward strand.
CCTTTCTCTTGACTGGGCAGTCATCAATGAAATGTCCAGGCTTACTACAACAATAGCAAATTATGTTAGTTGAAACATGTTTACTAGTTTTAGAGTCATACCTGTCCCCTTTGGGATGTTGCCTCTCAGATCTGTAATGATCCTTCTTGGGATGAGAAGAGGAGGAAGGTTTGTTCTTCCATTGTTTCCTCTTGATCATCTTCTTGAACTGCCTTGTGAAGGAAGCAAACTCCTCATCAGAAGAGGAGCTGTCTGATTTGCTGCTCTCAGATTCCTCAGATTCAGCAGCCTTCCTTGGAGGTGACTGCAATCTAGCCTTGTTCTTCTTAGAGCTTTCAGCTTTGTGAGCAACAGATCTCTCCCTTGTGTGAGCCCTGGAGGAAGAGTCCTCCTCCTTTCTTGCAGAAAGCTGCATCTCATATGAGAGCAGTTTCCCAAACAATGTATGGGTGGGGGTTTCTCCAAGTCTTGCCCCTTCTCTGATTGCACATATTTTAGTGTCCCATTCTCTAGTTAGAGATCTAAGGAACTTATCATTGAGTTCATAATCTATGAACACCCTTCCATAGGTTCTTAGTTCATTTACAATCCTAAAGAACCTTTCATAGCACATGGAGATATTCTCCCGGCCCAGCTATCTGAAGGCTTCATACTCCTGATTGAGGAGTGACTTTCTATCATCCCTTACTTCAGCTGTTCCCTCCATATAGACAACCAATGTGTCCCACATTTCCTTGGCAGTTTGGCAGTGTACCAAGTTCTGAAATGTAGTGTCATCAAAGGCATTTACTATTATGTTTTGGGCTCTCTTGTCCATAGTGTACAGTGCTATCTCATCATTGGTCAGTTCAGAAAATACCTTAAGTACTTTTCTAGTAAGGTCAATAGTGGAGACTTTCTCAAAGATATAAGGACCATTTTTGACAGTCAAGAAAATCCTTGGGTCTGATGCTTCCATAAATATCCTTACCCTTTGCTTCCATATCCCAAAGTTTTCTTTGGAGCATATGGGCAACTTCATTGACCCCAAGTCCTTCTTCATTTCACTGTTGGCCATTAGATTTCAGATTTGACTACTCCTGTATAGGATCTGATCAGACTGTTAAGTCTTTTTTATCAACCTCCCTCTGATACCACTTGATAGTTTATATAGGTGTAGTCAATAATACCTAGAGGGGGGGGGGGGGGTGAATAGGTTCTACTTATTTTCTTTGTTTGAACCTAATGTTTCTAGCAGCAGAAAACACAAGCACAGAAAACACACAAGGATGTATAGAGGTTCCTCAAGACATGGTGTCTTGAGTAGTCCTCTTTCCCCCTTCACCTTTCTAACAATGAGTTAGACAAGGCCACAAACTCCAATCTCGGCTCCTTGAGCTTACACCACAAGTTCCTCAGAACTTCTCAGATCAAGAATGATCCTACCTCAGGCACAGCAGCCCTACACTCAGGCTCAGCAGCCCTACACCTCAGGCTCAACAGCCCTACACCTCAGGCTCAACAGCCCTACACCTCAGGCTCAACAGCCCTATACCTCAGGCTCAACAGCCCTACACCTCAGAGTTATGAACTCCTACCACTCAGAAATCCCACAGATTTCCTACCTCAGACCTATCAAGAAGTCCTACTACTCAAGCTGTCAACACAGCATTACACACAGGCTCAACAGCCTTTTACTCTTAGGTCTTCTGGATTCTTTCTTCAGATCTGAAAACAATAGCTTCAGATTTGTATCCCCTTGATCTTCTCCTTCAGCAAAGCAGAATATCAACTTGCCCTTCTTGAGTTTGTACATGAAGAGCTAACTAATATTCCTTAGAAGATTAACTTCAGATGCAGAGAATGACTTTAACTGGCTGAATCGCGAATGCTCGATTGCGGCGTGTAGCAAAAGCTTCTCAATAGAACAGTACCTCTTGATGTGCCCTAACATCTTCTTTTATACTCCCAGAAGGCTTCAACAGCTATATCGATCCTCCTGACACAGTATGGGGCTGATTGGACTTGCTTTTCCCTCTCAAATGCCATTTGCGCCAAAAGCAGATCCCGTCAAAACATTTGGATCTGTCTCAGCGGTTGGGCTGAGACAGCATCCAGTCTCAGCGGTTGGGCTGAGATAGCTTCCAGTCTCAGCGGCAGCTCCAGTCCCCTTCTTAGCGGTTGCTCCAGTCTCCTTCTCAGTGGATCCGCTGAGACGGCTCCTCGTCTCAGCGGTTCTGCCCCTGTTGGAGTTACCATTGTGATCCAGAAGTGGTCAAACATGTAATGTCACTGCCAACGCGATATGAGCCTGTAGGGTCGCACATAAGAGCATGTGGAGAAAATGGAAGATTGACTGTGTTGGTAAAGGTTACCAATCACCATATAGAATGGGGGAGGTCCAGCAAATGTTGCTGTCTGAATTCATCGGGTTTACACGGATAGAATTCGTCGGAATTCGTCGGAATTCGTCGGATTCGTCGGATTGTTCCGTGGAATCCCGACGAATTGTTACAGAGATCCTTAACTTGGCAAATGTTGTCGTCTGATATGATTCGTCGGAATTCGTCAAATTGTCCCGTGAAAACTCGATGAATGCTGTTCCGTGGAATCCCGACGAATTGTAACAGAAACCCCAATTCTGCTGTGTGTTCTGCGGATAGCGATTCTTCTAGAAGCCTGTTTATACTTTGGGTATAAATAGACCTTCTTTTATGGTTCTAAAAACTTACGAAGGAATCCAATCGACGGAAGAGTTCCGCCCTAGCCGACGAAAGGTGTTCCGCCCGAACCCTAGACGGAAGGAGTTCCGCCGCCCCGTTCGCCTCCGCCGACCTCCTCTCCGACGATTGTCGCCGGTGCTGTTCTTCCTGAAGCGGATCTAGCAATCCGTGGAAGTGCAAGGTACAGTTGTTCTCCCTTCCGAGTTGCGTGCGACGTGACTTGGCGTTCTCCCGGCTCGTGTGGACTGCTGTAGAGACGTAGACATTATTCTACGTGAGGACTCGCACAGCCGACGACAGGACTCAACTCGTGGAGCATCTAGGTTGGATTTGATCCAATCCCGCAAAGGTAATTTCACACCTAGCAATTTTATTAACTTCTTGATTCAATATTCATGGCCGATCCAAATCTTTTTGGGTTGTTTCTGTTTATTTCCGCTGCGCCTACATACGATGTATGGTTCTAGAAAAACCCAACAGTGGTATCAGAGGGAGGTTCCGGTCATGAATGTTGTTTCAGAAGTTAGGCTATTCTAGTACGTGCAAATCTAGGTATTTGGAAGCGTTCTAAATGTCAAGATTTCTTCTTGGAATATCACATTTGATGTGATTTCGTGAGACCACCGCCAGGGGCGCTGCCCCTTGGACCCCGTTAGGGGCTCTATTCCTAAGACCCCGCCAGGGGAGCGGCCCCTTGGAACCCCGCCAGGAACGTCTGGGATTTCGTGGTAATTTCTAATTGTTAGAAATTATTGTCTCCTTAGCAGTAACCGTCCCTCTAGTGGTTAATGAACCCTTGTATTGTTTTGGATTTTGAATCCAACAATGAGAGACGAGCTTGTCTACTGCTTTAAGTCGAGTTGTCTTTGCCTTTGTCCAATGCATGTAAATCTGAAGATTTGGAAGAGTTCTAAATGTCCAGATTTAGCCCTTTCGTCTATCAAAGGTTGATAGTCTTATGTTGTGCACATAAGGGATGCATGTGGATTTTAGAAAGCTTGTTTTTCTGTGGATGTGCACTTGGATCAAATGTTGATCATGGTTAAGTGTTAACCTATTATTAAAAATTAAAATCCCTTCATCAAATATTAAGTGTTCGGATGCCTTCCGATGGATGACACTCTTCCTGCCTCGGTCGATGAAGTGTGGGCTTGCCAAAGCAAGGTGCATTAATCTATCTTGGTAAGGGTGCGAGCGGATAATTGTGATATCCCATTGTCGACATCGGGCCTAACTTAACTAGGTGACCTCAAAGGTTGAGTGCCTAGAGGCATAGGGTTGACATGCACCATATGTTGGATGCGAATAAGGAGTTATTCACCAGCCATACAAGAGTTGCATGAGGATGCAATTGACAAGCGTTGCCTACCTAAATAACCGCATTATGAGAGGAACGCCAAAGCGGACTCGTGGTGTTGGTGAAATACGGATCTTGTCCACTAAGAGACTAGCTCGCATGGACTCTCCGAATTGATAGTGAGGGCTATCAATTTGAATAAAATAGTGGGAGTATTTAATTGAAGTCCAAATTAAAATAAATTGTATTTTGAAATTTTGGTACTGATTAAATTCTGCATGAATTCTTGTAGAATTCCATGGCAAGTGGTTCACATTCCACCTTGTCCCTAAGAGCTATCCTTGAGAAGGACAAGCTTAGTGGGATGAATTACATGGACTGGTATAGGAACCTGAGAATTGTTCTCAGGCAAGAGCGAAAGCTCTACGTCTTGGAAGAAGAAGCCCCCGAGGTGCCGACCGGGAACTCGTCCCGTGTTGATAAGGATGCTTATAAGAAGTATACCGATGACGCCTTAGACGTCGAGTGCCTTATGCTTGGCACCATGAACTCTGAGCTTCAGAAGCAACACGAGAACATGGGGTGCAAGGAGATTGACGAGCACCTAAAGAAAATGTTTCAAGGGCAAGCTCGTCAAGAGAGGTTCGATGTCACGAAAGCCTTATTTCAGTGCAAAATGGGAGCTCGAGACTCAGTTGGTACTCACGTACTCAAGATGATTAGGTATATTGAGAACCTGGAGAGACTGGGTTTTCCTCTGGGTCAAGAGTTGGCCACAGATCTTATCCTGCAATCATTGCCGGATAGTTATGAGCAGTTCGTCTTGAACTACAACATGAATGAAGTAGACAAGACACTGCCCGAGCTCCTAGGCATGTTGCGAACTGCCGAGATAAACATAAAGAAGGCCAAGCCTGCTAGTCCCATATTGATGGTACATAAAGGCAAGGGTAAGGCCAAGGGCTTCAAGAAGACGAAGGTGGGACCTAAGTCACATCTTGAGCCCAAATCTTCTGCGCTGAAAAAGAAGAGCACCGTGAAGGAAGGGAAATGCCACCACTGTGGCAAGGCTGGTCATTGGAGGAGGAATTGTCCTTCGTACATTGAGGGTCTGCAGAAAATGAAGGGAGGTATGACTTTCGCTTCGAATATTTACGTTATAGAGATAAACCTTTCTGCTCCTTCATCTTGGGTATTGGATACCGGATGTGGTTCTCACATTTGTACAAATGTGCAGGAACTAGGAAGGAGGAGATTGCTGAGTAAAGGAGAGGTGGACCTGCGCGTCAGCAATGGAGCAAGAGTTGCTGCTGTAGCCATAGTGGTTTACCGTCTCTCTTTACCCAGTGGACTTGTAATAGAACTTAATAATTGTTATTTTGTTCCGGCCATAACTAGAAACATTATATCCATTTCATGCTTAGACATGATTAGACTTTCTTTTATAATTAAGAACAATTGTTGTTCTATATTTAAAAATGATGTTTGTTATGCTGTAGCTCAATTGTTTAATGGTCTTTATGTTTTGAACCAGGACCATCCGATCTATAATGTAGATAATAATAAAAGACTAAGAACAAATGACTCAAATCCTACATATCTCTGGCATTGTCGTTTGGGCCATATAAATGAGAAGCGCATATCCAAGCTCCATAAAGATGGACTATTGGACTCATTTGATTATGAATCATTTGAGCGATGCGAGTCTTGTTTATTAGGCAAGATGACTAAAGCCCCTTTCACTGGTTATACTGAGAGGGCTGAGGATCTTTTGGGTATAGTACATAGTGATGTATGCGGACCCATGAGTTCTATGGCTAGAGGTGGGTATTTCTACTTCGTTACATTTACTGATGATTTCAGTAGATACGGATATGTGTATCTTATGAAGTGCAAATCCGAAACTTTTGAAAAGTTCAAAGAGTTTAAGAATGAAGTGGAGATCCAATTGGGTAAAAAGGTTAAAGCACTCCGATCTGATCGAGGTGGCGAATACCTGAGTCATGAGTTCTGTGATCATCTGAAAGAGTGTGGTATAGTATCACAGCTCACTCCACCTAGGACACCGCAGCATAATGGTGTGTCTGAGAGGAGAAATCGTACTCTGTTAGACATGGTACGATCGATGATGAGTCATGCAGACTTGCCTGTTTCCTTTTGGGGTTTTGCTTTAGAGACTGCAGCAATGACACTGAATCGCGCTCCAACGAAAACGGTTCTAAAGACACCATATGAGATATGGACTGGGAAGCATCCTAGTATGTCATTCATTAAAATTTGGGGCTGTGAGACATACGTACGACGTCAAATGCCTGACAAGCTGGAACCCAAATCAGATAAGTGTTATCTGGTGGGATATCCTAAGGAAACGAAAGGTTATTACTTTTACCTACCGTTTGAGGGCAAAGTGTTTGTCGCAAGGACGGGTGTCTTCTTGGAGAAAGAGTTCTTGTCAAGAAAGATGCAAAAGGTAGAACTTGAAGAAGTTCAAGAACCATAAGTAGTGAATGAACCAGAATTGGATTCTGAGCCAGGACTACAAGATGTTGTAGCTAGAGAACCTGCTCAAGAGACACAAGTCCTACGTAGATCTGGTAGACCAAGATTTGAGCCTGAGAGATATGGATTTATCGTGTCTCAAATAGGTAATGTGTTGCTTATGGATCATGATGATGAACCAGCGACCTACCAAGAGGCTATGAATGGACCGGACTCCGACAAATGGCTTGAGGCTATGAAATCCGAAATGGACTCCATTTATACAAACCAAGTTTGGAACTTGGTGGAACCACCTGAAGGGGTACGACCCATAGGGTGCAAGTGGGTCTTCAAGAAGAAGACCGACATGGATGGGAATGTACATACATTCAAAGGGCGACTGGTGGCTAAGGGTTTCAAGCAAATTCATGGTGTTGACTATGATGAGACCTTTTCCCCTGTTGCCATGGTAAAGTCCATTAGTATATTGCTTGCTATTGCTGCGTATTATGACTATGAGATCTGGCAGATGGATGTCAAAACGGCTTTCCTAAATGGAAACCTCCTTGAGGAAGTGTACATGACACAACCCGATGGTTTTGTATCCCCAAATGAAGCCACTAAAATATGCAAGCTGAATAGGTCCATCTATGGATTGAAACAGGCCTCTAGAAGTTGGAATCTTCGTTTTGTCAAGAATGAAGATGAACCGTGTGTTTACAAGCGAATCAGTGGGAGCATTGTTGTCTTCCTGATATTGTATGTAGATGACATACTGCTGATCAGGAATGACATACCTACCCTGAAAGTTGTTAAGAACAACCTAGGGAACTGCTTTTCTATGAAGGACTTGGATGAAGCGACTTACATACTGGGTATTAAGATCTATAGAGATAGATCGAAGAAGTTGCTGGGTTTGACCCAGAGTACGTACATTGAGAAGGTGTTGAAGCGGTTCAACATGCTTGAGTCCAAGAAAGGATTTTTGCCCATGTCTCATGGTGTAAATCTCTCTAAGGACCAGTGTCCAAAATCTTGTGAAGATAAGGACCGCATGAAGTTGATTCCATATGCTTCGGCAATTGGGTCAATCATGTATGCAATGTTATGTACTCGACCCGATGTCTCTTTTGCTTTGAGCATGACTAGCAGGTATCAGTCTGATCCCGGTGAATGTCACTGGATAGCCATGAAGAATATCCTGAAGTACTTGAGAAGGACTAAGGATATATTCTTGGTGTATGGTGGAGAGGAAGAGCTCGTTGTAAGTGGTTACACGGATGCCAGCTTCCAAACTGATAGGGATGATTCAAAGTCTCAGTCAGGGTTTGTGTTTTGCCTGAATGGAGGAGCTGTGAGCTGGAAGAGTTCCAAGCAAGAGACAGTTGCTGATTCTACAACTGAGGCCGAGTATATCGCTGCGGAAAATGCAACGAAGGAGGCTGTATGGATTAGGAAATTCATCGGCGAGCTAGATGTAGTTCCTAGCATTGTTGGTCCCGTAGTTCTCTACTGTGATAACAATGGTGCAATTGCACAATCTAAGGAACCTAGATCCCATCAGCGCTCCAAGCACATACTTCGGCGGTTCCATCTTATTCGTGAGATTGTCGAACGAGGAGATGTGAACATTTGCAGAGTGCCGACTAAGGAGAATATTGCAGATCCACTGACAAAGCCTCTCGCGCAGAGAAAGCATGATGGTCATACTAGATCAATGGGTATACGATACCTGAGTGATCAACTCTAGTGGGAGTCTTGTGGGTTGCATGTAAAATATATATTCTGTTGGCTGTTTAATATTTATTCATATGATGAATTGTGTACCAATTATTTCCTTTTATAATTAATGACAAGTTCTTTTATTACGATATACTGTTTCTATATGATAGAATAAAATTCGTGATAAATACCCTTAGAATGTTCGCTTCCATAGGACATCAAGTACGTGACTTGAATGTGGGAGCCTATGATTTCGAAGCTTCATTCTTAAAAGGTCCGTGGTCGAGGTATCATCGTAGAAGCTAAGGGTGATGATGATGCATTAAGACTAGCATGTGTGTTGGCTGATGGCCGGTTCTCACAGGTCATGATATTGTGATATCAAGTCATCACGTGAGTACTTGTTAGTGAACAAGTTGTACTGGACAGACCCAACCTGAGACTACTTTGTGGATTGTTACTTAAAAGTGTCACAAGTAGGTCTCATTTGACAATGGTGTTGTGGTCCTTTGACCTGAAGTCACAGCATTCATCGAGTAAGGAAGAGCGTGCTTTGATGTCATCTAAAGTCTTCCTTGAAGAAGGTTGATGATAAGGGTGGTCGTTGGGTACGTTACGAATCATTTGGGTGTTTGGGTGTGAGCAGATATGGGATTTGTCCTCCTATATAATAGGAGTTGCATCCATGGGCCCCTTGATGGAATTGGACTGAGAAATGCATGGCCATGCTTGGTTGAGTCAATATGTGATATTGAGCTTACCATTCTCTGGAAGTCCGTTCTAAATCAAGAAATTTGGATTGAGCTATTAAGAGGGTGACACGGTCCATGCCTCTAGTTCTTTCCGGATGTAAGGGACAAAGGGACAAAGACAATGCTGGAACATTGGTCATAAAGGCTTATGAGTTATGAACTCTTATTGCTTGGGGAGCAATGATGCATTGCTAGATGCCGCTCATTGTTTGTGAGGTTTTTTGTTTGATACTTTCAAGATCAAGTGGGAGACTGTTGGAGTTACCATTGTGATCTAGAAGTGGTCAAACATGTAATGTCACTGCCAACGCGATATGAGCCTGCAGGGTCGCACATAAGAGCATGTGGAGAAAATGGAAGATTGACTGTGTTGGTAAAGGTTACCAATCACCATACATAATGGGGGAGGTCCAGCAAATGTTGCTGTCTGAATTCATCGGGTTTACACGGATAGAATTCGTCGGAATTCGTCGGATATGATTCGTCGGAATTCGTCGGATTGTTCCGTGGAATCCCGACGAATTGTTACAGAGATCCTTAACTCGACAAATGTTGCCGTCTGATATGATTCGTCGGAATTCGTCGAATTGTCCCGTGAAAACTCGACAAATGCTGTTCCGTGGAATCCCGACGAATTGTAACAGAAACCCCAATTCTGTTGTGTGGTCTGCGGATAGCGATTCTTCTAGAAGCCTGTTTATACTTTGGGTATAAATAGACCTTCTTTTAGGGTTCTAAAAACTTATGAAGGAATCCAATCGACGGAAGAGTTCCGCCCTAGCCGACGGAAGGTGTTCCGCCCGAACCCTAGACGGAAGGAGTTCCGCCGCCCCGTTCGCCTCCGCCGACCTCCTCTCCGACGATTGTCGCTGGTGCTGTTCTTCCTAAAGCGGATCTAGCAATCCATGGAAGTGCAAGGTGCAGTTGTTCTCCCTTCCGAGTTGCGTGCGACGTGACTTGGCGTTCTCCCGGCTCGTGTGGACTGTTGTAGAGACGCAGACATTATTCTACATGAGGACTCGCACAGTCGACGACAGGACTCAACTCGTGGAGCATCTAGGTTGGATTTGATCCAATCCCGCAAAGGTAATTTCATACCTAGCAATTTTATTAACTTCTTGATTCAATATTCATGGCCGATCCAAATCTTTTTGGGTTGTTTCTGTTTATTTCCGCTGCGCCTACATACGATGTATGGTTCTAGAAAAACCCAACAGCCCCATTGTCTCAGCGGTTATGCTGAGACAGATCTTCATCTCCTTGTAGATGATGTCTTCTTATCTAAGGCCATGTTTGGCCCTTCCTTTTGAGTCACCTGTGCTTGTATATCTTACACAAGTATAGTTTTGTTAAATACAATATGTCCTTAACATTGAGAGCGATGCCTCTTCAAATCAAGGTAATATTGAGGGCAATATTCCCAACAGCAGTAAACCACTGAACTTACTCCACACCTTGGAATAACCTAACCCTGCATGGTCATGAGATGAAATAGGGTTTATCAAATACAACTTGTACTTAGCATTGAGTGTGAAGCTTCTTCAAATCAAGGGAACATTGAGGGTAATATTCCCAACAATCTCCCCCAATTTGAAGAAGGTAGAACACCCTCAATGCTAAGGTACATAACACATAAATATTTATCATGTGACTTCACTACATGGTATTCATCATATCATACTCATGTAAACAATATTATGGCATCAAAGATAATATTATAACAAATAATATTTATGACAGCCATATTACCACAGAGTTTATCAACCCATTAATATGATTAGATAATCATGTCAATGCATCACAGATTAATTTAAACAGTGACACAAAGTAAGATTAAGCTATGGCTCAGATTAGCTTACAACATAAAGTAATCAATTCAACAGATCATTCTACATTTCATATTACGTAATGAGACATTGTTCAATATACATTTAGAAATCCATAACACTTAAATACATTCATTAAAATTTTTCTCTTCTTAGAAGAAGTTGAGCATTCAGCAATGTCAGCAGCAACTTATTTTCCTTTAGTTGAGGCCTCTTGGTCTACTGCAATAACCACATTTTCAGCAACCACTTCACCTTCCAGTGCTAGAATCTCCTTATCTTCAGCAGCCACACATCCATGTTTTCAGGAAGATTGGTGGCAGTGTCTTGTTCAGCATTAGCTGCCTCTATTTCTGCTATCTTCCTCCTATTTTCTTGTCTCCTGAAATATAGGAATGGCTTAGGAATGTACTTTGAAGGCATCCTCCTTGGGTTGTCCTTCCTTACCGGATTGGCTTTGAATATCATATCTCTTTTAGTGTTTCTTTCTAAGTGCTTTATCCACTCTTCAGATGGATAGACCTTATCAATGTCTTTGCAAATTTGACCATAGCTTAGCCAGGCATTTAATATTATACTTTTGGAGTCTTTAGTCAAATACTCAAAATCTGGATCCTTAGACTGCTCATCCCTTTATTTTGCCATAAATTCTTCCACTAGCATTATGTGCTCTCTTTCTCTTCTTTTTGCCAGTCTAACATTTTGAGCAATCTTCTCCTGTCTTGGGAAGTTCCAATCTTCTTCCCTATTTCTGTCCAGGAGAGGAAGGTTTAAAGCTAACCTAATTCCTTGCAGAACCTTGAGGGCTAGCTCAGAATTTGTTACAACATTGTTATCCTCCTCTTTTCTGGTTTCTTCAAATATTCTTTGACTTATAGCCTGCTGAGTAGCAGTTATTGTGCCAGAAATTGTTTGGAAAATATTTTCCATATCAGCTTTTAGCTCATCCTTGATCCTCTCAATATCAGCCTTGAGCTCATCCTTGTTTCTGTCAGCCTCACCATGTTAAAAAAATTTGAGGTCCGGAGATGAAGTAAAATGCGGAACACTTCCCAAAATTTTCACAAGTGTAGCAAAACAATGACAATGGGAAGACCGAATAGTGCTATGGTATTAACTATCTCTTTACAATTTGAGGTATAGATGGCAAGAGATGATTCATAAGAATCACGGAGGAGAGAAGCACAAACACAAAAAACAAGCTACTGGCGACTTGACAACTTTAGACCGCCAGACCGTGTGAACAGACAAGCCAGACGGGTAGGCCCTGAGACCGCGCGAATAGAGCACAAGCCGCACCTATCAGACTGCAACCACAGACCTCCCGACCTGCTGCTTTATTCCTCTGCTGAAAAACAACCAATTCGCACTCCTTGATCACCCAGACCACACGGTCTTAAGATTACAGAAGAACCCGCGAACACTGAACAAAGAAACTGCTTCCTGCTACAGACCGCAACTCAAGATCGCCTGGCCACTTAAGACCGCCTGATCAACTGAGTTCGCGGCATAGTTCAAGAACACCTAAAAACAGTCTGCCCGGACTGGTTTATTCAAAGCTGGAAGAAGGGAGACAAGCTGACTGCGAGCTACTAGCCGCTAACCTGCGAACACACAAACCGGTCAGACAAAATCTCAGACCATGCGACCTCAATGTGAGACCGACACAATCAAGCCAACTTTGGTTCGTACAGTTCTCGTTATGAATGATAGGCCATGCACCCCTATTTATAGGCGAGCAGATGGATGTCGTCACCACACAAACCGGGATATAATAACCGCCCATCAGATCACGAGCGGTCTCACAAAACAGACTGCCCGAGCTCAGCACAGCTAACAGCTCCCTTATTTAAACCATACGGTTATGTACAAACTACCCGGTTACCATGGTCACCGAAAGCAGACCACCCGGTCTTATTGCAAAAGCAAAGAACTTCTTCAGTAACCCAGACCGAGTAGAACAAAACATCAGACCGCCCGGTCACTGAAAGAAGGCAGACCTACTTGAACATCTGGCCGACTTGAACAAGTCGCCAGAACAACCCGTGCAAGCTGCTTGGATAAACTTGCAGTCTCCCAGATCAGACTGCTCAGATCAGATTGACTGAGATAGAACCGGCCAGAGCACCGGCGCAGACAGCGTGGTCTCTGCGGTCTCCCACCTGCAGACCACCTAGCACCATTCCACTTCAAAAATTTTACACTCCCCCTTATGTGGGAAGTGGAAGTCAGCCCAAGCAAACTCCGCAACCGACCAAAAGGTCCCTTCGACCACAGCTTAATGAATATGTCAGCAACATTCTCCTTTCTCTGCACATGCTCCACAGTCAGAGACCCCTCCAACACCTTCTCATGAATGAAATCGTGATGAATCTCTATGTGCTTCGTATGCGAGTGACAAACTGGATTGTTCACTAGTTTGAGAGCACTCTCATTGTCACCACGTAACAGAGTAGGACCTCGCACCTCCCTATGAATGTCTTCCACAAGCCTCTGAGGTGGATTTGACATACTTCAAGATACTCATAGTCGCCACAAGATGAGGCTTCCAAGGCTCTGCCATAAACCAACTCACCCTGCCAACTGCATAAGAAATATCTGGCCTCGTGACCGTCAAGTATATCAGACTTCCAACCAAAGCCCGGAACACCAAAAGATCGATAAGAACCTTCCTTTCATCTCGTCGAAGATGAACTCCAACCTCTAGTGGAGTAGAGCTGCTCTTCCCCCCTTCCATGCCGAACCTCTTCACGATTCGATCTGCATAGCCTTTTTGGGAAACAAGCATACCGCTCTCTTTCCTCTCCACTTTGAGCCCAAGGAAATGGTGGAGCTCACCCAAATCCTTCATCTCGAATCTGATAGCTAGCTCAACACGAAGACTAGCTACCTCCACTTCAGAATCCCCCGTGATGATCATATCGTCAATGTATAACAGCACCAAGACTTGAAGCTCCCCCATCTTCCTTACAAATAAGCTTGAATCTGAGTCAGAAGCAAAGTATCCACAGAACTGGAGGTATTCTGCGATCTTCCCGTACCACGCCCGAGGCGCTTGCTTCAAGCCGTAAAGAGCCTTCTTGAGCTTGCAAACATATCTTGGGTGCTCTTCGGATACATAACCAGGTGGCTGATCCATGAAGATATCCTTGTCAATCTCGCCATATAAGAAAGCATTATTCACGCCGAGTTGCCAAATCTTCCACCCTTGGCAAGCTGCCAAAGCGATCACCACCCGGACCGAAGTCATCTTGGCAACGGGGCTAAACGTCTCTTCATAATCCTCCCAATACTTCTGAGAGAAACCTCGAGCTACAAGGCGAGCCTTGTACCGCTCAATACTTCCATCAGCCTTCTTCTTCAGTTTGAAAACCCACTTGCAAGTCACCGGAGTAACACACTCAACCTTAGGCACCAAGTCCCAAGTCTCATTTTTCCTGAGGGCAGCCATCTCTTCATCAATGGCTCCTTCCCACTCCTTGACTCCAATGGCATTTTCATAACAAGATGACTCTCTCTCATCCAGGGGACCTACGAAAAAACATGAGACAAAGCTCACCAAGTTTCCGCCCGTATACCGATCAGGTGGAATAATGGTCCTCTTGGACCTCCTCAGAGCTTAACTCTGAACCACCTCTTCCACTGCAGCTTCTGGACTAGCTCTCCTTTCAGGTAGACATGGAGCATCGCTCCTCCTGCTTCCAGAACCTGAAGCACCTGACCCAGATCTAGAGATTCCTGGAGCACGTGGAGAAACATGCAACTCCACCAGAACTTCCCTTGCAGCTTCCTCTGGTCCACCATCCACCCTGCTTCCTTGTAACTCAACAGAAGAGCTACCTTGGTAAGACGTCAGCTCGTCAAATGCCACATCCCTAGAGACCACATGTCTCCGTGTCTTGGGATCCATGCATCTCCACCCTTTCTTCTGGTCATCATAATCGACAAAGACTAGTTTCCTTGCCTTTGCATCTAACTTCGTTCGAAGGGCATCCGGAACATGCACGTAGCAGGTAGAACCAAACACTCAAAAGTGTTCCACGCTTGTCTTCTCCTTGAACATCAACTCATGAGGGGTCTTCATGTTGATGGGACTGAGAGGCATCTGGTTGATAACATAGGCCGCACAAGACATTCCTTCTACCCAGAAGGACTTTGGGATACTGTTGGCATGAAGCCAATATTTGCAGGTCTCCATCAGATGATGGATCTTCCTCTCTGCAACTCCGTTCTATTGTGGAGTGTGAGCACAAGAAATCTCTCTTTGGATGCCATGCTTCCTGCAGAAGTTAAAGAACGCCTTGGAGGTGAACTCCCCTCCGTTGTCAGTTTTGAACCTCTTGACCCGCAGGTTAAGACGAGCTTCCACTAGCTCCTTGAACTCCACAAACCTCTCAAACGCCTCCGACTTCTCCTTCAGAAAATATACCCAAGTATATCTGGTGAAGTCATCAACCAAACTTAGCATATACCTGCTACCTCCAAGACTGGTAGTGTTGGTAGGTCCAAACAGATCACCATGTATACACTCCAATGGTCTTTTACATCTGCTTTGTGATTTGTCAAATGGAAGATGTTAAGCCTTACAAAACTGACAACCTACACAAACGTGACCATCCCCAAAAGATGACAAGCTAGGCAGACCTTTCACTAGGCCTCTTCTCATCATAGCTTTCAACTTATCCATCCCAACATGCCCAAGTCTTTCGTGCCAGATAGCGGCGCTGTCGTTAGCCCTCATCTTATCAACATAAGAGCTTGTTGAAATAACAAACAAGTCCTTCACCCGCCTCCCAACATGAGTGACCTCACCTTTCACAGCTGAAACATTTCGGAGAAATTTCACTTCTGTTGGACCGAACAGAACGTGATAGCCAGCGTCCACCGCATTGGTCACAGAGAAGAGGTTCTTATTCATACCCGGAACATGATTGACACTCTTCAAAGTAAGAGTACCTCTATCATCATTCAAGAAACCACAGCCTCCTTCTCTACTGCATGTATAGTATCATCAACCGTAATGATGGCATCATTACCTGTATATGCCTGCAATGAGGACTCATCCCCGGTGAGGTGATGACCAGACCCAGAGTCCACTATCCAATCATCCTGATAGTTGATGGAAGTCATAGCCCGAACATATGTGCCCGTCATGAATGCACCTCCACCACCCCAACTACCTCCAGAATTGGAACCAGCCTCCTCCTTTCCTGGAGCATGCCCTGGCTGAAGATTGACTTGGCAGTCTCTCTTGAAGTGACCAAGCTTGTTGCACCTGAAGCATCTAGGTCCTTCCTTCTTCTTCCCATCACGCTTAGGAGCATAGCTCCTCTCCTGCTGATATGAAGTAGACGGACCATCATCTCCAGATGTATTCTTTTTCTTATCCCATCTCTTCTTCTTGCCAAAAAAGAGAACCTCACCTTCTCCCTCAGAGACAGACATCCCAGCCATTTGCTTAGCCAAACTCTCTTGCAAAGCAAGTAAGTTCTCCAGCTCCAGCAACGAAGGCTGATTGGCCCAGCCTTGAACAGAAGAAATAAAGGCCACATACTCCCTCGACAAGCCGCGGATTATGTGCCTCTTCAGCTTAGCTTCTGAGATAGGCTCATCCGGGTCCAAAGCCGATATCTCTGCGCAAAGGTTCTTCATCTTCAAGAAGAACGTTGAGATAGACAAATCTCCCTGAGTTGCTTTCGCCAACTCATTCTCCAAGACCTGTAGCCTAGCTACATTCTTCTTATTGAACAAGCCATCCAAGGCTATCCAAATTCCAGAAGCTGACCTACATCCGATGATGTGATCAAATAGCTCCAGAATGATATATCTCTTGAGAGTGAACTCCGCCTTAGTATTCGTTCTCTTCCAAGCCTTCACGAGCTCAGCATTCCCTTCAGCAGGAATAACAGCTTGTCTTGCTTCTTCTCCTACAACCTCCCACAAATCCTCACCAAGAAGAGAGCTCTCCATGCAAGACTTCCACTTCTTGAAGTTAGTCTACGTAAGGAGCTCAATACCAAGTCCTCTAGCATATCCTCCTTCCATTGCTATCCCACTGATTGCTAACCAACTTGAGAAACCCAAGAGAAGTACCAGCAATTACTGCTCAGCAACCTCAGCAACCTCCCTCTGATACCATGTTAAAAAAAGTTGAGGTCCGGAGATGAAGTAAAATGCGGAACACTTCACAAAACTTTTCACAAGTGTAGCAAAATAATGATAATGGGAAGACTGAATAGTGCTATGGTATTAACTATCTCTTTACAATTCGAGGTATCATGGCGAGACATGATTCATAAGAATCACGGAGGAGAGAAGCACAAACACAAAAAACAAGCTGCTGGAAACTTGACAACTTCAGACCGCCAAACCGCGTGAACAGACAAGCCAGATGGGTAGCCCCTGAGATCGCGCGAACAGAGAACAAGCCGCACCTGTCAGACCGCAACCACAGACTGCTCGACCTACTGCTTTATTCCTCTGCTGAAAAACAACAAGTTCGCACTCCTTGATCGCCCAGACCGCACGGTCTTAAGATCACAGAAGAACCCACGAACACTGAACAAAGAAACTGCTTCCTGCTACAGACCGCAACTCAAGATCGCCTGGCCACTTAAGACCGCCTGATCAATTGAGTTCGCTGCACAGTCCAAGAACACCTAAACACAGTCTGCACAGACTGGTTTATTCAAAGCTTGAAGAAGGGAGACAAGCTGACCGCGAGCTGCTAGCCGCTAACCTGCAAACACACAAATCGGTCAGACAAAATCTCAGACCGCGTGACCTTAAAGTGAGACCGGCACAATCAAGCCAACTTTGGTTCTTACAGTTCTCCTTATGAATGATGGGCTCTGCACGCCTATTTATAGGAGAGCAGACAGATGTCGCCACCGCATAAACCAGGATACAATAACCACCCATCATATCGCGAGCCGTCTTACAAAATAGACCGCCCGAGATCAGCACAGCTAACAGCTCCCTTATTTAAACCATACTGTTATGTACAAACTGCCCGGTTATCGCGGTCACCGAAAGCAGACCGCCCGGTCTTATTGCATAAGCAAAGAACTTCTTCAGTAACCCAGACTGACTAGAACAAACATTAGACCGCCCGGTCACTGCAAGAAGGCAGACCTACTTGAACATCTGGCCGAGTTGAACAAGTCGCCAAAACAACCCGTGCGAGCTGCTTGGATAAACTTGCGGTCTCCCAGATCAGACCGCTCAGATCAGATCGACTGAGACAGAATCGGCCAGAGCACCGACGCAGACCGCGCGGTCTCTGTGGTCTCCAACCTGCAGACCGCCCTGCACCATTCCACTTCCACTTCAAAAATTTAACACACCATTCAACTGCAGAGCAGTGGAGTATACATATTCTTGGATATGATTTGAGGATTTTTCAGTCACCTCATCGGTCTTACTGACATAATTCTTGACATATGACATATCTTGTTCAGAGAGTTTGAGGTGTTTGTCCATTGATCTGAGAATAGAATTTTGAGAGACCACTGATTTCTCTGCCAGATCAAACCACTTGGTCATTTGTTTGTTCAGGATGGCAGTGTCTTCCTTGATTTCCTTAACCTCAGCCATAACTTCAGATTTTACATTGAGGATGGACTGATCAATGTATGCTTTAACTGTAGAAATTGACTAGTCTACATAGTCCTTTATAGATGTTAGATGTGTTGAAACCGATTTCTCGGTCTCTTGTGTAGCTCGGGGCCCTCAACGAATTGAGGGGTGACTATCCCTTACCGGTCCCTCGGAAGAGGTAGACAGATAATTCGGATAAAGAACAAAGACCCTGGTCTCAGCAAGGAGGTCCCTCCACTAACCCGGAAGATCGTTGAGCGCTTCCCCTCCCAAGCCAAAGCTAAGACTCGGGCACCTTGGAGAGCTAGAGAGCCCAAACCAAAGCGACCTATGGAGAGAAGAAGGCTCAAAGATTTTGAAACCGGTCCCTTCCAAGGTGCCCTTTAAGGTCTATTTATAGATTTTGGTTTTGTGGTCTGTCAATAGCCAACTCCCGCTGTCCATTCTTACTATCCGCACCCCGAATTGGTCTGCTAACAGCCAAACTCCGCTGTTTTGAGGGACTAGCCGCAGACCACCAGGAGCTTTTAAGACCACCCCAGGTACTGGCGAACTAGATACCCTTGACCCATTCCAGCGAACACGGGGCTCGCCAAAATGTCTGGCCGACTCGCCTGCCTAGCGAACTCCTTCGACTGACCGGCTCGACTGCTTCTAGGACTCGCCTGCCGAACCGCTCTTTAGCGAGCCGAGCTCGCCAAAATGGCTAAATGTACCACAAAAACGGCTATTTGTACCCCAAGGTCCCGGGCCTTCCTAGCGAACTCCCTCGACCGGCTGGCTCGCCCGCCTCTAGGGCCTCTCGCTCTTCTTGGGCTCGCCTCGCCTGGCTCGCCCATCCCTGGCTCGCTCCCCTGGGTATGCGAACCAGGGACCCTTCCAGGCGAACATCGAGGTTGTACAAAATCCCCGCTCTTCGCGAGGTTGTCTTGAGCTCGCGAAGAAATGTCCAACCCCTGGTGTTCGTCGATTCGGCTGACGTGGCGGGAATCTTTCGGTGGGTCCCACATCCAAAACTATAAATACCGTCCGCTGCGGTTAGTGAACGATCTTTTTCTTCCCCTTCTTCCTCGCAGGAAACAACCTCTCTCAAATGTCTTCTAAGCCGAGCGCGTTGGATCGGCTGAAGGCTTCCAGGGAGATGGCGAAGGCCCAGGCCGCCGGACGCAACGCCTGGATGTTCAACCCCGCCACATCTCTTTCACCCCAGACTAAGAAGGCCAAGATGGTTTGGAGGTCGCAGGGGGAGGACGTGTCGTCACCTCCTGCCTCGCCTCCGCTGCTGGATACCAGGCTCGCGCAACAGGTATTCTTCGTCTAGACTTTTTATTCCGACTCCCTATTCACCCCTTCCCTTCTCGCAGAATCCTCCACCTGAGGAATGCCTGGCGGGCCTCACGCTGACCTCTTCTCGCGCTCCGTCCCCAGCGAAGTTGGGATCGCTAGATGCTGGGACCGGGACCTCTATCCTACAGGCGCCTCTATCGCAACCCCGTACGTCATAAGTACCTTCCTTTATCTCCGCTTAAGTCTTTGTGCGATATCCATGCGCTTATGACCCGTGCAGATACCCCACCGCCGAGCCCCAAGAAGAGAGGCTCCGCACCGGCGCACTTGCCGATTCCGCCTAAGATTAATGTGGAGACCCCGGGCTTCGATATGGTAGGCAGGCAAAGTCCAGGCGGCTCGCTTCTCGACGGCACCCAGGTCGCGGAGAGGGTGGTGTATCCCCATGGTCTGGGGAAACCCCACGTCCCAGGATTCCGCGAAAACTTCCAGGGTCGACCGGAGTCCTCTCGTAAGCCACGTCGCGAGTCCCCCTTCTCCCAAGGTTAGTATATTTGTCCAGACTCGCCTTTTCGCTCGCCCCCTGATCCTACTAGTTCTTCCTTTGCAGACATTTCGGAAGCCACGCCTGAGTCAGAGCATGGGAGGGTGGAGATGTCACCGCCGCCCTCGCCGAGCCAGATGGAAGACTTCTTGGGTGACCCAGGCGACCCCGAGCGAATGAAGAGACGGGTGTCAGAGGTGCTTCAGAAGCATGGTATGATGCTGCGCGAGCTGGAGGAGCGATATGATGCGGACCGAGCTTCATTCAACGAGAGATTTGCCGTGATGGAGGACGCGAATGCGCGCTTGCTCGCCGAGGCGGGGCCGGTGACTCACGCAGACGTTACCTCGCCCGACGTGCACATCTCGCGGGGCGAGGATCAAGCACACTTAATCCTGCGCGAGTTCAAAGCACTTCGCGAATACCACTATCCGAGAGTGCCGCCGCGTGCGGGGAAGCGAGGCCGGGGTCGCTGGAAATGCCTTCCTTACCCCTGAGCCTACCGCGGGTTTATTTTTACTATCCCCTTGCTTTTATTTCTTTCATGACGCTTCTGTTTGAACAATCTTTGTGGTGTGGTAACGCTTGCGAGTCCATCGTGACTCGCCTTTTATCCTTTTTTGTTCTGCCCTTTATTTTTGTGGTGCGTCTGTGGCTTATTCCGTTTGCTCGCCGTGTTTGATACGATTGCCCTCGTGGAGCGCCCGCGAGCTTCTGGGCGACGTTGTGCCCAAACTTCCCTTCCCTCATGGGCCGACCTCAGGCGGGGCTTAATTACCGCGCGGTGGCGAGCCCGGGCTCGCAAGACTGCAGTTTAATCGAGTAGAAAACTACTTTATTTTCGCTATCCGCACCCCCGACGCTTCGATTCCCGTGCCCCTCTTAGTTTCCTATAAATAGTTCGGATTCATTTTTCCATCCGTCGCATTTATTTCTCTAATCCTCTCGCGTCTACGCTCGTTCCCGTTCTCGCAAGCTCGTGTTCGCGTTCGCCGCTTGCAGGCTGCCTCTTCCTGACTCGATGCGAACAAATCAGTCAGTGGGAGCGGATGGTGAGAGCGAGGGGCGGTCAAGATGCGCCTCCGCGTTTCAAGCCCATGAATTCTACTGCGCGAACATCACGGCAGAGGAGTACAAACATGCCGTGGATCGTTATCTTCCGGAGGGTTATTCGGCTCGCTGTCCAAGCGAGAGATCTACATTGAACGAGACCGAGGCTGACGAACTCGCGATTCCCATTGTTCACTTCGAGAATGGGTTGCGACTCCCTTTATGGCCTGAGATCCGTCAGGAACTTCGCTTAGACTTCTCGCCGTTCCCTGTTCGCCATCGCGACTTTTTCACCGTTCTTTGCAGGTGCTACGGTATTATGGGGTGCTGCCGAGCCAGCTGACCCCGAATGCAATCGCGGACATTGTCGCGTTCGCCAGTTACATGCAGGAGGAGAGGATCGAGTTCAGCCTCCTCGTCTTCTGCAAAGTGTTTTCCTTTCGCGCCTTCCGGGATGGGACCACCTACTTCGCGAGCCAGCACGTCACCGTCTGCGAGACGGTGAACAAGAGTCACTACTGGACTCAGAAGTTCATCCTGGTGAAGGGACCCTTCGGTAACCTCCACTTCACCCCTCTTCAACGGGATGATGCCACCTACCGCCCTCCGAGCTCGCTGGGCGGTGCCGACGCCAAACTCCTCCAATACCTCTCCGGAAAAAACTTCGAAGTCGCCCATCTGCGGCGCAACGTCGACTCGCTACTCGTAGTTCCTCAAGGGGAAGGTATGGCTCGCTTTCGCCCCACTCTCCTTTCCTTTTTCTTCCCTGTGTAACGCTTTTACTCTTCAGGCGAGCGCGAGATCCCCGTTAATCCTCCGCACGCGCAAGGCACCGCTCTCACGGCAGACACTCTCGCGACCGCTGCGGCAGAGGCTTGCCGCGATCTTCTTATCACCGGGTCTGGCAAGAAGCGGCCTCCGTCTGCGAGCCAGCCTGGTTCGCAACCCTCCTCTAAGAAATCGAAGGGGAAAACCCTCGCCGTCAAAGACAAGAGAGCGGTCGTCGATCTGAGCGAGACCGACAGCTCGCCCCCTTCTCCTGCGAAACAGCCGGACCCGTTGGCGAGCCAGGGCGCCGGGAGCTCTTCCACAACCCCCCAACCCAAGGGCCACAAGAACTTTGGTCTGGGTGAGAAGGTTTCTGATATCCTTGGCGAGCCCCTGCTCGCTTGGGATCCTGACGCCAACCGGATTTCTTGCTCCACCCTTCACCCCTCCTGGGTGGAGCTTGGTAAGGCCGGGGAGGAGGCGTTCTCTATCTCCTTCGGCTTATATGGCCTCGAGGACGCCGCCGCCTATAAAGAGATGGGGCCAAGGCAAATGGTCTATGAAGAAATGCGAGCCCAGTTCCGCTCGACGGAGCTCGCACATATGGTGGGGCACCATTATCTGCAGGCAGATAGGGATATCCGCGCGTACAGGGAGGAGCTTAAGAGGGCTCGTGAGGAGATCAAGAGCCTTAAGGAGAGAGAGGAAGCGTCGGAAAGCCTCCTCGCCGGGATGCAGGGCAAGATGGTAAGCGGCCTTTGGGCCTCTTTCCATCGCTGTTCGCGACTTCCAATTTTTGCCTTAACTCGTTTGATGCTGACTCAGGATGCCGATGTGGCAACCAAGCTTCTCGCTCGTAACGACGAGCTGGAGTTGGAGAATACCATGTTGAAGGCTCGGGTGGACGAGCTGGTTCGCATCGTGCTGCCTCCTTCCCCTGGGCGAGCCAGGTCTCAACAGAGGGTCGCCGAAAGTGAGGAACAGAGACGACGAGATGCACAGGAGGTCGCCAATCTCGTCTTCACGACCCTCAAGAATGCGAGTCTACTAGCGGAAGACGCGATGGAGTTTACAGCCGAAGACGTCTGCCCGGACCTCTTCGACTTGGCGCCATGGTTGGGGGCTCGCAAGAATGGCGAGGGCCCCCCAGAATGAACCCCCTTAGCCTCTCTTCTCTCTCATTATTTTGAATGTATATTATTCTTTTTGGGCTGGCGAGATCGCCGCCGAACATAGAAAAATCTTGGGGAATGATAGTTATAATTTTTTCGTTAGTATTTATGCACGTGCTCGCATTTTCTTTTTTTTTTCCCGCATTTGATCCCTTTCTTCTGAACTCTCATGACCGGTTATGCGGCAGTGCTTCCGGAGGGGGGGGGGGGGGGGGGGGGGGGGGGGGGGGGGGGGCTCGCGAATGCTTGTGTCTGGGCTCGCCTTGCCAGGGTTCTCCTCTTGTGGATCTCGCGAACCCGGGCTACCGACGCCCGCGGATACTGCCCGACGAACCCGACCTTGGCGAGCTTGAGCCTCGGCACCCTGCGAATCAAAACTCCCCGACTTTAGCATCGCAACCTACTACCTCAGGGCCTTCCAGTCTCAACCCTTTCGATTTTGCGAACCAAGCCCTTCTGGCTCTAACACCTCAACCTGCTATATTAGGTCCTGCTTTCTATTGCCAGCCTCTCCAGAGATCAACCTGAACCCCCCGTCTGGGTGAGAGCCCGGGGACGGAATCGATCTGGGGCATTCCAGCACCAACATATCCGACCTTGCCAGCCTCTCCAGAGATCAACCTGAACCCCCCGTCTAGGTGAGAGCCCGGGAGCGGAATCGATCTGGGGCATTCCAGCACCGACATATCCAACCTTGCCAGCCTCTCCAGAGATCAACCTGAACCCCCTGTCTAGGTGAGAGCCCGGGAGCGGAATCGATCTGGGGCATTCCAGCACCAACATATCCAACCTTGTCAGCCTCTCCAGAGATCAACCTGAACCCCCCGTCTAGGTGAGAGCCCGGGAGCGGAATCGATCTGGGGCATTCCAGCACCAACATATCCAACCTTGCCAGCCTCTCCAGAGATCAACCTGAACCCCCCGTCTAGGTGAGATCCCGAGAGCGGAATCGATCTGGGGCATTCCAGCACCAACATATCCAACCTTGCCAGCCTCTCCAGAGATCAACTTGAACCCCCCGTCTAGGTGAGATCCCGGGAGCGGAATCGATCTGGGGCATTCCAGCACCAACATATCCAACCTTGCCAGCCTCTCCAGAGATCAACCTGAACCCCCCGTCTAGGTGAGATCCCGGGAGCGGAATCGATCTGAGGCATTCCAGCACCAATATATCCAACCTTGCTAGCCTATCCAGAGATCAACCTGAACCCCCCGTCTAGGTGAGAGCCCGGGAGCGGAATCGATCTGGGGCATTCCAGCACCAACATATCCAACCTTGCCAGCCTCTCCAGAGATCAACCTGAACCCCCCGTCTAGGTGAGAGCCCGGGAGCGGAATCGATCTGGGGAATTCCAGCACCAACATATCCAACCTTGCCAGCCTCTCCAGAGATCAACCTGAACCCCCCGTCTAGGTGAGAGCCCGGGAGCGGAATCGATCTGGGGCATTCCAGCACCAATATATCCAACCTTGCCAGCCTCTCCAGAGATCAACCTGAACCCCCTGTCTAGGTCAGAGCCCGGGAGCGGAATCGATCTGGTGCATTCCAGCACCAACATATCCAAACTGTGTCATGTCGGCACGGCAGTAGTCATAAGCATTATAAAAAGGGAGTAAGACATTCAGTAAACAATATAATAAAGCTTTTAAGGGTAAAATCGTTTCAAATCATCCCCACTCCTAGCTCGATCGAGGTGCACCCCCTCCACATCCTGGAGGTGATATCCCCCTGACTTGAGCACCCTGCTTACAATATATGGACCCTCCCAGTTGGGGTTAAGCTTACTCACCGCGGCCCCTCTGCCGGCTGCATCGACCTTCTTCAGGACCAGGTCCCCTTTCTAAAAGTGCTTTATCCGGATATGTTTGTCAAAATATCGAGCCATCCGCCGCTTGACCTCTTCCTGCCTGATGGTGGCCAAGTCCCGAAGTTCTTCCACCAGGTCCAAAGATAGCCTCTGCTCTGCATTGTTATCTTCCAGCCACTCTTCATCCCCCTCGCTCGCAGCGATCACCCGGGGGGTCTTTACCTCGAACTCTATGGGGAGAACGGCCTCGGATCCGTGAGAGAGCTTGAACGGGGTCTCCCCGGTGGTGGTATTCGGGGTGGTCCTCATGGCCCAGAGGACGGAGGGTAGCTGTTCTACCCAGTTTCCTCGGAGGTTTTCTACTTTCTTTTTTAATAGATTAACGATTATTTTGTTCGCGGCCTCCACCTGCCCATTGCTCCTCGGGTGGTGGACCGACACGAACCTGAGGTCGATGTCGAGCTGAGTGCAGAAGCCAACAAACTCTTCACTAGCAAACTACGGCCCATTGTCCGTCACTATTGCTAGAGGTAACCTGTGCCTGCAAATTATCTCTCCCCATACAAAATTCCTTACAACCTGAGAGGTTACCTTAGCGAGTGCTTTCACTTCTACCCACTTGGAGAAGTAGTCAATCATGACCAGCAGGAACTTCCTCTGGCCGCTGGCTTGGGGAAAGGGACCGACCAGGTCCAGCCCCCATATGGCGAAGGGCCAGGGAGCCGTGATGGTTCAGAGCCTTTGAGCTGGGAGGAGTTGGAGCGGAGCATAGAGCTGGCACTTCGGACACTTTCTCGCGAACTCTGCCGCATCCTTGCTGAGAGTGGGCCAGAAGTAGCCTTGCCTCAACACCCTCCCTTCCAGGGTCCGACTCCCGGAGTGGCTGCCGCACTCCCCGGAGTGGATTTCTTCCAGGACTCTTGGAACCTCCTCCTCGGAAACACAACGGGCCAGGAGTCCCGAGAGAGTTTTCCTATATAGCCCTCCTGCATGCAAGGTGTAATAAGCGGACTTATACCTGAAGCGCCTCTTGTCCACGTCCTCTCCGGGGAACTGCCCGGAGGATAGGAAGGTGATGAACGGATCCATCCACGAGGCCCGTTGATCCACCTCCATCAACTCTCCTTCCTCGATGGAGGGCCGGAAGAGCTCCGAAGTCGTCCCTCCCGCTCGGGGACCGAACTTGGCTAAGAGGTCCGCCTGGGTGCTCTCCTCCCTCGGCACGTGCTTGATGGAGAAGGTGCGGAACTGCCCGATGACCCCCTTAACCTTCTCCAGGTATAGTAGGAGGGTCGGGTCCTTTGCTTCAAATTCTCCCTTGATATGGTATGCTACCACCATGGAGTCCGTGGAGACCTCCACATCCTGCACACCTAGTTCCCGGGCTAGCCAAAGGCCCGCTATCACTGCTTCGTACTCAGCCTGGTTGTTGGTAATTGGGAAATGGATGTTTAAGGCATGCTCAATCCGAGTCCCCTGAGGACTTACCAGGACCATTCCCCCTCCATAGGAATATTTTCCCGATGCTCCGTCCACCAACATCTTCCAGGCCTCTGGGGGAGGTGGCTCGTGCTCCCCACTTCGGCTGCATAGTCGGCCATGAAGTCTGCCACCGCCTGAGCCCTGATGGACTTCCTGGGCACGAACGTGATATTGAATTCACCTAGCTCCACGGACCACTATGCCAACCTCCCCGAGTGCTCCACTCCTTCCATGATTTTACGGAGCGGGTGGTCCGTCACCACCTTGATTGAATGGGCTTGAAAGTAGGGTCGGAGCCTCCGGGCTGACACCACCAATGCGAAGGCCAACTTTTCCAAGATCGGGTACCGGAGCTCTGCTTTCTTCAGCACTCGGCTGACGTAGTAGATATGAAACTATTTCTTCCCCTCCTCCCGGATCAACACGGAACTTACTGCTTCGGACCCTACCCCCAGGTACAGGGATAGGTCCTCTCCTGGCCTCGGTCCCTGGAGCAGAGGGGTTCGGGTGAGCTGTTCTTTCAGAGCCTGGAAGGCTTCCTCGCACTCTTGGGTCCATTCAAACTTCTTGTTGCCCCGCAGCACCTTGAAAAAAGGTGCACACTTTTCTCCCGCCTTGGAGAGGAACCTGCTGAGCCCAGCCAACTTCCCTGTAAGGCTCTGAACCTCCTTTGGATTCTTTGGTGACCCCAACTCCATTACCGCCTTAACCTTGTCCGGGTTGGGCTCCACCCCCGAGGGGTGAGTAAGTGGCCTAGGAACTTTCCTCGGCTTGCCCCGAAGACACACTTCAAGGGATTGAGTTTCATCTTGTACCGCCGCAGGGTCCCGAACGTCTCCTCAAGGTCTTGGAGGTGAGACCCAAGGTCTCGGCTCTTCACCATGAGGTCGTCAACATAGACTTCTAAATTTCTTCCTTTCTGCTCACGGAAGATCCTATCCATCATCCCTTGGTACGTAGCCCCTGCGTTCTTGAGCCCGAAGGGCATCATCTTATGGCAATAACATCCATCCCCCGTGATGAAGAAAACATCCTTTATGTCCGGGGGGTGCATGCGGATTTGATGGTAACCTGAAAAAGCATCTAAGAAAGACATTACAGAAAAACCAACGGCTGAGTCAACCAGCGCGTCGATTCTGGGCAGGGGGGTAGCAATCTTTCGGGCATGATTTATTAAGAAGCGAAAAGTCGATACACATATGCCACTTACCTCCTCCCTTTTTTACCATAACTACGTTGGAGACCCAGCCTGGGTACTGGATCTCTGATACAAAACCTGCCTGCAGGAGTTTACCCACCTCCTCTCGGATGGGTCCTTCCAGCTTGCCGGCGATAGCGCTCTTCTTCTGGCGGATGGGGCGGGTGCCGGGGTCGAGGTTGAGGCGATGGCAAGCCACATCCGCGTCGATCCCGGGCATTTCCGCGTCGATCCCGGGCATTTCCGCGGCGCTCCATGCGAAGACGTCTACATTTTTCTGCACGCAGGCCAGGATCTCGGCCTGCTCCTTCGGGTTGAGCTCTCCGCTGATTCAGACCTTTTCCACCACCCCGAGCCGAGTGGTGACTTCAAGTTCCACGACCTCATCCACGGCCTCCAGCCTGGATTGCTCTCCCCAAGCCCTCTCCTCCTCGGCACAAGTGGGAGCCTGGGTTCCCTCCTCGACCTCCTTTTCTACCACCATCTGCTCTTCCGCCCTTCCCTCCCGGGCCTTCTCTTCTTCCTCCTCTCCCTCCGCCCGGGGTCCCTCAACTACCCCTTCCTGGGCATGGACTTCATCTCCCTCCATCTTTTCCTCGGCTACCTCCATACCTCCGGCTTCGGCTGCCTCCTTCATCATCCTATCCCATTCCTCGGCTTCTCACATCCAGGAGATGGTGTTGACAGCCGTTACGTAGCACTGCCTCGCCACCTTGGAATCCCCCTTGATCCGCACCTGAACCCCTCCGTCATTGAACTTAAGGCATTGGTGAAAGGTGGAAGGGACACAGCGGAACGCGCTGATGAGTGGCCGTCCGAAGATGGCGCTGTAACTGCTTGGGGCGTCCACTATGACAAAACGACAGTTCCGGGACTGCCCACCCAGGGTCACATGAAGCCCTACTCCCCCTTCTACTTCCTTCCTGTCCCCCGAGAATCCGAGCAGAGGGCCATCTGAGGCCAACACCCTCCTGGGCTCCACCTCCATCTTGTCGAACGCCTTCTTGAAGATGACATTGACTGAACTTCTGTTGTCCACTAGGATCCGGGAGACAGTGAAGTTCTCGATCGCCGTCTGAATAACCAGCGCGTCGCAGAACGGGTCCTCATAGCCCGGCATGTCTTTCTGGGTGAAAACGATTTTTTCGGCCGGGGGTGGAGCGGTGGATGTCGAAGCCACGCTTCGGCGGTAGATGGTATGGAGGCTAGCCTTGCGGGTCGCCTCCACCCCTACCCCCCCATGGATCACCCCGATCCCTCCTCTACTTCCCATATCGGTTCTATCCTCACACCTTTCCTCATCCTCCTCTCGAGGTTCGACCTCCACGATCCTTACTGGCTGCTGCTATGGTGGCGCGGGCGCTCTGCCCCTCTTTATTTCCAGGAACTCCGGACAGGTGTCCGTCGAGTGACCTTCCACATCATGGAAGATACAATATGGCAACGCCACTTCCCTTGCCTCGGCCTCTGCCACCCTATTCCTTATCCTCCTAGCAGCTGCCGTTTCCACCTCTCCTCCCCTTCCTCTTCCTCTACCTCTTCCCCGTCCAATTGCCATGGCCTGTTGGGGAGGGGGAGGCATTTGCATCGGACCTTGCCTCCACCCTAACTAGGGGGGGGGGCCTCCATTGACCTCCGACATGGTTACCCCTTCCTGGGCCGTAACCCCTTCCCTGCCCTTGCATTCCTCCACCTTGCAGCCTCCATTCCCCCTTCGGGGCCCGGGGCTCTTCCCTTCTCCTGACCTCCTGCTGCCTCACCTCCGGCTCACTGAGCTTTGCTAGCCTCTTGGTGAGCTCTGGATTGGCTTCCTCACTCGCGACTTCCTCCGACACCCTCTCAATCAGCTCTTCATAGGAGACAGGGGCTTTTCTCTTCAACGCCATCTTGAAGAAACTCTCCATTAACCCGACCGTGAAGGCGAGTTGGAGTGCAAACCCAGGCATCTCCTGAGTGAGCTGTACTTCCTCCTGGAACCGATCGGCATACTGAGCCAGCGACTCCCTGGGTCCCTGCTTCACTGCGAAGAGGGAATCAGCGTCCTTCTTCCTCTTTTTTGAGGTCGAGAACCTCAGCAAAAAACTTCGGCGCAAATCCTCGAACGAGTAGATTGACCCTGCAGGGAGATGGTGGAACCAATCCCTGGCCTTCTCCTTGAGGGTGACGGCAAAGAGCCGACACTTGAAGGCATCTGACATCGGCCTAATGGAGACCGAGTCTTCGAAACTCTGCAGGTGCTGGACAGGGTCATCTCTGCCGTTGTAGTACACCCGGTCCCATTCTCCAAATCCCCCCGGGACAGGTGCGGAAATCACCAACTCGCAAAAGGGGCTTCCCCCTCCTGTCACTCTTCCTGGCTCCACTCGTCCCCCGAGCTCGCTCGCCAAACTTGAGCTCGCCGGGACAGTGCTCGCGAGGGCGGTGCTCGCCTGAACCACCACGACCGTCGCCGCTTCCTCCTGGCGCACACTCGCTTGCGTCGTGCTCGCTGGGGCGGAGCTCGCCAGCACTGAGCTCGCCGGCACGGAGCTCGCTGGACTGGCGAACAATACTCGCCCTTCCTGGCTCTGACCTAAACCAACGGCAACTTCCTTTCCAGCCCTTCCCCCCTGGTGCCTTCTCGCCGACTGCTGTTGGGGGAGGGGTCGCAAACTGACTAGTCTACATAGTCCTTTATATAGGTTAGATGTGTTGAAACCGATTTCTCGGTCTCTTGTGTAGCTCGGGGCCCTCAATGAATTGAGGGGTGACTAGCCCTTACCGGTCCCTCGGAAGAGGTAGACAGATAATTCGGATAAAGAACAAAGACCCTGGTCTCAGCAAGGAGGTCCCTCCACTAACCCGGAAGATCGTTGAGCGCTTCCCCTCCCAAGCCAAAGCTAAGACTCGGGCACCTTGGAGAGCTAGAGAGCCCAAACCAAAGCGACCTATGGAGAGAAGAAGGCTCAAAGATTTTGAAACCGGTCCCTTCCAAGGTGCCCTTTAAGGTCTATTTATAGATTTTGGTTTTGTGGTCTGTCAATAGCCAACTCCCGCTGTCCATTCTTACTATCCGCACCCCGAATTGGTCTGCTAACAGCCAAACTCCGCTGTTTTGAGGGACTAGCCGCAGACCACCAGGAGCTTTTAAGACCACCCCAGGTATTGGCGAACCAGAGACCCTTGACCCGTTCCAGCGAACACGGGGCTCGCCAAAATGTCTGGCCGACTCGCCTGCCTAGCGAACTCCTTCGACTTACCGGCTCGCCTGCTTCTAGGACTCGCCTGCCGAACCGCTCTTTAGCGAGCCGAGCTCGCCAAAATGGTTAACTGTACCCCCAAAACGGCTATTTGTACCCCAAGGTCCCGGGCCTTCCTAGCGAACTCCCTCGACCGGCTGGCTCGCCCGCCTCTAGGGCCTCTCGCTCTTCTTGGGCTTGCCCCTCCTTGCTCGCCCATCCCTGGCTCGCTCCCCTGGGTATGCGAACCAGGGACCCTTCCAGGCGAACATCGGGGTTGTACAAGATGAGTCTCTAACATAATCTGAATAGCATTTAGAATGCGCTCATTGGACTGTGAGGAAGTGGAGGTTTGCTGATCAACAATCATTTGTGCTTTGAGTCTTTGTGGAGGACTAAGAGGAGGGACTGATTCCTAAGGAGTTATAATCTGCTCTTGTGCTGCAGGTAGCACCTATTCTGGATCTATGACTGGAGTATTATCTCTTTTGCCTTGATCAGCCACCAGATCAGCAAAGGATGTTGGATCATCAATGTGATAATGGTGGTCTCCATCATTGTCCTTATCACCTCCAGCACCATCATTATCAGCAGCATTATTATCATCAGATTTTTCTGGCTCCTCCCCCTCAGATAAATCATCTTGATCTGATGAGTCCAAGAAATCTGGGACAATTATATGGAGTTAGATTTAATGACTTAGCAATATTAAGGATGCGTTAATTAGTCTTACAAAAAACATCATCTTGACCAACTGATGGCTCTTTTGGCTTCTCCCCCCTAGATGGCGCATCTGATTATCCTGGTGTAGGTAAATTCCAGAGAGCTTGTTCATTATCAGGATTAAGCCTAATTCTTTCTTCAAGATTGAAAATGAGTCTGTCAATCTGGCCTTGCAAATCCTGAGGTGAAGGCACTTTGTCCTCATTAATCTTGTGAGAGATAGCCTCACCATTATCATTGATATTAGCAACATCCAAGGAAGATGGTTCTTGTTGTTGCTCCCCTTCAGATAGAGCATTCATCTGGCCTTGAGGAGCTATGGTCCACATTTTTTTAAGTGTCATTAGTGACTAACTAGTTGATTGACTATTATTAAATGACATTATTTGTAATGTGGAGTTTTAAGGATTAATTACTAGGAGTGCTATCTATGTCCAAGTACTGTGGATGGACAGTGTCAGCAGGCATGTCATCCAGGTGAGCATCCTTATCATGATTGATGTGTGATCCAAAATTAGCACCGACATCTTCATTTTTATCTGAGTGGTCAGACTCAGAACTGGATATAACCACTCTTGGCTTCTTCACTGATTTGGATTTCTTTTTCCCTTTGACCTTTGCCTCAGTGGGCTGGCTCATGGGGAGCACCCTGGTGAACCTATCTAAGGTCTTTATATCCATCCTTTTCAGGTAATGGATATTTGATCCTTTTAGCCCTTTAAACTTCTCAGGATAGGCCTGAATTAGATATAGGGATAGAATTCCACCCATATTTGGTGCTTGCAGACATTCCTTAAGTCTTTGAAATATGACTTCTCCCCAGGAGGTTTTCTTAGTCAGAATGGTCCTTGTCATAATGTCAAACATAGATTGAGAAATTGTATCATGAGACCCAGGATTGCATAAGATTGCTTTGCCCACAATATCTGACAAGAGGTTCCCTCTTTGATTGAAGAATTTTCTCATTAATGAACCAATCTTGTCATCACTGTACTCAGCCCACTTCAAAGCTTTCTTCTTGTCCTTGTCAGAAATTTCTTCCTCCTCATCCTGACTGCATGAGGGAATGTGGAAAGCTTGTTCAATCCTTGCTGAGGAGATTTTTACTCGGTCTCCTCCTATTTTAGACTTCAAAGAGGACTTGGAGGAGGACAATTTAGCATTACTGAACCATTCCAGGACTTCAATTCTGAGAATGACAGTGGGTTCAGATAGAATGTACTTCAGGCCTTCTGCTTACAGGAGTTGAATCACTCCTTTTATGTCTTCTGGAGCATGGGAAAATCCATTTCTCACAATTTAATACCCCTCCAGAAGATCCTTTGAGCTGGGACGGAAGAGAATATAATTCATCTCGGCGGCTAGGAGGGAAAGTTTGTGTAGCTTTCATTAAATAACAATTGTCTATTTATATGGCTTGAATCTGTGTTTTGATTAGCCCTAATAATTAGAGTTAAGTGAACTTATAGTTGTAATGAGAATTAGGCCAAATGGGGTTGCATTTAGACAAACTATAATGGGACTAGCCCATCTCAGTGGAACCACTGAGATGGTGACCTAAACCGCTGGGACAGAGCACTGTCAACCGCTGGGACAAGTTAGCAGTCTCAGAAGCTCAGCTGAGATTTTTCCCAGCTGTCTCAGCGGCTCAGCTGAAACAATCATTTCTGTTTTAGCCGACCTTACTATCTAAACATTAATCCTTTTGAGATCTGAATGTGTTATGACCTAAACATGTCACTAGGAGTTGATGTGACAATATTTTTGAATCATAACATAACAAGCATAATATCATAAATGATTGAGAGAAGGAAATATTTGACACTATTCAATATTTAACATTCCAAGATCAATCTTGAAAGCATTAAATTTTGCCTCATCCAATGGCTTTGTAAAAATATCAGCAACTTGATTGTCAGTGGGGACAAATTCAAGGCAAATATCTTTACATTCAACATGTTCTCTTATAAAATGATATCTAATCTCTATGTGCTTAGTCCTGCTATGAGAGACAGGATTCTTAGCAATAAAGATAGAACTGGTGAGTTACAATAAAGAGGAGACTCACTTACCTTGAGTTTGTAGTCCTCTAACTGATGTTGTATCCATAATAGTAGGGCTCAACAACTTCCTGCATCAATATTTTCATACTCAGCAGTGGATATTGCCACACTTGTCTGCTTTTTGCTGCTCCAAGATATCAGCCTCCTTCATAGGAATTGACAAGTACCACTGGTGCTTTTCCCGTCTTCTTTGCATCCTGCAAAATATGCATCTGAAAATCCAGTTATTTCAAAGTCATTGTTCTTAGGGTACCGAAGGCCAAGATGTAGGCTGCCTTTAAGGTATCTCAAGATCCTCTTTGCAGCTAAATATTGAGATTCCGTAGGGCATGCCTGGTACCTAGTACAAACACATGTAGCATACATAATGTCTGGTCTACTAGCAGTTCTATATAATAGGGATCCAATAATGCACCTATACATGGATTCATCAAAGGCCTTGCCCTTCTCATCCTTGTCCAGGGAAATGTTGGACCCCATGGGAGTTTTCATGGTGGAAGCTGATTCCATCCCAAATTTCTTGATAAGCTCCCTAGTGTACTTGGTCTGAGAGATGAATATTCCCTCATCAGACTATTTCACTTGGAGGCCTAAAAAGTACTTGAGCTCTCCCATACTGCTCATCTCAAACTCCCCCTGCATAAGATTTGCAAACCTTTTGCAGATGTTGTCATCAGTAGACCCAAATATTATGTCATCAACATATATTTGGACTACGAGACACTTTCCCCTTGTTTCCCTAAGAAACAATGTACTATCCATCATTCCCCTCAAGAACTTATTCTTGTTGAGAAAGCTAAACAAGGTCTCATACCAAGACCTAGGGGCTTGCTTTAGACCTTATAGAGCTTTTCTAAGTAAATACACATGGGAAGAGAGGGTTGGATGCACAAAACCTGATGGTTCTTCAACATATACCTCTTCCTTCAAGTCACCATTAAGGAAGGCTGATTTGACATCCATTTGATATACTTTGAACCCCTTGTGGGCAGCATAGGCATGGAATAGCCTAATTGCTTCTAACCTTGCAACATGGGCAAATGTTTGATCAAAGTCTATTCCCTCTTCTTGTCTATATCCCTTGGCTACCAATCTAGCCTTGTTTTTGATGAGTGCTCCATTTTCATCCAACTTGTTCCTGTAAATCCATTTGGTGCCAATAATGTTGTGTTCTTGAGGTTTTGGCACCAGCTTCCATACCTTGCATCTTTTGAATTGAAGAAGTTCTTCTTGCATGGCTTGAATCCAAAATGTGTCTTGGTTGGCTTCTTCAAACATCTTGGCCTCCATTTGTGATAAGAAGCTCAAGAATAGGACCTCGTTATGAGCCCTGCTTCTTGTTAGTACAACTTGGTTCTGATCTCCAATGATTTGTTCTCTTGGATGATCCCTTAGGTGCCTTGTAGCTGTAGGCAACCTGTCCTCAGTTTGCTATAATTCCTCTACTGGTTCAGTAGTATCTTCAGTAGCCTGCACCTCTTCCTCTTCAGGAATTGCAGCATCTGTATAGGCTTTGCTGCTACTGGGCATGTCTTGTACATACATCTTTTCCATTTCTTTTTCACTTCCTATCAAAACAGAAGAACTAGACCAGCCCTTATAGATTAGGCTGGTCTCATTAAATACCACATGCATAGAATCTTCTACAACATGAGTTTTCTTGTTATAAACTCTATAAGCTCTACTATGTGAGCTATAACCAACAAGAACCCCCACATTGCATTTCTCTGCCAACTTTGTTAACTAAGATTTTCCATTATTTAAGATGTAGCATTTTGAACCAAAGATTCTAAAGTATGAAATTGTTGGTTGTTTCCCTTTCAGAATCTCATAGTGGGTAATTCCATGAACCTTATTGATGGAAGCCCTATTGAGAACATAACATGCAGTATTGACTGCCTCATCCCATAAGTATTCTGGGAGTGAGGAGTCACTAAGCAATGCTCTCCCAACTTCTATCAAGGTTCTATTCCTCCTCTCAGCCACACCATTTTGTTGTGGAGTCCTTGGGGAGGATAACTCTTGGGTGATACCAAATTCTTGACAAAACATTGTCATGACATCAGATTGAAATTCTGTACCATGGTCAGTCCTAGTCCTGACCACATAACATTGCAAGTCATTCTTAATTGCCTTGACATAGTTTATAAAGATATTTAAAGTATCTGACTTCTTCTTAAGGAAGAATACCCATGTATATTTTGAGTGATCATCAACAATCACCAAAGTATACAACTTCCCACCTAGGCTCTGAATTGTCAAAGGACCAAACAAGTCCATGTGCAATAGATATAGACATCTTTCAGTGTCTTTGGAGCCAATACTTTTAAAGGTGGTCCTTGTTTGCTTACACATTTGGCAAGCATGATAGGGACCACTTTTAATACATTTTATGTTTGGACTATTGCTAACAAGGTTTTTAGATAATAGTCTTTATATTGTCTTGTAGTTAATGTGGGCATGTCTCTTGTGCCATTGAACACGGAGAGACTCACTTTCATTGGCCACAAGACATACAAATGATAGAGAATTATTGCATATAAAATCTAAACAATAAACATTCCCAATCCTAGTGCCTAGGAAAATGGTCTCTAAGTCATTAGACTTTTTGATTAAGCACTTGTCATTGACATATCCTAAATCATATAGTTGACTTATGCTTACAAGGTTGTGTTGCAAAACCTCAACATAAGCTACCCTTGTAATTGAAACTATGCCATTGGAGATCATACCACATCCTTTGGTGATTCCCCTTTCAGATCCACCAAAGTTGACTTTAGGTCCATTCTTCACAGCTGTGTAGTCCTGTAGAAGACTCCTGGTACCTGTCATGTGCCTTGAGCACCCACTGTCCAAGTACCATATTTGTTTAAGACTGGTACTTGAACTCACCTGCAAGAAGGAATTTAGTTACCCATAGGAGCCCAAAAGATTTTGGATCCTAGGTCCTTATTAGCATGATAAAATGATCTCAAAACCTGTTGCACCCTTTGCAGGAAGGCTCTTCTTTGCACTTGGCACATTGGGATTGTGCCAACAGTCTATGAAAAAGTGTCCCAGCTTACCACAATACCAACATTCATGAATATTGTATCTCCTCTTCTGAACATTTCTTGAGGAAGGAGCATTAATAAGCTTGTGTTCAGGAGGGGAGACAACAACATTTTTCTTGTTTCTTTCAGCAATGATCTGGCTGAATGTTAACCTATGAACAGTCTTGGCACCCTTTGTCTTAATGGCATCAACTTGCATTGGCTTGAGATCTAGGAAAGATTGGATGGCATCAGACACTGAACAGTAGGGCTTGTCTACAGGTTTGACAACAGCCAAGTTCTTTGCATGACAGAATTTGGAAGAGCTAGCTTCCTTACTTTTGAATGAAGGAATTGAAGTACCAAATACAAATGGTCTAGGTTGGGCCATTTGAATCTCTTCATGGGGAGCCTTCATAGCACTCATTCCCATCCCCTTTCTTCCACTATGGGAAGGATTGTTCTCCTTCCTATAGGAGCTTCCATTCTTCCAGTGACCATACATACTATCATGGTCATACCTGTTAGAAGGAAATAATACCTTTTGAAAGGTGGTATGAGGCTTAGCCTTATCCTTTCTCTTTTCTCCACTCCCTTCTCCTACTTCCATTTTATTGAACCCTAGTCCTCTCCTATTGGTTTGAGAAGAAAAGGTGTCAATAATTGGAAGCACAGATTTGGGCTTGGAGAATTGAGCACTAGGCGCTTTTCTTTCAGAAGCTTCACCTCAAGTTCCTTGATGACCTTGTTCTTTTGGGATATGGTGCTCAATTGAACAATTGTTATCTCCTTTAGATGGATTATTTCTCTAGACATCTGAGCCACCATGGTAGGTGACTCAGTGCCCTCTTTCTTATCCATATTAAGGAAAGCAATTTCTTGTGCTTGCCT
The DNA here is from genome assembly GCA_033032865.1 of Dactylorhiza incarnata. Taxonomy (NCBI): domain Eukaryota; kingdom Viridiplantae; phylum Streptophyta; class Magnoliopsida; order Asparagales; family Orchidaceae; genus Dactylorhiza; species Dactylorhiza incarnata. Next base: position 30,016,824 of record JAWHQI010000001.1, read on the forward strand.
CTTGGCCAGCTTCTTGCTCTTTTTCAGAGCATCCAAGAGAGCACCAAACTTGTCAATCAGTTTATTGACATTTTCCTCAGTGTCTGAATCAGTTCCACCAATTGATGATGGTGCTTCAGATTCTGGGCTTGTCTCATAAACATAAGAAGAGATGGAATGAATCAGTACTTGTTCACTGTCAGAATTGTTCTGACTGGCTTCCTCATCAGTGATGGCCATGAGGCCTAGCTGAACTTTGTCCTCTTCATCCTCCTCAATATCACTATCTGAATATGATAGAGGGGCCCTGATTCCAATTTTGGCAACAGGAAAATCATCATCCTTTTCTGCTGCAAACAGCCCAATGTAGGCTTCCTCTTCATCATTTGAATCTGAAGTTGAGGATTCAGATTCACTCCAGCTCTTTCCTTTCTTTGGAAGGATTTTCCCCCTTCCTATCCTTTTGGTGATGATGTTTCTTATCACCCTATTCCTTCCTCTTGACTGGACAGTCAGCAATGACATGTCCAGGCTTGCTGCAGCAATAACATATAATGTTATTTGAAACATGTTTACCAGGTTTAGATTCATACCTGTCACCCTTGGAGTGCTGTCTTTCAGATCTGCTATGGTCCTTCTTGGAATGTGAGGAGGAAGAAGGCTTGTTCTCCCACTGCTTCCTCCTCATCATTTTCTTGAACTGCTTTGAGAAGGCAGCAATCTCCTCCTTAGATGAAAAGCTGTCTGAGGTGTTGTTCTCAAATTTCTAAGATTCAGCAGTCCTCCTTGGAGGAGACACCATCCTGGCCTTGCTTTTCTTGGAGCAGTCAGCTTTGAGAGCAACAACTATCTCCCTTGCATGAGCCCTGGTGGAAGTGTCCTCTTCCTTCCTTGCTGACAACTACATCTCATTAGAGAGCAGCTTCCCAAATAGTGTATGGGTGGGAGTTTCTCCTAGCTTGGCCACTTCCCTGATGGCACATATTTTTGTGTCCCAGTCTCTACTTAGAGATCTTAGGAACTTGTCATTAAGCTCATAGTCACTGAAGACTCTTTCATAGGATTTTAGTTCATTGACTATCCTAAAGAACCTTTCATAGCATATGGAAATGCTTTCTTGGCTCAGCTGCCTGAAAGCTTCATATTCTTGATTGAGGAGTAATTTTCTATCATCCCTCACCTCAGCTGTCCCTTCCATATACACCACTAGTGTGTCCCACATTTCCTTGGCTGTTGTGCAGTGCACCAAGTTCTGAAAGGTGGAGTCATCAATTGCACTAACAATGATATTTCGGGCTCTTTTGTCCATAGTGAATAATGCAAGTTCATCCTTGATCAAGTCATTGAAAGCCTTGGCCACTCTCCTAGTTGGATCTATGGTGGAGGTAGTTTGAAAAGTGAAAGGCCCTTGCTTTACAGTGATGTAGATCCTTGGTTCTGATGCTTCCATAAACAGCCTAACCCTTTGCTTCCATATGCCAAAGTTTTCTTTGTTGCATATGGGCAACTTCATAGATCCCATCTCCTTCTGCAATCCAGTGGAGGCCATTGGATTTAGATATGACTACTCCATTATAGGATCTGGTCAGACAGTTATGTCCTTCTTGAACAACCTATCTCTAATACCACTTGATAGTTTATATAGGATGTAGTCTTAATTACGTAAGGGAGTGGGGGGTGGGGGTGGGGGGGGGGGGTGGTGAATAGGTTTCTTTTGTTTCTAAGCAAAATCCTAACTGTTTTCAGAGTTTATGCTAGCTATGAATCAATCACACAGAAAACACACAAGCATTTATAGAGGTTCCTCAAGACAGAGTGTCTTGAGTAGTCCTCTTTCCCCCTTCACCTTTATAAAAATGAGTTAGACACAGCCAACACCTCCAATCTCAGATCCAAGTGCTTACAACACAGATCCCTCAGGATCTCTCAGGTTTTCCCAAACCCTACCTCAGGCTCAACAACCCTACCAAAGGCACAGCAGCCCTACAAGCTCAGACCTATCAAGAAGTCCTACCTCAGATCTCCATAGAGATCCTACACTCAAGCTGAACACTCAGCTCTACCCTCAGGCCCAACAACCCTACTTCCTCAGGCAGAATGCCCTTCAAACTCAGAACAAGTCATGTTCTTACAGAAATTAATAAGTGATGATTATAACAAAAGCTACAATAGATATCAAGCCTTGGTCTTCTGTTGCTGAACAACTGCTGTAGCAGTCTTGAACCAGGGATGAGTCCAAAGGCCTCAACTCTGATTCTTTCTGATCCTTTTCTTCAGAGGATGAATGCGGTTCAACTTGTTTTATCTTGAGTCAATCAAGAAGAAGAATCTTTTCTCTCCTTGCAGCTTCAGAAAGCAGGATGAGAAAACATTTTGGGTTGCCGTCAATGGAATAGTAGATTGATTTTCTTCAGGTAGTTGGAGAGTGCTTTTACAAAGCCCTAAATGATTCTTTTATACTCCTCCAGTCTTCAACGACTATCAGATGACCTCTTGACACAGTATGGAGGTGATTGGGATATCCTATCTTGCTTTACAGCGTGTTGCGCCAAAAGCAAACCCGCCAGAACATTTGAATCTGTCTCAGCGGTTGGGCTGAGACAGCTTCTAGTCTCAATGACTACTTCTGTCCCATCCCAGTGGATCCGCTGAGATAGATAGTTGTCTCAGTGATTTTCCTCTATCTGCAGCTTAGCTGGCCCAGACACCTTCTCAGCATCTCATAGCCTTGTCTCAGTGGTTCAGCTGAGACTGAGACTTTGTCTCAGCGGTTTTGGCAGTAAACCACTGAACTTACTCCACACCTTGTATAACCTAACCCTGCATGGTCATGAGATGAAATAGGGTTTATCAAAAACAACTTGTACTTAGCATTGAGTGTGAAGCTTCTTCAAATCAAGGGAACATTGTGGGCAATATTCCCAACAGTTCTTCTCCAACAAATCAGTCCTTCTTTCTTTCCCAAAACGATTCAGCTATTTTTCCTGAAGGAGACCAAGCTTAGGAACGACATTTGGAGCAAGTTAGCCGGAGACAACAACCACCATGCCACCAAGGAGGCGCACTCGATCCATGGCCGTGAATTACATGACTTTCTCTCCCTCTACCTTTGTGCTAGATCTTTAGATCGGAAAATAGGAGAGATATTAAGCTCAAGAGAGCTTAATTTCAGCGAGATTAATGAATTTTCGTAAGAAGAGACCATGCTAGAACTTACGTTCTAGGGTGTCGTTCGCTGAGAAAATATCTTTGATCGAATTCTGTCTTCAATACGAAGTTGTAGGACTTGATTTCATGAATAATGGTGGTCTATTCAGGGAGTAATGAAGGAAAGAAGGCGTGTAGATCATAACCCTTTGCTAGAGGAAGAAGATGAATATCTACCTTTAGATCTCCTTTAAGATCTATGTACATTTGTTACCTACAGACCAAACTGGATCTATTTTTATGTGCGCAGTTGGGTTCAAGCCACTTTGTCGGCATGTTCCAGTTAGATCCAGACCTCGGGCTCAACATGAAAGTTGTAGCCCTCGGAAAGAACTTTCCAAAATAAGGCGGCACATTATTTTTGATGGAGTGTAACTCCCAGAAATTCTATTTTAGTAAACAGTGACGCACTCATAAATATTATAATATGTTATGAGTTTATCTTAAGATATTCATCGGATGCTTATAAAATTAGGTAGATATGTGCGTGTTGATTTTGCGAACACCCATGCTAAGATTTATAATTTTTGGTTATATATTTATAGTGATTTTGTCAATCTTATCATATAAATTTATCTTGCTGTAAATAATTATTGTAATGACAAATGAGGCTAAAATTTAGTGTAAATGTTCAAAATGATAATATGAGCTATGGTAGAAATTCCAGAGGATTTGGTTCTGAAATGATTCCTTGATTAAATATTTTATTATTAATTATTATGCTGAATATGATTTATTATGATGAACAATTGAGCCCGAATTTTGGGAAACATGTCTATAGTAGTAACTGCATATTTTGATAAAATAACAGTGGGTGTAGAGTTAAAATCAATCTCTTACTTAATTGCTTTATTGATGACTCTTTAGGAGAATGAGCAAGTGATGATTGTAATTGATAATGTATGATTGATTAGTGTTATCAATTCAATTATGTTTAAGGCATGTTGTGACTATAGTATGAGGTTGGAAAATGGCTATTAAACATAGTAGGGCAGACCTTATTATTGAACTCAAACATATCACTAATCCAGCATGTAGTCCTATAGGATCAAAAGGAGTATTCCCATGTCATACTCATTTCACTACACTAGAGTTACGACAATTCATTATAGGTAGCAGTGATGGCTTGACATAAGTATAAATATATGATTATATCCAATGGTGTTATGACAAGGACTCGAGTGGAATTCCTTGGGTGTTTCTGAGCACCGGATTCACGGTAACGTAGGAATTGTATTAAGGACTTGGCTGGTAGTCCTTGGGTGCTAGTTAGCACGAGTTTTTCTTGGGTGGGTTGGTATACACAGTTGCATAATTATTCTAATTGATAGGGTTACTAGTAGCAAGTCTACGAGCTTAGCGGTCGTCACACAAACGGAAGCTGACAGACAGACTCTAGGCTAGGATGGAAGTGGTCTCCATGATGACCCTTTCAGTAGCCATTAAAACTCAGCTAGTTTGAGCGAGCAAGAGTACGCAGGTTCTACGCTAAATGATTCTTAGCGTCAAGGCATACGTAAGGTCTAGGTCTGGTAGTGTGCATACCCACTTAGTAGTGGAGAAGAACGTTCTACTGTTTCCATCTGGCCACTACGTGAGGTGCCTGAGTGGTTAGCTACCCTTGAAAAGTAGGAAGTAAAGGTCTATGTCGACATATCAAATCAGAGTGTGTGAGTAAATCATGGTTGAGCCATCATACATACATTCATTGCATTGTATTGCACCGTATAAAGATCCTTATCATATAAACTTGTTTGTGCACTTTTATATGATGAGTTTCATATTATTGTAAAATACCCATAACTTATAAACTTGTAATAGCATTTTTATATGTTATGTTCAATTCAGTTCCTTATTGTTCTGCTATAATCGTGCTCTCTTGTACATGTTATAAGAATTGATGTTTATATATGTTGCTCTCTTATTACATTGTTCTTATATCACCTGCTTGTACTATTGTTGATATTGTAGCCTTTTTCGCTCCTTAAGCCCGGTGCCTGATAGTCGGCGGGGGAGAGGATGTGAGGCCACTTAGTCTCTTTATACAAATGATTGTTGTACCACTCATTTTAGGAGCACACCCAGCAACAACGACACACCGTGCAGGAGGATGGCGAAGCCAGGGAGTAAATCCTACACTAATATTTATTCAACTCATATCAATTTATGAATCATGAATTATTTCTAATGAATTGGATCCTGATACTATTATTCAACCTCTACCGTTGCTTCCTTCTGTTACCGATGTGAGAATTTGATGTAGAGTTACATCATATTTTATACTATGATATATTCATGAGCTCTTGCTGCTTCCTGTTTTTGTTATATATATTTTGTGGACTTTTATGCATTTTGTGGATTTTGGTCTTCTGATTAATTTATTAATGTGTTGGCATGCGATATACTGAAATAACCGGTAGAATATGTGTCTTATGGAGGAGGCTAGCCTGTGTGTTGGCACTTCCGCAAGGTGGCTGTTCGGGGCATAAGACTCCCCTCATCCATGTTCAATGTTCTAAGAGTGGGGTCATATAAATGCTATAACCTTGCAATCGATCCTGAGTTAAAGAAGCCCATTATACCACTGGGCCACCCCTATCGTTCATTCAGTTTGAGGATAAACTGAAATAGTGGAAGTAGTGGTGTGCCCATGTGTGATTCACATTAATTAGTCTACCTTCTCCTATATATTGCCATTCTAATCCAAAATGCGTATCCTTACGTATAGATTCCAACACATTTCGAGCCAGTAATGGGTATTTCCCTTCCCCCGAATGATACTCCCTTCCAACAGTCAGAGCTGGGACAGACCTTGACTACAATTCTGAACACTTTTTGATCTCAGCAGACTTTGGTACATCAACAAAACCCGGCTTCAAACTGGTTGAGTGCCTTTCAAGGTCTTTCCTTATCTATTTTTCATGAGACCGAGTCTGCACTTTTTACGGAGGAGTGGATTGACATGGTGCAGGAGATGATGGTTGGGATTCGATGACTTGCAAACATGGCAGTTACCTTGACACTCCTTTACTTGGAATCACATGCCAAGAGATGGTGGAAGTCCCTCATGGGCACTACTATCGAGGGACGTACCTATACTGACATCAGCTGGGATGAGTTCTTAGATGCATTTATGGAGCATTTTGTTCCTCTGGCTGCATGTGATGTTCTTGAGGAGAGGTTCATGCATCTAAAGCAGGGATCTAGGTCAGTATTGGAATATCAGCGGGAGTTCTCACATCTTGCTATATTTGTGGGTGCAAAAGCCTTGGATGATCAGGGGTATGCCAAATGGTTTTACAAGGGTTTGCGAGACCCTCTTAGGCAGGCCCTTCTCTTTATAGCTAACTTGAGCCTTACTCGGATCATTGAGACATCCAAGAGGCTTGAGGCGGACCACCTTGGGGTCCAGAGTGGAGGAAAGAGGCCTACAGAAGATGTAATAGAAGTGGGGACCAGTAAAAGGAGACCGCCTATCAGGGGCAGAGGCGCAGACCAAAGGAGAGGTGGTGGACGTTTTCATCCAAACATCAGGATGGAGGAGCCAACACAACCGCTATCATTCTCCCCACCACAGTAGCGCCAGGCACCTCAATAGACAAGAGAGTCCTTTTAAGGGGTTTGCTATCATTGTCACCAGCCAGGCCACATTCGAATCTACTGCCCACAACTAAAAAGGAATGCCCCCAAATTGTTCCATGGCTCCTCTAGCAGCACAACGAGGATGATGTCGAGGTCGATGATGAGGATAATATGGTGGGAACCCTAGACCTGCTCAGGAGCAGGTATATGCATTGGATTTAGCTCAAGAGAGGGACCCACAGGAAGTAATCGCAGGTACCAATGCATCTTAATTATGTCTTTCATAATTGATATGCTTCAGTGTGCTTAACAAATTATCTAGAGAATTCTACCTTTAAGTACACATAACTTAAAACCCTGGGTATCGTGATCATTAGCAGTAAGCCCACCCTTACTCTCTTTAATACGTGTGCCACTCATTCATTCATTTCAGAGGACTTAACGGAAGATGTAGATGGGGTGCAACATTTCACAGGAGTTATTAGGAGGGTGCACCTTCCGGATGGCTCAGAGTTAATATATTCCGCCAAATGCAATATGGAAGTATTCATCAGTCGAAAGCTATTTGATACACCGACAACCATATTGCGGATGCAGGGCTTTGATCTAATTTTTGGCATGACATGTCTTTATTGGCATCATGCAAAGATCGATTGCATGGCGAAGCGGTTCACTCTGAGACATGTGGATTCTGAGGTCATTTTTCAAGGTATTAGACCCGAATCCTATTATCTTCGATTTAGGTCATCAAGATCCATGAGCAGGGAGACAAGGTTTATATGGTATGCTTTGAGATAAAGGAGATAGAGATCATCATTTTTGAAGTACCGTTGGTCGGGACATTTCTGACGTCTTTCCGGACAAGCGGTCCCGACTACCCACACATCGAGAGGTGGATTTCCAGATCCAACTGATACTGAAGCTAGGCCCGTCTTTAGGGCTCCATATAGGATGGTACCAAAAGATCTTGCGGAGTTCCATATGCAGCTCTAGGAGTTAGTAAATTCATGGTTCGTCCACCCCAGTACATCACCTTTGGGAGCCCCAGTTCTATTCGTAAAGAAGGACTATTCAACCCATTTATGTATAGATTATCGAGAGGTCAACCAATTGACGGTTCAGAATACTTATCCACTACCTAGGATTGATGAGCTCTTTGATCAGCTTGAGGGAGTGTACTAGTTCTCAAAACTCGATTTGTGCTCAGGTTATTGTTAGTTATGGTTGTTGTCAAATCACCTAGAAGGGGGGGGGGGGGTGAATAGGTATTTTAAAATCTCTTTACCTTCTTTCTTTTGAGTCTATTTCTATGAAGGTCCTACTATAAGGATTTAGAAATTAAGAACAAATCATAGAAGAGACTCAAAGATTTCTATTGGTTCCTCAAGACAGAGTGTCTTGAGTAGTCCACTGTCCCTCTACGCCTATTGTAGGATATGGAACGTTCACCTAGAGGGGGGGGGGGGGGGGGGGGGGGTTAGGTAATCTTTGTATTTTTTGATCTATTAGTGTGAGTTATCAAGATTCAAGCAATGCACGAAATTAACACACAAATAAGTCACACCAGACGACACAAAATCTATAGAGGTTCCTCAAGACGGGGTGTCTTGAGTTGTCCTCTTTCCCTCTACGCCTACCCAGCAGTGTGCTAGGCTCAACAAACTCCGCCAAAATCTTCAGGCCCTCAAGCCTTACAACACAGACCCGCAAGTCCCAACAGCCTAAGCCCTCAAGCCCTTACTGCCCCCGAGCCCTTAAGCTCGACACTCAGGCCCTCAAGCCCAACACAACACAGACCCGCAAGTCCTGTGCCTACAGCCTAGGCCCGCAATCCCTTACTGCACCCGAGCCCTCAAGCTCGACAAGTCGCACCCGCAAGTGCACTGCCCTGGCCCTCAAGCCTCACAACTCTCCAACCCTCAAGCTAGACAATTTGGCCCGCAAGCCTTACAAGAAAATACAATAATAAAATGTTTCTTATGCCGGATAAAGATCGACACTTTTAGCCTGTTGAAGATCAGCTCCTTGAGATTGAAGAAGATTGTTATGAATCAGATCTTGAGCGCACAGTTCTTCTTCAAATCTTTTCTTAGCCAGATGAGGATTGGCTTCTTAGCAGTCGATGAAGATGACTGCTCCTTCCTTTACTCTTTCTTTCTTGCGGCGCTTGTGTTTTTCGATTTACTATGTGCGCAAGTTATTTCTTGATGATTGCTCCTTTTTAGGGCAGCCTCATATATCCTTTTATAAGACTGCGATGCCCCCAACGGTCTTCTAAGAAGTTTCTTTATGTGTCAGACCTCCATTCCGTTTTAGCACGCGCTGATATCTTTTTCTTTTTGGAGTACGCGCTAATGCCTCGATTCATTAAGTGCACGCGCTGATTTGGACAATCTGGCGGCGTCATTAACTGCTGATAGTACGTCTACACGATTTGAATCTGTCTCGACGATATTTCCATTGTTATGACGACATGGATAATATCTCGACGACAGTCCTTTGTCGATGCCATGAACTCTGGTAGACCTTTATGTCTTCTTTCTTCTGCCTCTGATGCTGGCATCACAACAATACGAGACATCCTGGCGATTCTTCACATACGACGATATGCCGTTTCTGACTGTGTCATTGAGATCCTCTTTCTTGCAATATGTCATCGTAATCATGTTGTTTACTCGACGACAATCCTTCCTTCGATATCTTTGATTCTTCTCTGTGTTCGACGATCTCGCCATGTCTCAGCGTTCGATGATCAGCATTCTTCATTCGACGATTTCGCCATGTCTCAGCGGTCGACGAATACTTTGCTTCTCAGCGGCTGCTGCTCTGCCCGTCATTACGACGATAAGCACGCATTGTCGACGATATCGCCTGTTCTTCTCGACGATGTGTACTTATATTTTCCTGAGATTATGAACTAGATGCACGATCAAATACAATGTGAAGTACTCTTGAAATAATGACTTCTTCAAATCAGGAATCATGTGGGCAAGATTCCCAACAATCTCCCCCCTATTTAAAGAAGTCAGAATCTCAATTCAAGCCTACTTTCACTTGACATTAAATATCATAATCTTAGATAAAACTGTTTAAAGATTTAACTTATCTTTTGCAGAACTCTTGGAGTACATCAAGTTTGTAGCTCCCCCTTGATTTGATGCCTTTTCCTTGCTCCCCCTGCCTTTAACGTCTTCTTGAGCACTACTTGAGCACCATTTCTCCCCCTTTCTGACTTCTTGCCTTCTGCTTGCTTTTTTTTAACCAAGGAGTAGGACAAGCTCCCCCTTGCTCAGGCATGATTCTTCAAGGTCCGGTGAGATTTTCTGACCACTCATCCAGAAAGGCATTAGTAAATAATAAAATTGAGGGTTACTCTAAGTTTAACATTCCCAATGGGAATTTGAAGAAGTTAAACTTAGCTTCATCTAGGGGCTTTGTAAATATATCAGCCACTTGTTTGTCTGTTGGGACAAATTCAAAGGTGATATCTTCATTTTCCACATGCTCCCTGATGAAGTGATACCTGATCTCAATATGCTTAGTCCTGCTGTGAGATATAGGGATCTTAGCAATTGAGATAGCACTGGAAGAGTCACAAAATAAGGGTGTTTTGGTCATCTTTAGATTGCAGTTGGGCACAACAACTCCCAGAAGAGATATACTCTGATGCTGTCGAGATTGCCACACTGGTCTACTTCTTACTGCTCCAGGAAATCAGTCTTCCACCAAGGAATTGGCATGTCCCTGAGGTACTCTTTCTATCTTCCTTGCACCCTGCATAATCTGCATCTGAATAACCAGTCAGTTCACACTCATTGTTCCTAGGGTACCATAGGCCAAGATTTGATGTACCCTTTAGGTATCTTGAGATTCTCTTGATAGAGACATAGTGAGATTCCGTAGGATTCACCTGATATCTAGCACAGACATATGTAGCAAACATTATATCAGGCCTACTTGCAGTTAGATAGAGCAAGGATCCAATCATGCATCTGTACTTGGTTTCATCAAAGGGTATGCCCTTCTCATCCTTGTCCAGAGACACATTGCTTCCCATTGGAGTTTTCATTGAAGAAGCACTCTCCAATCCAAATTTCTTGACGAGCTCCCTAGTGAATTTGGTCTGAGAGATGAAAATCCCATCTTCAGATTGTTTCACTTGGAGACCTTATGAAGTATTTGAGCTCACCCATACTGCTCATCTCAAACTTTCCCTGCATCAAGTTGGCAAACTTTTTGCAGAGATTGTTATCTGTAGAGCCAAAGATGATGTCATCTACATAGACCTGTACTAGCAAGATCTTGCCCTTCACTTCCCTTAGGAACAATGTCTTATCAATCTTTCCCCTTGAGAACTTGTTCTCAATTAGAAAGCTTGACAGAGTCTCATACCAGGCCCTAGGTGCCTGCTTTAAGCCATAAAGTGCTTTTCTAAGAAAGTAAACATAATCAGGATGAGTGGAGTCAACAAAACCTGAAGGATGCTATACATATACTTCCTCTTTGAGGTCACCATTTAGGAAGGATGACTTCACATCCATTTGGTAGACCTTGAAACCTTTGTATGCTGCATATGCGAGGAACAGTCTTATTGCTTCTAGTTTGGCTACTGGAGCGAATGTCTGATCAAAATCGATCCCCTCCTCTTATCTGTAGCCTTTTGCCACAAGTCTTGCTTTATTCTTGGTGATGATTCCATTTTCATCCAATTTGTTCCTGTAGACCCATTTGGTTCCTATGATGTTGTGCCCTTGGGGTCTTGGAACCAATTTCCACACTTTGCATCTTTTAAATTGATTCAGTTCCTCCTGCATTGCAGCAATCCAAAATGGATCCTGATTTGCTTCCTCAAATTTCTTGGGTTCAATTTGAGAGAGAAAACTCAGGTACAATGCTTGATTTGCAGCTGTACTCATTGTCAGCACCCCTTGGTTGACATTTCCTATTATCTGCTCTTGGGGATGATCTCTTACTTGTCTTAAGGCAGTTGGAAGTGGTCTGGGTATTTCTGTAGGAGCTACTTCTGTAGGCTATAATTCTTCTGCCGTTTCTGTATCTTCTGCAGGTTCTACCTCTATTTCAACCATCACTGGCTGATTCTTGTTGTTGAATGAGGTGTCAACATTGTCTTCAATGGACAGCTTTTCTAATCTTTCCACTGTACCTGCATTCACTAGAGAACTAGACCAACCCTTATGTATAAGGCTTGTCTCATCAAATACAACATGGACGGATTCTTCCATTGTTTGGGTATTGAGGTTGTATACTCTGTATGCCCTGCTGTAGGAGCTGTATCCAACGAAAATACCTTCACAGCTTTTCTCAGCAAACTTAGTTAGTTTGGATTTCCCATTATTAAGGACATAACATTTGCTACCAAAGATCCTAAAGTAGGATAGAGTTGGTTTTCTGCCCTTCATTAGCTCATAGGGAGTTTTCTTGTGGTTTTTGAAGATTGAGGCCCTGTTTATCACATGACAAGCAGTGTTGACAGCCTCTGCCCAGAAATATTCTGGTAATGAGGAGTCACTTAGCATTGTCCTGCTAGCCTCTATCAAGGTTCTGTTCTTCCTATCAGCAACTCCATTTTGTTGAGGAGTTCTGGGGGAGGAGAATTCTTGGGAGATACCTAGGTTTTGGCAGAATTCTGTCATGGCCCCTAACTGAAATTCTGTCCCATGGTCACTTCTGAATTTGACCACAGTGCAGTTCATTTCATTCTGGATCTGCCTGACGAAATTCTTCAAGATATCGAGGGTATTTGATTTCTTTTTGAGGAAGAATACCCAAGTGAACCTTGAGTAGTCATCAATAAATACAAGGGTGTATGCCTTCCCTCCTAAGCTATGAACTGACATAGGACCAAATAAATCCATGCGCAGTAAAAATAAGCACCTTGTGGACTCTTTGTTAGAGATGCTTTTAAAGCTAGTCCTTGTCTGCTTTCCAAGTTGGCAGGCTTGACAAGGACCATCTTTGATGCACTTAATGTCAGGTCCATTTCTGACCAGGTTTTGTGAGAAAAGCTTGCCTATTGTCTTATAGTTGATGTGTGCAAGTCTCTTGTGACATTGTACACATAGAGCCTCTTTGCCATCAGCTATAAGACACATGGGCATGGAGGAATTTGTATTAAGGAAATTTAAGCAATAGATGTTCCCACTCCGAGTGACTGTTAAGGTAGTCTCAGAATCTGAGAACTTCTTAATTAGACACTTATCCTTGTGGAAAGTAATAACAAAACCTATATCACAAAGCTGACTTATGCTTATGAGGTTGTGTCTCAACCCCTCCAAATAGGCTACCTTTGTGATGGTGACTAACCCATTAGAGATATTGTCGTAGCCCCTGGTCACTCCCTTTTCTGAACCTCCAAAGATGACAGTCGGTCCATTCTCCACAGGGACGAATTCTTTCAGATACTTACTGTGATGCAGGACGCCGGGGCCCCGACCGCACCCCGTGGCATCACACCAGCTAGCGGACCACGGCCAAGCACGCCTGCCAGAAGGACTGCAGTCCAGGCACCCCAACCCGTCTCCGCGCCTGTTCTCAGCGCGGCGGGTTGTTGATACTGGGGCTCGATTCCCAGACCTCCTTGATAAGAACCACTCCTAACAGGCCTTATCACCAACTGAACTGCAGGTCAGTTGGTGATAAGGCCTGTTAGGAGTGGTTCTTATCAAGGAGGTCTGGGGATCGAGCCCCAGCATCAACAACCCGCCGCGCTGAGAACAGGCGCGGAGACGGGTTGGGGTGCCTGGACTGCAGTCCTTCTGGCAGGCGTGCTTGGCCGTGGTCCGCTAGCTGGTGTAATGCCACGGGGTGCGGTCGGGGCCCCAACGTCTTGCATCAAAAAAGTGCACTTTTTTGATGCAGGACGCCGGGGCCCCGACCGCACCCCGTGGCATCACACCAGCTAACAGACCATGGCCAAGCACGCCTGCCAGAAGGACTGCAGTCCTTTGATGCAGGACGCCAGGGCCCCGACCGCACCCCGTGGCATCATACCAGCTAGCAGACCACGACCAAGCACGCCTGCCAGAAGGACTGCAGTCCAGGCACCCCAACCTGTCTCCGCGCCTGTTCTCAGCGCAGCAGGTTATTAAGGCTGGTGCTCGATTCCCAGACCTCCTTGGTAAGAACCACTCCTAATAGGCCTTATCACCAACTGACCTGCAGGTCAGTTGGTGATAAGGCCTGTTAGGAGTGGTTCTTATAAAGGAGGTCTGGGGATCGAGCCCCAACCTCAACAACCCGCCGCGCTGAGAACAGGCGCGGAGACGGGTTGGGGTGCCTGGACTGGTCGGGGCCCCGACGTCCTGTATCATACTGACTCCAGTCATGTGCCTGGAGCAGCCACTGTCCAAATACCAAATTGGAGATTGGTTGGCATTTGGACCTACCTTCAAAACAAATTACTTCCCCTTAGGTACCCAATAGGGATTGGGTCCTTGGTTTCTATTAGGATGATAGAGCGGAATCGGAAACCTCGGAGGGCTCTGCACTTTCCTTGCATTTAGTCCTGTTGGGTTGAACCAACAGTCCAATGCAAAGTGGCCTACTTTCCCACAGCACCAGCACTCATATCTGTTATATCTTCTCTTCTACTTCATCATCTATGTAGCATGACAATGCTGATGTGCAGAGGAGAAGGTGTCTTCCCTAACAGATCTAGGGTGAACCTCATATGTGTGAGCCGGGGAATAATTGGCTTCACTACTCTTTGGTTCACCTTCTTGGGAGCAGGCTTTGTAGGAACAACCACTCCCATTCTTTTAGCAGCTGTTGCTGCAGGTTTGTGGGCTGAAGGACTTGCTATCAGCACCTTCTTATAAGAAAGTCAGGCTTCAGGATCTTTGCCCATGACTGGCTCCTGATGGAAACCGATACCAGCTCTGAACTGTCCAGAGAATGTGTCAATTATCGGCAGGATAGTCTTGGGCATTGAGAAGCTGGAAGCAAGTTTCTTCTCAGCCAGCAACATTTCTTCAAGGTCCCTAATGACCTTGTTTTTCTGCCCTAACTCAGCATTCTTAAGCCTTATGGCTTCCTTAAGTTTGTCCACTTCTTTGCTCATAGAGGTTAGCCTCTCGGCTATCTCCTGGAGCTTGGATTGGACAGTTTTTAAGGAATCAAACTCCTTGGTTTGCACCTGGAGGAGTTTCTTACTGCCCATGAAGGTTTTCTATAAGGCTTTATATTGCCTTATCAGTTCATATTCAATTTCATACTGGGATCTTGAGGCATAGCTGTTAGCAGCAGATACCTCCTCATCATTATGCAAAGAATCTGCTACTGATTCAGAATCAGAGGCAGATAGAGAAGTTCTGTGATTTACCTTTCCAGGAGAGTTGTCATCCTGGTTGCCTTCATTAAAAGCCATCAGTCCAATAAGTGCCTCATCCTCAGTCCCAGAGGAACTTGAGTCAGAGTCACTCAACATTTTGGTCTTCTTTGCCACGAACCCCTTTTCAGAGGTTCTCTTGCTCCTGGAGCTTCTTCTCTCTTCATGGTTCCTTGACTCCTTTTTCTTGGAGGGGCAGTCTGCAACCATGTGACCTGTTTTGCTGCAAGAATAGCAAATAGTATTATTTAAATCATATCTACTGGAGTTGGATTTATACCTGTCCTCCCTGGGAGCCCTGGATCTGTCCCGATAGTCAGATATCCTGGATCTTGAGGAGGAGCTTCTGCTGTTGTCCCTCCTCCTTCTTTGTAACAACTTTTTGAATTGTTTTGAGAGGAGTGCCACCTCTCTATCAGTATCATCAGTGTCAGAGGAGCTGGCTTCTGATTCCTCAATGTTCTCAGTTCTATTCTGAGAAGCAGAGGTCTTGCCCTTGAATCTTCTGGTGTTCTCAGCCTTTAGAGCCACTGATCTTTCTCTTGAGCTCACCTTTGAGCTTTCTTCTTCTTCAGCCTTTCTTGTATTAAGCTGAAGTTCATGAAACAGCAGCTTCCCATATAGGTTCTTGGGCTCCAAGTTGCCCAGTTGGCCCATCTCTCTGATGGCACATTTCTTGATATCCCATTCCTTTGTGAGGGATCTGAGAAATTTGTCATTTAGATCAGAGTTTGTGAACTCTCTGTCGTAGTTTCTCAGTCCATTCACGATCTTGAAAAATCTCTCATAGCAGTTGGAGATTGTTTCATTCTTGACTTGTTTGAAGGCTTCATATTCCTGGTTGAGGAGAGATTTCCTGTCATCCCTTACCTCTTCAGTACCCTCCATGTATACGATCAAGGAGTCCCACATCTCCTTGGCCGTTTTGCAGTGAATTAGATTTTGGAGGGTTGAGTCATCTATGACACTTACAATGACATTTTGTGCCCTCTTGTCTAGACCTGCCAAGGCCAGCTCGTCCTTGGTCATGTCTTCATATTTCTTTATCACCTGCCTGGTTGGATCAATAGTGGAGGCAGTGGTAGGGATGAAGGGACCCTGCTTGATTGTCAGGTAGATTCTTGGGTCAGCTGCCTCCATAAAGAGTCTTACTCTTTCCTTCCAAATGGGGAAATTCTCTTTTGTGTAGATGGGAAGCTTCATGGCTCTCATTTCGCGATTCGGATCTCCACCGGCCATGGTGAGTCGTTCCTGATCTAGATCGGGCTGTTAAGTCTTCTTTTGATCAACCTCTCTCTGATACCACTTGTAGGATATGGAACATTCACCTAGAGGGGGGGGGGGGTGTTAGGTGATCTTGGTATTTTTTGATCTATTAGTGTGAGTTATCAAGATTCAAGCAATGCACAAAATTAACACACAAATAAGTCACACCAGACGACACAAAATCTATAGAGGTTCCTCAAGACAGGGTGTCTTGAGTAGTCCTCTTTCCCTCTCCGCCTGCCCAGCAGTGTGCTAGGCTCAGCAAACTACGCCAAAATCTTCAGGACCTCAAGCCTTACAACACGGACCCGCAAGTCCCAACAGCCTAAGCCCTCAAGCCCTTACTATCCCCGAGCCCTCAAGCTCGACACCCAGGCCCTCAAGCCCAACACAACACAGACTCGCAAGTCCTGTGCCTACAGCCTAGGCCCGCAAGCCCCTACTGCACCCGAGTCCTCAAGCTTGACAAGTCGCACCCGCAAGTGCACTGCCCTGTCCCTCAAGCCTCACAGCTCTCCAGCCCTCAAGCTAGACAATTTGGCCTGCAAGCCTCACAAGAAAATACAATAATAAAATGTTTCTTCTGCTGGATGAAGATCGACACCTTTAGCCTGTTGAAGATCGGCTCCTTGAGATTGAAGAAGATTGTTATGAATCAGATCTTGAGCGCACGGTTCTTCTTCAAATCTTTTCTTAGCCAGATGAGGATTGGCTTCTTAGCAGTCGATGAAGATGACTGCTCCTTCCTTTATTCTTTCTTTCTTGCGGCGCTTGTGTTTTTTGATTTACTATGTGCGCAAGTTCATTCTTGATGATTGCTCCTTTTTAGGGCAGCCTCATATATCCTTTTATAAGACTGCGATGCCCCCCAACGTTCTTCTAAGAAGTTTCTTTATGTGTCAGACCTCCATTCCCTTTTAGCACGCGCTGATATCTTTTTCTTTTTGGAGTTTGCGCTAATGCCTCGATTCATTAAGTGCACGCGCTGATTTGGACAATCAGGCGGCGGCTTTAACTGTTGATAGTACGTCTGCACGATTTGAATCTGTCTCGATGATATTTCCATTGTTATGACGACATGGATAATATCTCGACGACAGCCCTTTGTCGATGCCATGAACTCTGGTAGACCTTTATGTCTTCTTTCTTCTGCCTCTGATGCTGGCATCACAGCAATACGAGACATCCTAACAATTCTTCACATACGACGATATGCCATTTCTGACTGTGTCGTTGAGATCCTCTTTCTTGCAATATGTCATCGTAATCATGTTGTTTACTCGACGACAATCCTTCCTTCGATATCTTTGATTCTTCTCTGCGTTCGACGATCTCGCCATGTCTCAGCGTTCGACGATCAACATTCTTCGTTCGACGATTTCGCCATGTCTCAGTGGTCGACAAATACTTTGCTTCTAAGCGGCTGCTGCTCTGCCCATCATTACGACGACAAGCACGCATTGTCGACGATATCGCCTGTTCTTCTCGACGATGTGTACTTATATTTTCCTGATATTATAAACTAGATGTACGATCAAATACAAAGTGAAGTACTCTTGAAATGATGACTTCTTCAAATCAGGAATCATGTGGGCAAGATTCCCAACACCTATCTAGCAGTGTGCTAGGGTTGGCAAACTTCTGCAAAAACTCAGGCCCTCAAGACCTACAAACTCAGGCCCTCAAGTCCTACAGCTCAGACCCTCAAGCCCTAAATACTCAGGCCCTCAAGCCCTACAATTCTAAGGCCCTCAAGCCCTACAACTCAGATTTGAAATAGATCCTACAAACTCAGGTTAATAAAAGCCCTACAAAGAGAGAATGAGGAAAACTTCTTTAGCCGGAAGAAGATTGGATTCTTGGACTTGAACAGAATGCTTTTGATGTTATCTTGGACATCACAGATTCCTCTTCAATCCCTTCTTCGATCTGGAACAATACTTATCAGCCGATGTTGCTGGACTGAAACTTGGAGAACACTTGAAGAAGAAGTTTTGTTCTCTGGTTCTTGTTCCTTCTTTACACAACCTTGTTACTGTTCTATAGAATCTTGCATGTATTATCTGTCTTGCTTGTTGTATTTTTAGGGCGGACACTTATCTCTTTTAAAAGACTGAGGAACCGACTAACGGTCTCCTAGGATGTCCTATAAGTGTCAGAGGCCCATTCCTTAATGGCACGCGCTGATTGGACCATCAGACGGCAACATTAAATGCAGACAACGTGATTTGAAATGTCTTGATCTGTCTCGATGATATTCGCAAAGTCTCGACGACAAACTTGCCGTTAAGCCGATCCATCTTGTACTTGGACAAATATTCAAGTCTTCTTCAATCTTATTTGGAGAGGGATATCTTGACGATATAAGATATCCGAGCTATACTTGTACTTACGACGACATGAAGTCATCTTAAAGATGTCGTCATAACCTTGATGTTGACTTGTGGCCTTCTCGACGATGTCGTTGAAACCATTCTACCGTATCGATGATATTGTTGAAACTATACTGTCTTATCGATGATATCGTTGAAACCATTCTGTCTTATCGATAATATCGTTGAAACCATAATATCTTATCAATGATTTCGTTGAAACCATGCTGTCATATCGACGATATCGTCTTGATCATTTTGACGATAAGCGATTCCTCATCTTTAAGCTATCTTCACAAGTTCTCCCTTGGCCCTCTCGACGACTAGTCTTGTTGGGAATTGTATCCACAATTATCTTGATTTGAAGAAGTCCCCTTTAATTAAGTTGAATTGAGTTTGTATTTGATTTGGTTTTCTAGTTGTGTGTTTGCAGGACATTAATTGCCAAGTACAAACCAATGTCACGTTTCAATGAGTCATAAACACAAGCCTATGCAATGTAATCCCTCATTGTGTAGACCAAAGTGTTGACTCATGTGGAATCTCTTTATTGGGATGTACTTCACTATCAAACACTAAGGAGAAGCTAATGAGAAGTTGTTGCTGTTTTAAGAAATGGAAGAAAATTACTCTAAGTATTTTCGTCGAATAATCTAAGTGTATTCGTCCGGTAACAAAGTGAATTCATCGAGTTATCATTTACTTCATGAGTTCACTCGACAAAATTCTCAACTGTAATTTCTTCTCCCCCTCAGCCTGTAGTTAAGCCCTTGCCGTCGATTATTAATGTAACTTTGTCGAGTGAGAATTCGTCGAGTCAGAATTCGTCGAGTAATTCTTCTTACTCGACGAATAATGTCATCGCATTTTCTTTTTCAAATGTGCAGACGGCTTTCCTTTAGGGCTTCCGCCATGTACAGTACACGTGGTGCTTACTCCGTAAGTTTCGTTTATAACCGTTTGAGAAGGATCTCTATAAATTCCTAAATAGGATATTTTGTTCAACCCTAATAGTAATCATGCCTATTTTAAGAAATCGAAAAACGTCAGTTGGCTGTTCTTCGTTCTCGCAAATCTACTTTGCTGTTGCCGACAAAGCTAGTTGCACGATTCTTCTTGAAGAAAAGTTTCAACTAGATCTCTGATCTCTGACTTCCTCAAGTTATTTTCAGATCTACTTGTCTCCTAAGTTTTCAGATCAAGTTCTCTCAAGACAAGATTTCTTCTTCCTCCGTTCAAGATCCAGATTTTCAATTCAGTCAAGGAAGAAGAAGATCTACTATTTTCAGATCTGAAGAAGTTAAATCTCAAAGAGATTTCAGAAGATTGTATCTCAATCTAAGTTTTGTAAAAACACTTTACAATATTTTTGGTAGGAAGTTTTACTTCCTAGTGTAGGAGTTGAGGCTCCGAGTTTGTAGGAGAGTTTGTTCTCCGAGCTTGTAGGAAGTTTCACTTCCGAGTGTAGGAGTTGTTCTCCGAGTTTGTAGGAGAGATTATTTTCCGAGCTTGTAGGAGTTGCTAACTCCGAGTTATACGATTGTTTCAATCTGAGATAGTGAAGTAGCCTAGTCTAGACGAGCGTGCTAGATAGGTGAGGGGGAAAGTGGATGTTCCCATTCCGTGGAAACACTATAAATCCTTGTGTTTGTGTGTGTTCTTTTGATTTCTTTGCTTTACTTTAAAGTTTTCAATTTTGCATAAATGCCATAGAAGTCACCTATTCACCCCCTCTAGGTGATTTAGGGAGAAACTAGATACTTTCAATTGATATCAAAGTGAGGTTGTTCGTTAAGAGGTTAACACCTTAAACAAAGTCCTCTATCTAGTTGTTCAAAGACACCATGTCTGGAATGGATAGAAACAAGGATTCTTCCATGAAGCTGCCGGTTTGCACAAAAGAGAACTTCCCCATGTGGAAGGAAAGAGTAAGATTTTACATGGAAGCCGCCGATCCAAGGATCTTTCAGATTTTTGAAGAGGGTCCCCATGTTCTCATGACAACATCTACAATCAACCCTGCCATACAAGTTCCTAAGAAGATGCTGGATTTGACAAAGGACGAGATTGCTCTTGTCGCCTTGGACATGAAGGCAAAGAACATCATTGCCAGTGTAGTGGATGACTCCATGTGGCAAAATCTTTTTCAATGCAAGTCTGCCAAAGAGATGTGGGATTCTCTTGTTGTTTTGATGGAAGGTACATAAGAAGTAAGCTATGATCGAAGATCTTTGCTGAATCAAGAATACGAAGCTTTCAAGCAAGAACCAAGGGACTTTATTTTATGACACTTATGTGAAGTTCTTCAAGATCGTCAACGGTCTAAGGAACAATGATCAGGAATTCACTATTGGTGAACTGAATGATAAGTTCTTGAGATCCCTGATGGAAGAATGGGATACCAAAGCAATTGCCATCAAAGAATTCAGAAAGTTGGCTACGATGGAGCCACAAATTCTATTTGGGAAGCTTGTATTCATCCCTGGTGAGGTGATGACCACACCTAGAATCCACTTTCTAATCATCCTGAATGTTGATAGAAGCCATAGCCCGAACACAAGTGCCCGTCATAAGAGCTCCATCACCCCAACTAGCATTAGTATTGGAACCAGCCTCCTCCTTTCCTGCAGCATGCCCCGGCTGAAGATTGACCCTGCAGTCCCATTTGAAGTGACCAGGCTTATTGCACCTGTAACATCTCAGCCCTTCTTTCTTCTTTCCATCAGACTTAGGAGTATAACTCCTCTCCTGCTGATATGAAGTAGATGGACCAACTCCAACATGTGACTTCTTCTTGTCCCATCTCTTCTTCTTGCCTGAGTACAGAACCTCGCTCTCCCCACCAGAGACTGATATCCAAGCCATCTGCTTAGCCAAACTCTCTTGCGAAGCAAGCAAGTTCTCCGGCTCAAGTAACGATGGTTGATTGGCCCAACCATTAACAGAAGTGACAAAGGCCACATCCCTCCGCAAGCCGCGGATTATGTGCCTCTTCAACCTCGCTTCTGAGATAGGTTCATTCGGGTCCAAAGCTGATATCTCCGCGCATAGGTTCTTCATCTTCAAGAAGAAAGTTGAGATAGACAAATCTCCCTGAGTTGCTTTTGCTAACTCATTTTCTAAGAACTGTAGCCGAGCTTCATTCTTCTTGTTGAACAAGCCATCCAAGGCTGTCCAAATCTCAGCAGCTGACCTACATCTAATTATGTGGTGAAATAACTCTGGAATGATAGCACGCTTGAGAGTGAACTCAGCCTTAGCATTGGTTCTCTTCCAAGCCATCACCTGCTCAGCATTCCATTCAGCAGCTACAACAGCTTGTCTAGCATCTCCTCCGACTACCTTCCATAAATCTTCGCCAAGAAGATAGCTCTCCATGCATGACTTCCACTTCTTGAAGTTAGTCTGCGTAAGGTGCTCAATTCCAAGACCTCTTGTATAACCTCCTTCCATTGCTATCACACTGGTTAACAACCTTTCAAAGACTGAAGTAGGATTTGGTGCTGATCACTGCCTCAAACCTTCTCTGATACCATGTTAAAATTTCGGAGAAGAATGGATCAAACACAACAGCGGAAGACTTCAATTCAATTTCACAATAGTTAACCAGTGACAACGAAGGCAAGAGAATATCAAATGAATACTATCTTATTACAAAGCGTTTCATACATGGCGAGACATGATTTATATGAGCAAACATAGATGAGAACAAGCAACACAAAAGTCTGGCGGTCAGCAAGCTGAGACCACCCGAACATAGCAAGGTCACCGGCTTCCATGAGACCATGCAAACATGACAGGTTGACGACCTGTGAACTACCTGACCGCTGAAAGCTCAGACCACACGAACTGCTCTTTATTGCAACTGCTAAAAAACAAAACTGTTCGCAATTCTAGATCGCCCAGACCACACAGTCTCAAGATCATAGAAGTATCCCGTGAACACTTGACGAAGAATTGCTTACTGCTGCAAGACCGCACTCAAGACTGCCTGACCGCTTAAGGTCGCCTGATCAACTGAGCCCCCTGCAAATAGATCCAAGAACCTCCAAACACAGATCGCCTAGACATACTGCTGGCGAACTGGTTTATTCAAAGCTGGAAAGATAGGAACAATACTGACGGAGACCGCTGGACGCTATCCTGCGAACACAACAAACCGATCAATAAACTTCAAACCGCACGACCTCAAAAACGAGACCGACACAATAAATCACACTAGGTTCTTACATTTGTTGCGTTTTGAATGGCTACCCCTGCCCCTCTATTTATAGGCAAACGAACGGATGTCAACACCGCCATAGAGGGATATGGTCACGTTCCTTATTGAAGCATGCAGTCTCAAGTACCAGACTGCGCGGTCACAATAGTACCTATTATTACACTTAAGCAACTGCCCAATAATGACAGCATGCTTATTCCAAACCGGCAGACCACCCGGTCTCTTACAGGAGAAGAACCATATGAGCATTTGACTAGATTGAGAACAGACCGCCAGAACCAGGCTCATACAACCCGTCCGGTCTCCCATAAGATCGGAACCACAGCAGAACGCAAGAGCGATCTCAAGCAGACCAAAGTACAAGACCGCCGAAGCGACCTCCAGTACTAGACCGCTCGGTCACAACCCGAACAGGAACACTTGGGCACAACCGGCAAACCAACACAGGCCGCTAACACCAGAGACACACGATCTCAATGGCCAGATCGCCACACTGAGCTCGTGCGGTCTCTAAAATCAGACCGCCCGGACAGTCCATTTCCACTTCAAAAATTTAACATGATTTGTTCTTGAGATCCCTGACGAAAGAATGGGATACCAAAGCAATTGCCATCAGGGAATTCAGAAATTTGTCTACGATGGAGCCACAGATTCTATTTGGGAAGCTTCTTTCCCATGAGCTAAAGTTAAGCATAAGAAAAGCTGAAGAAGAGGGATGCATGACTTATGGAAGGGAGAAGTCCGTTGCAATGAAGGCCAAAGTGTCAAGAAGAGGTACAACTATGTTATTTGTCAGGAGACAGTCGTCAGATGAAGATGACGAGTCAGTGGCTTGTTCCTCGAGCTCAGACTTGTCCGATGGAGAATTCTCCGTACTCTCCAAGCAATTCAAGAAATTGCTAAATAAAAGGAAGCAAAGGAGAGGTCAATCCTCCTAATCAGATCATAGAAGATCAAAGCGTGATGATGAACATCACAAGAAGGGATACAATAATGACAGGCATACAACTAAACCAAAGAAATATATTTCGACTGATATTATTTGTTACTACTGTAATAAGCCAGGACATTTAAGTACGGAATGTCCATACAAGAAGAAAGAAGGATCGAGAAAGGAAGACAAGAAATCCTTCAAGAATAAGAAGGAAGAAAAGAGCTTCATCGCTAAGAAGTCGAAGACTCTTAGCGACAGCAACTCAGATGAGTCAAACTCAAATGATGAAGCCTATTTTGGGCTTATTAATCATTCCGATTCGGATAACTGCGACACCCCTTATTTGGGGAAGGTAAACTCGCACACTCCTCTTTCTGATTCTGAAACTGGATCCAATGCGAATGAAGGCTATTCTTCAGAGGAAGACTCGGATCTAATGGTTCAGTATAGAGCCTTATTGATGGGATTTGACAAATGCCGCAAGGTAGTCAGATCTCAAGCAAAAGAGATTGAATCTCTCAAGATGGTGGAATCAGATTTGAGGGAGGAAATTGAAAAATTGACTCCTCTCAAAGATGAAGTCCTAATCTTGAAATATGAACTTAAAAGCTCCACTGAATTATTAAATCTAAAGGAGAAGTCTATTAATGATCTGGAAGGAAAGTTGGTGGCTGAAAGAAATCTAGTAGAAAGCTTCTCAAAGCAAAAGACCATCCTTCCTCATATTGATGGATTCTCAGCTCTTGGGAAGGGTATCGGTATCGGTCACGTTACTGAGAAAAGTAAGGCTGCTAAGAGAAGAGTCATTAAGGGTAAGGGCAAGGCTGATCAAAGTGAACCTTCCTTCAAGAAGGTAGTTTTTCCAACGAACACCTATGACTTTGAAACATCATATGGTCACTTTACGAGACCAACTCACGCTGAGTCAAGTCAGAGTAACCAAGGATGGATCTGTTCCCAAAAATTCAGAACGACTGCTTTCAAAGCTCCTTACGAAGAGATAGTCATCAAGGACTATGGTTCATTCATGCATGGACCGTCAGCAAAGAAAGCACCAAAAGATAAACTTGTTGCTACGAAACCACTTGTGAAGGAGCCATGTGTTTTTTGCAATCACGAAGCTTCTAACTCCAAGTCGGGAGCTCCTGCTAGACCCCCCGTTCAAAGAGTTAAGCAAGAGAGGAAAAGAAGGTACAACAGATTCGATTGTTGGTGCTGTGACAAAGTTGGTCACTTCGCCATAGATTGTTGGTTCAATCCCTTGAATTTCAAGACTCCACAAGTTAATAATGTAAGAATGACCACTCAAAATATTAACACTCCGAGTGGTAGTCGTCTAACCAGGAACCTAGGACCCAAATCCATTTGGGTTCCTAAGGATAATTAATTTATGTTTGCAGGTATGTCCAAAGGCCAACCAAAACTCTTATCAGGCATTTGGACAGTGGATGTTCTCAGCACATGACCGGAACAAGAAGTCTATAATGAAATTATAGAAAAGCTCAGAAAATTAGTCCATGCACTGAAATTCAAAGGGGGAGAAAAGATTGAGGGGGAGATGAATCAATGTTTTCAAAGCCTACTTCAAAATGAGGACTCCAGTGTATTTGCTGAGGTGGAGAATGTTGGGTTTTTTTTTACAACCATACATCATATGTAGGCGCAGCGGAAATAAAGAGAACAACCCAAAAGAGTTTGGATTGGGCCATGAAAATGAATCAAGAAGTA
Organism: Dactylorhiza incarnata; assembly: GCA_033032865.1. Classification (NCBI taxonomy): domain Eukaryota; kingdom Viridiplantae; phylum Streptophyta; class Magnoliopsida; order Asparagales; family Orchidaceae; genus Dactylorhiza; species Dactylorhiza incarnata. The sequence continues at coordinate 30,042,461 of JAWHQI010000001.1, forward strand.
ATCAAAAATACTATGCATAAATTACCTTAGTGGAGTTGGATCAAATCCAACCTAGATGCTCCAAGAAGAAAAGTCCTGTCGTCGGCTATGCGAGAGTCCTTACGTAGAATAATGTCTACGTCTCTACAGCAGTCCACACGAGCCGGGAGAAGAAGACTGCACCTTGCACTTCCACGAACTACTAGATTCGTTCCAGGAAGAGCAATCACGGCGACGATCGCCGGAAGGGAGATCTGCGGAGGCGAACGGGGCGGCAGAACTCTTCCGTCTAGGGTTCGGGAGGAACTCTTCCGTCGGCTCCTCTTTTGTTCGCATAAGAATGTAGAACCCTTAAAACAAGTTCTATTTTTACCCGAAGCATAAACAGACCTAGAAGAATCGCTATTCGCAGTCCGTACAGAAAATTGGGGTTTCTGTAACAATTCGTCGGGATTTCACGAATCAGCATTCGTCGAGTTTCCACGGAACAATTCGACGAATTCCGACGAATCATATCCGACGAATTCCGACGAATCATATCCGACGAATTCCGACGAATTCCGACGAATTCTGACAACAACATTTGCTTTACCTCCCCGATTCTATATGGTGATTGGTAACCTTTACCAACACAGTCAATCTTCCAACTTCTCCACATGCTCTTATGTGCGACCCTGCAGGCTCATATCGCGTCGGCAGTGAGATTACATGTTTGACCACTTCTAGATCACAATGGTAACTCCAACAGTCTCCCACTTGATCTTGAAAGTATCAAACAAAAACCTCACAAACAATGAGAGGCATCTAGCAATGCATCATTGCTCCCCAAGCAATAAGAGTTCATAACTCATAAGCCTTTATGACCAATGTTCCAGCGTTGTCTTTGTCCCTTTGTCCCTTACATCCGGAAAGAACTAGAGGCATGGACCGTGTCACCCTCATGATAGCTCAATCCAAGTTTCTTGATCTAGAACGGACTTCCAGAGAATGGTGAGCTCAATATCACATATTGACTCAACCAAGCATGGCCATGCATTTCTCAGTCCAATTCCATCAAGGGGCCCATGGATGCAACTCCTGTTATATAGGAGGACAAATCCCATATCTGCTCACACCCAAACACCCAAATGATTCGTAACGTACCCAACGACCACCCTTATCATCAACCTTCTTCAAGGAAGACTTTAGATGACATCAAAGCACGCTCTTCCTCACTCGATGAATGATGTGACTTCAGGTCAAAGGACCACAACACCATTGTCAAATGAGACCTACTTGTGACACATTTAAGTAACAATCCACAAAGTAGTCTCAGGTTGGGTCTGTCCAGTACAACTTGTTCACTAACAAGTACCCACGTGATGACTTGATATCACAATATCATGACCTGTGAGAATCGGTCATCAGTCAACACACATGCTAGTCTTAATGTATCATCATCACTCTTAGCTTCTACGATGATACCTCGACCAGGGACCTTTTAAGATTTAAGCTTCGAAATCATAGACTCTCACATTCAAGTCACGTACTTGATGTCCTATGGAAGCGAACATTCTAAGGGTATTTATCACGAATTTTATTCTATCATATAGAAACAGTATATCATAATAAAAGAACTTGCCATTAATTGTAAAAAGAAATAATTGGTACACAATTTATCATATGAATAAATAATAAACAGCCAACAGAATATATATTTTACATGCAACCCACAAGACTCCCACTAGAGTTGATCACTCAAGTATCATATACCCATTGATCTAGTATGACCATCATGCTTTCTCTGCGCGATAGGCTTTGTCAGTGGATCTGCAATATTCTCCTCAGTCGGCACTCTGCAAATGTTCACATCTCCTCGTTCGACAATCTCACGAATAAGATGGAACCGCCGAAGTATGTGCTTGGAGCGCTGATGGGATCTAGGTTCCTTAGATTGTGCAATTGCACCATTGTTATCACAGTAGAGAACTACGGGACCAACAATGCTAGGAACTACATCTAGCTCGCCGATGAATTTCCTAATCCATACAGCCTCCTTCGCTGCATTTGCCGCAGCGATATACTCGGCCTCAGTTGTAGAATCAGCAAATGTCTCTTGCTTGGAACTCTTCCAGCTCATAGCTCCTCCATTCAGGCAAAACACAAACCCTGACTGAGACTTTGAATCATCCCTATCAGTTTGGAAGCTGGCATCCGTGTAACCACTTACAACGAGCTCTTCCTTTCCACCATACACCAAGAATACATCCTTAGTCGTTCTCAAGTACTTCAGGATATTCTTTACGGCTATCCAGTGACATTCACCGGGATCAGACTGATACCTGCTAGTCAAGCTCAAAGCAAAAGAGACATCGGGTCGAGTACATAACATTGCATACATAATTGACCCAATTGCCGAAGCATATGGAATCAACTTCATGCGGTCCTTATCTTCACAAGATTTTGGACATTGGTCCTTAGAGAGATTCACACCATGAGACATGGGCAAAAATCCTTTCTTGGACTCAAGCATGTTGAACCGTTTCAACACCTTCTCAATGTACGTACTCTGGGTCAAACCCAGCAACTTCTTCGATCTATCTCTATAGATCTTAATACCGAGTATGTAAGTCGCTTCACCCAAATCCTTCATAGAAAAGCAGTTCCCTAGGTTGTTCTTAACAACTTTCAGGGTAGGAATGTCATTTCCGATCAACAGTATGTCATCTACATACAATATCAGGAAGACAACAATGCTCCCACTGATTCGCTTATAAACACACGGTTCATCTTCATTCTTGACAAAACCAAACTCTTTGATCTTCTCATCAAAATGAAGATTCCAACTTCTAGAGACCTGTTTCAATCCATAGATGGACCTATTCAGCTTGCATATTTTAGTGGCTTCATTTGGGGATACAAAACCCTCGGGTTGTGTCATGTACACTTCCTCAAAGAGGTTTCCATTTAGGAAAGCCGTTTTGACATCCATCTGCCAGATTTCGTAGTCATAATACGCAGCAATAACAAGCAATATCCTAATGGACTTTACCATGGCAACAGGGGAAAAGGTCTCATCATAGTCAACACCATGAATTTGCTTGAAACCCTTAGCCACCAGTCGCCCTTTGAATGTCTGTACATTCCCATCCATGTCGGTCTTCTTCTTGAAGACCCACTTCCACCCTATGGGTCGTACCCCTTCAGGTGGTTCCACCAAGTTCCAAACTTGGTTTGTATACATGGAGTCCATTTCGGATTTCATAGCCTCAAGCCATTTGTCGGAGTCCGGTCCATTCATAGCCTCTTGGTAGGTCGCTGGTTCATCATCATGATCCATAAGCAACACATTACCTATTTGAGACACAAGAAATCCATATCTCTTAGGCTCAAATCTTGGTCTACCAGATCTACGTCGGACTTGTGTCTCTTGAGCAGGTTCTCTAGCTACAACATCTTATAGTCCTGGCTCAGAATCCAATTCTGGTTCATTCACTACTTGTGGTTCTTGAACTTCTTCAAGTTCTACCTTTTGCGTCTTTCTTGACAAGAACTCTTTCTCCAAGAAGACACCCGTCCTTGCGACAAACACTTTGCCCTCAGACGGTAGGTAAAAGTAATATCCTTTTGTTTCCTTAGGATATCCCACCAGATAACACTTATCTGATTTGGGTTCCAGCTTGTCAGGCATTTGACGTCGTACGTATGCCTCACAGCCCCAAATTTTAATGAATGACATACTAGGACGCATATCTCATATGGTGTCTTTAGAACCATTTTCATTGGAGCGCGATTCAGTGTCATTGCAGCAGTCTCTAAAGCAAAACCCCAAAAGGAAACAGGCAAGTCTGCATGACTCATCATCGACCGTACCATGTCTAACAGAGTACGATTTCTCCTCTCAAACACACCATTATGCTGCGGTGTCCTAGGTGGAGTGAGCTGTGATACAATACCACACTCTTTCAGATGATCAGGGAACTCATGACTTAGGTATTCACCACCTCGATCAGATCGGAGTGCTTTAACCTTTTTACCCAATTGGTTCTCCACTTCATTCTTAAACTCTTTGAACTTTTCAAAAGTTTCGGATTTGCACTTCATAAGATACACGTATCCGTATCTACTGAAATCATCAGTAAATGTAACGAAGTAGAAATACCCATCTCTAGCCATAGAACTCATGGGCCCGCATACATCACTATGTACAATACCCAAGAGATCCTCAACCCTCTCAGTATAACCACGTGAAAGGGGCTTTAGTCATCTTGCCTAATAAACAAGACTCGCATCGCTCAAATGATTCATAATCAAATGAGTCCAATAGTCCATCTTTATGGAGCTTGGATATGCGCTTCTCGTTTATATGGCCCAAACGACAATGCCAGAGATATGTAGGATTTGAGTCATTTGTTCTTATTCTTTATTATTATCTACATTATAGATCGGATGGTCTAGGTTCAAAACATAAAGATCATTAAACAATTGAGCTACAACATAACAAACATCATTCTTAAATATAGAACAACAATTGTTCTTAATTATAAAAGAAAATCCAATCATGCCTAAGCATGAAATGGATATAATGTTTCTAGTTATGACCGAAACAAAATAACAATTATTAAGTTCTATTACAAGCCCACTGGGCAAAGAAATACGGTAAACCCCTACGGCTACAATAGAAACTCTTGCTCCATTGCCGACGCGCAGGTCCACCTCTCCTTTACTCAGCAATCTCCTCCTTCCCAGTTCCTGCACATTTGTACAAATGTGAGAACCACATCCGGTATCCAGTACCCAAGATGAAGGAGCAGAAAGTTTTATCTCTATAACGTAAATATTCGAAGCGGAGGTCATACCTCCCTTCATTTTCCGCAGACCCTCAATGTACGAAGGACAATTCCTCCTCCAATGACCAGCCTTGCCATAGTGGTGGCATTTCCCTTCCTTCACGGTGCTCTTCTTTTTCAGCGCAGAAGATTTGGGCTCAAGATGTGACTTAGGTCCCACCTTCGTCTTCTTGAAGCCCTTGGCCTTACCCTTGCCTTTATGTACCATCAATATGGGACTAGCAGGCTTGGCCTTCTTCATGTTTATCTCGGCAGTTCGCAACATGTCTAGGAGCTCGGGCAGTGTCTTGTCTATTTCATTCATGTGGTAGTTCAAGACGAACTACTCATAACTATCCGGCAACGATTGCAGGATAAGATTTGTGGCCAACTCTTGACCCAGAGGAAAACCCAGTCTCTCCAGGTTCTCTATATACCCAATCATCTTGAGTACGTGAGTACCAACCAAGTCTCAAGCTCCCATTTTGCACTGAAATAATGCCTTCGTGACATCGAACCTCTCTTGACGAGCTTGCCCTTGAAACATTTTCTTTAGGTGCTCGTCAATCTCCTTGCACCCCATGTTCTCATGTTGCTTCTGAAGATCAGAGTTCATGGTGGCAAGCATAAGGCACTCGACGTCTAAGGCGTCATCGGTATACTTCTTATAAGCATCCTTATCAACACAGGACGAGTTCCCGGTCGGCACCTCGGGGGCTTCTTCTTCCAATACGTAGAGCTTTTGCTCTTGCCTGAGAATAATTCTCAGGTTCCTATACCAGTCCATGTAGTTCGTCCCACTTAGCTTGTCCTTCTCAAGGATAGCTCTCAGGGACAAGGTGGAATGTGAACCACTTGCCATGGAATTCTACAAGAATTCATGCAGAATTTAATCAGTCCAAAATTTCAAAATATAATTTATTTTAATTTGGACTTCAATTAAATACTCCCACTATTTTATTCAAATTGATAGCCCTCACTATCAATTCGGAGAGTCCATGCGAGCTACTCTCTTAGTGGACAAGACCCGTATTTCACCAACACAATGAGTCAGCTTTGGCTTTTCTCTCACTATGCAGTTATTTAGGTAGGCAACGCTTGCCAATTGCATCCTCATGCAACTCTTGTATGGCTGGTGAATAACTCCTTATTCGCATCCATCATATGGTGCATGCCAACCTTATGCCTCTAGGCACTCAACCTTTGAGGTCACCTAGTTAAGTTAGACCCGATGTCGACAGTGGGATATCACAATTATCCGCTCGCACCCTTACCAAGATAGATTAATGCACCTTGCTTTGGCAAGCCCACACTTCATCAATCGAGGCAGGAAGAGTGTCATCCATCGGAAGGCATCCGAACATTTAATATTTGATGAAAGGATTTTTAATAATAAGTTAATACTTAACCATGATCAACATTTGATCAAAGTACACATCCACAGAAAAACAAGCTTTCTAAAAATCCACATGCATCCCTTATGTGCACAACATAAGACTATCAGACTTTGATAGACGAAAGGGCTAAATCTGGACATTTAGAACTCTTCCAAATCTTCAGATTTACATGCATTGGACAAAGGCAAAGACAACTCGACTTAAAGCAGTAGACAAGCTCGTCTCTCATTGTTGGATTCAAAATCCAAAACAATACAAGGGTTCATTAACCACTTGAGGGACGGTTACTGCTAAGGAGACAACAATTTCTAACAATTAGAAATTACCACGAAATCCCTGACGTTCCTGGCGGGGTTCCAAGGGGCTGCGCCCCTGGCGGGGTCTTAGGGGCAGAGCCCCTAACGGGGTCCAAGGGGCAGTGCCCCTGGCGGTGGAGTCCAAAATTTTCAAAATCACCACCGAATTCCCTTGAAAAATCATCAACTTTTGATGTTCCAGGAAGAAATCTTGACATTTAGAATGCTTCCAAATACCTAGATTTGCACGTACTGGAATAATCTAACTCAGGAAATTAGCACATGACCGGAACAAGAAGTCTATAATGAAATTATAGAAAAGCTCAGGAAATTAGTCCATGCACTGAAATTCAAAGGGGGAGAAAAGATTGAGGGGGAGATGAATCAATGTTTTCAAAGCCTACTTCAAAATGAGGACTCCAGTGTATTTGCTGAGGTGGAGAATGTTGGGTTTTTTTTTACAACCATACATCATATGTAGGCACAGCGGAAATAAAGAGAACAACCCAAAAGAGTTTGGATCGGGCCATGAAAATGAATCAAGAAGTAATCAAAAATACTAGGCATAAATTACCTTAGTGGAGTTGGATCAAATCCAACCTAGATGCTCCAAGAAGAAAAGTCCTGTCGTCGGCTATGCGAGAGTCCTTACATAGAATAATGTCTATGTCTCTACAGCAGTCCACACGAGCCGGGAGAAGAAGACTGCACCTTGCGCTTCCACGAATTGCTAGATTCATTCCAGGAAGAGCAATCGTGGCGACGATCGCCGGAAGGGAGATCTGCGGAGGCGAACGGGGCGGCGGAACTCTTCCGTCTAGGGTTCGGGAGGAACTCTTCCGCCGGCTCCTCTTTTGTTCACATAAGAATGTAGAACCCTTAAAACATGTTCTATTTATACCCGAAGCATAAACAGACCTAGAAGAATCGCTATCCGCAGTCCGTACAGATAATTGGGGTTTCTGTAACAATTCGTCGGGATTTCACGAATCAGCATTCGTCGAGTTTCCACGGAACAATTCGACGAATTCCGACGAATCATATCCGACGAATTCCGACGAATCATATCCGACGAATTCCGACGAATCATATCCGACGAATTCCGACGAATTCTGACAGCAACATTTGCTTTACCTCCCCGATTCTATATGGTGATTGGTAACCTTTACCAACACAGTCAATCTTCCAACTTCTCCACATGCTCTTATGTGCGACCCTGCAGGCTCATATCGCGTCGGCAATGAGATTACATGTTTGACCACTTCTAGATCACAATGCTAACTCCAACAGAGAACCCTGTTGAACTATCATGTTTTCACTTCCCTATCTGAAGCAGTCAGAAAGAGGGAGAGGAAGTTGAAAGGGGGATAGAAGGTTGAAAAGCTAGTTGAAAAGCTAAGTCTTTAACTCTCTTTGTCACCTTATGTATTTCATATTATACTTATTCTCTATGCAATTAAACTTAGTATATAGTTGTACAACCCTGTATTCGTCGAGTGGGTCCCCGGGGCCCAGGGTGTCTTTAGGCCCGGTATTTTTTAGCACCACCCCAGGCATGGAAGGGCGGGGTAATTTCTGGGCGGACATAATAAGGGTGGCGAGCGGGGAGGCGGGCGACCTCCCGCTCGCCCCGCCCAAGGGGTAGGGGGCGAGAGGGGTGGGCGGTGAGCCCCCTCTTGCCCAGCCCCAGTAGGTGGAGAGAGGGGTGGGTGGCGAGCCCCCTCTCGCCCATCCCCAATAGGGGGTGAGAGGGGTGGGCGACGAGCCCCCTCTTGCCCATCCCAGTAGGGGGGCGAGAGGGGTGGGTGGCGAGCCCCCTCTCGCCCGGGCCCTATAGGGAGGCGAGAGGGGGGGGGGGGGGGGGGGAGGGGGCAGCCCCTTCTCGTCCGGCACCTGTAGGGAGGCGAGATGGGTGGGCGGCCAGCCTCCTCTCACCCGGCCCGGTAAGGAGGCGATAGGGGTGGGCAGCTTGCCCTCTCTCGCCCAGCCTCAATAAGGGGCCGAGCGAGGGAGGCGGCCTGCCCCCGGCTCGCCCGAACCCATAGGGGGGTCTACGTTTAACGTCTCAGAATGACGGGATTTGGCTGTTGGCAGACCACACTTCGGGGTATTTTCATAATCTCGTAGGCCAAATTCTGGCTATTGGCAGACCAAGTTCAAAAAACTATAAATAGGACCAAGGGGGCACCTTGTGGAGCATCACTCTCTTTGGGCTACTCTCCGTCTAGGCTTCTTTGGTGGGGGAAGAGAGCCTCCAAGGGTGCCCCAAGCTCAACATTGGCTTGGGAGGGGAAGCGCTATAAGATCTTCTAGGTGTGTGGTGGGACCTCCTCGCTGAGCCCCCTGTCCTGTTCCTAGTTTCCTAAGTCTTCGGCATAGCACTCTCCCTTGAGAGAAGTAGGTGTGAGGTCACCTCCTTATTTGGGGATCCCGAACTCCACGAGAGACCAAGTATTGGTTTCAACATTATGGTGCGGTGAGCGTGGAGAGTGACCAGCACTGAAAATCTCAAGCTGAGCTCTATGGCTGGAGGTGGAGGAGATGGATTCGACCCGAGCCACTCGGAGTCGCTGGTGGCTGTGGTGACGATGGAAATGTTTGAATATTTCAAGCGGGAGGTCCAGCAGACCTTACAACTAGCTTTTGCCGCGAGAGGCGGAGGCGAGAGAGGAGGCGGTCCTAATGTCCCGACCCAGCAGATGGGCGAGAGCACTCCCGACCAGCAATTCGGGAAGGAGGTGTCGGGGGAGGCGAGTGAGGAGGCATCTGACCCCCACTTGCTTGGCCTCAGGAGAGGGGGTGAGTGGGGAGGCGACCTGCCCAGACTCGCCCAGCCCCAAGGGGGTGAGTGGGGAGGTGGCCTGCCCCCACTCGCCCAGCCCAAAGGGGTGAGTGGGGAGGCGGCCTGCCTCCACTCGCCCAACCCCAAAGGGGTGCGAGCGAGGAGGCATCCGACCCCCACTCGCCCCACCCCAAAGGGGGCCGAGCAGGCGAGGGGACTCCTTTTTGTGAGTTGATCCTCTCGGCCCCATTTACAGGGGGGTTCAGGGGGCCGGAGATGTCTTACTACTCCGGCAGCGATGACCCAGTCTAGCACCTGCAATGGTTCGAGGACATGGTCTCTATCAGACCTATGTCAGATGCTTTCCAGTGTCGGCTCTTTGCCACCACCCTGAAGGAGATGGCGAGGGACTGATTCCACCAGCTCCCCGTGGGGTCTATCTGGGCCTTCGAAGATTTGCGTCGAGGTTTGCTGATGCGCTTCTCGATGTCAAAGAAGAGGAAAAGGAGGGGATAGGGTGGTGTTACCTACTGTGAATTCCATGAGGAGGAAGGTCATGTGACGTTCGCCTGCCTGAGTTTTTGGAAATGAGGGAGGAAAGTGGTTCGATGCAACATCAACAACAATTGGAGGGGATCGAGGAAGACCATGCCTGGGAGTAGGAGACCAAGTTCTAGTCTCCATACTTAGTTTTTGTTAGTCCATGTAGCACGATGGTTTGCTTACATACTTAGTTTTTTCTTACATGTAATGTTATGATTAGTGTGATGACAAGTTTTTCATGCTGGAATGCCCCGGACTATCCCGTTGTTGGGCTCTCACTAGCCGGTGGGTCAGGCTGAACTCGCGGAAAGGCTGGCAAGGTGACAGGTAATTTTTGCGCTGGATAGCCCCGATGCTGGCCCGCTGAACAGGCTCCCACCAAGATGGCAGGTCCGAGGATCTCTCGGTGGCCGGAAGCTCTCAAAGTACTTAGACCGGATGCTGGCCCGCTGACCAGGCTCCCACTAAGCTGGCAGGGCCGAGGATCGCTCGGTTGCTGGAAGCTCTCAAAGTACTTAGCCCCAATGCTGGCCCGCTAACCAGTCTCGCACCAAGCTGGCAGGGCCGAGGATCACTCGGTGGCCGGAAGTTCTCAAGGTACTTAGTCCCGATGCTGGCCCGCTGACCAGGCTCCCACCAAGCTGGCAGGGCCGAGGATCGCTCGGTGGCCGAAAGTTCTCAAAGTACTTAGCCCCGATGCTGGCCCACTGACCAGGCTCCCACCAAGCTGGCAGGGCCGAAGATCGCTCAGTGGCTGGAAGATCTCAACGTACTTAGCCCCAATGCTGGCCCGCTGTCTAGGCTCCCATCAAGCTGGCAGGGCCGAGGACCGCTCGGTGGCCGAAAGTTTTCAATGTACTTAGCCCCGATGCTGGCCCACTGACCAGGATCCAACCAAGCTGGCAGGGCCGAGGACCGCTCGGTGGTCGGAAGTTCTCAAAATACTTAGCCCCGATGCGTGTTCGCTGTTTAGACTCCCAGCAAGCTGGCAGGGCTGAGGACCGCTCGGTGACCGGATGTTTTCAAAGTACATAGCCCTGATGCTGGCCCGCTGACCAGACTCACACCATGCTAGCAGGACCGAGGACCGCTCGGAGGAAGGAAGGTAAGTACTTAGCCCCGATGCTGGCACGCTTCTAGGCCCCCATCAAGCTGGCAGGGCCGAGGACCGCTCAGTGGACGGAAGTTCTCAAAGTACTTAGCCCCGATGCTGTCCCGCTGCTAGGCTCCCATCAAAGCTGGCAGGGCCGAGTACCGCTCGGTGGATGGAAGTTTTCAAAGTACTTAGCCCCAATGCTGGCCCGAAGCTAGGCTCCCATCAAGCTGGCAGGGCCGAGGACCGCTATGTGGCCGGAAGTTATCAAAGTACTTAGCCCCGATGCTGGCCCGCTGACTAGGCTCCCACCAAGCTGGTAGGGCTGAGGACCGCTTGTTGGCCGTAAGTTCTCAAAGTACTTAGCCCCGATGCTGGCCCACTATCTAGGCTCCCATCAAGTTGGTAGGGCCGAGGTCCGCTCGGTGGCCGGAAGTTCTCAAAGTACTTAGCCTCGGGATGGCTCCGCTAGCCGGGCTCTCACTAGTCGGCAGGGCAGGATGGCCGCTCGGGGAGGCTAAGTGGTTTTTTCCGCAGGATGGCTCCGCTAGCCGGGCTCTCACTAGCTGGAAGGGCAGGATGGCCTCTCGGGGAGGCCAAGTGGTTTTTCCCCCGAGATGGCTCCGCTAGCTGGGCTCTCACTAGCCTGCAGGGATGGATGGCCTCTCGAGGAGGCTAAGTGATTTTTCCCCTCGGATGGATCCGCTACCTGAGCTCTCACTAGCCGGCAGGGCAGGATGGCCTCTCGGGGAGGCTAAGTGGTTTTTCCCCTGAGATGGCTCCACTAGCCGGGCTCTCACTAGCCGGCAGGGCAGGATGGCCTCTCGGGGAGGCTAAGTAGTTTTTCCCCCGAGATGGCTCCGCTAGCCGGACTCTCACTAGCCGGTAGGGCAGGATGGCCTCTCCGGATGGCTAAGTGGTTTTTCCCCCGAGATGGCTCTGCTAGCTGGGCTCTCACTAGCCGGCAGGGCAGGATGGCCACTCGGGGAGGCTAAATGGTTTTTCCCCCGGGATGGCTCCGCTAGCCAGGCTCTCACTTGCCGGCAGGGCAGGATGGCCTCTCTGGGAGGCTAAGTACCTTTTTCTCGTGAGATGGCTCCGCTAGTTAGGCTCTCACTAGCCGGCAGGACAGGATGACCTCTCTGGGAGGCTTAAGTAAATTTTTCCCGGGGCGATGTGGAGTCTTCTCAATTTAACTCAACGCCACTCACCGAATATGCAGGGTTGGACTTTTCTTTCCGAGCGTGTAACCTGCTCAAAAAGAGCCGGGATTGTGTACAACCCTGTATTTGTCGAGTGGGTCCCCGGGGCCCAGGGTGTCTTTAGGCCCGATATTTTTTAATACTGCCCTAGGCAAGGAAGGGCCGGGAAATTTCTGGGCGGACCTAATAAGGTGGGCGAGCGGGGATGCGGGCGGCCTCTCGCTCACCCCGCCCAAGGGGTAGGGGGCGAGAGTGGTAAGTGGCGAGCCCCCTCTCGTCCAAACCCAGTAGGGGGCGAGAGGGGTGGGTAGCGAGCCCCCTTTCGCACAGCCCTAGTAGGGGGCGAGAGGGGTGGGAGGCGAGCCCCGTCTCGCCTATCCCCAGTAGGGGACGAGAGGGGTGGGCAGCCAGCCCCTATCGCCCAGGCCATGTAGGGAGGCGAGAGGGGTGGGCAGCCAGCCCCCTCTCGCCCGGGCCCTGTAGGGAGGCAAGAGGGGTGGGTGGCCATCCCCATCTTGTCTGCCCCCTATAGGGTGGCGAGAGGGGTGGGCGGACATCCCCCTCTCGCCCGACCCCGGTAGGGAGGCGAGAGGGGTGGGCGGCTACCCCCCTCTCGCGCAGCCTCAGTAAGGTGGTGAGCGAGGGAGGTGGCCTGCCCCCTGCTCGCCCGACCCCATTAGGGGGGTATTCATTTAGCGTCTCGGAATGGAGGGATTTGGCTGTTGGCAGGCCAAACTTGTGGGTATTTTCATAATATCGTAGGCCAGATTCTGGCTATTGGCAGACCAAGTTCTAAAAACTATAAATAGGACCAAGGGGGCACCTTTTGGGGCATCACTCTCTTTGGGCTACTCTTCTCCTAGGCTTCTTTGGTGGGGGAAGAGAGCCTCCAAGGGTGCCCCAAGCTCAACATTGGCTTGGGAGGGGAAGGGCTCTAAGATCTTCCGGGTGTGTGGTGGGACCTCCTCGCTGAGCCCTCGGTCCTGTTCCTAGTTTCCTAAGTCTTCGGCCTAGCGCTCTCCCTTGAGAGAAGTAGGTGTGTGGTCACCCCCTCTTTTGGGGACCCCAAACTTCACGAGAGACAAAGTATTGGTTTAACCAATAGGGTTCTGACTTCTTCAAATAGGGGGAGATTGTTGAGAATTGTTTTCACAATTACCTTGATTTAAAGAAGTTCCCTTGAACTAAGTTGAATTGAGTTTGTATTTGATTTGGTTTTCGGGTTGTGTATTTGCAGGACATTAATTACTAAGTACAAACCAATTTCTGGTTTCAATGAGTCATAAACACAGGACTATGCGATGTAGTCTCTCATTGTGCAATATCTCTATTGGAATGTACTTCACTATCAAACACTAAGGAGAAGCTAAGGAGAAGTTGTTGCCGTTTTAAGGAATGGAAGAAAATTATTCTCAGTATTTTCGTCGAGTAATCTAAGTGTATTCGTCGGGTAACAAAGTGAATTCCTCAAGTAATCATTTACTTCATGAGTTCACTCGACAAAATTCTCAACTATAATTTCTTCTCGCCTCAGCCCTTGCCGTTGATTCTTAATGTAACTTCATTGAGTAAGAATTCATCGAGTCAGAATTCGTCGAGTCATAATTCGTCGAGTAATTCTTCTTACTCAATGAATGATGTCAGCGCATTTACTTTTTCAAATGAGCAGACGAGATTCCTTTAGGGCTTCCGCCATGTACAGTACACGTGGTGCTTATTTTGTAAGATTCGTGTATAGCCGTTTGAGAAGGATCTCTATAAATACCTAAAAAGAATATTTCGTTCAACCCTAATAGTAATCATGCCTAATTTAAGAAATCAGAAAATGTCAGTCGTCTGTTCTTCATTCTCGCAAATCTACTTTGCTGCTGCCGACAAAGCTAGTTGCACGATTCTTCTTGAAGAAAAGATTCAACTAGATCTCTGATCTCTGACTTCCTCAAGTTATTTTTAGATATAGTTGTCTCCTAAGTTTTCAGATCAAGTTCTCTCACTACAAGATTTCTTCTTTGTACTTTCAAGATCCAGATTTTTAATTCAGTCAAGGAAGAATAAGATCTATTATTTTCAGATCTGAAGAAGTTAAATCTCAAGGAGATTTCAGAAGATCATTTCTCAATCTAAGTTTTGTAAGAACCCTTTACAATATTTTTGGTAGGAATTTTTAGTTCCGAGTGTAGGAGTTGAGGCTCCGAGTTTGTAAGAGAGTTTGTTCACTGAGCTTGTAGGAAGTTTCACTTCCGAGTGTAAGAGTTATTCTCCGAGTTTGTAGGAGAGATTGTTCTCCGAGCTTGTAGGAGTTGCTAACTCTGAGTTATAAGATTATTTCAATCAGAGATAGTGAAGTAGCCTAGTCTAGCCCAGCGTGCTAGATAGGTGAGGCGGGAAAGTGGACGTACCCATTCCGGGGAACCACTATAAATCCTTGTGTTTGTGTGTGTTCTTTTGATTTCTGTGTGCTTTACTTTAAAGTTTTTAATTCCACATAAAGGCCATAGAAGTCACCTATTCACCCCCCTCTAGGTGATTTAGGGAGCAACTAGATACTTTCAAGTCTTCTTTATGACGATGTCATCGACGTTGCAGAATACTTTGATTTAAGTCTTCTTAGACCTTACAGCGATATCATCATGTGATTGTGGTTGACATGATGATACTGGATTTTGGTCGATTCTTCTAGTTCTTACGACGATATCGTCATGTATACTTTGATGTCACAACGATATCGTTGGAATATCCATATTATCTCGACGATAACTGACATGAACCTTCTGCTTAACTCTGAGAGTAATCTCGACGATGTATGAGTGTTTATTGGACGATATTGTTGGATCTTGTGTTCCACATCTCATAGTTTAAGAATAACAAATCACACTATGTAATTATCTTGCTTGTGTTTATAGTGTGCAGATACTATAGTTAAATAACCATATGAACATGATGCTGATTGATGAAGATTCTCTGAAAAGTGAGCTAATGCCCCACGTTAGAAGTTAACGCCCAGCGTTAACATTCGTCGAAAAGGGATGACTTCTCAATGGATCTTGACGTCGAGATGACAAATAATTGGTTACTAATTGACAACGCCAGCATTGACACTTAACGCACATGTTGAGTCCACAAACTGCCACGTTCTTGACGGTTGCACGTTGTCAGCGGTTGCTATACATGAACACTAACGTTGGGGTTAACTCTTAACGCCACACGTTAGCTCCCTTGCCTATTTAAAGAGCTAATTTTGTTTTGGCGAGATGTTACACATATTCCAAACTTCTGAGAGAGTTCTTCATCCCCGAATTCAGAAAGTACTCCCAACACCACCATTGAGGAACAAGAGTGAGAAGGATATTTCTAACGGCAAATTTGAAGAAGGATGCTCGCTTCAACTCTGACATGTTCATTGCGTATCTTCAACATATCCTTCAGCTCTCTTCAATCTAGGGAGTCTTTGGTTCTGATTTTAACTTTATCTTTTTATATTTTGTGGTAACGGTAGTAAAATAGCCGCCTTGGGTGTAGCGACTAGGCCGGGTTCGGTTTTTGGGGAAATTCGCCACCTTGTGTGTGACGACTAGGTCTAGGGTAGATATGGGGGGTGGCTAGAGGCCTTATCTGGGGATTGATAGGCTATAGCCAACCGGTCCTTGGGAGAAGGACCGGTGAAGGAACAAAAAAGTGAATTTTATTTTGTCGCCTTAATTTCAAGCGTTATTGAAATTATATGTTTGTAATCATCTTTTTTGAAATATATAATATTCATTTTTATTATCTCTGATTGTATAAAAGTGTTTTTCATTTAAGATTGTGCAAGTAAAATCACTGTGGATATTTCTATAAAAATATTTTTTGGAGAGATAATGCCCGACGTTAACTATCTAACGACAGGCGTTAGCGATAGAACCAAAAAGTTTTCTATTTTCTATAAAATCTGTCAGTTTATCTCAAAAACAGTAAACCCCTTATTCACCCCCCCCCCTCTAAGGGCACCATCATATCCAACACTTGGTATCAAAGCAAGGTTATTCCAAAATGGTTTCACAGCCGGGAATAATGGCGCATTATGATCCTGCTTTTGCTGAGGGTCAAGGAATTAGTAGACCACCACTATTTACTGGTACTGATTATAATTATTGGAAAACAAGAATGCGTTGTTTTCTCAATGCTTTAGATAATGATGTGTGGGTTATGGTGAAACAATGCTACTCTCCACCAACAATTGTTGTTAGAGAAGTCACTATGGAAAAACCAAGAGACAAATGGGATGATAACGACAAGTTAAGATGCAAGAACAACGCTAAAGCTATGAATGCTTTATTTTGTACTTTAGATTGAACAAAATTTAATAGAACTTATGCTTGTGAAACTGCATATGATATATGAAAATTATCAGAAATCACTCATGAAGGTACTTTGTAGGTCAAGGATTCAAAACTTTTCCAACTTGAATCAGAATACTAGAAATTCCGGATGGAGGCGGATGAAGACATTGATTCGATGTACACAAGGTTTACCATGATTGTCAACGACTCAAAAGTGCTTGGAAAAGTGTTCTCCAACGGCGACTTGGTGAGAAAAATCATAAGATCTCTCCCTCCAAAGTTCAATCCAAAGGTGGCGGCTATCTCGTAGTCACATGATTCAAAGAAACTCCAAATTGAGAGCCTTATTGGGAACCTCAAGCCCATGGGGTTGAACTCAAAATTCAACAACAAGAATACAATGTGGAGCAAAAGAAGAAGGCTTTGGCCTTAGAATCAAAGAAGGAGGTTGATGGAGACGATGAGAGCCTCTTTGTGAAGAAGTTCAGAAGATTCATGAAGAATCTAGAAAGGAGAAACACCATCCAGAAATATCTCATGAAGAAGGGATCTTCATCAAAGAAAGGAAAAGGTAGCGACGAAGACGATGATGAGAGACCACCACCAGAGTGCTACCGTTGCAAAAAGACCGGATACATCTGGATCCAGTGCCCAAAATATCTGAAAGAGCGTAAAGAAAAGTGGCACAAGGAAAAAGACAAAAAGAAGGTCCTAAAATCAGCTACTTGGGATGATTCCTCCGACGAATCAAGCAGCTCATCCTCCAGCAGTGAAGAAGAAGCAAACGTGTGTCTCATGACAAAGAGCAACACACTATCCGATGATGAATGTAGTGTCCAAAGAGACACTGTGGCAACACTTCCTGCCACTTATGATGGTTATATATTGAGTATTTACAAACATGCAAATTTTTTGATTAAAGTTTAAAGGATATTGATCTTCTAAGTTTTGAAAATAAACTTTTGTTAAAAGAAAAAAAATTATCTAAACAATTGGGGAAAGAAAAGGTATATTGCCAAGTGTGCAATCATTCCTTGGCAAGAGTGAAAGAACTTGAAGAAGCTCTTTCTAAATCCTACTCCAATATCAAAATTCTCACTAAGGAGAAGGGGGATTTAGAAAGAACTTAAAAAACCTCTCTTTCTCAAATAGAAGAAGGAAAGAAAAGTTTTGTGAATTGGTGCGTTATGTTGGTAACAGAAAACACCACTCTCAAAGCTCGTATTCATGATTAAAATTTGGCTATTGAGAAATTTGGAGTTGGGCAAAGATCTCTAGACATGATCTTGGCCAACCAATGCCATGGTAGTGCCAAATATGGCCTTGGATATGTTACTGGGAGCTATCGCCATGCGTTAACTCCTAACGCTGGCGTTAGCACTAATTCCAGAAACATTAATTCTGTTAATAATAAATTCAAAAATTCAAATGTTACCTCATCATCCAACAAGAGTTTATCCAAAACTCCGAAAAGGGTTTCATCCCCTTTTATATCGTGTGCCAAATGTCATTTATTTGGACACACCTCAGACTCATGAAGGAAGAAGGGTTGTAGTGTTATAAAGCAAATCTGGATGCCTAAGGTTTCCACCTAATCTCCTTTTTAGGTATGTTGGCAGGCTAAGGACAAAAAGGATGTATGGTATTTGGACTCGGGATGCTCCAAACACATGATGGGAAACAAAGCAAAGTTCCTTAGCCTTGAGATGAAGAAAGGAGGGATGGTGACATTTGGTGATAATGGAAGAGGAAGGATCATGGGCATCGGCACAGTGATTAACGATTCTTTCTCAATCTCAAATGTTTTATTTGTAGATGGTTTAAAACATAATTTAATTTCAATTAGTCAATTATGTGATACTTGTTTAAATGTATTATTTGAATCATCTACAAATCTTTGCAAGATCATAAATTCTAAAACAAATGATGTCGTACTCACCACACCTAGGATGCATAATGTTTATATGATTACTTTTAATGATCTTTCATGTTCTTCTTTAAAATGTTTTATCTCTAAAAATGAAGAATTAGAACTTTGGCATAGGCGTCTTGGTCACTCTAGCACCAAGCTTATTTTGAAATTATCAAAAGATAAATTAATTATCGGTTTACCTATGCTTAATGGTAATTTATCTTCTCTTTGTACGCCTTGCCAAAAAGGAAAGTTTTCAAAAAATTCTTTTAAAAACAAAAATGTAATTTCTACTTCTAGACCACTTCAATTAATTCACATGGATTTATTTGGACCAGTTAGCACTTCTAGTCTAGGAGGTAGAAAATATACTTTTGTAATAATTGATGATTATTCTAGATTTTGTTGGACTTTATTTCTATCTTCCAAATCCGATGCATTTATTGATTTTACTAAACTATACATTCATATTCAAAATGAACTTGATTTAAAAATTAAATACATACGTTCGGATCATGGAGGAGAATTTGAAAATGATAATTTTCTTTTATTTGTGATGATTTAGGAATTAAATATGAATTTTCTACTCCTCGAACCCCACAATAAAATGGTGTAGTGGAGAGGAAAAATAGAACCCTTCAAGAGCTAGCACGCACTATGCTTTGTGAATATGGGTTGCCTAAATCATTTTGGGCCGAAGCGGTTAATACTTCATATTATATTATTAATCGTGTCATGCTTCGTCCTATTTTAAAATTAACACTTATGAGCTCTATTTTAAAACAAAACCTAATGTATCTTATTTTCAAGTGTTTGGTTGTAAGTCTTTCATTTTCAGCACTAGAGATGCACTAGGAAAATTTGATGAAAAATGTGATGAAGGAATTTTCATTGGTTACTCTTAAACTAGCAAGGCTTATAGAATTT
Source organism: Dactylorhiza incarnata (assembly GCA_033032865.1). Lineage (NCBI taxonomy): Eukaryota > Viridiplantae > Streptophyta > Magnoliopsida > Asparagales > Orchidaceae > Dactylorhiza > Dactylorhiza incarnata. The sequence continues at coordinate 30,061,719 of JAWHQI010000001.1, forward strand.
ATAAGAAAATAACTAAAATAGCTGAAGAGTCTATACATGTAAGATGTGATGAGTTTGTTCCTTGTGTAGATACTAATCATACAGGAAACGAAGACGAACCCCTTTCCTCTTTGGAGCATGAGGATGATGAATCGCTTGGAGAAAAAGAAGAGGAGAAAGAAGAAGAACAAGTGGAATATGTTCCTCCAAGTGTGCTACAATTTTCAAAGGATCATCCAAGGGAGCTTGTGATAGGAGAACCGTCAAAGTTCTTCTTTACATGAGTCTTTTTCAAATCTTTGTTTTGTTTCCTAAATAGAACCTAAAAATGTTTTAACCGCTCTAAATGATCAATTTTGGTTCTTAGCTATGAATGATGAATTAAATCAATTTGAACGTAATAAGGTTTGGAATTTAGTAGAGAGGCAATCTAATCATTCGGTTATAGGAGTCAAATGGATTTTCAAAAATAAGCTAGATGGCGACTTTAGGATAACAAAGAATAAAGCTAGACTAGTTGCACAAGGATATTCACAAATCAAAGGGGTAGATTTTGATGAAACTTTTGCACCTGTTGCTCGCCTTGAATCAATTAGAATATTTCTTGCATTTGCCAGTTTTAAAAGATTTAAATTATTTCAAATGGATGTTAAAAGTGCTTTTTTGAATGGTATTATAAAAGAAGAAGTTTATGTAGAACAACCCCCGGTTTTGTGAGTGAAAAATTTCCAAATCATGTGTATACGTTAGAAAAAGTGCTTTATGGATTAAACAAGCGCCACGTGATTGGTATGATAGATTAACATTATTTTTAATAAAGCACGGTTATAAAATGGGAAGTGCGGATAATACACTCTTCATTAAGCATGTAAATAATGATTTAATTATATTGCAAATTTATGTGGATGATATTATTTTTGGAGCCACTAATGAAGAGTTATGTAATGATGTAATTTTAGTGATGAAAAATGAATTTGAAATGAGCTTGGTAGGAGAACTCACTTATTTTTTAGGATTTCAAATCTCACAAAAACCAGATGGTATATTTATTTGTCAAACTAAATATGTTCAAGATATTCTACAAAGATTTGGATTTGAAAACCTAAAACAAGCTAATACACCAATGAGTACATTACTAAAATTAGGAAAATATGAAGTCGACATTTCTATTGATCAAACATTATATAGTGGAATGATAGGCTCATTGCTATATTTGAGCGCATCTAAACCCGATATTATGTTTTCCGTTTGTTTATGTGCTAGATTTCAAGATAACCCAAAAGAATCACATTTAAAAGCGGATAAACGTATTTTTAGATATCTAATCGGAACATCTAGATTAGGCTTATGGTATCCTCATAATGATTGTTTTATTTTACACAGTTTTCTGATTCGAACTATGCGGGATGTTCATTAGATCGTAAGAGCACTAGTGGCATATGTCATTAAATAGGCCCTTCACTCATATCATGGTCGAGTAGGAAACAAAATTATGTTGCCCTCTCCACCATCGAGGCCGAATATATCGCACTAGGTAGTTGTTGTGCACAAGTTTTATGGATGACCCGAACGTTAGAGGACTTTGGTGTTTATCTAAAGCACATAGAATTAAAGTGTGACAACAAGTGCGCTATAGCTCTCATAAACAATCACATACATCTGTTGAAAATGTTGTAGTGGAAGTTGTCAGTCTGGGAGGAGACCGTGCGGTCTGGTTTGTGAGATCGCGTGGCGAGCTGGTTTTCAGGAAGGTGAGGCTGCACGGTCTGGTTTGTGAGACCGCGTGGCAAGCTGTTCTGAACTATGCGGGTTAAGCTATTGACCACACAGGGTTGTGTTCTGTAATGGGTAGTCCGGTCTGTTGGTTGTCCGGGTTCTTGGTGGTGTGCGCGGACTAAAGTATTCTTATTCACGCGGTCTTCGGTTTGTGTTCACATAGCTGGTCCTTCGTCGATCTGCTGGTATATACGGTCACTGGTGTTTGGTCGACTTGGCGGGCTATTTCCTTAGTCAACCTGGCTGTGTTCGCGGTCTCTGGAGGAGATCTCATATTCGCAAACATAGGTGGTGAGCATCATGACCGGGCGAGTTGTCATGATCGCGCGGCTTTCTTGGAGGAGTGGCGATTTCCTGGTCCAGGTTGAAGTCGGCGAGCTCACGGCGCAGAGCGATCTTACTGACCGCGTGGGTTGACCGGTCTTGGTCACGCGTCAGGGCGGTGACTCTATCTCATAGGGTGGTGACTGGATCAGGTCACACACCTATAAATAGGAGTCACTGTAGCAGCAAAATAATCGCACCGAGTGTAAGCTGAGCTCGCGCCTATTTCTTGCGGTCTCATTTTTGTGACCGGCCGGTTAGCTGGTTGAATTTCCTTGTGCAGCTTCTGCGGATTGTGCGGGCAACAGCGGTCACCTCTTCTTCTAAGGTGTTCGGGCGGTCTCGCGGCTTACAGTGCGGGTTGCCGGAGTTCGGGAGAATCAGTGGAGGTCGCGGAGTTCTCGGTTGGCGTTGTTCAAGGCGCAGGCAGTGTGTATTCGCACAGTCTCGTTTCCTAGTCGCGCGAACAACTAGGTCGGGCGGTCAGGCGGTCTCAGTGTTCAGACCGTTGGTTATCTTTCCTTCAGCCTTGTAATTTTGTTTTGGTTTTGTGTACTGGCGAAATCATGTCTCGCCATGTATACCTCGCACTGTAATGAAGATTTCTGCTATCATCAATAAAGATTGTGTCGCTTTATGTGCTTCTGGTTGTTGGTTATAGCTTTGAGTTGTACAATTCCTGCTCACTCCTAGATCTTCGAAAAATTTCACATGGTATCAGAGCTAGGTTGGAGTGGATAGAGCAGTGGACAACTCAAAGTTGTCATTGCCTTTGTGAAGAAGGAACCAATGGTAGAGCCATGGAAGCAAGAGGTCTTGGAATTGAGATGCTCAACTCGACTAACTTCAAGAAGTGGAAGTCGTGTATGTAGAGTTATCTTCTGGGCGAGGACCTCTGGGAGGTTGTTGGAGGAGACAGTACATAGGAAGTTGTCCCAATTGGGGATAATGGTCATGAGGTGAGGAATTGGAGGAGGATTAATGCGAAAGCAGAATTCACTCTGAAGAGGGCAATATCACCTGACCTATTCGATCACATCTTGGGGTGTGGATCAACTGCGGAGATTTGGAGAGCCCTAGATGGGCTGTTTAACAAAAAGAATGTAGCGAGACTACAGTTTCTGGAAAATGAGCTGGCTAGGTCAGCTCAGGGTGATCTTTCTATCTCTACGTTCTTCCTGAAGATGAAGAACCTGTGCGCTGAGATTTCAGCACTGGATCCTGATAAGCCAATTTCTGAGGCGAAGCTGAAGAGGCACATCATCCGTGGTTTGCGGAAGGAGAATGTGGTCTTTGTGACATCGGTGTAGGGTTGGGCAAATCAGCCATCTCTGTTGGAGCTGGAGAATCTGCTTGCGTCGCAGGAGAGTCTAGCAAGGCAGATGGCGGGGGTGTCAGTGTCTGGAGGATATGGCGAGGTTCTCTTCACAGGGAAGAAAAAGAAATGGGATAAGAAGAAGAAGACCGCTGGAGGTAATGGGCCTTCAACTTCTGGATAGCAGGAGAGGGGCTATGCTCCCAAGGTTGAAGGGAAGAAGAAGGGAGAAGGACCCAAGTGCTTCAGGTGCGGGAAGCTTGGTCACATCAGGAAGGATTGACGGGTGAATCTTCAGCTGGGGCATGCTGCTGCAGGGAAGGAGGAAGCTGAGGCCAGACAAAATGATGGAGGATGGGGAGGATCCTTCTTGGCTTCTGTTGGAGCTGCGGCTCCTATCAACTATCAGGAGGACTGGATTGTGGACTGGGGGGGTGGTCATCACCTCACCGGGGACGAGTCGAAGCTTACTTCAGCGCAGCCTTACTCAGGTAATGATGCCATCATAACTGCTGATAACACTGTGAATAGTGTCGAGAAGGTGGGGGTTATTTCCTTGGGCAGTGATAGAGGGCCACTAAGTTTGAAGAGTGTCTATCATGTGCCTGGAATGAGGAAAAACCTCTTCTCCGTGACCAACACTATTGACGCCGGGTATCACGTTCTGTTCGGCCCAACAGAAGTGAAGTTTCTTCAAAATGTTGAGGCGGTAAAGGACGAGGTCGTTCATGTCGGGAGAAGGGAAAAAGACTTGTTCATTTTATCGACAAGTTCTTACGTTGACAAGATGAGGACAAATGATAGTGTCGTCATATGGCACGAGAGGTTGGGGCACATAGGGATGGACAAGCTGAAGACTATGACGTTAAAAGGTCTGGTCAAGGGCCTTCCTAGTCTATCTTCCTATGGTGATGGTCATGTTTGTGCGGGATGTCAGTTCGGCAAGTCTTATCGACTTTCGTTTGATAAGTCGCAGACAAGGAGTAGTGTGTCGTTGGAGTGCATCCACGGTGACTTGATGGGACTGACTGCTACCCCAAGCCTCGGAGGCAGCATGTATATGTTGGTGTTGATCTATGATTACACCAAATATGTATGGGTTTATTTTTTGAAGGATAAGGCCGAGGCGTTTGCCATGTTTGTGTAGTTCAAGGAGCGTGTGGAGGGTCGGCTAGGCCTGCGGGTTAAGAAGCTGAGAACTAACAACGCGGGGAGTTCACCTTTGGTGAGTTCTCTAGTTTTTGCAGGAAGGTGGGCATCCGTAGGGAGCTTACTTGTGCGCATACTCCACAACAAAGTGGGGTGCAGAGCGGAAGATCTGTCATCTAACGGAGACCTGCAAGTGTTGGCTGCATGCCAAGAGTATCCCAAGGTCCTTCTGGGCGGAGGGAATGTCTTGTGCTGCCTATGTCATCAACAGGATGCCTCTCAGTCCCATCAACATGTTGACCCCGCATGAGATGATGTTCAAGGAAAAGCCAAGCATGGCACACCTTCGGATGTTTGGTTCCACCTGCTATGTGCACGTTCCAGATGCGCTTCAGACGAAGCTAGATGCAAAAGCAAGGAAGCTGGTCTTCGTGGGATAGGATGATCGGAAGAAGGGCTGGGAGTGCATGGACCCAGAGACGCAGAGATTTGTTGTATCTCGTGACGTCGTATTTGATGAGGTGACGTCTTACAAGGGAAGTTCTGATGTTGAGTTACTAGAAAGCAGGGTGGAGGAGCAGGTGAGAGCTGTGGAAAATCTTCAGGTGGAGCTGCCTTTGTCACCAGGTGGTCCATCCATTTCTAGTTCTGTGACGGAGGCTTCTGGATCAGGAAGCAGGGGGAGAGAGGCTCCTAGTTTATCTGGAAGGGAAGCTAGAGAAGAAGCAGCTAAAGGTAATGCAAGTCAGGGGAAGGAACTGAGGAGATCGAAGCGAACGATCACTGCCCCTGATCGCTATACAGGACGAAACATGGTGAGCTTTGTCTCATGTTTCTTTGCTGGTCCCCTGGATGAGCGGGAACCAGTGAGCTTTGAGAAGGCCAAAGGCGTGAAGCAGTGGGATTCGGCTATGGAAGAAGAGATGGTAGCTCTTGAGAAGAATGAGACTTGGTCTCTGGTGCCCAAGCCCAAGGGTATCACCCCTGTGACATGCAAGTGGGTCTATAAGCTCAAGAAGAAGGCAGACGGAAGTATCGAGCGATACAAGGCTCTCCTTTTGGCTCGTGGATTCTCGCAGCAATACGGTGAAGACTATGAAGAGACAATCAGTCTGGTGGCAAAGATGACTTTAGTTCGGTTTGTGATTTCCTTGGCAGCATTTTGGGGGTGGGAGATTTGGCAACTCGACATAAAGAATGCTTTCTTGTACGACGAGATTGACAAGGACATCCTCATGGTCCAGCCGCCACGCTTCGTATCTGAAGATTTTTCTTACTATGTCTGTAAGCTGAAGAAGGCCCTATATGGGTTGAAGCAAGCGTCGAGGGCGTGGTACGGAAAGATAGCAGAATATCTCCTATTTTGTGGATTTGGTGCTTCAGACTCTGACTCGAGGTTGTTTGTCAAGAAGAGCGGGGAGCTTCATGTCATCGTGCTGCTTTACGTCAATGATATGATCATGACGGGGAATTCGAAGGAGGAGGAAGCAAAGCTTTGGGCTAAGCTATCTATCAGATTCGAGATGAAGGACTTGGGTGAGCTTCACCATTTCCTGGGATTCGAAGTGCAGAGGAAGGAAAATGGAGTGCTGGTGTCCCAGGCTGGATATGCGGAGCGAATCATGGATCGATTCGGCATGAAGGAAGGGAAGTGCATTTCTACGCCTCTAGAGAAGGCCATGAAACATCGAAAGGATGAGGGGAGGATTCTAGAAGATCCGCTTGTGTTCTGAGCTCTGGTTGGGAGCTTGATTTATCTGATGATCACTAGGCTGGATGTTGCATATGCAGTTGGCAGGGTGAGCCGTTATATGGCGGAACCACAGATGCCTCATCTACTAGCGGCCAAGAATATTTTGAAGTATGTCAAGGCAACTTCATATATGGGTCTCCTTTACAGGAGGGATGCGGGCTTCGAGGTGCATGGGTACATGTATGTTGATTACGGGGGAGATTCGGATGATCGGAAGTCGACCTCTGGATTCGTCTTCATGGAGGGCCCTATGGCTATATCATGGTGCAGCAAGAAGCAGGATTCTGTGTCTGTCTCTACCACGGAAGCGAAATACAAGGCTTTGGCCTTGGCAGCTCAAGAAGCCATCTAGCTTAGGAGGTTGGTGGGAGACATCCATAAGGAGGTTCGGGGTCCGACTTTTCTCCGCGGCGACAATGAGAGTGATCTCAAACTGGTTACTAATCCAGTTTGTCACGCAAGGACCAAGCATATCGAGATTGAGCATCATTTCATTCGTGAGAAGGTGCTGGAGGGGTCTCTTTCAGTCGGGCATGTTTGGAGTCAGGACAACGTTGCTGACATTTTCACAAAAGGCGCTGGCGAAGGGGCCGTTCACTCGGCTAAGGAGTTTACTTGGGCTGTTTTCAACTTCCCACTTCAAGGGGGAGTGTTGAAAATGTTGAAGTGGAAGTTGGCGGTCTGGGAGGAGACCGCGCGGTCTAGTTTGTGTGACCGCGTGGCGAGCTGGTTTTCAGGAAGGTGAGGCCACGCGGTCTGGTTTGTGTGACCGCGTGGCAAGCTGTTCTAAACTGTGCGGGTTAAGCTGTTGACCGCATAGGGTTGTGTTCTGGAATGGGCAGTCCGGTCTATTGGCTGTCTGGGTTCTTGGTGGTGCGTGCGGACTAAAGTATTCTTAGTCGCGCGGTCTTCGGTTTATGTTCGCATAGCTTGTCCTTCGACGATCTGCTGGTATATGCGGTCACTGGTGTTTGGTCGACTTGGCGGGCTATTGCCTTAGTCGACCTGGCTATGTTCGCAGTCTCTGGAGGAGATCTCATATTCATGAACACAGGTGGTGAGTGTCATGACCGGGCGAGTTGTCATGATCGCGCGGCTTTCTTGGAGGAGTGGCGATCTCCTGGTCCAGGTTAAAGTCGGCGAGCTCACGGCGCAGAGTGATCTTGCTGACCGCGCGGGTTGACCGGTCTTGGTCATGCGGTCAGGGCGGTGACTGTATCTCATAGGGTGGTGACTAGATCAGGTCACACGCCTATAAATAGGAGTCAATGTAGCAACAAAATAATCGCACCAAGTGTAAGCTGAGCTCGCGCCTATTTCTTGCGGTCTCATTTTTGTGAGCGGATGGTTAGCTGATTGAATTTCCTTGTGCAGCTTCTATGGATTGTGCGGGCAGCAACGGTCACCTCTTCTTCTAAGGTGTTCGGGCGGTCTCGCGGCTTGCAGTGCGGGTTGCTGGAGTTCGGGAGAATCAGTGGAGGTCGCGGTGTTCTCAGTTGGTGTTGTTCAAGTCGCAGGCAGTGTGTGTTCGCGCGGTCTCATTTCCTAGTCGTCCGAAAAGCCAGGTCGGGCGGTCAGGCGATCTCAGTGTTCAGACCGCTGGTTAACTTTCCTTCAGCATTGTAATTTCCTTTTGGTTTTGTGTACCGGCGAAATCATGTCTCGCCATGTATACCTCGCACTGTAATGAAGATTTCTGCTATCATCAATAAAGATTGTGTTGCTTTATGTGCTTTTGGTTGTTGGCTATAGCTTTGAGTTGTATAATTCCAGCTCACTCCTAGATCTTTGGAAAATTTCACAACATCATTCTAGATCTAAACATATAGATGTCCGACATCATTTTATTAGAGATAATATTAAGAAGGAACATGTTAAAATTAGCTTTATAGGGACCGAATCACAACTTGCCGACATTTTTACCAAACCATTACCCGATGCACGTTTTCACATGCATAGGTTAGAATTAGGTGTCTTAGAAATGTCATTTTAGCCCTTATAAAAAGCTATCAAAATTATCTTATATACTTTGTTATATTTGTTTGCATTGTCTAATTTTTTTTTTCAAAAATCAATAAAAATATAAAAAAACACCAAAAACATACTAAAAGAGCCTTCAAATCAACTCCATAATGTCTGAAATTTCAACTGTAAGAAGGTCTCTTTATAGTACAAATGAATCATGAAAAAGATTTTTCAAAAAGTCAAAATTTAGTAACCTATCTCGGCGTTAAGAATCTAACGCCTGGCGTTAGCCTCTATGCTCCAATTTTTTTTGTTTTATTGAAAAATTATTGGTATTATTTTATTCAGTATTTTGTTTTTAAATCTTTTTTATTTTCTATTTTTTGTTGTTATTTACTTAAAAATTAAAAACAAAAAAATTAATATATGCTTAAATGTTTATTTCAAGGATGAATATATATTTTGCTTAAAGATTATTTACAATGTTTAATTTAAACCTTCAAGTTTCTTAAAAACATTGTTTTGCTTTTTTCATGCCTTGAATAATATCTTAAAATGTGCAAAGAATTTGGTTGTAGATTACATTTGTAGAAATGTTTTTTTATTCCTCTAGGTATGAGTAAAGCTCTATCTTTGATAATGATTTTCTCACTTACACCTTTTTGTTAATCTACATGTGTTTTAAATCTTATTGAATGATTGTGTAGTATAAAAACTTATTTTGAATCTCATAAATAGTTTATCTACACTACATTGAATTCTTTCTTGAATTTTTTGTTCTTCATGCACTTGTGATTAGAGAAATGTGGTATTTAGAATATAAATTTATATGTTTGCAAAAACAAGTGAATTTGGAGTCTTTGGTCACAAAAATCAAAATCAAGTATAAAAAAATATATATGACAAGGAAAATTCTGCCAAATATTTTAAAGTGTCTTGTGCAAACAGAAGTTTGACCATTTCTCTTAAAAAATGAAAACCTTTATGTGCATTGAAATTTTTGGAAGTAAAGTTATTTATGTTAAATTCAAGTTATGTTCTTAAAATTACATACTATCAGGTGGTTTGATTTATACACTTGTATACTTTGACGAAACACCTTTATTGAACACATCATTATCATTTATAACACTTCCACTCATAAGAATTGGACTTAAAGCTTATCTACATTATTCTCTACAATCATGAGTAAATGCACTAGATAGCAAATCATGATCTCAAAAATGTTTGTGTATACATGAAATGCAAATTTATTTACATTGTAAGAATATCTTTACATTATATTTTTTATAATCTTGCTTGCTACTTTTTATTACAAATTACAAATAAACTTGCAACTTTTGTTTCTAAATTTAAAAACATCTACTTATTTGATTTAAATGCTTATTATATTTTGCACTTACAATTTCTAAAATATGTTACAAATTGCTTTCACTGTGTTCACTATTTTTCAAAAAAGTTGCTATTATTTCTACTTAATGCATATTATTTCATATTGCTAATACTCTATCCCACCTCCTTTTGATTATAACAAAAGGGGGAGAATACATTGAAGAATTAAAGAAATCTATTATTTAGGGGGAGTAACATTAGAAAATGCATTCTTGTAGGGGGAGTATCCACATAGGGGGAGTATGCATGATTATCACGCTTAATATATGCTATAAACACTACTCTAATTATGTATTATTTCTTAATAGTGGATATGTTAATATCAAAAGAGGGAGATTGTTGGATCTTGTGTTCCACATCTCTTAGTTTGAGAATAACAAATCACACTATGTATTTGATCTTGTTTGTGTTTATAGTGTGCAAGTACTATAGTTAAATAACCCTATGAACAAGATGCTGATTGATGAAGATTCTTTGAAAAGTGAGCTAACGCCTCGTATTAGAAGTTAACGCCCAACGGTAACATTCATCAAAAAAGGATGACTTCTCAACGGGTCTTGACGGCGATATGACAAATAATTGGTTACCAAGTGACAACGCCAACATTGACACTTAACGCACACGTTGAGTCCACAAACTGCCACGTTCTCGATGGTTGCACGTTGTCAGCAGTTGCTATACATGAACACTAACGCTGGCATTAACTCTTAACCCCACGCGTTAGCTCCCTTGCCTATTTAAAGAGCTGATTTTGTTTTGGCCAGATGTTAAACATATTCCAAACTTCTGAGAGAGTTCTTCATCCCCGAATTCAGGGAGTACTCCCAACACCACCATTGAGGAACAAGAGTGAAAAGGAGATTTCCAATGACAAATTTGAAGAAGGATGCTCTCTTCAACTCTAACATGGTCATTGCGTATCTTCAACATCTCCTTCTACGCTCTTCAATCTAGGGAGTCCTTGGTTCTGATTTTAACTTTATCTTTTTATATTTTCTTGTAACGGTAGTGAAATCGCCGCCTTGCGTGTGACGACTAGGTCGTGTTCAGTTTAGGGAGAAATTTGCCGCCTTGTGCATGACAACTAGGTCTAGGGTAGATCTAGGGGGTGGCTAGAGGCCTTTTCTGGGGATAGATATGCTATAGCCAACCGGTCCTTGGGAGAAGGACTGGTGAAGGAACAAAAAGTGAATTTTATTTTGTCGCCTTAATTTTAAGCGTTATTGAAATTATATGTTTGTAATCATCTTTTTTGAAATATATAATATTCATTTTTATTATCTCTGATTGTCTGAAAGTGTATTTCATTTAAGATTACGCAAGTAAAATCATTGTGGATATTTTTGTAAAAATATTTTCTGGAGAGATAATGCCCGACATTAACTATCTAATGACAGGCGTTAGCGACAGAACCAAAAAGTTTTCTATTTTCTATAAAATCTGTTAGTTTATCTCAAAAATAGTAAACCCCTTATTCACCCTCCCCCTATAAGGGCGCCATCAGATCCAACACTTGGTATCAAAGCAAGGTTATTCCAAAATGGTTTCACAGCCGGGAATAATGGAGCATTATGATCATGCTTCCGCTGAGGGTCAAGGAATTAGTAGACCACCTCTATTTACCGGTATTGATTATAATTATTGGAAAATAAGAATGCGCTATTTTCTAAATGCTTTAGATAATGATGTGTGGGTTATGGTGAAACAATGCCACTCTCCACCAAAAATTGTTGTTAGAGAAGTCACTATGGAAAAACCAGGAGACAAATGGGATGATAACGACAAGTTAAGATGCAAGAACAACGCTAAAGCTATGAATGCTTTATTTTGTGCTTTAGATTGAACAAAATTTAATAGAACTTATGCTTACGAAACTGCATATGATATATGGAAATTATCAGAAATCACTCATGAAGGTACTTCGCAGGTCAAGTATTCAAAACTTTTCCAACTTGAATCAGAATACCAGAAATTCCGGATAGAGGCGGATGAAGATATTGATTCGATGTACACAAGGTTTACCAAGATTTTCAACGACTCAAAAGTGCTTGGAAAAGTGTTCTCCAACGGCGACTTGGTGAGAAAAATCCTAAGATCTCTCCCTCCAAAGTTCAATCCAAAGGTGGCGGCTATCTCGTAGTCACTCGATTCAAAGAAGCTCCAAATTGAGAGCCTTATTGGGAACCTCAAGCCCGTGGGGTTGAACTCAAAATTTAACAACAAGAATACAATGTGGAGCCAAAGAAGAAGGCTTTGGCCTTAAAATCAAAGAAGGAGGTTGGCTAAACCCCTTATTCACTCCCACTCTAAGGGCACCATCAAATCCAACAGATATGTCCAGTCCTTCTCAATGATTTTAGACTTAGTGATATTAGAGAAGTACCAGACTCATAGTCTTTGCTTTGCAGTATTCTTGGATTCCTTATTAGTCTTCTCAACGATGTTACTAGATACTTCAACAATATCATTGTGTGTATATTGTTAACACGCCGATATATGCCTTAGATGCTTTTACTTAAGACTTATATGTTATGTCAGAACATGGTCTTCCACATCTCCTAGGTTTGAGAATAACAAATCCTATGTGTATTTGATCTTGTATTTTTATATGTGCAGGAAATAAGTCCATATGACTCAAGGATAACATAAGAAGGTTGCCCCAAAATTTGAAGCCAGAATTCCAACATGTCCACTAGCGCCAATGGTAGCACCTAGCGCAGGTGCTAGCTCTGATTAAGAAAGTTTAGGAGGGAAGTATAGAAGGCGATAGAGCCAGGCGGTAGAGGATAGAGCTGACACTAGCACATATTTTTAGAAAGGTTTCCTTGGAATGAAGATGCGCAAGCGGAGAAGGTTTCCTAATCCAGGATAGCGCCGGCGGCAGCGCATGATCCAGGACTATAAAACGGAACCCTTGGCTCCGTATTTTTCATCCTCTGCCACTCCTAAATTCCAGAGCTTCGTGCCACATCATATAGAGGAAGGTTTAGAGAGATACTCCCAGAAATCCATGAAGGCTTAAGGAGATCTGTGGAGAAGATTTCAACAGGCTTCATCATCGTGATGAAAGACCGCATCGACTACGATCATACTTTACGGGTCTTCGTCTACTTCTTCAAGAGATCCATATAGATGGAGCTTTTCATATTGTTGTTTATTTCATCTTCTTATTATTGTAATCGGGTAGAAATTCACCTCGTGTTGGCGATTAGGTCTGGGTAGGACTTAGGGCATAAATTTGCCTCGTCTCGACAACTAGGTCTAGCGTGTAGATCTAGGGGGTACTCGAGGCCAGATCCAGGGAAGGGTTCGCTAGAACGGATTGAGGCCATATCTGGGGAAGGACAGGCTAAAGCCACCGGTTCGTGGGGATACGAGTCGGGATAGAAAACAAAATGGATTTTACTTTTCGCCTTCGATTTCTAGTTTTATAGAAATCTATTTTTGTAATCAATTTTGTTATTAGTAATCATGTCTCTCTTTGTGTAATAAAATTGATTTGTTCTTCATTTCTCTAAATTGTTTATTATACTCTCTTTTATTATAAAACAATTTAGATCTTTTCTCAAAATCACTATTTTGATCTCTTATTATTTCAAGTATTTCAAAATACACCAAAAGTTTTAAAACCCTTATTCACCCCCCTCTAAGGGCGCCTACCGATCCAACAAGTTGTATCAAAGCTAGGTTATTCCAAATCGGCTTAACAACCGAGAATAATGGCTCTTTGTATTCATGATCTCGCTTCTACTAGTGAGAGAAATATTTATATAGAGGGAAAGTCTTTGGCACCACCTTTATTTGAAGGAAAAAGTTTTAATGCATGGAAAATATTAATGAAAAAATTTCTTAAGTCATTAGATATTAAAATATGGAATATTACCCTTAGGAAGCCACCAAATTAGTTGAGTAGGGAAGAGTGTGTCTTAAATGCAAAATCAGTGAATTGCCTATTCTGTGCACTTAATCAAAATATTTCCAAACTTATTTATACTTTTCCTACTGCATACGAGATGTGGTTTTTTTTGAAATAACTTATGATTCTCCATCTACAGGTATGGAACAAATGCAAGAATTGGAGAACATACAAGCTCGCACAGATGTTCAAGAAAGCTCCTCTCATGATGGATCAATGGAGTGCACATCAAATGGAAGAGAAGAAGAAATTTTATCTCTGGAAGAGGATTGCCAAATAGATGAAGATAACAAAGAAACTCTATGCTCAAATCTCACAGCATCCAAAAGCTCTGTAAGGAAATCAAATTCCCTTATTAATTATTTGCAATTCTATTTCTACTTTACAATTGCTACAAATTACTAAACGTAAAATTAAGAAATTGAAAATTGCTAATAAGAAACTATGTTTATAAAATAAAACGTTAAAAGCTAATGTTAATGTAAAATCTAGTTGTGATGTTGCTTCCCCATCTTCTCTCTAATTGAAATTTCAAAGCATTATTTTGATTGTAAAAATATTAACGAAAAAATCAAGGATTTTGAAAAAAGAACTTTTAATTTCAAAAGAGCAAAATTAAAAATTTGTAAATGAAAATATTATTTTATCTAATAAACTAGAATCATTAAAACTATTTGTGCAAAAACTTACAAGTAATAAAAAATCATTTATTTCTAGTTCATCATCAAACATGTGTAAAACTTATACTAGTATTTTAAAATACATTAAACATGCACCTAGTAGAATGTTTAATCATATAAGCAAAATGATTTCTAACTCTCATTATGTATCCCCCAAATTAACTTCAAATATGCAAAAATTTCCTATGAAAAATAATTTCAAAAGTCATCATTATTTCAAGCCTAAGTTTAATGAATATGGAAATTTGATGCATAATTGTAACACTAACCCTAAGTATTAGTGGAGACCCAAAATTATCGATGAAATATTAACTCCACTTTAAAGGGTTCATTCACACTCAGCTCCCCACAAGCCAACACGTTATATTTGGGTACCCAAAGGAACCATTACACTTGGTTCCCTTTGGATATCTAAATCTCTTATTCATTAGGTATCATCAAAAGCATGAAGTATAATCTTTTGAAAATGATGTATACAAATTTCTACTTCATGATATGCTTATGTAACACCCTGCCAGTACGAATAGTATAACAGTTTGTCCGGCCGGGACCCCACGCCATACAAACCACACTAGCTAGGAGTTAAAAGGTGATAAACAGAAAGAACTACAATAGAGTATACTAAACACTAGAGGAAGCATAATGATTTAACATTTATTTAGAACTGTCCACTATCATAGGAATGAAACCATAAAAATAGAGTTACGGCCTAAAGGCCTTACATTCAACAAAGTACAAAACTCAGAACATACTTCAGCACGCAGGCCGGCAATATAAGAGAAAGCAGAAAAGGGAGGCTAGCCTTCAAGGGCCAACTCAGCAAAAGGGCCACCGCCCGCTATTTCCCACTAGGTTCACCTGCACCTCCATAAGAACGTTCCACCTAGCGGTGGCAAACAAAGTAATGGTCAGCACAGCTGACCAAATTATAACGACCCCACCCCTTTCCCGGGGTGGCGGAGTTTCTGCCCTGCAAGCAAGCCATACTAGCACAAGTATTAATATAAAGAAAGTGCAACTACACAAGGTGAGGTTTCAAGCATAATCAATCTTCTAGGTTGAGCATAAAAAAGGAGGGAACCTAGGTATTCACAAGATATTGGTTGGGTTCACCCGAAGGTTCCCTACAACCGCTTAAACAACCGCATGAGGCTAACAACATCAATTCCACAAAACACTCCACCGTAAGGGCCAACGCCTTAGGTGGGGAAAAGAGCTTTTGGTCGGTCTAGGCAAATCACCTTCCACGACATCTCCCATGATCACACGGCTTCCATGAGGTAGGGACCTCTTACCGATCTGCATGGAAACGGGTTCGGTTTAGCTTTGCCCGTGCTCTAATCGTCGCGATCTATCGCACGACGCGGGTACGGCTTCACCTCAGCCCGTAAGGGTTTAGCACTTTCATGTGCTACATAATACATAAGTTACAATACCCAAGCCTACAAGAGGACTTGGGCTTTACACGTAACCAAAAAGGAGGTACAAGACCACTCCTCAATAATTCTAGTGGTGAAGGTTTGCATTCAACCATTCGCAAAGCATGGGGCTTTCATTAGGATCTTCACAAGAGGCCTACGCTTAAATCCCGCAATACTATCGCATATATCACGGAGTCATTCTCCGGCACGCATTCTAGGCTTAACCTAAATGCAACGTCGCAAATCAAGCATCACCGATTCAGGCTCACGGCCACGAATAGGCTTCACACACAATGCCTAAATCCGCACGACTACCGGATTTTATACATGCAATATGCCGGGGACAGACACAATCAACCCGGAGTTCCGAAGAACTTGAGGAAAATCCTACACTTCACCCATTTGTTGAAAGGGACTCCTCATGCAAGCATAGAGAAATGAAAGAGAAGACAAAGGACAAGTCCAAATATCGGGAGGAAGAATCATTACCCTAGGAGCGTTCTTCTTAGCCATGGATCTGAGATTTTACACGGAGAGATAGGACCGCACCGGGCTGCACTCTCCAGATCTAGAAACGGCTCGCGAAACGGAGCTCCGGAGCTCCGTCAATGGCGGGATCTCCTCTTCTTCTTCCTTGCCTCCTTCTTCTTTCTCTAGCCTAGGAGAGAGAAGAGCCTTGATATTATGAGGATAGAACCCCTCTCAAAAGCCCTAATACCCTCAAGCCATTCATCACAGCCGTTGGATCAAATTCCAAGAATTTTGAACGGCCGGATCATCTTCTCCGTTCATTTTCGTGGAGCAGAATAAACAGCACGCACGTTTACAGGCGCACGGTCACTGGTCGTGCGCGAAGAACCTCTGGTCGTGCGCGTACACCCTTTCAGCCGACCCCTATTCCTCTCAATTAACGCACGATCATGGCGCACGATCACTGGTCGTGCGCGAAGAAAGCCACTGACCGTGCGCGAGGAGCAAGCAGGGAAAATTCAGCCTACTTCGAGCGCCGCACTACCATTCCGCTTACTTCGACAAACTACGATTTTTGGGGTGTTACAACTCCACCTCGCTTAAAAGAATTTCGTCCCGAAATTTCGAAAACCGTAGTAAGTAAAAATAGTTAAAAAATTACCTGAGGGGAATAGCTCGGGGTACTCCGCGAGCATCGCTTGTTCTCTTTCCCAAGAGAGTTCCTCTCTTCCGCAATTATTCCAACGGACTTTCACCATCCGTATGGACTTGTTCCGCAACCGCTTCACTTCAGTGTCTTCAATGCAAATGGCTTGACTTTCATCGTTAGCCCACCATCAACCGACACTTCGTTGACAGCAACAACCACATTAGGCTCTTTAACAGCCTCCCGCAACACAGAGATGTGGAATACATCATGCAACCCGCTCAACTCCAAAGATAGAGCAAGCCGGTAAGCAGCTTCACCGATGCGCTCCAAGATCTTGAACGGTCCTAAGTACCTCGGACTTAGCTTTTTCAAGCGTCGGATCCTTGATACTCCTTTGAACGGTTTGATCTTGAGATAGACCCAGTCTCCAACGGAAAACTCGACGTTTCGGTGATTTGCGTTGTAATATTTTGCCTGCCGATCCTGGGCAATGAGCAAGCGCTCCCGAATAGCCCGGATTGATGTATTCGCCTCATCCACGTCTTTGTGTTTTAGCAACTTAGTGTCGCCCGTTTCAGCCCAAGACAACGGTGTGCGGCATTTCCTACCATAAAGAGCCTCGAAAGGGGTCATCTTTATACTCGCTTGGTAGCTGTTGTTGTAAGCAAATTCGATCATAAAGAGATGGTCCTCCCATCTCTTTCCGAAATCTAGGGCGCACATCCTCAGCATGTCTTCCATCGTCCTATTGGTCCTTTCGGTCTGTCCATTCGTTTGCGGGTGGAAGGCCGTGCTAAACTTCAGCTTGGTACCCAATAGTTGATGAATCAGCTTCCAATCATTCGATGTGAACCGCCCATCACGATCACTGACGATGCTACGGGGAATCCCGTGCAACCGTACGATGTTATCCACATACAACTTTGCCAGTTTTTCTACAGAATCATCCTTCCGGTTCAGAATGAAGTGTGATACCTTTGTCAGTCTGTCCACGATCACCTAGATGGCGTCGTTTCCATGTTGTGATCTCGGCAATCCGTGCACGAAATCCATCGAAATATCATCAAACTTCCATTCCAGAATCGGCAAGGACTTCAAAAATCCACCGGGACGTTGACATTCCACCTTCACCAACGCGCAAGTATTACGCTTGGCCACGTAGAGGGCAATGTCCTTCTTCATACCCGGCCACCAGAAAAGTTTCTTCATCTCCATATACATTTTCGTGCTCCCAGGGTGGATCGAGTACTTGGTATAATGAGCCTCGTACAACAACTCCGCCCGTAGAGTGCCAATGTTTTGGACGCACAATCTGCCCTCTTTCCACATAAGGCCATCTTCGAAGGAGAAATCAGCATTTAACCCATCCACGGTTTCCACTTTATAGTATTTCATGCTCTCATCCAGCTCCAATGCTTGTCGAACTCGGTCGGCAAGGTCGTATTGAACCTCCGTCCAGTTCAAGCATGCTGAAGTAGACGCTCTTCTATCAACGCAAATGATCTCCATTTCTTCAAGTTCGCAGATTAGACGCTCATCGTGCATCAAAATCCAATTTGCTTGAGCTGGAGCCCGACGACTCAACGCGTCCGCAACTACATTTCCCTTTCCAGGAGTATATTTGATGTCGAAGGTGTAGTCCCCAAGGAACTCCATCCACATCCTCTTACACATATTCAACTCCCTTTGATCCAGCAGGTACTTGAGGCTCTTGTGGTCGGTAAAGATGTCGATCTTCACACCATACAAATAATGCCTCCAAAGTTTGAGAGCAAATACCACGGCCTCTAGCTCCAAATCATGGACCCGGTAATTCCTCTCATGAACCTTCTATTGTCGAGAGCCGTAGGCAATTACCTTTCCGAACTGCACTAGGACACAACCCAAACCACTCCCCGAGGCGTCGCTATAAATTTCGTAGCCTTCTGTACCACATGGCGAGCATAGAATGGGCGCCGTGGTCAGACGGCTCTTCAGCTCTTCAAAAGCTCGTGCGCACTCAGACGACCAAACGAACTTATGATCTTTCCTTGTCAGTTTAGTGAGAGGGAGTGCAAACCTCGAGAAGTTTTCCACAAAGCGCCTATAATAGCCGGCAAGTCCTAAGAAACTTCGGACTTCCGCTACGTTTTTCAACAAAGGCCACGCTCGGATCGCTTCTATCTTCGACGGATCAACTGCAATTCCTTCTCCACTAACGACATGACCAAGGAATGCTACTGATGGTAGCCAAAACTCGCACTTGGAGAACTTGGCATATAGTTGACTCCTCCTCAAGGTGCTCAGAACTGCGTGCAGATGCCCAACATGCTCCTCTTTCGACTGAGAGTATACCAAAATGTCATCGATGAAGATGATCACAAATTGATCCAAATACTCTCAAAACGTCCTATTCATTAAGTCCATGAATACCGACGGTGCATTAGACAGACCGAACGACATCACCGTGAACTCATAGTGCCCAAAGCGGGTACTGAACGCTGTCTTTGGAATATCACATTCCCTTATCCGCAGTTGGTAATAACCGGACCTTAGGTCCAGTTTGGAGTATACCGTCGACCCAACCAGTTGGTCGAATAAATCATCGATTCTTGGAATCAGATATCGGTTCTTCTCGGTCAACTTGTTTAGCTCTCGATAATCGATACATAGACGCAAGCTCCCGTCCTTCTTTTTCACAAAGAGGACTGGTGCACTCCAAGGCGATGAACTTGGATGTACGTAGCCTTACTCTAGCAGCTCTTGCAATTGGACCTTCAGCTCTGCCAATTCCTTTAGCACTATCCGGTATGGTGAGCGGGCCACAGGTTTGGCACCTGGCACCAACTCGATACAGAAATCAATCTCTCGCTGAGGCGGAGCCCCAAGGAGTTCGTTAGGAAACACGTCGGCGTACTCCGCTACAACTGGGACATCACACGACCTGGGTTTTGGTTCCGAAGCCTCCAACAAAGTGAAGAACAACTCGGCGCCTTGTCTCACCGCCTTCACCACTTAGAGAGCAGACATCAGCGTCTTGCTCGCTCCTCGCATACCGGCGAACGTGGTTTCGTCTTCTGTGTTCTTTCCCAGAGTGATCTCCTTTGAATTGCAATCTATGCATGCTCGCTGCTCTGAGAGCCAGTCCATGACGAAGATCACATCAAATTCCGCTAACGGTAATAATGACGCTTCCAAGTCGAAATCCTGACTTCCGATCCGCACCTTCACACGGCTCTTCCTATCTGCACTCATGCGAGATCCATTGGGTAGCACTACTTCCAATCTATCCTCTACTAAGGTAGACGGCACTCCGATTCGCACCACGAAGTCCTCAGACAGAAAAGAGTGCGATGCACCCGTATCAAATAGAGCTCTTGCCGGATACTTGAAAATTAGGACGAAACCTAATTGTACACAAATAAAGCATAGTCTTACGATAGTATGAATTATATAAATAGCTGTAAAAGCTAGCTTCTAAATCGTACCTGTGACGACATCAGTCTGTCGTCTCACTTCTTGTTGGCCAAGCAAATAGACTCTCGGCAGAGTCGGAATGTGCTGGGAAGCCGAAGACTCCGCAGCTTTACCCTTTTCCGCAGCACGAGCATAGTCCAACGCTCGGTTCTCTGCCTTCGGGGGACCACTTCGACACACCGCGGCCTTGTGTCCCACCTTCCTGCAGGTGAAACACGTGATAGGACCCCGCACAGTCGTTGCTCCCGAAACATTTGAGCGAGATTGCTCCGCCGGTTTGAACTTCCTTTTGTTTTTTCTGAACTCTGACTTGGACTGAGAGGCCGGCGCATGAAACTTAGGTTGCTTTGCCACGGTTTTTGCTTGTACCCTCTTCATGTCCAACTCTAGGAATCTGGCAGTTTGGACCATCACATGGAAACCTAACGTCATTGGGCCTGCAAGGAGCAGCCTCAACTCGTCCCGAAGACCTTCATAGAACTTGTTCGTCTTTGTCTCTTCATCTTCCATCATAGGCTCCGCATAACGACCCAGTTTAGTGAACTCATGCAAGTACTCATCCACTGAGCTGTCGCCTTGAGTTAACTTCATAAACTGGTTCTGCAACGCAATGTGTTGGGCAGAAGGAATATACCTTTGAAGAAATGACTTTGAGAACTCCGCTATCGTCATCTCGGTAATCTCCTTGCCTCCAAACTTGTGCACTTCCTGTTTGGCCCACCAATGCTCTGCCTCTCCGTTAAGGAGGAAGGTGGCTAAAGTGACCATCATAGCTTCTTCTGTTGCTGTCTCCTTTAGAGTTTTTCTAACCGTTGACAGCCAGTCCTCCGCCTCCGTTGGGGATCCGGTCCCCGAGAAAGTTGGAGGGTGGAAGCTTAGAATGTGTTGTAGTTGTTGATCACGCGCTCGCGCAACGGCTACACGCTCTACAGGATGCTCCACCCTTTGCACCACCGCAGGTTCCACTGCAGCCACTGGCACAGGGGTCTCAACCCTCGGTTCCACCGCAGGTTCCACTGCAGGTTCGATCACCGGGGCCGCACCTGTATTAGGCATAGCAGGTTGTACAAGCCTTTGCGGTTGAGCATTGATCATCACGAAGACAGCTTCTGCGATTAACCTGATCATCTCAGCAGGAGGAGTGGTCGCTGACACTTCAGCCGACCCACTACTTTCAGCAGTGTTACGGGGTTGAGACGGCCCCGTACCACTCCTAGTCACCTATAATCGTGTAAGACACAATTTAGTGACTGAAAACATAGCAAACAACAATCGTGGAACGCTCAGGTTCCGCAAACAAGTATGTTTTTCCATTCCTAAGTCGACATTCTTATTAGTTTTTGTGGTTTTAGGTGAATGCACATCCCGTGCACACCACCCCTTAAAAGGAATTCGTCCCAAATTCGCTAAACTACGGATCGACGCCTTAAGTCTGATACCAAATTGTAACGCCCTGCCAGTACGAATAGTATAACAGTAGGTCCGGCCGGGACCCCACGCCATACAAACCACACTAGCTAGGAGTTAAAAGGTGATAAACAGAAAGAACTACAACAGAGTATACTAAACACTAGCGGAAGCATAATGATTTAACATTTCATTTAGAACTGTCCACTATCATAGGAATGAAACCATAAAAATCGAGTTACGGCCTTAAGGCCTTACATTCACCAAAGTACAAACTCAGAACATACTTCGGCACGCAGGCCGGCAATACAAGAGAAAGCAGAAAAGGGAGGCTGGCCTTCAAGGGCCAACTCAGCAAAAGGGCCACCGCCCGCTATTTCCCACTAGGCTCACCTGCACCTGCATAAGAATGTTCCACCAAGCGGTGGCAAACAAAGTAACGGTCAGCACAGCTGACCAAATTATAACGATCCCACCCCTTTCCCGGGGTGGCGGAGCTTCTGCCCTGCAAGCAAGCCATACTAGCACAAGTATTAATATAAAGAAAGTGCAACTACACAAGCTGATGTTTCAAGCACAATCAATCTTCTAGGTTGAGCATCAAAAAGGAGGGAACCTAGGTATGCACATGATGTTGGTTGGGTTCACCCGAAGGTTCCCCACAACCGCCTAAAAAACCGCATGAGGCTAACAACATCAATTCCACAAAACACTCCACCGTAAGGGCCATCGCCTTAGGTGGGGAAAAGAGCTTTTGGTCAGTCTAGGCAAATCAACTTCCACGACCACTCCCATGATCACACGGCTTCCATGAGGTAGGGACCTCTTACCGATCTGCATGGAAACGGGTTCAGTTTAGCTTTGCCTGTGCTCTAATCGTCGCGATCTATCGCACGACGCGGGTACGACTTCACCTCGGCCCGTAAGGGTTTAGCACTTTCAAGTGCTACACAATACATAAATTACAACACCCAAGCCTACAAGAGGACTTAGGCTTTACACGTAACCAAAAAGGAGGTACAAGACCACTCCTCAACAATTCTAGTGGTGAAGGTTTGCATTCAACCATTCAAAAGCATGGGGCTTTCGTTAGGATCTTCATAAGACGCCTACGCTTAAATCCCACAATACTATCGCATATATCACGGAGTCATTCTTCGGCACGCATTCTAGGCTTAACCTAAATGCAACGTCACAAATCAAGCATCACCGATTCGGGCTCACGGCCACGAATAGGCTTCACACACAATGCCTAAATCCGCACGACTACCGGATTTTCTACATGCAATATGCCGGGGACGGACACAATTAACCCGGAGTTCCGAAGAACTTGAGGAAAATCCTACACTTCACCCATTTGGTGAAAGGGACTCCTCATGCAAGCATAGAGAAATGAAAGAGAGGAAAAATGACAAGTCCAAATATCGGGAGGAAGAATCGTTACCCTAGGAGCGTTCTTCTTAGCCATGGATCTGATATTTTACACGGAGGGATAGGACCGCACCGGGCTGCACTCTCCAGATCTGGAAACGGCTCGCGAAACGGAGCTCCGGAGCTACGTCAATGGCGGGATCTCCTCTTCTTCTTCCTTGCCTCCTTCTTCTTTCTCTAGCCTAGGAGAGAATAGCCTTGATATTATGAGGATAGAACCCCTCTCAAAAGCCCTAATACCCTCCAGCCATTCATCACAGCCGTTGGATCAAATTCCAAGAATTTTGAACGGCCGGATCATCTTCTCCGTTCATTTTCGCGGAGCAGAATAAACAGTGCGCACGTTCACAGGCGCACGGTCACTGGTCCTGCGCGAAGAACCTCTGGTCGTGCGCGTACACCCTGTCAGCCGACCCCTATTCCTCTCAATTAACGCACGATCATGGCGCACGATCACTGATCGTGCGCGAAGAAAGCCACTGACCGTGTGCGAGGAGCAGGTAGGGAAAATTCAGCCTACTTCGAGCGCCGCACTACCATTCCGCCTACTTCGACAAACTACGATTTTTGGGGTGTTACAGCTTAAAGGTCTTTTTTCTTCTTCTTGTTTTCTTATTTTTAAGCTATCATGTCATGGTCACCTTACATATTATTGGAAATATGATTTTTAGCTTATAAAATCAAATTAATCAAAATTCAAAGTCATATTTTATTTGGTGACCTATCTATCTTTCTTATATTCATTGCCTATAAATATCTTATATTATACACATAAATTAAATTCTAAATTTGTTATGAGATATTTATCTAAACTAATAAAATCATGAACTTCATTTTTCCTCTTTCGAAAATTTTGAGTCAATAAAAATTAAGTGTTGGTAGCAACCAATAATACTTAAATATCTTGAGAAAGGGATATTCGGATGTCACCACATCACATCTCCTAGTACCGGTGCAAACCCCTTACTGGGTAGACCTCGGGAAGTCCAAGATCCACTTTAAATTGCTAAGTCCAACTAAAAGTCTAGCAAAGATCAAATTAATTATAGACTTGTGCGTACTCTTGCAATAATCGAAAAAGAAAAACAATCATTATCTAGCATTTTAGAAATGTATATATATATTTCATGATTGAAAATAAAATCACAAAAGTCATATTGATCGAATATATTATCATTCTAAAAAAATTCAAATATGCTCATAATTTAAACCTAATCGTTTTATATGTCCATGATCATATACCAATAGTGTATGTCTCACAATAGTGGGGGTGTAGGTTTGGATGCATTAGTAACCTAACCTCTAAGTCATGTCTTGTCCTTAACCAGGGAGGATTCTAGTGGGGCCATGTGAGGCACTGGGGGGAGAGTGCTAGGTTGAGCATTCTTTAGTGTATGCATATGAGAGTAATATCCCATCCTACGGCATGTGTGCAGCTCCTTATGCCCATCCGTCACTTAGTATGGGGCTAGAGTGTAGACATATAGTCTGGGTATTTTTATCTAGGGCATACTTATTCTTTGCATGAACATCATTTCATACTGTAATCATTTAAGTCATGCCAATTTAGCTTATTCAAATATGATATCTTGTGTTTACAGTTCTTATCTTTTTCAGTTTATATTATTTTGATAAAATGCAAGTCTTAAAAAAAGTAAAATGAGGACATAAGAAATATATCTCACGCGATGTTGAATTTGTAAAGTCATATAAGAAATCGCTAACGTTTTATGCAATTTGCACTATGTAGATATCTCAAAATATTCTGAAATTTTTGCATGAAACTACTCTTGGGACACTTAATCAAGATCAATAATCAGAATTTTCACAATCTTAAAAATAATGCACTGTTTGCCGCACTAGCTCTAGCGCTGACGCTAGTTCGAGTGACCAATGTTCTGTGTTTTTAAAATTTTGAAAAATCGCTGAAAATATGTTCTTTTATATGTACTACTTATTTTTGCATTTCTGTCTTTAATTGATTTTTGAAAAATTGAAATACAAAATTGCAAAAGCCAAAATTACAAAAATATTTGTTCTTTCCTTGTTTATTTGGTTGATTTCTATTTCTATATGCAAAAATCAAATACAAACATTTAAAACAAAAAAAAACTTTATAGACTTTACTGTTAATATCAAACATGGTTTAATCTATCATTTAGACCCTCTACAATGTTGCAATTCATCCTTTTCAAACTACTTTGAACATTGTCGTTATCAATTATTTTGAAAAAGTTGTGTAGAACCAAGCTTAGCATGCCTCTAAGTATGAGTAAATGTTTTATAGTTAATAATGATTTTTATTCACTCACTTATTTTGGCATAGTCTACATGTGCTTTTAATCTAAGAATGATTACTTATGTATTGTAATTGTACAATGAATTAAAATTGCACAAGTATCTTACCTACACTACTTTTATTTGCACTCTTATCATTAAGAAAAGTGGTTGTGTTTTCAAAATTACATTGGTTTGCAAAACAAGTGTTTTCGGAGAACTTTGTACAAAACAAAAAATCATGAAATTAATTGACAAAGATAACTCCACCAAGCACTACTTGAACCTCCTGATAAATCTTAATGAGCATTATGAGGTTGAGCACCTTGGAAAGAATAGTAAAGTGTCTTATGCAAACCTTAGTTCTTTCTTTACACCACTGATTAACCTTAGTTCTTTCTTTACACCACTTATTCCTAAGTACACCGGGTCACAAAAAAAATCAATATTGAAAAATAAAGTGTGTGATCCCCCAAGCACTACTTTGCACCCTGATAAGTCTTAATGAGCATTGTGTGTGCATAGCACCTTGGTAGTTATACATTTTCTTTTATGCATTGAAGTGTGTGGAAGAAAAACTATTTGTGTTTTATTGTGCACTGTACTCTACATATGTCTTGTATTTTTGATTAAATCATTTGTTTACTCTCTTCAAAATACACTTATGTGCACATTATTATCTTCCATAACACTTCTACTCATGAGTATTGGATCCTAATGCTAATTCTATACTTCTCTTTACATATTAAATGCACTAGATAACCTCACATGCTTTCTACAATGTTTGGTATGTGTTAAATTTGTGAATTAAAATAACATTGTAGTAATCTCTTTGTGATATCTTTCTTTTATGCTTGGTTTCTTACAGATTTTAAATGAATAATGATTTACAAAAAAATCTTGTTTTTTGAAACTTAAACTCATATTTTCTTCTTATGAATCATCATTACACAAAGATGTTTCCTGTATTTCTATAAGTCTTCCACATCATTACCATATGTTGGGAAAATGATTTCTCTTAACCCCTGAACATAAGTTGAATAAGAACTCTAAGAATGAAAAATAAGGCTAAGTAAATATGCGTCGAATAGTATTCGACGCAACGTCGAGATAAAGTCGACGTTTCTATCAGAATGAGTCGAAGTAGCTCCAAGAAGAAGTCGATGTATCCTATGTCGACGTAGCTCTGACTTCTAGTCGATGTATCTTGAGAAGTCGATGCACCCTAGTCTACGCACCTTCCTTATTCTCCTCTCGACGTCCAGACAGGATGTATTCGACGCTTGCGTCGAATAGTAATCGACGCACGTCGATCTTTATGACAGAATTCAAAATCGCCAGATCTCTTTCCTTATCTTATAGATCTGATTTATATGGAATCAATTTATGTCTTATAGCTGTTCTGAATCTTTCTTTTCCTCTATTAGATTCTTGGCTAAATTGATTAAATCCTTTATGGACATTATTTGAAATCAGATTGAATACTTTCCTTCTATGGATATAACTGTTATATAAATTTCTCTTTCTTTCTAATACTCTGCCTGCTAATTGATTACTCTCCTATAGTGTTATTTTAATGAACAGAGCTATAAATAACCAAGGAGGTCGGCAGAGAAAGGGGACTAGGTGATTCACCATTTTACATTTGAAAAAGAGGAAAAGCTCTCAAGTGATAAAGAGAGAATTGAGAAATAGCCCTGCAGCAATATTCAAGCATTCTTCTTCTCCTGCTTCTGAAATCACTCTGCTGCAAATTCTGATAGCTCTCACATAAGAGGGAAAAGCTACAAATCTTCTTCTCTCTATAGAAGAAAGATTTAATTCACTACTTCTTGTGCTTCCAATCTTCTTGTTAGGAAGAAGATTCATTCTTGTTTTAAATACTTCTTTTCCTTTTTCTTATTTTCATTCTCACATATTGTAAAAGAGTTTTTAGAATCACTCTTAAAAAAATTCAGTTGTACTGGTTCTAAGAGTCTCCTTGTCAAAAGACTCAGTTTGTTCTAAGAGTTTCCTTATCAAAAGACTCAGAGTGGTTCTAAGAGTCTCCTTATCAAAAGACTCAGTGCAAGATAGTGAATTCCTACCAAGGGGGTAGAAGAGTGGACTACCCAAAGTTTGGGGAACCACTATATTTTCTTGTGTTGTGCTGTGATTTCTTTTCTTGCATTTACTTTCTTTATTTGTTTAATTCTTGTTGGTGTGTGTGGGAAGCTCTAATCTGTGATCATACACATATATATATATTTACTTTGCACAAAATATTTTAAATCTCTATTCACCCCCCCCCCCCCTCTAGAGAATTCTAGTGAGGTTAACTATGCACTTTCAATTGGTATCAGAGATAGGTTGATCTAAAAAGGATAACTCCTTGATCAAAAAGGTCCTACCTTTCATATATATATATATATATATTTTTTTCTAACAATTATTTTTCACATGACACAAATCAAAGATTATGCTTCCACCAGACCACCAATTTGCAACCTTGAAAAGTTTGCACTTTGGAAAACAAGAATTAGAATTTATTTAAACTCTATTGATGATGAATTGTTTAATGTTATCTTGACAGGTCCCCCTAAGCCATTCAGAAAGGACTCAAGTGGAAAAGTGACTGAAACACTTGCTCCAAAAGCTGAGTGGACAGAGGAAGAAAAGAAAGCCCAAGGATATGATGCCAAGGCTATGAATATCCTTGTCTCAACCCTCTCAGATGAAATCTTCCAAAAGATTGCTGATTGTGAGTCAGCTAAGGAAGTATGGGAAGCTCTCACCAAAATGGTAGAGGGAAGTGCTGATGAGAAAAAGGATAGAAAGGCACTACTCATCTCTCAATATGAAAACTTTCAGAAGAAAGAAGGTGAAAGTGTTGCTTACATGTATGCCAGATTCAGCCTCATAGTGAATGAGTTGAAGACACTTGAAAAGGACATATCTCTCACTGAGATAAATGACAAACTACTTACTTGCTTCCCTAGCTCTTGGGATTCAAGAATTTGGCCAATTAGAGACTCCAGAAGTCAAAGAGAAATTTCAACAGATGTCCTATTGGGCAAATTAAAATCCTATGAACATCTGTTGAAGACAAGAGCTGAGAAAGAAGAGAAAGAAAAAGCTCCCTCACTCTCAAAGAAAAGAGTATTGCATTGAAGGCTGTTGAAGGTGAACCCTCTACAGGTGATGAGGAGCTGATCAATCTGCTAGCCAGAAGGTTTAAGAAGTGGATTAAGTCAGAAGGATCCATAGGAAGAGACTCAAAAACCAGGTATAATAAAACACCTACTAAATTGATTATATGTTACTCTTACAGGAAACCTGGACATATTGCACCTGAATGTCCTAAGGAGATCATCAAAAAGAAAGATCTGAAAAGAACAGATCTACAGAAGAAAAAGAAGAAAAAGAAAGGTCTCATTACTCAATCATGGAGTGATTCAGAAACTGAAGAAAGCACCTCATCTGACAATGATCAAGAAGAGACCAAGCTGGAGGAAACCTGTTTGATGGCCACTGAGAAGCATGATGACACATCTATGGTAAATATACTTGATGATGTAGATTTATCTTCCACTGACTTCAAAAACAATTTCAAAGAATTCTGTTTAAATTGAATCAAATCTGAAAAAGAAATAGATGAACTAAGAAATGAATTAAAAACTCTCAAACAAGTGAACACACAGTATAATAACTATGAGCTCAGTCTAGGACTCTTAGAAAAGGAATTAAACAAAATCTATACAGAAAACCAAACACTAAGAAATGAGCTAGCAAAAGCAAAGTCCTTTGAAGATTCTCTAAATGGGAGAAGTCAGAAGCTCAAGAACATCTCTAAAAATCTTACTAATAGATTTAGACAACTAGAAGATAATACTAACTTAGAACCAAAATCTCAATCACCTAGGAAATCTGTTTGGAGACATCCCATTCACTCCACTAGGGAAGGACACTTGACAGGAGAAAGATCACAGGAAAATCCAGAAACAACCACTGTCTTTAATAAAATTAATACCATTATATATGAAGGAATCCTAGGAAGATATCCTCAAAAAAAATCTAAACATACGTCAAATTCTTATCAACGTGCGTCGACTTGTAATCGACGCTTACACCAAAGTTCGTCGACTTCTACCCGGCGCAACTTCTCTCATGCTTCGACTGAAAGAAAACACAGAATGGAGAAAGCGTCGACTTCATATCGACGCAACCATAAACCTACGTCGAATACATATCGACGCAACCAATCAGACAGATATCTCTCCTCTACCAAACAACAATCTCAATCCATCTCCTTTTACTATGATCACTACTTCTGTAACATCACCAAAGAAAATTGGTATGATAAACCAATGCCCCTAAAGGAGGAAGGATATTCAGAAAAACCCACTTACTCTCTTATTAAATTTCACACTAATGGGAGAAAGGGACCCCAGCTCAGCAGGGTTCAAACTAATGTTTAAAATTTTATGTGCAGATGTATCACATCTCCAGGCTGGTGTGGTACTTGGACAGTGGATGCTCCATGTACATGACAGGATGCAAAAACCTGTTAATCAACTTTGAGGACAGACTTGGACCATCAGTAACTTTTGGAGACTCTAGATGTGGCCAAACCAAGGGCTTTGGAGATTTCAAAGAAGGGAAAGTCACCTTCAAGAATGTGGCAGTAGTCAAAGGACTGAAGCACAATCTGATAAGTATAAGTCAGATATGTGAAAATGGTAAATATGAGGTAAAATTCACCACACTATTCTGCCATATTATTGATATCAAGACTGGTGCCACAGTACTCAATGCAATTAGAAAAGGAAAAGTATATGTAGTGGACTTTAGTTCCTCACCCACAGAAGTCTGTTTATTCAACAATATTATTGATAAAAGTGAACTATGGCATAGGAGACTAGGTCATCTAAACTACAAAACAATTAGTAAACTAGCAAAGAATAACCTAGTCAGAGGCTTACCAAAAGGTAGGTACTCTAAGGATTCTCCATGCAGACCTTGCCAACTAGGAAAACAAACCAAATCATCCTTCAAACCAATTGGTAAGGATGACTCTCCCAGGGTCCTTTACTTACTACACATGGATCTCTTTGGTCCCATCTCCACTCAGAGCTTAGGTGGAAAATCCTATACCCTAGTCATTGTGGATGACTACTCTAGATTCAGCTGGGTATTCTTTCTAAGGGCTAAGTCTGAAACCCACAAGACTCTCTCAAGATTCATAAAACAAATTCAATCTGAACTCAATAGTCAGGTTTCCATAATCAGAAGTGATCATGGGACTGAATTTGAAAATCAGTTTATGAGTAGTTTCTGTGAAGATATAGGTATCAAACAAAGTTTTTCAGCCCCTAGAACTCCTCAGCAAAATGGAGTTGCTGAAAGAAAGAATAGGACTTTAATAGAATCAGGAAGGACCTTACTTGTAGAATCAGGTTTGCCAAAAACTTTCTGGGCTGAAGCAGTCAACACTGCCAACTATGTTCTAAATAGAAGCCTAATACACAAAACTAAATCAAAAACTCCATATGAGCTCCTAAAAGGAAAAACACCCATGGTTAAATATTTTAAGATCTTTGGATGTGCTTGTTTTATCCTAAATAATGGAAAGGATCATCTTGCCAAGTTTGACAAGAAATCTGATGATGGAATATTTCTGGGATATTCAGCATCTAGTAAAGCCTATAGGTGCTATAATAAGAGCACTCTTAAAATTGAAGAGTCTATGCACATTATTTTTGATGAAACTAACATACTATTTAAGGGGGAGGGAACTCCCACTAGCTCTTTTCCACAGGAAAGCAGCAGCATAGAAACACAGCTTGAACAACTGGTTCTAGAGAACACAGATAATGGAAAAGAAAACAAGATAAAGGAATCAAGTGAGGAATCTGAACAAGAAAATGAAGAAGATTCAGAAAAGAGCATGCAAAACCAACTCCCACAAGAGAACATGGTTCAGGAAGGCCAGGTGGACATTGACCCTATCACCAATGAGGAAGAAGAACATCTGACAAGTCCAGGCAGGACAAGGGTCAATTTAAAAGATCATCCACAAACTCAAGTAATTGGAGACCCCAATACACGAGTAAGAACAAGACACCAGGTCTCCACTGGGATGATGCTCCAATGCTTCCTATCACAAGTTGAACCAAAGAAGTTTGAGGAAGCAAATTGTGATCCTCACTGGATTATGGCCATGCAAGAAGAACTAGGCCAATTTGAGAGAAATAAAGTATGGAATTTAGTGGAAAGACCAAGAAACTACTCAGTGATTGGCACAAAATGGGTATATAGAAACAAATTAGATTCCACTGGAGTAATTGTCAGGAATAAGGCAAGACTTGTAGCACAAGGATATAGACAAGAAGAAGGAATAGACTACAATCAAACCTTTGCTCCAGTAGCCAGACTGGAAGCAATTAGGCTCTTTCTTTCCTATGCAGCTTTCATGAAGATGAAAGTATATCAGATGGATGTCAAGAGTGTTTTTCTGAATGGTGACCTTCAAGAAGAGGTATATGTGGAGCAACCACCCGGTTTTGTTAATCCCTCCTCTCCTAACTTTGTTTATAAACTCAACAAAGCACTATATGGTCTTAAGCAAGCTCCTAGAGCTTGGTATGAAACTCTCTCTAACTTTCTTTTGGAAAATTCCTTTGAAAGAGGAAAAGTAGACAAGACACTCTTTACTAGAACCCATAAAAACCAACTTCTTCTTGTTCAAATATATGGAGATGATATCATCTTTAGTTCAACTCATCCTAAACTATGTAAAAGATTTGCTAATCTCATGCAATCTAAATTTGAAATGAGTAGTATGGGAGAACTCTCATATTTCTTAGGATTACAAGTAAAACAAAGTAGTGAAGGAATCTTTATCTCACAATCAAAGTATACTAAAGAGCTAATCAAGAAGTTTGGTATGGAATCAGCCTCCTCTATGAAAACCCCCATGGCAACAAATGCCATTATAGAAAAGGATGACAAGGGAAAATCAATAGATTAAAAGACATATAGGGCAATCATAGGATCCCTTCAATATCTCACTGCTAGCAGACCTGACATTATGTTTGCAACTTGCATATGTGCTAGATTTCAGGTTGATCCAAAGGAATACCATCTCACCTCTGTAAAAAGGATTCTTAGATACCTAAAGGGAACTCCTGAACAAGGTCTATGGTATTCAGCAGAAACCAACTTTGAATTAATAGGTTTCTCAGATGCAGACTATGCTGGATGTAGGGTTGATAGAAAAAGCACATCTGGCACTTGCAAATTCCTAGGTGACAGATTAATCTCATGGTTTAGTAAGAAACAAACCTCAGTCTCAACCTCAACAGCTGAAGCTGAATATATAGCTGCTGGGAGCTGTTGTTCACAAATCTTGTGGATGCAAAATCAGCTTCTTGACTACAAACTGGAAGTCAATAACTCTAAGATTTATTGTGATAGCTCTAGTGCTATATCTATAGCATCTAACCCAGTCCTTCATAGTAGAACCAAACACATAGAGATCAGACATCACTTCCTTAGAGACAATGTAGAAAAAGGTAAGATAACCTTAGAATATATACCCACAGAAAGACAAAGAGCAGACATTTTTACAAAACCTTGGATGAAACCAAGCACAACTACTTCATAAACACCTTAGGAATGCTTGATGGAAGCTTGTAAATACCATTGTTAGGGAACTCTAAAGAAATCAGACAATCTAAGAAAATTTCCTGCAGATACGTCAAATACATATCGACGCTCCGTCGAGACAAACTCGACGCTGACACCGATTTCCATCAGACAAAGTTACGTCGAGCCTTTATCGATGCACCGTCGAATTCATATCGACGCAAGACTATGATCACGTCGATAGAACTCCCGGCTGGCCAATATCCACGGAGCGCCGACTCTATATCGACGCAAACGTCGACATCCATTCGACGTAACGACGACTTCAGGTTAAAATTAGAATCAAATCCTTACTTCCTCTTCTGACGATTGGATTACCTTGATTTCTGCTTCCCTTCTCGACGTTTCATCTTCTTTAAATAATACTTCTTATTTCATAACATATACCTTTCTGAACCCGCCAAAACTTTGTCTTCTACCTCTCTTTCTTTCTGCTTCAATGACGCCCACTCCTGGTCAATCTGCCCTCATCAAAGCGATGAACGATGCTCTGGAAAATATTCTCAATGACTTCCAGACACGTCTAACCAACTTCTCCAATGAATGTGCCAATATGATCACCACCTGTGAAGCCTAATTGGCCACCCTATCTGCCTCTCTTCCTGAGCTTCATGCTCTTCTTCGAGAAGAACCTCTGTCGCCACAAAGGTTTACATCCTTCCTGAAAGATATAAACCAGGGGGAGTGTTGCTCCAAAAACCCCTCTTGCCAAGTCCTTGATCTCACTTAAAGCTCAGGTTTAACTCTCTTCTCCCCAACTCTAAGTATTCTCTCTAACTATTACTCCAATTCCATTATAGGCTCCACTCCTCTCAAATCACTCTGACTACACCATCATCAAACATTTTGGTGAATCCTCCTCTTACAACACTGAAGGGGAGCATGCTGTGGATTCAGCATTCAGAATTGATGACCCATATAACCAGGGGAGATTCCTGTAGTAAATAACCCAGAAATCCAGGGGGAGGAAGAAGCAGTCACCTCTGATGATTGGAATGGACAGATGTGGATTGATGCACCCTTATGTGAGGAGGAACTTCAACATCACTCCCATGGCTTCTCTGCCAGTTACATCAAGCTGAAGACACCTATACTTGAGGACATCCCTACAAAAGAGCTTGGAGGAGACAATCATCCCTCAGCAGAGATCATTCTACCTGAAGTCATTCTGCCTTCTATTGCAGAACAGACTCCTCTTCTTGATATAGTTCCCTCTCCACCCAAAGAGAAAACTCATTCTCCTTCATCTCCACCTCTACCTCTACCTCCACTTCAACCTTCTTCTCTACCTCCTCTGCTACCTCTACCTCCACAAGTAGCAAGCCTCTCTAAACAGATCCTACCTAGGCAAAGTCCAGGAGGACAGATGAAAAGGAAAAGAGAAGTCATTCCCTACTGGCAAAACTTCTCCAAAGAAGAAAGGAGAGAGTACGCAAAAGAAAGGAAGTATAGAAAAGCATGTGAGGAAATAAAAAGATTTGAAAAGATGCCTATTATCACTCCTAACAGCCCTGTGAAGGAGTACCATGACCCTGACATGGAAAAGAGGCATGAAGAGATATGAGAAAGAGAACTGTATGAATATGAAGCAGCTAGGAAAGAAGTGGAAGATAAAAGGAATGCCTGGATAGAAAAGATCAACAAGGGAATGACTAAAGAACAAATTCTTGCTGAATCTTCTATCAGAATTCCAAAGAAGTTGTTTGATATTGAAGCTTATCAAAAGAAAAACCCTCAAGCAGGGATCATTCTAGAAAAAGGTCAAAAACACAAGAAGGGTGTAGGGTGTACAGAAGATACTTACATTCCCTACAAGAAGCCCAACATACCTGTAAAATTAGATAAATGGCATGCCTCACCCTGGAAAGGGAAAGGAAAAATGGCTGACATTCTTGAGAAGCAGCAATCAGAAAAGAAAACAAAATATAGGTCCAAGGTTGATAACAAGGGACCACCTGAGATCAAGCCTACTGAAAAGAAAGTTCAAAACATTACAATTGAGATGATTGATGAAAAGGCAGCAATCATCATCAGCAAAGGCTACTCCATAAATGATACAATCCCTAATGGTGATAAACTATTGGAAAAACTGCATACAATCATCAGAAATGTCCAGGAACGACCTGATAGAGCCAGGGGCTACATTTTTGATGCTATTGAAAACTTATCTAGGAAACTTTATTCTGCTTTTGTCAACTTCATGTACAGAAAGAAGTTTCTGGTTTAATTCTTGTGAAAAACAAATGCTTGTCATATGCTTTCTTATTCCAATTTCTCTTCTGATTGTTTAATATATTTCTTACAAATACTGTGAAGTATTAATTATATGCTTTCTCTCCTATAGGGTTAAGACAAATAGGGGGAGATTGTTGGGAAAATGATTTCTCTTAACCCCTGAACATAAGTTGAATAAGAATTCTAAGAATGAAAAATAAGGCTAATTAAATAAGCGTCGAATAGTATTCGACGCAATGTCGAGATAAAGTCGACGTTTCTATCAGAATGAGTCGAAGTAGCTCCAAGCAGAAGTCGACGTATCCTATGTCGACGTAGCTCTGACTTCTAGTCGACGTATCTTGAGAAGTCGACGCACCCTAGTCGACGCACCTTCCTTATTCTCCTCTCGACGCCCAGACAGGATGTATTCGACGCTTGCGTCGAATAGTAATCGACGCACGTCGATCTTTATGACAGAATTCAAAATCGCCAGATCTCTTTCCTTATCTTATAGATCTGATTTATATGGAATCAATTTATGTCTTATAGCCGTTCTGAATCTTTCTTTTCCTCTATTAGATTCTTGGCTAAATTGATTAAATCCTTTATGGACATTATTTGAAATCAGATTGAATACTTTCCTTCTATGGATATAACTGTTATGTAAATTTCTCTTTCTTTCTAATACTCTGCCTGCTAAATTATTACTCTCCTATAGTGTTATTTTAATGAACAGAGCTATAAATAACCAAGGAGGTCGGCAGAGAAAGGGGACTAGGTGATTCACCATTTTACATTTGAAAAAGAGGAAAAGCTCCCAAGTGATAAAGAGAGAATTGAGAAATAGCCCTGCAGCAATATTCAAGCATTCTTCTTCTCCTGCTTCTGAAATCACTCTGCTGCAAATTCTGATAGCTCTCACATAAGAGGGAAAAGCTACAAATCTTCTTCTCTATATAGAAGAAAGATTTAATTCACTACTTCTTGTGCTTCCAATCTTCTTGCTAGGAAGAAGACTCATTCTTGTTTTAAATACTTCCTTTCCTTTTTCTTATTTTCATTCTCACATATTGTAAAAGAGTTTTTAGAATCACTCTTCAAAAAATTCAGTTGTACTGGTTCTAAGAGTCTCCTTGTCAAAAGACTCAGTTGGTTCTAAGAGTCTCCTTATCAAAAGACTCAGGGTGGTTCTAAGAGTCTCCTTATCAAAAGACTCAGTGCAAGATAGTGAATTCCTACCAAGGGGGTAGAAGAGTGGACTACCCAAAGTTTGGGGAACCACTATATTTTCTTGTGTTGTGCTGTGATTTCTTTTCTTGCATTTACTTTCTTTATTTGTTTAATTCTTGTTGGTGTGTGTGGGAAGCTCTAATCTGTGATCATACACATATATATATATATATATTTACTTTGCACAAAATATTTTAAATCTCTATTCACCCCCCCTCTAGAGAATTCTAGTGAGGTTAACTGTGCACTTTCACCATATATATTTACCTTGCGCTTTCATGCTTATTTAAAGTCTTCTTTTTGTGTACATCATCACTTGAATCTTAAAATTCCTTTCCTTCAACAAGTGATAGACTTGCTTGGTAACATTTATATTGGTTGTTCTAAACATGAATATTACTTTTCAAGTCCATATGACTCAAGGATAACATAAGAAGGTTACCCCCAAATTTGAAGCAAGAATTCCAACATGTCCACTAGCACCGACAGTAGCACCTAGCACGTGCGCTAGCTCTAATTAGGCAAGTTCAGGCAGCATGTATAAACGGCGATATAGCTAGGAGGTAGCGGATAGCGCTGGAGGTAGCGCAGATTTTTAGAAAGGTTTCCTTGGACTGAAGATGCGCACGTGGAGAAGGTTTCCTAATCCGGGATGGCACCAACACTAGCGCTAGCTCCAAGGCTATAAAAAGGACCCCTTGGCTCCGTATTTTTCATCCTCTCCCACTCCTAAATTCCAGAGCTTCGTGCCACATCATATAGAT
This sequence comes from Dactylorhiza incarnata, assembly GCA_033032865.1. NCBI lineage: Eukaryota > Viridiplantae > Streptophyta > Magnoliopsida > Asparagales > Orchidaceae > Dactylorhiza > Dactylorhiza incarnata. The sequence continues at coordinate 30,098,977 of JAWHQI010000001.1, forward strand.
GAAGGTTTAGAGAGATACTCACACAAATCCATGAAGGCTTAAGGAGGTTCGTGGAGAAGATTTCAACACGCTTCATCATCGTGTAGAAAAACTGCATCGAATACGATCATACTCTGCGGGTCTTTGTCTACTTTTTCAAGAGATCCATATAAAGGGAGTTTTTAATATTGTTATTTATTTCATCTCTTTATTATTGTAATCGCATAGAAATTCACCTCGTGTTGGCGACTAGGTCTGGGTAGGACTTAGGAAGAAATTCGCCTCGTGTTGGCAACGAGGTCTAGGGTGTAGATATAGGGTGGTACTCGAGGCCATATCCGGGGAAGGGTTGGCTAGAGCGGCTTGAGGCCATATCTGGGGAGGGATAGGCTAAAGCCACCAGTTCGTGGGGATACGAGTCGGGATTATTAAACAAAAGGGATTTTACTTTTCGCCTTCGATTTCTAGCGTTATAGAAATCTATTTATGTAATCAATTTTATTAATAGTAATCATGTCTCTCTTTGTGTAATAAAATTGATTTGTTCTTCATTTCTCTAAATTATTTATTATACCCTCTTTTATTATAAAACAATTTAGATCTTTTCTCAAAATCACTATTTTAATCTCTTATTATTTCAAGTATTTCAAAATACACCAAAAGTAATAAAACCCTTATTCACCCCCTCTAAGGGTGCCTACCGATCCAACATATTATACTTAGTGAATGTGATATTCTGCCTGTTCAAGTCACAACAAATGCACATCAGATACAAATTGTACTTATCATTGATCTGAGAACTTCTTCAAATCAGGAACATTGCTGGGCACTGTTCCCAACAATCCCCCCCTATTTGAAGAAGTCATAACCCATTCAATGATAAGATACATCAAAGGAAATCAACATATAATAATGATATTTCAATTTAGTGTATGTGATCACTAAAAGAGATAGTTTGACACACATCATTTTATAGAAAATTATAAATATTGACATATGTTTTGAAATTTTTAGCATTTCTACATGTGCCCACAGTGAGCCAGCCATCTATGTCTCTGGTTCCCTCTTAGTTGTTTCATTCCTTGCTTTCTTGGCAGCAGTTTTTGGTTTCTTCTCAGATTTCCTGGTGAAGTATTCATATGGCTAGGGATGATACCTGAGTGGTTCTGGAGAATCTGATGGGATTCTTCCTGACAGCTTGTCTCTTCTGTGGCTTCTTCTTGACTCTTCTTGATCTTCATATTTAGTCCACTCTTGAGAGCTATACAATTTATATCTTTCATATTTGCTTACCTTCATGAGCTCCCATACATTTAATATTATTGCTCTGGATTTGGGTCTCCACCTATCATAATCATCCTTCTTCTCTATTTCTTCTCTGTATCTTTTCTTTCTCATCTTTACTTCATCTTCCTCTAATATCTCATTTTCCCTTACTCTGATCAGCAGCAACAATATCATCAGGTTGATTAGTAGGGTAATCATAGCTCAGGGGAGGGAGATTCATTGCTTCCCTGATAGTATTGGAGGTCCAGATGGCATGCTCACCACTAGCCTTTATCATTGATCTATCCCCTTTATGACTTCTTCTGATATTTCCCTCTGGATGTTCAACTGAAGATTCTGAATTTTATCTTTAAGCATGTGAATTCCCCTTTCCAGATGATTCTTTGTCTCCAGCAGATGGCTATCCAGTTCCTGATTATGTTGATCTAGTTATTCTTGGAGATTGGTTTTGTGTTCATTCATCTACCTGTTAGTGGCTATATAGGCTTTCTCAATGTTGTTGCATATCATGCCTTAATTTTATAGAACTTCAACTATACCCTGATGAGTAATTGCTAGCTGTTTAGTAGTGTCTTCTTGTAGATTCTTCATATCAGTATTTAGACTTACGATCTCATTAGTTAGGTCCCTTCTTATCTCATTGACAGCATTGTCAATATTGCTATCAAATTTGAACATTTGCTCTTCCAAGAGCATCCTTATATGAGGCACCAATGAGGAGTTTTCTATCCTTTACTTTGCGGAAGAGTTGGGTCCGTCAGATTATCCTTCATCCTTCTTCTGCATTATGGTGGAGAGATAGATGTCCGTCCCTTCAACTTCCTCATACATGGGGGATGGAGATCTTCTAAGGAGTGTTTGTCTTGGTTCATCCTCAGGCACATTTGGCATTTCAGCAATTGGTAGGTCTCTGCTAGTCTCATCAGCAGGGTTATCTCTATTGGCTTCTTGGTTAGCTTCACTTGGATCCTCCTGGACTACTAGTCCAGAATGGATAGCATCCTCATTCATAGGGAGATTGTGGATGACATCTTCCACTTGAGCAGGGAGCTCAGTGTCCTACTCCCCCTCAGTCTTAGCATTCCTCTGCTCCACATTCTTTTCAGAGCTAGACAATTCTGGATTGTGGATGAGCTCACTTTCTTCCAAAGAACTTTCTTCTTCACTCACCACATTCACTTCAGCCTGTGACCTCTTGGGATACCTTGTTATGACCTTTTCCCACATCTCCAGTACCTTGATATCCATTCTTCTCATATGATGGATTTTCACTCAAAATTGCTTTTTGAAGTTTTCAGGGTAGGATAGCTGTAGATAAAGAGGTATTATTCTTCCTAGATTGGGCACTTGAAAGATCTCTTGTATTCTCTTGAAAATGATCTGAGCACAATTGGTTTTCTTCTTAGGATTATCCCAGTCATTATCTCAAACATCTGTTTGGATATCCTATCATGAGACCTTACCTTGTAGAGAGGGGCCTTTCCCACTATGTCAGCCAGTAGCTTTCCTTGCGGATTAAAGTTCTTCCTTTCCAGGGACACATAGGTCTTCCTGGAATGCTCATACTATGCCAGAGCTTTATCTAGGTCCTCTTAGGTGACCTCTTCATTCTCCTCCTCTTTGGTAAAGGTTGGCAGCTGCAGAACCTTTGCCAATCTCCTCGGAGTTACCTTAACTTTTATCCCATTGACCAGACATTTGATAGATGTTCCCTTAGATCCACCCTTTGCATTATAATAGAATTCCAGAACTTCCCTTTACATTATTACTATTGATTATGAAAGAACGAACTCCAAGCTGTCGGTGTCGAGAAGTCTTATTGTGCTTTGGATATCTTCTGGAGCTTTCGTGAAGCCATTCCTTACTACATCACTTCCTTCAAACAAATATCCTTCCTTCTTAGGTGCCATTTATAGATTAATTAGGGGAGGATTCACCGATACCAACTTGTTCACTCTCCTAAGTCAAGGAGTACACGATGGCTATTTAGGGAAAATGCAGCAAGTGTTTTTAATTCAAGACATCTGACCCAATTTATAACTTATGGTGTGAGAGGTGAAGTGTCGCTTGTTAAATGTTTAATTAAATCAGATTAATGTTCGTGATTGACTTATTTCAGAATTCTGATTTCTCGAGTAGAGACTTAGGTATCATCGTGGCGTTACGCCGAAGTCGTAGAGACATTTTGACGATGCAAATTGTCATTTTGAGGACACACACTATTGTTACGATGATATCGTTCTGTAGACACAATAATATTTTCATTGTTTGTTCTTTTGCAACATCAGTGTGTTACATGTTATCTTCACATTTGTATGCTTAAGTAGTGCACATTTAAGAGTGTCACTACTTTATTATCATTTTATAGTTAAGCTAAATATTTTCAAAATAGAATTTCAACCACATTTGCTTTCAGCTATCACATGAGTACCTCAGCTCCTTTCTCTGAGATTTTTAGATGTAGAGATATCTCCCCCTCAATCTGATCAGGATTTAGTTGGGATTGGGCTCTTCTTTCTTCAGAGCTATTAGAGGACTCCTTCTCCTCTGAGGCAGCCACCTTAGCAGCTTTCTTTGTTTCTTCTGCTGAATTGAAGAGGTAGCTATAGGTCCTTTGGATATGGACCTATCCCACCTACCCAACATTTTGGAGTCCAGCCACTTGGAGTAGTGCAGACCCACTCCCATATTTCTGTTGAGCACTTCCCCTCAATAGCAGTCTCATCCCTGATTGGCAATATAGATTCTTGTGCTGAGGGCTCAACATGAGTCTCCCCCTCAACTGTTGAACTATTCTTTCTGGCAGACAAGTGTTCATGTACTATCATCCAGCAACCACTCCTTTTAATTTGATGACCTAGAGCAAATATGTGTTTTACTCTATTTCTAAACATGTGATTTATTTGAATATTTCTTACTTTAGATTGTGAAGGGACACATACCTGGGTTGTTGGACTAATTGTGAGATCCAATAATTATGTCAGGCATGATACCTTTGCTTGTGATAAATTTCTTCTTATTCCAGATTTATACCTGGATTACTTATTGTCCATTGCCATATTTGCTTTTGGTTGGCAACTTGGAAAAACCAACAAGATAGAGATTTAATATCCCTTAGGAACCCAAATAAATTTGGGTCCAAGGTTCTTGTTAGTACAGTAAGAAACATCTCTACTTACTGCGCTTTTGCAGTCACACCTCTGACTGGCTTCTCATACCTTGCTTTAGGAACTGTTGGGTTGAACCAACATTCTATAGAAAAGTGCCAAACCTTGCCAGAGAACCAACACCCAAATCTATTGTACCTCCTTTTCTGAGTCACCTTTTGAGTGGAGGACATGTGACTAGGAGAGTAGGCTGTTTCACAGCATGCATGACTACTGATCATGAGATCGTGCTTCGGTTTTGGAATTGGTTGCACAGTCAATTATCGTTCTTTGGGAGTAGGTTTTTGAGGTAAAGCCTTTCCTTTCTGTTTGGTGGATGGTGCTTGTGGAGAGACAACTTTCTGAAAGACTGTTCTAACTTGGGAAGTCTCTCCAACCTCCTTATTATATCCCAGTCCTCCACTGTCATGAGTGGAGAAGCAGTCAATAATAAGGAGAACTATTTTGGGCCTAGAGAAGCTAGTCACAACCTTTCTCTTTGATATAAGCTTGTTCTCTAGAGACTTGATTGTCCTATCCCGAGCATCATATTTCCTCTGCAGTAGGACAAGCTCACCATACACTCTAATCTCCTCCTTGATCTTCTCACCAACTTGAGATCTGAAGGGCTTGAGGATTTTGATTTCCTCAGCTTGAGATTTGACCAATTTCTTGCTCTTTTTAAGATATGCTAAGAGAATCTTAAACTATTCCATTAGTTTAGCACGGTTCTCATTATTGCATGATGAGCAGTCTTTTGCATCATTTCCAGATGATGAGCAATCATCTGGTGCAATCATGGTCTTTTCAAATGAAGCAGGTACTGGAAATGTGTGAGTAGTGCATACCTGAGCAGGATGTGAATCTTCATGACTTTCTTAATTTGATGAAGCAACCAACTCATAGAGCTCCTCATCCTCAGAGTCACAGTCTGAGAGAGTGAGTGGTGCTCTTATCCCTTCTCTAGCCACAAAGCCTTCTTCATCCTCATATTCACTGCCTGAGAGAGTCAGGGGTGCTATGATTCCTTTGTCATTTAGCCCCATACATCTTTCTTCTTCAGAATAAGAAGTGTAGCTGCTGCTTTCACTTAGAGATCTGAACTTCTTAACATTAGATCTTCTCATTTTCTTCATAAAACTTTAATATTTTTGATCTGATGGTTTGACACACCCAAGGGCAGATCTGTTCAAGTAGTTAGGCTTTATTTGAACAACCTCCCTCTGATACCACTTGTTAGTTATGGATGTTGTCAAATCACCTAGAGGGGGGGGGGGGGGGGGGGGGGGGGTTGAATAAGTATTTTAAAATCTCTTTACCCTCTTTCTTTTGAGTCTATTTCTATGAAGGTCCTACTATAAGGATTTAGAAATACACTCAAAGATTTATAGTGGTTCCTCAAAACAGAGTGTCTTGAGTAGTCCACTGTCGCCCTGTGCCTATCTAGCAGTCTGCTAGGCTTGGCAAACTCCTCCAAGAACTCAGTCCCTCAAGCCCTACAAACTCAGGCCCTCAAGCCACACAGCTCAGGCCCTCAAGCCCTACAATACTCAGGCCCTCAAGCCTACAATACTCAGGCCCTCAAGCCTACAATACTCAGACCCTCAAGCCATACAACTCAGATCTGAAACAGATCCTACAAACTCAGGCTTATAAAAGCCCTACAAAGAAAGAATGAGGAAAACTTCGTTAGCCGGATTAGGATTGGCTTCTTGTACTTGAAGAGAATGCTTTTGATGTTATCTTGGACAACACAGATTCCTCTTAAATCCCTTCTTCAATCTGGAACAATACTTATCAGCCGATGTTGCTGGACTTAAAATTGGAGAACACCTGAAGAAGAAGTTTTGTTCTCTGGTTCTTGTTCCTTCATTACGCAGCCTTGTTACTATTCTATTGAATCTTGCATGTATTCTCTGTGTCGCTCTTTGTGATTTTAGGGCAAACACTTATCTCTTTTGTAAGACTAAGGAGCCGATTAACGGTCTCCTAGGATGTCCTATAAGTGTCAAAGGCCCATTCCTTAACAACAAGCGCTGATTAGACCATCATATGACAGCATTAAATGCAAACAATGCGATTTGAAATGTCTTGATATGTCTCAATGATATTTGCAACGTCTCAATGACAGAACTTGCCGTTAAGACGATCCATCTTGGACTTGGACAAATCTTCAAGTCTTCTTCAATCTTCTTTGGAGAAGGATATCTCGACGCTACAAGATATACCAGCTGCACTTGTACTTACGACGACATGAAGTCATCTTATAGATGTCATTGTAACCTTTATGTTGACATGCGATCTTCTTGATGATGTCATTAAAACCATTTTGCCTTAATTACGATAGTGTTGAAACTATACTGTCTTATCGACGATATCATTGAAACCATAATATCTTATCGACGATATCATTGAAAACATACTGTCATATCGACGATATCATCTTGATCATTTTGACTATAAGTGATTTCTCTTCTTTAAGCTATCTTCACAAGTTCTCCCTTAGCCTTCTCGACGACTAGTTTTCTTTACGACGATGTCGTCGACGATGCCGAATACTTTGACTTAAGTCTTCTTAGACCTTACAATGATATCATCGTCTGATTCTGTTTTACATGACGATACTGGACTTTGGTCGATTCTTCTTGTTCTTACGACGATATCATCGTGTGTACTTTGATGTCACAATGATATCATCTGAATGTCCATATTATCTCGACGATAACTGACATGAACTTTCTACTTAACTCTGAGAGTAATCTCGACGATGTATGAGTGCTTATTCGACGATATGTACAGTCCTTCTCAACAATTTTAGTCTTAGTGATATTGGAGAAGTACTGGACATATAGTTTATGCTTTGTAGTATTCTTGGATTCCTCATGAGTCTTCTCAATGATGTTGCTAGACACTTCAACAATAACGCGATGATATATGCCTTAGATGCTTTTACATGAGCCTTATATGTTATACTTAGTGAATGTGATATTCTACCTGTTCAAGTCACAATAAATGCACATCAAATACAAATTGTACTTATCATTGATCTTAGCACTTCTTCAAATAAGGAATATTGTTGGGCATTGTTCCCAACAACTACTATCAGCTGTGGATTCGGGAGGAGGATATGCCGAAGACCACCTTCAGTTTGAGGTATGGTGTATATGAGTTTATTGTCATGCCATTCAGACTCACGAATGCCCCCGCCGCATTCATGAGCTTGATGAATAGAGTGTTCGAACCATTCCTAGATGTTTTTGTGATAGTATTTATTGATGACATTCTGGTCTACTCAAGGACCGAGGTGGATCATGGCATAATTTGGCACTTGTTATGGGGAACCTGAGGGAGCACAACTTGTTTGCAAAGTTTAGTAAGTGCCAGTTCATGCTCCAGCAGTTCGTTTTCCTGGGCCATGCCATCAGTGGAGTAGGTTTAGTAGTGGACCCTGCCAAGGTACGGGCAGTAAGGAGCCTTTGAACTCGGCAGCGGAAGTGCGCAGTTTCTTAAGACTTAATGATTACTATTGCAAGTTTGTCGAGGGATTTTCAGAGATTGCTCTTCCCTTCACCACCCTGGACAAGAAGAATGTGCCTTTTTTATGGTCACCCAAGTGTAAGGTCATGTTCCAGGAGCTGAAGGATCGCCTCACCTCAGCCCCGATCCTTTCCCTTCCGTATGGGAAGGAAGGATTTCAGATTTATACAAATGCCTCATATCAGGGGACGGGTGTTGTACTAATGTAGCAAGGGCACGTAATTTCTTATGCTTATAGGCAACTAAAGAAGTACGAAGTGAACTATCCGGTGCATGACCTGGAGTTGGGAGCAGTGGTCTACGCCTTAAAGATCTAGAGACATTATCTACATGGCATCCACTGTGAGATATTTTCAGATCATAAGAACTTAAAATATGTACACACATAAAAGGATCTGAATCTGAGGAAGCAACGATGGATTGTGTTCTTATGCGATTATGAGTTTACGCTGAACTATCACCCGGGGAAGGCAAACTCAGTGGCCGATGCATTAAGCAGGAGGGCACCCACATCCAGCCCAGAGTCCTGATTGCTGGCCAAGGAGTTGGCCAAGATGCTCGAGGAGATGCAGGTTACACTTGTATATAAGGCTGATCCAGAGGTTTATGCTGAGCACCTAGCCAATATGAGCATAGTTTGTGATATACGTGATCGCATCTGAGCTGAGCAGAGTAATGATGCTGCTTTGGACCTTATATTTTTAGCAGTGGAGGATGGTTCTATAGTGGAGTATACACTTGGGAGCCTCTGAATCTCATGTAGCAGTGTTACCCGGGATTGTTTTCTCTAGGTATAATCTAAACTTTTTCTTATCATACCTCATATATCAATACCCGTAGCCCCAAACTCAAATTTCAGGGTCAATTTTTTTTGTTTATAGGATTTGAAACATCCTAATTTGTGTTAGACCAATCATGAGTGCTTTGTGTAACCGGGAGTTAACATGCGCTTGGTAGAAGCCCTAGGATCTTGAGGTGGTCAAGTTTGTGTCACGGTCAACAATAAGTTATGAGAAAATTTAGAGTAATTTCAATTGGGAGGAAAGCCCAAAGTCACTGGCATGACCATGCATCACGTGCGTGACTTGATGTATTGACCGTTGAGTTCAGTGCACTCGAAAATACCATCGAGTGCAATCAACAATACCACCGAGTGAACTCAACAATATCATCGAGTGCACTAGATAATATTGTCGAGTGCACTGGACAATATCGCCGAGTGAGATGGACGATGTCGTCGAGTTCAGTGCACTCGATGATATCATCGAGTGCACTTCCAGTAGTTTCCTTTTTATTCTGTTGTGCTGACATAACATGGCCCCTTCGTGCCCATGCCTTATCTTTGCTCATTTCAAGGCTAAGTGGTGATTTTGTTCTATATGAGGGTGACACATGGCTTGGGTTGACCAATTTGAGGTATGGGAAGCACATTCCCATTAATTCTTTGAGTCAAATCAGATGCTATTTTCTCTCTCATAGTTCTTCTCCTACAAATCATTCCTTCTTTCTTTCCCAGAATGATCCAGCCATTTTTCCTGATGGAGACCAAGCTTAGGAAAGACATTTAGAGCAAGTTTGTCGGAGACAACAACCACCATGCCACCAAGGAGGAGCACTTGATCCATGGCCGTGAATCAGGTGACTTCTGCCCCCTCTCCCTTAGTGCTAGATCTTTAGATCTAAAAATAGGAGATATATTGGGCTCAAGAGAGCTTAATTTCAGTAAGATTAATGGATTTTCGTAGGAAGAGACCGTGGTAGAACTTATGTTCTAGAGAATCATTCGCTGAGAAAATATCTTCGATCGACTCATTTATTCAATACGAAGTTGTATGTCTTGATTTCGTGAAGAAAGATAGTTTATTGAGGGAGTAATTAAGGAAAGAAGGTGTGTAGATCATAACCCTTTGCTGGAGGAAGAACATGAACATCTACCTTTAGATCTCCATTAAGAAATGTGCAGATTTGTTACCTACAGATCAAACTGGATCTGCTTTTATGTGCGCAGCTGAGTTCAAGCCACTTTTAGGTATGCTCCAGCTAGATCTAGACCTCGGGCTCAACATGTCTATAATAATAACTGCATCTTTTGATAAAATATCAGTTGGTTTAGACTTAAAATCAATCTCTTACTTAATTGCTTTATTGGTGACTCTTTAGGAGAATGAGCATGTGATGATTGTAATTAATAATGTATGACTGATTAGTGTTATCAATTCAATTATGTTTAAGGCATGTTGTGACTATAGTATGAGGTTGGAAAATGACTATTAAACATAGTAGAGCAGACCTTATTAGTGAACTCAAACATATCACTAATCCCGCAAGTAGTCGTATAGGATCATAAGGAGCATTCCCATGTCATACACATTTCACTACACTAGAGTTACAACAACTCATTATGGGTAGCAGTGATGACTTGATGTAAGTATAAGTATATAATTTATCCAAAGGTGTTATGATAAGGATTCAGGTGACAGTCCTTGGGTGTTTCTGAGCACCGGATTCACTGTAACATAGGAATTATATTAAGGACTCAGTTGGTAATCCTTGGGTGCTAGTTAACACGAGTTGTTCATGGGTGTGCATAATGATCCTAATTGATAGGGTTACTTGTGGAGAGTCTACAATCTTACCGGTTATCACACTAATGAAAGCTGACATATAGAATCTAGGCTAGGAAGGAAGTGGTCTCCATGATGACCCTTTTGGTATCCATTAAGACTCAACTAGTTTCAGCGAGCAAGAGTACACAGTTCTCCACTGTATGGTTCTTAGCATCGATGCGTACATAAACCCTAGGTGTGGTTGTGTGCATACCCACCTAGTAGTGGATAAGCCCGTTCTACCATATCCATCTTTCCACGGCGTGAGGTGCCTGAGTGGTTAGCTACCCTCATAAAGTGGGAAGTAAAGGTCTTTGTAGACATAGCAAATCAGAGTGCGTGACTAAATCATTGGTGAGTCATCATACATTCATTTATTGCATTGCACCGTTTAAAGATCCTCATCATATAAACTTGTATGTGCATTTTTATATAATGAGTTACTTATTATTATAAAAGTCCCTAACTTATAAACTTGTATGGGCATTTTTATAAGTTAAGTTCAATTCAGTTCCTTATTCTTCTGCTATAGTCATGCTCTCTTGTACATGTTATAAGAACTGATGTTTATATATGCTGCTCTCTTATTACACAATTCTTATATCATCTTCTTGTACTATTGTATATATTATAGCCCTTTTTCTCTCCTTCCGCCCAGTGCCTGAGAGTCGTCGGGTGAGAGGATGTGATGCCACTTAGTCTTTTTAGACTAACAGTTTTTGTACCACTCATCTTAGGAGCACACCCAGCGGTAGCAGCACACCGTGCAAGAGGACATCCAAGACAAGGAGATGGAGGCCGATACCATAATGCATCCTCTACTGTCGCTTCCTTCAGTTACTGATATGAGATTTTGATGTAAACTTACATCATATTTTGTACTCTGATATATTCATGAGCTCTTGTTGCTTCCTGTTTTTGTTTTATATATTTTGTGGACTTTTATGCTTTTTGTGGATTTTGGTCTTCTGATTAACTTATTGATGGGTTAAAATGCGATATAATGAAATAGCCGGCATAATATGTGTCTTGTGGAGGAGGCTAGCCCATGTGTTGGCACTTCCGTAAGGTGGCTGTTCTGGGCATAGGACTCCCCTCGGTTGTGTTAAATGTTCTGGGAGGGGTGTCTTACATGTTACTCAGGGAGAGTCTCATGTATGCAAGTTAAGAAAGGCGATCTATGGGCTCAAACCAAGTCCACATGCATGGTTTGATAAGTATAGTAAAGTCATCTCAACTATAAGTTTCTTTCAGAGCTCTACTGATCATTCTCTGTTCATACGTAAAACTACTGGAGGACTGGTGGTTCTGGTAGTATATGTTTTTAATATCCTCCTCACTGTAGATGACCTGTCCGGTATAGAAATGACTAAGCACCATCTTCAAAAAACTTTTGTTACCAAGGACATGTGACCTCCCAAATACTTTCTTGGCATTGAGATTGTAAGAAAACACAACTCTTTGGTTTTATCTCAACGTAAGTATGCCCTAGATATTCTAAATGAAACACTAGGATTCTATGTGCACGACCTGCTAAATATCCAATGTCTATTAGATAGGACAACCTTTGGAGTGAGACATATCATCTTATTCTAGATGCTACGCAATATAGACGACTAGTTGGTAAACTCATTTTCCTTAGTATAACCAGACCTAACATTTGTTATGTTATTAGAAAAGTTGGCCAGTTCATGCAATCACCCAAGGAATGTCATCTAAAAGTAGGGGTGTTCACAAACCGAATCAAATAACTCTTCAATCGAATTCAAATATGTCATAGAATGCAGAGATTTGGATTCAGATTCGAATTCATTCGAATATTCAGAGTTAAATTTGGATTCATCATGATATGTTGGATTCAAATTTAGGTTCGGATTCAGATTCGAACATGGATTCGAATTTAAATTTTATAATATTTAATTATATATATATATATATATTCAAATATAATTATATTTAATATTTAATTACATATATTAAGTTTATTTAACTATATATTACTCTTCGTGAATCCTTCAAACATGTATAAAATTTTTCCGATTTAGATTCAAATCCGTATTCGAATTCAAAAAATAGGAATTTTAATCGAATCTTCACGAATCAAATCCCGAATTATTCACGAACTATACTATTTGTGAACAACCATATCTGAAAGAATCACTAAAAATATTGGAATATATTGAAGGGGCTCTAGGGAAAGGATTATTATTTCAAAAGAATAATCACTTGCAGATAGAAGCATATTCTATTGCCAGCTGTATTGATGACAATGGAGATCGAAAGTCCATCTCAGGGTTCTGCACATTTGTTGGGGGCAATCTAGTAACATGGAAAAGTAAGAAGAAAGCGGTCGTGTCTAGATTAAGTGCTGAAGCTGAATATATGAGTAGAGCCAAACCACATGCGAATTAAAGTGGTTACGTGCTCTTTTACTAGACCTGGGAGAAGTCTAAAATCATCCATTGCCCATGTTTGAGGACAATAAAGCTGCTATATATATCTTAATGAATCCTATTTTCATGAAAGAACAAAGCACATTGAAGTGGATTGCCACTTTGTTGTGTATGGAACTATCACCAAGGGGAGGGGGGGCGATTAGGTGATCTGACTATTTTAAAATTAAGCTTATGGAAGTTGAAATAAATCGCATCAAAGAGCACAGTCACAGAACTCGACACACATAGACACCCAATTTATAGAGGTTGCCCAAAGATGGGTACATCCACTTTCCCCAAACACTATCTTGCAAGCAGCTAGCTTATGCGAACTTCTCCAATTTCTCAGATCTCCTCCACAGATCATACAGCTCAAGCACAACATGCCCTACAGCTTAGGCACCACATGCCCTACAGCTCAGGCACAATAAAACATACAACTCAGATCCACATAGGATCCTACATCAGGTTCCTGGAACCCTACAGCTCAGGCATAACATGCCCTTTAACTCAGATCTACAACAGATCCTACCTCAGGTTCACACAGAACCATACAACTTAGACTCAAAAAAGTCCTATAGAGATTGTAAAGAGTTTACAATATAGAAGAACACTCCACAAGGTAAAGAATAGAAATAGCCTAGAGAGTTTTCATAGGCCTGAAGCAGGCGACCTCTGGATCAGAAGAAAAGGCTTTAAAGAACTAGAAACTGAAGCACAATAGCTTCTCTTTGATCTTCTTCTTCAATATGGAACAATACTTATCAGTCTATGGTGCCTGACTGAGCCTTGGAGAATTGAGAGCGCAAGAAGTTAGTTCTCGAGAATGTTCCTTCAGTTGTACTGATAGCCATTATGATCTTTTGATTCGTTAGCTCTGTGTATATTTAGGGCAAACATCTTATCATTATATATGACATGAATGTCTAACGATCTATTCCAAGGTCTCTTGATTGTCAGAAGCCCATTCCTTAACGACATCCGTTGATTGGTCCCTTAGGCTGCGACATTAAATGCAGACAACGCGTTTCAAAAAATCTTGGTCTGTTTCGACGATATGAACTATATCTCGATGATATATGACTTAGCTGATTCTTCTTGAGTCCTCACAATGATATCATCATGTGTAACTTGTTGACATAATGATATATGACATATTAGACTTTCTTGAGTTCTCATAACGATATCATTGTGTGTACCTTGTTGACACAAGAAAATTTGCCTTAGCGTACTTTCTTTGAGTTCTCACAGTGATGTCGCCGTGTGTACCTTATTGACACGATCTTGTCATTGTTGGGAATTTGATCCCTAGGATTCTTGATTTGAAGAAGAATATTAACATAATAATGAACCTATTGTGTTTGACGATTTCTTGATTATACTTGAGATAGGTATTCAAAAACTATGTTTGATTAAATATATAAATATTGTTAAGGTCACTTGATCAGGGAAATTACTATGCAATATTAAATCAAGAGCACTAATTAAAGTAGTACTAGTATCTATCTAGAAGTCACTACTTGGGAAGGTCAACAAACATTACTGAATTCAGAATGCAGAGAAGTTTGAATACTGTTAAGTAAAAATCGACAGGAAGGTCTGTCAATCGCACTTAATCGATCGACAGGAAGATAAGTCGATAGAGTTAATCGATTTGACAGTATATCTATGCTAAGCTCAACTACTTTCTTTCAAGGCCAATTCGACGGGACAATCTATCGATTCTATAAGTCGACTAGACAAAGAATCTATTAGATCAATATCGATCGACGGGATAATCTCCAAATCGACGGGACAGACTTCAATTTATTCAGAATTATTCCAAGTGCTTACCCAACACATGTCATCATTATATTCCCAATCTTTTCAAGCTAATCAAGGCGCATATTACTAACTCATCTATGGAAGTCATTAACATATTGAATTCATTGGAGTACTGATTAAGGAAAGAAATAATCAATTATAATTTCTTATATATCTGATAGATTTCTACATTTCTTTCAGACCTTAATTACCATATATCAAATATTCCAAATTGAGCCAAATTTGAATATTTTCCTTTACTGATTAAATTTGGAAGTTCAAATTTTCTGATACTTATTACATTCCCCAATCTTCCTCATTTTGTTTTGAAGTCTTACACCATTATAAAAGGAGAGAATGTCGTTTTGTAATAACTAATGATCTGAAGCATAAAAATTCGACAGCAAAGAATCCTTAGTCATTTTGCCATCAACAACTGTTAAATTTTTGAAGTGGAAGTGAAGTTGAGCTGGGTGGTCTGAAGATTGGAGACCGCAGAGACCGCGCGGTCTGCGTTGGTTCTCTGGTTGGTTTTGGCTCAGCGGTTTGGTCTGAGCGGTCTGATCTGGGAGACCGCCTCTTCTGTCCGGGCGACTTGCGCGGGTTGGTCTGGCGACTTGTCCTAAATCAGCCAGATGTTCTTGGTCTGCCTTCTTGCAGTGACTGGGCGGTCTGACGACTATTCTAGTCGGTCTGGTTTCTGAAGAAGTTCTTTGCTTTGCAATAAGACCGGGCGGTCTACTTGTTGAGACCGCAGTGACCGGGCGGTTTGGTTGTAAACCACAAGGTTTAATAAAGGAGCTGTGAGCTTTGCCGAGCTCGGGCGGTCTGCTTTGCGAGACCACTCGCGATCTGATGGGCGGTTATTGTATCCCGGTTGTGCTGTGACGACATCCGTCTACTCGCCTATAAATAGGGATGCAGGGCCCGTCACTATTAACGAGAACTATAAGAACTCAAACTTGGCTTGATTGTGCCGGTCTCATTTCGAGGTCGCGCGGTCTGAGATATTTGTCTGACCAGTTGCTGTGTTCGCAGGTTAAGCAGTTTGCAGCTCGCGATCAGCTTGTCTCCTTCATCCAGCTTTGAATAAACCAGTCTAGGCGGACTGTGTTTAGGTGTTCGCGGTCTGTGCAGTGGACTCAGTTGATCAGGCATTCTTAAGTGGCCAGGCGGTCTTGAGTTGCGGTCTGTCATAGGTTGCAGTTCTTTTTCAGTGTTCGCGGGTTCTTCTTTGATCAAGACCGTGTGGTCTGGGCGATCAAGAAGTGCGAACTGGTCATTTTCAGCAGAAGAATAAGCAGCGAGTTGGCAGTCTGGGGTTACGGTCTGACAGGTGTGATCTATACGTTGTTCGCGCGCTCTCAGTGGCTTCCGTTTGACTTATCTGTTCGCGCGGTCTGGAGGTCTCAAGTGCCAGGTCGTTGCGGCTTGTTTTACACTTGTGTTTTGTGCTTCTCTCCTCCGTGATTCTTATGAATCATGTCTCGCCATGTATACCTCGCATTGTAAAGAGATAGTCAATACCAAAGTACTATTCGTTCTTCTCATTGTCACAGTTGTGCAACACTTTTGAAAGGTTTTGTGAAGTGTGTTCCACGTATTATTTCACTTCATCTCCGGACCTCAATTTTTTTAACAACAACAGGATTACTCTAAATTCTTCAGAGTGCTAATTGATTCATCTTCTGAAGAAACTTTAACTGCTCATCCACTTAAGGATTGTTGTTGCCATTGTTCATTCCCTTGATTCAGATTTGCTATTCAAGTTATATTCTATTATCTATGAAGGAAGAAGAAGACTACTGAAAATCTTCTACTCAAGACTCAAGATCTGAACTTCAATCTTTTACCGAGTCAATCATTGTAAAACTATAATTCTATAAACAGTGTTGTAAGATCTTTGTGATCTGAGTGTAGGATTCCTGTGAGAATCTGAGTGTAAGACTTTTGTGGTTTGAGGTAGGATGTAACTGTAGATCTGAGTGTAAGTCTTATATTATAAAAGACTAAGGTAGGAACTTTGTTTGAGTTCTGAGTTTTGGAGGAGATTGCCTAGTCTAGCACATTGCTAGATAGGTGGAGGGGGAAAGTGGATGTACCCAATTCCTGAGGAACCACTATAAATCCTAGTGTCTTCTGTGATGGTTTATTTTGCACTTTTATTTCTCAAAAGATAGCATAAATCACCCACCACAGTATTCACCCCCCTCTAGGTGTGATCTTAGTCACTCCTTAAGAATAACAATTGGTATCATAGGTAGGTTCTGTTCTAAATAGCTTTACAGCTAAGAACAAGATTTTCTAAAGGTTGATCTATATTCACACCATCACTGGAGAGAAGTACAAAGAACACTGTTCTATGAAATTGCTCATCCGCAGAAAGGAGAACTTTGCCATATGGAAGGAAAGGGTGAAGTTTTACATGGAGGCATCTGATCCAATGATTTTTATGACCATTGAAGATGGTCCATTCATTCCAATGAACACCCCATCCTCCAGCACTAAAGCCACGGTTCCCAAGAAATATGCTGAAATGAATAAGGATGAAATAGTGCTTGCCACCATGGACAAGAGGGCCAAAAATATTTTGGTAAGTGCTATTGATGATTCTACATTCCAAAATCTAGTACATTGCAGAACTTCCAAAGAAATATGAGACTCTCTTATGGTCTACATGGAAGGAACTGCTGAGGCCAGGGATGATAGAAAATCCCTATGGAATCAAGAATATGAGGCATTCAGGCAGGATTAGAGGGATGCTATCTCTCAATGCTATGAAAAATTCTTCAGGACTGTGAATGGTCAGAGAACCTATGGAAGGGTGTTTTCAAATTATGAGCTCAATGATAAATTCCTGAGGTCTCTTCACAAAGAATGTGACACTAAAATCTGTCCTATAAAAGAAGTAGGAAATTTGAGCATCATGGAACCATAAAACTTGTTTGGGAAACTCCTCTCTTATGAACTACAATTAAATTCCAGTAATGCTGAAACCGTCAACCGGTCTCTTGAGTTCAGACCTACAGGGGTGTAGCCTACACCTACATCTCCCTCTCCGACACTCTTGATTGTGGATGAAGAAAAAAGAATAGACCCAAAGCTGTAGCGAGGAGGTCCCACCACACACCCGAAAGATCATAGAGAGCTTCCCCTCCCAAACCAATGCTCAACTAAGCACCTTGGAGGGCAATACGAGCCAACCAATACTAGTCAGGAGGATAGAGCTCAAAAGATCGGATCTCCTCCAAGGTGCCGTTAAGGTTTTATTTACAGTTTTCCAGTCTGGTCTGCAAATAGCGAAAATCCTCCATTTGGTTTTGCTAATCGCACCCCAAACTGGTCTGCTAAAAGCCAAACTCCACTATTCTGAAGGGCTATTGGCAGCCCACAAAGGGTATCTAGGTAATTTCCTCACTAAATCTTTCTAGGCGAGTGGTCCGTGAAGGCACCACTCGCCAGACTTCACGCACTAGACTCTTTAGGTTCCACTGGGCGAGTGGTCCATAGGGGTACCACTCGCTAGATTCCTGGTTCGCTGGGCGAGTGGGTTACACCCTTACTCACCTGACCTCCCGCGCATTCGCACTCTTAAGCGAGCGAGTGCTTTACGGATGAGGCTTGCACTCACCCTGAGGCTTCCCTGCCTCTGCTGACCTGGGCGAGTGATCCCCCAGCACTCTTGGCGAATGCTCTTCTTGATCTACCTTGCATGCCCCTTGAACCTTTGGGACTTGGGGACCCACTCGATGAATACAAGGTTGTACACAATCCCTACTCTTTGTGAGCGAAAATGTTGAATCCGTCAACCGGTCTCTTGAGTTTGGACCTACAGGGGTTAAAGTTTGATCTTGAATCTCTACACTTTTGTAGACTTGCTGCTATGTGATGTAGAAGAAGAAGCAACACTGTTGTTATGATCTTTTGATGTGCAGAGGAGTTGTTCTTCTGTTCTGTCCTAGGGTTGGTGGAGGAAGAAGAAGAAGCCCTATTTCTACACACAGAATAATGAATCAATTTCTTGTCCTTTTCTTCTTCTCTCAACATACTTATTCTCTATCATTTGAGTTTGAATTTCTTTCTTCTTCTGGGCTATCCTTAGAAGGAATGTCCATTGGATAATTGATGTTTCCTTCTATTTTTGTTCCCGACCCGTCCATCTGATTTGAATAACTTCTAAGAATGTCTTTGTTGTATTTCTGGAATACTCCATTCCATTCCTGGCAATAAACTAGCCGTTGGAGAACAGTCTTCAGCTTTGTAGACCTTCTGAAAGGTATTAGAAAAGACAACAGAAAACCTTTAATTTTTGACTGCACTCAACGTTGTGTCGACTTTATCTTTCGTCATATTGACACACCTCTAAGTTCTTATAGAAGTAGCTTCGAATTCCTTTTTAGCTCTGGCTGAGCTCAGATGTCGATGCTGCATTGAGTTCTTATCGACGTATCTGTCGAGTTGAAGACTTGAATTTGAACTTCGCCTTCTGCGTCGAATTGAAGTCGAAGTTGCATCGGCTTCTAAGATGACTTCGACAAACTCTTCCTTCTGCGTCGAGTTCATTTTGAAGTTTCATCGACTTCTGATATAGCTTTGACAAGCTCTGTCTTCTGCGTCGAGTTCATTTCATAGTTTCGTCAACTTTTGATATGTCTGCGTCGAGATCATTTTGATGTTGCATCGACTTCACTTATAATTCGACAGACATATTGAGTTACTTCAACTTTCAGTCAGAGTTACGTCCACATCTAGTCGAAGTTGCCTCGACTTCCATTCGACGCAAGTCTTAACTTAACTAAATTTGTGCTTCTCTTAGGACTGGTCTTGACACACTAAGTGAATGTGATATCCTAGGACATGTAATAACTATTTTACCATTTCTATACAATGTGGGTAATACAACCTAACTGATGAAATAACTTTAAGTAATTTGTTACATAAAATAGAAGGGCTTTTCCCACTAATCTCCCCCTATTTATATTAACAAATTTTGCAAAATAAAGTGTGTGATTTCAAACATGCTTTGACATAAACTCAAATACAAATAACTATACATAGAAACAATAGACTGAAAAATATGATAGACTGAAAAACATCTGATTGATATAAATGAATGTTTATCAGAGTTAATTACCCAAGTCATGATCTACTTTCTCTTTTTGAGTGAAGTTGACAAGGCCTCATAGTCTTCTCTGGCTATTTCTGAATTCTTTCATATCCCTTGAAAAGCTTCTCTAGGTTAGCTTCAGCTTCAGGATAGACATCATTTAGCTTTAGCCCCACCCCAAAAACTTTAGCAGACAGCAACTTTATTTCTTCCAAGTCTAGTTCTTCTGCATCAGGATCTGGTACAATGAATACTGATTGTGGATTATCAGAAGTTGGAGCTTACTTGAATATAATCTTCTTTTTCTTTTGAAGTGGCTGGTCTGCTTCATTCTGATCACATCCAAGGCCTCCTTTGTGATGTTGCCCTTTATTTTCAGGAAGTTTTGCTTGAGGATGAGCTGCTGCATACTTTGAAGGATCAAAGAGTGTGATTGGTATATGAATTGCCTCCTTTAGTTGTTCCTTTTGTACAACCTCCTTGCCCTTCTATCTATTTTTGAGATGTTTCAAACTCAAATTGATCCCTTTCTCTGATTTCATCTAGGGCTTTATCAAGCTCTAGATCATTGTATGACTTCATTGTGTTTTCAGGAAGATCAACCTTTTCAAAAGTTTTGAAATAAGATCTTTCCTTTTTATACTGCTTCTTTTGCTCCTTTGTATATCTTTCCCATACAGGTATATTTCTTCCAAAACCCCTTCCTCTAAAATTCCTTTCATGTCCCCTTCCTCTAAATGGAGGCCTTCCTCTGAAGGCAGGTGTTGGGACAATTGAAGTGGGTGCTGGAGTAGGAGAAGTAAGGAACTGAGCTGGTGGTGGAGAGGATGAAGCAGCTACAAGAACTTGATCAATAATGTTGGATGGAGCTGTTATTAATTCTTCTGAATGGGTCAAGAACTCTTGTGTCTCAGGGATGGATAACTCAGTGGACTCATTGTACTATTGCACACTCATTATGTAGCCATTGTCATCTGAATATAAATCAGTATCCCACTATTTTGATGACTCCCCCTGTATTGAAGGCAGTATCCTTGGGGGAGAGAATGATGAGGGTTTTAGAAGGAACTTGGTTGTGATAGCCGGTTCACCTTCATCGACATAGGGGGAGGGAAAAAACGCCATATATACTGAATTTGGAGGAGGCCTGGGCCTGCTGTCAAACTTCTCCCCTGCTTTATATCTTGCATATGGGATATAAAGACCTCAGCAGGCAGTAGGGATGATTTCAATTCCCTTTCAATATCACTCATCAGGGAAGTAATGTCCCACAACCTCCTGTGCTGAGTACACAGTTTCCTGTAACAGTCATTAGAGAATTCCAGATAGAGAGATGAGAAATGAGACAAGAGTGTCTCTAAGGCTAGATTGACAACTTCAACAAGCTCTTGTTGATCTTGGAGAGATGCCATTTAGCTACTGTGAGTACCTGCAAAAGAAGGTAGAAGAGAGAAGTAGAAAGGAAAAGGAAGAGAGCGATAGGAAGAGAATTTGAAAGCACAATAGATTCGACGTCTAAGTTACTTAAAAGAAGATGTAGGATTGTATTCGAAGCAATGACGAGAGATGGTGGATTCAGCGCGCCAAAACATGTCGAAATGGCTCATTATGATTTCGACGTAAGAATCATGTAATGTCGATAAGAATTCGATTGTGGAGAACAAGCGAAGTCGATGTAATGTCGAGTAGAAATTTATGTGGCTTCGAAAATAGTCAGCAATTATGATTTCAACGTAAGAATCGATAAGAATTTGATGCTATGTCGAGTGCTAGTCGAATGAACTGTTCCAGTCTGCTCTCAAAGCTAACGTCGAGTCTAAATTGACGGTGCGTCGATTTGTATTCGACGCAACTCTGAATGAACAGTTATATTTTTCTTAAAATTTTTGTTGTTTTTCCAAGCAATACCTTTCTATGATAAATAAGTTTGAATGCATAATAAAGGTGTCCTAGAGAGCTCCATCAAGCATTCCCAGTGCATTGATGAAGAACTTATGCTTAATTTCATTAAGTGGCTTAGTGAAGATGTCAACCCTTTGAATATCAGTGGAAATGTATTGAAGATTTATCTTGCCCTTCTCAACATTGTCCTTGAGAAAGTGGTGTCTTATCTCTATGTGCTTAGTTCTATTGTGGAGAACAGGATTGGATGCTATGGAGATAACACTAGAGCTGTCACAAAATATTGTGGAATTGTCAAGAGAAAAGTTGTAGTGTAACAACTGATTTTATGTCCATAATATTTGTAAGCAACAACTTCCTGCAGCTATATACTCAGCTTCAACCGTAGAAGTGGAGACTAAGGGTTGCTTCTTACTAAACCATGAGATCAGTCTAGCACCCAGGAATTGACATATTCTTGAGGTGCTTTTTCTATCCAGCCTATGTCCATCATAGTCTGCATCTGAATAGCCAACTAAGTCAAATCCAGATTCTGCTAGATACCACAAACTTTGTTCAGGTGTACCCTTTAGATATCTGAGTATCCTTTTTGCAGAACTCATGTGGGATTCCTTGAGGTCAACTTGAAACCTAGCACATATACAGGTAGGAATCTTTATATCTGGTCCCTTAGATGTTATATAGAGAAGAGAGCCAATGGCTGCTCTGTAAGTATTCTGATCAAAAGACTTACCCTTTTCATCTTCATCTAAAACAACATTGGTATCCATGAAGGTTTTCATGGCAGAGGCATTTTCCAACTCAAACCTCTTGATGAGTTCTCTAGTATACTTGGATTGGGATATGAAAATGCCATCTACATTTTGCCTTACTTGGAGGCCTAGAAAATAAGATAGTTCCCCCATACTACTCATTTCAAATCTAGACTGCATTAGGTATGCAAACCTTTTGCATAGTGTTTGATCTAGTGACCCAAATTTAATATCATCTACATATATCTGTACTAGTAGGAGCTGATTTTTATGTGCTCTTGTGAAGAGTGTTTTATCCACTTTGCCTCTTTCAAAGGAGTGTTCCAGAAGAAAGGTGGATAAGGTCTCATACCAAGCTCTTGGAGCATGCTTGAGGCCATAACATACTTTATCTAATATATATACAAAGGAGGGAAAAGATGGATTGACAAAACCTGGGGGCTGCTCCATATATACTCCTTCCTGAAGGGTTCCATTTAGGAATGCACTCTTCACATTCATCTGATAGACTTTAATCTTCATGTGTGCAGTATATGTAAGAAACATTTTAATGGCCTCTAGCCTTGCGACTGGAGCAAATGTCTGGTTGAAATCAATCTCATCCTCTTGCTTATATCCTTGAGCCACAAGTCTGGCCTTTTTCCTGACTATGACTCTAGTTAAATCCATCTTGTTTTTGAATACCCATTTGGTTCCAATTACTGGGTAATTCCTTGGTCTCTCAACCAATGTCCAGACCTTGTTCCTCTCAAATTGAGTTAGCTCATCTTGCATTGCAAATATCCAATGAGGGCCATTGTCTGCTTCTTCAAACTTTTTAGGTTCATATTGTGAGAGAAAACACTGCAACATTGTTTCATGTTTTATCTGATTCCTTATCTTGGATCCCACTGTCAAATATCCTATAACTTGTATTGAAGGATGAACCTTTAGGTCCATCCGGGTTCTTGTTGAGTTATTAAGGGGATTCTCTTCTTCATGAAGTTCCACTTGCTCATTGACTGTGGGAGCACCATCTTCATTCTTTAGAATGATCTCAATGGTTGGTTGTTCATGTGTTGTAAGCTCATATTCATCTGCAGTAGAATCTTCATCTGAATCAGTGTCAAATTTCTATTTCCCTTTGTCTTGACACTCTGATGAATGATCCATGATGCTGAGCCTTCCAACTTGATCTGCAAGTTGGTCTTCTTCCTACAAAATAGTGCTGGTGGAAGTTTCCTTCCCCTTATAAAACATGTTAGCTTCACCAAAGACCACATGCACTGACTCCTCAATTTTGAGAGAGATTTTATTATAACACATATAGGCCTTGCTTGATGAGAAATATCCCCAAAATAATCCATCATCAGCCTTCTTGTTAAATTTGGCAAGATGACTCTTCCCATTGTTTAGAATAAAACAAGTACAACAAAAGATCCTAAAGTAAGTTACTATAGGTTCCTTTCCCTTCAATAACTCATAGGGGGTCTTCAACTTTGTCTTTTGGATAAGAATTCTATTCAAAACATAATTGGCAGTATTCACTGCCTCAGACCGAAAGGACTTTGCCAAGTTGGATTCATCCAATTATGTCCTTCTTGATTCAATTAAGGTTCTATTTTTCCTTTCAGCCACCCCATTTTATTGGGGGGTTTCTGTTGGAACATGGTCTTCCGCATCTCCTAGGTTTGAGAATAACAAATCCTATGTGTATTTGATCTTGTGTGTTTAAGTGTGCAGGAAATAATGCCACATGACTCAAGGATAACATAAGAAGTGTGCCCCCAAGTTTGAAGCCAGAATTCCAACATGTCCACTACCGACGGCGGTATCACCTAGCACAGACGCTAGCTCTGATTAGAGCAATTTCGGGAGCTGTTTTAGAAGGCGATAGCGCCAGGTGGTAGCTGCTAGCGCAGGCGCTATCTCAACACACATGAGGAATGTCCGGAGGGTTTCCTTGGAATGAAGATGTGCACATGAATAATATTTCCTAAACTGGGATAGCGCAGGCGCTAGCTCCAAGGATATAAAAAGGAGCTCTCTTCTCTCATTTTCAACACACATCCTTGAGAGAGTTCTAGTGCCAATTTTCCAGAGCCTTATACTGCCGAGAGTTGATCTCCCACCCATAGTTTTGTGAGTTTCTAAAGTATTATTTCTTCATGCAACATACAACCGACGATCACTTCAACAACACTTATTCTACAATGGTCTTTTGTCTCCAACTTTAGAAGTTCTTCAAGAGGGAGTTTTAATATTTTTGTTGTTATTTTTATTCTTGTAATCGTTTAGTAAATTTGTCTCTTGTTGGCGACTAGGTCTGGGTAGGACTTAGGGTACAAATTCGCCTCATGTTGGCGACTAGGTCTAGGGCGTAGATCTAGGGGATGCTCGAGGCCATATCTAGGGAAGGATTGGCTAGAGCGGCTTGAGGCTGTATCCGGGGAAGGATAGGCTAAAGCCATCGGTTCATAGGGATACAAGTCGGGATAGAAAATGAACAATTCTTTTTACTATTCGCCTTCAATTTCTAGCGTTATAAGTAGTCAAGTTTTGTAATCCTACATTTCATATTAATAAAATCATGTCTCTATTTTATTTCACTTAATTTATTTGATTTCTCTCTATTTTAACCGCTTAGCTTTTCATGTATTTCAAAATATAACATAAGTTCTTAAAACCCTTATTCACCCCCTTCTAAGGGCGCCTACAGATCCAACAAGTGGTATCAGAGGAGGTTATTCCAAATCAGCTTAACAACCAGAAATAATGGCGTCTCATGATCTCGCCTCTATTAGTGGGGGAAATTTTTATGAAGACGAAAAATCTCTTGCACCACCTTTATTCGAAGGGAGAAATTATAAATGGTGGAAATTTTTAATGGAAATATTTATTAAAACTTTAGATATTGAAGCATGGAATATATAAATAATAAGACCAACAAATGAATCAAATAAAAAAGAACGTCACCTAAACGCAAAAGCTTTGAATAGTATTTTTTGTGCTTTATCCGATGATATTTTCAAATTAATATATTGTTTTTCTAGTGCATACAAAGTATGGAAATTTCTTGAAGAAATGTATGATTTTCCTCTCACATGTATGGAACAAACACTGGAGGAGAAGGACATACAAGCATCCACCATTATTCAAGGAGATCCCTCTTATAGCAAAACCATTGAAATCATGGAAATTGACTTAGACAAAGAGAGCAATTCATCAAGAGAAGATGAAAATTCATCTATAAAGGAGGAAGGCCTAGAAAACGACAAAGGAACTTCATGTTCACATCTTGTCTCTTCCGATAGCGCTGTAAGAAAGTCTAATTCTTCTTCTTGTGTGATAACTTATATCTCAACTTTCCATATACTAAAAAGTGCTAAACGTAAAATCAAGAAATTAAAAATTTCTAATAAAAATTTACGTTTAGAAAATAAGAGGTTAAAAGCTAATGTTAATTCAGAATCTAATTATGATGTGACTTCTCCATCTTGTTCTCCAATTGAAATCTCAAAGCTTAGTTTTGATTGTAATGATATTAAAGAAAAATTCAAGGAACTTGAAAAGAAACTTATTTTTGTAAAAGAACATAATGAAAAATTATCTTTAGAAAATTCATCTTTGAAAAGTGATTGTGCTACATGCCAAAATTATAAAATTGAAATTAAGGAGAAGGACGAAACATTTGAGTTATTTAGAAATAACTATCAAACTCATATTTACTCTATTGTTTCCACTCTTAAAAATAGCCTAATAGCTTATAATAAAGCTAGGCATAATCTTAAGACAAGAATGATGAATTAAAATCAAAATTCAACTTGCTTATGAAAATTATGAATAAAAATTCATAACACTCAAATTCACAATATCAAGCAATATCCAAATACAAGTTGAATATGAATATGAATATCTTTACTAAGCCTAATAATGGGATTAAGAAACACAAAGTATTTGTAAATCAAAATCAAAATCACCATTATTTACAAAATCATGTTTCTCCCAACTTAAAATTAAAATTACACAAATTTCCTATCAATGATGCTTTCAATAATCATCACAATCGTAATCTTCAAGATAGATATAATCACAATGGAAATTTGATACATAAGAATAACATTAAACCATGGTATGAGTGGAGACCCAAAATTAAAAAAATGTAACATTAACCCCACTTGAAAGGGTTCATTTATACTCATCTCCCCCAAAAATCATCTCGTTATATTTGGGTACCCAAAGGAACCACTACACTTGGTGTAACATCCCCAATCCTACTAGACCCCAAGATGATTGAAAGAGAGGTATTAGATCTTAGATTTACTCTAGAGGGGGGGGGGGGGTTGAATAGAGTATTAAAAGGAAAGATCAAATGTTGACTTATCTGATAAATGAATAAGTATTGAATAGATCCGTTGTTGAATAGTCGATCTGAGTTCAGAGAAGATTGATAACTGCCCTTTTATGTATAGTGCGACATGATTCATAATTATTCCCAAAATCATAGTACGGATGCACTCAAAAGTTTCCATAACTTCTAAGGGCTGATGTAAATGATATGTTACTGTTATAATCCAAATCTTACTGATTTTCTATGTGATCTTGATGGTCAAATCATCATATGAGGTTTCTACTATTCGCAAACCAACAATGAGATTGAACTAGGTTTGATTCCTATGATGCAATTTTAACCTTAACATGTCCATATGGACTCTAATTTTGACCAGAGATTTATAATGGACAATTTAAGGATTAGCCAGAATTTTGATACATTTCATGTTGATTTGACCTCTATTTAAAATTCATAATTCAAATATCATCTTCTAGAATGTAAAGGAGGTACCAACTCAATAAGTTTAATCTAGCTAAATAAACTTCCAGAGGTGACTTATGACATAAAAATATGGTTTCCAAAATATCATAATTTTCCAGCAGATTTATAATCGTAATTTCTATTTATCATAAAATGGTGACAAGATGACTTTACACATCAAGTACTAGATTTTTACCTCCAAAAATTCTGAGAAAATTACAGTGACACAATAATGACATAAAAACACTAATTCCATAATTTCATAATTTTCCAAGGAATATATGATCATATTTTCTATTTAACATGAAAGGGTTGAAAACATAACTTTACACATCAATTACTACACCATGACTTCCAAAAATTTTGGGGAAATTTCTATAACACCATAGTGCACAGAAAGCATCAAATCCAAAATCTCATAATTTTCCAGGAAAGTTTTATCATAGATATTGCACAATTCAAGAAGGGTGACAAACTGAATTAATTGAAATTTAACCATAAATAATATCTCCAAAAATTCTACCAAAAATTACAGAGGCTCATAATTATATCCCTAACCATTTTCCAGAGTTTCAACCATTAATCAGACATTTTGCCTAGTGCATTCTCACTTATTCATAATTGTGACATATGGAAAATTTGCTAAAACCTAGAGGAAATGATCTCTGAATTTTCTATTAAAATTTACAGGGGTTTTACATGGCATAACAAGAAATTATCTAGAGTTTCACAATTTTCCTTAATGTATTGACCATAAATATTTCAAAAATATAAAATTGTGACTTGGATCACATTGATCATATTCCTAAGGTTCTTGACCCTAGAGATCCTATGTTTTTCTGAGGTGGTGTATTATATCATATGGAGGATGTGTGCAAAATTTCAGAGGTTAATTTAAAGCCATTTGAGATAAATACACAATATACCTCTTTTGGGTATTGTCACACCAAATCACCCTTTAAGTAGAGACATGCAAAGAGCATTACCCTATAAGAAGAGGTGCAATTGATCTCAAATTTTAACCATGTACTAATAATGCCTAAATAAGGGTGACACCCAAATTTGGGGCCAGTTGGAGCTATACAAATCCAAAAATGTCACTTATTTGATTTAACATATTTTGAATAAAACCTTAGGAAAATCATCTCCTAAAAAAATCTGATTTTTGGATGCAAGCTAGATGCAGGGCACATGCATGCATGGACAAAATTTCATGTCCATCAGACCTAAAATTTAGAATATTTACACAAAATGATTTCTGGCCTCTAGTTGGACCAGCCTTGCCAATTTGGATGTTGGGAGTTCTACAGTGCCCCAGATGGGCTGATTTAAATTTTTAGAGAAAGTAGACATCAAGATCTACAAATGTTATCTCATGCAACTTTTCCTAAAAAGGCCTCTAAGGGCCTCAAAATATTGAGTTTAATCTTATGTATAAAGTGTGGCAGATTTAATTAACATATATAAATACTGGTCTGCATATAGCCATCACCTGAAATCAAGGGTCTTGATTTCTTCTCCTCCCTCCAGCCGACGGCTAGCATTACTCCCAGCTTGGCCGACTTCTACCTTCATTTCCCGGCCACCTGAGGGCCACCACTGACGGCCACCACCTCCACCACCTTCGTTGAGGTGGTGGCTACCGCTAGGCGGTGTCACGATTGGGCAGATAGCTCCTCCGATGATCCTGAGCTAGGAGAAAAGCTCGGAAAATCTTCCTCTTCCTCATATGGGATCGGGCTCAATTGAGCCCGATTTCTCTCCTATGTTGTTATAGATGCTAGCACAGAGGGAGAGGGGGAGAAACGGACCTCGATTGTGGCTCGGCGACATGTACTCCGACGTACGGCCATGGAATTCTCTGTCTCCGACGAGCTTGCCCGATCTGCCGATTCTCCGCCAAAAGCTATGCTCCAGTAGGCTAGCTTGACTCCTTAGGACCTTCTGAAGATGATGGAAAGGCCATATGAGGGGGAAAGTGGTTGTATAGGGAGGATGGAAAGGGGGATGTTCGACCATGGATTGTACCATCCCTATGCTACTGTTTGAGCGGCTCTCATGCCTGAAAAGATTATTCATGGGCTGGGGAATTTGACTGGAGGGCTCGGGCTGAGGTGGTGGGGGCCATGGAAGCTCCTTCACTTCACATCATTTTTCCCTTTAAGCGTTTTGGGAAAAATGGCAAAGTTTAACTGTCAAGGTCTAAGTGTGTCAGAGTTGCTAGAACTTAGGAAAAATTTCAAGTTTCTATGTTCGACGAACTTCAATCTGCGTTCGACGAAATCCGTTCTGCATTCGTCGAAATCCATTCTGCATTCGACGAACGTCATGCTTCAGTTCGACGAACTTGCTCTTCAGCTCGACGAATTCAATCTTCCAGCCAGTTCAGCAGATTTTCTCTCAGTTCGACAAACTCCAGATTCAGTTCGACGAACTCAGCTTTGGGTTCAACGAATTAAATCAGTTTGATGAACTCCAGCTTTCAGTTCGACAAACTCAGCTTTGTGTTCGACGAATTAATTCAGTTCGACGAACTCCAGCTTTCAGTTCGACGAACTCAGCTTTGTGTTCGACGAATTAATTCAGTTCGATGAACTCAGCTCTCAGCTGGACGAATTTTCTCCTCCAGCTTGACAAATTTCTGAAGGATCAGTTATCAATCTTCTCTGAACTCAGATCGACTATTTGTTGGATCTTTAGGCGCCCTTAGAAGGGGGGGGGGGGGGGGGGGGGGGTTGAATTAGGGTTTTAAACTTTTTATGATTATTAAAGAAAATTATTCTCTGTTGCTAACGCCAGCGGTAGTGTTACCGCTCAGCGTTAGTGACAGAGAAAATACGTTTAGGTTAAACCAATAAAAATCAGAGAGCACGAATCAGAGATGAAGAAACAAACATATTTTCATTAATATTAAATTGAAATAGTTATGATTACTGAAACTTTTCCCAATTACGCTTGGAAAGAGGCTACCAATGAATATTCTTTTCATTTTCTATACCGACTCGTATCCCCATGAACCGGTTGGCTTTAGCTGATCTCTCCCCAGATACGGCCTCAAGCCACTCTAGCCAATCTATCACCAGAAAGGCCTTGAGAACCCCCTAGATCTACTCCCTAGACCCAGTCGCCATGTGGCGAATTCCTCCCTATGTCCTACCTAGACCTAGTCGCCGTGTGGCGAATTCCCCTAGTCCCCGCAAGGCCCTAGTCGCCATGTGGCGAATTCCTCTACCGAACAAAAGATTTAAAGGTTACAATTAGAAAATAAAACAAAACACAAACTAAAAACTCCCTCAAAAGTAGAACTTGATGTCGATGTAGATGCGATCGGATTGGTCTTCAAGTACTTTGTGTTCACGACCGTTGACAGAGTTCTTCGAGCTGCTTGGAGAAGGCTCTCACGAGTCCTCTGAATATGTGGCTTTTATTCCTTCTCTTTCAACAAGGAACAATGGAGGAGGCATTCATCTTTAAATAGAGTCAGCCACTACCGCCTGCGGTAGTACTACCGCCCCGCGGTTGCCACATTAGGCAATGATCAAGCACGCGGATCGTGGCATCTTAGGAAACTTTTGAGTGCCAAACTTTGAGCTCCACCTAGCGCGCCGCGGTAACTCTAATGCTCCGTGATAGCAAGATAACCTTCCTTCAGCCAATATCTCCTTCCATATTTGCTCCTCAATCACATGCAGATGGGAGGATTCCAAAATCTACCGCCGGGCATTAGTCCTTAACGCGCCGCGATAGTACTTGCGAAAATAGCGTCCCGTCGATATTCCTTTTTCTCCACTGTTTCCTTCTCGTCAATTGTTTCCATTTATGCTAGCGCCAGTGGTAGTGCTAACGCTCTGCAGTAGAGCATGCATTTCGTCGAGCGCCGCGGTAGAGCATGCATTTCGTCGAACGCCATTTTCATTTCGTCGAACGACATTTTCGTCGAACGGAATTTTCGTCGAACGCTTCTTTCATTTCGTCGAACGCCATTTTCGTCGAACGCCGTTTTCATTTCGTCGAACGCCATTTTCATTTCGTCGACCTCAATTTCGTCGAACGCCAGTTCGTCGAACAGCATCTGCTTTCATTTCGTCAAACGCTGCTTTCATTTCGCCGAACGCCATTTTCGTCGATTCGCTAGCACCAGCGGTAGTGTTACCGCGCCGCGGTATCAACAGAGAATCATCCTGAAGTCGCTTCGACGTCTTTCTTTTTCACACTCCTTTGGGGATTGAATGTTGAAGATCCTGCACACTATAAACACAATGCAAGTGTGATCAAATACAATAGGATTTGTTATTGTCAAACCAAGAGACGCGGAAAGCATGTTTCAACAAACTCCCCCTTTTGATAATAACAAATCCCTTTAGAAAGAAATAGTTCAAAAGATAGGAATTGTGTTTATTAAAAAGGATAAGCATGAAATTTAAGACATGTGCATATGCTCCCCCTAAATGAATGCTCCCCCTAAGTGAATGCCACCCCTACAACAAAACTTCCTATGAACTTGACTTCCCCAAACATGTGAATTTCTTTCAAATTTATTCTCCCCCTTTTGGTATTATCAAAAGAGGGTGGAGAGAAAGTCAACCGTTAAAGTGTGCAATAAATGTGTCGAGAGGGAATGAACATGATAAAGAGTTAAACGCTTAGGAAAAAATACAATATATAGGAGTGAAAAAAGAATGTGAAGAAATTGTCATAAGGAAACCACTTATTGGAAAAAAACGTATTCATGATCGAGCATACAAGTAGTAAAGAGGTGGAAAGCATGAAGAAATATATTTTTGAAGTGAACATCTATATAAGAATGGTGAAGCATAGTAGATGATTAAGAGTTTTAGACAAAAAAATAGATGTTGTAGCAATTTAAGTACACAAAATGATTTTAGTTGCAACATAACCATACGCTTGTTTTGAAAAGGAAATATTCATGATCGAGCGAAAGGAGAGAGTAGCACAGCGGAAAAGATATATGATAAGCGTGAAAGAACATTAATTAATGAATATATAAAAATAATCACTTGCCTTTTTAAATTAATTTTAAGAGGGGTAGTACTTGTTTAAGGGAGATGCAATGTTGTGTGACAAGTACATGTACAGAATATGCATGAAAACAATGCAGGCAAGTAGGAATGCGGAAAGTTAAAACAAGGTTAAAAATATTTTTGTAATAGTTTGACTATTTCAGCAATATATATATCTAGACTTTTCACATTTGTAAAGAAAAACATTGTAGAAATCATGCATTGCAATCTACTGCTTTTACTTCATGTTTTAGAGAATTATGTAATGCTGCATTAGGATCCAATTCTCATGAGTAAAAGCTTTATGAAAAATAATGATGTGTGCATAAGGTGTTTTGATAAAAGTATACAAGTGTAATAATCAAAACACATGACATATGTAATGAAATAGTAACAAAAACATTAAGAATATAATCTTATAATTACTTTCACACATCACATCTAGAATAAAGTTTCAAAGCACAAAATATAAGTACAACTACCAAGGTGCTTCGCCCATACAATGCTCATTAAGACTTATCACGGAGCGAAGTAGTGCTTGGGGGATCACATAAGCATTTTTTACAAGATTTTATTTTAGTGATCCGGTGTACAAATAGAAGTGATAAAAAAGTATGTTTGCACAAGACACTTTACAATTCTTTCCAAGGTACTCAACCTCACAATGCTCATTAAGACTTATCAAGAGGGTGAGTAGTGCTTGGTGGAGTTATCTTTGGCATATTATTACTTGATTTTTGTTGGGGCCAAAAGGTTTCTGAATTCACTTGTTGTTGCAAACATTAATATTATTGAAATAACACTTTTATGTTGTGCATGAAATATATTTTTGAAAGACGGTGTAGGTAATTTAGACATACAACTTAATATGTTAAAACTATTACACTACACAATCATGCAAGACTATGAATATGAGCACATGTAGATTACCAAAAATAGTGAGTGAATGAATCATTGATTAACATAAAGCATGCATTACTCATACTTAGAGGCATGTTAGGCAATCAGACATAATTATCTATAGACTATTTCATTGCACATAATCAGATTAAGGTCAAGGCATGACAAAAATAATGTTTAGACAATTTGAAATTAAAATTAGACATTGAAGCAAATCCTTGTGAGCATGCCAAAATCAATTTTGACCATTGGAAATGAAATAACACAGATGTATGCTCTTGTGAAGTTTTATAGTCAAACCATAATTTTGCAAAGTGTTAAAGCAAAACAAATATCAAAAACATTGTTTTGATCATTTTGAAATATTTGAATTTTTTTGATTTGTTTTACATATTTTATTTTTTTTAGAATTTTAACAGAAATCGACAGGAACTGAAAAGTGAAAAATTAAAAAGAACCTAGAAATTCAGAAATACCTACTAACGCCAGCGGTACCCAGCTATCGCCTGGCGGTAGTGACAGAACTCAAATTTTGGGGAAAATGTGAAATTTTTCAGAATTTTTCTTTCGAATATATTTTTGCAGATTAGTGACAATGAAGTTCAGCAAATAAATCAGACATATGCATACACAAAAATGCGGATTTTGCAAGTTTAAGCTAATATGTCCAAAACTCCAAATTCTAGCCTAAGGTGTCTCAATACACTTTCAAAATACT
This sequence comes from Dactylorhiza incarnata, assembly GCA_033032865.1. Classification (NCBI taxonomy): domain Eukaryota; kingdom Viridiplantae; phylum Streptophyta; class Magnoliopsida; order Asparagales; family Orchidaceae; genus Dactylorhiza; species Dactylorhiza incarnata. The sequence continues at coordinate 30,132,962 of JAWHQI010000001.1, forward strand.
TGTGTTTTTCAAATTCATGAGAGTTCAGAAATAGATAATATGAAAAACATAAGATAACATGTTTGAGCACAAATATGCATGAGTGAAATGATCATAAATAAGTGAAATTATATTCATGCAATGTATACAATATAAGTTTGTCTAAGATCAAGATACCCTAACAACATGTCTACACTCTAGCCCCATACTAAGTGACGGATGGGCATGAGGAGCTGCACGCATGCCTTAGATTGGGGTGTTAATCCCACATGTATACAAAAGACAACGCTCACCTTAACACTCTTTCCCCTCAGTGCCTCGCAAGGCCCCACTGGAACCCTTCCCGGTTAAGGACAAGATATGACATAGCGGTTAGGTTTCTAATGCACACAATCCTACGCCCTCGCTATAGTGAGACACATAATGAGGTTGAATGATCATGGGCATACTAAGCATTTAATCTTATTGAACCAATTTTTAAACTACGGCTTTTATGCGAGATTAATTTCTTATTATATTTGATTTTAAAGCAACATAGTTATTATGAATTTTAACTTTCAATTGTTTTTCTTTAAGATTGATTTATTATGGCATCATTAGATAACTAACATGAAAGATAGTATTGATTAGTTGATAATGCTAGAAAGAAGAGTTTGATCACAATTTTATGGCGTAAGATTTATTTCATTAATGTTGCATTTATTCAAACCTAGTCATTCAAATTTTGGACATAGAATGAAGTGATGATTCTAGTTAATTTATTCTTTTAGATATAAAGATGATTCTATGATCTTCATATAAATGAGATACATGTAAAACATTATTGATTCATATAATGGTCATGATCATAAACTATTTGATGGAATTAATAGGATCTTTTGTAGATTTTTAATATTTGAATTAAAAAGATCTATTGAATTGGCAAGATTATTATACATGATCATGAATTTTAACATATAGGAATTATATACTCATAATTAATTGTTCGTGATGATATAAATGAGATATTATTAAAGAACATTCATTTTCATCCTTTTTGAATTATTAGAGAGAAATATTATAAGGTGAAAACTTAAGATAAATATAAAGAGAAAAATATTTTTGGTTATTTAGAAAGGTTTAGTAAAATTTCTCTTTGATTTTTGAAATCTTAAATAAATCGCATATATATATAGTTTTATGAAAGCATAGTGATAATAAAGGTAATACAATAATTTTTCAGAAAATAATATTTTAGAAAAATCAGAATTTAGGAAAATTATGCTACCGCTAGCGTTAGAACCTAACGCCATGCGCTAGCAACAGATTTGAGATTCTTTATTTAAACACAAATGATTTTTGCAATTTTTCAATTTCGATTTGACATGATTATGATTAAACATACTAGGGGTAGTCAAAATGACGCAAATATATTAAATACCTAATCAAAACTTGCACATTTTATAAATTTAGCCTAATACCCTTAAAATACCTTTTAAATCCATTTTGACACTTATTTCATTTAGTCTTAATAATACATAACAAATTTAGGATTTAATTTGTATATGACTTTCAAGGGAAATGGATCTAGAAGGATAAACATAAAAAGGATAAGTAGATCACTTGAAAAAATGATATGACTTTTTATTCAACTTTATTCAATTTGATTTATTTATGAATTTTGGTTTAATGTGAAAGTCATATCACAAGTTATATAAAGTGATCATATCATGATGGTTGAACAAAAAGAAAAATAAACAAAAAAATATGTTAGGCATATCATGAAGTAGAATAATGATATTTCATTTTTAGTTGATTTCTACTTCATGCAAATGATTGGATACTAATGAATGAGAGATTTAGGTATCCAAAGAGGACCGGGTGTGACGGTTCCTTTGGGTACCCAAATATATCCTGTTTGCTTTTGGGGAGATATGATTGAATGGGCCCTTTTGATTTGAGTTTGTGTTTCATCTTTAACTTTGGGCTGCCACTCAAACATTGGCTTAATATTAATTTTATTTGTCAAATTTCCATGATGATTTTGCAAAACATTATTTATAGGAAATTTGTTTATCCTTAAGTTTATGTTGGGAGAAAGATGATGTTGTAAATGATAATGATTTGGAATTTCATTTTCAAGCATTTGATAATTTTCATTTCCTTTGTTAGGCTTAGACATATTATGAAAGTTCACATTTAACTTGCTTTTGGAATTTGCTTGAAATTGTTGATTTATGTGTTGAGAATTTTTCTTTATAATTTCCTTAAGCAAGTTGACTTTAGTTTCATAATTCTTAACTTTAAGATTATGCCTTACTTTATTATAGGCTATTGTGCTATTTTTGAGAGTGGATACGATAGACTCAAAATGATTGTTATATTCGTTTCTAAAGTCATCAAAAGTTTCATCCATCTCTTTAATTTCAATTTTATAGTTTTTGCACATATCACAATTATTTTTTAACGATGAATTTTCTAGAGACAATTTTTCATTGTGTTCTTTTACACAAATAAATTCCTTTTGAAGTTCCTTGTATTTTTCTTTAATATCATTACAATCAAAACATGATATAGAGTTCTCAAATGAAGAGCATGATGGAGATACAAACATTTCATTTCTGGATTCTACATTCACTTTTGCTTTCAAAGTTTTATTTTCTAAACGTAGTTTTGCATTGGCCATTTTTAGTTTCTTAACTTACGTTTAGTAGTTTATAGTAATTGTAATGTTGAAATAGAAGTACAAAAAATGGGATTTGATTTCCTTACATTGCTTTCGGGAGAGGCACAATTTGAACATATAGTTTCTTTGACATCTTTTTGGCACTCCTCTTCCGAAGACAGTACTTCTTCTTCTCTTCCATTTGATGTGTGCTCCATTGATCCGTCATGAGAGGAGCATTCTTGAAGACTTGTGCAAGCTTGCATATTCTCCGGTTCTTGCGATTGTTCCATACCCGTAGAAGGAGAATCAAAAGTTCTTTCAAGAAAATTCCAAATCTTATATGCGGTAGGTAACGTATAAATAAGTTTGAAAATATTTTGGTCAAACGCACAAAATATACTATTCATAGATTTTGCATTTAAAACAATTTCGTTTCTAGTTAGTACGCTAGGTGGTTATTCAATAGTAATATTCCAAACTTTTTCATCTAAGGACTTAAGAAAATTTTTCATTAATATTTTCCACCCTTTATAATTTTTGCCCATAAATAAAGGTGGTGATAATACTTTTTCTATTATAGTAAAATTTTCCCCACTAGTAGAAGCAAGATCATGATCAAGAGACGCCATTATTCCCGTTTGTTAAGACGATTTGGAATAAGCTTGATCTGATACCACTTGTTGGATCTGTAGACGCCCTTAGATGGGGAGGGGGGGTGAATAAGGGTTGTAAACGTTTTATGATTATTAAAAAAATTATTCTGTGTTGCTACCGCCAGCGGTAGTGTTACCGCTCGGCGTTAGTGACAGAGAAAATACATTTAGGTTAAACCAATGAAAAATCAGAGAGCACGAATCAGAGATGAAGAAACAAACATATTTTCAGTAATATTAAATTGAAATAGTTATGATTACAGAAATGATGAGTAATTTATTTACTCATCTTTTAGTTTAGGTTTATTATGTTTTTATATAAAATTATGTTATTTTATGGAATTTTATCATATAAATCCTTCCATTGTTATTTCATTAGCTAACTTAAGTTTATTTTGTGTTTTCAGGTTTTCTGGGCTGTTTCGAGCAAAAAGTTAAAATTACACGCCCCAGGTCACAGGCGTGACCATGGGCGTGTAACCTTCGAAATACTCCAGACCTGCTTCTGCCACTCTGGGGACGCTCCGTGAAGATTTCGCCAAGTACACGCCCCAGGTCACGGGCGTGACCAAGGGCGTGACCCAATGTCACGGCCACGACCCGCCACAAGCATCAGGAGCACGCTGACACGTCAATTAAAATTACACGCCCTAGGTCACGGGCGTGACCAAGGGCGTGACATCAGGTCACGGGCGTGACTCGCCCCGCGCTTCTTCCCGCCATATTTTCCCGCCAGCAGCCAAATTTCAAGATTACACTCCCCAGGTCACGGGCGTGACCTAGGGCGTGACACGGCCGAAACGCTCGTAATTACTCCAGAAGGCGCCCTCTCCGCTGCTGCTTCGATCACGCCCCTTACACGCCCTTGGTCACGGGCGTGACCAAGGGCGTGTAACACCAAAAATTTAGCTATTTAAAGGGAGCTTTTCCAGATGTTTGGGGATGAATTTTTGGAGTCCAAGCCTCCATTTTCTGCGTTATTCCTCCTTTGTTTGAGTAATCTAGCTTTACTTTTTTTTTGCATTTGTAAGTCCTCTTCCAATAGTTGTAATCTCTTTTTCATGAATTAATAAAATTTGTTGTTTTTATTCATCCCTTCTTCTAGTTGTCCTTCTCTTTTTTTTTATTAGCTATAATCTTTTAGTCGAGTTCCTTTTCTTATTACAATCGAATCAAAAGTTTCATTTGATAGAATAATAGAGATCGTCTTGAGTAAGAGTAATCAACACGCCCGGATTTTTATACGACCTTGGTTTTTATAACCTATACTACATTCGATACGGTATACTTGCCGTTATCATTTGCAAGCATGGTTTCGCTCATCAAGTTTTTGGCGCCGTTGCCGGGGATCTGAGTTGATATTTCGAAAGAGAATATCTATTGGTTTTATCGCTTCTTTTCTTCTCTTATTATTATTTTTTTTTCTCTTTCTATCATTCAAGGTGTAACTATATTCCTGGAAAGGACGCTTTGGGCTTGAATTCCCATCATAGCCTCTAGTACCTTGCAAGCCCTTCACCGGGTAGATCTTGGGAAGTCCAGGACTAATTTTAAATCACCTAATAAAAAAAAAAATTTTATAAAAAAACTTAATATATAATAAATATATTTATCTAAAAATTTGCTTTGTTCTTCTCTCTCACCTCTTCCTCTCTTTTCTTTTCTTCTTGGTTTATGACCCGACACAACTCTCCAGCTAATTTTGAATTTGGATTTGATCCGGAAATCGAGCGCACGTTACGGCGGCGTCTCCGATTTAGTGATCTGCCTATAATTCGCGAAGAGTCGGTCGGAGAAACTAACGAGGAAATAATGGGTGATCCCATCCATAATGAGGCTCCGCTACGGACCATGTCCTATTATGCGAGACCGAATTGGGAGGGTACACAATCTAGTATTATTCGCCCGGCTGTGGCAAATAATAATTTTGAAATTAAAACGAGCATCATTCAGATGGTACAACAAACCGTCGTTTTCGATGGTTTACCAGATGAAGATCCTAATTTACATTTACTTAATTTTTTGGAAATTTGCGATACATTTAAGATAAATGGTGTCACCGATGATGCCATCCGTTTACGCTTATTTCCTTTTTCTTTGCGGACTAAGGCTAAGCAGTGGTTGGGATCTCTTCCTAGAGGTTCCATCACTACATGGGCCGAAATGACGGAGAAATTTTTAACAAAATATTTTCCTCCGGCAAAATCCGCCAAATTACGTACGGACATTCTCTCTTTTACGCAAGTAGACTCGGAGTCTCTCTACGACACATGGGAGCGCTTCAAGGAATTATTGCGGAGGTGTCCTCATCATGCCCTTCCTTTGTGGCAACAAATTCAAACTTTCTACAATGGTTTAAATCTCCAAACGAGGCAGATGATTGATGCGGCCGCAGGGGGAACTCTTAATAATAAAACCCCCGAAGCTGCTAAAGAGCTTTTTGAGGAGATGGCCATGAATGCCTATCAGTGGAATGCGCCACGGTCGCAACCTGATAAGCCGATCGGACTTTTTGAAGTCGAGGCCACCCCTAACTTAGCGCAACAAGTAGAAATGCTCACAAAACATTATGTGGCGGAGATGACTGCTTCCTCTGCCACAAATTGGGCTAACAATAATAACTTTAATAATTTTAATAATAATTTTATTCCTGAGCAAGTTGATTATATGGGGAACTCTTATCGCCCTCCTTATAACCCGAATAATAATCTTCCGTTTAACAATAGTTATAATTCGGGTTTAAGGAACCACCCAAATTTTTCATGGAGCAACCCCAATAATGCTCAACGCCCCCCACAAGTAAATCCCCCCAGATTTGCTCCACCACCACCACCACACAAGCCCTCTCCGCTTGAAGAGGTCTTCACAAAGTACATTGCCTCCAATGAGACCAATATCCGAAATCTCACCGGGTCGGTCAAAAATTTAGAAAATCAGATTGGACAGCTCGCAAAAATGTTCTCTGAACGCCAGCAAGGAACACTTCCGGGCAACACTGAGCCCAATCCGCGGGAGAGCGCTAACGCGATCACACTCCGCAATGGAAAGGAGGTAACTTCTTCGAAATTGATCGAGCCCGAGGTAAATGTTTCATCCTCTCCCCCGCAAGTTATTTCTTCACCTGCTTTACCGTCTGGTGCTTTAGCTCCGCGCATATTTAAAAATCCCTCTATTCCTTATCCTTCGAAATTAAAAGATGAGCGCAATGAGGAGCAATATAAAAAATTTATTGAAATTTTAAAACAAATCCAAATAAATGTACCATTCTGCGAAGCAATTGCTCAAATGCCAAAGTACGCAAAATTTTTAAAAGAATTACTTTCAAATAAAAAGAAACTAGAAAATTTTTCGCGTATTTCTTTAAACGCAGAGTGTTCGGCGGCTTTATTAAATAAATTACCACAAAAATTGAACGACCCGGGACGGTTCTCCATTCCGTGTATGTTTGGTAATTTATCAATCAAGCACGCCTTGGCCGATTTAGGAGCTAGTATAAATTTAATGCCTTTTGCGTTATTTCAAAAACTTGGTTTGGGAAACCCAAGCCCAACTAATATAAGCATCCAACTAGCGGATCGATCAGTTAAATACCCAATAGGGGTCATTGAAGATGTGCTAGTAAAGGTTGATAAGTTTATCTTCCCGGTAGACTTTGTCATCCTCGATATTGAAGAAGACGTCGAAGTACCCCTAATACTTGGCCGACCTTTCCTAGCCACCGCTCGAGCTATAATAGATGTAAGTAACGGAAAACTTCTCCTGCGAGTTGGAGAAGAAGAAGTTATTTTCAATGTTAATCAATCAATGAGAAATGCAATCACTAGCGATGATTTTTGTTTTATTTTAGAATCAAATTTTGAAGAAGACTTATCAACTTTTGCGGAAATAAATTCCCCTTTTTATGAAAATCCGGAGTTACAAACTTTATTATGTCTTGAAGAAACAACCCGGCAGGAAAATTTTGAACAAAAAAATTTAAATATTTTTAAAATCAAAACATCTTATGAAGAGCCGCCGAGTCTAGAATTAAAACAACTACCGGATCATCTAAAATATGTATTTTTAGAAGAAAATTCAAAATTACCCGTAATTATTTCTTCTGCGCTTAATGATTCGGAAATTTCCGAATTAATTAAAATTTTAAATAACCACCGTCACGCAATTGCGTGGCAAATCTCTGATATAAAGGGTATAAATCCCTCATTCTGCACGCATAAAATAAATCTTGAAAATAATTCTCGCGGCACTATTCAGCCTCAACGACGCTTGAATCCTAATATGAAGGACGTCGTTAAGGCCGAAATTATAAAATTATTAGACGCGGGAATTATTTACCCAATTTCTGATAGCACTTGGGTTAGCCCGGTGCAAGTCGTGCCTAAGAAGGGCGGAATCACAGTAGTTGAAAACGAAAATAACGAGTTAATCCCAACCCGTACTGTTACGGGTTGGCGGGTATGCATCGATTATAGGAAATTAAATGATGCTACCCGCAAGGATCATTTTCCGTTGCCCTTCATTGACCTTCACTTGTCCGTTCGGCACCTTCGCATACCGAAGAATGCCGTTTGGGCTTTGCAATGCGCCAGCTACATTTCAAAGATGTATGCTGGCAATTTTTAATGAATTAGTTGAGGACGTCATGGAAGTTTTCATGGACGATTTTTCAGTTTATGGCGATTCCTTTAAAAATTGTCTAAAAAATCTTGACCGTGTTCTTCAACGCTGCGAAGACATGAATCTGGCACTCAACTGGGAGAAGTGCCATTTTATGGTCTGTGAGGGATTAGTCCTCGGACATAAGGTTTCTAGTAAAGGGATTGAGGTCGATAGGGCCAAGATCGAAGTTATAGAAAAACTCCCACCGCCTACTAATATTTAATCTATTAGGAGTTTTTTAGGACATGCAGGTTTCTATAGACGGTTTATTAAAGATTTTTCAAAAATTACAAAACCGTTAACACATCTTTTAGAAAAAGAAACCACGTTTATCTTTGATGAAGAATGTTCTAAGACGTTCATAAAAATTAAAAACGAACTTATCAAATCGCCTATTTTAATTTCACCAGATTGGTCTCTTCCGTTCGAAATCATGTGCGATGCAAGCGATTTTGCCGTAGGTGCGGTCTTGGGCCAAAGGGTGAATAAATACTTTCACCCAATTTATTACGCAAGCAAAACGCTTACATCCGCCCAAGCTAATTATACTACGACGGAAAAAGAACTTCTAGCGATCGTTTTTGCTTTTGATAAATTTCGTTCGTACATAACGCTATCAAAAATTATTGTTTTTACAGATCACTCCGCACTCCGGTACTTGCTAGATAAAGGGGATGCCAAGCCCCGACTATTGAGATGGATCCTACTCTTGCAAGAATTCGATTTGGAGATCCGAGACAAGAAAGGTGCGGAGAATTTGGCGGCCGACCACCTCTCAAGACTGGAGAATCCGGCAGCAGGAGCACTAGTGGAGGCCGAGATAGATGATAAATTCCCTGAAGAGCGCCTCCTCGCCATGGAAAAGGTAACGATTTCTTCCACCCCTTGGTATGCGGATTTGGCCAACTATTTAGTGGCCCGGGTCCTACCAAAAGATTTTCAAGTCAGCAAAAGAAGAAATTCTTTTCAGATTTGAAAAATTATTTTTGGGAGGACCCCTTTTTATTTCGTGTCTGCGCGGACCAAGTGGTAAGAAGGTGTATTTCGGGCGAGGAAGGCATCAAAATATTACGACACTGCCACGAAGGACCAGCCGGCGGACACTACCAAGCAAACCGGACCGCAAGAAAAGCGCTAGAGGCGGGCTTCTATTGGCCCACCTTATTCAAAGACGCTCATCATTTTGTGAGTAATTGTGATCGGTGCGAGCGGTCAGGTAACATTTCTAACCACGACGAAATGCCCCAAAATATTTTTATAGAATGCGAAATTTTTGATCTTTGGGGAATAGATTTCGTAGGTCCTTTACCCTCTTCTTTAAATAATAAATATATTCTTGTTGCGGTCGATTACGTGTCAAGGTGGGCGGAAGCACAAGCTTTCCCCACTAACGACGCGAGAGTCATCGTAAATTTTTTAAAAAAATTATTTTCACGATTTGGCACACCCCGAGCACTAATTAGTGATCCGGGCACACATTTCTGTAACAACCAACTTGCTAAAATTTTAGCAAAGTATGGAGTTACCCACAAGCTATCTACCGCCTACCACCCACAAGCAAATGGCCAAGTGGAGGTGGTGAATCGCGAACTAAAAAGAATTTTAGAAAAAACTGTCTCCGTTAATAGGAAGGACTGGTCGTTAAAATTAGACGACGCACTATGGGCCTATCGGACAGCGTACAAAACCGCCATCGGATGTACACCATACTGATTGGTCTATGGAAAAACGTGCCATTTACCGGTGGAATTAGAACATCGCGCATTCTGGGCGCTAAAGTTTTTAAACTTAGATTTGAACTTAGCCTCCGATCAACGAAAATTTCAACTTAATGAATTAGACGAATGGCGTGCAAACGCCTATGAAAATAATAAACTTTACAAGGAGCGCACTAAGTTTTACCATGACAAAAAAATAAAATTTCCAAAATCTTTTTCACCGGGAGACTCAGTCCTTTTATATAATTCTAGATTAAAACTTTTTCCGGGCAAATTAAAATCCCGATGGTCTGGCCCTTTTGTTGTAAAAGAGGTTTGGCCATATGGGACCGTGCTAATAGAACACCCGGATCAAGGCCTTTTGAAGGTTAACGGACACCGATTGAAATTATATCATTCTGGCGACCCAGCGCCCAGCAAAATTGAAACGCTTAACCTCACAAACTTGTAGAACGCCACTTAGTCAAGCTACGCGACGGTAAACAAAGCGCTCTTGGGAGGCAACCCAATGTTAACCTCTTTATTTTTATCTTTCTTTTCTTGTTTATTTTAACTCTGCAGGTGTTTGACCAGCGACCCCGACTACCATTCAGGGAAGCCCTCTTTACACCTTAGTAATTTATCTTGATTTTTCTTTAATGTCATGTTTTTTTTTTAGTTTTATCTTTCATACTTAGTTTTAAACATTGGGGACAATGTTTAATTTTAAGTATGGGGGTGTAGCATAGCTTTCTTTATAGTTTTACTTGAAAAATAAAAACCAAAAAAAAAAAAAATTATAAAAATTTGAAATTAAATTTCTTGGAAAGGACGCTTTGGGCTTGAATTCCCATCATAGCCTCTAGTACCTTGCAAACCCTTCACCGGGCAGATCTTGGGAAATCCAAGAACAAAAAAAAATCTATTAGAAAATGTTCTTTTTATTCATCAAAACTCTCACTTGCTAAATTGTAAGTTCTAAGTAGACTGTTTTTCATATGAACTAAAAATAATTTTGTGCTAGAATAGTTTTTGAAACTTTTGAGTAAAATTGTTGACTCATGTAGTGCTCCTAGTCTTATGCTTGTCCTAAGTAGTTTTGGTGTAAAATTAAATTCTTGGCATAGATCTAAAATTATGTTTTATTAATTTGCGTAGTAATAATTTATTTTACTTTTAAATTCGAATCCGGTCTTATCCAAAAGTAGTTTTGGTGAGTGTGTAGAAGATTGTTAGAAAGCTATTACTCGAATTGAACAAAAGGGTGTCCTTTCTCGATGTCTAGAACTTGCCCCAAGCTATTTTCAAAACATTTGCACTTTAGACAAATTAACTTTACAGAAATGATTTAGGCCTTTCTTTGGATAGTTTGAGCCTTTGCACCCAACCTAGATTTACCACCATTGTTCACACAAATTTGAGCCTTACACCTTTATTTTATCCACCCTCCTCATTTCGGCACCAAAGCTAAAAAGCCCAAAACCCAAATAAACACTTTGAGATTTTGAGCTAAAATGAAAAAATTTTGGGTACGATTCTATGAAAAAAGACAATTATGGGTATCAATTCAAAAAAAAAATGTTTAAATCTCAAAAAGTAATAATCTCATAATGATATGTGGCCTAGGTATGTACATGCATACTTTGAATGATCCCAATTATGAAGATTCATGATTTAAATAAATGAGTATGAGAGTGTTTCCCCTTTGAAAAAATACAAGTATGGGGGTAAAGCTTCATTATTTTATGGTGGCAATCATTTTCTTTTAGCTCAAAAATTTTGTTTAAGTGGAATGCGCCTTCATGTTTATCATTGTTACCTCACCCTTAAACCCAAGCCTTAAAATGTACCCTATTTAAGTCCTAAAGATCCATAGAGTCGATTTTGTTCGAAGTGTAGTGGAGAAAGTGCAAACGGGCAAGCCTATGGCCGTCGACATTGATGGATTTCTTTGGAGGCCACCCCGAACGTTTACATCTAGTAATTTAAATCTCAGCAATCACGCTATTTTTTTCCCTTCACATAACTTTTTGATTGACCGTCGACTCATTTTTAAAATAATGATAAATAATTATAACGCATTTTTGAAGTATTTCATAAATTAGCATTTATGCCAAGAACATCTTTTTACTAAAATATCTACACATGCCAGCATAATACTTTGCATTTTACTCTCTAGTCTTCACATTCTATCTTGCATTAATTTTTCTCACCCTTGTGAAAAATGGATTGCTCGGGATGAGCAATGAGCAAGTATGGGGGTATTTGATGAGTAATTTATTTACTCATCTTTTAGTTTAGGTTTATTATGTTTTTTATATAAAATTATGTTATTTTATGGAATTTTATCATATAAATCCTTCCATTGTTCTTTCATTAGCTAACTTAAGTTTATTTTATGTTTTCAGGTTTTCTGGGCTGTTTCGAGCAAAAAGTTAAAATTACACGCCCCAGGTCACGGGCGTGACCATGGGCGTGTAACCTTCGAAATACTCCAGACCTGCTTTTGCAACTCTGGGGACGCTCCGTGAAGATTTCGCCAAGTACACGCCCCAGGTCACGGGCGTGACCAATGGCGTGACCCAATGTCACGGCCACGACCCGCCACAAGCATCAGGAGCACGCTGACACGTCAATTAAAATTACACGCCCTAGGTCACGGGCGTGACCAAGGGCGTGACATCAGGTCACGGGCGTGACTCGCCCCGCGCTTCTTCCCGCCATATTTTCCCGCCAGCAGCCAGATTTCAAGATTACACGCCCCAGGTCACGGGCGTGACCTAGGGCGTGACACGGCCAAAATGCTCGTAATTACTCCAGAAGGCGCCCTCTCCGCTGCTGCTTCGATCACGCCCCTTACACGCCCTTGGTCACGGGCGTGACCAAGGGCGTGTAACACCAAAAATTCAGCTATTTAAAGGGAGCTTTTCCAGATGTTTGGGGACGAATTTTTGGAGTCCAAACCTCCATTTTCTGCGTTATTCCTCCTTTGTTTGAGTAATCTAGCTTTACTTTTTTTTGCATTTGTAAGTCCTCTTCCAATAGTTGTAATCTCTTTTTCATGAATTAATAAAATTTGTTGTTTTTATTCATCACTTCTTCTAGTTGTCCTTCTCTTTTTTTTTATTAGCTATAATCTTTTAGTCGAGTTCCTTTTCTTATTACAATCGAATCAAAAGTTTCATTTGATAGAACAATAGAGATCGTCTTGAGTAAGAGTAATCAACACGCCCGGATTTTTATACGACCTTGGTTTTAATAACCTATACTACATTCGATACGGTATACTTGCCGTTATCGTTTGCAAGCATGGTTTCGCTCATCAAGAAACTTTTCCCAATGACGCTTGGAAAGAGGCGACCAATGAATATTCTTTTTGTTTTCTATACTAACTCGTATCCCCATGAACCAGTTGTCTTTAGCCAATCTCTCCCCAGATACGGCCTCAAGCCGCTCTTGCCAATCTATCACCAAAAAGGCCTCGAGCACCCCCTAGATTGACTCCCTAGACCCAGTCGCCGTGTGGAGAATTCCTCCCTAAGTCCTACCTAGACCTAGTCGCCGTGTGGCGAATTCCCCCTAGTCCCCGCAAGGTCCTAGTCACCGTGTGGCGAGTTCCTCTACCGAACAAAAGATTTAAAGGTTACAATTAGAAAATAAAACAAAGCACAAACTAAAAACTCCCTCAAAAGTAGAACTTGATGTCGATGTAGATGCGATCGGATTGGTCTTCAAGTTCCTCAAACTCCTACGGTCACAACTAAACGTTAGTCATAAAGACTAAGCCGATTTTGTCCCCGCCTCCCCCCGCGACTCCTAGGCACCATGCGGGAGGAAGAAGCGGAGGATGGCAAGGGGTAATAACAAATGCAGGTGATAAGGGGATCTATGCTAGCAAGTATATACATAGCAAGGTAAACTATACTAGCCGATAAATACGAGCAGTAAGTAAAGCAGTATGTAAGTAGTAAGTAAGCAGTAAGTACGTAAAGCAGTGCACGCAGCTGAGTAGTGAGATTCCTTAGGACATGCTTGGTACCTAGCATACACACAAGTAACATACATAATATCTAGTCTAGTAGCAGTTAAATATAACAGGGATCCAATGATGCACTTGTACATGGATTCATCAAAGGCCTTTCCCTTCTCATCCTTGTGATTCCATCCCAAACATCTTGATAAGCTTCCTAGTGTACTTGGTCTGAGAAATGAATATACCTTCATCAGACTGTTTTACTTGGAGGCATAAAAAGTACATGAGCTCTCCCATACTGCTCATCTCAAACTCTCCCTGCATTAGGTTGGCAAACCTTTTACAGAGGTTGTCATCAGTAGACCAAAATATTATGTCATCAACATATATTTGGACTAGGAGACACTTGCCACTTGTTTCCCTACGAAACAATAAGCTATCTATCTTTCCCCTCAAGAACTTGTTCTTGATGAGAAAGCAAGACAATGTCTCATACCAAGCCCTGGGGGCTTGCTTAAGACCATAAAGAGCTCTCCTAAGTAAGTAAACATGACTAGAGAGGGTAGGATGTACAAAACCTGATGGTTGCTCAACATATACCTCTTCCTTCAAGTCACCATTGAGGAAGGCTGATTTGACATCCATTTGATACACTTTGAACCCCTTGTGGGCAGCATAGGCAAGGAATAGCGTAATTGCATCCAACCTTGCAACAGGGGCAAAGGTTTGATCAAAGTCTATCCCTTCTTCCTGTCTATACCCCTTGGCTACCAGCCTTGCCTTGTTATTTATGATTGTGCCATTTACATCCAACTTGTTTCTATAAATCCATTTGGTACCTATGATATTGTGTCCTTGAGGTTTTGGAACCAATTTCCATACCTTGCATCTCTTGAATTGTAGAAGTTCTTCTTGCATAGCTTGAATCCAAAAGGTGTCTTGGTTGGCTTCTTCAAATTTCTTGGGCTCCATTTGTGATAGGAAGCTCAAGAATAGGGCTTCATTATGAGCCCTGCTTCTGGTTAATACACCTTGATTTTGATCTCCAATTATTTGTTCTCTTGGCTGATCCCTTAGATGCCTTACAGCTGTAGGCAGTCTGTTCTCAGCTTGCTGTGCTATTTCTGCTGGTTCAGCAGTGTCTTCATCAGCATTGACTTATTCCTCTTCAGGGATGGTAGAATCAGAATAAGCTTTGCTGCTGCTGGGTGTGTCTTGTATAGACATCCTTTCCAAATCCTGTTCATTTCCTGCCAAGACAGAAGATCTAGACCAACCCTTATATATTAGGTTGGTCTCATGAAATACTACATGCACAGACTCCTCTACAACATGAGTTTTCTTGTTATACACTCTATAAGCTCTACTATGTGAGCTATAGCCAACAAGAACACCCACATTGCATTTCTCTGCAAACTTTGTTAATTGAGATTTTCCATTGTTTAAAATGTAGCATTTGGAGCCAAAGATTCTAAAGTATGAAATTGTAAGTTGTTTGCCTTTCAGAATCTCATAGGGAGTTATTCCATGAACCTTATTGATGTAACCTCTATTGAGAACATGACATGCAGTATTGACTGCCTCAGCACAGAAGTATTCTGGGAGTGAGGAGTCACTAAGCAGTGTTCTCCCAGCTTCTATCAAGGTCCTATTCCTCCTCTCAGCCACACCATTTTGTTGTGTAGTCCTTGGGGAGGAGAACTCTTGGGTGATACCATATTCTTGACAAAACCTTGTCATGGCTTCAGATTGAAATTCTGTGCCATGGTCAGTTCTAGTCCTGACCACAACACATTGGAAGTCATTCTGAATTTCTTTGACATAAGTTATAAAGATATTTAGAGTATCAGACTTCTTCTTTAGGAAGAATACCCATGTATATTTTGAGTGATCATCAACAATCACCAAAGTATACAACTTCGCACCTAGGCTCTGAATTGGCAAAGGACCAAACAAGTCCATATGCAAGAGATAAAGACATCTTTCAGTGTCTTTGGAGCCAATACATTTAAAGGTGGCCCTTGTTTGCTTACCCATTTGGCAAGCATGACAGGGACCACTTTTAATACATTTTATATTAGGACTATTCCTAACAAGGTTTTTAGAGAATAATCTATACATTGTCTTGTAGTTAATGTGAGCAAGTCTCATGTGCCATTGAACACAAAGGGACTCATTCTCATTAGTTACTAGACAAACAGATGTAAGAGAATTACTGTATATAAAGTCTAAGCAATAAACATTCTCACTCCTAGTGCCTGAGAGAATGGTCTCTAAGTCTTTAGACTTTTTAATCAAGCACTTGTCATTGTGGAATTCAATGACATATCCTAGATAACATAGTTGACTTATGCTTACTAGGTTGTGTTGCAACCCTTCAACATAAGCTACCCTTGTAATTGATACTATGCCATTGGAGATCATACCATATCCTTTGGTGATTCCCTTTTCTGACCCCCCAAAGATAACTTTGGGTCCATTCTTCACAGCCTTGTAGTCCTGCAGAAGATTTCTTGTTCCTTTCATGTGCCTTGAGCACCCACTGTCCAAGTACCAAATTTGGTTGAGGCTGGTACTTGAACTATCCTGCAAGAAGGAGTTTAGTTATCCTTTGGAGCCCAAATAGCTTTGGGTCCTAGGTAATTGTTAGCATGATGAAATGACCTTACACTAGCTGCACCCTTTGCAGGAAGGCTCATCTTTGCACATGGCACATTAGGATTGTGCCAACAGTCTAAGGCAAAGTGTCCTACTTTACCACAGCACCAACATTCATGAATGTTGTATCTCCTCTTCTGAACATTTCTTGAGGGGTGTGCAGCACAGTCCACATGTTCAGGAGGAGAGACATCAGCTTTTCTCTTGTTTCTTTCAGCAAGGATTTGGCTAAAAGTCAATCTGTGGATAATCTTAGTGGTCTTTGTATTAATGGCATCAGCTTGCTTTGGCTTTTGGGCAATGAAAGTATACATGGCATTAGACACTAAGAAATTAGACATGTCCACTGATTTGACAGTAGTCATGTTCTTGGCTGAATCAACCTTAGAAGGGCTTGCTTTCTTATTCTTGAATGAAGGGTATGATGTACCAAATACAAAAGGTCCAGGTTGGGCCATTTCAATTTCCTCATGGGGAGCCTTCATAGCACTTAATCCCATTCCCTTTCTTCCACTATGGGAAGGAGTGTTTTCTTTCCTATAGGTACTTCCATTCTTCCAGTGACCATACATGCTTTCATGGTCATACCTGTTGGAAGGGAGTAATACCTTTTGAAAGGTGGTTTGAGGCTTAGCCTTACCCCTGCTCTTTTCTCCACTCCCTTCTCCTGCTTCCATTTTATTGAATCCTATTCCTCTCCTATTGGATTGAGAAGAGAAGGAGTCAATAATACGGAGCACAGATTTTAGCTTGGAGAATTAAGCCACTAGGCTTCTTTCTTTCACAAGCTTCTCCTCAAGATCCTTAATGACCTTGTTCTTCAGGGATATGGTGCTTAGATGGGTGATAGTTATCCCCTTCAGATGGCTAATTTCTCTATACATCTGACTCATCTTGGTAGAAGATTCAGTGCATTCTTGTTTTTCTATCTTAAGGGAATCAATCTCTTGGGATTGCCTCTTGGATAGCTTTTTGCTCCTTTTCAGAGCTTCTAAGAGAGCATCATACTTGTCAATCAATTGATTGACATCTACCTCAGCTTCTGAATCACTTCCACCAATTAATGAAGGTGCTCTAGATTTTGGGCCAGTCTCATAATCAGAAGAGGATATGGAATGAATTAATACCTGTTCATTTTCTGAGATGTTCTGATTGTCCTCCTCATCAGTGATGGCCATGAAGCCTAGCTGAACATTATCCTCTTCATCCTCCTCTATATCACTGTCTGAGTGTGTTAGAGGGGCCCTGACTCCAAACTTGGCAGCAGGATAATCTTCATCCTCTTCTGTTGCAAAGAGCCCTATGTAGGCCTCTTCTTCATTCTCTGAATCTGAAGTTGAGGATTCAGATTCACTCCATCTTTTTCCTTTCTTTGCTAGGAAGGATTTTTCACCCTTCCTATCCTTTTGGTGATGATGCTTCTTATCACTCTTCTCCTTTCTTTTGGCTGGACAGTCAGCTATGACATGTCTAGGTTTGCTGCAGCAATAGCAAATAATGTTATTTGAAACATGTTTACTAGATTTGGAATCATACCTGTCACCCTTTGGGTACTGTCTTTCAGGTTTCCTGTGGTCTTTCTTGGAGTGTGATGAGGAGGAGGGATTGTTCTTCCATTGCTTCCTCCTCATCATCTTCTTGAACTGCCTTGAGAAGGCAGCAAACTCTTCATCAGAGGAAGAGCTATCTGAGGTGCTGATTTCAGATTTTTCAGATTCAACACCTCTCCATGGAGGAGACACCATCCTGCTCTTGCTTTTCTTGGAGCTGTTAGCTTTGAGAGCTACAGATTTCTCCCTTGCCCAAGCCCTTGTTGAGGTGTCCTCTTCCTTTCTTGCAGACATCTGCATCTCATAAGAGAGCAACTTTCCAAACAGTGTATGAGTGGGGGTCTCACCAAGCCTAGCCACTTCCCTGATAGCACAGATTTTTTTGTCCCAATCCCTTGTTAGAGATCTAAGGAACTTATCATTCAGCTCATAATCAGTGAACACTTTCTCATAGGTTCTCAGCACATTGACTATTCTAAAGAACCTCTCATGGATCCCATCTCCTTCTGCAATCCAGAGGAAACCATTGGATTGATAAGACTATTCCTTTATAGGATCTGGTCAGACAGGTATGTCCTTCTTGACCAACCTACCTCTAATACCACTTGATAGTTTATATAGGATGTAGTCTTAAACACCTAGAAGGGCGGGGGGGGGGGGGGGGGGGGGGGGGGGTGAATAAGTTTCTTTTATTTTAGGCTTTGTGTTTTCTGAATTTAGGTTAGCAAATTATCAAGCACAGAAAGCACAGAGAGATTTATAGAGGTTCCTCAAGACACGGTGTCTTGAGTAATCCTCTTTCCCCCTTCACCTTTCTAACAATGAGTTAGACAAGGCCAACTTCTCCAAACTCAGCTCCAAGAGCCTACAGCACAGATCCCACAGGATCTCTCAGGTTTTCCCAAACCCTACCTCAGGCACAGCAGCCCTACCTCAAAGGAATCCACCTCCTACAACTCAGACCACCTACTGGTCCTACCTCAAGCTGACCTCTCAGCTCTATAACTCAGGCCAATCAGCCTTACACACTCAGTTAATAAAGCCCTACAATCTCAGAACCCAAAGGCTCCTACAAATGATATAATAATGATTACAGATTGAAGGAAGAAAAGATCAAGCCTTGTTCTTCTTCTTCTTAACAGCTGCTGTTGCAGACTTGAACCAGGGAGGAGAAGTGCAACTCCAACTTGATTCTTCTTGATCAGCCCTTCAGATTATGGACTTGATCTACTTGCTCTATCTTGAGATGAATCAAGATAAGCAATCTCTTTTCTCCTTGCAGCCTTGTGTAAGCTCAGTTCTTGGCTGCCGATAATGGAATAGTATTGTTCTTGAGTTTGTCTGCTGGAGAGTAATAGCCAAAAGTTATTTGCTCAACCCTAACTTATTCCTTTTATACACCACTGACCCTCAACAGCTCTTTGCTGTCCTCCTGACAGGTATGGTAGTGATTGGTGGACCATAATATACATTTCTACAGCTTGCGCCAAAAGCATAACCCGCCAGATCACTTTTGAATCTGTCTTAGCGGTTGGGCTGAGATGGTCAGCTGTCTCAGCGATTGTTTCTGTACCGTCTCAGCGGATCCGCTAAGACAGATAGTTGTCTTAGCGGATTCTTCTATCTGCATCTCAGCTTGCCCAGACACCTTCTCAGTGGCTCCTGGTTTTGTCTCAGCGGTTCAGCAGAGATAGAGAGCTCGTCTCTGCTGATCATACATTACACCATGGTGTGCCCTTGTCCTGCATACTTATGAGATAGAAATAGGGTTTATCTAATACAACTTGTACTTAGCATTGAGTGTGAGTTCTCTTCAAATCTAGGGAACATTGAGGGTCATTTTCCCAACAATATTAATTTGCTGTGTTTTTAATCTTTTGAAAAATCCCTAAAAATATGCTCTTTTATTTGTACTACTTATTTTTGCATTTCTGCCTTTAATTGATTTTTTAAAAATTAAAATCCAAAATTGGAGATCCAAAATTACAAAAAAATATTTGTTTCTCTTCTTTCCTTGTTTTTTGTCTGATTTCTATTTCTATATGCAAAAATCAAATACAAAAATATAAAACAAAGAATTATCAAAAAATATTTTTGAACATAACTTTTATATTTACATGTATCTTGCGAAAGTTAGATTTGGGATGTCACCCCACACATCTCCTAGTACCGGTGCGAACCCTTCACAGGGTAGACCTCGGGAAGTCCAAGATCAATTATATGAGTTCAAATTTTAAACAAAATTAGTTTTCAAAATATAAAAAAAAATGGTGTGGACTTTATTGTGAAAATCAAGCATGGTTTAATCTATCATTTAGACCTTCTACAATGTTGCAATTCATCCTTTTCAAACTACTTCGAACATTGTGTTTATCATGCTTTGATATATCTAATCACATGTGCATCAATTGTATTGAAAAGGTTGTGTAGAACCAAGCTTAACATGCCTCTAAGTATGAGTAAATGTTTTATGGTTGGTAATGATATTTATTCAGTCACTTATTTTGGCAAAGTTTACATGTGATTTTAATCTAAGAATGCTTGCTTGTGTATTGTAATTGTATAATGAATTAAAATTGCACAAGTATCTTACCTACACTACATTTACTTGCACTCTTAATAATTAAGAAAAGTGGTTGTGCTTTCAAAATTACAATGGTTTGCAAAATAAGTGTATTTAGAGATCTTTGTACAAAACAAAAAATCATGAAATAAATTGACAAAGATAACTCCACCAAGCACTAATTGAACCTCTAGATAAGTCTTAATGAGCATTGTGAGGTTGAGCACCTTGGAAAGAATAGTAAAGTGTCTTGTGCAAACCTTAGTTTTTTTACACCACTTATTCTTAAGTACACCATATCACAAAAAATATCAATATTGAATAATAAAGTGTGTGATCCCCCAAGCACTATTTTGCACCCTGATAAGTCTTAATGTGCATTGTGTGTGTAGAGCACCTTGGTAGTTGTACATTTTTTTTATGTGCACTAAAGTGTGTGGAAGTAAAATTATTTGTGTTTTATTGTGCACTTTACTCTACATATGTCCTGTATTTTTGATTAAATCATTTGTTTACTCTCTTCAAAATATACTTATGTGCACATCATTATCTTCCATAACACTTCTTCTCATGAGTATTGGATCCTAATGCTAATTCTATACTCTCTTTATATATAAAATGCACTAGATTACCTAGCATGATCTCTACAATGTTTGGTAGGTGTTGAAATGAGAACTTGGTCTCTTGTGGAGCTCAGGCCCCCAATGGTGGGGGGCAGCTAATGTGAGACTCCCCCCAGAACACGAGACACGGCCGAGGGAAGTCTTATGCCCAGGATAGCCGCCTTGCGGAAGCTCCAGCACACGAGCTAGCCTCCCCCACAAGACGCCTATCCTATCGGCCAAACCAACTAAACAGCGCCAACCCATGAACAATGCAAAAACAAGAAGCCATATAAACATATTCACATAAGTAAGTGTCCAAATAAGTACAAAAGACAAGAAGCTTCGAGAGCTCCTGCAAAAGTATCAGAGTATCAAGCTAAATTCCCCAAGAGCTACATCTCAAACTGCGCTCACATCGGTGACCGACGGTAGTGAGGGTATCATGGTCTCCAGCCCTGTCGTCCTGACCTGACTATCCTCCTCCAGCACCGTGCTCTGCTGGCCCAGGGTGCACTCCTAAAAAGAGGGGTGCAACAACCGTTAGTCATAAAGACTAAGTGGCTTCACTTCCTCCCCCCAGCGACTCCAAGGCACCGGGCGTAAGGGAAGAAAGGGAAGCTGCAATATAATCAATACTAGCAAAAACAGGTGACAAAGGTAGATGTGATCATGGCAATTATAACAAATGTATAATAACGCACACCAAAAGAGAGTAGTTATAACAACAGTGAATAAGCAGTCGAGCATATAATAGCAAAACGAGAGCAGTTCGACGACAATGTATAAGAAGCACAATTAACAAGTAGTATGGCAATGACAGAGTGTAAGCAAGTAATGAAATAGTACATGAGTAAGCAGTTCATATCGTACCTTAACTTATATAAATGCCCATACAAACTTATAAGTTAAGGTTTCCAATTTGGGACCCATCATATAAAAGAGCCCATACTAATTTATATGATGGACCCGATGCGGTGCAATGCTATGATTATGAAGGATGAATGCAATGCAATGATTATGATATGATGAACTCACCCATGCATTTTGCTATGTCGAAATAGACCTGTAGTTCCCGCTTTTTGAGTGTAGTTAACCACTCAGGCACCTCGCGACGTGGCCAGACGGAGACTGTGGACTGGGCTCCTCCACAACTAGGTGGGTATGAACACTACCAGACCTAGGCCTGTGTATGCCTCAACGCTAAGAACACACAGCGGAGACCCTGCGTACTGCTCTCTTCAAGCTGAGCCTTCAAGGACACGGAAGGGGACCTAGGTAGGTGAGCACCAAGAGTCCAACCCAACCGGTCTAGAGTCTAACTGTCGGCTTCTGTCGGTGTCACGACTAGCAAGCCCGTAGACCCGCCACAAGTAATCCCCCTACCACAAGTTATCCTCCAACCAGTATCCATACACCACCATGAGTAAACCATGCAACAAATGTGCTTCCCATGCACATCCCTTGTTATCACAACTCTCGTGCAGTGGTGTGCGTATATTGTGGCAAACATTCTATACGACTCCGTAGGACTACTCGTTGCTTCATCATTTAACAATCATAATAAGTAATCACCTTAGCCCAAAGTCCGCACCCAATCAGATCTCATCTAAAAAATTACGTTTAAATCTGCTCTTCCTTCAGCCAAGAAGAAATCAGCACGAATAGTCAAGCAAACCTGATTTTATTGTTCATCGTCTTCTTCAACCGATGATTAGGTTTTAGCTGAAACCTCTCTCCCCCAATACTCCCTCAACAGACCACCAATCTTCTCGAAATCAAGCTCAAAATCTTCGTATTGAAGAGAGGAGTTGATTGAAGATAATATCGTGGTGAACGATGCCCTAGAACGAAAGTTCTACCGGGGTTTCTTCCTACGAAACTACATGAAACTTACTGGATCAAACTCTTTTGAGTTCAATGTCTCTCCTAATATTCAGATCTAAAGATCTAGCACCAAGGGAGAGGGGAGGAAGTCACCTTATTTCCGGCCGACATTCGCGGTCGCCTCTTCTGCGGCATGGCGACAGTTGGCCAAAACTGATTAAAGGGTGCTGATTCACATAAATATTCAACCTCTAATCAGTCAACATCACCCAAACTAAAAAGAAAAGGGAATGGCAGACAGCTGATCAAGGTAAAATCCCATAATTAAATCTCCTAATAGTACTCCGATTAAAAAGGGGAATAAAATTTAGACAACAGAACTGATCCTCCCAAGCTCATGAAAATGAGAACCATTTCTACAGTAGGAGTTGGCCAACAAAGCTAACTTTATCAAGAGCAAAAACCCGAAGACAACCTAAAAGCTCACCGGTTAGAAATCGAAAACCAACCACACAGACATCGACCAACTCGACACACCAGCATGGAAGAGAGGACTTACAGTGAGAGTAGATTTAGATAATCGCCAGTCCGACGAAACACCAACCAAACTATACCAACACCAACCCTGAATCCAGCAATAACCTAAAGATCCCTTGCCAGATCTTGCAAAACGAAGAAGAGAGAAGAAAGAGGAAGAAGAAGAAGGTGAAGATCAAGATGCCCCCACGGGAGAAATGTTCAGCCCTACTTCTAATGCCATGCGTTGGAACCCCAAGGTTCGGTGTCAGCCCCCTATTGGACATGGTATCCACTTCTCAGCCAAAAAAATAAGCACTCAAGTTTTTATCGGGCGACGGAAAGAAGACGCGCAAAATTTAATAAATACAGACCGACGTTAGACAAATTTAAGCAAATTCGTCGAACGATGAATAGCTACAGGTTCGTCGAATGACGAACAACAAATTCATCGAACGATGAATAGGTAAGGATTCGTCGAACGACGAACAGCTACAGATTCGTTGGGCACTGAACGGCTACTGATTCGTCGTACGACAAATGACTGCCCTTCGACGTTCGTCGAACGGAAATAACTTATCGGGGCTCATTTTTTACCTGCTTTATTTCTCCCATTGACACCTAAACGACTTGGCCAGTATTGATAAGAAAAAGCAAAATTTAACAAATAACCAGGATTCTAAACTAGCCAACTAAATCCAAGTTTATGAATCCAGATTTTTTTTGCAAAAACTCTCCAGGTTATTAGCCAAACAATACCTATATATTCATCCATGTCACTAATGAAATGCACAGAATAATCATACATATATATATATATATTTATATTTTATCTATCCAGATCACTAATGAAATTAACAGAATAATCATACATATATATATATATATATATATATATATATATTTTATCCATTCAGATCACTAATGAAATGCACAGAATAATCATACATACATATATATATTTTATCCATCCAGATCTCTGCTCATAAAATATGCAAGATTAGCCAACTGAATTGATTAGGAACTAGCCCAATGAACCAAACATATATAACCAAGAATTTTGTGTGCATATGAACCAGGAAATTTCGGCATATAGCCGGGAATTTCTAGCATATGAACCAGGGGAAATTTCAGCATATAATACAGAAATCTCTAGCATGAGAATCAGGGACATTTTAGCATATAATCTAGGTAAGACTTTTTTTCGTAACCTAATACCTTCGTCGGACGGAAGTAACAAAGACAACTGAGCGGCAGACGGGAACAGAGCGGTGCAAATGGGATGTTACAAATCCAATAAACAAAAAAATTAATTTCGTCCCCGAAATTTGAGTTTGGGGCTACGGTATTGAAACAAAGTATGACAAACTAGTTTAGGTCATACCTGGGGAAAACAATCCCGGGTAACGCTGCTGCATAAGGTCCATCGACTCCCAAGTGTATTCCTCCCGTCCATGGTTGGACCACATAACCTTCACCAATGGAACACTCTTTCTCCGCAGCACTCTGCTCTCGTTGTCTACTATCCACATAGGCTCCAGCCGGACAGACCTGTAGGTCTCCACAGGACCAGACGTAGTTACAACATGCTGATATGGGAGAAGCAAGGCCCTCCGAAGGGAGGACACATGGAAAACATCATGTAAGTTCTACAACTCTGATGGTAACATCAACTGATAAGCTAAGGGGCCAATCCGCTCCAGGATGGTATAAGGCCCCATATAAAGAGGGCTGAGCTTCTTCCTTCCCCGAACCCGAGACACACCGTGCATCGACCTGATCTTCAAGAACACCTTGTCTCCAACATGGAATTCCACTTCCCTGTGCTTTTTGTCATAATATTTTTCCTGCCGGCTATGCCGTTCAAGCATGCGGCCTCGAATCAGTCTGACCATTTCATCGGTGTCATCGATGAATTTCACCCCTAATGCCTTCGGGTCCTCATCTTGGACCTACGACAAAGGTGTCCTGCACCTCCTCCCATATAATGCCGCATAAGGAGCCATGCCGATGCTCGCCTGATGACTGTTATTATAAGATAACTATACCAAGGGCGGAAGTCTCTCCCATGGCTCACCTCGATCCAAAACACAAAGGCGCAACAAATCTTCTAGGGTCCTGATCGTCCGCTCTTACTAGCCATCCGTCTGAGGGTGGAAGGCCGTGCTAAAAGTCGAACGCGAGCCCAAATAAGCTTGCACTGCTTTCCACTCCTTGGAGGTGAAACGGCCATCACGGTCCGAGACGATGGTTTTGGGCACTCCGTGATAGCGAACAAACTGCTCGACGAAGAGTCTCACCAACACGTCAACATACGTATCCTTCCTCATCAGTATAAACCTCGCGACCTTCGTCAGACGATCCACAACCACCCATATGGAGTCATTCCCAGAGCGGGAGCGAGGCAGACCGTGAACGAAATCCATGAATATATCTTCAAACATCCACTCGGGAATGGACAATGGCTGCAACAACCCAGCCGGACTTCTACACTCTGGCTTTACCTTCTGGCATGCCTCACAGTGAGTGACAAAATATGTGATATCCCTCTTCATCCCAGGCCAAAACATCATCATCCGCAAATCGGTATACATCTTGACAATCCCGGGATGCACCGTATTTAGTGCAGTGAGCCTCCTTCATTATGTCTTCTCGAATCCCTCCTCCCGCAGGTATGTATAACCTGCCACGGAAATGAACAAGATCCTCCTGCATGGTGTACTCTCCCGCGGATCCAGCCTCCATTGCTCGAAGTATATATTCTAGGGCAGCATCCTTCCTTTGCTCTGCTTGGATGCGATCTCGAATATCACAAACTATGCTCATCACGGTTAGGTACTCGGCGAAAACCTCTGGATCGGCTCTAGACACGAGCGTGATCTGCATCTCCTCGATCATCCTTACCAACTCTATGGCCATCAATCGTGACTCTTGGCTGGATGTCCTCCTGCTCAGCGCATCGGCCACCGAATTTCCCTTCCCTGGGTGGTAGTTTAGCGTGTAATCATAGTCGCACAAAAACTCAATCCACCACCGCTGCCTTAAATTTAGATCCTTCTGAGTGTGTATATACTTCAAGTTTTTGTGATCGGTGAATATCTCGCAGTGAACAACATATAAATAATGCCTCCAAATCTTCAAGGTAAAAATCACTGGACCCAACTCCAGATCCTGCACCGGGTAGTTCACTTCATGCTTCTTAAGCTGCCTTGAAGCATAAGCAGTCACGTGCCCGTGCTGCATCAGTACAACACCCATCCCCTGAAAAGATGCATCTATGTAATCCTGAAATCCTTCCTTCCCAGACGGAAGAGCAAGGATCGGGGCCAAGGTGAGGCGATCCTTTAGCTCCTGGAATGCGGACTCACACTTAGGTGACCACATGAATGGCACCTCCTTCTTGGTCAGCGCAGTGAGTGGAAGAGCGATCTTCGAGAACCCCTCGACAAACTTGCGGTAGTACCCGGCAAGTCCCAAAAAGCTGTGCACATCTGCTGCTGACTTCAAAGGCTGCCACTCCTTCACCGAGCAAACCTTAGCAGGGTCCACGACCAATCCTGCCCCACTGATGACATGACCCAAGAAGGCAACCTTCCGGAGCCAGAACTCGCACTTGCCGAACTTGGCGAACAACTGATGCTCCCTCAGCTTTGCTAACACAACCTCTAGATGCGTCCAATGGTCCAACATCGACTTTGAATAAACCAGGATGTCGTGGATGAATACAATCACGAAGTCGTCCAGATAAGGCTCAAACACCCTATTCATCAGTCTCATAAACGCAGAGGGGGCATTAGTGAGCCCAAAAGGCATAACCGTAAACTCGTATAACCCGTACCTCGAGCTGAAAGCAGTCTTCTGAATGTCCTCCTCCTGAATCCTTAACTGATAATAACAGAGCGCAAGTCGAGCTTGGAGAACCACTGTGCTCCCTCCAACTGATCGAAGAGCTCGTCGATTCGCGGTAGGGGATAAGTGTTCCGGACCGTCAACCGGTTGAGCTCCCCATAATCTACACACAAGCGGAGCGAACTGTCCTTCTTCTTTACGAACAGAACCGGGGCTCCCCAGGGCGACGAACTAGGGCGAACGAACCCTGAGTCCAACAACTCTTGCAATTGTACTCAAAACTCCGCTAGCTCCTTAGGTGCCATTCTGTATGGGGCCCGAGAAATAGGCCTAGCACCCGGTGTTAGCTTAATCTGGAAGTCTACCTCCCTAGGCGTGGGTAATCCCGGTAGTTTTACGGGGAAAATATCAGGAAAGTCTCGAACTACTGGTACATCCTTCATATCATCCCCCATCTCCTTCATCTCAAAACAGATTATGAACACCTCATCACCTTGCTCGTGAGACTTTACAACCTGTACAGAAGACAACAAGTTCCGAGATACGAGTCTTATACCTTAAATTACCACCTCCGAGTCACCATGCCTCAGCATGATCCGCTTCGCCACACAGTCGATCTTCGCGTGATTCCAGTGCAGCCACGTCATGCCCAAGATTAGATCAAAGTCTAGCATCTGCAACACTATTGCCGGTGTCTCAAATTGCTTCCCACCGATTGATATTACCATGCTGCACTTGGAGCTAGATAGTATCTCCGATCCATCCGGAAGGCGCACCCTCCTAGGGTCTCCCTTGAAATACTGCACTACATCCAGTTCACTCACAAATTCTTCTGATACGAATGAATGAGTGGCACCCGTGTCGAAAAGAGTAAGGGCGGGCCTACCGCAAATGAGCACAGTACCTGTGATGACCTCCTGCGGGTCTCGTTCCTGAGTTTGATCCAAAGCGTATACCTGCTCCTGAGCAAGCCTGGGGTTCCTACCCTGCTGACCTTGGCCTCAACCTCGCCCTCTACCTATACCTCGCTGTGCCCCCGGGGGAGCCATGGGGCGATACGGAGCATTTCATTACAGCTGCGGGCAGTAGGCCCAAATGTGACCGGGCTGGGAGTAATGAAAGCAACCCCTTTAAAAGGGCTCCCCTGGCTGCTGAGTTGCCTGAACCTGAGCCTACTGAGTCGGAGGCAATAATGGCGGTCGTGCTGGCTGCTCTATCCTGAAGTTTGGGCAGAAATGCCCTCCATCTCTCCTCTGGTTTTCGCCTCTGCTCCTGGTGTTCTGCCTCCCCCTAAAGCTGGACCTTACTTCCATCACGCCCTCTGCGGGCCTCTTATTCCTAGCCTGAACCACCATGTGGTCCGCTTCCAACTTTTGTGCCGTCTCTATAATATGAGCAAGGCTCGAATCGGCGACAAATAGAAGAGCATGCCTCAGGGAATCACGCAAGCCCTTGTAGAACCGCTTCGCGTAGCCGTGATCATCCAAATCATAAGAGTCTGCAAATCTAGCCAAGTGCTGAAATTCCCGTTGATACTCCACGACTGTCCTAGATCCCTGCTTCAACTACAGGAACCTCTCCTCGAGCTCACCTCGGGCCGTGGAAGAGACGAAATGCTCCAGGAATGCGTCTGCAAACTCGTCCCAGCTTATGTCAAGATGGTTACGCCCTTCAAAGGTGGAGCCCATCAAGGACTTCCACCACCTCTTCGCATGTAGATCCAAAGCTGTGACCGCCAACGTGGCTGCCATATTGCCCGGGCATCAAATCCCTACCAGTAACTCCTGCACTGTGTCCAACCATTCCTCCGTCTGAACTGCGGACTCCGTCCCATGATAGGTGGGAGGGGAGATAGCACGGAAGGTGCTTAACCAATTTGAGTTCGGAGCCTGCGGCTGCACCGACATCTGCTGAGACCTGAAGGCATCCAGGATTGCCGTTAGGGACTGGCCGAGCTCTGATTGTTGAAAAGGAGTTGGTACTGGAGGCACGGGAGTGGCCGTCGCCGGTTCTGAACGTACTAGAATCTACATGCAAGGTAGATTTTTGGGTTAGGTTGGCTACTTAAAGGAGGGTAATGGACATACTTAATGTGAATCCCTCATGGGCACACCACTGCTTCCGCACATTCAGTTTGTCCTCAAACTGAAGAGGTGAGAGGGGTGCACCATGCGGGAATGGACTTCTATAGCTCAGGATCGTTACAAGCTGAAACCATTTTTAAGACTCCCCCCGGGAACACGAGACACGACCGAGGGAAGTCTTATGCCCAGGACAACCGCCTTGTAGAAGCGCCAGCGGACGAGCTAGCCTTCCCCACAAGACGCCTATCCTGCCGGCCAAACCAACTAATCAGCGCCAAACCATGAACAATGCAAAAACAAAAAGCCATATAAACATATTCACATAAGTAAGTGTCCAAATAAGTACAAAAGACAAGAAGCTCTGAGAGCTCCTGCAAAAGTATCATAGTATCAAGCTAAATGCCCAAAGGGCTACATCTCAAACTGCTCTCACATCGGTCACCGACGGTAGTGAGGGTATCGTGGTCTCCGGCCCTGTCATCCTGACCTGACTATCCTCCTCCAGCACCGTGCTCTGCTGCCCCAGGGTGCGCTCCTAAAAAGAGGGGTACAACAAATGTTAGTCATAAAACTAAGTGGCTTCACTTCCTCTCCCCCAGCGACTCCAAGGCATCGGGTGGAAGGGAAGAAAGGGAAGCTGCAATATAATCAGTACTAGCAAAAACAGGTGACAAAGGTAGATGTGATCATGGCAATTATAACAAATGTATAATAAAGCACACCAAAAGAGAGCAGTTATAACAACAGTGAATAAGCAGTTGACCATATAATAGCAAAACGAGAGCAGTTCGATGACAGTGTATAAGAAGCACAATTAACAAGTAGTGTGGCAATGACAGAGTGTAAGCAAGTAATGAAATAGTACAGGAGTAAGCAGTTCATATCGTACCTTAACTTATATGAATGCCCATACAAACTTATAAGTAAAGGTTTCCAATTTGGGACCCATCATATAAAAGAGCCAATACTAATTTATATGATGGACCCGATGTGTTGCAATGCTATGATTATGAAGGATGAATGCAATGCAATGATTATGATATGATGAACTCACCCATGCATTTTGCTATGTCGACATAGACCTGTAGTTCCCGCTTTTCGAGGGAAGCTAACCACTCAGGCACCTCGCGTCGTGGCCAGACGGAGACTGTGGACCGGGCTCCTCCACAACTAGGTGGGTATGAACACTACCAGACCTAGGCCTGTGTACGCCTCAACGCTAAGAACACACAGCGGAGACCCTGCGTACTGCTCGCTTCAAGCTGAGCCTTCAAGGACACGGAAGGGGACCTGGGTAGGTGAGCACCAAGAGTCCAACCCAACCGGTCTAGAGTCTAACTGCCGGCTTCTGTCGGTGTCACGACTAGCAAGCCCGTAGACCCGCCACAAGTAATCCCCCTACCACAAGTTATCCTCCAACCAGTATACATACACCACCATGAGTAAACCATGCAACCCATGTGCTTCACATGCACATCCCTTGTTATCACAACTCTCGTGCAATGGTGTGCATATATTGTGGCAAACATTCTATACGACTCCGTAGGACTACTCGTTTCTTCATCATTTAACAATCATAATAAGTAATCACCTTAGCCCAAAGTCCGCACCCAATCAGATTGTTGGGGAAATGATTTATCTTAACCCCTAGAATTAAGAAGAATATAAATTTTAAGTATGAAAAATTAGGCTAAATAAATATGCGTCGAATAGTATTCGACGCAACGTCGAAATATAGTCGACGTTTCTCTCAGAATGAGTCGAAGTAACTCTAAGAAGAATTCAACGTAATCTTTGTCGACGTACCTCTGACTTCTAGTCGACGCATTTGATAAAGTCGACGCACCTTTATCGACGCACATTCCTTATTCTCCTCTCGACGTCCAGCCAGGATGAAATCGACGTATACGTCGAATAGTAATCGACGCACGTCGATATCTATAAGTAATTCAAAAAAAACACGCCAGATCTCTTTCCTTCTTTCTGTAGATCTGATTTTTATGGAATGATATTATTCTTTTATAGCCGTTCTGAGTCAGCCTTTCCTTCTATTTGATTCTGGCTAATTTGATTAAGATTATTATGGATATTATTTGAAATCAGAATGAATTCCTTTCCTTCTACAGAAATATTGATTATGGAAACTCTAAATCTCTTTCTAATTCTATGTCTGCCAATTAATTAATCTCCTTTAGCAATATCTTTTAAGCAGAGCTATAAATAAAAAGGAGGTCGACAGAGAATGACAAGAAGTCATCCACCAGATACATTTGAAAAAGAGGAAGTGCTCCCAAGTGAAGAGTGAGAAAATTGAGAAAAGAGATAGTGTGCTACAGCAAAGAAAAAGCCTTCATCTTCTCAAGCCATTCTGCTGCAAATTCTGAAAGCTCTCACAAAAGAGAGAAAAGCTTACAATCTCCTTCTCACTATAGAAGAGAGATCATATTCACTATACTTGTGCTTCTAATCTTCTTGCTAGGAAGAAGATTCCTTCTTACATATATTGATCTCCGTTCTTCTACTTGTTCTACTTCTTTTTCTTATCCTTATTTCATTTTCAAACTGTGTAAAAGTGTTTTTAGAATCTCTCTTCAAAAAATTCAGTTGTAGTGGTTCTAAGAGTCTCCTTATCAAAAGACTCGGTCTGGTTCTAAGAGTCTCCTTATCAAAAGACTCAGTCTAGTTCTAAGAGTCTCCTTATCAAAAGACTCAGTGCAAGTTAGTGAATTCCTACCAAAGGGGGTAGAAGAGTGGAATACCCAAAGTTTGGGGAACCACTATATTTCCTTGTGTTGTGTTGTGATTCTCTTCTTGCTATTTTTCTTCTTTACTTGCTTAATTCTTGTTGGTGTGTGGGAAGCTTAAATCTGTGATTATTACACATATATATATATATATAATTGCACAAAGTATTTTTAATTTCTATTCACCCCCTCTAGAGAATTCTAGCGAGGTTTACTGTGCACTTTCAATTGGTATCAGAGGGAAGTTGATCTAAATAGGTTAACTCCTTGATCAAAAAGATCCTACCTCTTTTTATATATACATATTTATAAAAATTATTTTTCACATGGCACAAATAAAAGATTATGCTTCCACCAGACCACCAATGTGCAATCTTGAAAAGTTTGCAATTTGGAAAACAAGAATTAGGATTTATATGAATTCTATTGATGAAGAATTATTTAATGTTATCTTAACAGGTCCTCCCAAGCCTTATAGAAGAGACTCAACTGGTGAAGTGACTCAAACATTAGTCCCAAGGCTGAGTGGACAGTTGAAGAGAAGAAGGCAGGAACATGTGATGCAAAAGCTGTGAACATTCTTGTCGCAACCCTCTCAGATGAAATCTTTCAAAAGTTTGTTGACTGTGAATCAGCCAAAGAAATCTGGGAGGCTCTTACAAAGATGGTAGAAGGAAGTGCTGATGAAAGGAAAGATAGAAAGGCTCTATTGATCTCCCAATATGAGAACTTTCAAAAGAAGCATGAAGAAAGCATATCAGAGATGTATGACAGATTCAGTCTGATCATCAATCAATTAAGGAGCCTGGATAGAGAGATCTCTCTCACAGAGATCAATGACAAACTGTTAATGAGTCTCTCAAGTTCATGGAACTCAAGAATATGGGCAATAAAAGATACAAGAGGACAAAAGGAGATCTCAACAGATGCCCTCTAAGGAAAACTCAAATCCTATGAGCAACTGCTGAAAACTAGAGAAGAGAAGGAAAGGAGAGAAAGCACTCCAACCTCCTCAAAAGATAGAAACATTGCTTTGAAAGCAACAGAAGAAGAGACCCCTGTCACTGAAGAAGAAATGTTCAGCCTCCTGGCCAGAAGATTCAAGAAATGGGTCAGGACAGATGGGTCTAGAAGGAGAGAATCAAAACAAAGGTATGAAAAAACTCCTACTAAAGAAATCATTTGTTACTCCTGCAGGAAAACTGGACACATTGCACCAGAATGTCCAAAAAATACTGAGAAGAAGAAAGATCTGAAAAAGAAAGATCTCAAGAAAAAGGGGAAGAAGAAAGAAAGAGGCTTCATTGCAGAAGCTTGGAGTGAAACAGATTTTGAGGAGAGCACCTCATCCAAAAGTGACAATGAAGAGTCTAAGCAAGAAGACCTATGCTTAATGGATTTTGAAAGCTCAAAGGAAGAACATGGTGCTAAATCATGGAGTGAGACAGAATCAGAAGGAGGCATCTCTTTTGAAGATGATAAAGAAAATAGCCTTATTCTCATAGAGGAATCTGAGGATAAGGATGAGGTAAATATCTTTGATGACATAGATTTTCTATGTGATGATTTCAAAAATGATTTTAAAGGATTATGTTTAGATCAACTAAGAGCTAAACAAGAAATTAAGAATCTAAAAGAACAAATTAATGTCATTAAAAACCAGAGAAATATAGAGGATACTTATTCTAAAAATCATGAGTTAAGGGTTAACATTAGAGAAAAAGAAATAGAGAGGGCTAAAATAGAAAACCAGCTTCTTAAGAATAAAGTATCCCAAGCAAAAGCTTTTGAAGAATCAATAAAAATGAGAAGCCAAACACTTAAAGAAATCACAGAAAAACAAACAAGAAGACATAAAAATCTTGGGCTAGGAGCTGATCCCTCAGCTAGTCTTAATCCATCCAACAAACCTGCTTGGATGAGCCCTGTTAAATTCACTAAACCCACTAACTCAATAAACCAAGAAGAAGACTCACAAAATAAGGGAGAAGACTTCAAGGAAATAAACCAATTTAATGAAACATCATACTATTCAGCTGATGACTCTCAAACTTCTTCTGAGAAGGCAACTAGGCCAAGAGAAACAACTCATAAAGAAATAAAATCAGAAAAAGGGAAAAATAAAATTTGTGAAAACACAATTGCGTCGACTTCATATCGACACATGAATGATAGTGCGTCGAATTCTACTCGACGCAATCTCTCAGATGCTTCGACCTCAATTCGACGCTTGAATAAAAGTACGTCGACTTCAAATCGACGCAACTTCTTCCATGCATCGATTCCGGATCAACGCAAACTGGAGAAAGCACCGAGTATAAATCGACGCAACTATCAACATACATCGAATAGATATCGACGCATACAAACTCAGAGCAACATAAAGACAGAACACTTCCATCCTCCAAAAACCATCCATCTTAACCCCCATTCAGAACTCAATCATCCTGATCATAATTTCTATCCTAATCAAAATTTTTATCCTAATCAAAAGGTTTATACTAATCAACACCACTATCTCTCTCTAAACTCAAAATCCCATAATCTAAAGATAGTCAGATGTTATATATGCAATAAAACTGGCCACATTGCCAAACAATGTTGGTACAATCAATCTAATTATAAAAATTAGTCCAAGACTATCTTAGAAAACATTAGGAGCAGGCAGAAATAATCTCTCAAGGGAAAACCCAAAATTTTTCAGGAAAATAAAAGTCACGTCGATTTTATAATCAACGCACCGTCGATAACTATCAATAACAACTTAAATCGACGTATGCGTCGACTCCAATCGACGTATACGTCGATATGAAACCCTAACATCTTACCTCAGACTGTATCGACGCTTACGTCGAATTCCACTCGACGTAACGTCGACTTCATGAAAAAGAGCAGCAATACTAAAATATTTTCGGTCACATCCACTGTAGTACCGAATATGCCTCGAATTGTGTCTCATTTCGACGTTTCACCTAACTCAAATAGACTCTTCAGTTAGAAATCCTCTCGCACTCTGCATCTTTCATCCCTCTTACCTCTCAGTCCAGCCATTTCTTCCTCTTTCTCACTGACCTGCAATGGCTCCCAAGATAAACTCTAGGTTTGACATTGACCTCGAATCCTTCCAAGCCGCCGCAGAAAATTATAAGAGCATCATAGCTCTCTTCACTGAAGCTGTTCTAGATAAGCTCATCTCCACAAGATGCAAGCTCCTGGAGACAGAACTCACAGAGCTGATGACTCATGTTCAGATATCTGAACAAGGAGAAATCACAGGAACAATCCATGAGACACCTGTCTCAATTTCTGCAGAACACATTAGGACCACCTTTGATCTACCATCAGGTACAGTCCAATATTATCTTTGTTCAAATAGGGAAAGCAAATAATTTTCTAAAAGAATAACTAAAATAATTCCCCTATCAGGTGATGAACCTGTGGAACTTACCCCTGATGAAATAAAGAATCTGTTAATCACCATGAAGTTCTCCAAAGATAGACCAATCCACCTGAAGAAAATAAACTTCTCTGATGAGTATAGACTGTTGGCAGACATAGTAGGGAAAATATTACTATGTAAAATCTCTGCCCTTGATGCAGTGCCCAAGTAGCAATTAAACATCATGGGGGCCCTTGTGCTGAAGAAGAAGGTAGACTGGGCAAGCTGCCTGCTCAAAATGATAGGCTTTAAATACTCTCACAAAGAGAATGCCTACATGAGAATTATGAGCCAAGTACTCTTCCACTCCTTCCCTGACCTATGTAGGTCAAAAGGAATCCCCATACCACCTGGCAAGAGGATGTCCATAGCTCTCTTCTCAAAATGGACCAGGCAAATTCCCAAGCCTGGTGCCATTCCTGAAAGGACTCCTTCTCCTACCAACTCTCCTCCTCATCCATCTCCTCCTCCTCCTCCTCATACAGACATCTCTTCTATACCACCATCATCCACACATTCACAAATACCAACTCAATCACCTGCTCAACCCTTCGTTATTCCTCCACCCTCTCCATCCAATACACCTCATCAAAATGATACAGTCCCCTCTTCACCTTCATCACATACAACACCTCCTCCTCCATTGACTCCTCCTCCTCCAACATATTTTGAACCATCTCCATCCACTGACAACCTCATCACTCAGTGTATCCAATCCACAGCCCAAAGATTCCAAGCAACGCTGGATGGGCACTGCTCCAAGATTCATTCCTCCATCTTACACATGCAGACCCAAATAGATGGGGTCAGTGCCTCTGTGCAAAGCCTGAAGACCTCTATCTCTTCCTCTAAGGTCACCAGATCTTTCTTAACCTCCTTGGATAAGAAGGTAAAGAAGGGGGAGAGGTTAGATGAAGATCAGCTCTCCAGTCATAAATCTCTCTCTCACAAGTCTCTTCCTTCTTCAAAAAATGATAGTCTTGCACTGCTCAAGATCATTGGGAATGAAGTTGTACCTGAGCTACATAGTAAAGAGCACCTAACAGAGGCACTCAATATAGCAAGAGAAGCTACTCAACAAGTGATTCTATTACAAGAGGAGGCATGTAAGACAGAAAATGAAGTTGAAAAGGAAACTGAGGCTGAAGGAGAGAAAGAAAATGAAGCTGATACTGGGATGGAAGCTCCATCCCAGGGGGAGCAAATTGCTGAGACTCAGGGGGAGCTGAGGAAATCACCTGCTACTAAGAAGGATCAACCCACAAAAGTATTCACTAGGAAAAGAAAAACTCCTCCTACCCCTGAACAATGATGATATACTCTATTGTCTATGCTTAAATGCTGATTAGTCAACTGAACATGAAATTTGTTTATATAATTTCTTATTCTATCTTCTTTTGATTATTTAACATATTTCTTCTCTGTATAAATGCTTTGCTGTGTTGATTAAATACAGATACAATTTCCCTCTAAATAGGGTTAAGACAAATAGGGGGAGATTGTTGGGGAAATGGTTTATCTTAACCCCTAGAATTAAGAAGAATATAAACTCTAAGTATGAAAAATTAGGCTAAGTAAATATGCGTCGAATAGTATTCGACGCAACGTCGAAATATAGTCGACGTTTCTCTCAGAATGAGTCGAATTAACTGTAAGAAGAATTCGACGTAATCTTTGTCGACGTACCTCTGACTTCTAGTCGACGCATTTGATAAAGTCGATGCACCTTTATCGACGCACCTTCCTTATTCTCCTCTCGACGTCCAGCCAGGATGAAATCGACGTATACGTCGAATAGTAATCGACGCACGTCGATATCTATAAGTAATTCAAAAAAAAACACGCCAGATCTCTTTCCTTCTTTCTGTAGATCTGATTTTTATGGAATGATATTATTCTTTTATAGTCGTTCTTAATCAGCCTTTCCTTCTATTTGATTCTTGCCTAATTTGATTATGATTATTATGGATATTATTTGAAATCAGAATGAATTCCTTTCCTTCTACAGAAATATTGATTATGGAAACTCTAAATCTCTTTCTAATTCTCTGTCTGCCAATTGATTATTCTCCTTTAGCAATATCTTTTAAGCAGAGCTATAAATAAGAAGGAGGTCGACAGAGAATGACAAGAAGTGATCCACCAGATACATTTGAAAAAGAGGAAGTGCTCCCAAGTGAAGACTGAGAAAATTGAGAAAAGAGATAGTGTGCTGCAGCAAAGAAAAAGCCTTCATCTTCTCAAGTCATTCTGCTGCAAATTCTGAAAGCTCTCACAAAAGAGAGAAAAGCTTACAATCTCCTTCTCACTATAGAAGAGAGATCATATTCACTATACTTGTGGTTCAAATCTTCTTGCTAGGAAGAAGATTCCTTCTTACATATATTGATCTCTGTTCTTCTACTTGTTCTACTTCTTTTTCTTATCCTTATTTCATTTTCAAACTGTGTAAAAGAGTTTTTAGAATCTCTCTTCTAAAAATTCAGTTGTAGTGGTTCTAAGAGTCTCCTTATCAAAAGACTCAGTCTGGTTCTAAGAGTCTCCTTATCAAAAGACTCAGTCTGGTTCTAAGAGT
Organism: Dactylorhiza incarnata; assembly: GCA_033032865.1. NCBI lineage: Eukaryota > Viridiplantae > Streptophyta > Magnoliopsida > Asparagales > Orchidaceae > Dactylorhiza > Dactylorhiza incarnata. Next base: position 30,170,977 of record JAWHQI010000001.1, read on the forward strand.
CTCCTTATCAAAAGACTAAGTGCAAGTTAGTGAATTCCTACCAAAGGGGGTAGAAGAGTGGACTACCCAAAGTTTGGGGAACCACTATATTTCCTTGTGTTGTGATGTGATTCTCTTCTTGCTATTTTTCTTCTTTACTTGCTTAATTCTTGTTGGTGTGTGGGAAGCTTAAATCTGTGATTATTACACATATATATATATATATATATATTTGCACAAAGTATTTTTAATCTCTATTCACCCCCCCTAGAGAATTCTAGTGAGGTTTACTGTGCACTTTCACAGATCTCGTCTAAAAATTACGTTTAAATCTGCTCTTCCTTCAGCCAAAAAGAAATCAGCACGAATAGTCAAGCAAACCCGATTTTACTGTTCATCATCTTCTTCAATCGATGACTTAGGTTTTAGCCGAAACCTCTCTCCCCCAATACTCCCTCAACAAACCACCAATCTTCACGAAATCAAGCTCTAAATCTTCGTATTGAAGAGAGGAGTTGATTGAAGATAATATCATGGCGAACGGCGCCCTAGAACGAAAGTTCTAGCGAGGTTTCTTCCTACGAAACTTCATGAAACTCACTAGATCAAACTCTTTTGAGTTCAATGTCTCTCCTAATATTCAGATCTAAAGATCTAGCACCAAGGGAGAGGGGAGGAATTCACCAGATTTCCGGAAGATGTTCGCGGTCGCCTCTTCTGCGGCATGGCGGCAGTTGGCCAAAACTGATTAAAGGGTCCTGATCCACATAAATATTCAACTTGTAATCAGTCAACATCACCCAAACTAAAAAGAAAAGGGAATAGCAGACAGATGATCAAGCTAAAATCCCATAATTAATCTCCTAACAGTACTCCAATTAAAAAGGGGAATAAAATTTAGACAACAGAACTGATCCTCCCAAGCTCATGAAAATGAAAACCATTTCTACAGTAGGAGTTGGCCAACAAAGCTAACTTTACCAAGAGCAAAAACCCCAAGGCAACCTAAAAGCTCACCTGTCAGAAATCAAAAATCAACCACACAGACATCGACCAACTCGACACACCAGCATGGAAGAGAGGACTTACAGTGAGAGTAGATTCAGATAATCACCAGTCTGACGAAACACCAACCAAACTGTACCAACACCAACCCTGAATCCAGCAATAACCTAAAGATCCCTTGCTAGATCTTGCAAAACGAAGAAGAGAGAAGGAAGAGGAAGAAGAAGAAGGTGAACATCAAGATGCCCCCTCGGGAGAAATGTTCACCCCTACTTCTAATGCCATGCGTTGGAACCCCAAGGTTTGTGTGAAATTTTTCGTAGATCTAGGAGTGAGCAGGAATTGTATAACTAAAAGTTCAAGCCAAACAACCAGAAACACATGAAGCAAACACAATCTTTATTGATAAGCAAAAATTCTTCATTACAGGGCGAGGTATACATGGCGAGACATGATTTCACCAGTACACAAAAAACAGAAGAGAAAAGCAGCTGAAAGGAAAACCAGCGGCCTGCCTACTTGAGACCGCCTGACCGCTTGTCCTAACAGTCCGCCCGGCTAGAAAACCAGATCGCCCGAACTGCCTGCCTGCACCTTGAACAATACCAACTGAGAACCACACGAACTCCCGAACTCCACTGATCCTCCCGAACTCCAGCAACCCGCACTGCAAGCCACGAGACTACCTGAACACCTTCAGAAGAGGAGGTGACCACTGCTACCCACACAATCCATAGAAGATGCACAAAATAAGTTCGATCAGCTAGCAAACCGGTTACAAAAAACAGACCGCAACAACAGGTCGCGAGCTCAGCTTACACTTGGTGCTATATATTTGCTGCTATATTGGCTCCTATTTATAGGCAAGCGACCTGATCCACTCAACACCCTATGAAATAGGATCACCACCCTTTGACCGCGTGACCAGACCGGTCAACCCACGCGACCAGCAAAAGATCCTCCTGCTTAGTGAGCTCGCCGACTACAATAGAAGCCGCACGATCATGACAACTCGCTCAGTCATGCGCTCACCACCTGTGTTTGCCACCTGACCTCCTCCAGAGACCGCGAACAGGCCAGACCGACTAGGGCACAGCCTGCCAAGTCGATCAAACACCTGTGACCGCATATGCCAGCTGATCGCCGAAGGACCAGCCATGCAAACACAACCCAGAGACCGCACAACTAAGACGACCTTAGTCCGCGCGCACCACAAAGAACCCGGACAGCCTCCAGACCGGCTGCCCCCCCCCCCCCCCCCCCCCAACCACGCGGTCACAAGGACCAGACTACGTGGTTAACCTGAGCAGAAGACAGCTCGCCACGCAGTCACACGACCAGACCGCACGACCTTTCTATGGCACCCTTGGACAGAAGAATGGCGGTCACGCCAAACAACCAGCGGCTAGACCAAAGAGGTCAAACTGCCAGAGGAGACCGCAAGACCGTGCGGTCAGACCAGACCGCGCGGTCTCCCCCCAGACCGCCAATTTCACAAAACTCCCACTTCAACATTTTTGACACTCCCCCTTGAAGTGGGACGTTGAAAACAGTCCAAATAAACTCCTTAGCTGAGTAAACGGCCCCTTCGCCAGCGCCTTTATGAAGATGTCAGCAATGTTGTCCTGACTCGAAACATGCTCGACCGAAAGAGACCCCTCCAGCACCTTCTCACGAATGAAATGATGCTCGATCTCAATATGCTTGGTCCTCGCATGACAAACTGGATTAGTAACCAGTTTGAGAGCACTCTCATTGTCGCCGCGGAGCAGAGTCGGACAACGGACCTCCTTATGGACGTCTCCAACCAACCTCCTAAGCCAGATGGCTTCTTGAGCTGCCTCCTCCAGAATTCTCCTTAAGCTTTTAGTGGGAGATCCATCTTCGGCAGCATAGCAGCAGTAGAATTGTGGCACTTGCAACCTCTCTGGGATGGATTCGCCAAAACGAAAAGCAAAGCTCCAATATATAGAACTTCTCGCTAGCGCCTGCGGTATCTCCTAGCGCCTGCGGTAGCATTCGTGTGGAGCGGTTGCGAAACCGTCGGCGGCGTGGCGCTGTGCACGAACTTGAGATAGCACCTGGCGGTAGCGCTAGCGCTGGCGGTTGCGGTTGCGAAACTGTCGGCGGCGTGGCAGAACAAACTTTCATCGAACGAAATTCGTCGAACAAAATTTTCGTCGAGCGGAGCTTCAAGTTCGTCGAACAAAACTTTTCGTTGAACAAAATTCGTCGAACGAAAATTTTTGTCGAATGGAGCCTCATGTTCGTCGAACGGAAATTTTCGTCGAACGGAGTTTTTGCGAACGGAACCTAAGCTAGCGCCTGGCGGTAGCTCTAACGCTGGCGGTAGTGCATTCTTCCAGATTTTTGAATTCAGCTGCTTTCTACCTATGGAGTATTGCACCTATAGTTCCTGCACACTATAAACACACGACAAGCAAGATCAAATACAATTTGGGATTTGTTATTCTCAAACAAAGGGATGTGACACACATGTCCAACAATCTCCCCCTTTTGATAATAACAAATCCACTTAGCAAGAAATCAACAATAGTGTTTATAGTATAGGATAAGCAAGATGATAGTGCAACTATAGTATATGATAAGCATGATAATGTGCATACTCCCCCTATCTTAATGCTCCCCCTACATAAATGCAATTTATGTTTTACTCCCCCTAAATGATAGATTACATGAATTATGCTCCCCCTTAATCGTCTATATTTCTCCTATATAGATTTCTTCAAATAATCTCCCCCTTTTGGTATTATCAAAAGAAGGTAGGGTGAGGGTGGTAAGGAGGCATTCTTTAGGCTAGTTATAAATCATGATCGAGCTTTTGTAATATATGAAATGATAAAGAGTTTAAGCATAGTATGTATAAGAGATTTCAAAATAAAAAGATAAGAGTTGTAAGCAAGCGGAAGAAAACATCTTTTTGTAAGCATGAAAAGCATAAGTAAAAATATGAGTTTTAGTTCAAAATTGAAAGATGTTTTAACCTTTTCGAAATCTCAAAGTTTTTCATAAAGATACCAAGCATGAAATGAACATATCAAAGAGAGATTATACTACAATGTTACTTAATTGTAAGTTCAAGGGATACCAAAACATTGTATAGATCATGCTAGATTATCTAGTGCATTTCTTATATAAAGAGTATTATAAATAAAGCATTAGAATCCAATACTCATGAGAAGAAGTGTTATGAAAGATAATGATCTGCACATAAGTGTATTTTGGGCAATGTTAACAATTGATTTAAATCAACAAAATACAAGACATATGTAAAGTAAAGTGCACAATAAAACACAAGTAGATTACTTTCACACACTTTTAATGCACATAATTTTTAACAAAGTGGTGTAATAACCAAGGTATGTACAAGACACTTTACTATTCTTTCCAAGGTGCTTAACCTCACAATGCTTATGAAGACTTATCAGGAGGTTCAAGTAGTGCTTGGTGGAGTTATATTTGTCTACATATACATTTTTTTGTTCACATTTGTGAGACAACATTCTCCGAATACACTTATTTTGCAAACCCAAAATTTTAACTTAACCACTTTTCTAAATTTCATAAGTGCAATTCAAATGTAGTGTAGGCAATAAACTTATGCAAGTTTTAATTCATTGTACAAATACAATACACAAGCAAGAATTTTTAGATTTAAACACACATGTTGATTACCAAAATAAGTGAGTGAAAGGTATCATTATCAATCATAATACATTTACTCATACTTAGAGGCATGCTAAGCTTGGTTCTACACATATTTTTCAATACAATTGATGCACTTTAAATAGATATATCAAAGCATGATAAACAAAACAATGTTCATAGTAATTTGAAGGAATAAATTTTAACATTGTAAATAAGTCTAAATGATAGAATTCATTCATGCTTGATCTTAGCAATAAAGATCATACAGTTTTTTTGTTTTTTTGAAAATTTTTTAATGAAATAAACACAAAAAAATCACACAAACATATTTTTGTATTTTTGAATTTTAAATTTTTGTAGTTGATTTTCCATAATATAAATAAAACAGAAAAACATATTTTTGTATTTTTGAAATTTGAAATTTTATAATTGATTTTCCATAATATAAATAAAAACAGAAAATCTCAAAAACATATTTTTTGTATTTTTGAATTTTGAACTTTTATAGTTGTTTTTTCATAATATGAATAAAACAAAAATAACCAAAGTCAGAAACACAATAAATAAGTAGTACATATGAACTAACATATTTTTATAGATTTTTGGAAATTTTAAAAATCAGAAAAATCAAACACCCACGCTAGCACCGGCGCTAGTGCTAGCGCGGCAAACAGTACTTGATTTTTTGAGAATTTTAAAAATCTGATTTTTGATATTTATTAAGAGTCCTTAGAGTAGTCTTATGCAAAAATTTTGTAATTTTTGGAGATGTCTTGATTGCTCAAATTTGCATAAAACTATAGTTTTTTCAAATACATGTGTTTTAGAAAAACATTTAAGCTCAAAAAGATAAATTATGCAAACACAAGAGAACATTTTTTATTAAACAACCCAAAATATGCATGATTTAAGTGATAAGTAAATAAAATGATCATGCAAAGAGTAATATAAGTATGTCCTAAGATTAAAGACTACCCGGACTAAATGTCTACACCCTAGCCCCATACTAAGTGACGGATGGGCATGAGGAGCTGCACACATGTCGTAGGTTGGGGTGTTAATCCCATATGCACACACTAGATAACGCTCAACCTAGCACTCTTTCCCCCCAGTACCTCGCAAGGCCCCACTGGAACCCTCCCCGGTTAAGGACAAGACATGACTTAGAGGTTAGGTCTCTAATGCATCCAATCCTATGCCCCCGCTATTGTGAGATATGAAGTCATAAGTGAATAATCTTTGGACAACCTAAGCTTTTAAACTATGGGTTGATATATAAACTATGAGTTTTGTTTAATGTGATGAGTTATATAAAGCCGCATAGTTTTTCTACTTTTATGAGATGATGATATGAGATAACTAGCACAATTACTAATATTTAATAAGTAATAAAGCTAGTATGATGAGTTTTGGGTTTAATGTCATGTCATAAGATTAATATTAATGTTGCATGTATTCCAAAATAGAGCTTCAAAGTATAGATCTAGAATAGAGTGATGATTAAGTTTGATTTATACTTTCATTACAAAGTTGATTCTAGAGTCTACAAATATGAGAGATACATGCAATCAATAGCAAAGAATATCAATACACCAAATAATGGAAAGAAAAACATTATTCAAATTTTTATCATAAGATTCATAATTCTTATTATTGATTTGAGATATTTCTTGATAGAACATGAATTATGATTTATGATTATAGAAAATTTTGCATAGAATATTTGTTAGATCATCATGATGTATGTAAACTCTAATTCTTCTAGACTTATGACAATATGATTTGGTGATTTTCTTTTGAATGAGCATGTTTGAATTGTAAGTCTAGAAAATGATGATCATGCTATAATATCAAAGACAAAGATCACAAATATATAGTTTTGAAATAAAATGCCATTCAATAATTGAATTTATTGATCTTTTGTTTTGCATGATAATATATGATTCATGAAACAATATTCATAAATATTCTAATGATTAATCCATAAACTATGTGTTTGTTGGAATTTTAATATTCTATATAATTTCAAATCACATAGTTATCATGAAATTTGAATAACATTGTAAGTGTTATACCTAGCATAAGTATATAAGCATAGACCAAGAAGTAATGCTAGGATTATGAGTTCGAATGCAATGTTATTACATAGAATTAATGGGGATTATGTTGCATGTAATATGAGAAGTTTTCAAATTAGTTTTCTTTAGACCTAGAATGAAATGATTAAACTTTTGATTTGATCTTAATGATACAAGATGATTCTAAGGTCTAAATATAATGAGATACATGCAAACAATAGAGATACATATCACACACAAAATAAGATATGAAACTTATAATATCAATAGCCATCACATATTTCATAATTCCTAATGTTGATAATATTAGTTGATTTAAGATAATTCTTGTTAGATCTTGAATTATGATATATGATTATAGTGAATTTTAGCATATGATATTAATAGATCATGGTGGTGATTATATAGTTTATATTCATCCTTTTTAATATGTAGTGACTGCTTGTAAAGTGAATATTATACTACATATATGTATAAAGGAAAAAAAATGTATTTGTTATTTTGAATTGTTTTGTAAATTTTCTTTTTGATTTTAATATAAGGTAGCTGATCGTTGAAGATAACAATACTTAATATGGTAAAATAATTTTTCAGAAAAATAATAATTAGAGAAATCGGAATTTTTCAGGAAAAATAGGCTACCGCCGGCGTTAGTGATAACGCCTGGCGTTAGCAACTCATGGTTTTTTATTTACAATTCTGAGTTACAATTTTTAATTTAAACACACATGATTTCTTTTATATCATTTGATTCCGATTTTTCTTGATTATGATTCTTCAATATAGGGGCTATCATATGCAACAAAGAAATTAAACAAATATACAATAAATAGTGCATTTAATATTTTTAGCCTAAGACCCCTAAATAAACCATTTAAATCCATTCATTAAAATAATTTCATTAGTCTTGATGATAATTTCAATATTTAATTTATAATGATAATTCAAGACAATTAAGGGTAAAGGATTTAAAAGGATAAAGAACAACAAAGATGAGAGATAGATCACTTTGGAAAATATATGACTTAATGTTCAATTTTAATTCAAATTTGATTTGATAAACATTAGGCTTAATATATGAAAGTCATATTTCATGATACATAAAGTGATCATAGCATGTTTGTTCAAAAAATAATAAAAAATAAACAAAAGAAAAGTGACAATAAGCATATCATGAAGTAGAGTAGTGATATTTCATTTTTATTTGTTTCTACTTCATGCAAATGATAGGATACTAATGAATAAGAGATTTAGGTATCCAAAGGGGACCAAGTGGGATGGTTCCTTTGGGTACCCAAATACATCGTGGTGGCTTTTGGGAAGATAATGATGAATGGGTTTTTTTAATTAAAAATGATATGTTAATTTTCTTTATGGGTCTCCATTCATACATTGGTTGTTTATCTTTTAAATTCATGTTATGATTATGTGACATCTTTATATGATTATATTTGTTTGAAAAATAATTCATTCATGATTTATGTTTATTCAAATTATTTTTCAAAATAGATTGATGTTGATAATCATAATAAATTGTATTATATGGATTCTTTGAAAGTTTATAAGAGTGATTGTCTTTCTTTAGAAGTGATTGTTGAAAGAGTGGGTTACAATATGTTTTAAAAGATTGATTATTATTTTGATGATTTTCATTTCCACTCTTTCTTATAGACATACTCTTATAATATGAAGGATAATATTTTGTACTTTGATTTTCATGTAAAAGAGTTTTTGAATTTGAGTCATGATTGAAAATATATTGAGACTTATAATAGTGACTCATAAGAATTTTGTGAGGGTCATAATTCTTGTTGAAACTAAACTCCTTTTGAGTTGATGTATGAAAATGGTCCCTTTTAGAAATGATTTTGTAAGTTAATTTATCCTTGTGATTCAAAATCTTATGATGAAAGTCATTACTTGACATTTGAAATTTTTCAACAAAAGATTTTAATTGTCTTAACTTACAAGTTAAAGTATCATTTTCAATTATTAATTTTTCATTATGATTTTTAGAAACTAAGAGCCCTTTTTCAATTTCCTTGAATTTTTCTTTTAATATATTACAATTCAAATAAGGAGTACGAATTTTAACTAAAGAGCAAGAGAGAGTATTTAACACATCAATATTTGATTCTACATTATCGTTTGCTTTTAAAGATTTATTTTCTAAACGTAATTTGGAATTAGCAGTTTTTAACTTTAAAATTTTACGTTTAGCTATTTTAAGCATACGAGAAGTATAAATCGAATTTGTTATAAAAAGAGAAGCTTTTGATTTTCTTACATTGCTATGGGATAAGGCAAGATTTGAACCAAGGGTTCCTTTGACATCTTCATCGCATTCCTCTTCCATAGTTGGAATTCCGTCTTCTCTTTTGCTTGATGAGTTGCCAACAAATGAGTCCAACATTGTGACATTGTATTCTTCTTCCAAGCATGAGTCCTCATCGATTTCTTCTCTTGGATCCATAAGTAATTCCTCGTCGATTTCTCTCTTAGATTTATCTTCCTCCAAGAATGAGTCCTTGTCGATTTCTTCTCTTGGATCCATAAGGAATTCCTCCTGTTCATCATATGTGGAAGGAAGACTATAAGAATTCTCAAGAAACTTCCAAACTTCATAAGCAGTAAGAAATGTATAAATAAGTTTGAAAATATTTTGATCTAATGCATAATATAGACTATTCATTGATTTGGCATTTAAAAACATTTCATTTTTATTTAAAATACTTGGGGGCATTTTAATTGTAATATTCCATACTTCAATATCCAAAGATTTAAGTAATTTTTCCATAAGAAATTTCCACCCATTATAATTTTTGCCTTCAAATAAAGGTGGTGCCAAAGATTTTTCATTTATAAGAAAATTTCCCCCACTAGTAGAAGCGAGATCATGAGACGCCATTATTCCTGGTTTTTAAACCGTTTGGAATAACCTAGCTCTGATACCACTTGTTGGATCTTACGGTGCCCTTGGAGAGGGGGGTGAATAAGGGAATAAAAATTCTTTATAATAATGATATGAAAATTACTAAATTGTTTTGTAATATGGAAAGGCAAAATAAAAATTTAGCTAATTTGTGAGAATATCATAATTTTCAAGTTTAGAAATAAGTACTAAATTGTTTTATGATTAAGAGATTGAAATAAACAATTTTGATAAAGTAATTTTAATTGAAAACTTTGTAACCAATATTTTAGAGATAACGCCAAAGGAGAGAAATCAAGTAAACACAAATAGAGAGATGATTGTATTTATACAAAAAAGGTGTTTACATAAATTTGATTTCAATATCGCTAGAAATCGGAGGCGTACAAAAGTAAATATCTTTTCCTTTTCTATACCGACTTGTATCCCCACAAACCGGTTGGCTTTAGCCTATCCTTCCCTGGATAAGGCCTCAAGCCGCTCTAGCCAATCCTTCCCCGGATATGGCCTCGAGCACCCCCTAGATCTAATCACACAGAACTAGTCGCCAACACAAGGCGAATTATTCCCTAATTCCTACCCAGACCTAGTCGTCAACACAAGGCGAATTAACTAAACGGTTACAAAGAAAGTATGGAATGAAAATCAATAATAAAAACTCCCTATATGAGATTTCCGAAGATGAGGATGAAGGATCGTTGTAGTATGAGCGAGGTCGAAGCGATCGTCCTTCGGATGTAGCGTGACGTAGTCCTCCTCCAGAATTCTCCTTAAGCTTTTAGTGGGAGATCCATCTTTGGCAGCATAGCAGCAGTAGAATTGTGGCACTTGAAACCTCTCTGGGATGGATTCGCCAAAATGAGAAGCAAAGCTCCAATATATAGAACTTCTCGCTAGTGCTTGTGGTAGCTCCTAGCGCCTGCGGTAGCGTTCATGTGGAGCGGTTGCGAAACCGTCGGCGGCGTGGCGCTGCACACGAACTTGAGATAGCGCATGGCGGTAGCGCTAGCGCTGGCGGTAGCGGTTGCGAAATCGTCGGCGGTGTGGCAGAACAAACTTTCGTCAAATGGAATTCGTCGAACGAAATTTTCATCGAGCGGAGCTTCAAGTTCGTCGAACGAAACTTTTCGTCGAACGGAGTTTTTTGTCGAACGGAGCCTCATGTTTGTCGAACGGAAATTTTCGTCGAACGGAGTTTTCGTCAAACGGAACCTGAGCTAGCGCCTGGCGGTAGCTCTAACGCTGGCGGTAGTGCATTCTTCCAGATTTTTGAATTCAGCTGCTTTCTACCTGTGGAGTATTGCACCTATAGTTCCTGCACACTATAAACAGACGACAAGCAAGATCAAATACAATTTGGGATTTGTTATTCTTAAACAAAGGGATATGACACACATGTCTAATAAAATCAAGCTCCCAACCAGAGCCCGGAACACCAGCGGATCTTCCAAAATCCTCCCCTCATCCTTGCGAAGTTTCATGGCCTTCTCCAGAGGTGTAGAGATGCACTTTCCTTCCTTCATGCTGAATCGCTCCACGATTCGCTCCGCATATCCAGCCTGGGACACCAGCACTCCACTTCCCTTCCTTTGCACTTCGAGTCCAAGGAAATAGTGAAGCTCAACCAAGTCCTTCATCTCAAACCTGATAGATAGCTCAGCTCGAAGCTTTGTTACTTCCACCTTTGAATTCCCCGTCACGATCATATCGTCGACGTAAAGCAGCACGATGACTTGAAGCTCCTCGCTCTTCCTGACGAATAAGCTTGAGTCTGAGTCTGAAGCACCAAATCCACAGAATAGGAGATATTCTGCTATCTTTCCATACCCCGCCCTCGGCTTGCTTCAACCCATACAGGGCCTTCTTCAACTTGCAAACATAGTCAGGAAAATCATCAGATATGAAGACTGGCGGCTGGACCATGAAGATGTCTTTGTCAATCTCGCCGTATAAGAACGCATTCTTTAGGTCGAGGTGTCAAATCTCCCACCCCCAACACGCCGCCAAGGCAATCACAACCCGAACTGAATTCATTTTTGCCACCGAACTGAATGTCTCTTCATAGTCCTCACCGTATTGCTGCGAGAATCCCCGAGCCACAAGGCGAGCCTTGTATCGCTCGATACTGTCGTAAGCCATCTTCTTGAGCTTATAGACCCACTTGCATGTCACATGGATGATACCCTTGGGCCTGGGCACCAGAGACTAAGTCTTATTCTTTTCAAGAGCACTCATCTCTTCCTGCATAGCTGAATCCCACTGTTCCAAGCCTTTGGCCTTCTCGAAGCTCACTGGTTCCCGCTCATCCAAGGTACCAACAAAGAAACATGAGACAAAGCTCACCATGTTTCCTCCTGTATAGCGATCAGGGGCAATGATCATTCACTTCAATCTCCTCAGCTCCTTCCCCTGACTTGTAACATCCTCAACTGCTTCTTCCCTAGCTCCCCTTCCAGATATACTAGGAGCATTGCTCCCCCTGCTTCCTGATCCAGAAGCCTCCGTCTCAGAACTAGAGGTAGATGGACCACCTGGTGACACAGGTAGCTCCACCTGAAGATTTTCCGCAGCTTTCTCCGGCTCCTCCACCCTGCTTTCTGGTAGCTCAACACCAGAGCTTCCCTTATAAGACGTCACCTCATCGAACACGACGTCGCGAGATACAAATCTTTGCTTCTCCGGGTCCATGCACTTCCAGCCCTTCTTCCGATCATCATATCCCACGAAGACTAGCTTCCTTGCTTTCGCATCTAGCTTCGTTCGAAGCGCATCTGGAACGTACACATAGCAGGTGGAACCAAACACCCGAAGGTGTGCCACGCTTGGCTTTTCCTTGAACATCATCTCATATGGGGTCAACATATTGATGGGACTAAGAGGCATCCTGTTGATGACGTAGGCAGCACAAGACATTCCCTCCGCCCAGAAGGACTTTGGGATACTCTTGGCATGCAGCCAACACTTGCAGGTCTCCGTCAGATGACAGATCTTCCGCTATGCAACTCTGTTTTGATGTGGAGTGTGTGCACAAGTAAGCTCCCTCTGGATGCCCGCCTTCCTGCAAAAACTAGAGAACTCACCAGAGGTGAACTCCCCTCTGTTGTCAGTCCTCAGCTTCTTAACCCGCAGACCAAGCCGACCCTCCATGAGCTCCTTGAACTCCACAAACTTGGCAAGCGCCTCTGCCTTATCCTTCAGGAAATAAACCCAGAAATATCTGGTGTGATCATCGATCAACACCAGCATATACCTGCTGCCTCCGAGGCTTGGGGTAGCAGTCGGTCCCATCAAGTCACCGTGGATGCACTCCAATGGCACACTACTCCTTGTCTGCGACTTGTCAAACGGTAGTCGATGAGACTTGCCGAACTGACATCCGCGCAAACGTGACCGTCACCGTAGGAAGATAGACTAGGCAGGCCCTTGACCAGACCTTTCACCGCCATAGCCTTCAGCTTGTCCATCCCTACATGCCCCAACCTCTCGTGCCAAATGACGGCACTATCATTCGTCTTCATCTTGTCGACATAAGAACTTGTCGATAAAATGAACAAGTCTTTTGCCCTTCTCCCCACATGAACGACCTTCGCTTTCACCGCTTCAACATTTCAAAGAAACCTCACTTCTGTGGGCCAAACAGAACGTGATACCCAGCGTCTACAGCGTTGGTCACGGAGAAGAGGTTTTTCCTCATTCCGGGCACATGATAGACACTCTTTGTAACATCCCCAGAACTACTAGACCCCTAAAGTGCATTTTGCCATGACAAGGTCATGAAATCGCTCTAAGAGACCAAAATGGCCCCCAAAACCAAGGTGAATAAGTGAAGATCACATTGGGGTGCATTTAACAAATCCTGATGGCCTAGCCTAGAGGTGACCAAGAGTCTTCAATAAGCCCAAAATAACCTCACCATGATCACTATGACCTTTAAAGGAGGTAAGTGGGTCACTAAGGACCCTTGAGTTCAACCAAATTGGTCAAATTGACCAAAAGTCAACTTTGAGCTACCTTAGGTCAAACCTCCCGAAATAAGGTCAATTAAACTTTGGATGACCAAATTGACCTAGCACAATCCTTCTTAAACCTGAGAGGAGTATATGAGACCTAAATGGACCAAGGAATGTGTTGGGAATATTGCCCTCAATATTACCTTGATTTGAAGAGGCATCACTCTCAATGCTAAGGACATATTGTATTTAACAAAGCTATACTTGTGTAAGATATACAGGCACAGGTGACTCAAAAGGAAGGGCCAAACATGGCCTTAGATAAGAAGACATCAGCTACAAGGAGATGAAGATCTGTTTCAGCATAACCGCTGAGATGATGGGGGAGAACCGCTGAGACGAGAAGCCGTCTCAGCGGATCCACTGAGAAGGAGACTGGAGCAACCGCTGAGAAGGGGACTGGAGCTGCCGCTGAGGCTGGAAGCTGTCTCAGCCCAACCGCTGAGACTGGATGCGGTATCAGCCCAACCGCTGAGACAGATATAAATGTTTTGACGGGATCTGCTTTTGGCGCAAATGGCATTTGAGAGGGAAAAGCAAGTCCAATCAGCCCCATAATGTGTCAGGACGATCGATATAGCCGTTGAAGCCTTCTGGGGGTATAAAAGAAGATGTTAGGGCACATAAAGAGGTACTGTTCCATTGAGAAGCTTTTGCTACACGCCGCAATCGAGCATTCGCGATTCAGCCAGTTGAAGTCATTCTCTGCAGCTGAAGTTAATCTTCTAAGGAAGATTAGTTAGCTCTTCCTGTACAAACTCAAGAAGGGCAAGTTGATCTTCTGCTTTGCTGAAGGAGAAGATCAGGGGGATACAAATCTGAAGCTATCATTTTCAGATCTGAAGAAAGGATCCAGAAGACCTAAGAGTAAATCCTTGTGTCTTTTGTATCTAACTCAAACTCTATTACATCTTTGTAAGGCATTGTTGCCTGAGTAAAAGGCTGTTGAGCCTGTGTGTAAAGCTGTGTTGATAGCTTGAGTGGTAGGACTTCTTGATAGGTCTGAGGTAGGAAATCTGTGGGATTTCTGAGTGGTAGGAGTTCATAACTCTGAGGTGTAGGGCTGTTGAGCCTGAGGTGTAGGGCTGTTGAGCCTGAGGTGTAGGGATGTTAAGCCTGAGGTGTAGGGCTGTTGAGCCTGAGGTGTAGGGCTGTTGAGCCTGAGGTGTAGGGTTGTTGAGCCTGAGGTGTAGGGCTGCTGAGCCTGAGTGTAGGGCTGATGTGCCTGAGGTAGGATCACTCTTGATCTGAGAAGTTCTGAGGAACTTGTGGTGTAAGCTCAAGGAGCCGAGATTGGTGTTTGTGGCCTTGTCTAACTCATTGTTAGAAAGGTGAAGGGGGAAAGAGGACTACTCAAGACACCCTATCTTGAGGAACCTCTATACATCCTTGTGTGTTTTCTGCAGCTAGAAACATTAGGTTCAAACAAAGAAAATAAGTAGAACCTATTCACCCCCCCCCCCCCCCCCCCCCACCTCTAGGTATTATTGACTACACCTATATAAACTATCAAGTGGTAGCAGAGGGAGGTTGATCAAAAAGACTTAACAGTATGATCAGATCCTATACAGGAGTAGTCAAATCTGAAATCTAATGGCCAACAGTGCAATGAAGAAGGAGTTGGGGTCAATGAAGTTGCCCATATGCTCCAAAGAAAACTTTGTGATATGGAAGCAAAGGGTAAGGCTATTTATGGAAGCATCAGACCCAAGGATTTTTTTGACTGTCAAAAATGGTCCTTATACCTTTGAGAAAGTCTCCACTATTGACCCTACTAGAAAAGTACTTAAGGTAATTTCTGAACTGTCCAATGATGAGATAGCACTGTACACTATGGACAAGAGAGCCCAAAACATAATAGTAAATGCCATTGATGACACTACATTTCAGAACTTGGTACACTGCCAAACTGCCAAGGAAATGTGGGACACATTGGTTGTCTATATGGAGGGAACAGCTGAAGTAAGGGATGATAGAAAGTCACTCCTCAATCAGGAGTATGAAGCCTTCAGACAGCTGGGCCAGGAGAATATCTCCATGTGCTACGAAAGGTTCTTTAGGATTGTAAATGAACTAAGAACCTATGGAAGGGTGTTCACAGATTATGAACTCAATGATAAGTTCCTTAGATCTCTAACTAGAGAATGGGACACTAAAATCTGTGCAATCAGGGAAGGGGCAAGACTTGGAGAAACCCCCACCCATATACTGTTTGGGAAACTGCTCTCATATGAGATGCAGCTTTCTGCAAGAAAGGAGGAGGACTCTTCCTCCAGGGCTCACACAAGGGAGAGATCTGTTGCTCTCAAAGCTGAAAGCTCTAAGAAGAACAAGGCTAGATTGCAGTCACCTCTGTCACAACCCGCATTTTCTCAGGAATTAAGAATATCAGAGGAAGAGAAAATACGCGTCATGATGCCACGCCATGCAGGAGACAACTGCAGACGCCCAGGCGGGAACCTATTACTTGATAATTGAAAACATGATTGCACGATAATCATTATTTGAAATCATTTATTAGGGTTTAGAGTCCGAACTGTGTCTTTCAGTTCGTGGATCAACTAGTCCACAGAGAAAATTATATATGTAACTGCAGCGGAAAACACTTGATTTAGTTCATTTAAGGTCCTATATGCACGTGAAGGCAGGACATAAAGTAGATGATATGCACTTAACTAGGCGTAGTATAAGTATAGAAAATATCTGTAGGTGACTTTGAAACTAAGTGTTTTAGTTAAAAATGATGAGATGAAGATGAATGAAAAGCCATTTTATCACTATAATGCACCTAGTCATAAATCATTCCCAGAGAGTAAGGTATCAGATCTAAAAGCAGTGGCATAAACTGGTAAGTAAACTATAAAGTATCAAAGAGGCACAATGGGCGTCAACAAGCTGACACTAACCCATTGGCCCAAACTAGCATGTCTGAACACAAGGAGAAGCAAACAACAACAACTACTACTACCTCGCAGCAGTGGGGTAGACAGCAGCTAAAAACTCCCGAAGACTTCGGTCTACTCCACTAACCGCTACGGCTCTGAACCTGAGGCATTCAATAAAACAAGAACGCCTCAGCAAGGGAATTGCAAGTGGCAAGAAATAAGGAAAAGACAAGTAATAAAGGCATACGGGGTACCAACCCAAGCCTGATTCACTGAAAAAGAAGCTCTGAAACAAGGAGCTAAGCAAAGCACCAAGTGCAACCAAATATCATAAGTAGGAGCAAGTATAAATTAATTATCTTGTAAATTTTTCATACATGAGACTGATCAGCTCAAAATAAACGGGAGCGGTTACTTACCTCCGCAACCCAAGCCCAAAACGAGTGGGGGTGTCTCTAGACCCAACCACCCAAACACGGCCCTCGGGACCACAAGCCAAGCCTGCGGTTCACCTTTAAAAAGGCCACCGTGCAAGGCTACAATAGAAACCCCACTGTCCCCCGAACACGATCTACCGTGCCGGGCTCCAGACAGTGGTCTATATTAATTAAATTTTAATTTAAAACACGGGACGAAGCCCGAGAAATAATCACCAAGAAAGCACCCTAAAAGACAGGGTCAAAGCAAGGCACACACCGATCAAGATGAATCACAAGCGAAACCAAAGATTTGCAAGATCACAGCAGGTTTAGAATTTTGATAGGAGGTAAACATGATCAAAGACGCAATGCAGTTATTAGCAACATCACCGCATACTGCTAACATCACAAATACTAAGAAGAAACACCCTAAGGATAGGGTCACCATGAGATAACTGTTGATCAAACGATTCATAAGGGGAAACTCGGAGTCATTGAACCAAAAAGGCAAAGGGGTTCAAGCTCGAGGGATTCACGATCAAGGACACCCAAGAGACTTGGGCAAAACTCCTTGTACCCTTGTAAGAGGCACAAGGTTTCAAGAAGGAGGAGAAGTAATCAGAGGCATAACTCATGACGAATCATAAGAGTAAACTCAAACATTATCAGACCACAACGAGTAAAAGAATTCAAGCAAAGGGATTCAAGATCAGGAGCGCCGAAGGGATACTGGCAACATCCTTGTGCGCTTGAGAGGACACAAGATTTAAACATGAGAATCGCAATGAAATCACATGCGCTCCTGGCGGGGTTCCAAGGGGCCGCGCCCCTGGCGGGGTCTTAGGGGCAGAGCCCCTAACGGGGTCCAAGGGGCAGCGCCCCAGGCGGTGCGGGGCAGAGCCCCGTCCAAATTTTTTGAAATCCCACCACCGGGAACCATACAAAAATCACATCAAATTGAGGACTTCCCGAGAACTACAAAGAACTTCTCGGGAGATAGAAGGTTGAATTTTCGAGTAATAGGCAAACTCTCGAGACATGAAAGGGATTTCTCGAGATATGAAGGGGAAATCTCGAGACATCAGAAGGGATCTCTCGAGACATGAGGAATCTCTCGAGATATGAAGGGGAAATCTCGAGACATCAGAAGGGATCTCTCGAGACATGAGGAATTTCTCGAGACCAGGACAGGGCTCAGGCTTATTTCTCGAAAGATGAAGGCAAGGTTCAAGTTGATATCTCGAGACATAGGAGGTTAATTTCTCGAGACAAGGGAAATCTCTCGAGAGATGGAAAATTGCTTCCCGAGACAAAGCAAGGATTTCTCGAAATATAGCAGGGATTTCTCGGGAACCAGAGGGGAATCTCTCGGGAAATCAGAAGAAAGCTCTAGATTCAGTAAAGGAACGAGGATTTTAACTATCCCGGTTTTCTCCAGGGAACAACTACCCGATTCATAGCAAAGGAAGAACAATCAAGGAAGCTTATATCAACACTCCAAGACTTAAGTTACACCGAGCGACATGAAATCGACACGAGCGAAACAATGCTTCAAAAAAGAAAGAGAAGGAGGAGGAAGCCACTTGCCTTAACCTTGCAAAACTCGCCTAACTCCGCTCTGAATGCTAAGGTAACTCCCGAGCACGAAGACATGGAGCGCTAAGGACCAAAAGGAAGAGTTAGGTCATTTCCATAACTCCAAAACTTCCACGAAGAAGAACAAGCTTACCACTAAGACGAAGATCTCGCCGAGAGCTTTCCGAATCATCAAACCAAACTCGAATCCGACCACTACAGCTCTAGAAATCGCCGGTTGAAGGCTCCACGAAGCTCCGCTCTCACCCTAACCCTCGGCGGCTGCTTTTGATCGAGGAAGAGGATGAATAGGGAAAGGGGAAGGCTTTAGGCTTATATATAAACCTAAATTTATTATTTAAATAATTAATTAATTCCCCAATTTACTTAAACTGCGAGGGCGACCAAAACACCTCGGATTTCTATGAAATTCGCACCCTAGCTAAAAAACGGCGCTACGAATCCAACGGCGAAGTCAGAATTCCATTCCGACGAGACAAACTCCGGATAAAGCCTCCCGAAGCTAAAATCTTGATAATTACTCAAAACCTTCACCTTAACTCGAAACGACGCGAAAACTCGCACGCTTGATCTGAATCACGAGCTCCAACTAAGCTAAGGCTCGAAACACTATCAAAAGAGCTGACGTAACGCCCTTACGCCAAAATTACGTCACAACGGGTATGTAAAATAATTGACGAAAATCATGGGCGTTACAACCTCCAAGGAAGGCTGCTGAATCTGAGGAATCTGAGAGCAGCAAATCAGATAGCTCCTCTTCTGATGAGGAGTTTGCTGCCTTCACAAGGCAGTTCAAGAAGATGATCAAGAGGAAACAATGGAAGAACAAACCTTCCTCCTCTTCTCATCCCAAGAAGGATCATTATAGATCTGAGAGGCAACATCCCAAAGGGGACAGGTATGACTCTAAAACTAGTAAACATGTTTCAACTAACATAATTTGTTATTGTTGTAGTAAGCCTGGACATGTCATTGCTGACTGCCAGTCAAGAGAAAGGACAGAGGTGACAAGAAGCCTCATCACCAGAAGGAAAGGAAGGGAGAAAAATCCTTCCTAGCTAAGAAAGGCAAGAGCTGGAGTGAATCTGAATCCTCATCTTCAGATTCAGATGGTGAGGAGGAAGCCTACTTGTGGTTGTTTGCTGATCAGGAATAAGAAGACTATCCTGCTACCAGGATAGGAATAAGGGCCCCTCTATCACATTCAGATAGTGATGAAGAGGAGGATGAGGTCACTCTTGATGACCATGGGCTGATGGCTATAACTGAAGATGAGGACAACCACAACAATTCAGAACATGAGCAGGTATTGATACACTGCATTTCTTCTTCTGATTATGAAAAAGGTCCAGAATCTGAATCTCCTCCATCTAAAGTTGAAGGTGAATCATATTCTTAGGAGGATGTCAATCAATTGATTGATGAATATGGTGCACTCCTGGAAGCTCTGAAAAATAGCAAAAAGCTAGCCAAGAGGCAAGCCCAAGAAATTGCTTCCCTAAAGCAATCAAAATCTGAGTGCATTGAGCATGCTACCCAGCTAGCTCTAATGAGCAAGGAGATTGGCAAGCTAAGGGGAATGTCAATCATCCATGTGGGCACCATAAGCCATAAGAACAAGATCATTAAGGATCTTGAAGAAAAGCTTCTCAAGGAGAGGATGCTGGTGGCTATGTTCTCCAAGCCCAAGACATTGCTGCCTATTATTGACACCTTCAACTCCCATGACATGAGAGGTGTTGGTTTCAACAAAGAGGCAGCTACTAGCAACACTAAGGGAAAGGTCAAGGACTCAAAAGAATCTAAGACCTCCTTTGTGAAGGTCTTGATGCCCTCAAACAAGTATGACCAAGAAAGTATTCATGGTCACTTACTAAATGGAAGTTCCTATAACTTGAGCAAGAATGCTCACAGTTATGGAAATAGAAAGGGCATGGGATTGAGTGCAATGAAAGCTCCACATGAGGAAATACAAATGGTCCAACCTGGACCATTTGTGTTTGGTGTCTCAGCACATTCAGTCAAGAACATGGAAGCAAGCTCTTCCAAATCTGCTTCAGCAAAAAGCAAGACTACTGTCAAATCTGTTGACAAGACCTGCTGCCCAGTGTCTGATTCCATCAGATCTTGTATGACAGCCAAGTCAATGCAAACTGAGGCCATCAGAACAAAGAGCAGCAAGACTGTCCATAGATTATCCTTCAGTCAGATTATTGCTGAAAGAAATAGGAAGAATGCTGATATCCCTTTTGCTGAACATGTACAAAGTGCTGTACCAATTTAAAAAACTATTCAGAAAAGGAGATACAATATTCATGATTGTTGGTGTTGTGGCAAGGTGGGACACTTTGCAATTGAATGTTGGCACAGCCCCAATGTGCCAAAGGCAAGGACTGAACCTCAAGCCAAACCAGCCCTCTCTAGGAATATTCCCTATGGTGTTAACATGAACCTAGGACCCAAAGTCAGTTGGGGTCCAAAGGTACATTAAATTTTGTGTTGCAGGTTAGTTCAAGTACTAGTCTCAACCAAATATGGTACTTTGACAGTGGGTGCTTATGGCACATGACAGGAACTAAGAATCTTCTAAAGGATTACCATCCAGTGAAGAATGGACCCAAAGTTATCTTTGGTGGATCTGAA
Source organism: Dactylorhiza incarnata (assembly GCA_033032865.1). Lineage (NCBI taxonomy): Eukaryota > Viridiplantae > Streptophyta > Magnoliopsida > Asparagales > Orchidaceae > Dactylorhiza > Dactylorhiza incarnata. The sequence goes on from JAWHQI010000001.1 coordinate 30,192,193, forward strand.
AAAGGAGTCACCAAAGGATATGGTATGATTTCAAATGGCATAGTCTCAATTACAAGGGTATCTTATGTTGAAGGGTTGCAACACAACCTTGTAAGCATAAGCCAACTATGTGACTTAGGCAATGTCATTGAATTCCACAATAACAAGTGCTTGATCAAAAAGTCTAAAGACTTGGAGACCATTCTCTCAGGCACTAGGAGTGGGAATGTTTATTACTTAGACTTCATTTGCAATTATTCTATCTCCTCTGTGTGTCTTGTAGCTAACGAAAGTGAGTCTCTCTGTGTCCAATGGCACAAGAGACTTGCCCACATTAACTACAAGACAATGTATAGATTATTTTCTAAAGACCTTGTTAGAAATAGTCCTAAATTAAAATATGTTAAAAGTGGTCCCTGTCATGCTTGCCAAATGGGTAAGCAAACTAGGGCCACCTTTAAAAGTATTGGCTCCAAGGATACTGAAAGGTGTTTATACCTATTGCACATGGACTTGTTTGGTCCTTTGCCAATTCAGAGCTTAGGTGGGAAGTTGTATACTTTGGTAATTGTAGATGATCATTCAAAGTATACATGGGTATTCTTCCTTAAGAAGAAGTCAGATACCTTACATGTCATTATAAATTATGTCAAGGCTATTCAGAATGATCTACATTGTACTGTGGTCAGGACAAGAACTGACCATGGCACATAATTTCAATCTGAAGCCATGACAAAATTTTGTGAAGAATTTGGTATCACCCAAGAGTTCTCCTCCCCAAGGACTCCACAGCAAAATGGTGTGGCTGAGAGGAGGAATAGGACCTTGATAGAAGCTGGGATAACATTGCTTAGTGACTCCTCACTCCCAGAATACTTCTGGGCTGAGGCAGTCAATACAGCCTGTTATGTTCTTAATAGAGCCTCCATCAATAAGGTCCTTGGAAAAACCCCTTATGAGATTCTGAAAGGCAAACAACCTACAATTTCCTACTTTAGAATCTTTGGTTGCAAATGCTACATTCTAAATAATGGAAAATCTCAACTAACAAAGTTTGCAGAGAAATGCAATGTGGGGGTTCTTGTTGGATATAGCTCACATAGTAGAGGTTATATAGTGTATAACAAGAAAACCCATGTTGTAGAAGAATCTATGCATGTTGTATTTGATGAGACCAGCCTTCTCTACAAAGAATGGTCTAGTTCTTCTATTGTGACAGGAAATGAAGAAGGGATGCATGAGCTGACTGTCCAAGACAAGCCCAGCAGCAGCAACACACAGACAGCTGCTGCATTTCCTGAAGAAGAAGAGGTACAAGATGAAGTCACAGCTGAACCAGACGAACAAACACAGCCACCAGAGGACCCTCTTCCTGCTGCTGCAAGGCACCTGAGAGATCATCCAAGAGAGCTAATAATTGGGGATCATACCCAAGGCATACTGACAAGAAGCAGAGCTCATAATGAAGCACTATTCTTGAGCTTCCTCTCTCAAATGGAGCCCAAGAAGTTTGAAGAGGCCAATCAAGACACATTCTGGATTGAAGCAATGCAAGAAGAGCTCCTACAATTCAAGAGATGCAAAGTATGGAAGCTGGTGCCAAGACCTCAGGGACACAATGTGATTGGCACTAAATGGGTATACAGGAACAAGCTTGATGAGAATGGTACAATCATCAAGAACAAGGCCAGATTAGTAGCCAAAGGATACATGCAAGAGGAAGGTATAGACTTTGATCAAACCTTTGCACCAGTTGCAAGGTTGGAAGCAATTAGGCTATTCCGTACCTATGATGCCCGAAAGGGGTTCAAAGTCGACCAGATGGATGTCAAATCAGCATTTCTCAATGGAGACTTGAAGGAAGAGGTATATGTTGAACAACCTTCAGGTTTTGTGCATCCAACCCTAACTTCTCATGTTTATCTTCTTAGGAAAGCACTATATGGTCTCAAGCAAGCTCCAAGAGCTTGGTATGAGACTTTGTCCAATTTTCTCCTCAAGAACAAGTTCATGAGGGGAAATATTGATAGCACATTGTTTCTTAGGGAAACAAGGGGCAAGTGTCTCTTAGTCCAAATTTATGTTGATGACATAATCTTTGGGTTTACTGATGACAACCTCTGTAAGAGATTTGCCAATCTAATGCAGGGGGAGTTTGAAATGAGCAGTATGGGTGAGCTCAAATATTTCCTTGGGCTCCAAGTGAAACAGTCTGATGATGGAATTTTCATCTCCCAGACCAAGTACACTAAGGAGCTCATCAAGAAATTTGGGATGGAATCAGCCTCCACCATGAGAACACCCATGGGGTCTAATGTATCATTAGACAAGGATGAAAAGGGAAAGGCCTTTGATGAATCCATATACAAATGCATCATTGGATCTCTATTGTACTTGACTGCAAGTTGGCCAGACATTATGTATGCTACATGTGTTTGTGCTAGGTATCAAGCATGTCCTAAGGAATCTCACTACACCTCTGTGAAGAGGATTCTTAGATACCTTAAGGGCAGCTTGCATCTTGGCCTGTGGTACCCTAAGAACAATGATTTTGAACTAACAGGCTTTTCAGATGCAGATTTTGCAGGTTGCAAAGAAGACAGGAAGAGTACAAGTTGTACTTGTCAGTTCCTAGGGAAAAGATTGATATCTTGGAGCAGCAAGAAACAAACCAGTGTGGCAATATCCACAGCTGAGTCTGAATACATTGCTGCAGGTAGCTGTTGTGCACAACTCCTTTGGACACAGCATTAGTTGGAGGATTACAACCTCAAGGTAAGGGAATCTCCTTTGTATTGTGATTCATCCAGTGCAATCTATATTACTAAAAATCCTATCTCTCATAGCAGGACTAAGCATATAGAGATTAGATATCATTTTATTAGAGAACATGTAGAAAGTAAAGATATCTGTCTTGAATTTGTCCCCACTGACAAACAAGTAGCTGATATCTTTACAAAGCCACTGGATGAATCCAAATTCAATGCTTTCAAAATTGATCTTGGCATGCTTAGTGTAGAATAGTTGTAAGTGTATGAGTAATAGTTGTCACTATTGTTGATTATGAATGGTGAATTATCAAACTTTACATTACTGTACACTACAACTTAGTGACATGACTAGGACCCATCTTAAGCCAAAATATCTACATTAGGTCTAAACCTGTGATCATCTAAAATGAAGGAGTATGTTCAGCTGAATCAGATGAGAAAAATCCCAGCTGAACCGCTGAGATGAGGAAACTGTCCCAGCGGTTGACAGTTCACTGTCCCAGCTAAACCGCTGAGACGAGCAAACTGTCCCAGCGTTTGACACTTTACTATCCCAGCGGCCTAGGTCTCCGTCTCAGCTGAACCGCTGAGACGGGGCATGTTCTATATAAAATCAGTTAATTAATCCAAAAAATCCTTGAAACAATAAGGTAATTAAGTCTAGAAGCCTAGGGTTAATAAAATCAAAATTAAAAATCTATAAATAGATCCACTGTAACCTAAAACAAAACACAAAGCAAAACCCTTAGCCGTCGAGACGATTCATCTTCTCTTCCATCTCAGCGCATCGATTCTCTGCTTCCATGGCGCCAAAAAGCTCGAAAGATCTCCTGGAGGGGTATGAAATAGTAAGAAATGGAATCTCCCATGCCTCTGAAGAAATTCGACAAGCGATTCATCTAATGGAAGCTCAAGGTCTGGAGCACATGCTGTCTGAACCATGCTGCAGTCACAAAGCTGAAGTTCTGGAATGGTTCAACCATGTCAAACTGTCTCCATCCAAAACCATCCTAATGTCCAAGATAGGAGGTGAGAAGATAAAGAATACTGCTAAAAGGCTGGAGAAGGGGCTAAAATTATCTCCCTGCAGTAAAACTGAAGAGGAACGGATATCTGAAAAGGACAAGCAGACTGCCCTAAAGTTGACAGGATACAGTGAAAGTAAGACCAGTTGTCTAAGAAGGAAGTTCTTCAATCAAAAGGGGAAGCTGTTGTCTGATATTGTGGGCAAAGCTATCCTATGCAAGCCTGGTTCACATGACACTGTAACATCCCGTTTCGCGCTAGACCCATCGGAGACGTTTTGACGAACGTCGAAGGAGAGCCTCGTTCGACGAACGTCGAAGGGCAGCTCCGTTCGACGAATGTCGAAGGGATAGAGGCGTTCGGCGAAGTAAAGGAGGTTGTGTTCGACGAAACATTGCTGCAGCCGCGATCGAAGAAGGCTGCCAGCGTTCGACGAAAGTTCATCGAACGGCGTTCGACGAACGACGTTCGACTAATTTGTCGAACGGGAACCGTTCGACTATGTTATAATAGGAGCCGTTCGGGAACCGTTCGACGAAAAGATCGTCGAACGGTGATCGACGGAAGTATTCCGTTCGACGAAAGTCGAAGGAGCGGCGTCCGACGAAAATCCCAACGTTCGACGAATTATGATTTATCCGCAGATCTACGAAATATCTTGTGCAGCGCCGGTCGACGTAATATTAGGCAGCGCTCGACAAATATATTATTCCAGCCGATCGACGATCGATGAAAAATGATAGCGCTCGGCTAAAGCTTTGCTGCTCCCGTTCGACTAACGTCGAACGGGAAGCGTTCCACTAAATCCTTGCGCTCGACTAAGTTCGGGCAGCATACGACGAAATGACTGTTCCCGTTCGACGAATTTGGGTATTTTCGTCTGCTGTTGCCGACAGAGCTTAAATGCTTATTCTTTATGTTATTTTAGGCTAACAGTGGAATCCTTGTCCAGTAAGAAGCCGACACCTAACTTTGGATTTCCAATGCTTATTAATGCAAACCCTCTTCTCTCTTAACACTAGGGCTGAGCATTTCTCCCGAGGAAAAATCTTCTGCTTCATCTTCTTCTTCTTCTTCCTCTTCTTCTTCTTCATCTTCTTCCTCTCCCATCAGGAATTGGATGGGGGAAAACTTTGGAGGAGCAAAAGCTTGGAGGCTTTTGGAGCTTGGCCGACCACCATCCCGGTTGCCATGAAGATGAGCTCTGTCCATGCCTAAAAATCAGGTGACTTCCGACCCCTCTCCCTTGGTGCTAGTATCTTAGACCCCCTAGGCGAGATATCGAACTCAATTGAGTCGATTTGGGAGCGAAATGAAGTTCCATAGGTTGAGGCCGCATTAGGGTTTTTCGCCGTAGGGCGCCGATCGCCGCGAAAATGCCCTCGTTCAACTCCCCGCTTCAATACGAATGCAAGGATGTTGATCCCGTGAAATGTGGTGGCCTGATGAGGGAGCATGGGAGGAGAGAAGGTGGTTGCCCTAAATTTCATTTAGGGTGAAATGAATAGTTCCCTGTAATTGGGATTTCATAATATATATATATATAGGTTCTATTGCTGCTGATTTGGATTTCAATTTTATTTGTATATGTTAATTGGCTGCTTGAGAAATAAGTCCATGTTGAATGGATCTCAATTATAAATACATATATATATAATGGTTCATAAGCTTGCTTGAGAAATGAGAAAGTTCCCTGTTAATTGGATTTCAATTTTATATACATATGTATACCTTTATCTCTTGTTGGGGAAGAAGATGAACAGTGGACGTTAGATTTGCCTTAAGACTCGTGCAGAAATTATATCTGCAGACCGATGCAGAAATCTGTTTTCTGCGCGCAGCTGTGTTCAAGTCCAGTTGTGGGCATGATACAGCAGGATTCAGGTTCCAGGCTCAACAGGGAAGTTGTAGCCCTCGGAAAGAGCTTTCCAACGATATGTTATCCGTTTTCTGAAGTGACCTGTAGCTGCCTAAAAGTCCAGTCGAGTGGACTGTCCAGAAAGCGGGAAATTGTTTAAGTGCGTGCTGTTTTTGCGGTCCAGGTTTCTGCAGTTGACTTTGGAGCAGATTTTAGGTATGATGCACTTGGATCTGGGTTTAGGACTCAACATGAGTGTTGTAGCCCTTGGAGAGAGCTTTCCAAAATGGGGTGGCACATAATTTGGGGTGGAGTAGAACTCCCAGAATCTCAGTTTTGTAAATCAGCGTCGTTGTAGTTTGAATTGCGATAAACTCGGGATATCTTTTATAATACTTGTCCGACGCTCTTAATAGTGGTAGAAATCGAATTGATGATATTGTGCTGACCCTTGTTGAATTTCATGAGTTGTGGGAGGGTACTTGTTGTGATTTTGCCAAACGTAGTTCGTTCTCGCTTCGCTCTGGGAATAATAACTAGGAATGCCGACGTGGCTATTGTTTGGAGAAAAATCTATATTCTCCAAATTAATGAGGAAATGAGTGCCCAGATTTACGTGTCAATTGGGCGGAGCATGGGCGAATGGCATGATGTATGGAATGAGGCATTGCGATGAATAATCGAATAAAGACTTTGACGACATGTTTATAATAATGCGCACATCGATCGATCACCCAGCGAAGAGTGTGGTTTGGTGAAAACCCCTCAAATGCGATAACATCTCATTGTGATAGAGTGAGCCGTAAATTGAGTGCGAGAGGTGAATGTCGATGACATGTGAGATATGCTTGGAACTCCCGAACGTTATCTTGGGGACTCTTGGCGCATGTTTGGAAGACGTGCTTCTATGAATGACGGCCTCGCTAGATAAACAACGGGATGATGCGTATTGGTAGTAAACTCTCAAGAATGTGAATAGTTCAACTAGGTTGAACTTGTGGTGAACGGAGCCTACGGGCAGAACGTGCTAATATGATGAGTGCTTGTGAGAACCGGTTGTGAATGGGACTACGGGCACGACGTGATCGTATGAATGTGCAGGTTTTCACACATGGTGGTGTTGTGATCCTCGGTAGAGGATAGTTGGTGGCGGGTCTACGGGCTCGCTAGTCGTGACACCGACAGGAGCCGGCAGTTAGACTCAGACCGGTTGGGTTGGAATGTCTTGGTGTCCATCTACCCAATAGATCCCCTCCGCGTCTTGAAGACCCCGCAGGAATGCGGGTAGTAAGCAAGGACTCCGCTATGAACAAGAGCGTCGAGGCGTACATAGGCCTAGGACCGGTAGTGTTCATACCCTCCTAGTAATGGCGAAGCTCGTGCCACTGCCACCGTCTGGCCACGATGGGGGGCGCCTGAGTGGTTAGCTACCCTCGAAAAGTGGGAACTAAAGGTCTGTGTCGACATAGCAAATGCGCTTGGAGAAGTCATCATATCATAATCATTGCACCGCATTCATATCATAATCATTGCACCGCATTCATATCATAATCATTGCATTGCACAGCAATGGATACTCATCATATAAACTTGTATGGGCATCTTTATATGATGAGTTACCTTTATATGCAGACCCTTAACTTATAAGCTTGTATGGGCATCCTTATAAGTTAAGTTCAATTCAGCTCTTTAATACTCAGCTTATGTTTGTGTGCTTACACTTGCTTGGATAGTCACTGCTGCTATATATATAACTATGAACATGCTAGTTAGGAATATTGCAAGTACTTGGGTACTTATACAAACGACACATATGAACAACCCTTCCTGTCACCTGTTTTGTATACTATTGCTAATATTGCAGCTTTCTTTCAATTCTACCGCCCGGTGCCTTGGAGTCGCCGGGGGAGCGGATGTGAAGCCACTTAGTCTTTATGACTAACGGTTGCTACGTCCCTCTTTTTAGGAGTGCGCCCTGGAGCCGCAGCGCACGGCGCAGGAGGAGGATGATGCGATTAATTCGGCAAGTGCACCGATCGTTCAAGTAATAAAGTTGGGAATAAATCCCCGAGTGTCGGTCTCTTGAGGAATGCAGGTTGGGTGTACGAATCAGGTTGTGTGACTAGTGTTACACGAGCGTAAACAAACACACAAAAAGGGGTTTTGGTTGGATTTTCCTACTCTTAACAACAGTAAAAGAAATGCGGGTCGAAAACACCGCTTCGCCAGGCGAGATGGATGCAACGGCCGCGATGCCGTGCTTCGTGAGGCGGATGGAGCGTGTTCTAGTGCGAGAAGAAATGAGGGTCGCAAACACCTCTTCACAAACGCCGTTAGCTCTTGCTAACGCGGATCGAACACCTTAAGTGCGTGAGTGAGTGAGTGGAGGCAAAACGATTCACAAACAAACAATGAAGAAAGAGGGAGAAACATTCATTGCAATCAAACTAAGCATAATACTGTTCAACATCTCAACGATCCAAAGATTACAATGAAAGCAAGAGGAAAGAAATAACCAAAGGATGAAGACTAGCGGCCGTTCACGGCCGGAATGGTAGGTTGTCAAGCCACCTCCGGACTCGGGCGGACTATGCTTCCGGTGTAGAGAAACTGTCACGATCTCTCTACGTAGTCCCGTCGTCTTCTACCTCAGGATTCTCCTTCTTCTCACCGGACTAAAACAGGAAAACAGCGGCTTGAGGGCTTGCGGGTGGAGGAGAATGCTCCCGGATGATGGAGGAATGGTCGGAATGGTTGGAGAAGACTTCCCCTTGCGTAGGAGATGAAGTGGAGGTGTCCTGGAAGGGAAATCGCCGGCGTACGGATGGCAGATCGCGCTCCCGCGGCTGAATGAATGCCCTAAAAATGGAACAGGCGTATATATAGGCGCTGGAATGAATACCGCGCACGGTCATTGGCGCACGACCACTGGTCCTGCGCACTGGAATTCTGCGATCGTGCGCGCTGCCTGGGACGAGCCTGCAGTGAAATAAATTTATAAAATACATGTTCGCACGACCAGCGGTCGTGCGCACTAGCGTCAGTGGTCGTGCGATAAGCCAAACAGAACTCATGAAATGGGCTTTAAATGCGCACGAGCAGAGGCGCACGACCAGTGGTCGTGCGCGAAGGAGCCAGTGATCGTGCGCAGTGTTCCTGTACAGAATTGTACCGGGAACACCTGCACGACTCCTGTTCCAGCATACGACACCAGTCAAGCCACTGAAGGTGGCACTTAACACAGCATGACAACTAGTAACACAGATAAACAAGAAATAATCACCAAAACGGGCCAAGACGTGCACCTAGCAGAGAGTCATAATTATGAGCTAAAATGGGGCTAAAGTGCAGTGGAATGAATGGAACAATGGCCCGGATGAGTCCAAATATGTGTATAAGATGAGGACTCATCACACCCCCCAGACTTACCTGTTTGCGCGTCCCGAGCAAACGAATCCGGTGGAGTGTGAAAATGGTAGTTAGCAAGGAAAATTACGCAAGGGAGTACAATACGAAGTAACAAAAGCATGCAAATAGAAATTTTGTAAAAAGAGATTCTAACTATGCTAACTAATTTACGAAAGTACTAGAGCGTAAACAAAGACTTATCAATACTCAGTTGGTGAATCGTGAATAATTGGCGATCATGCCCGGTGTGAAAGTAATAAGCCACTGAGGAGGGTGTTGCACAAGATCGGGGTTCAGGAATAACTCCGCTGAAATCCATCAACGTCGGGAACCATACGCTTGCCCGGTCACACTCTCTCCACGGCGCTAGCAAACTCGCGAGATAAATCAATAGGACTTTTAGGATTACGATGGGGCTTAGGTTGCGGTATGATAATCAAGGGTAAAAACGAAGGTTACGCAACCAACATGAGTCAACGGGACGCTGCACCAAGCAAAACCACAAAAACAAAGTTCGTGTGACACACCCCCAGACTTATTATGAAAACTAGGTGTGCACATAGCCTACTCCAGAAATACCAACAGGCTTTTTTAATACGCTCGGGAGGATAGCTTTTCAATACACTTTTTTTCAGATTTTCATTTCAATATCATATTTTTCTTTTTCTTGATTTTATCCTCCGGTTGGTTCAAATTCAACAGATAGAGATTATTTCTCCTTCACAACACAACGATTCCAAACATCACACCAAATCTAGAACATGAGTGCATTTAACAAATACTTGGTTGCGACAGTTGGATAAGCTTCAGGCCTTGGTGAATGGAGGAGGAGCTGAACAAAGGGAGTGGTAGGCACAAATGTTGGGTAGCAAAGGTGAGCGAATAGGAATTGGAAAGCAAAGGCTCAATCTAGCCAAGAGGTGGCCTAAATCATATTTATCTCCACGAATCGCCCGCACCCATGCTTCAAGAGTCGCTTGGGGCAAGTTCTTAGCCCATGAGAAAGGTAAACCTTCCTCCCGACTCGAGCAACACACAACTAGCCCTCGTATACACACAACATCGGGCTATCACCAATTTCAATCACATTCACCACTTGAGTAGAATAAATCTAAAACTACGCATAAATACTAATCATAAATTAAATGCACAGAAATAATCTAATTTTACTCAAATTCTATTGCAGCATGCGGATGCGACTAGAACACTGCTCGAGTCAACATTGCGATCCCAATAGTAATTCCTAAGCTAACATCCAAATTCACATTCGTAATCAAGATAGTTTGTTCACCACAAAACAAATAGATAAGCACGCGCTCAAGTGGGTGCAGTGGTGTGTAGCATGGAATAATGATGAAAAATTAAAAACAAGCGTCTAGCGTGCGGTGCAACCCGTGCGCATTGTGAATAACACGTGCTCTCCCCCAGACTTAATCTAAACAATATATCTCAAAAACTGAAGAGCTAGGGAGGAGAAGTGTTACCCAATGCTCAGAATTGAGCAAACCAGACGATTGGCGATTAAGATCAAGAGCGGTACGCAGCATCCGCACCAAGGAACACAACACACCTGCAAGCACAAAACTAAAACAGCAAAAACAAATACAGAAACCGAACTAAACATGTTAGACAAAAAATAAAATCAGGAAATCTGGGTTGTCTCCCAGCAGCGCTTTTATTTAATGTCCTTAAGCTGGACCACATACCTGTATTAACATTGTTCAACAAGTGCAGTAATTAAAAGAGAAGTTCACAGAAGCAGAATCAAAATTAAGGAAAACACGAATCAGCTATAGGCGCTCTTATGGTGCGCGTCTCCAGTAGCTCGTAGGAGGGAGGTGAAGGCTTTAGGGCCAACACTGGTGTCACCCAATGTTCCCCTAACCTCCGCCCTCTTGCTACGGAGAGCGGCAGCGCGAGCGTCGTGCAGAAGTTTCTCCTGTTTAAGTTTAGTGACAGTCTGGGACTGCCAACGTTGACAGTTTTCAGAATTTTCCACCTTGGTGGGGGGTCGCGTCACTTCCGGCGTTGCGGTGACAACCGGATCGGCCCAACAGACGGAGCGCTTAAATAGTTTATTACAAGAATTAAAGCAGGAAGATAATGGGACGACGTCCCGGGCTAAATTCAAGTCAACGTCTTTCGAAGTGCAATCTTCCTCCGTCTCGGAGTCGAATTCTCGCCGAAAATCTACTTCTTCTTCCTCACTGGACTGATACCTCTCTTTTTCTCCTTCCATTGCTTCTTTATCCTCTTCATTTCCTGCACAACTCAGAGATTCATCAAAAATAAAGAGAGGGGGAGGAGTGAATGTTTCAGTTACAGCTTTGGAAAACGTGGGTTGCGGCACCTCATTGGGTAAAAAGACACAACCCGCAGTGAAATCAAGGGTGGCACCGCTCTCTTTCAAGAACGGCACGCCCAAGATAGGAATAGAGCGATTTTCCTGGGGTCCCAACACCTGAAAATCAGCAACCACGACCGTCCCCTCAACTGTCACTTCTACATTTTTCACTTCCCCCTCAGATTGTATAACAGTCCCATTAGCAAGCACAAGGGATTTTCGATCCTCCGTGTTCATCTCAAGTTGCAATTTGGCAACGTCTCGCAACGCAATGACGTTGCGGGAAGAGCCAGAATCGCATAAAGCTTTAGTTTCGACATTATTGATGGAACACGAAATCACTAACTCACTTGAATCAGCCTCTACCACATCGCTGAGACTCTTCCCTTGATCTATTGGGTTCTTTTCAGTGTTGCTAGGAAGGGTCCCATGCGACCGCTCGGTTAGCACTTGGGCCAGTTGGCCCAGCTGCGTTTCCAAGTTTCGCATGGATGCGGTTTGGTTCGCCATATTTGAGGCAGTCGCTTGCATGAACTTCTCCATTATTTCCTCCAGATTACTCTTTTTTTGGGCTGGGGGGCCTTGGCTATAATCTGGGTGGGATGGCCTCGGTTGGCTCCCGGAGGCGTAAGCATCATTTTGATGCTGCCCCGGTGCCCATCGTTGGCCAGGCGCGTTTGGGTTCCACGAGAAGTTCGGGTGACTTCTCGCTCCCGGATGATAAGCATTATTAAAAGGTGCCCCCTTAGGCTGTTTTCCTACAAAATTAACAGATTCATTCAAGGTTAAGTGCGCGAAGTCACCTGATACATTGTTGCCTGAGCATTCAAATGTGTGGTGGCCCCCGCCTCCACATCCTTCACACGTAATGACAGCAGCCGGTGCGGATGTAGGAGGAAGTGAGTCGACCATAAAGAGACCACGGCCGCTTTTTGGAGCATTTCTCCCGGCAGTCCAGAATGTACTGTGGGAAGCGGTGTCGCGCAGAATCCGAAGGGCCTCCTCTGGAGTGTGATTCATCAAAGTACCACCTGCAGCAGCATCGATCATTGCTCTGTAGTTAGGCTCGATCGCAAAGTAAAATGTCTCAACCACACCCCAAGGTTGGAGCTCGTGGTTTGGACAACGGCGGAGAAGATCGTTAAGACGCTCCCACGCCTCAGCAAGAGTCTCTTGATCAAGTTGGCGAAAGGTGGCGATCTCCCGCCGCAAGCTCACGATTTTATCGACTGGATGGCACTTTGCCAAAAACTTGGAAGCAAGAGCATCCCAGGTCGCAGCAGTCCCGGGTGGAATGGAGTGGAGCCACACCTTGGCTTTGTCACGGAGTGAGAAAGGGAACAGTCTAAGCTTGACCGTGTCGTCAGCAATCCCAGCGTAACGGAAGGTTCCGCAAATATCAGAAAACTCTGCCAGATGCAGATGCGGATCCTCACTGGCCATCCCAGAGAACTGAGCATTGTTCCGGATAATGTTCAAGATTGCTGGCTTTATCTCGAACTGATTGTTCATTATATTGGGCCCGAACCCAGGGTACACACTGCCAACAGTTGGAGTGGTGTAGTCTCTCATCGTGCGGGGCCGAGGCCTTGCCGCCTCCTGCTCATCTCCAGGCTGGTGTTGCCCCACGCCGGGCACTCCTTGATCAGCATCATTTTGATCTATGTGGTCACCCATTGCTGCCTGTGCGGCTGCTGCGCGCCTACGTGCGCGAGCGGTCCGTTCAATCTCAGGATCAAAGGGCACGAGTTCCCTTGCGGCCTGTCTCTGCATGCACTAACAAAAACAAAAAGAAAACAAAGAAAATTAGAAACAACTGCTCGTGTAACGACAGTCACAACACAAAACGTTACACGCCTGCACTCCCCGGCAACGGCGCCAAAAACTTGATGCGATTAATTCGGCAAGTGCACCGATCGTTCAAGTAATAAAGTTGGGAATAAATCCCCGAGTGTCGGTCTCTTGAGGAATGCAGGTTGGGTGTACGAATCAGGTTGTGTGACTAGTGTTACACGAGCGTAAACAAACACACAAAAAGGGGTTTTGGTTGGATTTTCCTACTCTTAACAACAGTAAAAGAAATGCGGGTCGAAAACACCGCTTCGCCAGGCGAGATGGATGCAACGGCCGCGATGCCGTGCTTCGTGAGGCGGATGGAGCGTGTTCTAGTGCGAGAAGAAATGAGGGTCGCAAACACCTCTTCACAAACGTCGTTAGCTCTTGCTAACGCGGATCGAACACCTTAAGTGCGTGAGTGAGTGAGTGGAGGCGAAACGATTCACAAACAAACAATGAAGAAAGAGGGAGAAACATTCATTGCAATCAAACTAAGCATAATACTGTTCAACATCTCAACGATTCAAAGATTACAATGAAAGCAAGAGGAAAGAAATAACCAAAGGATGAAGACTAGCGGCCGTTCACGGCCGGAATGGTAGGTTGTCAAGCCACCTCCGAACTCGGGCGGACTATGCTTCCGGTGTAGAGAAACTGTCACGATCTCTCTACGTAGTCCCGTCGTCTTCTACCTCAGGATTCTCCTTCTTCTCACCGGACTAAAACGGGAAAACAGCGGCTTGAGGGCTTGCGGGTGGAGGAGAATGCTCCCGGACGATGGAGGAATGGTCGGAATGGTTGGAGAAGACTTCCCCTTGCATAGGAGATGAAGTGGAGGTGTCCTGGAAGGGAAATCGCCGGCGTACGGACGGCAGATCGCGCTCCCGCGGCTGAATGAATGCCCTAAAAACGGAACAGGCGTATATATAGGCGCTGGAATGAATACCGCGCACGGTCATTGGCGCACGACCACTGGTCGTGTGATGCGCAAATCCTGCACACCGCTATAGGCGGTAGCAAGACTGCGATCCGAACGGCAGTGAACCGGTCGTTGTCAAGTAATAATATGAGGAAGTAAATCCCCAAGTATCGAATCTCTCAAGGAACACAGTAAGGTGGAGTTAACGTTCGAGGAAGGACTTGAGATCAAAGTCCTTTGGGTCGGATGAATTGCGGACACGGGGGTTGATTTGGTTTGTGGAAAATAAAGAGAAAAAGCTACAACTACTCCTATGCAATGCCGCTATGCAATGCTTCGCTCGGCGGGATGGAAGACTACGTAGGCCTTGAACGCGCTACTTCGTAAGGGCGGATGGACGAGTAGGCAAGAGGATCGAACTATGCAGGCCTTGAGCGCGCTGCTTCGTTAGGCGGGATGGAGTACGGGCCGCGATGCCACGCTTCGATAGGCGGATGGGCGAGTAGGCTAACGGAATGAGGGTCGTAAGCACCTCTTCGCAAAGCACACCACTAACAATTGTTAGGGCGGCACAACACAACGAACAATCCACACCACGGGGCACACCTCAAATGAAAATATAACAAGATTACTCAATCACATAGACATGATTTCATACTAATGTTAACAAGTAAAAATATACTTCATCAAAATGTTGGTTCTAGCTACATACACATCAATAAGAGAAGAATAAGGCAAGAAATTGACCGAATCCGAAGTCTCGTTGTAGATTCACGGTTTGAATCGCCGGGTTGTCAATCCGTGTCCAAGCTCGGTCCGCAACTACGTCCGGGGTAGAGAGAGTTGTCACTACTCTCCAATGAGCCCGTCTTCTTCGTGTCACGATCCGGTAGAGGTTGCAAACTTCCTCTTGCTTGATGGCGGTGGCGGCTAAACCTTCCTTGGAGCACTTGGATGAAGGAGGAGGCCGAGAGGAAGCTCCAGCTCAAGATTGGCGTGAAGAACAAGCCCGGAGCACCTCCATATGATGGGCGGCCGTGGAGGGGCGAAATCGGAGCCCTGGAGCGAGAAAACGGCGGAATAAAATCGGGATTCCGACCTAATTCGCGAGCAGGTCGTTTTATAGGCGCTGGAGTAAACAGTGCGCACGGTCATTGGCGCACGACCAGTGGTCGTGCGCACTAGAATCCTGTGATCGTGCGCCTGACTGGACGGAGCCTGCAAGAGAAGAAATTTATAAAATATAATGTTCGCACGACCAGTGGCGCACGACCGGTGGTCGTGCGCACTATCGTCGGTGGTCGTGCGCACTGGTCGAGACAGAACTCATAAAATTAATGAAAAGTGCGCACGAATAGTGGCGCACGACCGGTGGTCGTGCGCACTATCGTAGATGGTCGTGCGCACTGCACCAAACAGAACTCATGAAAAAAGGGTTAAGTGCACACGATCAGTGGCGCACGAACAGTGCTCGTGCGCAATAGAACCGGTGACCGTGCGCAGTGTTCCTGTGCAGAATTGCACCGGGAACACCTGCACGACTCCTATTCCAGCACAACCACGAATCTAGCCACTGAAAGTGGCACCTAACGGAGCATGAAAACTACTAATGAAGAAAAGCATGAAATCACACCAAAATGGGCCTAGAAGTGCACCTAGCATGGAATATCAAATATAAACTATAACAAGGCTAAAGTGCGGTGAAAAGACTGAATAAAGGCCTAGATGAGTCCATAAAAGTGTATATGATCAGGACTCATCACACCCCCAGACTTACCTGTTTGCGCGTCCCGAGTAAACAAATTCCATGCGAACGGGGAAAGAAAAGTAGATGGCTTAAAACTACAATACAGAGTACCATGCTAAGTCGCATGCTCACGTGCATAAGAAGAATAGTAGAGAAGATTTTAGATTATATAAACAGTCTATATATTTCTAAAAGAGTAAAAGCATATTACAACTACTCAAAATGGTGAACTACGGTGAATCGTTCGGTCATGCATACGGAGAAAGTAAACTAAACGCTGAGATGAGCATTGCTCAAGATTGGGATGCCGGACAAACTCCACCGAAATCCATCGGTGTCGGTGACCATAGGCTTGCCCGGTCACATTCTCTCCACGACACTAGATTGGTTCATAGCGTGAGTCGGTAGGACTTTAGGTTAGAGATGGGGCTTGGGTTACGGTGAGGTAAACGATGATAAAAAAATGGCTTAAACACATAACCCAAATGAGCTTTAAAAATAACTACCCGCGCACCAAAATCGAATGCAAGTGCACCACACCCCCAGACTTGAACTTTTGCAACATATGTGTGTGCACCGCCTACTCCCAATACATAATTTTTCTACATGATTTTTCAATAAAACTCATTTTTCTTTTTTTCTCTTTTTTTTTCCTTTCAGCAAAATTTTCAAATGAGCACATCCACAGATTCACATAATAGACACCACAATCAACACCCCCCAAAATGTAAATGAAACTACAACTAAAGCTCAGATTTGGGTGTGTGACTAGGCTAGGCTTTTAGGCTTTGGTGAAATAAATGTGGAGCTGAATCAAGAAAAGGGTAGGCACAAAGGGGCTAGCAAGGGTAGACGATAGGCATGAAATAAAAAGTTCAACCGAGCCAAAATAATGGCCTACGTCATTCTCACGCACTAGAACTATCCTATGCCAATGCTTCAAGAATCGCTTGGGGCAAGTTCTAGCCACCGAGAAAGATTCTCCTTTCTCCCGACTCAAGCAATACGAGTCTAGCGATCGTTTACACACATCCCTACGCTACCGTTTGATTCACACCGGATTCACCATTTGAGTAGAGTAAACAACATTTACACTAATAGAGAAAAATATAAAACCATAGTATAAAAAGAGATCTAACCTACACAAATTCCTATGCAACCGAGCACTCGACTAGGAGCACTACGGGGGTCAACATTTTACTCTGCTGCATAGTCCTAAGCCATCACCTAGACTTTCCCACATAAGCAGAAGAATTAAATTCACAACAGAGCAAGCAAACAGATGAGTACGCGCTCAAGTGGGTGTTGTGGTGTGCAATGAAAATAAACAAAACATTTTAAATAAAATCTTCTAGTATGCAGTGCAATAGTGCACGTGAGCGGGTAAACAAAACTACTCTCCCCCATACTTAAACTAAACAATCCGCATAATATATGACAGGAAAATCAAAATAGGGCTAGGGAAAGAGAGTACCCAATGCTCAGCAAGTGAGCATACCAGAAGACGCGTGCAAACTAAGACAACGCTGCAGCATCCGCCATCCAGAAAAAGATACCTGCAGGGGTCAGCTCCGCAAAAACAAAGGAAAATAGAAAACTGAAATAAAGTGCAATTAACTAAATAAAATTAGAAAAGAAATGAAAATGCAAGAAAAATTAAGATAACTACTGGGGTTATTGTCATCCCAGCACGACTTATTCGGATTTTGAACAGTTCTAGCTTATAGGCCTATGAAAAGAAAAGTGGACAGGTAGCTGTTCTAATATGCGTGTAGGTAGCGGGTACCTATACGGAGAAAGAACAGTCACGCCTCTACCTGAATAAAGATAAAACCTGCCCATCACAGGTAGAGGGAAAAGGAAGTAAGAAGAGGTGGAGGCCTGGTCCTCACTCATTCCACCAAAACTACCCTTGCCCAGCAAGGTATCGTCCACAGCAGGTCCGTAGGAGGAGAAGGCAATGAGTGGAGCTTCCTCTACGGAGGGGGGATCAACCTCCTCACATAAGAGGATGCTCTCATCATTGACTTGGGCAATATACACCAAATCCTCCGGGGGTACCTGTGAAGACTCAACCTGCACAGACTCAGATGAAGGAAGGGGATCAAGAAATAAAGAAGACGAAGAACATAAATAATCAAAACTCGGGGGAATGGTCCCGGTTTCACTCCCATCAGGTTGGGGAAGTAAAATAATGATTGCATTGTTATCAATGCTACAAGATTCGGCGGGATCAATGGTGGCCAGGCTTGGGATTTGGACATCCTCCACCGGTGCTGAGGAAAACTCCTCTTCACCTAGAAGGTTGTCTTCCTCCAAAGGAATAAGCATAACACTCAGGTCACCAGCCTCCTCTTGCGACACATCATCAACAATTTCGTCAGAGACGAGTGTAGTATGCACAACAGGGAGAGGAATAGTTCTCGGATAAAAGTCGAGCACCGATTCCTCACAAAGAATCGAATCCACTAGGGGTGGTGGATGCACATGGAGAATAGGCTCAGCAATGTCGGTGCATAGATCAGCCGCACATCCAGTGACTGTGTCAACGCCATACCCTTCAAGATGTGAAGGTGGCAAGGACACAAAACCGGATGTTGAAGGTGTGCCGCCAGAGTTAGGATTCGGGACGATCCGGATATCCGGCTCGTCATCCTCATCCAATTGGCGACGAAAAGCAGCACAATCCTTCAGGGCGTAATCAGTGCTCTGACAAAACTGGCACTGCCTTGCGGGCTTCTTTGGCACAGCGGGGGCTGGAGCCGAAAAGAAGTATGATGGTAAAGCTCAGCAGAGTAGCCATAAGACTTACGCGCACCATATGAAGTACCAGACGAAGTCGGTGCTCCATATGCTGGGCTATAAGAATTATGCCTACTATTCTCCGTAGGGCATTCATCACTAGAGTGGGAGGTAGCTCCACACCAATGGCAACGGAAAATGAGATGTGCCCACATAGTGTGAAGATAATACGATTCAAAATAAAAATGTATTGTGCAAATACTATACCAAACAGAAATTACTAAAGCAACCTAATATAAAACAAGAAGAAGGAATAAAAAGAACAGAGATAAAATAAAGGATGCAATTTACAAATGGAAGGGCTTTCCTCTCAAATTCTCCCTCTCCAGAAAACTCACACGACTATGTTCCCCGGCAACGGCGCCAAAAACTTGATGCGCAAATCCTGCACACCGCTATAGGCGGTAGCGAGACTGCGATCCGAACGGCAGTGAACCGGTCGTTGTCAAGTAATAATATGAGGAAGTAAATCCCCAAGTATCGAATCTCTCAAGGAACACAGTAAGGTGGAGTTAACGTTCGAGGAAGGACTTGAGATCGAAGTCCTTTGGGTCGGATGAATTGCGGACACGGGGGTTGATTTGGTTTGTGGAAAATAAAGAGAAAAGGCTACAACTACTCCTATGCAATGCCGTTATGCAATGCTTCGCTCGGCGGGATGGAAGACTACGTAGGCCTTGAACGCGCTACTTCGTAAGGGCGGATGGACGAGTAGGCAAGCGGATCGAACTATGCAGGCCTTGAGCGCGCTGCTTCGTTAGGCGGGATGGAGTATGGGCCGCGATGCCACGCTTCGGTAGCGGATGGGCGAGTAGGCTAACGGAATGAGGGTCGTAAACACCTCTTCGCAAAGCACACCACTAACAATTGTTAGGGCGGCACAACACAACGAACAATCCACACCACGGGGCACACCTCAAATGAAAATATAACAAGATTACTCAATCACATAGACATGATTTCATACTAATGTTAACAAGTAAAAATATACTTCATCAAAATGTTGGTTCTAGCTACATACACATCAATAAGAGAAGAATAAGGCAAGAAATTGACCGAATCCGAAGTCTCGTTGTAGATTCACGGTTGGAATCGCCGGGTTGTCAATCCGTGTCCAAGCTCGGTCCGCAACTACGTCCGGGTAGAGAGAGTTGTCACTACTCTCCAATGAGCCCGTCTTCTTCGTGTCACGATCCGGTAGAGGTTGCAAACTTCCTCTTGCTTGATGGCGATGGCGGCTAAACCTTCCTTGGAGCACTTGGATGAAGGAGGAGGCCGAGAGGAAGCTCCGGCTCAAGATTGGCATGAAGAACAAGCCCGGAGCACCTCCATATGGTGGGCGTCGGTGGAGGGGCGAAATCGGAGCCCTGGAGCGAGAAAATGGCGGAATAAAATCGGGATTCCGACCTAATTTGCGAGCAGGTCGTTTTATAGGCGCTGGAGTAAACAGTGCGCACGGTCATTGGCGCACGACCAGTGGTCGTGCGCACTAGAATCCTGTGATCGTGCGCCTGACTGGACGGAGCCTGCAAGAGAAGAAATTTATAAAATATAATGTTCACACGACCAGTGGCGCACGACCGGTGGTCGTGCGCACTATCGTCGGTGGTCGTGCGCACTGGTCGAGACAGAACTCATAAAATTAATGAAAAGTGCGCACGAACAGTAGCGTACGACCGGTGGTCGTGCACACTATCATAGATGGTCGTGCGCACTGCACCAAACAGAACTCAAGAAAAAAGGGTTAAGTGCACACGATCAGTGGCGCACGACCAGTGGTCGTGCGTAATAGAACCGGTGATCGTGCGCAGTGTTCCTGTGCAGAATTGCACCGGGAACACCTGCACGACTCCTATTCCAGCACAACCACGAATCTAGCCACTGAAAGTGGCACCTAACGGAGCATGAAAACTACTAATGAAGAAAAGCATGAAATCACACCAAAATGGGCCTAGAAGTGCACCTAGCATGGAATATCAAATATAAACTATAACAAGGCTAAAGTGCGGTGAAAAGACTGAATAAAGGCCTAGATGAGTCCATAAAAGTGTATATGATCAGGACTCATCATCGTGCGCACTGGAATTCTGCGATCGTGCGCGCTGCCTGGGACGAGCCTGCAGTAAAATAAATTTATAAAATACATGTTCGCACGACCAATGGCGCACGACCAACGGTCGTGCGCACTAGCGTCAGTGGTCGTGCGATAAGCCAAACAGAACACATGAAATGGGCTTTAAGTGCGCACGAGCAGAGGCGCACGACCAGTGGTCGTGCGCGAAGGAGCCAGTGATCGTGCGCAGTGTTCCTGTACAGAATTGTACCGGGAACACCTGCACGACTCCTGTTCCAGCATACGACACCAGTCAAGCCACTGAAGGTGGCACTTAACACGGCATGACAACTAGTAACACAGATAAACATTAAATAATCACCAAAACGGGCCAAGACGTGCACCTAGCAGAGAGTGATAATTATGAGCTAAAATGGGGCTAAAGTGCAGTGGAATGAATGGAAAAATGGCCCGGATGAGTCCAAATATGTGTATAAGATGAGGAATCATCAGAGGACAGTCAGGTCAGGACGACAGGGCTGGAGACAGCGATACCCTCAGTACCGGCAGTGGCAGTCGTGGGTAGTAGTTTTGAGTTGTAGCCCTTTGGGCATCTTTTGTGATACACTGATGTACTTTTGCAGGAGCTCATTGAGCTACCTTTTTGTATAATTATGGACTCTACTTATGCGAAATTTATATATCTATATGTGGCTTCTTGTTTTAGTTTATTGATGGGTTGGCGCTGTTGAGTTGGTTTAGCCGGGGGGATAGGCGTCTTGAGGAGGTGGCTAGCCCGTGAGCTGGCGCTTCCGCAAGGCGGCTGTCCTGGGCATAAGATTCCCCTCGGCCGTGTTTTGTGTTTTGGGAGGGGGGTCTTACAATTGGTATCAGCTTGCAACGATCCTGAGATAACGAAGTCCATTAGACCACTAGGCTACCCCGGCTAGCTAGATCAGTTTGAGGACAAACTGATGCAGCTGAAGCGGTGGTGTGCCCATGTGTAATTCGCAATAAGTATGTCCGTTTTTTCTTATAGAGAGTGCCAACCTAAGCCAAACTCGTACCCTTACGTATAGATGCTGGCTCATCCCGAGACAGTAATTTGTTTTCCCATTCCAACAGTCAGAGTTGGTTTGGCACATGACACCTTTTTGGTCGACTTAGTAGGATATGTCGTGGCATACCCTAATCTTATACTGATCTCGGGGATGACGTGGCCAAGCAATAAGTGACCACAAATGATTAAGGGAAGAGTTTAACGTGAGTGTAAATGCTGGAGACTCACACCCTGAGATTTCTACCCTAGAAATGGAGTAAAATTATCACCTTACACAAAAATTTGGCCAATTTCAATGAGACTGGTGCTTGTAGTCTATTACCAGCTTAGTGAGAGACCACCAAGCATGTCTTTTAAACTCTACGTGGATACCTCACACTTCTATTTATGTAGAAGGTTTCATATAGAGAAGATACGATAAGAATTCGGATCCAAAGAAGGCTCATGTTGGGACGAATGTATCGTATTGGCAATGGAAGAAACTCAGCCCAGGAGGTATGGGGGCTGATCTTGTTTCTTCGTTTATTGGGGCTAGTAGATGTCGTCATGGGGTGTTGTCGCTTATTGAGTCGTCACAATTCTACGACGCTTAGAGTCGGTGACCCTTGAGGATTTACTTCATCTTGAGCGGTACGGCTTGTATCGTCAGACCTTGAGCGATGGGCAATTTCATTAGTAAAACGGGAGAAAGGAATATCTTGGATATGATAACCTTATGGCAGGGAGTAGAAGAGATCTTGTATGTGCACGACTATAATGACGATGAACCGTTCCCATGAAATTTGAAAGACTCGGGTGAGTATCTTCCACATAGGCTTGGAGGATTGCCCTTCCCTAAAGTTTGGTGGAATTATGCCGATGATATTGAGATCACCCCAAATGAAATTTATGAATTGGGTTGTATATTTATGGTAATAATGGGTGAGACTTAAATTTGGCGAAAATGTTTAGAGGGGGATTATTTGTTGTGATAAATTTGGGAGGTTTTCGCTCGAAATAATCCCCTGATTCAATAATTCCTTATAAATGGTTACGCGAATACGATTACCTGGGGAATGAGCCTATGATAATGATAGTTGATGTTAGCCTACCGTTGAAGTCGCCCCTACTGTGTAGAACTGTTAGATGCGCATTTCGGTTGAAAGAGATGTAGGCGATTATTATGATGAATAAAAATTTGGATGAGTATTCGAACATAAATTGAAGAAGCCATGAACGTAGTATCTACGGGAAAAAGAAAATCAGCCGAAGAGATATGGGGGCTTATCTCTTCGTTTATTGGGCTAGAGAGGTACCGTCTTGGAATTCTTTAAGGATTTTAAATCCTTGTAATTTTAACCTCGGAAGCTTGTGATCTCTGAATAATTAACTCGCCGTAAGCAAGATGGTTGAAAATCATGAACACTATATTGGGAACTCTTGACGTATGTTTTTGGAAGATATGAATACATCCTGATGTGATGGTAAGGACTTGAGACTGGCAGTCCTTGAGTGCGGCTATGCACTATTCGGATCCTGGCAAGCGTTTGGATGACATAAGGACTCGGTGGTAGTCCTTAGGTCCTCATAGCATGAGTTCCATCATTAGAACCTCATGGGGATTAATAAGTGGAAACTTGAACTCTCTCGATAGTGTTGTAGTGCCTCTCAATGATCAATGGTTGGTCAGACGACTGCGCAATAAATTTTGGGGGACGCCTTGAAATTTGTTGAGTGGGAGTCGTATTCGATTGTTGATCAAAGAGTTGTGCTTAAAGTGACATATTTAGGATAGTTAGTTTAAATCGTAGCACTCATAGTGCTAAGGTTTTGCAACGTGGTGGTTAAATGAAGATGTTGGGAGCTTTGTTATATTACTGCTCGCATCGCTAGATGACCAACTGGATGGTCCGGGCCTTTGGTGTTAATTCCCAAAGCCGCCATTCGGGCTAGTTTAATTCGTTCAACTGGATGTTCCGGGCCCTTTGGTGTTAATTCCCAAAGCCGCCATCCGGACTAGTTTAATTCGTTCAACTGGATGGTCCGGGCCCTTTGGTGTTAATTCCCAAAGCCGCCATCCGGGCTAATGTAGTTCGTTCAACTGGCTGGTCCGGGCCCTTTGGTGTTAATTCCCAAAGCCGCCATCCGGGCTAGTTTAATTCGTTCAACTGGATGGTCCGGGCCCTTTGGTGTTAATTCCCAAAGCCGCCATCCGGGCTAATGTAGTTCGTTCAACTGGATGGTCCGGGCCCTTTGGTGTTAATTCCCAAAGCCGCCATCCTGGCTAATGTAGTTTGTTCAACTGGATGGTCCGGGCCCTTGGTGTTAATTCCCAAAGCCGCCATCCGGGCTATTGTTTGGTGTTAATTTCCAAAGCCGCCATCCGGGCTATTGTTTGGTGTTAATTCCCAACGCCGCCATCCGGGCTATTCTTTGGTGTTCATTCCCGAAGCCACCACCTAGGCTGTGTCAAGCATGTGCGTGACCCCATACCTTACCTGGTAGACTACCCGCCTGACTTTGAGGCCGATTTCTTTGAAAGCTAAATTGTTGAATACATTCAAGTGATGACGATAAGGGTGTTGCACGTTATTTGGATAACGATGCCTGAGATTGGAAGAATCAACTTACTCTTGAAAATCTAAAACACATGACTCCTTGAGAGGAGGAATCTGGATTTGGTGCGGGAGCACGAGTGGTAAACTCGTGCGTAACAGGTTCACTGAAACTAGAATGATTCAGATCCAAGGTGCGAAGAATGTTGATCGGTTAAGGTTGAGAGGACGAGTGATAACATCGTGCGTGCTAGGCTCTCTGACCTGACGGCTTTTGACAAAGGTATAGCAAAGTTGATTCGTTGAGGTTGAGAAAACTTGGGATACCAAGTGCGTGGAGTATGACGAGAGCACACCGGGGAGAAATTGAGGTGAGGTAGGAAGGACGAGTTGTGGCCCTAACCTGAGACGGGTAAGATTCGGTGTGTGCTCGGAAGAACAATTTTCGTAATCCGATCTTCGGTCCCCATAAGCCCAACTTAAATTTCGGGGACGAAATTGTTTCTTCGTTTATTGGATTTGTAACATCCCGTTTCGCGCTAGACCCATCGGAGACGTTTTGACTACCCGATTTTGGGCTTTCCAGTGCATGCACGGTTTTGGATTAATTGGGGGAAAGGATTAACAAATTGTTGATATATATATTTCTGTGATTTCGTTCGACGAACGTCAAAGGAGAGCCTCGTTCGACGAACGTCGAAGGGCAGCTCCATTCGACGAACGTCGAAGGGATAGAGGCGTTCGGCGAAGTAAAGGAGATTGTGTTCGACGAAACATTGCTGCAGCCGCGATCGAAGAAGGCTGCCAGCGTTCGACGAAAGTTCGTCGAACGGCATTCGATGAATGACGTTCGACTAATTTGTCGAACAGGAACCGTTCGACTATGTTATAATAGGAGCCAACCGTTCGACGAAAAGATCGTCGAACGGTGATCGACGGAAGTATTCCGTTCGACGAAAGTCGAAGGAGCGGCGTCCGACGAAAATCCCAACGTTCGACGAATTAAGATTTAGCCGCAGATCTATGAAATATCTTGTGCAGCGCCGGTCGACGTAATATTAGGCAGCGCTCGACAAATATATTATTCCAGCCGATCGACGATCGATGAAAAATGATAGCGCCCGGCTAAAGCTTTGCTGCTCCCGTTCGACTAACGTCGAACGGGAAGCGTTCCACTAAATCCTTGCGCTCGACTAAGTTCGGGCAGCATACGACGAAATGACTGTTCCCGTTCGACGAATCTGGGTATTTTCGTCTGCTGTTGCCGACAGAGCTTAAATGCTTATTCTTTATGTTATTTTAGGCTAACAGTGAAATCCTTGTCCAGTAAGAAGCCGACACCTAACTTTGGATTTCCAATGCTTATTAATGCAAACCCTCTTCTCTCTTAACACTAGGGCTGAGCATTTCTCCCGAGGAAAAATATTCTGCTTCATCTTCTTCTTCTTCTTCCTCTTCTTCTTCTTCATCTTCTTCCTCTCCCATCAGGAATTGGATTGGGGAAAACTTTGGAGGAGCAAAAGCTTGGAGGCTTTTGGAGCTTGGCCGACCACCATCCCGGCTGCCATGAAGATGAGCTCTGTCCATGCCTAAAAATCAGGTGACTTCCGACCCCTCTCCCTTGGTGCTAGTATCTTAGACCCCCTAGGCGAGATATCGAACTCAATTGAGTCGATTTGGGAGCGAAATGAAGTTCCGTAGGTTGAGGCCGTGTTAGGGTTTTTCGCCGTAGGGTGCCGATCGCCGCGAAAACGCCCTCGTTCAACTCCCCGCTTCAATATGAATGCAAGGATGTTGATCCCGTGAAATGTGGTGGCCTGATGAGGGAGCATGGGAGGAGAGAAGGTGGTTGCCCTAAATTTCATTTAGGATGAAATGAATAGTTCCCTGTAATTGGGATTTCATAATATATATATATATAGGTTCTATTGCTGCTGATTTGGATTTCAATTTTATTTATATATGTTAATTGGCTGCTTGAGAAATAAGTCTCTGTTGAATGGATCTCAATTATAAATACATATATATATATATATATTGGTTCATAAGCTTGCTTGAGAAATGAGAAAGTTCCCTGTTAATTGGATTTCAATTTTATATACATATGTATACCTTTAGCTCTTGTTGGGGAAGAAGATGAACAGTGGACGTTAGATTTGCCTTAAGACTCGTGCAGAAATTATATCTGCAGACCGATGCAGAAATCTGTTTTCTGCGCGCAGCTGTGTTCAAGTCCAGTTGTGGGCATGATACAGCAGGATTCAGGTTCCAGGCTCAACAGGGAAGTTGTAGCCCTCGGAAAGAGCTTTCCAACGATAGGTTATCTGTTTTCTGAAGTGACCTGTAGCTGCCTAAAAGTCCAGTCGAGTGGACTGTCCAGAAAGCGGGAAATTGTTTAAGTGCGTGCTGTTTTTGCGGTCCAGGTTTCTGCAGTTGACTTTGGAGCAGATTTTAGGTAGGATCCACTTGGATCTGGGTTTAGGACTCAACATGAGTGTTGTAGCCCTTGGAGAGAGCTTTCCAAAATGGGGTGGCACATAATTTGGGGTGGAGTAGAACTCCCAGAATCTCAGTTTTGTAAATCAGCGTCGTTGTAGTTTGAATTGCGATAAACTTGGGATATCTTTTATAATACTTGTCCGACGCTCTTAATAGTGGTAGAAATCGAATTGATGATATTGTGCTGACCCTTGTTGAATTTCATGAGTTGTGGGAGGGTACTTGTTGTGATTTCGCCAACCGTAGTTCGTTCTCGCTTCGCTCTGGGAATAATAACTAGGAATGCCGACGTGGCTATTGTTTGGAGAAAAATCTATATTCTCCAATTTAATGAGGAAATGAGTGCCCAGATTTACGTGTCAATTGGGCGGAGCATGGGCGAATTTCATGATGTATGGAATGAGGCATTGCGATGAATAATCGAATAAAGACTTTGACGACATGTTTATAATAATGCGCACATCGATCGATCACCCAGCGAAGAGTGTGGTTTGGTGAAAACCCCTCAAATGCGATAACATCTCATTGTGATAGAGTGAGCCGTAAATTGAGTGCGAGAGGTGAATGTCGATGACATGTGAGATATGCTTGGAACTCCCGAACGTTATCTTGGGGACTCTTGGCGCATGTTTGGAAGACGTGCTTCTATGAATGACCGTCTCGCTAGATAAACAACGGGATGATGTGTATTGGTAGTAAACTCTCAAGAATGTGAATAGTTCAACTAGGTTGAACTTGTGGTGAACGGAGCCTACGGGCAGAACGTGCTAATATGATGAGTGCTTGTGAGCACCGGTTGTGAATGGGCCTACGGGCAGGACGTGATAGTATGAATGTGCAAGTTTTCACACATGGTGGTGTAGTGATCCTCGGTAGAGGATAGTTGGTGGCGGGTCTACGGGCTCGCTAGTCGTGACACCGACAGGAGCCGGCAGTTAGACTCAGACTAGTTGGGTTGGAATGTCTTGGTGTCCATCTACCCAATAGATCCCCTCCGCATCTTGAAGACCCCACAGGAATGCGGGTAGTACGCAAGGACTCCGCTATGAACAAGAGCGTCGAGGCGTACATAGGCCTATGACCTGTAGTGTTCATACCCTCCTAGTAGTGGCGAAGCCCGTGCCACTGCCACCGTCTGGCCACGACGGGAGGCGCCTGAGTGGTTAGCTACCCTCGAAAAGTGGGAACTAAAGGTCTGTGTCGACATAGCAAATGCGCTTGGAGAAGTCATCATATCATAATCATTGCACCGCATTCATATCATAATCATTGCACCGCATTCATATCATAATCATTGCATTGCACAGCAATGGATACTCATCATATAAACTTGTATGGGCATCTTTATATGATGAGTTACCTTTATATGCAGACCCTTAACTTATAAGCTTGTATGGGCATACTTATAAGTTAAGTTCAATTCAGCTCTTTAATACTCAGCTTATGTTTGTGTGCTTACACTTGCTTGGATAGTCACTGCTGCTATATATATAACTATGAACATGCTAGTTAGGAATATTGCAAGTACTTGGGTACTTATACAACCGACACATATGAACAACCTTTCCTGTCACCTGTTTTGTATACTATTGCTAATATTGCAGCTTTCTTTCAATTCTACCGCTCGGTGCCTTGGAGTCGTCGAGGGAGCGGATGTGAAGCCACTTAGTCTTTATGACTAAAGGTTGCTACGTCCCTCTTTTAAGGAGTGCGCCCTGGAGCCGCAGCGCACGGCGCAGGAGGAGGACAGTCAGGTCAGGACGACAAGGCCGGAGACAGCGATACCCTCAGTACCGGCAGTGGCAGTCGTGGGTAGTAGTTTTGAGTTGTAGCCCTTTGGGCATCTTTTGTGATACTCTGATGTACTTTTGCAGGAGCTCATGGAGCTACCTTTTTGTATAATTATGGACTCTACTTATGCGAAATTTATATATCTATATGTGGCTTCTTGTTTTAGTTTATTGATGGGTTGGCGCTGTTGAGTTGGTTTAGCCGGCGGGATAGGCGTCTTGAGGAGGTGGCTAGCCCGTGAGCTGGCGCTTCCGCAAGGCGGCTGTCCTGGGCATAAGATTCCCCTCGACCGTGTTTTGTGTTCCGGGAGGGGGGTCTTACATGACACTGTCTCACAGTTCATGTTTGAATTAATGACAAGGATAATTCTGTCCAAGAGAACCTCATGGGGAGAAGTCATCTTTCAAAGGATAAAGGAATCTCTCCAAGCCCCCAATATGGGAAGAATACTATCTTTGTACCTACAGAATAGTTATTCAAAGACCTTTGCAAACTCCAAGGGGTCAAATCTCCATTACATCAAAAGAATGGACATTAAGACTCTGGATAGATTCTCCAGAGTGCTCCCAATGAGCCAGCCAACTATGGCAAAGGAAAAGAAGAAAGAAGTATCCCAGCAGAAATCAAATTCATCCTCAAAGTCAGCTGGATCTGATAATGAAGATAGTCATGGGTCTGATCATAGATCTGCCAGCAACCCAATGAACATTGACAATGAAGAGGTCCCCAGGACAAACGAGGAGCCCCAAGGAAGTGTTGTGCCCAATCCTGAGCCAACCTAGATGAATGCTGATCCAGCTGTTCCTCAAGCTGAAGATGAAATTCCCAACTCACCTATCCATGGTAAATTATGATTTCAGCTAGGTATCTTTTCTCTATCAATAGTATAGTCTAGGTGTCTAATTCATCAATCATTTTTCAGGTGACCTTAGACAAAATTCTCCTCCTAAGGATGCCCCAAGTGAGGGGGAGCATAGCCCATCCTATGAAGGAGGAGGTGGGTATGCTAGTGAGGGAGAACATCAATAGGAATTGGTGTCACCTAATGCCCCATCTGAGGGGGAGCAGATCCCTGATAATGAAAGGGCTGATGCTCAGAGTGGAGCTGAAGAGATGGTTGAAAAGGAACTACCCCAGGAAATGACAGTTGCAGCTCTGGACACATCTGACCTGATAAACTCAATACAAACAATGATTGAGGGTCAGATGTTGTCTATGAAAGAGCTTGTAGCTGAGAAGATCCAGGATGTATCTACCCAGATAAGGACTGAACTGCACTCTACAAGAGCTGCATTGACTCAGGAGATTCAGGCCAGTGAGCAAAGAATGGAATCAAGAGTGGCTGAAGTAAGAATTGAACTGAATTCCCAGGTTAATGATGTCAAAATTGCATCAGATCATATCCTTCTGCAGATGACAAGATGTTTGAAATGGCCAAAAATTCTGTTGCTGCCCAGCACACAGTTCTGAAGGATATTGCAGACCATCAAGGGGATTCCATAAAGGACATCACATATGTAAAGAATCATCTTTACAAAAATGAGAATGTCTGGGAACAAGCTGTTGCCAGAATGGCACAAGTGGTCAACACATCAAGCAGCCAAGTCAAGTCCCACATTGACGAGGCAAAGGAATATATTTTGGATGATGTGGACAGCTCCTTACAAACTCTCTCTCAATCCATATTGGATCAACATTCTGGTATTGAGAAAAAAATAGTGGAACATAGCAAAGAAGGAGAGGAAAAGATACTCAATCTACATACTAAGCTGAAAGGAGCTCACATACAGCTGTATGGCAACATGGAGTCCTCTCACAAACAGATACTCTCCAATCAAGAAGAAGCCAGCAAGAAAATGGTGGAAATGGTCAACAATGCTTCCAGTGATATTCAAGAAAATATCCTTACCATGGCCAGAAAGGTAATTGATAATCAATGGGAGTCAAGCTTACAGGTGTTGCAAGGAATAAGAATTGCTTTGAATCTGCCAATCTTGAACCCTAGCAGAGATGAAGACTTTGACTTCCAAAGTCAATCAAATCTGATTGCTGATGAGAGAGCAGCGAAGAGGAGAAGGGTAGAGGGTATTCAAACTGCTGAAGAATACATGGCACAAAAGAGAATGGAAAGATTAGAGGATCCACTCCATGAAGATGACAATCTGGAGTTTGACACAATTATTGTCAATACCTGGGTGAGCCATGGAAATCCAATGAAAGACATTGACCATGTTTATTCAGCTGCTGAGTGGATCAAACACCTAGAAAGGGAATCTTTAAGGGAAAGGATTCTCAAAGAAAATTTGGTAAGAAGGGAAAATCCTTTAAGAATTCCCTCCAGATATCTTCCCAAGCCACTCATGTACTTCAAAGTAAAGGAGAAGATCAAAGCTGCTGTTGAAGCTAGGAAAAGAAAGTCTACAGTTGGAGAAAGTTCTTCCCAGGGTCAATCTTAGGAAATCCAGCCTTGACATTTCTTTTGAATTAAATGTACAACTATAAGTTGAATTTTCTTTCATATCTGTACTGAACATTTACAATGCAATGAAATTCTGATCATAAAATTGTGTTTGTTACTATTGATATATGTACTATTTATTTATTATCTTTAGTATTCAGTAGCTTAAATGGAATGTTCATATTGAAATGGCTCAGCTATTACAGAAAATAGTTCTCCAATTGAGGGGGAGTAAACTCCTTACTCTGGCTAAGGGGTAGTTGGCAAATGCTCAGACTATATAGGTTAGCCTACGGGTTGATCCCAAAAGGATCTATAGATGTTATCTCTCTATACATAGCAAGTGAAGGGGGAGATAGTAAGTTAAGGTTGAAAAAGCCAGAAAGGGGGAGATAAGTCCAGTACCAATGCTGGAGAAAGGGGAGAAAGAGCCAGTGCAAATGCTTATGCTTGCAAATGCTTATGCTTAGGGTGTTAGGTCCTTTTTATGTGATAAAAGTTTTATTGTTAATGGACCTTAGCATTGGGGATGTTCTGCCTTCTTCAAATAGGGGGAGATTGTTGGGAATATTGCCCTCAATATTACCTTGATTTGAAGAGGCATCACTCTCAATGCTAAGGACATATTGTATTTAAGAAAGCTATACTTGTGTAAGATATACAGGCACAGGTGACTCAAAAGGAAGGGCCAAACATGGCCTTAGATAAGAAGACATCATCTACAAGGAGATGAAGATCTGTCTCAGCATAACCGCTGAGACGATGGGGGAGAACCGCTGAGACGAGGAGCCGTCTCAGCGGATCCACTGAGAAGGAGACTGGAGCAACCACTGAGAAGGGGACTGGTGCTGCCGCTGAGAATGGAAGCTGTCTCAGCCCAACCGCTGAGACTGGATGTTGTCTCAGCCCAACCGCTGAGACAGATCCAAATGTTTTGACGGGATCTGCTTTTGGCGCAAATGGCATTTGAGAGGGAAAAGCAAGTCCAATCAGCCCCATATTGTGTCAGGAGGATCGATATAGTCGTTGAAGCCTTCTGGGGGTATAAAAGAAGATGTTAGGGCATATCAAGAGGTACTGTTCCATTGAGAAGCTTTTGCTACACGCCGCAATCGAGCATTCGCGATTCAGCCAGTTGAAGTCATTCTCTGCAGCTGAAGTTAATCTTCTAAGGAAGATTAATTAGCTCTTTTTGTACAAACTGAAGAAGGGCAAGTTGATCTTCTGCTTTGCTGAAGGAGAAGATCAGGGGGATACAAATCTGAAGCTATCGTTTTCAGATCTGAAGAAAGGATCCAGAAGACCTAAGAGTAAATCCTTGTGTCTTTTGTATCTAACTCAAACTCTATTACATCTTTGTAAGGCATTGTTGCCTGAGTAAAAGGCTGTTGAGCCTGTGTGTAAAGCTGTGTTGACAGCTTGAGTGGTAGGACTTCTTGATAGGTCTGAGGTAGGAAATCTGTGGGATTTCTGAGTGGTAGGAGTTCATAACTCTGAGGTGTAGGGTTGTTGAGCCTGAGGTGTAGGGCTGTTGAGCCTGAGGTGTAGGGCTGTTGAGCCTGAGGTGTAGGGTTGTTGAGCCTGAGGTGTAGGGCTGTTGATCCTGAGGTGTAGGGATGTTGAGCCTGAGGTGTAGGGTTGCTGAGCCTAAGTGTAGGGTTGTTGTGCCTGAGGTAGGATCACTCTTGATCTGAGAAGTTCTGAGGAACTTGTGGTGTAAGCTCAAGGAGCCGAGATTGGAGTTTGTGGCCTTTTCTAACTCATTGTTAGAAAGGTGAAGGGGGAAAGAGGACTACTCAAGACACCCTATCTTGAGGAACCTCTATACGTCCTTGTGTGTTTTCTGTGCTTGTGTTTTCTGCAGCTAGAAACATTAGGTTCAAACAAAGAAAATAAGTAGAACCTATTCACCCCCCACCATCTAAGTATTATTGACTACACCTATATAAACTATCAGTACGCATTCAACTTTTTAGAACTAATGTAAAATCACCAAAATCCCCAAATTGCCCCTAAAGTCCAAAATGTGTAATTAAACCCCATATGGACCCACCATGACCTAATTCCTCTTGGAATAGGTCCATAGGATCTAAGGCACCACTACAGGTCATTCACCTTGGTTGGAGTGAGCTTGGGTCAAGCCCAAACCCAAAAGCCCCAATTTGGCCTATTTGGGTTAAGTGAGCCCAAACTCAATTGATTGGACTTAGCCCAACCCCCATGACCCAAATAGCCAGCTCTTATGATAATTGAGCCCTAACCCCTCTAAATTTCGAATTATAGGGGATTAATTACAAGTATTTTGAAGTAAAAAGGAGGAAGAAGACAAAAGAAACATGGAAGAGGAGAATGAGGAATGGGTGCCAAATGGCACCCCACTTCCATTCCTCAAGCTCTCCCCTGAGCTGGGGGATTAACTCCCTTCAGTTTGGGGTAGAGAGGAGGAGCTTCTGATAGGCTAATATGGGCGGCAAGAAGTGGCCAAAATTCCCCAATGGCACAGCCATATACATCCATCCCTAGCCCAAATTAGAGGTGGCATTAGCTTCAGAAGCTCATGAGGAGTCGAGCTGGAGCTTTACAGAGGAGGATTTGATGCAGAAATGAGATCGGGAGGTGGAGCTCAAGGGAGGTGGTCGGCCATGGCAAGCTCGGGTTTCCTTCAACCTCAAGCCCGAAGTCAGGCAAGTTCCTTCCCCCCTCCATCTGTGCTAGATTCTAGACCCATCTAGGAGAGATATCGGGCTCAAATGAGCACGATCCCATGTGAGATAGTGGGAGTTTTCTCGAGTTTTTCTTCTTGCTCGGGATCGCCGGAGAAGCTATCTCCGGCGGCCGTGTCGCCGCCTGGCGTTAGCCACCACCTCAACGGAGGTGTTGGAGGCGGTGGCCGGCAGTGGTGAGCTGTAGGTAGCCGGGAAAGTGAAGTTGAAAACAGCCCTGCAATAGTGGTTTTCGGGCTTAGGAAGAAGATGAACAGTGTGCATGTTTTATTTATTTATTATAATGTTAATATAAATATCAATTCTGCCTTTATACTTCAGTCCTCTTCAGTTAAATATTTAGGCCCCTTAGGCCCAGAATTAAACAAAGTGACCAACATAAAGATTGTAGGCATTGGTCTTAACTTTAATTTGCCACTGATTTCATGTGAATCAGAGAACTGTAGCTCTCTCAGCAACCAAAATGGTGGGTTGTGCACAATGGGCTAGGTGAACCATAGAAAATTCATTACTACAACTCCAAACGAGATGAAATTTTGGGCATGCATGAGTCATGCCCAAATTCATCCCCTGCAAAAATTTGGGGATTTTTGGAAAAACTATTTCCTAAGTTTTTGTGGAAATTAAATAAAGCATGCAAGATTTAATTAGGCTTCTTTAGGTCATGTGTGGGCTCTGATTTAAATTTCATCTCATGTGCATGAGAGAATTTCTCTGAATTTTAAAATGAAGTTTGTGTCTGAGAGGAAATTAGGGTGCTAATAGCCATTTTGGGCTAGTGGAGGTTTTAAATGGGTTTGAAGGTAAGAATCACCTTGCATGTTGACTTCACCTAGGTTGGGCTCATTTCTGGAGATAGTGATCAACATGAACATTTTAGACCTTGAGGTTACCTTTAAAATGCCACTGATTTCATGTCATTTGGTCAAGTGTAGCTCCTTCTATGCCATTTTTGGTGAGACATGTACATAAGTGTATTTTGTTAAGTTAAATAATTTGTACAGAACTTGCATGTTGATTTTACCTAGGTTAGGCTCATTTATGGAGGTAGTGATCAACATGAAAATTGTAGATCTTGAGGTTACCTTTAAGATGCCACTGACTTCATGTCTTTTGGTCAAGTATAACTCCTTCTAGGCCATTTTTGGTGTGACATATATAAAGGGCATTTTGATTAAGATAAATAATTGGTAACAGAACTTGCATGTTGATTTTACTTCGGTTAGGAGCATTTCTGGAGGAAGTGACCAACATAACAATTGTAGATCTTGAAGTTACCTTAAAAATGTAACACCTCCCCTATAATGACCATATAATATGGGTCCGTCCGGGACTCCACAGCATATAACCGCCACAGCTTTAGTATTAAAAGATGATATTAACTACCCAATCTCATAACTCAGACAACACAGCGGAAACAAACTAAGCCACAGAGATTGTCCATACTACAAAGGAGTCCAACTGGCCTTAAGGCCTTACAAAACAATGTCCAAAACATCAAACATTCCATAATAAAAGACATCCCAACAAAAGGGGAAGGATAGTTTTTCCCTATACTGCCTCGGCATGCAAGCCGGATATAACAAAGTACGAAGAAAGTAATGCAGGAAATCAACTAAGCACTTCGTGAGGCTTTAGGCCTTTTTGGCCGGCGCGCTGGGTCCAGCCTGCGATTCTTGCCCTGCAACCAAATCACAAAGAGCGGTAAACGAGGGTCAGCTATGGCTGACCACAAGCGGTGTAACAACATCCCTCCTCCCGGCCGTCCTAGCGGACCCCGGGGAACTACTTCACCCTGCAAGTCAGCACTTCGTATGCAAAAGTACATAAAGGAAAGCAACAAAAATACTGGCATGAGTGTCACAAGCATCATCCACGTTTCTATGTTGAGCAGGTAATAAAAGGGGCCTAACAATGCAAAATGAGTGCAAGCCCGGGTTTACCCAAGGCGCCCTAAAGCGTATGAATCTAACACATCATCATACATCACCAACACAAGGGTACTCATTACTTCCCCACAAGGGCATCAAAACCCAAGGCCAAGCGCTCTCGCTGAGACCCACCTCGCCTGGCCCACCATGCCATCGGGCTTGTCTGACAGCTCACACGCTCAGGCCGCCAACAACGCACCAAGATCGATTCTAAGAATTCTGGCCAACCAAAACGTCCCAAGGCCCTGGGCTTACTTTCGGGACAACGTCCACCGATTGCCTCGCCTGGCGACCGTCAACGGACTCAACCGTAGCACAGACATTCTCGTCAGTCAACAATCGAAGGGACTAATCTTGCCGGGACACTCTCCACACGTGAATCTCAGTCTTCACGGGATAGCCAGCCGACCATAAAGACCAATCGCGCCTTCGCACAACACTAGGCATCACAAGCCCCAAAATCCGCACATTATTTCTCCGCCCTAAACCCAACATTCGTTACCACACGAAGCTACAAAGGCATCACAACGACGAGTTTGCCGTAATCGGATTTCTAACAAAACCCCTAAAATGCGCGTAAATCAACATCACCGGATCGGACCAACGACCACAAATCCGGCTTCACCCACAATGCCTAATCCGCTAACGGAGCGGATCTCTAGTGCAAAACATGCCGGGGATGGACACAATCAACCCGGTGGTTTATCTTGAACCAAGGAGACCCGGATCCCTCTCACTCGACGGATCCGGTGCCAAAATGCAGAAAAAGAAGGGATGCCAAACACGCATCCTAAAGACCGGGAGGAAAAATGTCGTTACCTTTTGAGATCTCCTCCTAGCCATGAGAAGCTTGCAACCACACGGTGGAGAAGAAGCGCCTTGATGCCCTCTACGCACTGCCGGTCTCGGATCGGCGAACGGAGCTCCGAAGCTCCGGCAATGGCGGATTCCCCTTCTTCTTCCTCCTTGCCTCCTCCTCCTTTCTCCAACCTAAGAGAGAGAAAGCCTTGGAAATAATGAGGGTTTAACTCCTCTACCAAGCCCTAAAACCCCCCAGCCAACCATCGCAGCCGTTGGATCAAATTCCAATAGATTTGGACGGACCGATCTCCTTCTCCGCTCAAAATCGCGGAGCAGAATAAACAGGGCGCACGATCACATGCGCACGGTCACTGGTCGTGCGCGAAGAGGACACTGGTCGTGTGCACTGTTCGAGACAGAACTCCGAATCCTTGTGAAT
The DNA here is from genome assembly GCA_033032865.1 of Dactylorhiza incarnata. Lineage (NCBI taxonomy): Eukaryota > Viridiplantae > Streptophyta > Magnoliopsida > Asparagales > Orchidaceae > Dactylorhiza > Dactylorhiza incarnata. The sequence goes on from JAWHQI010000001.1 coordinate 30,229,172, forward strand.
TAACGCACGATCACATGCGCACGGTCACTGGTCGTGCGCGAAGAGGACACTGGTCGTGCGCACTGTTCGAGACAGAACTCCGAATCCTTGCGAATTAACGCACGATCACATGCGCACGGTCACTGGTCGTGCGCAGAGAACAGCTATGGAATTTTAGCCTATCCCGAACGCAGCACTACCACTCCGCCTACCTCGCTGAACTACGATTTTTGGGGTGTTACAAAAAATGCCACTAATTTCATGTCATTTGGATCCCTGTAGATCCATCAGCACCATTTTTGGTGAGACATGTATATAAGTGTATTTTGTTAGGATAAATAATTTGTACATAACTGGCATGTGGATTCTGCCGAGGTCAGGCTCATTTCTGGAAGCAGTGACCAACATGAATATTGTAGATCTTGAGGTTACCTTCAAAATGCCACTGACTTCATGTCATTCGGTCAAGTGTAGCTCCTTGATGAGTCCAGTTTATATAGTGGTTTTCGGACTCATCTGGGATAGTTTTCATGCACTTGCACTTCACTTTAGGCCTATATTCAATTCTATTTGATCACGTTGCCCATTTCATTGCTTAGTGCACGTTTATGCCCATTTTGGTGTGTTTTCATGTATTTCTGTGGTCTAGTATATTTTCATGCAGGTCCAAGGGTTGTGCGACACTCGGGATGGGTTCTAGGGGATTTTCGGTCGAAAAAGCCACTGGTCGTGCGTTTTCCTTTTCGCACGACCAAGCGCACGACCATTGGTCATGCGTTAATTCCCGTCCCTGAGTGAGCCCTGATTGAGTGACCGCGCACGATCATTGGCCTTCTTCGCGCACGACCACTGGTCGTGCGCCACTGACCGTGCGATTCTGTGCAGATCTGGCTATGTTACAGGTTCTTCGCGCACGATCAGAGGCATTTCTTTGCGCACGACCATTGGTCGTGCGCCGTTGACCGTGCGTGTTGTGTATTTCTGCTCCGTCTATAAATAGAAAGATGCGATTTTAGGTCGGGGAGATCACTTCCAGTCCGCCGTTTTCCGCCTATTTCAGGGAGTTCCGACCCCTCCAGCACCGCCCACCTTAGGGAGGACCTCCGGGCAAGCTTTTAACGCCAAATCATCGTCGGAGCTTCCTCTTGGCCTCCTCCTTCATCCTTGGGCTTCAAGAAGGGAGTCAACCTAGCCTTCTCTTTCAAGATTGGAGCAGCTTGCGGTCATTCCTCCGGTTCGTGACACAAAGAAGACGGGTCCACTGGAAGGTAGTGACAGCCTTCTCTACCCCGGACACAGTTGAGGACCGAGCTTGGACGCGGATTGACAACCCGGCGTTTCCTTCCTTGAATCCTCAACAAGACTTCGGAGTCGGTCGAGTTCGCACACTTATCTCCCCTTGTAGTTGATAGTTTAGTTGTACTTCTTATATATTTGATGAAGTGTGTGTTGACTATTAGCATTTGTACTTAATTATGTCTATGTAATTTGGGTATTCTTGCTTATCATTTTGAGGTGTGCCTTGTGGTGTGGATTCTTGTTTGTGTTGTGCCGCCCTAACAATTGTTAGTGGTGTGCCTTGTAAAGAGGTGCTTGCGACCCTCATTCCGTCGGTGTGACCCACTCCATCCGCAAGCCTACTCTTCCTTCCGCCTAGCGAAGCGTGGCATAGCGGCCCGTGTAATCCATTCGCCATACGAAGCAGTGCGCTCAAGGCCTGCATAGTTCGATTCCACACTTATTCACCTCATCCGCTAGCCTACTCGCCCATCCGCCTAGTGAAGCAGCGCGCTCAAGGCCTGCCTAGTTTGCATCCCGCCAAGCGAAGCATTGCATAGCGGCATTGCATAGGAGTTGTTGTAGATTTCACTTTATTTTCCACAATCCAAACCAAGCCTCCCGCAATCCATCCGGCCTAAAGGACTTCGATCTCAAGTCCTTCCTCAATATTTAACTCCACCTTACTGTGTTCCTTCCGAGATCGATACTCGGGGATTTACTCCTCGTTTTATATTACTTGAACGATCGGTACACTGCCGTTTCGTGCCGCAGTCGAGCTACCGCCTATAGCGGTGTGTGAGATTTGCGCATCAAGTTTTTGGCGCCGTTGCCGGGGAACACAGACGTGTGAGTTTTCTGGAGCGGGAGAATCTGAGAGAGAAGCCCTTCCATTTGTAAATTGCGTCGTTTATTTTTATTTCAGTTCTTTTTATTCTATTTTCCTATTTTTAATTAGGTTGTTTAGTAAATTACTGTTAGGTGTAATAGTTTGCACAATAGTGTCTTTATTTTGAATCTTGCTATCTCCATACAATGTGGGCTGCATTTAATATTCGTTGCCGTTTGTGAGGAGATACTTCTCATGCTAGTGATAGATGCCCTACGGAAGATGGTGGGAATAATTCTCGTGGCCCGGTGTACGGAGCACCATTTTCCTATGGTTCTTCATGCCCTGTGCCCATGTCTTATGGCCACTCGTCCTCGCCGCATACACCATTTTTATATTCCTCCCCGGCCCTTCAAGGACCAAGGAGTAATATAAAACGGTGCTTGTTCTGTCAAAGCATGGATCACGCCCTGAAGGATTGTGCCGAGTATCTTCGCCAATTGGATGAGGATGATGAGCCGGATATCCGGATCATCCCGACTCCTGCTCCTGACGGCACGCCTTCAACATCTGGTTATGTGTCCGTGTCACCTTCATGCTTTGAAGGGGATAATGTGGACACAGTCACCAGATGTGTGGCTGATCTAGGCTCTGACATGGCCGAGCCTATCTCCCCTGTGCATATATCACCGTGCGTAGATTCGATTCTTTGTGAGGAATCGGTGCTTGACTTTTATCCAAGCACTGCTCCTCCCCCTTTTGTGCATACTACTACGCTCGTCTCCGACGACATTGTTGATGATGTGTCGCAAGATGAAGCTGGCGATCTATGTATTGTGCTTACTCCTATGGAGGAGGACAACCTTCTAGGTGAAGAGGAGCTTTCCTCAGCACCGGTGGAGGAAGTCCAAATCCTAGGCATGGCCCTTGTTGATCCCGCCGAAACTTGTAGCATTGATGACAATGCAAACATTATTTTACTTTCCCAATCTAATGGGAGTGAATCCGGGACCGCTCCCCCAATTTTTGATTATTTATGTTCTTCTTCTCTTTTATTCCTTGACCCCCTTTCTTCATCTGAGCCTGTGCAGGTTGAATCTCCACAGGTACTTCAGGAGGACTTAGAGCTTTTTGCTCAAGTAAATTATGGGTGTATCCTTTCATGTGAGGAGGTTGACTCCCCCTCCATAGAGGAAGCCTCATCCATTGCCTTCTCCTCCTGCGGACCTGCTGTGGATGATACCTTGCTAGGCAAGGATTTATTTTGTGGTGAGATGAGTGAGGACCATGCCTCCTCCTCCTCTTACTTCTTATTCTCGCTACATGTGTTCAACAGGCATCTTTATTTGGGTAGGGGAATAACTATTTTATCGCCGTATCGGTACCCGCTACCGACACGCATATTAGAACAGCTGCCTGTTCACTTTTCTTTTCATAGGCCTATAAGCTAGAACTGTACAAATGCCAAATAAGTCGTGCTGGGATGACATTAACCCCAGTAGTTATCTTACTTTTCTTGTAGTTTTATCTAATCCTTTTTAGTTAGCTGTATTTTATTCTAGTTTGTCTATTTCTTTTTGTTTTTGCGGAGCTCACCCCCTGTAGGTCTTTCCCATGGAAGGCGGTGGTCGCAATTCTTCGTATGGCGGAGGTGCGGCTTGGTCTTGTTCTACATGCGTCTTCTGGTATGCTCACTTGCTGAGCATTGGGTACCCTCTTCCCCTAACTTTGTTTTAGAATATCGTAATGCATAGTTTAAGTCTGGGGGAGAGTAGTTGTGTTTACCCGCTCACATGCACTATTGCATAGCATGTTAGAAGCTTTTATTTAAATTGTTTCATTTATTTTCCTTGCACACCACAACACCCACTCGAGCATGTACTTACGTGTTGGCGCGTCTTGAGTTAGATTCATTCTTTTGTATGATTGGGAAAATCATTGTGCTGGCTTTTAAGTTATGTAGTGGAGTAAAATGTTGACTCCGGTGTTCCTAGTCTAATGCTTTTGTGAGCATGGAGATTTGTGTAGATTAGATTCCTTTTTATACTATTAGTCTTATACATTTCTATTAGTGTAAATAATGTTTGCTCTACTCAGATGGTGAATCCAGTTGGAATCAAAAGGTAGCATATGGGTGTGTGTAAATTATCGCTAGACGTGTATTGCTTGTGCCGGGAGGAAGGATAACCTTTCTCGGTGACTAAGAACTCGCCCCAAGCGATTCTTGAAACATAGGCATAGGATAATTCTGTTGCAAAAGAATGACGTAGGCCATCATTTTGGCCCGGTTGAGCCTTTGTGCCAATCCTGATATCTTATCCTCGGTAGCCCATTTGTGCCTACCCCATCCCTTTGATTCAGCCCCACATTTTATTCCACCAAAACCAAAAAGCCGATCCTAGTCACATACCCAAAGCTGAGCTTTAGCTGTTTTCAAATTTGTATTTTGGAATGTTGATGTGGTGATGTTAAATTTGGAGATGTGGTTGTACTCCCTTGAACATTTGCTGAATTTGAAAAAATATATAATTAGAAAAAGAAATGAAATGAGAAGAAAAGAAAAGAAAAATGAGAATGAGTTTAATTGAAAATCTATTTGAGATATGTATTTTGGAGTAGGCGGTGCACATACCCATGCGTTCAGGTCCAAGTCTGGGGGTGTGGTGCATCCGCGTGTTTTTGTAGCTGCGGGGATAGCATTATTGTTTAAGCTCATTTGGGTTAGGTGCTTTAAGCCGTCCTGTTTATCATTGTTTACCTCACCGTAACCCAAGCCCCATGAAAAACCTTAAGTCCTACCGACTCACGCTCTGAACTAATCTAGTGTTGTGGAGAGAATGTGACCGGGCGAGCTTATGGTCTCCGACACCGATGGATTTTGGTGGAGTTTGTCCCAAACCCCAGCTTGAGCAATACTCATCTCAGCGTGTGTTTTACTTTCTCCATATGCGTGACCGATTGATTCACCCTGATTCACTTTTGTGAGTAGTAGTAATGTTTATTTACTCCATTAGAAATATATAAACTATGTGTACAATTAGAAACCCTATTTACTATTTCTCTATGCACTTGAGCATGCGACTTCGCATAATACTCCTCGGTGTAATTTTAAGCCAGCTATTTATTTTTCCCCGCCTGCTTAGGATGTGTTTGCTCGGGACGTGCAAACAGGTAAGTCTGGGGGTGTGATGAGTCCAGTTTATATAGTGGTTTCTGGACTCATCTGGGATAGTTTTCATGCACTTGCACTTCACTATAGGCCTATATTCAATTCTATTTGATCACGTTGCCCATTTCATTGCTTAGTGCACGTTTATGCCCATTTTGGTGTGTTTTCATGTATTTCTGTGGTCTAGTATATTTTCATGCAGGTCCAAGGGTTGTGCGACACTCGGGATGGGTTCTAGGGGATTTTCGGTCGAAAAAGCCACTGGTCGTGCGTTTTCCTTTTCGCACGACCAGGCGCACGACCATTGGTCGTGCGTTAATTCCCGTCCCTGAGTGAGCCCTGATTGAGTGACCGCGCACGATCATTGGCCTTCTTCGCGCACGACCACTGGTCGTGCGCCACTGACCGTGCGATTCTGTGCAGATCTGGCTATGCTACAGGTTCTTCGCGCACGATCAGAGGCATTTCTTCGCGCACGACCAATGGTCGTGCGCCATTGACCGTGCGTGTTGTGTATTTCTGCTCCGTCTATAAATAGAAAGATGCGATTTTAGGTCGGGGAGATCACTTCCTGTCCATCGTTTTCCGCCTATTTCGGGGAGTTTCGACCCCTCCAGCACCGCCCACCTTAGGGAGGACCTCCGGGCAAGCTTTCAATGCCAAATCGTCGTCGGAGCTTCCTCTTGGCCTCCTCCTCCTTCATCCTTGGTCTTCAAGAAGGGAGTCAACCTAGCCTTCTCTTTCAAGATTGGAGCAGCTTGCGATCATTCCTCCGGTTCGTGACACGAAGAAGATGGGTCCACTGGAAGGTAGTGACAACCTTCTCTACCCCGGACACAGTTGAGGACCGAGCTTGGACGCGGATTGACAACCCGGCGTTTCCTTCCGTGAATCCTCAACAAGACTTCGAAGTCGGTCGATTTCGCACACTTATCTCCCCTTGTAGTTGATAGTTTAGTTGTACTTCTTATATATTTGATGAAGTGTGTGTTGACTATTAGCATTTGTACTTAATTATGTCTATGTAATTTGGGTATTCTTGCTTATCATTTTGAGGTGTGCCTTGTGGTGTGGATTCTTGTTTGTGTTGTACCGCCCTAACAATTGTTAGTGGTGTGCCTTGCAAAGAGGTGCTTGCGACCCTCATTCCGCCGGTGTGACCCACTCCATCCGCAAGACTACTCTTCCTTTTGCCTAGCGAAGCGTGACATAGCGGCCCGTGTAATCCATTCGCCTTACGAAGCAGTGCGCTCAAGGCCTGCATAGTTGATTCCGCACTTATTCACCTCATCCGCTAGCCTACTCGCCCATCTGCCTAGTGAAGCAGCGCGCTCAAGGCCTGCCTAGTTTCCATCCCGCCAAGCGAAGCATTGCATAGCGGCATTGCATAGGAGTAGTTGTAGCTTTCACTTTATTTTCCACAATCCAAACCAAGCCTCCCGCAATCCATCCGACCTAAAGGACTTCGATCTCAAGTCCTTCCTCAATAGTTAACTCCACCTTACTGTGTTCCTTCCGAGACCGATACTCGGGGATTTACTCCTCGTTTTATATTACTTGAACGATCGGTACACTGCCATTTTGTGCCGCAGTCGAGCTACCGCCTATAGCGGTGTGCGAGATTTGCGCATCACTCCTCTTAGGCCACTTTTAGTGAGACATGTATAAAAGTGTATCTGGTGTGTTTAGTGATTTTGGCTCATGCAAATGCTTTGAAGATTTTTCCATGCCTCAGATATGATATCAACCACCTCTAGTTAATAATTCAACTCATGTACATGAGTGGAATTCTCTGAACTTCAAGTTGAAGTTGTGGACTCAAGGGTGTAGGAAAAATTGGGGTGCATTTAGTAAGAATGTAATAAATGATAATTAAGGATAAATACACCTTGGATTAATATGAGACTTAGGACCTGGTGCTTTTAGACCAATATTGAGCTATAGTAATTTTCCTAGGATTTATTGGAGCCTTAACATAGCACTTGTAGTGTAAATCCTTATTGGCACACCAATAGTATTAATTGGTAAATAAGGAAAAATATCCTTTGTAAAATTATGAAACTCGGGCACTGAAGTTTTGAGGCCAATATTGAACTACTGTAAATATGTCAGAATTTATTGTGACCTGTAGATGGTACTGGCAGTGTAAATCACTATTTGCACCCCATTTGTTTTAATTAGAAATTATGATTAAATACTCCTTGGAAAAATGTGAAACTTAAGTCTTGAGGTTTTCAGACCATTATTATGTTACAGTGAATTTATCAGAATTTATGGAGATCATTAGTTGACAATCGATGTATAATCACTATTTGCACATCTTCTATTTTAAATAGAGACTAAGATTTAAGATTCCCTAGAGAATTTATGAAATTAGGATTTGAGGTTGTTAGATCACTACTCATTGCAAACCCATGGTAATAATTGGAACTCATTTGGATATGATGTGATCAAGATTGCACCTTAGGAGTCAAATCTAGCTCAATCTTATTTTGGTCTGCGAATAGTAAAACTAATTTATATGATTTAGACCACCACTGACCTTCACACATAGAACTGTTAACTCTTTGATTATTATGAAGGCTCAGATTATTTGGAAGAGCATCTCTAAGGGCATCGTGGGAAATTAGGGTTGGGGTGCTTTTAGCAAAGCTATAGGTGTAGGAATTTACAATGATAAGAAAAGGAAGTTAGACCTCGTCAAGGGCCCCACAATCAACTCATCAGTGTTAAACGATTATATGGAAGAAAAACTACCCTTAGCCGGGTGAGCCATCTTAAGGTAAATACTCAAGGGCAAAGTCGAGAAGTATCTATGGCAAACCCTGGATTAAGGATGACGAAGAATAGGAGTGTGAGTCCAAGTAAGGTTGAGAATGCTAATTGAATGTGTGCAGTTCTTCGGTGAAGAAGGGAACTCAAGCTTAGAATGTGACGATGAGAGAGTCAGCACCCGGTCACAATTAGTGGTGGTGGAGTTCAAAAGAACTCCCCCACTCCTAAGAGCCAAGTTTAACTCATCTTATACATTTAATGTAATTGGAGAGGATAATGGGGATCAAGTAAAAATGGGTAGATACCAACAAGATTAAGTGCCTTGGGAAGAGGAAGTTCGGGGTGTCAGCCCACCACACTTCCTAGTACCGCTGCGAGCCCCTCACCGGGTAACCCTCCTGAAGTCCAAGGCTAACCTTAAAGCTTCTAAGATCAACTAAATTATAAACAAGACTAGTTAAGTAGGAGAACTTGACAAGTTATCTTTCATCCCAAACCAGCTCGAGATATATAAGGAAGGACTGGGATAGTCCTGCAAGCGGTATGCTCGAGATATAAGGAAGGACTGGGATAGTCCTGCGAGCGGTAAGCTCGGGATATATAAGGAAGGACTGGGATCGTCCTGCGAGCGGTAGGCTCGGGATATATAAGGAAGGACTGGGATAGTCCTGCGAGCGGTAGGCTCGTAGTTTAAATATAAGACTGTGATAGTATAGCGAGCGGTAGGCTCATAGTTTAAATATAAGACTGGTGTAGTGTAGCGAGTGGTAGTCTCGTAGTTTAAATATAAGACTAGTGTAGTCTAGCGAGCGGTAGGCTCGTAGTTAAATATAAGACTGGTGTAGTGTAGTGAGCGGTAGGCTCGTAGTTTAAATATAAGACTAGTGTAGTCTAGCGAGCGGTAGGCTCATAGTTTAAATATAAGACTAGTGTAGTCTAGCGAGCGGTAGGCTCGTAGTTTCAATATAAGACTGTGATAGTCTAGCGAGCGGTAGGCTTGTAGTTTAAATATAAGACTGGTGTAGTGTAGCGAGCGGTAGGCTCGTAGTTTAAATATAAGACTAGTGTAGTCTAGCGAGCGGTAGGCTCGTAGTTTAAATATAAGACTGGTGTAGTCTAGCGAGCGGTAGGCTCGTAGTTTAAATATAAGACTGGTGTAGTCTAGCGAGCGGTAGGCTCGTAGTTTAAATATAAGTCTGGTGTAGTCTAGCGAGCGGTAGGCTCGTAGTTTAAATATAAGACTGGTATAGTCTGGCGAGCGGTAGGCTGTACTTTATAAATGTTGATGTAGAATAGCGAGCTGGAGGCTCGGTAGTAAATGGCTAATACATGTTTCTTGTGTATAAGATGTGGTGGGTCTTCGGTTCTGTCTTAGTCGTCACACCGACAGCAGTTCATTGACTCGGCAGTGCTAGTGGTTTTATGGGGGCCAGGTTGTCTTCTGTGCGTTCGACGGGACGGATTCCCTAAACCCTACCTGGCCAATTCAGTTTAGTACGCAGGGACTCGTGAGTACCGGGTTCCGGTATCACAGCGTACGTTAGGGCCTAGGTCTGGTAGTGTGACTTACCCACCTAGGTGAGGAGACGCCCGCTCATCTGCCACCGTTTGACCATGACGGGAGGTGCCCGAGAGGTTAGCTACCTCCGAAAAGTAGGAACTAAAGGTCTGTACGTACAGAGTCGCGTGTGTGAGTTGCATGTGTATGAAATAATAATACAAACATTGCATCATTGCATTGCACACATAGCATAGTATTTCTGCACAAATAGAGACCTCATCGTATAAATCAGTATGGGCTCTTTTATACGATGAGTTTACTACTTGCCAGATCCCTTAGCTTATGTGCTTTTGTGTGTGCATATATGTTAAGGTTACTTTCGTAGCTGCTCTTATTTCTTATACCCGCTCTTTTACTTATACCGCTCTTTACTTATTACCTTTATACATACTCCTGCTAAGGTAGAGATGTTTTCATTACTTGTTTAGTATCTATATACTTGGTAGTCTCGCCACTGTCACCTGCTTTTGAATTACCCTTTGATGTCCTCCGCTTCCTCCTCCCGCACGGTGCCTAGGAGTCGCGGGTGGAGGCGGTGAGGAATATGCTGAGTCTTATAGACTAACGGTCGGTGGACCTCATCATTTTAGGGATGATGCGTCGGAACAGTGGGACCCCATACAGGAGGATGGAATGAAGCAGAGCAGACACTACACGTCGTCGTAGCCGCAACTACAGATGCATGAAGACAGAGTTGATAGCTTCCGAGTAGATGTAGAGTGAGTGTGACAGTTGCACTATATTTGAACATGTACTGGGTGTAAGCCCTTATTCTTTTAAGTTCTTTCTCATCGTGGACATTATAATCTTGTATTATGATAAATATATAATGTGATTTTGTGGACTTGTTTCATTTATTACTTCAATTACTATGAATATCGTTGGCCTGGATGAAGATGATTAGCCGGCAGGATCGGCGTCTTGTGGCGGCGACCATTGGGTGTATTGGTGTAGCCGCAAGACGGTGGTTCTGGGCGGTAAGACCCGGGAAAGATTGCAAAAAAACAGGGTCTTACACTCTTCAAAGTTAGTGGCCCTCTATCACTGCCCAAGGAAACAACCCCCACCTTCTCGACACTATGCACAGTGTTATCAGCAGTTATGATAACATCGTTACCTGAGTAAGGCTGCGCTGAAGTAAGCTTCGACTCGTCCCCGGTGAGGTGATGACCACACCCCGAGTCCACGATCCAGTCCTCCTGATAGTTGATAGGAACCGCAGCTCCAATAGAAGCCGAGAAGGCTCCTCCCCATCCTCCATCAATCTGCCTGGCCTCATCTTCCTCCTTTCCTGCAGCAGCATGCCCCGGCTGAAGATTCACCTGGCAATCCTTCCTTATGTGACCAAGCTTTCCGCACCTTAAGCACTTGAGACCTTCTCCCTTCTTCTTCCCTTCAGCCTTGGGAGCATAGCCCTTCTCCTGATGTCCAGAAGTTGAAGGCCCATTGCCTCCTCCAGTGGTCTTCTTCTTATTATCCCACTTCTTCTTCTTCCCCATGAAGAGAACCTCGCCATCTCCCCCAGACACTGACACCCCCGCCATCTGCCTTGCCAGACTCTTCTGCGATGCAAGCAGATTTTCCAGCTCCAGCAGAGACGACTGATTTTCCCAACCCTGCACCGTCGTCACAAAAACCACATACTCCTTCCGCAAGCCACGGATGATGTGCCTCTTCAACTTCGCCTCAGAAATTGGCTCATCAGGATCCAGTGCTGAAATCTCAGCGCACAGGTTCTTCATCTTCAAGAAGAACGTAGAGATAGAAAGGTCGCCTTGAGCCAATCTGGCCAGCTCATTCTCCAGGAATTGAAGTCTTGCAACATTCTTCTTGTTAAATAGCCCATCCAGGGCTCTCCAGATCTCAGCAGCTGATCCAGACCCCAAGATTTGATCGAACAAATCAGGTGATATTGCCCTCTTCAGGGCGAACTCTGCTTTGGCATTGATCCGCCTCCAGTTCCTCACCTCATGACCGTTATCCCCAATCAGGATAACTTCCTCCGTGCTCTCTCCTCCAACCACCTCCCAGAGGTCCTCACCCATAAGATAACTCTGCATACACGACCTCCACTTCTTGAAGTTAGTCGAGTTGAGCATCTCAATTCCAATAACCCTTGCTTCCATGGCTCTACCACTGGTTCCTTCTTTACAAAGGCGAAGGCAACTTTGAGTTAATCACTGCTCTATCCACTCCAACCTGCCTCTGATACCATATGAAATTTTCCATAGATTTAGGAGTGAGCAGGAATAGTATAACTCAAAGTTCAAGCCAACAACTAGAAGCACATGAAAACAACTTCAACCTTTATTGATGCTAGCAGAAAACTTGATTACAGGACGAGGTATACATGGCGAGACATGATTTCGCCAGTACACATAAAATAGGAGAAAAAAATAAAGCTGAAAGATAACCAGCGGTCTGACTTCCTGAGATCGCCAGACCACCCGACCTGCGAGTTCGCGCGACTAGGAAATGAGACCGCCCGAACTTCCTGCCTTGAACAACACAACTGGGAACCCCGCGATCTGCCACTGATTCTCCCGAACTCCAGCAACCCGCACTGCAAGACGCGAGACCGCCCGAACACCTTCAGAAAAGGAGATGATCGCTGCTGCCTGCACAATCCGCAGAAGCTGCACAAAAGAAGTTCAATCAGCAAGACCGACCGGTCACAAGAAAAGAGACCGCAAGAACTAGCCGAGAGTTCTGCTTACACTTGGTGTGATATATTTGCTGCTACAGTGGCTCCTATTTATAGGCGTAAGACCTGATCCATTCACCACCCTATGAGATAGAGTCACCATCCCCTTTGATCGCGCGACCAGACCGGTCAACCCGCGCGATCAGCAGCAGAGCTTCCTGCTTAGTGAGCTCGCCAGCTTCAACATAGACAAGGAGATCGCCACTCCTCCAAGAAGCCGCCCACCACCAGTGTTTGCCACCCGACCTCCTCCAGAGACCGCGAACACACCAGGCCGACTAGGAAAACAGCCCGCCAAGTCGACCAAACACCTGTGACCGCATATACCAGCAGATCGCCGAAGGACCAGCTATGCGAACACAAACCGGAGACCGCGCGACTAAGAAGACCTTAGTCCGCGCGCACCACAAAGAACCTGGACAGCCACCAGACCGGGCTAGAACCCACCACGCGATCACAAGCACCAGATCGCGTGGTCACCGAACAGAAGACAGCTCGCCACGCGGTCACACGACCAGACCGCGCGGCCTTACCTCGGCACCCTTGGACAGAAGAACGGCGGTCACGCCGAATAGTCCGCGGCTAGACCAGAGAGGTCAGACCGCCAGAGGAGACCACAAGACCGTGCGGTCAGACCAGACCGCGCGTTCTCCCCCAGACCGCCAACTTCACAAACTTCCACTTCAACATTTTCAACAAAGACCGCCTGACCGCTTAAGGTCGGCTGATCAACTGAGTCTGCTGCAAACTGATCAAGAACCTCCAAACACAGTTCGCCCAGATAGACCGCTGGCGAGCTGGTTTATTCAAATATGGAAAGATAGGAAGAATGCTGACAGAACTTGTTTGCCGCCTAACCTACGAACACAACAAACGATCAACAATCTTCAGACTACGCGACCTCAAAAATGGGACCGACACAATCAATCCACACTAGGTTCTTATAGTTCTTGCTTATGAATGGCAAGCCATGCCCCTCTATTTATAGGCAAATGAACGGATGTCATCACCGCACGAGAGGTATACAGTCACCTTCCTTATTTGGAACTCGCGGACTCCAGAACCAGACTGTGCGGTCTCAATAAGACCTTATTACACTTAAGCAACTGTCCATTGAATACAACACGCTTATTAATAACTGGCAGACCACCCGGTCTCTTATAAGAGAAGAACCATATGAGCATCTGACCAGATCATGAACAAACCACCAGAACCAGGATCATACAACCCGTCCGGTCTCCCATAAGATCAGAACCACAGCAGACCGTAAGAGCGATCTCAAGCAGACTGAAAGTACAAGATGCTGAAGCGACCTTCAGTACTAGACCGCCCAGTCGCAACCGAACAGGAACACTTGGGCAAACCTACGAATAAAAACAGATCGCCAACACCATAGACGCGCGATCTATAGCACAGGAGCTCGCGCGGTCTCTGCGGTCTCCAATATCAGACCGCCCGGACATTCCACTTCCACTTCAAAATTTAACACTCCCCCTTGAAGTGGGAAGTGGAAGTCAGCCCAAGTAGACTCCTCAACCGATCAAACGGTCCCTCCAACAATGGCATCGTAAAGATGTCCACGACATTATCCTTGCTCTGCACATGCTCATTCATAAGAGATCCCTCCAACACCTTCTCCCGAATGAAATGATGTTGAATCGGTATGTTCTTGGTTCGCGCATGACAAACTGGATTGTTCACCAGTTTCAGGGCACTCTCATTGTCACCCCAAAGCAGAGTAGGACCTCGCACCTCCCTTTGAATGTCCTCCACAAGCCTCCTAAGCTAGATGGCTTCCTGAGCTGCCAAAGCCGAAGCTTTGTACTCCGCTTCTATGGTAGAGACAAACACAGAATCCTGCTTCTTGCTGCACCATGATATAGTTGTAGAGCCTGTCATAAATACTTATCCAAAAGTCGATCTCCGATTATGTGAATCTCCTCCATAATCAGCATCCATGAATCCATGCAATCAAAAGCCTGAGTTCTTCTCACAGAAGGGACCCAAATCTAAGGTGGACTTTACGTATTTCAGAATACTCCTAGCCATCATAAGATGAGGTTTTCGAGGCTCTGCCATAAACCGACTAACACGGCCAATTACATAAGAGAAATCTGGCCTCGTGATCGGCAAGTATATCAGACTTTCGACCAAAGCCCGGAACACCAAAGGATTAGAAAGAACCTTCCCCTCTTCACGTCGAAGTATTGTACCAACCTCTAGTGGAGTATAGTTGCTCTTCCCACCATCCATGCCTAATCGCTTAACAAATCGATCTGCATAGCCCTTTTGGTAAACAAGCATACCACCCTCTTTCCTCTCCACTTCGAGTCCAAGGAAATGGTGGAGCTCACCCAAGTCATTCATCTCAAATATGATAGCTAACTCTGTTAAAATAATAGAGGTTGAGGAGTGAAGTAATAAATGCAGAACACTTCAACAACAATCCACAAGAATGACAAACAGTGACAATGGGAAGACAGAATAGTACCCTTGTTATTCACTATCTCTTTACAGCTCGAGACATACATGGCGAGACATGATTCATAATAATAACAAAGGAGAGAAGCACAAGACACAAAAATAAGCCGCTAGCGAACTGCCAAGGTAGAGACCACCAGACCGCTCGAACAGGCAAGCCGAACGGCTATTCCTGAGACTGTGCGAACAGAGCACAAGCCGCTGTAGTCAGACTGCAACCACAGACCGCAAAACTCACTGCTTTATTCAACTGCTGAAAACAACTGTCTGCACTTCTTGATTTCCCAGACCGCACGGTCTCAAGATCACAGAAGAACCCGCAAACACTTGATGAAGAACTGCTTCCTGCTGCAAGACCGCAACTCAAGACCGCCCGACCACTTAAGGCCGCCTGATCAATTGAGTCCGATGCACAGTCCAAGAACTCCTAAACATAATCTGCACAGACAGACCGCTGTCGAACTGGTTTAATCAAAATTGGTAAGAAAGGAGAATGCTGACGGTGACTACTAGCCGCTAACCTGCGAACAAACTAACCAGTCAGACAACTCAAACCGCGCGACCTCAAAGTGAGACCGGCACAATCAAGCCAACTTTAGTTCTTACAGTTCTTGCGTACGAATGGCTACCCCGACGTTCCTATTTATAGGCAAACGAACGGATGTTGTCACCTCCCCAAGGGATATAGTAACCTTCCTTATTGAAGCACGCGGTCTCCAGTACCAGACCGCGCGATCTCTATAAGACCTTATTACACTTAAGCAAAACTGTCCAAGAAAGACAGCTTGCCAAGAACAAACCAGAAGACCGCTTGGTTTCTTATAAGAACGCATGAGCAACTGACCGATTAGGAGCAGACCGCTAGAAACGAGCTCAAGCAGACCGCAGAAGTGTCCTCAAGAATAAGACCGCCCGGTCTAAACCAGAACAGATTTATTTGGGCAAAACAGGCAAACAAACACAGGTCGCCAACACCAGAAACTCGCGACCACAACGCTAAGTCACGCGGTCTCTGTGGTCTCCAAAAAATAGACCGCCCGGACAGTCACGCGGTCTCTGCGGTCTCTGTGGTCTCAAGTGGGAAGTGGAAGTCAGCCCAAGTAACCTCCTCAACCATGTGAACGGTTCCTTCGATAACAACTTTGTAAATATGTTTGCGACATTTTCCTTGCTCTGCACATCCACAACCATAAGAGATCTGATATAGAAATTTTGTGTTTTTGAAATTAAGTGAAGATTTGAAGATTTTCTCCAAAACTATATCTGATTAAGGAAAGTGTGCCTTATCGTCTATAGTATTGGATATTTAGGAATATCAAGGTCGTATTCCAAGGGGTGCGTTGATTACTTCTACTTCGAGGAAAGTCACCATTATCTTATCGACGAAATTTTGAGGTTTGTTTTGCTTAACTAAAAAAAAAGACAAAATGCAAGCTAAAAGAAAAGATTAAATGAAAATAAAAAGGCTTAATGCTCAAACATAGTGGAGGGGGAAAAGGAAAACAAATTAACATTGCATGGAAGGAAGAGTGCTTAAGGAGAAAGAGAACATGAAAGGAAGCAAACTTAATTTTATTGAAAACCAAAATGATTACAAGCTTAAGAAGAGATTACAAGGCTAGGAAGGAAAAGATTACAAGCTTACTAAACTATTGCATTGAAAGAAGAAAAACTAGTACATTGCTTGATAAAGAAAAGAGAACATGAAAGCTTAAAGAGACATGAACAAGCATTGAAAAACTTCACTAACAGCTCTAGCAGCACCTCCCCCACTCCAAAATTCTGAACCCTGGACTCAAGGAGAGCCTCTGAATTTATAGCAGAAATTTTCAAGTTACACGCCCTCGGTCACGGGCGTGACCAAGGGCATGTAAACATTACTGACATCAGATCTGACAGTGGCGTGGCTTTGCGTGACGGCGGGAGACATTCGAACATTACACGCCCGTGTAACTTTGGTCTCGGGCGTGTACTTGGGCGGCTTCATTAAATGCAGCATGGGCTGGCTTGCGGCTCGGCGCCGTGCAGGGATCACGCGGGAAGTCACGGGCGTGACATTTCGGGTCACGGGCGTGTACCTGGGCGGCTACAATTAATGCAGCGTGGGATATAATTCGGCGCGGCAGAGCACATTCGTCGAACTCAGCTCAGATTTCGTCGAACGCAGGGACGGAGAGCGTTCGTCGAACGGAGCTCAAATTTCGTCGAACGCAGCGGCAGAGAAATTTCGTCGAACGCAGCTCCAGAGATCTTTCGTCGAACGCATCTCCAATTTCGTCGAACGCAGCGACAGAGAACTTTCGTCAAACGCAGCTCTTTAGGTTACACGCCCTTGGTCACAGGCGTGCCTGGGGGCGTGACTTGTGATTTTCTCCAATTTTCCCCAAAATTTTGCAAAAATAAAAGTAAACTATATTTAGAACAGAAATTATAAAAGAAGTGATTTTAAACTAAAATATAAATAATATTTGCAATTTTAAATTAAAACTAGACTAAATACTATAATTAAAATACACATAAATACTACTCATCAAATACCCCCATACTTGAGGTTTTGCTATTCCAGAGCAAAAGTGTGAGACATAATTTATAAGACATCCTTAAAAATTTTTAATTTTAAACTAAAATTTCATTTAAATGAAAAGTTAAGTTAAGAGTAAATTCAAGGAGGAGTTAAGTCCTAAATTATGATGATTATTTGAAAAGAGGAAAAATGTTTAGGCAAGGACTTCTCAAGAAAATTAATTAGTTTAACAATATTGTAGAAATTATTAAACGAGATTAAATTAAAATTATAAGAACTCTATCTTAAAAGAAACTTAAGGAAAAGTAACTTACTAAATATTGCTCTCTCCATAATCTTAAACTAAATCTAGAACAATGATAATTGGCTAAGGGGGATTTCATAAAATTTGGCATAAGAAGAGATATTTTTGAATGGAGGAAATGGAATTTATCCTCATCATGAATATTTTTCTCTTTTTTTTTTCTCTTCTAATAAAAACCCAAAATGAATATATTTAGGAGTAATGAATTTTATCCTCTTACCCCATGCCATATAATCTTTTAATTGATTTTGGGTGCATATGTTTAGGGAATAATCAATTTTATCTTCTTATTCTCATGACATATGATCTTTTAAAATACTTTTTTTATGCCATCAAAGGGGTAGGGTAGAGAAAATAAATCTAGCTAGCTTTAAATTATTTTGAGAGCAAATTCTAGTAAAATTAAATTTCCTAAGATCTAAAAAGTTAGAAGAAAATATAATTGAAATCTAAAGAGGTTTAGCAAATTCACTACAAAATGAAGCCATTTAAAAGTAAAAAAGAGAAGTCATGCTAAATAAGTTCTCTAATCAAGTTAAAATCATAAGATGATTCTTAAAATAAGATTACCTCAAATTTAAATTTAACAAACTATGATAATCAAAATTTTAGCTAATTAAAAACCTAAACATGCTTATAAATATTCTCAACTAGATTTCTAAGAAATCACAAAAACAACAAATAGGAGAGGTATAAGATTTTTGTATATTTTTTTTTTGTTCTAAGTTTTTCATATATATATTTTTTTTTGAATTTTAATATTATCTTTTTTTGGATTTTTGATATTATCTAAATAATAAAAAAGCTAAAAATAAACTAAAATAAACTAAATTGTTTTTGTTAATTCTCAGACTTCCCGAGGTCTACCCGGTGAATGGCTCGCAAGGTACTAGAGGCTGTGATGGGAATTCAAGCCCAAAGCGTCCTTTCCGAGAATTTAAATTTTCAATTTTCTAAATTTTTTTGAGTTTTTTGGGTTTTACAAGTGCTTAACTAAAAGACAATCTCTTTTTTTATTGCATTGAAAATTTTCTAATTTAAAAACTATTTATAAAGAACTATTTACACCCTCATACTTAAAGTTAAACATTGTCCCCAATGTTTAAAACTAAGTATGAAGTTTAAAGAATATAAGTAAATAAAGTGCAAGACAAAACAAAAAGGAAATGCATGATAAAAGAGAAGGAAGAAGGAGAAAGGGCTTCCCTGATTTTTTTGAAGTTTGCGCGGGGAAGCGGCGATTACCTACAAAATATGTTAAAGAACAAGAGAAAACAATAAAAAGATAACTTTGGGGTGCCTCCCAAAAGCTCTTTGTTTAAGGTCGCGTAGCTTGACCCACTTGCCGACCATATTATAGGAGGAAGTAAAATCGAATCACTCTTTTCGTTAGCTAACTCTCCCGGAAGATATAACTTAAGGCGGTGCCCATTTACTTTGAAGGTACCTTTTTCCGGGTGGGAAATTAGGATTGTCCCATAGGACCAAACCTCTTTAACAATAAAGGGTCCGGTCCATCGGGATTTTAGTTTTCCCAGAAAAAGGCGAAGGCGAGAATAATAAAGGAGGACGAGGTCGCCCGGCGAAAAAGTTTTCGGAAATTTTATGTGTTTATCGTGATAAAACTTTGTTCGCTCCTTATATAATTTATTTCTCTCATACGCATTCGCTCGCCATTCATCTAATTCGTTCATTTGAAATTTTCTTTGTTCGGCCGCTAAAGTGGAATCGAGATTTAAAAATTTAAGCGCCCAAAATGCGCGATGTTCTAATTCGACCGGAAGGTGGCAAGCCTTGCCATAAACCATTCGATACGGTGTACAACCGATAGCGGTCTTGTACTGTTGGGTTTTTCTACAACCATACATCATATGTAGGCGCAGCGGAAATAAAGAGAACAACCCAAAAGAGTTTGGATCGGGCCATGAAAATGAATCAAGAAGTAATCAAAAATACTAGGCATAAATTACCTTAGTGGAGTTGGATCAAATCCACCCTAGATGCTCCAAGAAGAAAAATCCTGTCGTCGGCTATGCGAGAGTCCTTACGTAGATTAATGTCTACGTCTCTACAGCAGTCCACACGAGCCGGGAGAAGAAGACTGCACCTTGCGCTTCCACGAACTGCTAGATTCGTTCCAGGAATAGCAATCGCGGCGACGATCGCCGGAAGGGAGATCTGTGGAGGCGAACGGGGCGGTGGAACTCTTCTGTCTAGGGTTCGGGAGGAACTCTTCCATCGGCTCCTCTTTTGTTCGCATAAGAATGTAGAACCCTTAAAACAAGTTCTATTTATACCCGAAGCATAAACAGACCTAGAAGAATCGCTATCCGCAGTCCATACAGAAAATTGGGGTTTCTGTAACGATTCGTCGGGATTTCACGAATCAGCATTCGTCGAGTTTCCACGGAACAATTCGACGAATTCCGACGAATCATATCCGACGAATTCCGACGAATCATATCTGACGAATTCCGACGAATCATATCCGACGAATTCCGACGAATCATATCCGACGAATTCTGACGAATCATATCCGACGAATTCTGACGAATTCCGACAGCAACATTTGCTTTACCTCCCCGATTCTATGTGGTGATTGGTAACCTTTACCAACACAGTCAATCTTCCAACTTCTCCACATGCTCTTATGTGCGACCCTGCAGGCTCATATCGCGTTGGCAGTGAGATTACATGTTTGACCACTTCTAGATCACAATGGTAACTCCAACAGTCTCCCACTTGATCTTGAAAGTATCAAATAAAAACCTCACAAACAATGAGCGGCATCTAGCAATGCATCATTGCTCCCCAAGCAATAAGAGTTCATAACTCATAAGCCTTTATGACCAATATTCCAGCGTTGTCTTTGTCCCTTTGTCCCTTACATCCAGAAAGAACTAGAGGCATGGACCGTGTCACCCTCATGATAGCTCAATCCAAGTTTCTTGATCTAGAACGGACTTCCAGAGAATGGTGAGCTCAATATCACATATTGACTCAACCAAGCATGGTCATGCATTTCTCAGTCCAATTCCATCAAGGGGCCCATGGATGCAACTCCTGTTATATAGGAGGACAAATCCCATATCTGCTCACACCCAAACACCCAAATGATTCATAACGTACCCAACGACCACCCTTATCATCAACCTTCTTCAAGGAAGACTGTAGATGACATCAAAGCACGCTCTTCCTCACTCGATGAATGATGTGACTTCAGGTCAAAGGACCACAACACCATTGTCTAATGAGACCTACTTATGACACATTTAAGTAACAATCCACAAAGTAGTCTCAGGTTGGGTCTGTCCAGTACAACTTGTTCACTAACAAGTACCCACGTGATGACTTGATATCACAATATCATGACCTGTGAGAACCGGTCATCAGTCAACACACATGCTAGTCTTAATGTATCATCATCACCCTTAGCTTCTACGATGATACCTCGACTAGGGACCTTTTAAGAATGAAGCTTCGAAATCATAGGCTCTCACATTCAAGTCACGTACTTGATGTCCCATGGAAGCGAACATTCTAAGGGTATTTATCACGAATTTTATTCTATCATATAGAAACAGTATATCATAATAAAAGAACTTGCCATTAATTGTAAAAAGAAATAATTGGTACACAATTCATCATATGAATAAATAATAAACAGCCAACAGAATATATATATTTTACATGCAACCCACAAGACTCCCACTAGAGTTGATCACTCAGGTATCGTATACCCATTGATCTAGTATGACCATCATGCTTTCTCTGCGCGAGAGGCTTTGTTAGTGGATCTGCAATATTCTCCTCAGTCGGCACTCTGCAAATGTTCACATCTCCTCGTTCGACAATCTCACGAATAAGATGGAACCGCATACATCACTATGTACTATACCCAAAAGATCCTCAGCCCTCTCAGTATAACCAGTGAAAGGGGCTTTAGTCATCTTGCCTAATAAACAAGACTCGCATCGCTCAAATGATTCATAATCAAATGAGTCCAATAGTCCTTCTTTATGGAGCTTGGATATGCGCTTCTCGTTTATATGGCCCAAACGACAATGCCAGAGATATGTAGGATTTGAGTCATTTGTTCTTAGTCTTTTATTATTATCTACATTATAGATCGGATGGTCCAGGTTCAAAACATAAAGACCATTAAACAATTAAGCTACAACATAACAAACATCATTCTTAAATATAGAACAACAATTGTTCTTAATTATAAAAGAAAATCCAATCATGTCTAAGCATGAAATGGATATAATGTTTCTAGTTATGGCCGGAACAAAATAACAATTATTAAGTTCTATTACAAGCCCACTGGGCAAAGAAAGACGGTAAACCCCTACGGCTACAGCAGCAACTCTTGCTCCATTGCCGACACGCAGGTCCACCTCTCCTTTACTCAGCCATCTCCTCCTTCCCAGTTCCTGCACATTTGTACAAATGTGAGAACCACATCCGGTATCCACTACCCAAGATGAAGGAGCAGAAAGGTTTATCTCTATAACGTAAATATTCGAAGCGGAAGTCATACCTCCCTTCATTTTCTGCAGACCCTCAATGTACGAAGGACAATTCCTCCTCCAATGACCAGTCTTGCCACAGTGGTGGCATTTCCCTTCCTTCACGGTGCTCTTCTTTTTCAGCGCAGAAGATTTGGGCTCAAGATGTGACTTAGGTCCCACATTCGTCTTCTTGAAGCCCTTGGCCTTACCTTTACCTTTATGTACCATCAATATGGGACTAGCAGGCTTGGCCTTCTTCATGTTTATCTCGGCAGTTCGCAACATGCCTAAGAGCTCGGGCAGTGTCTTGTCTATTTCATTCATGTTGTAGTTCAAGACGAACTGCTCATAACTATCCGGCAACGATTGCAGGATAAGATCTGTGGCTAACTCTTGACCCAGAGGAAAACCCAGTCTCTCCAGGTTCTCTATAAGCCCAATCATCTTGAGTACGTGAGTACCAACCGAGTCTCGAGCTCCCATTTTGCACTGAAATAATGCCTTCGTGACATCGAACCTCTCTTGACGAGCTTGCCCTTGAAACATTTTCTTTAGGTGCTCGTCAATCTCCTTGCATCCCATGTTCTCATGTTGCTTCTGAAGCTCAGAGTTCATGGTGGAAAGCATAAGGCACTCGATGTCTAAGGATTCATCCGTATACTTCTTATAAGCATCCTTATCAACACGGGACGAGTTCCCGGTCGGCACCTCGGGGGCTTCTTCTTCCAAGACGTAGAGCTTTCGCTCTTGCCTGAGAACAATTCTCAGGTTCCTATACCAGTCCATGTAGTTTGTCCCATTTAGCTTGTCCTTCTCAAGGATAGCTCTCAGGGACAAGGTGGAATGTGAACCACTTGCCATGGAATTCTACAAGAATTCATGCAGAATTTAATCAGTACCAAAATTTCAAAATACAATTTATTTTAATTTGGACTTCAATTAAATACTCCCACTATTTTATTCAAATTGATAGCCCTCACTATCAAGAATCCATGCGAGCTACTCTCTTAGTGGACAAGACCCGTATTTCACCAACACAATGAGTCAGCTTTGGCTTTTCTCTCACTATGTAGTTATTTAGGTAGGCAACGCTTGCCAATTGCATCCTAATGCAACTCTTGTATGGTTGGTGAATAACTCCTTATTCGCATCCATCATATGGTGCATGCCAACCCTATGCCTCTAGGCACTCAACCTTTGAGGTCACCTAGTTAAGTTAGACCCGATGTCGACAGTGGGATATCACAATTATCCGCTCGCACCCTTACCAAGATAGATTAATGCACCTTGCTTTGGCAAGCCCACACTTCATCGATCGAGGCAGGAAGAGTGTCATCCATCGGAAGGCATCCGAACACTTAATATTTGATGAAGGGATTTTAATAGCAAGTTAACACTTAACCATGATCAACATTTGATCAATGTGCACATCAACAGAAAAACAATATTCTAAAATCCACATGCATCCCTTATGTGCACAACATAAGACTATCAACCTTTGATAGACGAAAGGGCTAAATCTGGACATTTAGAACTCTTCCAAATCTTCAGATTTACATGCATTGGACAAAGGCAAAGACAACTCGACTTAAAGCAGTAGACAAGCTCATCTCTCATTGTTGGATTCAAAATCCAAAACAATACAAGGGTTCATTAACCATTTGAGGGACGGTTGCTGCTAAGGAGACAACAATTTCTAACAATTAGAAATTACCACGAAATCCCAGACGTTCCTGGCGGGGTTCCAAGGGGCCGCGCCCCTGGCGGGGTCTTAGGGGCAGAGCCCCTAACGGGGTCCAAGGGGCAGCGCCCCTGGCGGTGGTGCTTAACTAAAAAAAAAGACAAAATGCAAGCTAAAAGAAAAGATTAAATGAAAATAAAAAGGCTTAATGCTCAAACATAGTGGAGGGGGGAAAGGAAAACAAAATTAACATTGCATGGAAGGAAGAGTGCTTAAGGAGAAAGAGAACATGAAAGGAAGCAAACTTAATTTTATTGAAAACCAAAACGATTACAAGCTTAAGAAGAGATTACAAGGCTAGGAAGGAAAAGATTACAAGCTTACTAAACTATTGCATTGAAAGAAGAAAAACTAGTACATTGCATGATAAAGAAAAGAGACCATGAAAGCTTAAAGAGACATGAACAAGCATTGAAAAACTTCACTAACAGCTCTAGCAGCACCTCCCCCACTCCAAAATTCTGAACCCTGGACTCAAGGAGAGCCTCTGAATTTATAGCAGAAATTTTCAAGTTACACGCCCTCGGTCACGGGCGTGACCAAGGGCATGTAAACATTACTGACATCAGATCTGACAGTGGCGTGGCTTTGCGTGACGGCGGGAGACATTCGGACATTACACGCCCGTGTAACTTTGGTCATGGGCGTGTACTTGGGCGGCTTCATTAAATGCAACATGGGCTGGCTTGCGGCTCGGCGCCGTGCAGGGATCACGCGGGAAGTCACGGGCGTGACATTTCGGGTCACGGGCGTGTACCTGGGCGGCTACAATTAATGCAGCGTGGGATATAATTCGGCGCGGCAGAGCACATTCGTCGAACTCAGCTCAGATTTCGTCGAACGCAGGGACGGAGAGCGTTCGTCGAACGGAGCTCAAATTTCGTCGAACGCAGCGGCAGAGAAATTTCGTCGAACGCAGCTCCAGAGATCTTTCGTCGAACGCATCTCCAATTTCGTTGAACGCAGCGGCAGAGAACTTTCATCGAACGCAGCTCTTTAGGTTACACGCCCTTGGTCACGGGCGTGACTGAGGGCGTGACTTGTGATTTTCTGCAATTTTCACAAAAATTCTGCAAAAATAAAAGTAAACTATATTTAGAACAGAAATTATAAAAGAAGTGATTTTAAACTAAAATATAAATAATATTTGCAATTTTAAATTAAAACTAGACTAAATACTATAATTAAAATTCGCATAAATACTACTCATCAAGATACCTCCAACACCTTCTCCCAAATGAAATGATGTTAAATCTCTATGTGCTTGGTTCGTGCATGACAAACTGGATTGTTCACCAGTTTGAGGGCACTCTTATTGTCACCCCGAAGCACAGTAGGACCATGCACCTCCCTATGAATATAATCCACAAGCCTCCTAAGCCAGATGGCTTCCTGAGCTGCCAAAGTTGAAGCTTTGTACTCTACTTCCGTGATAGAGACAGACACAGAATCCTGCTTCTTGCTGCACCATGATATAGCTGTAGAGCCTGTCATAAAGAAGTATCTAGAAGTAAATCTCTGATCATTTGATTCTCCTCCATAATCAGCATCCATGTATCCATGCAATCAAAAGCCCGAGTCTTTCCCATAGAAGATACCCAAATCAGAGGTGGTCTTGACATACTTCAAAATGCTCCTCGCCGCCATCAGATTGGGCTTCCGTGGCTCTGCCATATACCAACTCACCCTGCCAACCTCATAAGCAATATCCGGCCTCGTGATCCTCAAATATATCAGACTCCCGACCAAAGCTCGAAACACTAAAGGATCAGAAAGAACATTCCCCTCATCTCGTCGAAGATGAATACCAACCTCTAGTGGAGTAGAGCTGCTCTTCCCCCCTTCCATGCTGAATCGCTTCACAATTCGTTATGCATACCCCTTTTGGGAAACAAGCGTTCCGCTTTCTTTCCTCTCCACTTCGAGCCCAAGGAAATGGTGGAGCTCACCCAAGTCCTTCATCTCAAATCTGATCGCTAGCTCAGCTCGAAGCCTAGCTACCTCCAACTCAGAATTTCCCATGATGATCATATCATCAACGTACGGCAGCACCAAGACCTGAAGCTCTCCTATCTTTTTTACGAATAAGCTTGAATCTGAGTCAGAAGCAAGGTATCCGCAGAATGGGACGTATTCTACTTTCTTGCCATACCACGCCCGAGGTGCCTGCTTCAAGCGGTGAAGAGCCTTCTTGAGCTTGCACACATATCTTGGGTGCTCTTCGGAAACATAACCAGGTGGCTGATTGATGACTGGTATTTTAGTCATCATTTTAGCCTAATATCTTATTTGATATTTAAATGAATTATCGCATTTGTTCATTATTTTTATAAATTTTCGTTAAAATAATATTATACGTTATAACTAATATATTTTCTATATTTTTAGGGATTCGGCAGGCCTGGGGGGAATTTAGGTGTGAAGTCCCGCTGTCGCATCCAAGACTCACAAATTGTCATACATCTCTATATATATAAACATATACATATGTATATATATATATATATATATGTGTGTGTGTGTGTGTTATTTATATATATGTTATATATATATGTTATATATATATGATCATATATATATAAATATATATATGTTTATATTATTATATAAATTTATATATGATTATATTTATATGTATGTTTATAAACTTTATATATACATATGATTATATTTATATATATGTTAATATATATATATATATATATTTGATTATATTTATATATATACGTTTATATATATATAAACGTATATAAATTCAAGCAGCAGCCCGTCCGCCGCCGGCCACCTCCTCCATGCATGCAACCGGCCACCTCAACCAGAGCCCCTCCGCCGATGCCACCTCCATGAGTCGCCGGCCACCTCCATCTCTCCCGTGCGCCTCCTCTGGACAAGCTCTCCACATCAGCAATCCAAAATGAACCACCTCCAGCTCTCCCGTGCGCCTCCTCTGGACAAGCTCTCCACGTCCGCAATCCAAAACATGTCTCCTCCATGCTGTGTAACGCCTCCAGCCCAAGCTCCTCCATATGCGCCTCCTCCCATTGATGCCGCCTCCAACTCTGCCTCCAATTATTGCCGTCAGCTGCACCTCCCGCCCAAGCTGTTTCAAGCTTCTGGGCCTATAAATGCTTACCTCGGGAAGGAGGAGGGGCAGCATTGACTGGGAAAGAAAACC
The DNA here is from genome assembly GCA_033032865.1 of Dactylorhiza incarnata. Taxonomy (NCBI): domain Eukaryota; kingdom Viridiplantae; phylum Streptophyta; class Magnoliopsida; order Asparagales; family Orchidaceae; genus Dactylorhiza; species Dactylorhiza incarnata. The sequence continues at coordinate 30,256,206 of JAWHQI010000001.1, forward strand.
ATCAAGAGATTATATTTTGTGCAGAAGTTTTATTTTTGAGAGAAGTTAAGCCTTGGAGAGGGAGAGATTATTATTTTTGTTGTTATTCGGCCGTATATCAATCATTCGGTCGGGAGAAAAAGCAGTCCAGTATTTTTTCGTTCCGAGTAGTCAATTCCGGCCGATATTTTAGTTGTTCAATTACAATCTTGTACGTCTCATCAGGGTCTCGTCAACTTGTAACATTGCACTTTTATTTTCTTCTTATAGCCTGGCAATTAAAATTTCAAGTTATATTTTCGTTTCAAAATTTTGTAATTCTCTATTTCAATTTTTGTCTCTCGTCTTTGTTCGCTTTTTTCATCATGTCGCATTTTTATAATAGTGATTCCCCCATCTCCATGAGTAACTAATCTCTTTGGTGCTCGGTCGCGATGATCCGAGGATGAGATAATATTGTAGTAATTTATGGAATTGCTTTTCTCTAATTGTTGAACGCCTGCGATTTACCATTGATCTAAAAAATTATTATGAGGCTATATCATTAATATATAGTCTTCATATTGTTTTCGTTCTTCAGTTAGCCGAGATGCTCGTAAGACGAATCGATCGCTCATTGGTAAAAGGAGTAGAACGCAACCCTCGAGAGAGGACGACGTAACTCTTCCGGATTGGAGTAAAATTCAATAGCGAGGTTCACAACCTAAGGCAAGTCTTAGGCGATGCGATTTGAGAACGAAAGTTCGGTCGATACACCTAAGCTTAGTTGAACCTAAACCTCGAAAGAGGGGTGTTCATTCTTTGAGAACCTCCACGGTCAAAGCCTCTTCAACAAGAGAATTGTAATCTATTCTCATTTCAATTTTCTCTATATCCGAGGTGACTCAAAGATCGGGCACTAATTTTAATCCATCGATTAATTTCCGTTAGCATTTCTCCTAGTTTTTGCTATTCGCAACCCAACTCCAAATTTCTAATTGATAAGATAATAATGATTTTTCAAAGTAGAATTACTCGACCTCCCCGAGTCTAATACGACCTTGGTTTTTATAAACCTATACCACTTTCGACGCGGTACACTTGCGTTGTCTTTTGCGGATATAGTTCTGCGTATCAAGTTTTTGGCGTCGTTGCCGGGGACTCTTGGTTGATAATTTGAAAAAGAAATAGTTATTAATTTTATCGTTCTCTTTCTTCTCACCCCCCCTTCCTTTTAAAATTTTTAAAAATCTTAAAAGGCGTAATCTAAATTCCTGGAAACGAGCATCATTCAAATGATACAGCAAACCGTCATATTTGATGGCTTACCAGATGAAGATCCTAATTTACATTTACTAATTTTTTTGGAAATTTGCGACACGTTCAAAATAAATGGCGTCACCGATGACGCCATTCATTTGCGTTTATTTCCTTTCTCTTTGCGGACTAAGGCCAAGCAATGGTTGGGATCTCTTCCTAGAGGTTCCATCACTACATGGGCCGAAATGATGGAGAAATTTTTAACTAAATATTTTCCTCCGGCAAAGTCCGCTAAATTACGTACGGACATTCTCTCATATATGCAAATAGACTCAGAGTCTCTCTACGACACATGGGAGCGCTTCAAGGAACTCTTGCGGAGATGTCCTCATCATGCCCTTCCTGTGTGGCAACAAGTTCAAACCTTTTACAATGGTTTGAATCTCCAAACAAGGCAGATGATTGATGCGGTCGCAGGGGGGACCCTTAATAACAAAACCCCCAAGGCTGCTCAAGAGATTTTCGAGGAGATGGCCATGAATGCGTATCAGTGGAATGCGCCACGGTCGCGCCCTAACAAGCCGACCGGACTCTTTGAAGTCGAGGCCACCCCGAATTTAGCGCTTCAAGTAGAAATGCTTACTAAGCAAGTGGCGGAGATGTCTGCTTCCTCCGCCACTAATTGGGCTAATAATAATAATTTTAATAATAATAATAATTTTATTCAAGAGCATGTAGATTATATGGGGAACTCCTATCGTCCTCTTTATAACCCGAATAATAATCTTCCGTTAAATAATAGTTATAATCCGGGTTTAAGGAACCATCCAAATTTTTCATGGAGCAACCCCAACAATGCTCAACGACATCCACAAGTGAATCCTCCTAGATTCGCTCCACCGCCACCACACAAGCCCTCTTCATTTGAAGAGGTCTTCACTAAATACGTTGCCTCTAATGATTCCAATATCCGGAACCTCTCCGGATCTATTAAAAGCTTAGAAAATCAGATTGGACAGCTCGCCAAGATGTTCTCCGAACGCCAGCAAGAAGCTCTACCGGGCAATACTGAGCCCAATCCAAGGGAGAGCGCTAATGCAATAACCCTCCGCGGCGAAAAGGAGGTAACTTCTACAAATTTGGCTGAACCCGAGGTAAACGTTTCAACTTCATCTCCGCAAATTATTTCTTCACCTACTTTACCTTCTTCTACATTAGCTCCGCGTATTATTAAAAATCCTTCTATTCCTTATCCTTCGAAATTTAAAGATGAACGCAATGAGGAGCAATATAAAAAATTTATTGAAATTTTAAAACAAATCCAAATAAATGTTCCATTCTGCGAGGCGTTAGCCCAAATGCCCAAGTACGCTAAGTATCTAAAAGATTTACTTTCAAATAAAAAGAAACTTGAAAATTTTTTGCGTATATCTCTAAACGCAGAATGTTCGGCGGTTTTGTTAAATAAATTACCACAAAAATTAAACGACCCGGGGCGGTTCTCCATCCCTTGCTTGTTCGGTAATTTATTAATAAAACACGCCCTGGCAGATTTGGGCGCTAGTATTAATTTGATGCCGTTTTTATTATTTAAAAAGCTTGGTTTAGGCAATCCAAGCCTAACAAAAATCAGCATCCAACTTGCAGACCGATCGATAAAATATCCAATTGGGGTTATTGAGAATGTGCTTGTTAAGGTTGACAAATTTACCTTCCCGGTAGACTTTGTCATCCTAGACATTGAGGAAGACGCCGAAGTACCCATTATACTCGGACGTCCTTTCCTCGCCACCTCCCGGGCAATAATTGACGTTAGTAATGGCAAACTTCTCCTACGAGTTGGGGATGAAGAAGTTATTTTTAGTATAAACAACTCTATGAGAAATTTTTTTTCAAATGACGATTCTTGTTATACTTTAGAAACAAATTTTGATGAAGATTTATCGTCATTTTCTGAATTAATCTTGAAAAATGTTGAAGATTCGGAGTTGGCAAATTTATTTTGTCTACAAGAAGTAACTCGGCCGTTGCCGTTTGAGCAAATAAATTTAAAAAACTTCAAAATAAAAACTTCTTATGAAGAACCGCCAAACCTAGAGTTAAAACAACTCCCGGATCATTTAAAATATATTTTTTAGAAAAGAATTCAAAATTGCCCGTAATCATTTCTTCTGCGCTTAACGATTCGGAAACTTCCGAATTAATTAAAATTTTAAATAATCACCGCCATGCAATTGCATGGCAACTTTCGGATATCAAGGGAATTAGCCCATCTTTTGGCACACATAAAATATATTTAGAAAATAATTCTCGCGGCACTATTCAGCCTCAACGATGTCTTAATCCCAATATGAAGGATGTCGTTAAGGCTGAAATTATAAAATTATTAGACGCGGGGATTATTTACCCAATTTCTGATAGCACTTGGGTTAGCCCGGTGCAAGTCGTGCCTAAGAAGGGCGGGATAACGGTAGTTTCCAATGAAAATAATGAGTTAATCCCAACCCGTACTGTTACTGGTTGGCGGGTATGCATCGATTATAGAAAATTAAATGATGCTACCCGTAAGGATCACTTCCCGTTACCCTTCATTGACCAAATCTTAGAATGTTTATCTGGTCACTCACACTATTGTTTTCTTGATGGTCTTTCGGGATACTTTCAAATTCCAATCGCGCCCGAAGACCAAGAGAAAACCACATTCACTTGTCCTTTCGGCACCTTCGCTTATCGGAGGATGCCGTTTGGTCTTTGCAACGCGCCGGCTACATTTCAAAGATGTATGTTGGCAATTTTTAGCGAATTAGTAGAAGACGTCATGGAAGTTTTTATGGACGATTTTTCAGTCTTTGGCGATTATTTTAAAAGTTGTTTAAATAATCTTGAGAGTGTTCTTCAATGCTGCGAAGACACGAATCGGACACTCAACTGAGAGAAGTGTCACTTTATGGTCCAAGAGGGATTAGTCCTCGGACATAAAGTTTCAAGTAAAGGGATCGAGGTCGACCGGGCCAAGATCGAGGTCATAGAAAAACTCCCTCCGCCTACTAATATTAAATCTATTAGGAGTTTTCTAGGACATGCGGGTTTCTATAGACGATTTATTAAAGATTTTTCAAAGATTACAAAACCGTTAACACATCTATTAGAAAAAGAAACCGCTTTTATTTTTGATGAGGAATATTCTAAGGCGTTCAATAAAATTAAAAATGAACTTATCAACTCGCCTATTTTAATTGCGCCGGATTGGTCTCTTCCGTTCGAAATCATGTGCGATGCAAGTGATTTTGCTGTAGGTGCAGTCTTGGGTCAACGGGTGAATAAATATTTTCACCCAATTTATTACGCAAGCAAAACGCTTACATCCGCCCAAGCTAATTATACAACAACAGAAAAAGAACTTTTAGCGATTGTTTTTGCATTTGATAAATTTCGTTCATATATAACGCTATCAAAGATTATTGTTTTTACAGACCACTCTGCTCTTTGGTACTTGCTAGATAAAGGGGACGCCAAGCCCTGACTATTGAGATGGATTCTCCTGTTGCAAGAATTCAATTTGGAGATCCGAGATAAGAAAGGAGCGGAGAACTTGGTGGCCGACCACCTCTCAAGATTGGAAAATCCCACGGCAGGAGAACTGGTGGAGGCCAAAATTGATGATAAATTCCCTGAAGAGCGACTCCTCGCCATTGAAAAGGTAATGACTTCTTCCACCCCTTGGTATGCGGATCTTGCCAATTACTTAGTGGCTCGGGTCCTCCCAAAGAATTTTTCAAGTCAACAAAAGAAGAAATACTTTTCGGACTTGAAAAATTACTTTTGGGAAGACCCATTTTTATTTTGGATCTGCGCAGACCAAGTGGTAAGAAGGTGTATTTCAGGCGAGGAAGGCGTCCAAATATTACGGCACTGCCACGATGGACCAACTGGTGGTCACTATCAAGCAAACCGGACCGCAAAAAGGTGCTAGAGGCGGGCTTCTACTGGCCCACCCTATTCAAAGATGCTCACACTCTTGTGAGTAAATGCGATAGTTGCCAGCGGTCAGGTAATCTTTCTAACCGAGATGAGATGCCACAAAATATATTCATAAAATGCGAAATATTCGATTTATGGGGTTTAGATTTCATAGGTCCCCTACCTCCTTCTAACAATAATAAATTTATTCTTGTTGCGGTCGACTACGTGTCAAGGTGGGCAGAAGCACAAGCCCTTCCCACTAATGATGCAAGAGTCGTCGTAAATTTTTTGAAATAATTATTTTCAAGATTTGGCACACCACGCGCACTAGTGAGTGATAGGGGATCACATTTTTGTAACAGCCAACTTGCTAAAATTTTAGCAAAGTACGGTGTTACACATAAACTCTCCACCGTCTATCCTCCACAAACAAATGGCCAAGTGGAGGTGGTAAACCGTGAGCTGAAAAGAATTTTAGAAAAAACGGTGTCTAATAATAGAAAGGATTGGTCGTTTAAATTAGATGACGCTTTATGGGCTTATCGGATGGCGTACAAGACCGCCATTGGTTGTACACCATACCGATTAGTCTACGGGAAAGCGTGTCATTTACCGGTGGAATTAGAACATCGCGCATATTGGGTGCTTAAATTTTTAAATTTAGATTTAATCTTAGCCTCCGAAAACAGAAAATTTCATTTAAATGAATTAGACGAATGTCGTGCAAACGCCTATGAAAATAATAAATTCTACAAGGAGCGCACTAAGTACTATCATGACAAAAGAATCAAAAATCCAAAGTCTTTTTCACCGGGAGATTTAGTCCTTCTTTATAACTCACGTTTAAGGCCTTTTCCCGGAAAACTGAAGTCCCGATGGTCTGGCCCCTTTGTAGTAAAAGAGGTTTGGCCATATGGGACCGTGCTAATAGAACACCCGGAAAATGGTTCATTCAAGGTTAATGGACACCGTTTGAAATTATATCACTCCGGCGACCCCTCTGCCGGAAAAATAGAATCACTTAACCTACCAAATTTTTACTAAAACATCACTTAGTCAAGCTACGCGACGGTAAACAAAGCGCTTTTGGGAGGCACCCCAACGTTATCCTTTTTATTTTGTTATTTCTTTTCTTGTGTGTTGTTGATTTTAATTCTGCAGGTGTTTGTCCGACAACCCTGTCTACCAACCAGGGAAGCCCTCTTAACCCTTTACTCATTTATTTTTATCTTCTTTATTGTCATTTTAGTTTTTTTTTTATCTTCATACTTAGTTTTAAACATTGGGGACAATGTTTACTTTTAAGTATGGGGGTGCCGCATAACATTTTGTTGGAATTTAAATTTCTGAAAAAAAAAATTTATTTAATTTAATAAAATAAATAAATTTCTTGGAAAGGACGCTTTGGGCTTGAATTCCCAGCACAGCCTCTAGTACCTTGCGAGCCCTTCACCGGGTTGACCTTGGGAAGTCCAAGAACTAAAAAAAAATATTTTAGAAATTGTTTTTTTTTAGTTTATCAAAACGACCTAGCTTGCTAAATTGCAAGTTCTAAAGTAGACTTATTTTTCACATGGGCTAAGAATTTTTTGTGCAAGAATAGTTTTTTTTTTGAAACTTTTGAGTAAAATTGTTGACTCATGTAGTGCTTCTAGTCAAATGCATGTGTTTGAGTAGTATTGGTGTAGAATTAAATTCTTGGCATAAATCTAAAATTATGATTTAATAATTTGCGTAGAAATGATTTATTTTACTTCCAATTCGAATCCGGTGATTATCTTAAAGTAGTTTTGGTGAGTGTGTAGAAGATTGTTAGAAAGCTATTACTCGAGTCGAACAGAAGGGTGTCCTTTCTCGATGTCTAGAACTTGCCTTTAGCTATCTTCAAAGCATTTGCACTTTAGAATAATTAACCTTATGGAAATGACTTAGGCCTATCTTTGGACAGTTTGGGCCCTTGCATCCAATCCTAAAATTACTACCGTTGTTGACACAAAATTGAGCATTTTATCCTTTCTTTTTGTTTCGCCCTTATCATTTCGCCACCAAAACCAAAAAAACCAAACCCATGTACACTTAATTTTTTGAGCTAAATTGTTGAAAAAAATTTAGATGATACGGTGAAGAGACAATTTTTCAAAAAAAACATGGGTGTCAATTCAAAAGAAATATGTTTATATCAAAAAGCAAAAATCTCATAATGATATGCGGCCTAGGTATGCACATGCATACTTGGAATGATCCCAATTATGAAGAATAATGGTATAAATAAAGGAGAAAGGGAGTGTTCCCCTTTGCAAAATATGAGTATGGGGGTAAAAGTCTCTTTATTCTGTGGTAGTCATTGTTTTCCTTTAGCTCAAAACTCATTGTTTAAGTGGAATAAGCCTTCATGTTTATCATTGTTTACCTCGCCCTTAAACCCAAGCCTTAAATTACAACCTATTTAAGTCCTAAAGATCCATATAGTTGATTTAGTATGAAGTACAGTGGAGAAGGTGCAAACAGGCAAGCCTATGGCCATCGACATTGATGGATTTCTTTGGAGGTCACCCCGAGCGTCAACATCTAGTAATTTAAATCTCAGCAATCACGCTATTTTCTCCCTTTACATAACTTTGAGATTAACCGTCGACTCATTTTAAAAGTGATAATAAATAATTAAAACGCATTTTGAATTATTTCATAAATTAGTATTTATGCCAAGAACGTCTTTTTACTAAAATATCTATGCATGCCGGCATAAAACTTCGCATTTTACTCACTAGCTTTCAAGATTCTATCTAGCATTAATTTTTCCTACCCTTATGAAGAATGGTTTGCTCGGGACGAGCAACGAGTAAGTATGGAGGTGTTTGATGACTGGTATTTTAGTCATCATTTTAGCCTAATATCTTATTTGATATTTAAATGAATTATCGCATTTGTTCATTATTTTTATAAATTTTCGTTAAAATAATATTATACGTTATAACTAATATATTTTCTATATTTTTAGGAATTCGGCAGGCCTGGGGGAAATTTAGGTGCAAAGTCCCGCTGTCGCATCCAAGACTCACAAATTGTCATACATCTCTATATATATAAACATATACATATGTATATATATATATGTGTGTGTGTTATTTATATATATGTTATATATATGATCATATATATATGTTTATACTATTATATAAATTTATATATGATTATATTTATATGTATGTTTATAAACTTTATATAGATATATAAATGATTATATTTATATATATGTTAATATATATATATATATATATATTTGATTATATTTATATATATACGTTTATATATATATATAAACATATATAAATTCAAGCAGCAGCTCGTCCGCCGCCGGCCACCTCCTCCATGCATGCAACCGGCCACCTCAACCAGAGCCCCTCCACTGATGCCACCTCCATGAGTCGCCGGCCACCTCCAGCTCTCCCGTGCGCCTCCTCCGGACAAGCTCTCCACATCAGCAATCCAAAATGAACCACCTCCAGCTCTCCCGTGCGCCTCCTCCGGACAAGCTCTCCACGTCAGCAATCCAAAACATGTCTCCTCCATGCTGTGTAACGCCTCCAGCCCAAGCTCCTCCATATGCGCCTCCTCCCATTGATGCTGCCTCCAACTCTGCCTCCAATTATTGCCGTCAGCTGCACCTCCCGCCCAAGCCGTTTCAAGCTTCTGGGCCTATAAATGCTTACCTCGGGAAGGAGGAGGGGCAGCATTGACTGGGAAAGAAAACCATCGAGAGATTATATTTTGTGCAGAAGTTTTATTTTTGAGAGAAGTTAAGCCTTGGAGAGGGAGAGATTATTATTTTTGTTGTTATTCGGCCGTATATCAATCATTCGGTCTGGAGAAAAAGCAGTCCAGTATTTTTTCGTTCCGAGTAGTCAATTCCGGCCGATATTTTAGTTGTTCAATTACAATCTTGTACGTCTCATCAGGGTCTCGTCAACTTGTAACTTTGCACTTTTATTTTCTTCTTATAGCCTGGCAATTAAAATTTCAAGTTATATTTCCGTTTCAAAATTTTGTAATTCCCTATTTCAATTTTTGTCTCTCGTCTTTGTTCGTTTTTTCGTCATGTCGCATTTTTATAATAGTGATTCCCCCATCTCCATGAGTAACTAATCTCTTTGGTGCTCGGTCGCGATGATCCGAGGATGAGATAATATTGTAGTAATTTATGGAATTGCTTTTCTCTAATTGTTGAACGCATGCGATTTATCATTGATCTAAAAAATTATTATGAGGCTATATCATTAATATATAGTCTTCATTTTGTTTTCGTTCTTCAGTTAGCCGAGATGCTCGTAAGACGAATCGATCGCTCATTGGTAAAAGGAGTAGAACGCAACCCTCGAGAGAGGACGGCGTAAGTCTTCCGGATTGGAGTAAAATTCAATAGCGAGGTTCACAACCTAAGGCAAGACTTAGGCGATGCGATTTGAGAACGAAAGTTCGGTCGATACACCTAAGCTTAGTTGAACCTGAACCTCGAAAGAGGGGTGTTCATGCTTTGAGAACCTCCACGGTCAAAGCCTCTTCAACAAGAGAATTGTAATCTATTCTCATTTCAATTTTCTCTATATCCGAGGTGACTCAAAGATCGGGCACTAATTTTAATCCATCGATTAATTTCCGTTAGCATTTCTCCTAGTTTTTACTATTCGCAACCCAACTCCAAATTTCTAATTGATAAGATAATAACGATTTTTCAAAGTAGAATTACTCGACCTCCCCGAGTCTAATACGACCTTGGTTTTTATAAACCTATACCACTTTCGACGCGGTACACTTGCCGTTGTCTTTTGCGGATATAGTTCTGCGTATCAAGTTTTTGGCGTCGTTGCCGGGGACTCTTGGTTGATAATTTGAAAAAGAAATAGTTATTAATTTTATCGTTCTCTTTCTTCTCACCCCCCCCCCCCCCCCCCCTTCCTTTTAAAATTTTTAAAAATCTTAAAAGGCGTAATCTAAATTCCTGGAAAGGACATTTTGGGCTTGAATTCCCATCACAGCCTCTAGTACCTTGCAAACCCTTCACCGGGTAGATCTTGGGAAGTCCAGGACTAATTTTAAATCACCTAATTAAAAAAAAATCTAAAAATATAATAAAATAAAAATAAATATATTTATCTAAAATCTTATTTTCTTTTTTCTCTTTCCGCTTCTTTTCTTTTTTTATTTTGGTTTATGACCCGACGAAACTCTTCAAATAATCTTGAATTGCGTTTTGATCCGGAAATCGAGCGCACCTTGCGGCGACGTCTCCGATTTAGTGATCTACCAATAATTCGAGAAGAGTCAATCGGAGAAACTAGCGAAGGTTTAATGGATAACCCCGACCATAATGAGGCCCCGCTACGGACCATGTCCTATTATGCGAGGCCAAATTGGGAGGGAACACAATCTAGTATTATTCGCCCAGCGGTGGCGAATAATAATTTTGAAATTAAAATGAGCATCATTCAAATGGTACAGCAAACCGTCATATTTGATGGCTTACCAGATGAAGATCCTAATTTACATTTACTAAATTTTTTGGAAATTTGCGACACGTTCAAAATAAATGGCGTCACCGATGACGCAATTCGTTTGCATTTATTTCCTTTCTCTTTGCGGACTAAGGCCAAGTAATGGTTGGGATCTCTTCCTAGAGGTTCCATCACTACATGGGCCGAAATGATGGAGAAATTTTTAACTAAATATTTTCCTCCGGCAAAGTCCGCTAAATTACGTACGGACATTCTCTCATATATGCAAATAGACTCGGAGTCTCTCTACGACACATGGGAGCTCTTCAAGGAACTCTTGCGGAGATGTCCTCATCATGCCCTTCCTGTGTGGCAACAAGTTCAAACCTTTTACAATGGTTTGAATCTCCAAACAAGGCAGATGATTGATGCGGTCGCAGGGGGGACCCTTAATAACAAAACCCCCAAGGCTGCTCAAGAGATTTTCGAGGAGATGGCCATGAATGCGTATCAGTGGAATGCGCCACGGTCGCGCCCTAACAAGCCGACCGGACTCTTTGAAGTCGAGGCCACCCCGAATTTAGCGCTTCAAGTAGAAATGCTTACTAAGCAAGTGGCGGAGATGTCTGCTTCCTCCGCCACTAATTGGGCTAATAATAATAATTTTAATAATAATAATAATTTTATTCAAGAGCATGTAGATTATATGGGGAACTCCTATCGTCCTCTTTATAACCCGAATAATAATCTTCCGTTAAATAATAGTTATAATCCGGGTTTAAGGAACCATCCAAATTTTTCATGGAGCAACCCCAACAATGCTCAACGACCTCCACAAGTGAATCCTCCTGGATTCGCTCCACCGCCACCACACAAGCCCTCTTCATTTGAAGAGGTCTTCACTAAATACGTTGCCTCTAATGAGTCCAATATTCGGAACCTCTCCGGATCTATTAAAAGCTTAGAAAATCAGATTGGACAGCTCGCCAAGATGTTCTCCGAACGCCAGCAAGGAGCTCTACCGGGCAATACTGAGCCCAATCCAAGGGAGAGCGCTAATGCAATAACCCTCCGCGGCGGAAAGGAGGTAACTTCTACAAATTTGGCTGAACCCGAGGTAAACGTTTCAACTTCATCTCCGCAAATTATTTCTTCACCTACTTTACCTTCTTCTACATTAGCTCCGCGTATTATTAAAAATCCTTCTATTCCTTATCCTTCGAAATTTAAAGATGAACGCAATGAGGAGCAATATAAAAAATTTATTGAAATTTTAAAACAAATCCAAATAAATGTTCCATTCTGCGAGGCGTTAGCCCAAATGCCCAAGTACGCTAAGTATCTAAAAGATTTACTTTCAAATAAAAAGAAACTTGAAAATTTTTCGCGTATATCTCTAAACGCAGAATGTTCGGCGGTTTTGTTAAATAAATTACCACAAAAATTAAACGACCCGGGGCGGTTCTCCATCCCTTGCTTGTTCGGTAATTTATTAATAAAACACGCCCTGGCAGATTTGGGCGCTAGTATTAATTTGATGCCGTTTTTATTATTTAAAAAGCTTGGTTTAGGCAATCCAAGCCTAACAAAAATCAGCATCCAACTTGCAGACCGATCGATAAAATATCCAATTGGGGTTATTGAGAATGTGCTTGTTAAGGTTGACAAATTTACCTTCCCGGTAGACTTTGTCATCCTAGACATTGAGGAAGACGCCGAAATACCCATTATACTCGGACGTCCTTTCCTCGCCACCTCCCGGGCAATAATTGACGTTAGTAATGGCAAACTTCTCCTACGAGTTGGGGATGAAGAAGTTATTTTATTTATAAACAACTCTATGAGAAATTTTTTTTCAAATGACGATTCTTGTTATACTTTAGAAACAAATTTTGATGAAGATTTATCGTCATTTTCTGAATTAATCTTGAAAAATGTTGAAGATTCGGAGTTGGCAAATTTATTTTGTCTACAAGAAGTAACTCGGCCGTTGCCGTTTGAGCAAATAAATTTAAAAAACTTCACAATAAACACTTCTTATGAAGAACCGCCAAACCTAGAGTTAAAACAACTCCCGGATCATTTAAAATATATTTTTTAGAAAAGAATTCAAAATTGCCCGTAATCATTTCTTCTGCGCTTAACGATTCGGAAACTTCCAAATTAATTAAAATTTTAAATAATCACCGCCATGCAATTGCATGGCAACTTTCGGATATCAAGGGAATTAGCCCATCTTTTTGCACACATAAAATATATTTAGAAAATAATTCTCGCGGCACTATTTAGCCTCAACGATGTCTTAATCCCAATATGAAGGACGTCGTTAAGGCTGAAATTATAAAATTATTAGACGCGGGGATTATTTACCCAATTTCTGATAGCACTTGGGTTAGCCCGGTGCAAGTCGTGCCTAAGAAGGGCGGGATAACGGTAGTTTCCAATGAAAATAATGAGTTAATCCCAACCCGTACTGTTACGGTTTGGCGGGTATGCATCGATTATAGAAAATTAAATGATGCTACCCGTAACGATCACTTCCCGTTACCCTTCATTGACTAAATCTTAGAACGTTTATCTGGTCACTCAAACTATTGTTTTCTTGATGGTCTTTCGGGATACTTTCAAATTCCAATCGCGCCCGAAGACCAAGAGAAAACCACGTTCACTTGTCCTTTCGACACCTTCGCTTATCGGAGGATGCCGTTTGGTCTTTGCAACGCGCCGGCTACATTTCAAAGATGTATGTTGGCAATTTTTAGCGAATTAGTAGAAGACGTCATGGAAGTTTTTATGGACGATTTTTCAGTCTTTGGCGATTCTTTTAAAAGTTGTTTAAATAATCTTGAGAGTGTTCTTCAACGCTGCGAAGACACGAATCTGACACTCAACTGGGAGAAGTGTCACTTTATGGTCCAAGAGGGATTAGTCCTCGGACATAAAGTTTCAAGTAAAGGGATCGAGGTCGACCGGGCCAAGATCGAGGTCATAGAAAAACTCCCTCCGCCTACTAATATTAAATCTATTAGGAGTTTTCTAGGACATGCGGGTTTCTATAGACGATTTATTAAAGATTTTTCAAAGATTACAAAACCGTTAACACATCTATTAGAAAAAGAAACCGCTTTTATTTTTGATGAGGAATATTCTAAGGCGTTCAATAAAATTAAAAATGAACTTATCAACTCGCCTATTTTAATTGCGCCGGATTGGTCTCTTCCGTTCGAAATCATGTGCGATGCAAGTGATTTTGCTGTAGGTGCAGTCTTGGGTCAACGGGTGAATAAATATTTTCACCCAATTTATTACGCAAGCAAAACGCTTACATCCGCACAAGCTAATTATACAACAACAGAAAAAGAACTTTTAGCGATTGTTTTTGCATTTGATAAATTTCGTTCATATATAACGCTATCAAAGATTATTGTTTTTACAGACCACTCTGCTCTTCGGTACTTGCTAGATAAAGGGGACGCCAAGCCCCGACTATTGAGATGGATTCTCCTGTTGGAAGAATTCAATTTGGAGATCCGAGATAAGAAAGGAGCGGAGAACTTGGCGGCCGACCACCTCTCAAGATTGGAAAATCCCACGGCAGGAGAACTGGTGGAGGCCGAAATTGATGATAAATTCCCTGAAGAGCGCCTCCTCGCCATTGAAAAGGTAATGACTTCTTCCACCCCTTGGTATGCGGATCTTGCCAATTACTTAGTGGCTCGGGTCCTCCCAAAGAATTTTTCAAGTCAACAAAAGAAGAAATACTTTTCGGACTTGAAAAATTACTTTTGGGAAGACCCATTTTTATTTCGGATCTGCGCAGACCAAGTGGTAAGAAGGTGTATTTCAGGCGAGGAAGGCGTCCAAATATTACGGCACTGCCACGATGGACCAACCGGTGGTCACTATCAAGCAAACCGGACCGCAAAAAGGTGCTAGAGGCGGGCTTCTACTGGCCCACCCTATTCAAAGATGCTCACACTCTTGTGAGTAAATGCGATAGTTGCCAGCGGTCAGGTAATCTTTCTAACCGAGACGAGATGCCACAAAATATATTCATAAAATGCGAAATATTCGATTTATGGGGTTTAGATTTCATAGGTCCCCTACCTCCTTCTAACAATAATAAATTTATTCTTGTTGCGGTCGACTACGTGTCAAGGTGGGCAGAAGCACAAGCCCTTCCCACTAATGATGCAAGAGTCGTCGTAAATTTTTTGAAATAATTATTTTCAAGATTTGGCACACCACGCCTACTAGTGAGTGATAGGGGATCACATTTTTGTAACAGCCAACTTGCTAAAATTTTAGCAAAGTATGGTGTTACACATAAACTCTCCACCGCCTATCATCCACAAACAAATGGCCAAGTGGAGGTGGTAAACCGTGATCTGAAAAGAATTTTAGAAAAAACGGTGTCTAATAATAGAAAGGATTGGTCGTTTAAATTAGATGACGCTTTATGGGCTTATCGGACGGCGTACAAGACCACCATTGGTTGTACACCATACCGATTAGTCTACGGGAAAGCGTGTCATTTACCGGTGGAATTAGAACATCGCGCATATTGGGTGCTTAAATTTTTAAATTTAGATTTAATCTTAGCCTCCGAAAATAGAAAATTTCATTTAAATGAATTAGACGAATGTCGTGCAAACGCCTATGAAAATAATAAATTCTACAAGAAGCACACTAAGTACTATCATGACAAAAGAATCAAAAATCCAAAGTCTTTTTCACCGGGAGATTTAGTCCTTCTTTATAACTCACGTTTAAGGCTTTTTCCCGGAAAACTGAAGTCCCGATGGTCTGGCCCCTTTGTAGTAAAAGAGGTTTGGCCATATGGGACCGTGCTAATAGAACACCCGGAAAATGGTTCATTCAAGGTTAATGGACACCGTTTGAAATTATATCACTCCGGCGACCCCTCTGCCGGAAAAATAGAATCACTTAACCTACCAAATTTTTAATAAAACATCACTTAGTCAAGCTACGCGATGGTAAACAAAGCGCTTTTGGGAGGCACCCCAACGTTATCCTTTTTATTTTGTTATTTCTTTTCTTGTGTGTTGTTGATATTAATTCTGCAGGTGTTTGTCCGACAACCCCGTCTACCAACCAGGGAAGCCCTCTTAACCCTTTACTCATTTATTTTTATTTTCTTTATTGTCATTTTAGTTTTTTTTTATCTTCATACTTAGTTTTAAACATTGGGGACAATGTTTACTTTTAAGTATGGGGGTGCCGCATAACATTTTGTTGGAATTTAAATTTCTGAAAAAAAAAATTTATTTAATTTAATAAAATAAATAAATTTCTTGGAAAGGACGCTTTGGGCTTGAATTCCCAGCACAGCCTCTAGTACCTTGCGAGCCCTTCACCGGGTTGACCTTGGGAAGTCCAAGAACTAAAAAAAAATATTTTAGAAATTGTTTTTTTTTAGTTTATCAAAACGTCCTAGCTTGCTAAATTGCAAGTTCTAAAGTAGACTTATTTTTCACATGTGCTAAGAATTTTTTGTGCAAGAATAGTTTTTTTTGAAACTTTTGAGTAAAATTGTTGACTCATGTAGTGCTTCTAGTCAAATGCATGTGTTTGAGTAGTATTGGTGTAGAATTAAATTCTTGGCATAAATCTAAAATTATGATTTAATAATTTGCGTAGAAATGATTTATTTTACTTCCAATTCGAATCCGGTGATTATCTTAAAGTAGTTTTGGTGAGTGTGTAGAAGATTGTTAGAAAGCTATTACTCGAGTCGAACAGAAGGGTGTCCTTTCTCGATGTCTAGAACTTGCCTTTAGCTATCTTCAAAGCATTTGCTCTTTAGAATAATTAACCTTATGGAAATGACCTAGGCCTTTCTTTGGACAGTTTGGGCCCTTGCATCCAATCCTAAAATTACTACCGTTGTTGACACAAAATTAAGCATTTTATCCTTTCTTTTTGTTCCGCCCTTATCATTTCGCCACCAAAACCAAAAAAACCAAACCCATGTACACTTAATTTTTTGAGCTAAATTGTTGAAAAAAATTTAGATGATACGGTGAAGAGACAATTTTTCAAAAAAAGCATGGGTGTCAATTCAAAAGAAATATGTTTATATCAAAAAGCAAAAATCTCATAATGATATGCGGCCTAGGTATGCACATGCATACTTGGAATGATCCCAATTATGAAGAATAATGGTATAAATAAAGGAGAAAGGGAGTGTTCCCCTTTGCAAAATATGAGTATGGGGGTAAAAGTCTCTTTATTCTGTGGTAGTCATTGTTTTCCTTTAGCTCAAAACTCATTGTTTAAGTGGAATAAGCCTTCATGTTTATCATTGTTTACCTCGCCCTTAAACCCAAGCCTTAAATTACAACCTATTTAAGTCCTAAAGATCCATATAGTTGATTTAGTATGAAGTACAGTGGAGAAGGTGCAAACAGGCAAGCCTATGGCCATCGACATTGATGGATTTCTTTGGAGGCCACCCCGAGCGTCAACATCTAGTAATTTAAATCTCAGCAATCACGCTATTTTCTCCCTTTACATAACTTTGAGATTAACCGTCGACTCATTTTAAAAGTGATAATAAATAATTAAAACGCATTTTGAATTATTTCATAAATTAGTATTTATGCCAAGAACGTCTTTTTACTAAAATATCTATGCATGCCGGCATAAAACTTCGCATTTTACTCACTAGCTTTCAAGATTCTATCTAGCATTAATTTTTCCTACCCTTATGAAGAATGGTTTGCTCGGGACGAGCAACGAGTAAGTATGGAGGTGTTTAATGACTGGTATTTTAGTCATCATTTTAGCCTAATATCTTATTTGATATTTAAATGAATTATCGCATTTGTTCATTATTTTTATAAATTTTCGTTAAAATAATATTATACGTTATAACTAATATATTTTCTATATTTTTAGGGATTCGGCAGGCCTGGGGGGGAATTTAGGTGCGAAGTCCCGCTGTCGCATCCAAGACTCACAAATTGTCATACATCTCTATATATATAAACATATACATATGTATATATATATGTGTGTGTGTTATTTATATATATGTTATATATATGATCATATATATATATATATGTTTATATTATTATATAAATTTATATATGATTATA
This sequence comes from Dactylorhiza incarnata, assembly GCA_033032865.1. NCBI lineage: Eukaryota > Viridiplantae > Streptophyta > Magnoliopsida > Asparagales > Orchidaceae > Dactylorhiza > Dactylorhiza incarnata. The sequence continues at coordinate 30,274,000 of JAWHQI010000001.1, forward strand.
TTTATATGTATGTTTATAAACTTTATATATATATATATAAATGATTATATTTATATATATGTTAATATATATATATATATATTTGATTATATTTATATATATACGTTTATATATATATATAAAGGTATATAAATTCAAGCAGCAGCCCGTCCGCCGCCGGCCACCTCCTCCATGCATGCAACCGGCCACCTCAACCAGAGCCCCTCCGCTGATGCCACCTCCATGAGTCGCCGGCCACCTCCAGCTCTCCCGTGCGCCTCCTCCGGACAAGCTCTCCACATCAGCAATCCAAAACGAACCACCTCCAGCTCTCCCGTGCGCCTCCTCCGGACAAGCTCTCCACGTCAGCAATCCAAAACATGTCTCCTCCATGTTGTGTAACGCCTCCAGCCCAAGCTCCTCCATATGCGCCTCCTCCCATTGATGCTGCCTCCAACTCTGCCTCCAATTATTGCCGTCAGCTGCACCTCCCGCCCAAGCCGTTTCAAGCTTCTGGGCCTATAAATGCTTACCTCGGGAAGGAGGAGGGGCAGCATTGACTGGGAAAGAAAACCATCGAGAGATTATATTTTGTGCAGAAGTTTTATTTTTGAGAGAAGTTAAGCCTTGGAGAGGGAGAGATTATTATTTTTGTTGTTATTCGGCCGTATATCAATCATTCGGTCGGGAGAAAAAGCAGTCCAGTATTTTTTCGTTCCGAGTAGTCAATTCCGGCCGATATTTTAGTTGTTCAATTACAATCTTGTACGTCTCATCAGGGTCTCGTCAACTTGTAACTTTGCACTTTTATTTTCTTCTTATAGCCTGGCAATTAAAATTTCAAGTTATATTTCCGTTTCAAAATTTTGTAATTCCCTATTTCAATTTTTGTCTCTCGTCTTTGTTCGCTTTTTTCGTCATGTCGCATTTTTATAATAGTGATTCCCCCATCTCCATGAGTAACTAATCTCTTTGGTGCTCGGTCGCGATGATCCGAGGATGAGATAATATTGTAGTAATTTATGGAATTGCTTTTCTCTAATTGTTGAACGCATGCGATTTATCATTGATCTAAAAAATTATTATGAGGCTATATCATTAATATATAGTCTTCATTTTGTTTTCGTTCTTCAGTTAGCCGAGATGCTCGTAAGACGAATCGATCGCTCATTGGTAAAAGGAGTAGAACGCAACCCTCGAGAGAGGACGACGTAACTCTTCCGGATTGGAGTAAAATTCAATAGCGAGGTTCACAACCTAAGGCAAGTCTTAGGCGATGCGATTTGAGAACGAAAGTTCGGTCGATACACATAAGCTTAGTTGAACCTAAACCTCGAAAGAGGGGTGTTCATGCTTTGAGAACCTCCACGGTCAAAGCCTCTTCAACAAGAGAATTGTAATCTATTCTCATTTCAATTTTCTCTATATCCGAGGTGACTCAAAGATCGGGCACTAATTTTAATCCATCGATTAATTTCCGTTAGCATTTCTCCTAGTTTTTACTATTCGCAGCCCAACTCCAAATTTCTAATTGATAAGATAATAATGATTTTTCAAAGTAGAATTACTCGACCTCCCCGAGTCTAATACGACCTTGGTTTTTATAAACCTATACCACTTTCGACGCGGTACACTTGCCGTTGTCTTTTGCGGATATAGTTCTGCGTATCAAGTTTTTGGCGTCGTTGCCGGGGACTCTTGGTTGATAATTTGAAAAAGAAATAGTTATTAATTTTATCATTCTCTTTCTTCTCACCCCCCCCCCTTCCTTTTAAAATTTTTAAAAATCTTAAAAGGCGTAATCTAAATTCCTGGAAAGGACGTTTTGGGCTTGAATTCCCATCACAGCCTCTAGTACCTTGCAAACCCTTCACCGGGTAGATCTTGGGAAGTCCAGGACTAATTTTAAATCACCTAATTAAAAAAAAATCTAAAAATATAATAAAATAAAAATAAATATATTTATCTAAAATCTTATTTTCTTTTTTCTCTTTCCGCTTCTTTTCTTTTTTTATTTTGGTTTATGACCCGACGAAACTCTTCAAATAATCTTGAATTGCGTTTTGATCCGGAAATCGAGCGCACCTTGCGGCGACGTCTCCGATTTAGTGATCTACCAATAATTCGAGAAGAGTCAATCGGAGAAACTAGCGAAGGTTTAATGGATAACCCCGACCATAATGAGGCCCCGCTACGGACCATGTCCTATTATGCGAGGCCAAATTGGGAGGGAACACAATCTAGTATTATTCGCCCAGCGGTGGCGAATAATAATTTTGAAATTAAAATGAGCATCATTCAAATGGTACAGCAAACCGTCATATTTGATGGCTTACCAGATGAAGATCCTAATTTACATTTACTAAATTTTTTGGAAATTTGCGACACGTTCAAAATAAATGGCGTCACCAATGACGCCATTCGTTTGCGTTTATTTCCTTTCTCTTTGCGGACTAAGGCCAAGCAATGGTTGGGATCTCTTCCTAGAGGTTCCATCACTACATGGGCCGAAATGATGGAGAAATTTTTAACTAAATATTTTCCTCCGGCAAAGTCCGCTAAATTACGTACGGACATTCTCTCATATATGCAAATAGACTCGGAGTCTCTCTACGACACATGGGAGCGCTTCAAGGAACTCTTGCGGAGATGTCCTCATCATGCCCTTCCTGTGTGGCAACAAGTTCAAACCTTTTACAATGGTTTGAATCTCCAAACAAGGCAGATGATTGATGCGGCCACAGGGGGGACCCTTAATAACAAAACCCCAAGGCTGCTCAAGAGATTTTCGAGGAGATGGCCATGAATGCGCATCAGTGGAATGCGCCACGGTCGCGCCCTAACAAGCCGACCGGACTCTTTGAAGTCGAGGCCACCCCGAATTTAGCGCTTCAAGTAGAAATGCTTACTAAGCAAGTGGCGGAGATGTCTGCTTCCTCCGCCACTAATTGGGCTAATAATAATAATTTTAATAATAATAATAATTTTATTCAAGAGCATGTAGATTATATGGGGAACTCCTATCGTCCTCTTTATAACCCGAATAATAATCTTCCGTTAAATAATAGTTATAATCCGGGTTTAAGGAACCATCCAAATTTTTCATGGAGCAACCCCAACAATGCTCAACGACCTCCACAAGTGAATCCTCCTGGATTCGCTCCACCGCCACCACACAAGCCCTCTTCATTTGAAGAGGTCTTCACTAAATACGCTGCCTCTAATGAGTCCAATATCCGGAACCTCTCCGGATCTATTAAAAGCTTAGAAAATCAGATTGGACAGCTCGCCAAGATGTTCTCCGAACGCCAGTAAGGAGCTCTACCGGGCAATACTGAGCCCAATCCAAGGGAGAGAGCTAATGCAATAACCCTCCGCGGCGGAAAGGAGGTAACTTCTACAAATTTGGCTGAACCCGAGGTAAACGTTTCAACTTCATCTCCGCAAATTATTTCTTCACCTACTTTACCTTCTTCTACATTAGCTCCGCGTATTATTAAAAATCCTTCTATTCCTTATCCTTCGAAATTTAAAGATGAACGCAATGAGGAGCAATATAAAAAATTTATTGAAATTTTAAAACAAATCCAAATAAATGTTCCATTCTGCGAGGCGTTAGCCCAAATGCCCAAGTACGCTAAGTATCTAAAAGATTTACTTTCAAATAAAAAGAAACTTGAAAATTTTTCGCGTATATCTCTAAACGCAGAATGTTCGGCGGTTTTGTTAAATAAATTACCACAAAAATTAAACGACCCGGGGCGGTTCTCCATCCCTTGCTTGTTCGGTAATTTATTAATAAAACACGCCCTGGCAGATTTGGGCGCTAGTATTAATTTGATGCCGTTTTTATTATTTAAAAAGCTTGGTTTAGGCAATCCAAGCCTAATAAAAATCAGCATCCAACTTGCAGACCGATCGATAAAATATCCAATTGGGGTTATTGAGAATGTGCTTGTTAAGGTTGATAAATTTACCTTCCCGGTAGACTTTGTCATCCTAGACATTGAGGAAGACGCCGAAGTACCCATTATACTCGGACGCCCTTTCCTCGCCACCTCCCGGGCAATAATTGACGTTAGTAATGGCAAACTTCTCCTACGAGTTGGGGTTGAAGAAGTTATTTTTAGTATAAACAACTGTATGAGAAATTTTTTTTCAAATGACGATTCTTGTTATACTTTAGAAACAAATTTTGATGAAGATTTATCGTCATTTTCTGAATTAATCTTGAAAAATGTTGAAGATTCGGAGTTGGCAAATTTATTTTGTCTACAAGAAGTAACTCGGCCGTTGCCGTTTGAGCAAATAAATTTAAAAAACTTCAAAATAAAAACTTCTTATGAAGAACCGCCAAACCTAGAGTTAAAACAACTCCCGGATCATTTAAAATATATTTTTTAGAAAAGAATTCAAAATTGCCCGTAATCATTTCTTCTGCGCTTAACGATTCGGAAACTTCCGAATTAATTAAAATTTTAAATAATCACCGCCATGCAATTGCATGGCAACTTTCGGATATCAAGGGAATTAGCACATCTTTTTGCACACATAAAATATATTTTGAAAATAATTCTCGCGGCACTATTCAGCCTCAACGATGTCTTAATCCCAATATGAAGGACGTCGTTAAGGCTGAAATTATAAAATTATTAGACGCGGGGATTATTTACCCAATTTCTGATAGCACTTGGGTTAGCCCGGTGCAAGTCGTGCCTAAGAAGGGCGGGATAACGGTAGTTTCCAATGAAAATAATGAGTTAATCCCAACCCGTACTGTTACGGGTTGGCGGGTATGCATCGATTATAGAAAATTAAATGATGCTACCCGTAAGGATCACTTCCCGTTACCCTTCATTGACCAAATCTTAGAACGTTTATCTGGTCACTCACACTATTGTTTTCTTGATGGTCTTTCGGGATACTTTCAAATTCCAATCGCGCCCGAAGACCAAGAGAAAACCACGTTCACTTGTCCTTTCGGCACCTTCGCTTATCGGAGGATGCCGTTTGGTCTTTGCAACGCGCCGACTACATTTCAAAGATGTATGTTGGCAATTTTTAGCGAATTAGTAGAAGACGTCATGGAAGTTTTTATGGACGATTTTTCAGTCTTTGGCGATTCTTTTAAAAGTTGTTTAAATAATCTTGAGAGTGTTCTTCAACGCTGCGAAGACACGAATCTGACACTCAACTGGGAGAAGTGTCACTTTATGGTCCAAGAGGGATTAGTCCTCGGACATAAAGTTTCAAGTAAAGGGATCGAGGTCGACCGGGCCAAGATCGAGGTCATAGAAAAACTCCCTCTGCCTACTAATATTAAACCTATTAGGAGTTTTCTAGGACATGCGGGTTTCTATAGACGATTTATTAAAGATTTTTCAAAGATTACAAAACCATTAACACATCTATTAGAAAAAGAAACCGCTTTTATTTTTTATGAGGAATATTCTAAGGCGTTCAATAAAATTAAAAATGAACTTATCAACTCGCCTATTTTAATTGCGCCGGATTGGTCTCTTCCGTTCAAAATCATGTGCGATGCAAGTGATTTTGCTGTAGGTGCAGTCTTGGGTCAACGGGTGAATAAATATTTTCACCCAATTTATTACGCAAGCAAAACGCTTACATCCGCACAAGCTAATTATACAACAACAGAAAAAGAACTTTTAGCGATTGTTTTTGCATTTGATAAATTTCGTTCATATATAACGCTATCAAAGATTATTGTTTTTACAGACCACTCTGCTCTTCGGTACTTGCTAGATAAAGGGGACGCCAAGCCCCGACTATTGAGATGGATTCTCCTGTTGCAAGAAGTCAATTTGGAGATCCGAGATAAGAAAGGAGCGGAGAACTTGGCGGCGGACCACCTCTCAAGATTGGAAAATCCCACGGCAGGAGAACTGGTGGAGGCCGAAATTGATGATAAATTCCCTGAAGAGCGCCTCCTCGCCATTGAAAAGGTAATGACTTCTTCCACCCCTTGGTATGCGGATCTTGCCAATTACTTAGTGGCTCGGGTCCTCCCAAAGAATTTTTCAAGTCAACAAAAGAAGAAATACTTTTCGGACTTGAAAATTTACTTTTGGGAAGACCCATTTTTATTTCGGATCTGCGCAGACCAAGTGGTAAGAAGGTGTATTTCAGGCGAGGAAGGCGTCCAAATATTACGGCAATGCCACGATGGACCAACCGGTGGTCACTATCAAGCAAACCGGACCGCAAAAAGGTGCTAGAGGCGGGCTTCTATTGGCCCACCCTATTCAAAGATGCTCACACACTTGTGAGTAAATGCGATAGTTGCCAGCGGTCAGGTAATCTTTCTAACCGAGACGAGATGCCACAAAATATATTCATAAAATGCGAAATATTTGATTTATGGGGTTTAGATTTCATAGGTCCCCTACCTCCTTCTAACAATAATAAATTTATTCTTGTTGCGGTCGACTACGTGTCAAGGTGGGCAGAAGCACAAGCCCTTCCCACTAATGATGCAAGAGTCGTCGTAAATTTTTTGAAATAATTATTTTCAAGATTTGGCACACCACGCGCACTAGTGAGTGATAGGGGATCACATTTTTGTAACAGCCAACTTGCTAAAATTTTAGCAAAGTATGGTGTTACACATAAACTCTCCACCGCCTATCATCCACAAACAAATGGCCAAGTGGAGGTGGTAAACCGTGAGCTGAAAAGAATTTTAGAAAAAATGGTGTCTAATAATAGAAAGGATTGGTCGTTTAAATTAGATGGCGCTTTATGGGCTTATCGGACGGCGTACAAGACCGCAATTGGTTGTACACCATACCGATTAGTCTACGGGAAAGCGTGTCATTTACCGGTGGAATTAGAACATCGCGCATATTGGGTGCTTAAATTTTTAAATTTAGATTTAATCTTAGCCTCCGAAAACAGAAAATTTCATTTAAATGAATTAGACGAATGTCGTGCAAACGCCTATGAAAATAATAAATTCTACAAGGAGCGCACTAAGTACTATCATGACAAAAGAATCAAAAATCCAAAGTCTTTTTCACCGGGAGATTTAGTCCTTCTTTATAACTCACGTTTAAGGCTTTTTCCCGGAAAACTGAAGTCCCGATGGTCTGGCCCCTTTGTAGTAAAAGAGGTTTGGCCATATGGGACCGTGCTAATAGAACACCCGGAAAATGGTTCATTCAAGGTTAATGGACACCGTTTGAAATTATATCACTCCGGCGACCCCTCTGCCGGAAAAATAGAATCACTTAACCTACCAAATTTTTAATAAAACATCACTTAGTCAAGCTACGCGACGGTAAACAAAGCGCTTTTGGGAGGCACCCCAACGTTATCCTTTTTATTTTGTTATTTCTTTTCTTGTGTGTTGTTGATTTTAATTCTGCAGGTGTTTGTCCGACAACCCCGTCTACCAACCAGGGAAGCCCTCTTAACCCTTTACTCATTTATTTTTATCTTCTTTATTGTCATTTTAGTTTTTTTTTATCTTCATACTTAGTTTTAAACATTGGGGACAATGTTTACTTTTAAGTATGGGGGTGCCGCATAACATTTTGTTGGAATTTAAATTTCTGAAAAAAAAAAATTTTATTTAATTTAATAAAATAAATAAATTTCTTGGAAAGGACGCTTTGGGCTTGAATTCCCAGCACAGCCTCTAGTACCTTGCGAGCCCTTCACCGGGTTGACCTTGGGAAGTCCAAGAACTAAAAAACAATATTTTAGAAATTGTTTTTTTTAAGTTTATCAAAACGTCCTAGCTTGCTAAATTGCAAGTTCTAAAGTAGACTTATTTTTCACATGGGCTAAGAATTTTTTGTGCAAGAATAGTTTTTTTTGAAACTTTTGAGTAAAATTGTTGACTCATGTAGTGCTTCTAGTCAAATGCATGTGTTTGAGTAGTATTGGTGTAGGATTAAATTCTTGGCATAAATCTAAAATTATGATTTAATAATTTGCGTAGAAATGATTTATTTTACTTCCAATTCGAATCCGGTGATTATCTTAAAGTAGTTTTGGTGAGTGTGTAGAAGATTGTTAGAAAGCTATTACTCGAGTCGAACAGAAGGGTGTCCTTTCTCGATGTCTAGAACTTGCCTTTAGCTATCTTCAAAGCATTTGCTCTTTAGAATAATTAACCTTATGGAAATGACCTAGGCCTTTCTTTGGACAGTTTGGGCCCTTGCATCCAATCCTAAAATTACTACCGTTGTTGACACAAAATTGAGCATTTTATCCTTTCTTTTTGTTCCGCCCTTATCATTTCGCCACCAAAACCAAAAAAACCAAACCCATGTACACTTAATTTTTTGAGCTAAATTGTTGAAAAAAATTTAGATGATACGGTGAAGAGACAATTTTTCAAAAAAAGCATGGGTGTCAATTCAAAAGAAATATGTTTATATCAAAAAGCAAAAATCTCATAATGATATGCGGCCTAGGTATGCACATGCATACTTGGAATGATCCCAATTATGAAGAATAATGGTATAAATAAAGGAGAAAGGGAGTGTTCCCCTTTGCAAAATATGAGTATGGGGGTAAAAGTCTCTTTATTCTGTGGTAGTCATTGTTTTCCTTTAGCTCAAAACTCATTGTTTAAGTGGAATAAGCCTTCATGTTTATCATTGTTTACCTCGCCCTTAAACCCAAGCCTTAAATTACAACCTATTTAAGTCCTAAAGATCCATATAGTTGATTTAGTATGAAGTACAGTGGAGAAGGTGCAAACAGGCAAGCCTATGGCCATCGACATTGATGGATTTCTTTGGAGGCCACCCCGAGCGTCAACATCTAGTAATTTAAATCTCAGCAATCACTCTATTTTCTCCCTTTACATAACTTTGAGATTAACCGTCGACTCATTTTAAAAGTGATAATAAATAATTAAAACGCATTTTGAATTATTTCATAAATTAGTATTTATGCCAAGAACGTCTTTTTACTAAAATATCTATGCATGCCGGCATAAAACTTCGCATTTTACTCACTAGCTTTCAAGATTCTATCTAGCATTAATTTTTCCTACCCTTATGAAGAATGGTTTGCTCGGGACGAGCAACGAGTAAGTATGGAGGTGTTTAATGACTGGTATTTTAGTCATCATTTTAGCCTAATATCTTATTTGATATTTAAATGAATTATCGCATTTGTTCATTATTTTTATAAATTTTCGTTAAAATAATATTATACGTTATAACTAATATATTTTCTATATTTTTAGGGATTCGGCAGGCCTGGGGGGAATTTAGGTGCGAACTTCCGCTGTCGCATCCAAGACTCACAAATTGTCATACATCTCTATATATATAAACATATACATATGTATATATATATATGTGTGTGTTATTTATATATATGTTATATATATGATCATATATATATGTTTATATTATTATATAAATTTATATATGATTATATTTATATGTATGTTTATAAACTTTATATATATATATATATAAATGATTATATTTATATATATGTTAATATATATATATATATTTGATTATATTTATATATATACGTTTATATATATATATAAAGGTATATAAATTCAAGCAGCAGCCCGTCCGCCGCCGGCCACCTCCTCCATGCATGCAACCGGCCACCTCAACCAGAGCCCCTCCGCTGATGCCACCTCCATGAGTCGCCGGCCACCTCCAGCTCTCCCGTGCGCCTCCTCCGGACAAGCTCTCCACATCAGCAATCCAAAACGAACCACCTCCAGCTCTCCTGTGCGCCTCCTCCGGACAAGCTCTCCACGTCAGCAATCCAAAACATGTCTCCTCCATGCTGTGTAACGCCTCCAGCCCAAGCATCTCCATATGCGCCTCCTCCCATTGATGCTGCCTCCAACTCTGCCTCCAATTATTGTCGTCAGCTGCACCTCCCGCCCAAGCCGTTTCAAGCTTCTGGGCCTATAAATGCTTACCTCGGGAAGGAGGAGGGGCAGCATTGACTGGGAAAGAAAACCATCGAGAGATTATATTTTGTGCAGAAGTTTTATTTTTGAGAGAAGTTAAGCCTCGGAGAGGGAGAGATTATTATTTTTGTTGTTATTCGGCCGTATATCAATCATTCGGTCGGGAGAAAAAGCAATCCAGTATTTTTTCGTTCCGAGTAGTCAATTCCGGCCGATATTTTAGTTGTTCAATTACAATCTTGTACGTCTCATCAGGGTCTCGTCAACTTGTAACTTTGCACTTTTATTTTCTTCTTATAGCCTGGCAATTAAAATTTCAAGTTATATTTCCGTTTCAAAATTTTGTAATTCCCTATTTCAATTTTTGTCTCTCGTCTTTGTTCGCTTTTTTCGTCATGTCGCATTTTTATAATAGTGATTCCCCCATCTCCATGAGTAACTAATCTCTTTGGTGCTCGGTCGCGATGATCCGAGGATGAGATAATATTGTAGTAATTTATGGAATTGCTTTTCTCTAATTGTTGAACGCATGCGATTTATCATTGATCTAAAAAATTATTATGAGGCTATATCATTAATATATAGTCTTCATTTTGTTTTCGTTCTTCAGTTAGCCGAGATGCTCGTAAGACGAATCGATCGCTCATTGGTAAAAGGAGTAGAACGCAACCCTCGAGAGAGGACGACGTAACTCTTCCGGATTGGAGTAAAATTCAATAGCGAGGTTCACAACCTAAGGCAAGTCTTAGGCGATGCGATTTGAGAACGAAAGTTCGGTCGATACACCTAAGCTTAGTTGAACCTAAACCTCGAAAGAGGGGTGTTCATGCTTTGGGAACCTCCACGGTCAAAGCCTCTTCAACAAGAGAATTGTAATCTATTCTCATTTCAATTTTCTCTATATCCGAGGTGACTCAAAGATCGGGCACTAATTTTAATCCATCGATTAATTTCCGTTAGCATTTCTCCTAGTTTTTACTATTCGCAACCCAACTCCAAATTTCTAATTGATAAGATAATAACGATTTTTCAAAGTAGAATTACTCGACCTCCCCGAGTCTAATACGACCTTGGTTTTTATAAACCTATACCACTTTCGACGTGGTACACTTGTCATTGTCTTTTGCGGATATAGTTGTGCATATCACTGATCCATGAAGATATCCTTGTCAATCTCGCCATACAAGAAAGGATTCTTTACGTTAAGTTGCCAAACCTTCCATCCTTAGCAAGCTGCCAATGCGATCACCACCCGAACCGAAGTCATTTTGGAAACGGGGCTGAAGGTTTCTTCATAATCCTCCCCATACTTCTAAGAGAATCATCGAGCTACAAGGCGAGCCTTGTGCCGCTCAATGCTACCATCATCCTTCTTCTTCATCTTGACAACCCACTTGCAAGTCACTGGAGTAACACCCTCAACCTTATGCACCAAGTCCCAAGTCTCATTCTTCCTGAGGGCAGACATCTCTTTATCCATGGACACTTCCCACTCCTTGACTCCAATGACATTTTCAAAACAAAATGGCTCTCTCTCATCCAAGGGACCTGCGAAGAAACATGAGACAAAGCTCACCAAGTTTCCCCCCATTTACCGATCTGGTGGAATAATAGTCCTTTTGGACCTCCTCAGAGCTTGACTCTGAACCACCTCTTCATCTACTTGTTCTGAACTAGCTCTCTTCTCAGGTAGACTTGGAGCATCTCTCCCCCTGCTTCCAGAACCCAAAGCACCTGAACCAGAGATAGAAGCACCTAGAGCACCTGGAGAAACAGGCAACTCCACCAAAACTTCCTTTGTAGCTTCTCCTGGTCAACCATCAATCCTGCATCCTTGTAGCTCAACAGAAGTGCTACCATGGTATGACATCAGCTCGTCGAATACCACATCCCTTGAGACCACAGCTCTCCGTGTCTCTGGATCCATGCATCTCCAACCCTTCTTTGATGTAGGGTTAGTCTTATTTGAAACGGTCACGAGAAAATCTCTCGTTCGCCTTCAACAAACCTAGATCTATCCGCACCTACACAAGCACTCTAGCAATCGTAATAACGGATTGAACGATCACAAACGTATCAACATAGAAGATAATAAATTCTAATTCAGCTATTCAAGGCTTAAGACGCAAACTCCCAAGAAATTAAATCAAAGATCCGATCCGTTGTGAGGGCAAACAAAGGATTTAAAGGCCTAGGTTTGCCATACGCAATGGATCTTCCCGATTCGGATCTAGTGAAGATCGATGACAAAGAAATGATTTGGAAAGCGGCGATGTATTTTAAAATCGCGGAAAAGACGGTTGCATAAATCCTCCACAAAACTAAGCATGAATCACACAAGATTAAAGGAATAGAGATTACCCAACCCGGATCTAAAGCACACAAGATATGGTGGAAGAATCACTCTCTCCACGGATCCACCGGCGTCACACCGAATGGGTTTGCAACCTTTTCCGTTGGCGTCACACCAAGGAACTCCACGCCGGCGTCGCACCGAAGAAGGATGGAGGAGGCAAGAAGCGGCGTCACACCACAAGAGGAGGGGGGGCGGCGGCTAGGAGGTCTCCCACCTCTTTGGCCGAAATTCCACAAGGGGGGATTTTAGGGTTTGCCTTTTCAATAATCTATTTCATCAAGGAGGGTTCCTTAAATAGGAGTTTACATCAAAATTCAGCCATTCAAGATGGCGTTTAGAATCTCCGCCATCCAAATGGTTAAATGCACACCAATAGTTCAAAACGCATGAAAATAAAATAAAACAAGAGCATAATGAAATATAAAATTATTTCCATCATATGAAATAATTTTATATCTATAAATAGATAAAATAAACGCCTTAAATAAATGAGAGGTCATTAAGCAGGCTTGGCACGCCGCGGGCGGAGGTTGTAACGTGATCCTCCGTTAGCATCAACAGGGCGCCTCAAGTCCTTGTGTCGTTGCGCCTCGGCAACTGGATCATCTTCATGAATAAGTGGAGGGGCCGCGGCATCATTCTTCCGGTCATCATAACCGACGAATATTAGCTTCCTTGCTTTCAAATCTAGTTTCGTTCTTAAGGCATCGGGAACATGCACATAGCAGGTAGATCAGAACACTCGAAGGTGTTCCACTGTAGGCTTTATCTTGAACATCAACTCATGAGGTGTCTTCATGTTGATGGGACTGAGAGGCATCCGATTAATGATATAGGTTGCACATGACATTCCCTCTGCCCAGAAAGACTTCGAGATACTCTTGGCATGAAGCCAACATTTGTAGGTCTCCATCAGATGAAGGATCTTCCGCTCTGCAATGCCATTCTATTGTGGAGTGTGAACATAAGAGAGATCTCTCTGGATTCCATGCTTCCTACAAAAGTTAAAGAACACTTTGGAGGTAAACTCCCCTCCATTGTCAGTTCTGAACTTCTTGATCCGCAAGTTGAGTCGACCCTCCATTAGATCCTTGAACTCCACAAACCTCGCGAATGCTTCCGACTTCTCCTTCAAAAAATATACCCAAGTATATCTAGTGAAGTCATCAATCAAAACTAGCATATACATGCTGCCTCCAAGACTAACAGTTGTGGTAGGTCCAAATAGATCGCCATGAATACACTCCAATGGTTCTTTACATCTACTTTGTGATTTGTCAAATGGAAGACGTTGAGCCTTACCATATTGACAACCTGCATAAACGTGACCTTCGCCGAAGGATGACAAACTAGGCAAACCTCTCACAAGGCCTCTCCCTGCCATAGCTTTCAACTTGTCCATCCCAACATGTCCGAGTATTTCATGCCAGATAGCAGCACTATCATTAGTCCTCATCTTATCAAGATAAGAACTTGTAGACAACACAAACAAGTCCTTCACCCTTCTGCCGACATGTGTGACTTCATCCTCCACTGCTGACACGTTTCTAAGAAACTTCACTTCTATTGGACCAAACAAAACGTGATAGCCAGCATCCACAACATTGGTCACCGAGAAGAGGTTTTTCTTCATCCCCGGAACTTGATAGAAACTCTTCAATGCAAGAGTACCTCTACCATCGTTAAAATAAACTATACCTTCCTTCTCTACTGCATGTATAGTATCATCAGCCGTAATGATAGCATCATTACCTGTATATGCCTGCAAAGAAGAGAACTTCGACTCGTCTCCGGTTAGGTGATGACCACAACCCGAGTCCACTATCCAATCATCATGATAGTTGATGGAAGCCATAGCCCGAACACACGTGCCCGTCATGAAAGCTCTATTACCCCATCTAACATCTGCATTGGAACCAGCCTCCTTCTTTCCTGTAGCATGCCCCGGCTGAAGATTGACCTTGCAGTCTCTTTTGAAGTGACCAAGCTTGTTACACATGTAACATCTCTGTCCTTCCTTCTTCTTCCCTTCAGACTTAGGAGCATAAGTCCTCTCTTGTTGATATGAAGTAGATGGACCATCGTTACCAGATGACTTCTTCTACTTGTCCCATCTCTTCTTCTTGCCCGAATAAAGAACCTCGCTCTCTTCTCCAGAGACAGACATCCTAGCCATTTGCTTTGCATAGCTTTCTTGCGATGCCAGCAAGTTCTCCAGCTCTAGCAACGATGGCTGATTAGCCCAGTCTTGAACAGAAGTGACATAGTCCACATACTCCCTCCGCAAGCCGCAGATTATGTGCCTCTTTAACTTAGCTTCTAAAATATGTTCATCCGGGTCCAAAGCTGATATCTCCGTGCAAAGGTTCTTCATTTTTAAGAAGAACGTTGAGATTGACAAATCTCCCTAAGTTTCCTTCGCCAACTAATTTTCCAAGAACTGTAGCCAAGCTACATTCTTCTTATTGAACAAGCCATCCAAGGCTGTCCAAATTTCAGCAGCTGACCTACACCCAATGATGTGGTCAAACAACTCCAGAATGATAGATCGCTTGAGAGTGAACTCACCCTTCGCATTTGTTCTCTTCCAAGCCTTGATGAGCTCAACATTCCCCTCAGTAGAAACAACAGCTTGTCTTGCTTCTCCTCCAACTACTTCTCATAAGTCCTCGCCAAGCAGATAGCTCTCCATGCACGACTTCCACTTTTTAAAGTTAGTCTACGTAAAGAGCTCAATACCAAGACCTCTAGCATATCCTCCTTCCATTGCTATCCCACTAATTGATAACTAACTTGCAAAAATCCAAGCAGAAGACAACGCTGATTACTACTCAGAAACCTACCTCTGATACCATGTTAAAATTTTAGAGGTTGAGGAGTGAAGTAATAAATGTGGAACACTTCAACAACAATCCACAAGAATGACAATTAGTGACAATGCAAAGACAGAATAATGCTCTTGTTATTCACTATCTCTTTACAGCTCAAGACATACATGGCGATACATGATTCATAAGAATCAAAAAGGAGAGAAGCACAAGCCACAAAACAAGCCGCCAACAAACTATCAAGGTAGAGACCGCCAGACCACTCGAACAGGCAAGCCGCACGGCTATCCCTGAGACCGCGTGAACATCGCACAAGCTGCTGCTGTCAGACCGCACAACTCGCTGCTTTATTAAACTGCTGAAAACAACTGCCCGCACTTCTTGATCGCCCAGACCGCACGGTCTCAAGATCAAAAAAGAACCCGCGAACACTTGACGAAGAACTGCTTCCTGCTGTAAGACCGTAACTCAAGACCGCCCGACCAGTTAAGGCTGCCTGATCAACTGAGTCCGCTGCACAGTCCAACAACTCCTAAACACTGTCCACACAGACAGACCGCTGCCGAACTGGTTTATTCAAAACTGGAAAGAAAGGAGAATGCTGACGGTGACTGCTAGCCGCTAACTAGCGAATGAACAAATCGGTCAAACAACTCAAACCGCGCGACCTCAAAGTGAGACCGACATAATCAAGCCAAATTTAGTTCTTACAGTTCTTGCGTATGAATGGCTACCTCGGCATTTCTATTTATAGGTAAACGAATGGTTGTCGTCACCGCCCCAAGGGATATTGTCACCTTCCTTATTGAAGCACGCAGTCTCTAGTACCAGACCGCATGGTCTCTATAAGACCTTATTACACTTAAGCAAAATTGTCCAAGAAAGATAGCTTGCCAATAACAAACTGGGAGACCGCTCGGTTTCTTATAAGAACGCATGAGTAACTGACCGATCAGGAGCAGACCGCCAGAAACGAGCTCAAGCAGACTGCAGAAGTGGCCTCAAGAACAAGACCGCCCGGTCTAAACCAGAACAGATTTATTTGGGCAAAACATGAAACCAAACACAGGTCGCCAACACCAGAAACTCGCGACCACAACGCTAAGTCGCGCGGTCTCTACGGTCTCCAAAAAATAGATCGCCCGGACAGACACTTCCACTTCAAAAAATTTAACAAACTCAGCACTAAGTCTAGCTACCTCCACTTCAGAATTTCCTGTGATGATCATTACATCAACATATAATAACACCAAACTTGAAGCTCTCTCGTCTTCTTTACAAACAAGCTTGAATTAGAATCAGAAGTAAAATATCCGCAAAACTGGAGGTATTCTACAATCTTTCCATACCACGCCCGAGGCGCCTGCTTCAAGCCGTAAAGAGCCTTCTTGAGCTTGCAAATATGTCTTGAGTGTTCTTTGGAAACATAACTAGATGGTTGATCCATGAATATATCCTTGTCAATCTCGTCGTATAAGAAAGCATTCTTTACATCGAGTTGCCAAATCTTTCATCCTTGGCAAGCTGCCAATGCGATCAGCACCCGAACCAAAGTAATCTTGGCAACATGGCTAAAGGTTTCTTCATAATCCTCCCCATACTTCTGAGAGAATCCTCGAGCTACAAGGAGAGCCTTGTACCGCTTAATGCTTCCATCAGACTTCTTCTTCAGCTTGAAAAAACACTTGCAAGTCACAGGAGTAACACCCTCAACCTTAGGCACCAAGTCCCAAATCTCATTCTTCCTGAGGGCGGCCATCTCTTCATCCATGGATCCTTCCCACTCCTTGATTCTAACGACGTTTTCAAAGCAAGATGGCTCCCTCTCATCTAGGGGGCCTGCGAAGAAACATGAGATGAAGCTGACCAAGTTTCCCCCCGTATACCGATCTGGTGGAATAATAGTGCTCTTGGACCTCCTCAGAGCTTTACTCTGAACCACCTCTTCAGCTACTTGTTCTGAGCTAGCCCTCCTTCCAGGAATACTTGGAGCATCGCTCCCCCTGTTTCCAGAACCTGAAGCACCTGATCCAGATCTAGAAACACCCGGAGCACCTGGAGAAATAGGCAACTCCACCAGAACCTCCTTTGTAGCTTCTTCAAGACCACCATCTAACCTGCTTCCCTGTAAGTCAACAGAAGAGCTACCCTTGTATGATGTCAAATGGAAGACATTGAACCTTACCATATTGACAACCTGAACAAACATGACCTTCTCCGAAAGATGACAGACTAGGCAAGCCTCTCACAAGGCCTCTTCTCGCCATAGCCTTCAGCTTATCCATCCCAACATGTCCAAGTCTTTCATGCCAGGTAGCAGCGCTATCATTAGCCCTCATCTTATCAACATAGGAACTTGTTGATAACACAAACAAGTCCTTCACCCGCTTTCCAACATGACTGACATCTGCCTTCAATGCTGACACATTTCGAAGAAATTTCACTTCTGTTGGACCAAACAGAACGTGATAGCCAGCATCAACCACATTGGTGATGTGCAAATCTCGCACACCGCTATAGGCGGTAGCAAGACTGCGGCACGAAATGGCAGTGTACCGATCATTCAAGTAATATAAAACGAGGAGTAATCCCCGAGTATCGAATCTCAAAGGAACACAGTAAGGTGGAGTTAATTATTGAGGAAGGACTTGAGATTGAAGTCCTTTCGAGCGGATGGATGCGGAAATGGGGGATTTGGTTTGTGGATAATAAAATAAAATATTACAACTACTCCTATGCAATGCCGCTATGCAAAGCTTCGCTCGGCGGGATGGAAGACTACGTAGGCCTTGAACGCGCTACTTCATGAGGGCGGATGGACGAGTAGGCAAGCGGATCGAACTATGCAGGCCTTGAGCGCGCTGCTTCGTTAGGCGAGATGGAATACACGGGCCGCTATGCCACGCTTCGGTAGGCGGATGGGCGAGTAGGCTAACGGAATGAGGGTCGCAGGCACCTCTTCGACAAGCACGCCACTAGCAATTGCTAGTGCGGCACCGAACGTGGCGGCGGGATGGAGGATGGAATGGGGCGCACCTCAAGCAACTCAAACAACAAATATTTCACATAGACATGAAATATATAGAAATACAAACTAGTTTAAGTGCAACTTCATCTTAATACATAGATCTAACTACATACACATCAATAAGAGAAGAACAAGGCAAGAAATCGACCGAATCCGAAGACTCGTTGTAGATTCACGGTTGGAATCGCCGGGTTGTCAATCCGCGTCCAAGCTCGGTCCGCAACTACGTCCGGGGTAGAGAGAGCTGTCACTACTCTCCAATGAGCCCGTCTTCTTCGTGTCACGATCCGGTAGAGGTTGCAAACTTCCCCTTGCTTGATGGTAATGGCGGCTAGGTCTTCCTTTGGAGCGCTAGGATGAAGGAGGAGGCCGAGAGGAAGCTCCGGCTCAAGATTGGCGTGAAGAACAAGCCCGGAGCACCTCCGGATGGTGGGCGGCGATGGAGGGGCGAGATCGGGCGCCTGGAGCGAGAAAACAGCGGACTGGAATGAACTCCCCGACCTAATTCGCGAGCAGGTCTTTAAATAGGCGCTGGAATAAACAGTGCGCACGGTCATTAGCGCACGATCAGTGGTCGTGCACACTAGAATCCTGTGATCGTGCGCCTGACTGGACGGAGCCTGCAAGGGAAGACAATTATAAAACACAAAGTTCGCACGACCAGTGGCGCACGACCAGTGGTCGTGCGCACTATCATAAGTGGTCGTGCGATAAGGAAAGACAGAACTCGTGAAATGGGGTTAAGTGCGCACGATCAGCGGCGCACGACCAGTGGTCGTGCGTAATAGAACCAGTTATCGTGCGCAGTGTTCCTGTACAGATTTGTACTGGGAACACCTGCACGACTCCTGCTCATACAGAAATGCTAATCAGGCCACTGAAAGTGGCACTCAACAGTACGATAAGGCTAACATAGGAGAATAAACATAGAAATACACCAAAATAGGCCAAGACGTGCACCTAGCAGAGAATGATAATTATGAGCTAAAATGGGACTAAAGTGCAGTGGAATGATTGGAAAAATGGCCTGGATGAGTCCAAATATGTGTATATGATGGGGACTCATCACACCCCCAGACTTAACTGTTTGTGCATCCCGAGCAAACCATCTCTCGCGGACAAGAAAAACATAGCTGACAAAGAAATTATCAAGCGGAGTACCATGCGAAGTCGCATGCTCACACGCGTAGAAATACAATAGATAAAATTCCTAATTATGCATATTAGTTTATAATTTCCTAGGAGCGTATTTATATATTACATTTACTCAAAAAGTGAATCACGGTGAATCATAAGGTCATACATAGGAAGAAAGTAAATTGAACGCTGAGGCGAGCATTGCCAAAGATCGGGGCTCGGGACAACTCCATTGAAATCCATCAATGTCGGTGACCATAAGCTTGCCCGTTCGCACTCTCTCCACGGCACTGGTTTGACTCAAATGCGTGAATCAATAGGACTTAAGGTTTTTGATGAGGCTTGGGTTTAGGTGAGGATAAACAAAGATAAACATGAAGGCTTCGAACACAAAAACCCAGATGAGCTTATGCAGAAATTATTCTCGTTCACCACACAAACACACGGGTACACCACACCCCCAGACTTGGACTTAACAACATGGGTGTGTGCACCGCCTACTCCCAAACATATATTTTTACACAGATTGTTTTCATTAAAGCTCAAATCTTTTTCTTTTCTTTTCACTTCTCTTCTTTTTCTTATTTTCTTTCTCTTTTCAAAATATTTTCAGCAAAATGAGCAATGAAGCGCATCCACATTTTCACAAAAGTATCACAACATCAACACCCCAATCATTCAAATAACAAACAACTAAAGATCAAATTTGGGTGTGCGACTAGGATTGGCTTTTAGGCTTTGGTGAGATAAAAGTGGGGCTGAATCAAAGAAAGGGTAGGCACAACTGGGCTAACGAGGATATGTGATGGGCATGATACAAAAGCTCAACCGGGCCAAAATGATGGCCTATATCACATTCACGCCCTTGACTAACCGCATACCCATGCTTCAAGAATCGCTTGGGGCAAGTTCTTAGCCACCGAGAAAGATAATCCTTTCTCCCGACTCGGGCAATACAAGGCTAACGAACGTCTACACACATCCCTATGCTACCGTTTGATTCACACCGGATTCACCACTTTTTGAGTAAAGTAAACAATATCTACGCTAATAGAAAAATATAAACTAAAAGCATAAAAAGAAATTGAATCTACACGAATTTCTAAGCGAGACATGAGCACTCGACTAGGAGCACTACAGGAGTCAACATTTTACTCCGCCTCATAATCCTAAGCCAGCACAATGATTTTCCAAATCACACAAAAAGACAAATTTGCCTCGCAACATGCCAACGGCTAAGTGCGCCCTCGTGTGGGTGCTGTGGTGTGCAATAAAAATAAACAAAACATTTTAAATGAAATCTTCTAATATGCAGTGCAATAGTGCACGTGAGCGGGTAAACAAAACTACTCTCCCCCAGACTTAAACTAAACAATCCGCATAATATATGACAGGAAAATCAAAATAGGGCTAGGGGAAGAGAGTACCCAATGCTCAGCAAGTGAGCATACCAGAAGATTGGCGTTCAATTCTAGACCAAGCTGCAGCATCCGCCATCCAGAAAAAGATACCTGCAGGGGTGAGCTCCGCAAAGACAAAAGAAAATAGAAAACTGAAATAAAGTGCAATTAACTAAAAATGAAATTAGAAAAGAAATGAAAATGCAAGAAAAATTAAGATAACTACTGGGGTTATTGTCATCCCAGCACGACTTATTTAAAAACATGAAGGTTCTAGCTAATGGGCCTATGGAAAAGAAAATGCACAGGTAACTGCTCCATTATCCGTTTCGGTAGCGGGTACCTATACGGAGAAAGAACAGTCACGCCTCTACCCGAATATAAATACCTGCTCCTCACAGGTAGAGGGAAAAGAAAGTAAGAAGAGGGGGAGGCCTGGTCCTCACTCTTCTCACCAAAACTATCCTTGCCCAGCAAGGTATCGTCCACAGCAGGTTTGCAGGAGGAGAAGGCAACGAATGAGGCTTCCTTAATGGAGGAGGGATCAACCTCCTCGCATAAAAGGACACACTCATCATTGACTTGAGCACAAAGCTCCAAGTCCTCCTGAAGTACCTGTGAGGATTCAACCTGCACAGGCTCAGATGAAGAAGGGGGGTCAGGAAATAAAAGAGAAGAATGACAAAAATAATCAGAAATCGGGGGAGTGGTCCCGGTCTCACTCCCAACAGGATCCAAGGATAGATCGCTATCATCATCGTAAGTATCATGGCGAGGGGAACCCAAGAACTCAAGGGCCTCAGTGGTGGTTTGGACCTCCTCGTCCCATGAAGAAGTGCAAACCTCCTCATCAGAGAGAGTATCCTCCTCAACCCACTTTGGAGCATCCTCCGAGTCCGAAGCATCACCCCACTCCTTTACTTTGATAGGATCATAAAGAATGTGTATAGAAAAATCTTGCAAAAAAACTGGAGGAACACAAAGATTTGGCTCCTCCGCAAAAAGATCTGCTGACGCCTCCCCAATGGAAAGAATACTTTCCTCATCATACTCAGGTGCATCTAGGAGCTCCCATTCCTCTCCTTGTTGGCTAACAGATGAGTGATCATCATCACTGGGAGTGAAGCCATACACAGGGAGTGAGGAGTCCATACACGAGACAAGCTCAGGGGTAGAGGGCACAATTGCCTCCATGGGCACAGAATGAGTGATAGGGACACTGTTGTCATGAGTGGAGGAGCAGCGGTCAGATTGAAAAGACTAGGACAGTCCTTCAATTCATGACCCTCTCCTCGACACAACAAGAAAACAATGTTCCTACACTGCCTAGCATTCAACTCATTCATTTGGTCCATATAATAAACCATGTCATTAAAGCTAGGTGAAATATCCCATGACGACATTTTCAATAATTAAAGCAGATAAAATGAAGCTGAAATTCTTTGCAAGGAAATTTACACAAACTAATAAAACTCCTTGGATTAATCTTGCCTAAAAAAAAATTAAAACAGGAAAAGGGAAATAGTAAAATTAATAAACGCAAATATTAAATAGAAAACAAACAAAATGACAAGAGGACTATACACAATGGAAGAACTTCTAACTCTTGTATCCCCCTACAGCAACTCACACGTCTGTGTTCCTCGGCAACGGCGCCAAAAACTTGATGCGCAAATCTCGCACACCGCTATAGGCGGTAGCAAGACTGCGGCACGAAACGGCAGTGTACCAATCGTTCAAGTAATATAAAACGAGGAGTAATCCCCGAGTATCGAATCTCAAAGGAACACAGTAAGGTGGAGTTAATTATCGAGGAAGGACTTGAGATTGAAGTCCTTTCGAGCGGATGGATGCGGAAATGGGGGATTTGGTTTGTGGATAATAAAATAAAATATTACAACTACTCCTATGCAATGCCGCTATGCAAAGCTTCGCTCGGCGGGATGGAAGACTACGTAGGCCTTGAACGCGCTACTTCGTGAGGGCAGATGGACGAGTAGGCAAGCGGATCGAACTATGCAGGCCTTGAGCGCGTTGCTTCGTTAGGCGAGATGGAATACATGGGCCGCTATGCCACGCTTCGGTAGGCGGATGGGAGAGTAGGCTAACGGAATGAGGGTCGCAGGCACCTCTTCGACAAGCACGCCACTAGCAATTGCTAGTGCGGCACCGAACGTGGCGGCGGGATGGAGGATGGAATGGGGCGCACCTCAAGCAACTCAAACAACAAACATTTCACATAGACATGAAATATATAGAAATACAAACTAGTTTAAGTGCAACTTCATCTTAATACATAGATCTAACTACATACACATCAATAAGAGAAGAACAAGACAAGAAATCGACCGAATCCGAAGACTCGTTGTAGATTCACGGTTGGAATCGCCGGGTTGTCAATCCGCGTCCAAGCTCGGTCCGCAACTACGTCCGGGGTAGAGAGAGCTGTCACTACTCTCCAATGAGCCCGTCTTCTTCGTGTCACGATCCGGTAGAGGTTGCAAACTTCCCCTTGCTTGATGGTAATGGCGGCTAGGTCTTCCTTTGGAGCGCTAGGATGAAGGAGGAGGCCGAGAGGAAGCTCCGGCTCAAGATTGGCGTGAAGAACAAGCCCGGAGCACCTCCGGATGGTGGGCGGCGATGGAGGGGCGAGATCGGGCGCCTGGAGCGAGAAAACAGCGGACTGGAATGAACTCCCCGACCTAATTCGCGAGCAGGTCTTTAAATAGGCGCTGGAATAAACAGTGCGCACGGTCATTAGCGCACGATCAGTGGTCGTGCACACTAGAATCCTGTGATCGTGCGCCTGACTGGACGGAGCCTGCAAGGGAAGACAATTATAAAACACAAAGTTCGCACGACCAGTGGCGCACGACCAGTGGTCGTGCGCACTATCATAAGTGGTCGTGCGATAAGGAAAGACAGAACTCGTGAAATGGGGTTAAGTGCGCACGATCAGCGGCGCACGACCAGTGGTCGTGCGTAATAGAACCAGTTATCGTGCGCAGTGTTCCTGTACAGATTTGTACTGGGAACACCTGCACGACTCCTGCTCATACAGAAATGCTAATCAGGCCACTGAAAGTGGCACTCAACAGTACGATAAGGCTAACATAGGAGAATAAACATAGAAATACACCAAAATAGGCCAAGACGTGCACCTAGCAGAGAATGATAATTATGAGCTAAAATGGGACTAAAGTGCAGTGGAATGATTGGAAAAATGGCCCGGATGAGTCCAAATATATGTATATGATGGGGACTCATCAATTGGTCACTGAGAAGAGGTTTTTCTTCATCCCCGGAACAAGATAGACACTCTTCAGTGTGAGTGGACCTCTATCTCCGTTCAAAGAAACTACACCCTCCTTCTCAACTTCATGTACAGTATCATCAGCAGTAATGATAGCATCATTACCTGAGTATGCTTGCAACGAGGAGAACTTCGACTCATCCCCGGTGAGGTGAGGACCACACCTAGAGTCCACTATCCAATCATCTTGATAGTTGATGGAAGCCAATGCCCGAACACAAGTGCCCGTCATGAAAGCACCTCCACCACCCCAACTACCTTCAGCAATGGAACCAGCCTCCTCTTTACCTACAGCATGCCCTGGCTGAAGATTGACTTTGCAGTCTCTCTTGAAACGACCAAGCTTGTTGCACCTATAACATTTCGGCCCTTCCTTCTTCTTCCCATCAGACTTAGGAGCATAACTCCTCTCTTGCTGATATGAAGTAGATGGACCATCGCTACCAGGTGACTTCTTCTTCTTTTCCCATTTCTTCTTCTTGCCAGAATATAGAACCTCGCTTTCTCTCCCAGAGACAGATATCCCTGCCATCTGCTTAGCCAAACTCTCTTGCAAAGCAAGCAAGTTCTCTAGCTCAAGCAACGAAGGCTGATTGGCCCAACCTTGTACATAAGTAACAAACGCCACATACTCCCTCCACATGCCGCGGATTATGTGCCTCTTCAACCTCCCCCTGATACTATGCTAAAATTTTGGAGTAAGGATCGAAGACAACAACAGAAGACTTCAATTCAAATTCACAATAGTTAACCAGTGGCAATTAAGGCAAGAGAATCTCAATTGAATACTATCTTATTACAATGCGTTGCATACATGGCGAGACATGATTTATAAGAGCAAACATAGATGAGAACAAGCAATACAAAAAACTGATGACCAGAAAACTGAGACCGCCAGAACTTAGCAAGATCGTCGGCTTCCCTGAGACCGCGCGAATTGGACAGGTCGTTGACCTATGAACTGCCAGACTACTGAAAGCTCAGACCGCATGAGCTGCTCTTTATTGCAACTGTTGAAACTAAACTGTTCGCACTTCTTGATCGCACAAACCGCACAGTCTCGAGATCACAAAAGTATCCCGCGAACACTTGAAGAATAACTGCTCACTGCTGCAAGACCACACTCAAGACCGCCTGACTGCTTAAGGTCGCCTGATCAACTGAGTCCGCTGCAAACAGATCAAGAACCTCCAAACACAGTTCGCCCAGACAGACCGTTGGCGAGCTGGTTTATTCAAAGGTGGAAAGATTGGAAGAATGCTGACAGAACTTTTTGGACGCCTAACCTGCGAACACAACAAGCGATCATCAATCTTCAGACCGCGCGACCTCAAAAATGAGACCGGCACAATCAATTCACACTAGGTTCTTACAGTTCTGGCTTATAAATGGCTAGACATGCCCCTCTTTTTATAGGCAAACGAACGGATGTCGTCACAGCCCGAGAGGGATACAGTCACCTTCCTTATTGGGAACTCGCGGTCTCCAGAACCAGACCGCGCGGTCTCAATAACACCTTATTACACTTAAGCAACTGTCCAATGAAGACAACACGCTTATTATTAACTGACAGACCACCCGGTCTCTTATAAGAGAAGAACCATATGAGCATCTGACCATATCGTGAACAGACCGCCTGAACCGGGCTCATACAACCCGTCTGGTCTACAAAAAGATCGGAACAACAGCAGATCGCAAGAGCGATCTCAAGAAGACTGAAAGTTCAAGACGCCGAAGCGAACTCCAGTACTAGACCGCCCGGTCGCAATCGAATAGGAACACTTGGGCAAACCGACGAACAGAAACAAATCGCCAACACCAGAGACGTGCGATCTCCAGCCAGATCGCCACATAGGAGCTCGCGCAGTCTCCGCGGTCTCCAATATCAGACCGCCCGGACACTCCACTTCCACTTCAAAATTTTACACTAATCATAAAAGCAAATCATCCCAGATTTCAAACAGAATAAAAACTTAATAAAGTGACTAATGAAAAGTGCATTGAATCGCTACTAAAGTTTAAGAGATATTTTATAATCATATCAATCTAAGCTCAATATTCCTACCTAAAAACTTACTCAATCTTCTTTCTCGCTACTATACTAAAAGTAAACTTAGGAAGCATGAATCAATAAGAGTTTAATTAGGCGTAAAATTTGGCTTAGGTTTAAGGGTGCTGTATTCAACAGGAAAAAATGAAGGGTTTTATTTTTCACACTTAAACAAGAGGGGTGAGCTTTGCAAAAAGAAATTTTTGGTTGCTAGAAAGTAAATTTTCATTTCCAAAAATATTTTCTACTTTTCCTCATTTTTGTTCCAAATATATTTTTCTTCTTTCTTTTTTCATCATTTTTCTCACTTACAAAGTGGCATCCTTCTTTTATAGCTAAAAGATAACAATAGTTCTTCACTATTTTCACAAAATGAAACACACTATCAATAAAATCAAAGCTCAAAAATAATTGAAGTGTGCAACATGGGTAGACTGATGGCGATGACGCCCCGCCATATTTTCTTGACCATGGTCATGACCAGTTCCTTGACGATGCTGACTCGACGCATTATTTTGATCGCTGCCGCAACATTACATTTGAAGACTCTGATGGACGATGCCACGACAACAATCATGGTGCACGTCATCGCTGCGATAACCATTTTGAAGAACGTCATTGCCGCACCATTGTGAAGAACGCCATCGCCGCTATAACCTCCGCCCGCGACGCGTGAATATTTAATTAATATTTATAATTATTTTACTATAATTATTAATTAATTATTGTCATGTTTTCTTTATTATTAGTTGTATTATTTGGACTTTATTTTATGTTAATGTGCATTTAGACAATGTATTATTTTGTTTTAAATTTGGGCTGCATGTTGCCTCTTTTATTTGTAAGCCTATAAATAGGTCATCATGTAGAAGGATGAGAGATTATTGAATGATTAAGAAAATTAAACCCTAACTTTGAATCCCCTCTTATTGCTCTCCCTCTCTCTCTATCTCTAGCCATCTCCTCCCTCTCCCCCTTCAAAATTCCCCCCCCCCCCTTTGTCTCCTTCCTCTTGGCCGTCGGCCACCTCCTCTCCTCCCCTCTTTTCTTTCTCTCTATTGGATCGGCCATCTCCATAGCCGCCCCCATTCATCCTTTCTCCTCCATTGAAATTTTGGCCAAGGACAAGAAGCTAAGGTGTTGATCTCGTGGAATCTAGTTCCGGCGTGACACGAAGAAGGCGGAAGAGTTTCTCTCCATTCGGCGCGGCTCCGGTGGATCTGTTGAAGAGCGATCAAAGTTTGTGTAGATCTTTTTCCGAGATCTCTCTCCGAGTGGGTAACAAAAATTTCTTCCTTTTTGTGATTTCTCTCTAGATAATCTTGTGGTGGATTAATTTTGGTGTGACTTTCGATAACTCTAATTTATCGTGGTTTTCTTCGATTGAAATTATTGTCGATCTTGATTTATTTAAGTTCGTGAGGATTGGCAAACCTCGTTTTCTTTTTGTTGAGAGATATCTACCTTTTCCGAAATCGTATTTTTGGTGGATCTCTTTTGGTACAACAATCGCTCGACCGGATCGGGTGGATCCATTTGGCTAGAAAGAATATTGGCATATAGCCATTATTTGATCTCTAAGGGCATTGCCGACTCGTACGTTAGCCTTTATTTGATAATCGTTGCATAGCGTGAGGGCTGCGAATAATTATTTGTGCGAACGTAGAGGAAAAATCCGTGTTTGTCCGTATTAACCGTGTCAGAGAGAGTAGAGTATATCAATTTGGTATCAAAGCCAGGCTCGTGTCAATTTCTTAATTGACGTCTTCCTAAAATTTTCTTAGAACGCCGGCACACACAATCTTCACACGATTTCGTGTTCAAAATATCAAAACTTTTAATTGGTGGTCTGCAAATAGCGGCCAAAAATTTGTATTTTTCTACGAAAATAAAAAAAATAAAATTCTGGTAATTCTCCATATTTTTCTCAGTAATAAAATAAATAAAAAATTAATTACCCTAGTTATTAAGCGGGAATAAAATTATCTGTCATAAAATTTTATCCTTTTCAAAAATTTTTGTCTGCAAATAGCGGCCTAAAATTCTCATTTTTCTGCGAAAAATAAAAAAAAATTTCTGGAAATTCTCTATGCGTTTCTCAGTAGGAAAATCGAAAAAAAATTTTCCTTACCCTAGTTGCTAAGCGGGAATAAAATCATGTTTTATAAATCTGTCTAGTTCAGATTCAAAATTTTTCTATTATTGCAGGTCCACTAGTTCTGGTCCCGAGTACACACCTACTCATCGGGTATGACTCATGACGTTTATGTTTCCCGATTAGACTATTTGTATGCTAAAGTTGTGGCTAATCGCACCCTAACTTTGCCTACATGCCATAGGAAAACCAACCGTCCATGCACTCTTCCTCACACAAGAAAACAGGCACCCACTTATGATGGTTATGGGAATCCACAAATTTTTCGGGATTGGCTTAGTGGAATGGAATATAATTTTGATTGTCACGATTGAGATAACCATTACAAGGTTGTCATAGCCCGGGGGAGGTTATCTGGTCAAGCCCGAATGTTTTGGCTAAGTGAAGAGCGTCGTGTGGGTAATTATCAATATGCATGGCCGCACATGCGTAGTCTTCTCACGTTTCAATTTGACCCGCCCATGAGTGAATATAGTTCTAGCACTATACCCACATCTGCCAATCGGAGTGACCACATTCCCCAGGTTAGATCATTTCCCCACAACAGTAGGACTATCTATAATTTGCCGTCATTCACCTCTAGGAAAAATGAACAGTTCAGGCCCTATGTTTCTGGATCGATAGGTGTTACTGCTAGGGATGCCATTAGCCCGCGTGGTTAGAGTATTCCAGATAGTGAGGGCCATCCCATAATTTTTACACACAATGAAACAGGAATGTCTCCTCCCGAACTTCGTGATATTGTTTTTGAATCTTCTAACAATACTGAGTTTGTGTCCTATACTGAGACTACCGCTGAGGGCGATGTCGTTATTAAGGAAGATCTTAGGGACGATGAGGAGTTTGGTTACCCTAGAGATATGGAAGAGGACCTCCCCTCTGATCCAGTCTTAGAATTTACTGATGATTTTGATTGGGAGGACGTACCTAGTGCATTGGAACAGTTAGCTAGCGAGGGAAGGATACTTTTGGATGACCTAAATGGTGCAAACCCGGAGGAACTTGTTTTGAGGTTGCCACCGTTACAGGAAAATCAATACGACTTAAATTTTCTCCCGGGTTCAATTTATGCAATTTCACCAACCCTCCCTCCTGAACCTTTGACGCGATTAGCGGATTATAATTTTGGACACTAACTTGTTATGACCAGTCTGCGGTGTTGTGTGATTTTGATGGATGCTTGTCATGTGTTGTTTGGACGTCCATGGTTTTATGATCATAATTTAAAATTTTTTGGAAAAGCTAATATTTATGAGATAAACTTTAATGACAAGCAAATCGTTTTGAAAACTGCGCTAAGTTTGATGGAGAATAGAGGGATTGTTCGTGAATCTTTTCTTGGTTATAATAAGACTAATATGTTAGTGGAGAAAACATTTTGTTGGTCACGTTTACACGTTCTCATTCACAAGATAATTAAATACTATCTCACATGTCAACTCGTTGATAACAATCCTCCAAATCATTTTACCGGTTTTCCGCCGCCTGAACTCGTGCATGGATATAAGGCACCAATGCCACGTGACTTGATTATGCTACCCCCATCTTATATATCAAGTCAATTTGCACAGGATTTTGCCTCTCATGTTCACCATTTATAAAAGCACATTAATGAAGCGCTAACCACACAATATGCATCTTCCCAATCTCATGCTAACATACATAAGAGAGCGTATCACTTGAAGGTTGGCGATTTAGTCTTGCTGCGTCTCATCCCTGAACGGTTGCCTTCGGGCACCATAAAAACGTTGGCGAATCGGCGAGCTAGTCCATTTCGAATCTTAAAGAAATTAGGAGAAAACGCATATCTTTTGAAGTTACCCACTGATTGGGGAATTCTCCCTATTTTCAATGTTTCGAATTTAACGCCTTAGGTTTCTCCACCGCTTGAATTGTCTGTCTGCCCGTTTGGTTCCACTGAGTTTTCTAATGGGTTTGGGGGTGAGCTTGTTACTGGATCGCTCTCTCCATCGGTCTCCATTGGATGTACGTCAAATGTTAATGATAAACTTTTTCTCCTTATTGGCCTAACGCATTTCCAATGGTTCCACAGACTATTGCTTTGTCTGACAGGTGTTGGCTGATGGTCCACTCATCGGTGATGAGTGATTTTGAGTGGGGGAGGATTGATGGCGACGACGTCCCGCCATATGTTTGTGACCATGGTCATGACCAGTTCCTTGACGACGTCGACTCGACGTATTATTTTGATCGATGCCGCAACATTACATTTGAAGACTATGATGGACGATGTTGCGACAACAATCATGGTGCACGCCATCGATGCGACAACCATTTTGAAGAACGCAATCGCCGCACCATTGTGAAGAACGTCATCGCCACTACAACCTCTGCCCGCGACGCATGAATATTTAATAAATAATTATAATTATTCTACTATAATTATTAATTAGTTATTTTCATGTTTTCTTTATTATTAGTTGTATTGTATGGACTTTTTTTATGTTGGTGTGCATTTAGACAATGTATTGTTTTGTATTTAATTTGGGTTGCATGTAGCCTCTTTTATTTGTAAGCCTATAAATTGGCCATCATGTAGAAGGATGAAAGATTATTGACTGATTAAGAAAATTAAACCCTAACTTTGAATCCCCTCTTATTGCTCTCCCTCTCTCTCTAATCATCACTTCCCTCTCCCCCTTAAAAATCCCCCCCCCCCCCACCCCACCCCTCTTGGCAGCCTCCCCTCCCTTGTCTCCTTCCTCTTGGCCATCGTCCACCTCCTCTCGTCCCCTCTTTTCTTTCCCTCTATTGGATCAGTCATCTCCATAGCCGCCCCATTCATCCTTTCTCCTCCATTGAAATTTCGGCCAAGGACAAGAAGCTAAAGCGTTGATCTCATGGAATCTAGTTCCGGTGTAACGCGAAGAAGGCGGACAAGTTTCTCTCCTTCGGCGCAGCTCCGGTGGATCCGTTGAAGTGCGATCAAAGTTTGTGTAGATCTTTTTCCGAGATCTCTCTCCGAGTGGGTAACAAAAATTTCTTCCCTTTTGTGATTTCTCTCTAGATAATCTTGTGGTGGATTAATTTTGGCGTGACTTTTGATAGCGTTGATTTATCGTGGTTTTCTTCGATTGAAATTGTTGTTGATCTTGATTTATTTAAGTTCGTGAGGATTGGTTAACCTCGTTTTCTTTTTGTTGGGAGAGATCTACCTTTTCCGAAATCGTATTTTTTGTGGATCTCTTTTGGTACAATAATCCCTCGACCGGATCGGGTGGATCCAGTTGGCTAGAAAAAATATTGGCCTATAGCCAATATTTGATCTCTAAGGGCGTTGCCGACCCGTATGTTAGCCTTTAATTGATAATCGTTGCATAGCGTGAGGGCTGCGAATAATTATTTGTGCGGACGTAGGATTGGAACATAGTGGAAAAAACCGTGTTTGTCTTTATTAACCGTGTCGGAGAGAGTAGCCTACATCATAGACTATTTGGCTCTGGTGAAAGATAAGTGGGGCTACAAAAAGGAATAGGAAAAGGCACAACGTGGCTAGCAACGATAAATATTTTAGGTGTACCATTTGACCCAACCTCTTTTACGATAATGGGGTTGGACCATCGAGATTTCAATTTTCCTAGAAAAAGGCAAAGACGAGAGTTATAAAGGAAGACGAAATCTCCCGGTAAAAAAGTGTTTGGAAATTTTATATATCTAACGTAGTTGAACTTTATTCGCTCCTTATAAAACTTGTTGCTCTCGTATGCGTTAGCACGCCACTCATCGAGTTCATTTAGTTGAAACTTACGCTGCTCAGCTGCTAAGGTTGAATTTGTAAGACCCCTTTTTTTGCTACAAAACCGGGTCTTATGCCCAGAACTGCCGCTTTGCGGTGACACCTACACTCAGGAAGGTCGCCACTTCAAAACACCAATCCTGCTGACAATAACGATCATAGAAGAAGAAAAGTACGATGAACAATTAATAAGCCCAAGTCCACATCACATAAATATAAAATCATAAAGATGGATGTCCACGAATAATAACTGAACAAAAGGGTCATATCCTCACTACAAGATCTCTCGCGGAAGAAAAACTACTAATAATCACTCACTGATCCTGAGATTGGCGCTCCTGTGCTAGATTGGCCCGCCTCCATCTACATCGGCCTTTGGTGGTGTTGCGTCTTCTCGATCCCCTAAAATTATGTGGTCCACCGACCGTTAGTCAAAGGACTAAGCCTCATTTCCCCTCCCCTCCCCCAGTGGCTCCTATGCACCGTGCGGGAAGGATGAAGTGGAGGACATCAAGGGGTATAAAATATAGCAGATGGCATACCTAGCTACATGAATATCTACCACTACACAAGTGTGTATATATAGAACAGTAAGTAAAGCAAGGTAAAGAACCTATAAAGAATAATAATAGAGTAAAGTACAAGCTACAGCTAGCTACCACAGGTAAAGTAAAGAGAAGCAAGTAAGAAAGGTAACCTTGATTTATAGGAATGCAAATACAGACCTATAGACCAAGGGGCCGTTTAGCAAGGTCTATCGTATAAAAGTCCCATACCGATTTATACGATATGGGTAGGGGTTGAAATGCAATGCTTATATTATGACATGCACTATTCTATAGATTAATGATATGTTCATGCAAGTGCAATACACACACCCAACTCTTTGCGCACAGACCTTTAGTTCCCCCCTTTTGGAGCTAGCAAAACTCCTAGGATAACCCTGTAGTGGCAAACAGAAGCGGTGGGTTGGGCCTCGCCCACCTCTAGGTTGGTATTCGCACTACCTAACCTAGACCTATCGTATGTCTCAATGTGAAGAACATAACCGCGGAGCGCCTGCGTACACTTACTGGATGGTCCACCAGACTTTTCCTTGGCTAAGTGAAAACCACACTTGCCGAGTCAAAGTATCGGCGTCAGTGCGAACGACCGTCCAATACTAAAGACCCGCCACCTTTATGCACATGCAATTATGATTACTATATATCTCTGAGCCATAGGATCCTCGGGCTATCCTGTCCATCACGATAACCTTCCAAGCCACCGGCTCGCCGGACTAACCTATTCGTAACTACAACCACCGAGCCTACTGCTAATAAGACCAAACCAACTAACCACTTGTAGCAAAGGGATGTGGGTGAGTGTATTATTAAGTTAAACTTGCATAACAATTAATTCCTACAGTTTTGGGTTAACCATGGACTTCCCGAGGACTACCCTATGAGGGGCTCGCTGCGGTACTAGGAGCAATGATGGGCTGAACCCCAAAGCTCCCTTTCCAAGGCACTTATTCTTTTTTGTCTCTACCCTTGGCCTGACCCTTATTGATGTTACACTTACTAACGCTAAGTGTGTTTTACTCAACTCCAAGGGAAAGACAACCCCTCGTCGATCCCAAGCACACTCTTGCCTCCTAGTGAACCAGGCATCTCACTCCTACCCTCTTTTGGTGACCCCTTCCAAACCCAATATGTTTGGGTACACCAAATTATTTAACTTCCCATGTAAGACCTACATGTTTATTTTAATTCAATGTTTTCATTATACGCAGACCACTTGAACTACATGAGGTGCATGAGAGGAGGTACTCCAAATAATCATCCAAATGACCCAAGATTATTATTGGGAGTGTGTTATGACATTATAAGACTATCTCCATAAATTCATAATTTTCCTAATTTATTTGGTATTTATATAATTTCCTCAAAATCAGGGAACCTATGACTTTGAACACCAAGTATGGTTTTCAGATAAGCTATGGGCTTACTAAAATTTGTACAGCTATATATCATCAAAATAACATACATGTAGGAAGTTCATAAATTTCAAGAAAGGTTTTGACCTCTAAATAAAATGTTGATTAATTTATCACAATCATGGATTAACAAAGAAAGTACCTAAAATACTCATTCAAAAATTACAAGAAAATTAGCAGGTGTCTAAGATGACCAGGGAAGTTCACTGCTTGAGTTCCATAATTTTCCAAACTCATTTGACTATATAAATCCATTATTTAAATAAGCAAATCCTAGAGCACTTTGTGAAGAGAATCATGTACAAGTTCTTACAAAAATTATACTAAAATTAACATATCATATACTTGCCCTAAAAAGTCCTCTGACCAAGTTTCATGATTTTCCAGTGAATATTAAACTCTTCATTAAATGCCCTTATAAATAGGTCAAACGTTGGACTTGTGAATGAAGTACTATATAGATCAATCTAAAATTCACAATAAAATTATCAAAGAACATTATTATTAATACAAGTTCACTGCAAAAATTTCATGAACATCCAAGGTTAAATAAACATGTAAATCCTTCGTATAAGGAAGTGCCCTAATTGGTTCTTGTTAGAGCCAAGCGGTCTCGAAGGTTTGAAGTCAGCGGTCTGCGCGGTCTCCAAGATTCAGACCGCAGCTTCTCCTCTGTTAGAGCCAAGCGGTCTCGAAGGTTTGAAGCCCCGTGATCTGAAGCCAGCGGTCTGTGCGGTCTCCAGTAATCAGACCGCGGCCTTCCCTCTGATGTACCAGATCGCGCCAGATAAAGATAAGTTGAAGGTGCGCTGTTACAAGACAGCGGTCTGCTCGGTCTCCCAGATTCAGACCGCGGATTCTCCTCAAGTATACGAGATCGCGTCTTGTAGAGAGAAGCAATCTGATCCTCCCGATCTCTCCCTTATGGGGGAGTGTTCGCCGCAGACGGTCTCCTCTGTCACACGACCTTCCTCCTATAGTGTGACCGCCCGATCTCACTCCAGATCGCAGAGGTCGTTGCGGTCTCAATGTTCATGATCGCCCAGACCGCCCTGCTCTCTTGTGTATTTGTATTTGTATTTAGTCCCACATCGTGTATTTGTATTTTACTGTTTCCCTCCTAGTCTATATAAATGAGGCAATACTCTTGTAATACTTGGTTTTTTGGAAATAAAAATTCCGTTATTTTCAAATTCTCACATGGTATCAGAGGGATCGATCCCTTCGACCGGTCTCTGTTTCTTTTGACCGCACGGTTCGTGCGATCTTCCGCCGATCTCCCTTTCTCTGCCCGCACCGTCTGTGCGATCTCTCTCTTCGACCAGCCTTTAGTCTCCAGACTGCGCGGTCTTCTTTCTCATGGGTTCCCCATCTGTGAATCCAACCCCACCCCCCCAACCCCAACCATCTCCTGTGGCTATTTCTACCCCCTCTGGGAATCTTGGCACCTCGTCCAAGCTCACTAGCTCTAATTATTCTGATTGGAGTGTCTCCTTCACCTTCCTCTTACGCTCCCAACGCAAGCGCCACCATCTCACCGATGATCCTCCTCCCCAGGGATCCGCTACCTTTGATGATTGGGATGCTAGTGATGCTCTTGTCCGCACCTGGCTTGCTAACAGTCTCTCTGATGAGTGTCTCCCTATCATTCGTCATGATGAGACTGTCAAGGCAGCCTGGAATCATCTTGCGGCCCTTTACTCCAAAGGGGCCAAAACCTCCCGCATCTACACCTTGTATGCTGATCTCTTTGCCCGCCCCACCATGGATCCAACCACAGCATATCAAACCGTTCAGGCCCTTGGAGCTGAACTTCTTCAGCATCGCCCCTTTTCTGCTGATCTTGCTGACCAGCATAAACACTTCCAGGAGCTTCTGGTTGTGTGTTACCTTCTCCGTCTTCCGGAGTCCTATGATATGATTCGGCAACAAATCCTTGGAGAAGCTGAATCTCCTACTCTTGATGCCACCGCTGCTCGGGTCTCTGCTGTTACCTCTCTTCTCCAACGACCCTTGTTGTCTTCCCCTCCTCCTCCAGAGAGCTTTGCTCACCGGGCTGAACGAGGTCACCCTGGTGGCCGTGGTGGATCTCTTGGTGGCCGTGGACCTCCGCGGCCCGTCTGTTCTCATTGTGGTCGGAGGGGTCACCCAATTGATCGTTGTTATCTCAAGCATCCTCACCTTCGCCCTCTTACCGCAGCTTCACCACCGGGTACTACGTCTCCGTCTGCTTCAGTTGCTACCTCCTCAGGTAGCGCACATGTGGTTACTAAAGGTAAATGGCTCATTGATTCTGGGGCTACGAACCATATGACAGGGAACCCTCATCTTTTCTCCCAGTTGCTGGAGCACAGGAATTTACCCCCGGTTCTAACAGCGGATGGTTCTCCCTCACATGTGTGTGGGACTGGAATTGTTCCAGTCACTCCGACTATCTCTCTTCAGGACACCCTTTATGTGCCTACTTTTCCGTGCAACTTACTATCCGTCAAGGCTCTATCTCAACAATTGCAATGCTCTATTGTGTTTACACCTACTAACTGTTATTTTCAGGATCTTCAGACGAAGGAGACGGTTGCTACTGGGACTGAGAGTGGAGGCCTCTACTTCCTTGACGTTCTTACTGCTCACTCTGCTTCTACCGACTCTGATTCTCTTCATCAATGGAACCTCCGTCTTGGTCATCCTCCACCTCGGCTGCTGTATCAACTTCTACCTCACCTCACCAAAGATGTCTCTCCTCTCCACTGCGAGGCGTGTCAACTAGGGAAACACCATCGAGTTTCCTACCCTGCCAGGCATGGACGTAGCTCGACTCGTCCTTTTGATCTCCTCCACTCGGACATCTGGGGTCCTTCTTCTACTAAGACTGTGGGTGGGGGTAGTTTGTATTTTGTTACTTTTATTGATGACTTCACTCGTTGTACTTGGGTGTATTTGTTAAAAGATCGCTCAGAACTTTTTTCTGTTTTCAAAACTTTCTATAATGAAATTTCCACTCAGTTTGGAGTGTCTATCAAAACTTTTCGCACTGATAATGCTAAAGAGTATGTTTCTCATCAATTTTCTGAGTTTTGCATGAATCATGGTCTTATACATCAGACGAGTTGTCCTTATACTTCTCAACAAAATGGGATAGCGGAACGTAAGAATCGTCACCTCCTTGACATGGCTCGCACCTTACTCTTCCAGATGAATATGCCCAAAGCCTATTGGGGTCATGCCGTCCTCATCTCCTGCTATTTCATTAACCGCATTCCCTCCACTCTTCTTCACGGCAACACCCCCTTCTCTCTTCTATATCCCTCCTCACAACCTTTTTCCTTACCTCTCAAAGTGTTCGGTTGTACTGCGTTTGTCCACATTCCTTCCCCCGGTCGGGACAAACTCTCTCCTCGGGCTGTCAAATGTATTTTTGTGGGTTATTCTCCAACTCAGAAAGGATATCGCTGCTTTGATCCTCTTCTTCGCAAACAATATGTTTCCGCGGATGTCACCTTTTTTGAATCCGTTCCCTACTTTCCTAACTCTTCCACCTCTCTGCCTTCTGGGCCTCCCCCAACCACACCAATCATTCACTCTCCCCCACCACCACCTATTATCCCGATTCCGCCACCTCTTCCTTTACCTCCACCACCTCCAACATCTCCTTCAACCTGTCCTCCGACTCCGGGGCCTTCTCTCCCAACTCCTGGGACAGCACTATCTTCTTCCGATGATGACTCTCCTGCAGAAACAGTTGCCACTGAAGACATCCCTATTGCTCTTCGAAAGGGAGTTCGCTCTTGTACTCAACATTCTATTCACGATGTGGTCACTTATGCTCAACTTACTCCCTCTGCTCGAGCGTTTGCTATTGCTATTACAGATACTGCCACCCCAACAAGTTATCAGGAGGCTCTTGCCATCCCACAGTGGAAGGCTGCCATGGATGAGGAAATCTCCACCCTTCAGGACCGTGGCACTTGGACTCTCGTTCCTCCACCTCTGGGGATGGACGTTGTCGGGTGTAGATGGGTCTTTGTCATCAAATATCGCGCTGATGGTTCTGTTGATCGCTACAAAGCGCGCTTAGTGGCCAAAGGTTTTACTCAGACATATGGAGTAGACTTCTTTGACACTTTCTCTCCTGTCGCTCGTCTTACAACCATCAGGGTTCTCTTCTCTGTGGCCGTCAACAAAGGTTGGGAGCTCTCTCAGTTGGATGTCAAGAATGCCTTTCTCTATGGAGATCTTCAAGAAGTTGTTTTCATGGAGCAACCTCCAGGGTATGTTGCTCCGGGGGAGACTCGTGTATGTAAGCTAAAGAAGGCAATATATGGTCTTAAGCAAAGTCCTCGCGCCTGGTTTGAAAAATTTAATGAAGTTATCAAGATCATTGGGTTTGTCCGTAGCTCTGCGGATCACTCTCTCTTCATTCGCAAGACATCTCTTGGAATGGTTATTCTGGCTGTATACGTTGATGACATCCTTCTCACAGGCGATGATGTTGAAGGTGTCTCCCTTACAAAGAAACATCTCCTCCAACACTTTGTGACCAAAGATATGGGGACTCCCAAGTACTTTCTGGGCATTGAAATCTCAAGGAAGCATAGCTCTATTGTTCTCTCACAACGGAAGTATGCCATTGACCTTCTAAAAGAAACAGGCCTTCTTGGTGCTAAACCTGCTAAATATCCAATGACAGTTAGAGACGACAAACTCTGGAATGATGACTCTCCTTCTCTTCTTGATAGCACTATATATCGTCGCCTTGTAGGCAAGCTCATCTACCTAACTGTTACAAGACCTGATATCTGCTATGCTGTTGGGAAGGTCAGCCAGTTCATGCAAGCTCCGAAGGAATGTCATCTTCAAGCAGCTTTAAAAATATTAGAATATGTTAAAGGATCTCCGGGGAAAGGACTTCTGTTCCAAAGGAACAACCACCTCAAGATAGAAGCCTATTCTGATGCTAGCTATGCTGATGATAAAGGGGATAGGAAATCCACATCTGGGTTCTGTACCTTCGTTGGAGGAAATTTGGTAAGCTGGAAGAGCAAGAAACAAGCAGTGGTGTCCAGATCAAGCGCTGAGGCCGAATACAGGAGCATGGCCCAAACTACATGCGAGTTGAAGTGGTTACGGACTCTCCTTCTAGACTTAGGAGAAGTTTATAACCATCCTTTACCAATGTTTTGTGACAACAAAGCTGCAATCTATATATCTCAGAACCCAGTCTTCCATGAGAGAACCAAACACATTGAAGTGGACTGTCACTTCATCAGGGAAGAAATCTTGAAGAAACAAATATGCACTCCCTTCGTTGCTACAGATGAAGAGCTGGCTGATATCTTCACCAAACCTATATCTTCGTCCTTCTCCGGTATATGTAACAAGCTAGGCATGATTGATATATATGCTCCAGCTTGCGGGGGAGTGTTAGAGCCAAGCGGTCTCGAAGGTTTGAAGTCAGCGGTCTGCGCGGTCTCCAAGATTCAGACCGCAGCTTCTCCTCTGTTAGAGCCAAGCGGTCTCGAAGGTTTGAAGCCCCGTGATCTGAAGCCAGCGGTCTGTGCGGTCTCCAGTAATCAGACCGCGGCCTTCCCTCTGATGTACCAGATTGCGCCAGATAAAGATAAGTTGAAGGTGCGCTGTTACAAGACAGCGGTCTGCTCGGTCTCCCAGATTCAGACCGCGGATTCTCCTCAAGTATACGAGATAGCGTCTTGTAGAGAGAAGCAATCTGATCCTCCCGATCTCTCCCTTATGGGGGAGTGTTCGCCGCAGACGGTCTCCTCTGTCACACGACCTTCCTCCTATAGTGTGACCGCCCGATCTCACTCCAGATCGCAGAGGTCGTTGCGGTCTCAATGTTCATGATCGCCCAGACCGCCCTGCTCTCTTGTGTATTTGTATTTGTATTTAGTCCCACATCGTGTATTTGTATTTTACTGTTTCCCTCCTAGTCTATATAAAGGAGGCAATACTCTTGTAATACTTGGTTTTTTGGAAATAAAAATTCCGTTATTTTCAAATTCTCACAGTTCTTAATTAACTCAGAGGGGATGAATGTGCCTAAAAATTCTAGGTAAATTACCTAGGGCATAATACCACCCTATGAACTGTTAGAACATGGTCTTCCGCATCTCCTAGGTTTAAGAATAATAAATCCTATGTGTATTTGATCTTGTGTGTTTAAGTGTGCAGGAAACAATGTCACGTGACTCAAGGATAACATAAGTAGGTTTCCCCCAAGTTTTGAAGCCAGAATTCCAACATGTCCACTAGCGTACGCGGTAGAACTTAGCGCAGGAGCTAGCTCTTATTAGAGCAATTTTGGGAGCTGTTTTAGAAGGCATTAGCGGCTAGCACAGATCTCGACGAACATGAGAAATGTCAGCAAGCTTTCCTTGGAATGAAATATACGCATGCACAGAATAATTACAAACTAGGATAATGCCGGTGGTAGCACTAGCACAGGCGCTAGCTCGCTCTCCTATAAAAGGAGCCCTCTTCTCTCGTTTTCAACACACATCCTTGAGAGAGTTCTAGTGCAAAATTTCCAGAGCCTTATCTCCCACCCAAAATTCCGTGAGTTTCTAAAGGAGGATTCTTCACCCCGCCTCCGACCGACGATCGCTTCAACCACACTTAATCTACAATGGTCTTTTGTCTCCAACTTCAGAAGTTCTTCAAGAGGGAGTTTTAATATTGTTGTTGTTATTTCCATTCTTGTAATCGTTTAGTAAATTTTCCTCGTGTTGGCGACTAGGTCTGGGTAGGACTTAGGGAGGATTTCACCTCATGTTGGCGACTAGATCTAGGTTTGGTCTAGGGGATGCTTGAGGCCATATCCGGGGTAGGATTGGATAGAGCGGCTTGAGGCCGTATCCAGGAAGGATAGGCTAAATCCACTGATTTATGGGAATACGATTCGGGATAGAAAACAAAAAAGTCTTTGTACTATTCTCCTTTGATTTCTAGCGTTATAAGAAGTCTTTTTTTGTAATCCTACATTTCATATTAATAAAATTATGTCTCTATTTATTTCACTTAATTTGTTTGATTTCTCTCTATTTTAATCGCTTAGCTTTTCAAGTATTTCAAAATATTACATAAGTTTTAAAACCCTCATTCACCCCCCCTCCCCCTCTAAGGGAGCCTACAGATCTACTCTACCAAAAAAGCATGGCTGAAAGCTCAGTTGTTTCCTATCAGCTCATCTTCTCCGATCAGCCAACGACCATGATCGGCCCGACCTATGCGAGCTTCTCCCTTGATTTCCCGACCACCTGAGCGCCTCCCTAGCCGACCAATGCCACCACCACCTCAGTTGAGGTGGTGGTCGGTGATTGGTGGTGGTTGGCCGACCGGAGGTGGCCGGAACGGGAAGATTAGGGTGGAGGAAAAAGCTTGAAATCCAAGCTTTCAGCCATGCCGATCCAAGACCAATTGGTCCCGAACCTTGCGGCGAACATGATGAGATCTATCCACTAAGAGAGAGATGAGGGAGGACCTGAGTGGTGGCTTATAGTCGTGCCTATCGCCGGTCCTCCATTGTTAGCCATGGAGCTTTTGGTGCCATGCCGATATGGGATTAGAGGATGGACTTCTTCTAGAAAGTGGGGAAACTACTTCCCTTCACCCCATGAGGCTTTTTAAGGAGCCAATTCGGGGAGGGGAAGAGGCAAGGCATGGGATTCCACCATTAAAACCATTAATGGTGTAATTGCATCCACCGCTAAAAACCACTAGATTCATCCCCCATGTGAGTTGAAAAACCTCTTAAACTTCTCATAATTGATAAGGGGAATGAATCATTATCAATTGGGAAGGCATTTGACCTCCCTTGGCCTTGATTTACTCTACCAAAACTGATCCCGGCCGCATTCCATCGATTCAGCTACCGCCAGTGCTGGCGCTAGCGCTAGCGTCTCGATGGCACAAAGCTCTTTGGTTCGACCACTACCGCTAGCGCGAGCGCTAGTGCCAGCACTAGTGTCTTGACGATATAGAGCTCATCTCAACGAAATGGAGATCGTCTTAGCGGTCGTCTAGACCACCACTACTGCTAGAAGCTCTAGCATCTCGACAGCATAGGGCTCGTCTTAGTGGTCCGTCTAAACAACTACTAGTGCTAGTGTTAGCACCTACCGCCGACGCTAGCTCTGAACTCACATTACTTCTCTTTCTACAATTGAGCAATTGGGGTGTTACAAAGGGACCCCTTAATGGATTAGGCATGTTATGATAGGTTCAATGGTCAATATGAAGCCCTAAAGTCAAACACTAGGTTGGATAATTGGAATTCACTATTTGCAGACCATTGTGGTCTTCACCTATTTGCCAAGGTCTTATGATCTCTTTGTGCTTCCTAGGGTTTTGTCCTGACCTATTCATGACAAAACCTTTGAAAGTGCACATTGTGCCTCTGAGAGTCCTTTAGGGGGAGGGGTGAATAGACATTTAAATCTTTTTCTATCCTATCAGTGCAGTCAATAAAACTAACTAAGGTATTATGCTCTCAAACAACACCACAGGCAGAATAAATATTGCAGGAAATAAAAATGCAGAAAAGATAAGTGGACAACACAGAAAATCACAGCACAGACACATAGATATTTTTATAGAGGTTCCCCAAAATGTGGGTACTCCCCTCTTCTACTGCCTGGTAGGCAAGCACAGCTGTGCCCGAATCTTTTGATAAGGAGACTCTTGAACCAAAGATCTTTTGATAAGGAGATCTTGAACCACAGATCTTTTGATAAAGAGATATTAAGCCACAGATCTTTTGATAAGGAGATCTTGAACAACTGAATCATTTGGAAGAGGGATTCTAAAAACTCTTTTACAGATGAAGGAAGGGTGAAGGAAAGGAAGAAGAAGTAGTGAGAAGAGTTCTGCTATCTTCTGATGAAGCCTTCTGCTTCAGTTTTCTCTTTTCTGGGTCTGCAAATGATGAACCCCTGCTTTTGATAGAGATGATTTGAAGAGGTTATGAGCTTCAGATCCTATCTGATTCTTCTATTGAAATCTGGCAGTTCAAGGTGGAAGAAAAAGAAGAAGAAGAAGAAACCTAATCGACAGAATTCAGAATATGTGTTCAAATCTCTACTTTCTTTGTAACACCCTTCCAGTACGAATAATATAACAGTAGGTCTGGTCGGGACCACACGTTATACCAACCACACTAGCTAGGTGTTAAAAGGAGATATACAGAAAAGAACTACACCAGAGTGTACTAAACATAAACGGAAGCATGATGATTTAACATTTCTTTTAGAATAGTCCACTATCACGGGAATGAAACAATAAAGTGATGAGTTACGGCCTTAAGGCCTTACATTCTAAAAGGGTACAAAACTCCATAAACATACTTCGGCACGCAGGCCGGCAATACATGAAAAGCAGAAAAGAGGCTGGCCTTCGAGGGCCAACACAGCGAAAGGGCCACCGCCCGCTATTTCCCGCTTGGCTCACCTGCACCTGCAACAACGATCCACCAAAATGTGGCAAACAGGTAACCGGCCAGCTAAAGCTGACCAAAATTATAACGAACCCACCCCTAAAGCCGGGTGGTGGTACTCCTTCCCTGCAGACATACAGTATAGGCATAGATTGTCAAGGTACATTCAAACACCACATGTACAAGCAATCAACACCAACGTGGGCACGCACAGCCACACATTTCGTGCTCTCAAGGCACTCTCACGGTGTACTCTCCAAGCTACACCAAACAACTCCTTAAACAAAGAGTTCACATGAGCTTTGACCGTCAAGACTAACTTGCCTTACGGACCAATCCCAACATCATACGGTGCACCGAGGAGCTACCTCTTCACCGATTTAGTATGGGAGGGGTTCGGTTCAGCTTTTCCCGTGCTCAAATCGTCGGAATCAATATTCGCGATGTGGGTACAGCTTCACCTAGGCCCGAATAACGAAAGGAGGTTTCACACCTCCACAACCAGTTCCCTAGGAGCTACCGCCGGCGCTAGCCCTAGCGCCGGGCGGTAGTGGCAGATCTCCGAATCCACCCACAACTTCGGGTATTTCCTAGAGGTTACCTCTAGGACTCCCTGCAGTACTCTACTGTACACAAAACCTAAAAATAGCGCAAACAAAACACGGAGTCTTCTCCGGCATAATTAATCACTATAGCCATCACCAATCCAGACCAACCTGTCCGGATGGGTTTCACACACAATGCCTATATCCGTACTACGATTCTGGATGCTAATGCAAGTAACCAAAGGGGATCGAAACGATCAACCCACTGGAAAACTCCCTTTTCTCCACCAATCGGTGGGGGATTTTCCATGCAAACATTCCATAACAAGGAGGACTTCACTTGTCCAAGTAAAAGATCATTACCCTTGTCGTTTTATTGTTCACCATGAGAATCCAGGATTCTAATCGGATGGAAAGTTTTGCAACGGCCTACACTTTCCGGATCTGAAAACGGCTCGCGAATCGGAGCTCTGAAGCTCCGGCAATGGCAGAAGACAACTCCTTCTTCTTCCTCTCTGTCGCTATTTTTCTCTCGGCTTCCGTCTTTTCACGCTTGAAGAAGATAAGGGTTATGAATTAAAGGGAGCCTATAGATAGCCCTCTGGACAAACCCTAAAATAACCCAGAAATAAATCCCAACCTTTTGATTTAAAGATCTGGATCTGACGGCCGCAAAAAGAGAGTCACGGGCCTGCTATTTTGCAAATCGCAGAATCTGTCTGCGTTCGACGAATTTCAGCAAGGCTGCGCTCGACAAATGTCGAACGGCGTTCGACGAATGTCGAGCGGCGTTCGACAAATTCTAGCAAAGCTGCGCTCGACAAATGTCAGACGGCGTTCGACGAATGTCGAGCGACGTTCGACAAATTCCAGTAAAGCTGCGCTCGACAAATGTCGAACGGCGTTCGACGAATGTCGAGCGGCGTTCGACAAATTCCAGTAAATCTGCTAAAACAGATTCGGTTATAAAAAACTA
Organism: Dactylorhiza incarnata; assembly: GCA_033032865.1. Taxonomy (NCBI): domain Eukaryota; kingdom Viridiplantae; phylum Streptophyta; class Magnoliopsida; order Asparagales; family Orchidaceae; genus Dactylorhiza; species Dactylorhiza incarnata. Next base: position 30,318,875 of record JAWHQI010000001.1, read on the forward strand.
GGGAATAAATGTCTATATCATATAGCCGAGTCTATATCTTATAGCCGAATTAGCCTATAGCTCACAACACACCAAGTTTTGGGGTGTTACAAATCTCCCCTCCTTTAAGGAATTTTGTCCCGAAATTACGAAAACAGCAGCAATAGAAATAAACTATACCTGAGAGAAAAAGCTCGGGGTACTCCGCAAGCATTGTTTGCTTTCTTTCCCAAGAGAGTTCCTCTCTTCCGCAATTATTCCAATGGACCTTCACCATCCGAATGGACTTGTTCTGCAACTGCTTCACTTCAGTGTCTTCAATGCAAATGGGTTTGACTTTCGTCGCTAGCCCACCATCTACCGACACTTCGCTGACCGTAACAACATGAGTAGGCTCTTTCACAGCCTTCCGCAAAACAAAAATGTGAAATACATCATGAAGCCCGCTTAGCTCCGAAGATAGAGCAAGTCGGTAGGCAGCTTCACCAATGCGCTCCAAGATCTCGAACAGTCCTAAGTACCTCGGACTTAGCTTTTTCAAGCGTCGGATCCTCGATACTCCTTTGAACGGTTTGATCTTGAGATAAACCCAGTCGCCAACGGCGAACTCGACATTCCGGTGATTTGCATTGTAGTATTTTGCTTGCCTATCCTGGGCAATGAGTAACCGCTCCCGAATAGCCCGAATTGATGTATTTGCCTCAACCATGTCCTTGCGTTTTAACAACTTAGTGTCGCCCATTTCAGCCCAAGATAACGGTGTGCAACATTTCCTACCATAAAGAGCCTCGAAAGGTTACATCTTTATACTTGCTTGGTAGTTATTGTTGTAAGAAAACTCAATCATATAGAGATGGTCCTCACATCTCTTTCCGAAGTCCAGGGAGCACATCCTCAGCATGTCCTCCATCGTCCTATTGGTCCTTTCGGTTGTCCATCCATTTGCGGGTGGAAGGTCGTGCTAAACTTTAGCTTGGTACCCAATAATTGATGAATCATCCTCCAATCATTTGATGTGAACCGCCCATCACGATCACTGACGATGCTACGGGGAATCCCGTGCAACCGTACGATGTTATCGACTTACAACTTTGCCAGCTTTTCCACAGAATCATCCTTCCGGTTCGGAATAAAGTGTGATACCTTCGTCAATCGGTCCACGACCACCCAGATGGCGTCGTTTCCATGTTGCGATCTCGGCAATCCGTGCACGAAATCCATCAAAATATCATCGAACTTCCATTCCGGAATCGGCAAAGACTTTAGAAACCCACCAGGTCTTTTACATTCAACCATCACCAACGCGCAAGTGTGACACTTGGCCACGTAGAGTGCAATGTCTTTCTTCATACCCGACCACCAGAAGAGTTTCTTCATATCCATGTACATTTTCGTGCTCCCAGGGTGGATCGAGTACTTGGTATGATGAGCCTCGTACATCAACTCCGCCCGTATAGTGCCAACATTTGGGATGCACAATCTGTCCTTTTTCCACATAAGGCCATCTTCAAAAGAGAAATCAGCGTTTGACCCATCGACGGTCTCCGCTTTATAGCGTTTCATGCTCTCATCCAGCTCCAATGCTTGTCGAACTCGGTCGGCCAGGTCATATTGAACTTCCATCCAGTTCAAGCATGCTGAAGGAGACGCTCTTCTATCGACGCAAATGATCTCCATATCTTCAGGCTCGCGGATTAGACGCTCATCGTGCATCAAAATCCAATTTGCTTGAGCAGGAGCCCGACGACTCAACGCATCCGCAACTACATTTCCCTTACCAGGAGTATATTTGATGTCGATGGTGTAGTCCCCAAGGAACTCCATCCACCTCCTCTGACGCATATTCAACTCCCTTTGATCCAGCAGGTACTTAAGGCTCTTGTGGTCAGTAAAGATATCGATCTTCACGCCATACAAGTAATGCCTCCAAAGCTTGAGAGCGAAAACCACGGCCGCTAGCTCCAAATCATGGACGGGGTAGTTCCTTTCATGAACCTTCAGTTGTCGGGAGCCGTAGGCAATTACCTTTCCGAACTGCACTAGGACGCAACCCAAACCACTCCCCGAGGCGTCACTATAAATTTCGTAGCCTTCCGTACCACATGGCGAGCATAGAATGGGCGCCGTGGTCAGACGGCTCTTCAATTCTTCAAAAGCTCGAGCGCACTCAGGCAACCAATCAAACTTGTGATCTTTCCTAGTCAGTCTAGTGAGAGGGAGTGCGACCCTCGAGAAGTTCTCCACAAAGCGCTTATAATAGCCGGCAAGTCCTAAGAAACTTCTGACTTCCGCTACATTTTTCAACATAGGCCACGCTCGGATTGCTTGTATTTTTGACGGATCAACCGCAATTCCATCCCCACTAACAACATGACCCAAGAATGCTACTGACTATAGACAAAACTCGCATTTAGAGAACTTGGCATAAAGTTGACTCCTCCTCAGGGTGCTCAAAACTGCGTGCAGATGCTCTGTATGCTCCTCCTCCGACTGAGAGTATACCAAAATATCGTCGATGAAGACGATCACAAACTGATCCAAATACTCTCGGAACGTTCTATTCATTAAGTCCATGAATATCGACGGTGCATTAGATAGACCGAACGGCATAACAGTGAACTCATAGTGCCCAAAGCGGGTACTGAACGCTGTCTTTGGAATGTCACAATCCCGAATACGAAGCTGATAATAGCCGGACCTTAAGTCAAGCTTAGAGTATACCATCGACCCAACCAGTTGGTCGAATAAGTCGTCGATTCTTGGAATCGGATAACGGTTCTTCTCGGTCAACTTATTCAGCTCTCGATAGTCGATACATAGACGCAAGCTCCCGTCCTTCTTTTTCACAAAGAGGACCGGTGCACTCCAAGGCGATGAACTCGGACGTGCGTATCCTTGCTCTAGCAGCTCTTGCAATTGGACCTTCAGCTCTGTCAGTTCCTTTGGCGTTATTCGGTACGGTGAGCGTGCTACAGGCTTGGCACTTGGCACCAGCTCAATACAGAAATCAATCTCTCGCTAAGGCGGAGCCCCAGGGAGTTCGTTAGGAAACACATCGGCATACTCCGCTACAACCGGGACATCACTCATACTGCGCTTTGGCTCTGAAGCCTCAACAAGGTGAAGAACAACTCCGCGCCTTTTCTCACCGCCTTAACCACCTGTAGAGCAGACATCAGCGTCTTCCTTGCTCCTCGCATACCCGCGAACGTGGTTTCGTCTTCGGTGTTATTTCTCAGAGTGATCTCCTTTGAATTGCAATCGATGCATGCTCGCTGCTCCGAGAGCCAGTCCATGTCGAAGATCACGTCAAATTCAGCTAGCGGTAATAACGATGCTTCCAAGTCAAGGTCTTGATTTCCAATCCGAACCTTCACACGACTCTTCCTATCCGCACCCATGCGAGATCCATTGGGTAGCACTAGTTCCAATATATCCTCTGCTAAGGTAGACAGCACTCAGATTCGCACCACGAAGTCCTCAGATAGAAAAGAGTGCGATGCACCCGTATCAAATAGAGCTCTCGCCGGACAGTTGAAAATTAGGACGATACCTAATTGCACACAAATCAAACATAAAGTTGCACAACAGTATCAATCATAAATAACTGTAAAAGCTAACTTCTATTCCATACCTGTGACGACATCAGTTTGTCGTATGGCTTCTTGCTGGCCAAGCGAGTAAACTCTCGGTTGGGTCGGAATGTGCTGGGAAGCAGAAGACTCCGCAGCTTTACCCTTTTCCGCATGACCCGCAGCACGAGAATAGTCCATCGCTCGGTTCTCTGGCCTCGGGGGACCACTGTGACACACGCGTGCTTTGTGTCCCACCTTTCCGCAAGTGAAACATGTAATTGGACCACGTGACAGTCGTAGCTCCCGACACACTTGAGCGAGTCAGTTCCGCAGACTTGAACATCCTTTTGTTTCTCCTGAACTCAGATTTGGATTGAGAGGTTGGCGCATGAAATTCAGGTTTCTTTGCCATGCCCTTTGCTTGCACTCTCTTCATGTCCAACTCCAGAGATCTGGCTCTTTGCACCATCACATGGAAGCCAAACATCATTGGGCCTGCAAGGAGCAGCCTCAACTCATCCCGAAGACCTTCATAAAACTTGTTCATCTTCATTTCCTCATCTTCCACCAAAAGCCCCGCATAGCGGCCCAATCTAGTGAACTCGTGCAAGTACTCGTCCACCGAGCTATCACCTTGAGTTAACTTCAAGAACTGGTTCTGCAACGCAATGTGTTGGGCAGAGGGAATATATCTCTGAAGAAACGACTTTGAGAACTCTGCCAAAGTGATCTCGGTAATATCCTTACCTTTAAACTTAAGCGCTTCCTGTTCGGCCCACCAAAGCTCTACTTCTCCGTTAAGGAGAAAGGTGGCTAGGGTGACCATCATAGCTTCTTCTGTTGTTGTCGCCTTTAGAGTTTTTCTAACTGTTGACATCCAGTCCTCCGCCTCCGTTGGGGATCCATTCCCCGAAAAGGTTGGAGGATGGAAACTTAGAAAGTGCTGAAGTTGTTGATCATGCGCTTGCGCAACAACTACTCACTCTACTCGACCTTCCACCCTTGGCTCCACCGAAGGTTCCACTGTAGCCATTGGTACAGGGATCTCCACCCTCGGTTCCACTGCAGGTTCCACTGCGGCAGTTGCCACCGGGGCCACTTCCGGAGTAGGCATAGCAGGCTGTGCAAGCCTTTAAGGTTGAGTGTTGATAATCGCTAAGACCGCTTCAGCGATTAACCTGATCATCTCAGCAGGAGGAGTGGTCGCTGGCACCTCAGCCGGCCCACTACTTTCAGCGGTGTTACGGGGTCGAGACTGCCCCGCAGCACTCGTAGTCACCTATAATCGTGCAGGACAAAATTTAGTGACCGAAAACATAGCAAACAACAATCATGGAATGCCCAGGTTCCGCAAACAAGTATGTTTTTCCATTTCCTAAGTGGACATTCTTATTATTTTTTGTCGTTTTAGGTGAATGCACATCCCATGCACACCACCCCTTAAAAGAAATTCGTCCCGAATTCGCTAAACTACGGATCGACACCCTAAGTCCGATACCAAATTTTAACACCCTTCCAGTACGAATAATATAAGAGTAGGTCCAGCCGGGACCCCACGCTATACCAACCATACTAGCTAGGCGTTAAAAGGAGATATACAGAAAAGAACTACACCAGAGTGTACTAAACATAAATGGAAGCATGATGATTTAACATTTCCTTTAGAATAGTCCACTATCACAGGAATGAAACAATAAAGTGAAGAGTTACGGCCTTAAAGCCTTACATTCCAAAAGGGTACAAAACTCCATAAACATACTTCGGCACACAGGCCGGCAATACATGAAAAGCAGAAAAGAGGCTGGCCTTCGAGGGCCAACACAGCAAAAGGGCCACCGCCCGCTATTTCCCGCTTGGCTCACCTGCACCTGCAACAACGATCCACCAAAACGTGGCAAACAGGTAACCGATCAGCTAAAGCTGACCAAAATTATAACGACCCCACCCCTAAAGCCGGGGTGGTGGTACTCCTTCCCTGCAGGCATACAGTATAGGCATAGATTGTCAAGGTACATTCAAACACCACATGTACAAGAAATCAACACCAACATGGGCACGCACGGCCACACATTTCGTGCTCTCAAGGCACTCTCACGGTGTACTCTCCGAGCTATACCAAACAACTCCTTAAACAAAGAGTTCGCATGAGCTTTGACCGTCAAGACTAACTTGCCTTACGGACCAATCCCAACATCATACGGTGCACCGAGGAGCTACCTCTTCACCGATTCGGTAGGGGAGCGGGTTCGGTTCAGCTTTGCCCGTGCTCAAATCATCGAAATCAATCGTCGCGACGCGGGTACAGCTTCACCTCGGCCCCAATAACGAAAGGAGGTTTCACACCTCCACAACCAGTTCCCTGGGAGCTACCGCCGGCGCTAGCCCTAGCGCCGGGCGGTAGTGGCAGATCTCTGAATCCACCCACAACTTCAGGTATTTCCTGGAGGTTACCTCCAGGACTCCCTGCAGTACTCTACTGTACACAGAACCCGAAAATAGCGCAAACAAAACACGGAGTCTTCTCCGGCACAATTAATCACTATAGCCATCACCAATCCAGACCAACCTGTCCGGATGGGTTTCACACCCAATGCCTATATCCGTACTACGATTCTGGATGCTAATGCAAGTAACCAAAGGGAATCGAAACGATCAACCCGCTGGAAAACTCCCTTTTCTCCACCAATCGGTGGGGGATTTTCCATGCAAACATGCCATAAAAAGGAGGACTTCACTTGTCCAAGTAGAAGATCGTTACCCTTGTCATTTTCTTGTTCACCGTGAGAATCCAAGATTCTAATCGGATGGAAAGTTTCGCAACTGCCTACACTTTCCGAATCTAAAAACGGCTCGCGAATAGGAGCTCCGAAGCTCCGGCAATGGCAGAAGACGACTCCTTCTTCTTCCTCTCTGTCGTTGTTTTTCTCTCGGCTTCCGTCTTTTCATGCATGAAGAAGATAAGGGTTATGAATTAAAGGGAGCCTATAGATAGCCCTCTGGACAAACACTAAAATTACCCAGAAATAAATCCCAACCTTTTGATTTAAAGATCTGGATTTGACGGCCGCAAAAAGAGAGTCACGGGCCTGCTATTTCGCAAATCGCGGAATCTGTCTGCGTTCGACGAATTTCAGCAAGGCTGTGCTCGATAAATGTCAAACGGAGTTCGACGAATGTCGAGCGACGTTCGACAAATTCCAGCAAAGCTGCGCTCGACAAATGTCGAACGGCGTTCGACGAATGTCGAGTGGCGTTCGACAAATTCCAGTAAAGCTGCGCTCGACAAATGTCGAACGGCGTTCGACGAATGTCGAGTGGCGTTCGACAAATTCCAGTAAAGCTGCGCTCGACAAATGTCGAACGACGTTCGACGAATGTCGAGCGGCGTTCGACAAATTCCAGTAAATCTGCTAAAACAGATTTCGCTATAAAAAAACAGGGAAAAAATGTCTATATCATATAGCTGAGTCTATATCTTATAGCGGAATTAGCCTATAGCTCACAGCACACCAAGTTTTGGGGTGTTACATTCTTCTCTCTATCTTCTTATTTATTGTCCATAATTTAATTTGAATTCCTTTCCTCTTATAGAGTGTACTAAAAAGGTATTGGTCTGGACAATTTCTTTTCCTTTCCTCTTTTGTTCACGACCCGTTCACCATCTGTATTCATCCTTTCCAAGAAAGCTTTTGTTGTCTTCTTTATTGCTCCTTTCTATTCTAGGCAATAAATGAGTCGTTGTAGAACGATCTTCAGTACTGTGGGCCTTGAGAGAGAGTTCCAAAATGATAGTTAAAAAGGTTACCTTTTCAGACTTTATTCGACGTTGCGTCGATTTCTCTTTCTCTCTTATCGACGCACCTTCGAGTTCTTGTAGAAACAGCTTCGAATTCCTTCAAGCTTTGGTTGAACTCAGATATCGATGTTATGTCGATTACTTATCGATGTAGCCATTGAGTTGAAGACTTGACTCTGAACTTCAACATTTGCGTCGAATTGTAGTTGACATTGCGTCGATTTCAGATGTCTTCGATAGACTCTTCCTTCTGCGTTGAGTTAAAGTCAAAGCTACATCGACTTCAAAGATAGCTTCGACATGCTCCTTTATCTGCGTTGATATCCTTTCTACGTGGCGTTGACTTGATCTACTTCGACAGAAAGGTTGAGTTCTTGGACTTCTAGTCTAAGTTACGTCGACATGAAGACAAAGTTGCGTCGAATACCATTCGACGCAATTGTTATAACTTAACCCAATTTCTGCTTGTCTTGCTCTGGTCTTTACACTCCAAGTTGTGTATGATATCCTAAGACATCTAATGACCAAATTACCCTCACTATACAATGGGTAATTAAAACCTAAGAGATAAAATCACTTCTAGATAATTTGTTAAGTTCAATTCAAGGGGTTTTTCCCAACAACCTTCCTAGGGGTCTAGTTGCTGGAGGGATATTACAGAATCAAGGTTTAGGAATTTAAGCGCCCAGAATGCGCGATGCTCTAACTCGACCAGAAGGTGGCAAGCCTTGCCATACACCAATCGATATGGTGTAAGACCGGTAGTGATCTTGTACGTCGTTCGATAGGCCCATAGCGCTTCATCAAGCTTATGTGTCGAATCCTTCCTATTAACAGAAACTATTTTTTTCTAAAATTCGTTTCAACTCGCGGTTCACATCTTCTACTTGGTCGCTCGTTTGTGGCTGATAAGTAGTGGAGAGTTTGTTCGTGATGCCATATTTTGCTAAAATTTTAGCGAATTGACTATTGCAGAAGTGGGTGCCTCTCTCACTGACTATGGAGCGTGGCGTACCAAAACAAGAGAATAATATTTTTAGGAAGTTAACGACATTTCTCTCATCATTGGTGGGGAGAGCTTGTGCTTCCACCCACCTTGATACGTAGTCAACTGCAACGAGAATATATTTGTTCGTATAAGTGGGAGGGAGAGGACCAACGAAATCGATGCCCCAAAAGTAAAAAATTTTGCATTCTAAGAAGAGGTTTTGGGGAATTTCATCCCGGCGGGAGATGTTACCCGACCGCTGGCAGCTGTCGTAAGTACTCAGAAGGGTGTGATAATCTTTAAAGAATGTGGGCCAATAGAAGCCCGCCTCTAGTGCCTTCCTTGCGGTCTGGTTTGCTTGATAGTGACCACCGGTTGGTCCTTCGTGACAATGCCACAAAATTTTCAAACCTTCCTCACTCAAGACACTTCTTCTCACTACCTGGTCTGCGCAGACACGGAATAGAAAGGGGTCCTCCCAAAAATAATTCTTTAAGTCAGAAAATAATTTCTTCTTTTGCTGACTCGAGAACTCTTTTGGCAAGACCCGGGCAACTAGATAGTTAGCCAGATCCACGAACCAGGTTGTGGAAGATGGTATTAGCTTTTCGAGAGCAAGTAGGCGCTCTTAGCGGAATTTATCATTTATATCAGCCTCAACTAACGCTTCTGTAGCGGGATTCTCTAAACGGGAAAGGTGGTCGGCCACCAATTTTTCAGCTCCCTCTTGTCCCAGATCTCTAAATTGAACTCCTATAAGAGGAGGATCCATCGCAATAAATGGGGCTTGGAGTCCGCCTTAATTAATAGGTACCTAAGAGCAGAGTGATCTGTGAAGACAATTACTTTGGAGAGAGTGATGTATAACCTAAACTTATCAAAGGCAAAAATGATAGCTAGAAGCTCCTTCTCGGTAGTGGTGTAATTAGCATGTGCAGACGTGAGTTCTTGTTTGCATAATAAATTAGGTGGAAATAATTGTTTGCCCGTTGACCTAATACAATGCCTACCATAATATCCCTCGTGTCGCACATGATCTCGAAAGGTAGCGACCAATCCGGTGTGATTAGAATCGGGGAATTTATAAGTTTTTCTTTTAAAAGATTAGAAGCTAAAAGAGATTCATCATTCAAAATGAAGGAAGACACTTTTTTAAGAAGATTGGTTAACGACTTTGTGATTTTAGAGAAGTTTATTATAAAGCGCCGATAAAACCCTGCATGGCCTGGGAAACTTCTAATCTCTTTAACATTCGTTGGAGGGGGAGGTTTTCGATAACTTAGATCTTGGCCCTATCGAACTCAATCCCTTTCCTGATATTTTATGGACGATGACTAATCCCACTATGACCATAAAATGACATTTCTTCCAGTTGATAACTAGATTCATTTCCTCGCAACGCTGAAGCACATGCTTGAGATTTCTTAAGAAAGTATGGAAGGAATTTCTGAAGATGGAGAAGTCATCCATAAAGACTTTCATCACCTCCTCTACTAACTCGTCAAAGATTTCCTACATATACCTTTGGAATGTAGCTGGCGCATTACAAAGGCCAAACGACATCCTTCGATAAGCGAAGGTGTCGAAGGGACAAGTGAAATTAGTTTTCTCTTGGTCGTTGGGCGAAATAGGGATTTGGAAGTATCCTGAAAGACCATCGAGGAAACAGTAGTAGGAGTGACCCGAAAGGAGTTATAAGAATTGATCGATAAAAGGCAATGAGAAGTGAGCTTTTCGGGTGCCATCATTTAATTTCTGATAATCTATGCACATCCACCAACCCGTAACAGTAAGGGTTGGGATTAATTCATTGTTTTCATTTGCAACCACCATTACGCTGCCCTTCTTTGGAACGAATTGTTCTGGGCTAACCTAAGTACTATCCGAGATCAGGTAGATGATCCCCACATCTAAGGGTTTGAAAACCTTAGCCTTAACGACATTTTTCATATTCGGGTTGAGTCGTCATTGAGACTGGACTGTGTTGTGGGAATTATCTTCAAGGAAGATTTTGTGAGTGTAGGAGGAGGGGTAAATCCCCTTGATATCAGAAATCTGGCACGCAATTGCATGGCAGTGATTACTTAAAACTAGAGTCAATTCAGAAATTTCTGAATCGCTCAACTCAGATGAGATGATGATGGGAAGTTTATAATTTTTTCTAAAAATAAATATTTTAGATGAGGGGGGAGTTGCTTTAATTCTAATATGAATGTTTCTTTATAAGAAGTATTAATTTTCAGTTTTTCTAAGTGCAGTGGCTCGGGTAATGTGCGGCGAGAAATTTCTTCTAAATAGAAAAGCTCAGCTAGTTTTGAATCGTCACTAGATGTTGAGACTAACTCAGGAAGTGAAGAAAACTCATTCTCAAAACACTCTTCTAAGTAGAAACATGAATAATCATATTCTAGGGCATTTCGCATTGAGGGATTTATGTTATACGTAACTTCATCATCTCCAACCTGTAGGAGGAGCTTTCAGTTACTAACGTCAATAATCGCGCGGGAGGTGGCAAGGAAGGGGCGGCCGAGTATGGTGGGTACTTCGACATCCTCTTCTATATCACGAATGACGAAGTCCACCGAAAAGATGAACTTGTCAAACTTGATGAGCACATCCTCCACTATACCTACTGGATATTTCAGGGATCGATCTGCGAGTTGGATACTCATTCGGGTGGGGCTAGGATTTCCTAAACCTAACTTATTGAATAAAAAAAGGACATAAAATTAATACTTGCTCCAAGATTAGCTAAGGTGTGTTTTACAAACGAATTGCCAAATAAACATGGGATGGAGAACCTTCCAGGGTCATTTACTTTCTGGGGCAATTTGTTGAGTACAACCACTGATCATTCTGCGTTAAGGGAAATACGCGAAATATCCTCAAGCTTATTCTTGTTGGATAGCAACTCCTTGAGATATTTTTTGTATTTCGGCATTTGAGAGATAGCCTCGCAGAAAGGAACATTAATATGATTTTGTTTCAAAATTTCCAAGAAAAAAATTTAGAATATTTATCGACGCACTCATTTCTAAGCTTAGACGGATACAGAACATTATAAGTAGAAGTGTGCATAGCTAAAGTAGAAGGTAAATTTGAAGATAAAATAGGAGGAGGGGGAGGAGTAGAGATAAGTACCTCAGGTTCATCCTTTTTTTAGGCTACCTCATTTTCCCTGTGGAGGGTAATCACATTCGTGCTTTCCTTTGGTTTTGGTTCAGTATTTCCTGGTAGGGCTCCATGTTGACGCTCGGGGAACATTTTTGCTAGCTGTCCCACTTGATTTTCTAAATTTTTTATCGATCCGATGAGGTTCCGGATGTTTGACTCATTTGTAGCAACATATTTGGTGAAGACCACTTCACATGGAGAGGGTTTCTGTGGTTGCGGTGGAAAACCAGGTGGATTAAAATTTAGAGAGGGAGTTAAATTAAGAGGCTGATTTAAATTTAAAGGGCGCTAAGCATTTCCTTGGTTGCTCCATGTGAAATTCGAATGATTCCTATAACCCACATTATAGGTGTTGTTATACGGATCGATGTTTGGATTAAAGGAAGTCTGAGGTGGATTTCCCATGTAATCAACTTGCTCTTCGATTATAATATTATTATCCCAAGGAGGAGTGTCGGAAGAAGCACACATATCATCCACTTGCTTGGTTAAGCGCTCAACTTGTAAAGTTAAATTCGCAGTATCGTCAATTTCAAAAATACCGGCTGGCTTGCTAGGCTGCACTCGGGGCATATTCCATTAATATGCGTTTATGGCCATCTCCTCAAAAATCTTTTGAGCGGCACACGAAATCTTGTTATTTAACGTGCCCCCGGCGGCTGCATTAATCATCTGCCTTGTTTGGAAATTCAAGCTGTTATAAAAGATTTACACATATTGCCAATTAGGAATTGCGTGGTGAGGGCATCTATGCAAAAGTTCTTTGAAGCTCTCTCTTGTATCATAGTGAGTCTTCGAGTCGATTTGCATAAATGAAGCAATATCAGTGCGCAATTTGGCGGTCTTAGCAGGCAGGAAATACTTAGTGAGAAATTTTTCTGCCATCACGGCCCATATAGTGATGGACACTTTAGGAAGAGAGCTCAACCACTGCTTGGCTTTTGACCGCAAAGAAAAAGGAAAAATACGTAATCAAATGGTGTCATCAGTGACATCACTGATTTTGAAAATGTCACAAATTTTGAGGAAATTAGAGATGTGAGAGTTTGGATCTTCATCTGGCAGGCCATCGAAGGTCACAAATTTTGAGGAAATTAGAGACGTAATAAAATAATTTGCCCGTGGAGGTTCCCGAAGCATGAACACGCCTCTCTCGAGGAAATGCCCAACTGAGCTTAGGAAAAAATTACCGAACTCTTGTTCTATAATCGAATACCTAAGACTCATTTTACACTATGAACCCAACTATTTGATTTGACTCCAATCCAGGAGATTTACGTCATCCTCTCTCGAGGGGTACGTGCAACTCTCTTTACTCTTAAGTGATAGATTAAGACTTAAGCCTCTCGTCTAACTAAGTATGAAAACCTAGGTGAAAATCACATATCTAAAATATGGCCTCACTAATTTAAAATTCAAGGGTAAATCAAAAGTGCTTATTTAAATAGAAAAGGAGGGCTTAAAGATCATACCATGATTATCTCATCCTCGGATCATCTCGATTGAGTATAATTGAGAGTTAAGTTAATAATGGTGGAGGGGTAAGAGGAAAATATGAAATAAACTTGCATGAAAATTAACTAAAGGGGAGAGAGATTAAGAAAAGATAAAAAGAATTCTAATAATAATAAAAGTTGATTACAAGTGCAAAAAGATACTACAACAATAGTAAAAGGAGATTACAAGTTCACTAATAGATGTTGCTTAATAACGCCAAGAGAAAATTACTTGAAAAGAAGAGAGAAAACGAGAACATAAGGGAAAAACTTAAAAACAACAAGAACAGCAACTAGCAGCACCTCCTCACTCCAAATTTCTGAACCCTGAACTCATGGGAGCTGTTGGAATTTATTGAATTTTTTTTGCAAAGTACACGCCCTCGGTTACGCCTGTGACCGAGGGCGTATAATTTTTAGTTGACTTTCGTCTGGAGAAAATCTGGCGGGATTGCGATGGGCTCCGGACTTGGTGAACACGCCCTCGGTTACGCATGAAACTTGGGGAGTGTTGAGTACGGTGAGTCGTAATTCAGCAAAAGTTGCACTGCAGCAGCCGACGTTCGGGACATGGTGAACATGCCCTCCCTGGTCACGCCCATGACTTGGTGAACACGCCCGTGACTGGGGGCATGTCGAGTATGGCGGGCCGCAATTTGGCGCAAGTAGCCCTGCAGCAATCAGAGCTTGGAACTTGTTGAACACGCCGTCGGGAATGGGCGTGACCAAGGTCACACCTGTGACACTAGGCGTGTAATTAGATTTTATTCTTGTTTTTGACTCGGGATCACATCTGCGTTGGGTTCGGGTTACATGCCTCAGGTCACTCCCGTGACTTGGGGCGTGTACTTTGAATACTTGCCAAAACAACTGAAATTCTGTAAAAGATAAAATAACACTAAGTTAGAACAATATTTTTCAAAAAGAAACTAATTATAGGCTCCAAATTCATAATGTACATAAATTTAAGTAAGAAAATACAAATTTTTATTCTAATAAATTAAGCTAAATTAGCTTCGTCAATCAAATACATAATAAACTCTCTTTTCCCAATCACAAATCTATAACACATTCTTTTTACCTATAGCCGATGGAAGCTGGACCAAGTACTAGATTGTCTCCCCTTCCATCAGCCAGCACCATTCATCAAACAAAAATCAACCAAACTTTGACAGACATCCTAGCCACCTTCCGCGATGCCATGATTAAGCAAAATGAGAGTCGGCCCGTTGAACCACAAAGCAACTAGCTATGCATATTCCGCGGCTTATCCCCACCAAATTTCAATGACACAGAGTCAACAGTCCAAACTGAAGAGTGATTGGACTTTATTAGTTATGGAACAATCACCAAGAGGAGGGAGAATAGGTGATATGGCTGTTTTAAATTTTAAGCACAAGAACTAAATAAACAGCTCACAACACAACCAACAATCTCAGAAATAAAGCACACAGGAACACCAGATTTATAGTGTTTCCTCAAGACAGTATTTCTTGAGTATTCCATTGTCCCTCGTGGGCAAACTCCACAAAAACATAGGCCCTCAAGTCCTATAATCGTAGGCCCTCAAGCCCTACAAACTCAGGCCCTCAAGCCCTACAAACTCAGGCCCTCAAGCCCTACAATCTCTGGCCCTCAAACCCTGCAAACTCAGGCCCTCAAACCCTGCAAACTCAAGCCCTCAAACCCTGCAAACTCAGGCCCTCAATCCCTACAAACTTAGGCCCTCAAGCCCTACAAAATCAGATCTATTTTAGATCCTACAACTCAGATCAATTACAGATTCTACAAACTCAGGCTTGTAAAAGCCCTACAAAAGTAAATGAGATGTTCTTCTTTAGCCTGATAAAATTGGCTTTTGTATTTGAAGAGAATACTATAGAACTTATCTTACTGAGAGCAGACTTCTCTTCAATCAATACTTCAATCTTGAACAATGCTTATCATTCGATATTGCTAGACTGAGACTTGGAGAACACAAAGTAAGATCATTTCATTCTCAGGTAGTTGTTCCTTCTTCACAGTCGTTTTTACTGTTTGATTGATTTGCGTATTCTGTGCGATTGTTCTCTCTTTCTTGATTCTTTTTAGGGAAGACACTTATCCCTTTTTAAGACTGGGGATTCGTCTAACGGTCTACTCAGACGTCCTTTAAGTGTCATAGGCCCATTTCTTAACGGCATGCGCTGATTGGACCATCAAGTGGAAGCATTAAATGCATCCAGCGCATTTTGAATTATCTTGATCTGTCTTGACAACATTAGCAACTACTCAACGATATTGGCAACATCTCGACGATAGAGCTTGTCGTCATGTCGATCCATCTTGGAATTAGACAATTCTTCAAGTCTTCTTAAATCTTCTTTAGAGAGGGATATCTCGACGATATGAGCTATCTATGCTATACTTGCACTCACAATGACATGAAGTCATCTCAATGATGTCGTCATGAACGTCTTATTGACTTGAGATCTTCTTGATGATGTCGTTGAAATCATCATGTCTTATCGACGATGTCGTTTTGTTCATTCTGACATCTCATCGATATCGTCTTGATCATCTTGACGATAAACAACACTTCAGCTATAAACTATCTTCATGGGTTCTATCTTAGTCTTCTTGATGATAAGGCTTCTTTACGACGATGTCGTCGACTTAGCCGAATACTTTAAGTATTCTGGTGAGCTTCATCATATCAGACTTCACAATAATATCATCATGTGATTCTTGTTGACACTGAAAGTGCACAGTGTGCCTCTGAGAATCCTCTAGAGGGGGTGAATAGAGATTTAAAGATTTTCTATTCTAAATGTGCAGACAATGAAACATACAAAGGTATTATGCACATAAACAAAACCAAAGGCAGAATAAATAAAATGAATACTGTTGAATTAAATGCTTTAAAAGAAAGTGAGACAGCACATAAAATCACAGCAAAGACACACAGATTTTTATAGAGGCTCCCTAAAATGTGGGTACTCCCCTCTTCTACCACCTAGTAGGGATGCACAACTTGTGCCTGAGTCTTTTGATAAGGAGACTCTTAGAACCAAAGTTCTTTTGATAAGGAGATCTTCAACCACAGATCTTTTTATAAGGAGATCTTGTACCGCAGATCTTTTGATAAGGAGATCTTGAACCACTAAATCCTTTAGAAGAGGGATTCTTAAAACACTTTTACAGTTGAAGGAAGGAAGAAAGAAGAAGGAAGAGATGAGAAGAAGAATTTGGTTCTCAGAATTCTATTGAAGCCTTCTGATTCAATTTTTCCTTTTGATGGATCTGTTAATGATGAACCCTTGCTTATGATAGTGATTATTTGCAAGGGTTATAAACTTCAGATCCCTTTGGCTAAATTATCCTTGTAATCTGGCTGCTATGAGATGGTGATGAAGAGCAGCCTTCAGTTCTTTCTGTTTAGAGAGAGCAGTTTTTGTTTTTCTGTCTTTTAGGGTTCCAGGAGGAAGAAGAAGAATGAGGAAGCACTCATCGACAGGATGCAGAAGATTGTGATGAATGCTCTCTATGTTCTTTTCCCTAATATTATTATCTATTGTCCATCATTTCATTTTGAATTCCTTTCCTCTTTTGGGTTGTCCTAAAAAGGTAGTTTCTTAGACAATTAATCTCTCTTCCTATATTTGTTCACGACCCATCTGCAAACTGTTTTAATCCTTTCCAAGAAATCTTTCCCTGTCTTCTTTACTGCACCTCTCTATTCTAGGCAAAAAACAAGCCGTTGTAGAATGGTCTTTAGGACTGTGGGCCCTCAGAGAGAGTGCAAAAGGAACAACTGAAAAGGTTTCCTTTTCAGATTGTATTCGATGTTGCGTCGATTTCTCTTTCTCTCTTATCGACGCACCTTCGAGTTCTTGTAAGAGCAGCTTAGAATTACTTCTTGCTCTGATTGAACCCTGATGTCGACGTTACATTGAATACTTATCGATGCAACCATCGAGTTGAATGCTTGGGTTTGAACTTCATCATCTTCGTCGAAATGTAGTCGACGTTGCGTCGACTTTAGATAGCTCCATCAGATTCTTCCTTCTGCGTTGAGTTGAAGTCGAAGCTGCGTTGAATTCTAATGATACTTCGACATGTCTATTTTATCTACTTCGATATCCTTTCGACGTAGCATCGACTTGATCTACTTTGACAGAGAGGTTGAGTTACTTGGACTACTAGTCTAAGTTACGTCGACATGAAGTCGGAGTTGCGTCGAATATTATTCGACGCAATTGTTAACTCAACTCAATTTGTGCTTGTCTTGCTCTGGTCTTGACACTCCAAGTTGTGTGAGATATCCTAAGACATCTAATGACTAAATTACCCTCACTATACAATGGGTAATTAAAACCTAAGAGTTAAAATCACTTTAGGTAATTTGTTAAGTTAAATCCAAGCAGTTTTTCCCAACAATCTCCCCCTATATATCTTAACAAATTTTACAGACTTGGTTAAAGTGATTTTACACAATCTTTTATATAAGCAGAATTACAAACAAGACAACATAGACAGTACAAGCATGATTGAATGAAATCACAAAACATTTCATACATTGTCAAATAAGTTATATTGTTCACCATACCACATTCTTTTTGACTTTCTTTAGAGAATATAAACAGAGATACCTGAATGTCATTGATCCTTCTCATGAGTTTTTCTTTTCCTTGAAAATACTTTTGGAGTTATCTTCCTTGGAGCCACCTTCAGGATCTCATCATCTTCAGAAGACACTGCTGCTTCTTCAGCAACCTTGTCCTTGGAAAGCTCCCCTTGAGTCTGTGCATTTAGCTCAGCATTGTGTACAACATCCTTGGCAATCTTTGCCACTTCATCCAGCAGATTATCATCCTCGAGCTCCCCCTGGTCCACTGTTGTACCTACAACAAACAATTCTCCTTCCAGATTCCTTTGAACTTCGGGAATAAGCTCCCCCTGAGTACATGGGAGCTCCCCCTGTTTTTCTGCACTAGTTTCCTCTTGATTCTCTGGACATTTTTCTGTAGCTGGCTCCCGCTGGACATTTGGTCCTTGGAACAGGGTAACTTTATCAGGATCTGCATTATTCTTCCCCTGATTATGGCCACTCAAATCTAAGATAGGCCTTTCTTCCTCCAGAATATTCTCCCCCTTCTTAACCTCGCTGGCAAAAGAGGTTAAGAAATCCATTGTCACTAGGGAGGAAGAGATGAAGTCTTTGAGGCCCTGTAGTGATCTGTTGGAGTATAAGAGTTTAGACTCCATTTGAGAGTACTTTTTCTCAAATCTTCTTGCTTGGCTGGCTAGTAGATCAATAAAAGTGTTGGATGCTAAGCCTACAACCTTGGAGATAACTTGCTCAAGGTTAAAGGGGGAGGGGTAAATGTGGTAGGTACAGGAGGTGATGGAGGGTCTTCTGAAATGGAAGAGAGTGAAAGTGCGCAGTGTGCCACTGAGAATCCTCTAGAGGGGGTGTGAATAGAGATTTAAAGTTATTTCTATTCAAACAGTGCAGTCAATAAAACTTATTAAGGAATTATGCTCACAAACAAAACACAGGAAAAATAAATATTGCTGAAAGTAAATGTTGAGAAAGAAAATGGGACAGCACAGAAAAGCACAGCACAAACACAAGAATTTTTTATAGAGGTTCCCCAAAATATGGGTACTCCCCTCTTCTACCACCTAGTAGGAAAGCACACCTGTGCCTAAGTCTTTTGATAAGGAGACTCTTGAACCAACGATCATTTGATAAGGAGATCTTGAACCACAGATCTTTTGATAAGGAGATCTTGAACCACAGATCTTTTGATAGGGAGATCTTGAACCACTAAATCCTTTGGAAGAGGGATTCTAAAAATTCTTTTAGAGTTGAAGGAAAGGTGAAGGAAAGGAGGAAGAAGTAAAGAAAAGAATTCTGCTATCAGAATTATGATGAAGCCTTCTGCTTCAGTTTTCTCTTCTCTGGACCTGCTAAAGATGAACCCCTGCTTTTGATAGATATGATTTGCATAGGTTATGAGCATCAGATACTATCTCTTTCTTCTATTGATATCTGGCTGCTATAAGATATTTGATGAAGAGGAGCCTTCTGTTTTTCACTGTACTAAGAGAGAGCAGTATTTGTTCTTCACTGTCTTTTAGGGTTCAGGAGGAAGAAGAAGAAGAACCATAATCGACAAACTTTGAATATGTGTTGAATGCTCTGGTTTCTTCTCTCTGATCTTCTTATTTATTGTCCATCATTTAATTTGAATTTGTTTCCTATTTTAGAGTGTGCTAAAAAGGTATTGGCATGGACAATTTCTCTTCCTTTCCTCATTTGTTCACGACTCGTTCTCCAGCTGTATTCATCCTTTCCAAGAAAGCTTTTGTTGTCTTCATTATTGCTCCTTTCTATTCTAGGCAATAAATGAGTCATTGTAGAACGGTCTTCAGTGTTGTGGGCCTTGAGAGAGAGTCCCAAAATGATAGCTAAAAAGGTTTCCTTTTCAGAATGTATTCAACGTTGCGTCGAGTTCTATTTCTCTCCTATCGATGCACCTTCGAGTTCTTGTAGAAGCAGCTTCGAATTCCTTCAAGCTCTGGTTGAACTCTAAAATCGACGTTACGTCTATTGCTTATCGACGTAGCCGTCAGTTTGAAGACTTGACTCTGAACTTCATCATCTGCGTCAAATTGTTGTTGATGTTGCGTCGACTTCAGATAGCTTCGACAGCTTCTTCCTTCTGCATTGAGTTGAAGTCAAAGCTGCGTCGACTTCAAAGACAGCTTCGACATGCTCCTTTACCAAAGTCTGTTCGCCTCGAAGATCGATATACCCATTATGCAAGGGAGTTCGCGCGGTCTCATCCATCAGACTGGTTTTACCTGGCTGACTATGCGATTTCATTGGTAAGACCGCCCAGTAATCTCATCAGTTCGGGTTGCCAGCCATCTCCGAGTTTGCGCGTTCTAGATCTCCTTTTCTATCTTGGGAACAGCATGACAAGTAACCTTTTATCCCAGCATAACTTCTCCTAAAATCCTAGGTAGCCCATAATTTCAGAAGCTACCCATTTGGGCAGCCTCCGCGTCTATAAATAGAGGGGTAGGGGTCCCCAGAAAAGGACTTTTGGGAGGGGGGAGAGGAGGAAGTTTTAAGCTAATTGTGGAGCCAAGCGGTCTTGATTCTTCGCTCACCCTTTTCTCCCTAGTCTGGTCTGTTTTGAGCTTCCTTTAACCTCCAATCTTTAGTCTTTTCATTTTAAGATCTTCTCGCAGCTAAAAATTATCAGAACGGCGATCTCTTCTTGTCGCTCACCGACACCGTATTTGACGCTCTCAGTAACCTAGTAGTTGGCAGTCCAAATTTCCTCTTCCAATTCTCAATTGCAAGTCGTGGAGGTGCAATTTTTGCATCAACAGAACAAATACGCGACCTTCAGATTGGATTTGCTGGTGAAGTGCGGTGGTCTGAGATGTCAGATCAAGAGCTGCGGAGTCAGTTCAGTGGGGGTCATCCAGATGCAGGTTGCGCAACCTCTAAAGATCTGGAAGCGCACTTCGAGCGAGCACTCAAGCAAACTCATTAAGATCTCGCTCGAGCGCAGCGCGAGACTGCCCAGCAGATGGAAGCAATGGGAAAAGCTCTATAAGTGATTTCCTAGTGGTTAGCTCCTCAAGCTATTGAGGTCGATACACCAGCAGCTGCCCAACCTGCCTGCGGTCAGATTTCTGACTGTGCTGTCCTTGAGCCTGTCGCGCCTTTGCGGTCCCAAGGGGTCGAGTTCGCTGCACGATAGGAGTTTTACCAGGCCACTGCCCGGGGAAGACCTGCCCGAGCTCTAAGTTTTCAGGAAGGCGTTACTCCTCTCCCTATTAACTTGTGGAGGAGCCTTCCCCGTTCGTGGATCAAGTTAGGTGGGAACCTATTCCGACAGGCTTCCGAGAGCCCTGGCTTCCAGTGTATACTGAGAGGGATGATCTGATCTCTCACCTGCAAGCTTTCAAAGTTGCAGTGTCGATGAGGACCTTGTTTGAGGCTCTCCGTTGTAAGCTATTTGTGACCTCCCTTGGAGGTGAAGCCAGGGAGTGGTTCTTTAGCCTCATTGCTGTTACTAGTTTTGCAGACCTGAGAAGAGAGTTTCTCTTAAGGTTTGCCACCTTAAGGAAACGGAAGAGTGGCCTTGCAGCCCTTCTTAAGATCGGACAGGGTGAAAGTGACACTATAGCTCACTTTGTCGCCCGTTTTCAGGAAGAAATCCCGAGTATCCGCGATGTCGGCCCCGTCCTCCACCAAGTTGCATTCATCAACGCCCTCTGAGAAGGCCTCTGAAGCTAAAAGTCACTACCAAGGAACCTCGTTCTTACCAAGAACTAATTTCAATTGTGAACAAGTTCATCGGGGTGAGATCTGCAACCCAGAGTATGTCTCATACCTCTCCAGCATGGCTTATCAGGGTGGTAGCAACTCATCATTGCCCTCAGAGTATCAACCCCTCAACATCATCAGAAGCTAGCTCGCCAAGAGTATCAACCTCATGCCCCCAGAGGCAGAAATTTTCGTCATCATTGCCCAGTCATCAACCATCAACAACATACTCAATGGCAGCAGCCTGCTCAGGCTCAGCTGTTAGCTTGTCTTCCTCTACTACCTCTTCCTACTAACCAGCCTAAGCAGGCCTTTAGCAACTCGCAAGAATGTTTTGCAGATTTGCCTCTTCTTATTTCAGAGATTTTGGAAATTATCGAAAGACAACCCTTCTTCAAGAGGCCAGCTCCGATGAAGTCCGATGTCCAATTAAGAAATCAAAGTCTCTATTGCGAATTTCATAAAGAGAGGGGGCATCAGACTGAAAATTGCAGAGCACTCAGGTTCTTGATTGAGAAGCTCCTCAAGGAAGGCAAACTCTAAGATCTGATCAACAAGAAAGTTGAAGATCAGTCAAAGATAGCAAAGATCATCGCTGAATTTGGTTGGGAGTGTGAGGAGGTGGAGGATGCCGACCTCTTTGGCAGCCTCCACATTGGTTATGAGTGCGTGGAGACGGACAATGGGGGGGAAAATGGTTTGCTATTCTGCATCCATGGAGGTGTTGGACTCGAGTCTTCCAAGAAGTCCAGCATGGCCAGAGTATTAAGGGTTGAAATCTCTGTTGCCTCTACCTTAGCCCCTGTTCCGGAGGTGGTTGTCTTCAGCAAAGAGGATCTTCCACCCCCACTGTAATCCCTTTAATGATGCCCTTGTCATTAAGGTTGTGATAGAGAATTTTACAATCGAAAGGATTCTAGTGGATACCGGAAGCTCGGTAAACTTATTGTTCAAGCCTACCTTCGAAGCCCTGAATTCTGGGAAGCAAATGCTTTCCAACGAAGGACCTCTTTATGGCTTCTCAGGAGAGAAGAAGGAGGTCGAAGGGAGAGTTTCTCTAACTGTGATGATGGGTGGGATCATCAAGCAGGCCGAATTTTTCATAGTTGACGCTCCTAGAATTACTACGTGATTTTTGGTAGACCCATCCTCAACCAGTATAGAGCTATAGTCTCTACGTTCTATCTTGCCCTCAAATTCTCTGCCCAAGGGAAGCAGTTTAGGGTTAGGGGAGACCCTAGGCTGGCCCGGGAATGCTATTCAAGACTGTTAGCTTTGTCAACATAAGCTCCCATTTGGAGGTCAAAGATAAAGTACTGATACCTCTGAGTTTTCAATGAGGGGATCTCAGTACCTGAATTTGAGTTCGTTTTTAGCTGATGATTGTCCTTTTGTTTTTTAGCTATTAAGCTCCCCTAAGCTTCTTCAAGGCGGTTGCTTATAAATGAATCTGTTTCACTAAAATGTGTCTTTTCTCCATCTCTTATTATGTTGTTTTTATCTCATTCCATTTGAACTGATTTCTGGTCATTTATCCTTTACCTTACTAACCACCCTTCTTAAACCACTTTGTTGTTCTCTTCTGCTTATTTTTTAGATCGACTTGCTCGGGTCAAAAAATGGAAGCCTCGGGAGAATCCATTTTACAAGATCAGGAGGTTGAGATTAAAAGTAGAGATGATGGACTCATTTAGAACCTGCCCAGGGTATCCAGGTTATTCCGGTTAAGGGAGATGAGGGCAAGATGCTTTCAATTGACGCAGAACTTTCCGAATTTGAAAAGAAGGAGTTAATAACTTGCTTGCTTAGAAATCTAGACGTATTCCCTTGGTCAGCAAATAACATGCCAGGGATGGATCGTGATATAGCTTGCCATCATTTAAACATAGATCCAGCCTTCAACCCAGTGGTTCAGAAGAAACGGGCAGTAACAATTACTTTAGCCGAGCCTATTAGAGAAGAAGTTCAAAAATTTCTCAAATCTAGTTTTATTCAGGAGGTTCAATATCCTGATTGGGTCTCAAATGTGGTTATGGTGAAAAAGCCCGGTGGAAAGTGGAGAATGTGTGTAGACTTCACTAATCTCAATAAGGCTTGTCTGAAGGATTGTTATCCCTTGCCTCGGATAGACTCTTTGGTTGATTCAGCAGTCGGATTTTCATACATGAGCTTCCTAGATGCCTTTTCGGGATATCATCAAATCAGAATGCATAAGCCAGATATTCCTCATACCTTTTTTATAACAAACGTTGGGTGTTTTTGTTATAAGGTAATGCCATTTGGTTTGAAGAATGCAGGTGCAACCTATCAGAGAATGATGGATTTTGTATTCAAGAAGCAGAAGTGTAGAAATCTTGAGGTGTATGTAGATGATTTTCTTATCAAGGGCAAGCAGTTTCCAGCTCACTTAAGAGATCTTGAAGAAACTTTCTCAACGCTCCGAGTGTTCAAAATGAGGCTGAATCCATTAAAGTGTGTATTTGGAGCTAGTAAGGGTAAATTCTTAGGTCATCTTCTGACTCCAGATGGCCTTGAGCCAAATCCCGACAAGGTTAAGGCAATTCTTGAAATGGTACATCTGAGGTCACTAAAAGAAGTTCAGCAGCTGGGAGGAAGAATGGCAGGGTTGAGCCGATTTATATCTCGATCAGGAGATAAAAGAGCTCCCTTCTTCAGGATTCTCAGAAAAGCTTTAAAGTTCGAATGGACCAAGGAGTGTGATTCAGCATTTGATCAGCTGAAGAGACAATTAACTTCAACTCCTCTTCTCTAGAGCCCTCATGAGGGTGAAGACTTATTTTTATATTTAGGTGTTGGAGCTGATGCGGTTAGCTCAGTTTTAGTAAGAGAAGAAAAGCAGAAACAATTTCCAGTTTATTATGTCAGTAGGATTCTGACGAATGCGGAAACCAGATATCCGATAATAGAAAAACTTGCTTTAGCTCTTATCATCTCAGCTAGAAAGCTCAGACCTTATTTTCAAGCTCATTCTATTCAAGTGGTCACAGATTTACCTCTAAAGAGTGTGCTAGAAAAACCAGAACACTCAGGTAGATTGGCTAAATGGGCTATCGAGTTAATTGAATTCAGCATCTCGTATGTTCCTCGAATGGCAATTAAAGCGTAGGTATTAGCGGACTTTTTAATTGATATAGCAGGCAATGAATCTGAGAATGATATCAAAAGGCCTCTTCCTTGGATAATTTATGTTGATGGAGCTTTAGGGAAAAGTTCTTCAGGCGCAGGAGTAGTCTTAATTAATCCAAATGGGGTTAGATTAAATCAAGCTCTGAGGTTTCATTTCCCGGTCACCAACAACCAGGAAGAATACGAAGCTCTCTTAGCAGGACTTCATTTTTCCAGGGAATTGGGTATTGAGGATATTGAGGTGAAAATAGATTCACTAGTTATGGCATCTCAGGTAAACAACACCTATGAAACCAAGGAACCAGTCTTAAAGAGATATCAGAAAATAGTGATGTAAGAGATTGGGAAGTTCAAGTGTTTTACTATTCAGCAAATCCCGTGATCAGAAAATTCAAACACTGACCAGCTAGCTAAATTTGGGTTATTGTCAGGTGGAACCACATTAGATCTGTTCCATCCAGCGATTGAGGAAGATGCAGTGTTGCAGATTGATCATAAATATTCCAGGATGGATCCTTTTATCTTATATCTCTCATCAGGGGAATTTCACGCTAGTGCCAAAGACAAGAAAAGGTTCAGATTAAATGCAGCTTAATATTATCTGATTTCAAGTATCTTGTATCGGAAAACTTTTTAGCTCCCTTATCCAGGTGTATTTCAGAAGAAGTTCCGGTTGTTCTCCAAGATGTAAATTCAGGTGAGTGTGGCAGTCATTCAGGTGCAAGGACTCTGGAAAAAATCATTCTGAGGCAGGGATATTTTTGGCCCAAGATGAGGAAAGATGCAGCTGATTATGCTAAGAAGTGTATTCAATGTCAGAAATTTGCTCCGCTTCAGCATCAACCTGCTCAGCAGTGGAAGTTCATTATAACTCCTTGGCCATTTGCAGTATGGGGAATGGATTTTCTTGGAACTTTTCCCACTGCGAGTGGACAAAGATGTTTCATTCTTGTTATGATAGATTACTTCAGCAAATGGATTGAGGCAAAAGTTTTAGCAAAAACAACTACTCAGATAGTAAAGAGTTTTATCTGGGGAGAAATTATCTGCAGGCATGGGATTCCTATGGTTATAGTAACGGATAATGGGCCTCAGTTTAATAATTCAGAAATGATAAACTTCTGTGATGGAGTAGGAATTGAGCTTCGATTCGCTTCAGTTCATCATCCTAGAAGTAATGGACAGGTGGAAGCAGCTAATAAATGTATCCTAAATCTCCTCAAGAAAAAGGTAGAAAATATCAGAGGCAATTGGGCAGAACAACTCCAAGCAGTTCTTTGGGCTCTTAGAACTACCCCAACAGGTGCAACTGGTGAGACCCCCTTTAAATTATCTCATGGTTCAGAAGCCCTAATCCCAATCGAGTTTGAGGTAAAAATTCCCAGGGTATTACTAGCTCAACAAGGTAAAGACACCTGGATAGAAGATAATAATGAAGATCTCAGATATAGTCTCGATCTATTTGAAGAATTAAGAGATGAAGCCATAATAAGGCAAGAGGAGATAAAAAGAAGAATGGCAAGATATTTCGATAAAAATATAAGGGTCAAATAATTCATTATTGAAGACCTGGTTTTAAAGAATGTCAATGCAGCAGCTAGATCTGGCTTAGTTGGCAAGTTAGACCCAAAATGGGCAGGTCCTTATATCATAAAAGAAGCGCTGAAAATGGGGCTTATCGCCTCAATACTTATGATGGAAGTGAGATCGCCAACACCTGGAGTGGAGACGACTTGAAGCGCTTTTACTCTTAATAAGCTTCTCATTTTTCTCTCTCTCTACCCTTTACAATAAAGTATTCATCTCCACGAAACATTTATTCAATATAAATTACTGATACTATTTTCCTATGTGTTTTGAGAGGACACCCTGAGGTAGAAATATGATGCAAACTTAAGTTGCACCAAGGAAGATATCGCCGGATCACATATGAACCCCCTTGAATTGACGCTGAGCGTAACACCTACATTGACCACGGATTGCGGGGAGATTTCGCTTCCGTGTAGCAGTAGCTCACCAATCTCATTTGAGTGGGTTCTATGTTATATCCCAGATCTTGGACGATATGTGAGCACATCACTGCATCAAGGGAGGTCTTGGTGAATGAAACCTATGTCGTGCCTTCAGATAGTGGCATCAGGCCGTCATAACCTGTTACACTCGAATATTACTTTGTTGTTTTTTCTTGAGATGAGTTCTATTTGAGATAGGAGTAGTCTTACTTTGAGACTATCACCTATGTAAGGAGGGAGGTACCCATCTCCTTGAAAGTTAAAGATCACTATAGTCAACTCTCCCCTGAACCCTGACCAAAAGGGTCGCTTCGTCTGCTTCTCATCTTATCGCGCCTAAATCAGCTCATTTGTTCTTCCATATATGACCATAGGGTCATTTTCTCTTCTCTCTCTCTCTCTCTCTCTCTCTCTCTCTCTCTCTCATCCTCACGACCTTCAGGGTTGTTTCTTGGAGGTGGTATTACTTTAATGATCTCTATGAGGGAAAAATAATGTGGTCGCTTCTTAGTACATATCCACCAGAGTTGGTAATCTCAGATTATTATTCTTTTCCTTCTCTAAGATCGAGCGGTCTCCATTTTAGACCGCCGCTTCAGGAATATCTTGGCATTATGAAAAAGAAAATAGAAGAACATTCCAAGTCTTTTCAAGGAAGCAGTCTTCAGGATTCTCTGGTTCTCAATATTCTGAATCTTATCGTCTAAAAACACGAAGCCGGAGTGATCAGAATGTCGAGATCGCCGATTCCAAAATTTAATGTTTCTACATATTTATATATAACAGAGCAGGAGTGATCTGCAGATTAGAAGCCTCAATATCTTACCATGTATTCAGTGTTCCTCACTGTGAAAATACGGTCAGCCAACTCCGGGGCATGATTCAGAACGCTCGAATACAAGAAGGATAGGGTGCGTAAAGTAAGCAAGCGGAATGACTTAATTAATCATAAGATTGCTCGGTCTCGATTCCAGTTCGGTTAGTCATTGTAAAAGTAATTTGTGAGATTATTCCACCTTACATAAAACAACACGGAATCAAATAAATACAAAATCAGATGCTACGAACAAACAAAGGTATACAAAAAATTCTCTTCCATTTCTATTTCATTCAAAATATAGTTACAGATGGAACGGATTAAAATCTGACCGCTACATCTAAAGATAAGTATATCAAGAAAAGGAAATATATCCTTCTATTTTTTTTTCTTCTTGGAGGGGGGGTCGTCATCCACAGATGAGCTGGAATCAGCGCTATATTCGCTCGAGCTGGAGGATTTCTCCTGGGATCCAATATCTGACCTTGCCGCCAAACTCAACTCCTCATCTGGGTCGAACTGGCTCCCACTCGGCTCATCTACACTTCTGTCCATCGGCAGGTCTATATCAGCATTAAGTAAATCATCCAGGGCATCAAATTCGGCCTGAGTGATCGCTCGGCCTTCTCCAAGATCATCCTGCCTCCTCTCATCCTCCCCTTCATGCTCAACTCCAGGCTCATCCTCGCCTTCTTCTCCTTCCTTTCCCTCTGCCTCTCTTTCTTCATCAAAATTTTCTTCTCCTTCCTTTCCCTCTGCATCTCTTTCTTCATCAAAATTTTATTCTTCTTCCACCCACTCTTCCTCTTCCTCCTGGAGAGCAGCGCCTCAGGAAATAAGGATGAGAAGTTGGCATCCTTTGGAATCTGAGCACCATTATCTCGCAATTTAGAAATGGTCATTTCAACCGCTTCACTTATTTCTTTCAACACCACCTTTCGGTAAGCTGGGTTATTTTCATCATACATTTCATTCTTCATTTTCTGCAAAGAAAATTACAGGTTAGATCGCTCGAACTAAACAAAACAATGAGGAAGAGATCACCGTTATCAAACCACGCGGTCTAAATACCTCCAGCTCAGCCTTAATGGCCTTATTCTCCAGCATATGCCTCCGCAGTAGGCCTGTAAGCAAAAACCAACCGAACCAAACCAAACCAAACCGCACGGTTTGGTTCGGTTTCAGTATGTCATGGTTCGGTCGCGGTTTTGATTTTAGAAAAACCATACGGTTCGGTTCGGTTCATGATTTTGCTTGTCAAATCGAACCGAGTCGAACCGAACCAAACCATAGTGTATAATAATATGTAATTACATTTATATTTTTTGTAACTAACTATATTCATATTTTGATTTAATTATGTCCATAGTATATCATATTTTGGTCACTGTTTTATCGTTTTTAAATTTTTATTATATAATTAATTGATTATATATTTATATCTCAATTTCAATTCACGGGTTTTAGAGAACAGCAAATACCAAATAAGCATCGCTCGATCGCTCTCGCTCAAACGCTCAACTAGGATTTCCCCTCCCCGCTCGCCGCTTGGTCCTTTCCAATTCCACAAGAAATTGATTTGCCGAGTGCTTGATTTGTGCTCAAGATTGGTAGCGGGCTTTGCCAATTCCATAAGAAATTGAGGCAAGATTAACTGATATGGCCGAGCTTGAGTCATGTAAGATAACCAAAAAAATTAGTTTATGTTTTATTATTTATTTTAAATATATGATTAATTATATATCTAATTTTTTTAACTTCTATATTTCCAGCTATTGCAGAGAATCCCGGACTTTGTGGAGCTTTTGCATCATTTAAATTGACATGTTGTGCTTCATATAGAGTAATTTGCAAATTTTGCATTTATTTTTATTTCTAAGAATAAACTCTTGTTTGTGAATGTAGTTGTGATTTTAAAACATTCTTAGATTACATATTATTTAAACCACCAAAACCAAACCAAACCGACCGAACCATTCGGTTCGGTTTAGTTCGGTTATAATGTTTGAGTGGTTTGGTTCGGTTCCAAAAGTTTGGAACCACATAGGGGTGATTCGGTTTGCAGTTTTGCTTGAAAACCAAACCAAACCGTTATAGGCCTACTCCACAGTAACCTTCCCATGTGATGGCAGAAGACCTGATTCCTAAGGCCAGTCTGCGAGTACATATCTGGGATAAGGCCGTCTTCCCAGCTATAAAATCCTTGAAGTTTTGTTCGCCATACAAAGCGGTTGAGACCGCGCCTGCATGGAGGGAAAGCTCGCCACCCCAGTTTGGAAGACACGTGGAAACCCCCACACGTCTCCCTTTGACATCCCACTTCATGAGCGGTCTCCCCAGGGTGTCCGTCAGGGAGCGTCTATATCCATATAAGTCAAAGGACTTATCAGAATAACCCGGAGGGCCAGCGGACTGGGAGTGATATCGATCTTGATCTCTCTTCAGCCTCTTCTCCCTCTGGGTAAGCTCACCCTCCGGAACATAAGGAAAGGTGAGGGGGACTTATAAGAATGCTGCAGGAAAAGTTTTTCTTCAGTTAAAATATTTTTTATAATTAGCGGTCAGGACATGAAGATCACGGGAACTCACTGTCTTTTCATTTGATGGAGGAAACCTGAGCCCAAAGGCCAATATAATGCTCCAGATCGGCCTTATGATCCTTGGGCATCTCTTTTATCTGATCTTCAACTCCAGAGAGGGCTTTTGGTTTTCGGAAGATCGATTAATCTCGGAGCTTGGGGTAAGTCCGGAGATCGCCTAACCTCCCCTAGAAGATCATTAATCTCTCCGCCTAATTTGGGACCTTGTTGGGGAGATTAACTATCTTCAGACCGCTGCAGATGAAATATAGCAGGCCTTTGAAGTCCTCTCTTCTCGGACCTTCCTTCAAAACATTCAGGGTGAAAAGAGATCTGATTAGATCTAGAGTGAACCTTACTCTGACCGATCTCAAATAATAGATGTAAGTACAAATTAGCGCAATAGAATTAGGAGGAAGCTGTCCGGGCACGAGACTGAAAAATCTGAAAATCTTCCTCATCTCCCATGGCAAGGGGAAACGTAAGCCATGATAGAAATGATTAATAGGTATCGCGATCTCATTGTCCCCACAGTGGTTGAGCCGTTCACCTGTGGCAGGCAGGCAGATCATTATTTGCGAGCTCATCGGGTAGTCCCTCGGAAAATCAAGAAATTCAGCCTGAGAAAGTCGGCAAGGCCGCTGCTCAGACTCAAGAAAAACCTTGAAGGCACCAGCTCGCGCGGACATCATTCTTCAAAGATTTCAGACCGCTTGAGTGAAGAATTCCAAAAGAGCGTATTTAATAAGGCCATCAACCTGATATTCATAGTTTCAGAGGCAATCAAGGTACAATTATTACAAAATCTTGAACTGGAGATCGCTGATACAGATCGCGCGAGTTAATAAGATAAAAAGTTTTTTAGAACACCCAGCATCAGGAATCTTAAATTATGCAGAAAGCAATCTCAAAATAGAAATCGCAGCAAATAATAAACATAATGAAAATAAATTAGGCCGAGTGATTTCATAACAAACTTTCCAAGACATAAAAAATAGTAGGTGAAAGCATGAAATAGAGAAGTATGTACTTAGCATAGCGATAAATCTCAAAATCATCAAACAAATTTCTTAGTTTATCCTTACAAAACCACAAAGATATAAAATTTTTAAACTATTTCAGAGAATCTTTTTTCTTCCCTAAGAAAACACCCTATTCTGAAGTTTGTTGACTGCGGTAAGTGTCCTACAAATGCCCGTATTAGCGTCAACAACATATCGATGTAGATCACCGGCATCTCGCTTCAGCTCCTCCCAGCTAATACTTTCCTCCTGGCCCGAGTGATCATCAGGAGCAGCGTTTGACGACACTGTAAGCAAAGGAGCAGAAAAGCCTGTCCTCAATTTAGAAAATGTGGTATGCAAGGCATCGACCTTTCCCCTGAAGAAAATTGTCTCCTCCTTAGACTCGCGAAGTCTTCTCCGGAGATCGACCATCTCCTCTTCCAGCTTCTTCCTACCATCTCTTTCTCGCAGTTCGAGAAACTTCCACTGATCGTTCAATTTTTGCACACTTTGAGCCGAGGCGCGTGAAGTGCTTTGACAGCATCCTCCTCCTTGGATTTAACAGCTAGTAATGCCTCATCTTTCTTCAGCAACCTCCTCTCAAGCTCTCTCTCCCGGATCTGGAAAGCATGAGCCACCTGCATAAAAGGGGATGCAAATACTAGAGGAGGAGGTAGATGGGTCTGAGGGATGGCCAACCTAGTTTCTTCCAGCAACCTTTGTGCCTCCCCATCTTCTCCTACGGTAGTAAAGAAGTCCAATCAGCAACGGTCAGAAAATAATATCAACAAACATAACATCCATACTGGGAGAAACAAAAACTGGGCGGACAGAAACGTGATCCCGAGCGGCCTCAGAAACTGCAGGAGCAGAATCTAGAATCAGACGATTCGGACGCCTTCAATGCTCAAGGTCTATCTTGTCTATCTTTTTTCTGTGACCGATCTCCTTCTTTTCTTCATCGTTTCAGCTCTTTAAAGCTAAGGAGAATGTCGTCGGTCTCAATAAGAATGACCTCGCGTCATAGAACCGGAGATTGTGGCCTAATATAGATAGGCAGAGAGATATCAAGCGGAGCAGACAAGTGAAGCTTACCAGCCCGGATTGCAGAAATGGTAACCGCGCGGTCTGCCGCCTGCCTCACCAAATTGAAATCTTCCTCAGAGGTCAGGGGTTTTCCATCAGATAGAATCTCCTTATCCTTGTGCAGTTGAGCCTCCGAGTTCAGCTGCCCGTCTTTCTCTTCCTCATTTTTCATATCCTTTCCTTCTCCTTCTCTGTGCTTTTCTTCTTCTTCTCCTTCATCTTCCCCATGGTCAGTACCCAAGATTGTTCCAGCCTCTGTTGAGACCACGCTGACCTTCTCAGGATCATTCCTCTTTGATTTCCTTGTTAGAAGTATCGAGCATCTCCTCAGGGTCGCCCTCTAAGTTCTCCTCTTCTTCCTTCTTTTCATCTTCTTCCTTTTTCTTTTCCTCTTCCTCCTTCTTTTCTTCATCATCCTTTTTCTTCCATTCCATTTCTTCCCTTTGCCGCTGGATCTCAGCGTCTAGAGAATCCCTAGACTGTTTATCAATCTGCTCCATCCTTCGGCTCTCCAAGCCAGCTCGATCCAGTTGGCCTTCACTCTTGAAAATAACAGGAGCAGCTGGCGTGTAGCTTTCTGGATCGAGTAGAGACCGAGACCGCTCATTCTCGAAGGGATCAAGGGACTATAAAAGAAAAAAGGAAACGTTAGCAAAAAACATAAAGAAAAAGCCTCGAGATCGCAGCTACCTGTAGAGGAGCGATCTCAAGAGGTCCAACAGGAAATCAAGTACCAGCAGGCTTGACCGCAAGGATCTTAACAGGAAGCTTCTTTTTATCCTTTTTCACCTCAGCCTCCTGATCGATGATTTGTTGTCTCATCTTGATAGCTAAAGATACCTTTTCTTTGAGACTGGCCGAGATCTCCTTGTTGGACATCCAACGGTCTAACCCAAAGTCTCCGGCTCCTTCTGAATAAAATGATTCAAAGATTCAGGTCGGTCGGCCTCATTGACCTCCAAAGATGAATCTGTGAGGTTCATAAAACTCGAAGTCGACAGAGGGAGAACCCGCGCCGGCATGCTTCCAGGTGCGTTCTTTAAAGATGATTTAATTATTTTCACTTTTTGAGGCAGTGGTTTCCTTGAAGTACCAGGAGGGATAATCCCCTTCTCAGCCACCACACTCTTCAACAAACCCATGATCAAACAAGTTGAAGCGAGCTCAGTATTCAGACCGCTTGACAGATTTTCTATCTCAGGAATCCAATACTAATACAAATGAAAAGGCCTCGAGGGCTATTTATAGTTTGCAAAGAAAGATTAAAATATTCGATGTCTTCGCGATCTCCGTGGCCTAAAGTCAACATTTCCGAAGCACCTCGGAACTTGGAAATGTGCGGGGATTATGTTCGCCCGGAAGATCGTTATACCCATTATGCATGGGAGTTCGCACAGTCTCATCCATCTGACCGGTTTTACCTGGATGACCGTGCAATTTCATTGGCAAGACCGCCCAGTAAGCTCATCAGTTTGGGTTGCCAGCCATCTGCGAGTTCGTTCGGTCTGGATCTCCTTTTCTATCTTGGCAACAGCATGACAGGTAACCTTTTATCCCAGCATAACTTCTCCTGAAATCCCGGACAGCCCGTAATTTCAGAAGTTACCCGTTTGGGTAGCCTCCGTATCTATAAATAGAGCGGTAGGGGTCCCTAGAAAAGGACTTTTGGGAGGAGGGAGAGGAGGAAGTTTTGAGCTAATTGTGGAGTCAAGCGGTCTTGATTCTTAGCTTGCCCCTTTCTCCCTAGTCTAGTCTGTTTTGAGCCTCCCTAACCTCTAATCTTTAGTCTTTCCCTTTTAAGATCTTCTCGCAGCTAAGAATTATCAAAACGGCAATCTCTTCTTATCGCTCAACGACACCGTATTTGACACTCTCAGTAACCTAGTAGCTGGCAGTCCAAAGTTCCTCTTCCAATTCTCAAGTGCAAGTCGTTGAGGTGCAATTTTTGCATCAACAACATTGATATCCTTTCGACGTAGCATCGACCTGATCTACTTCGATAGAAAGGTTGTGTTGCTTGGACTTCTAGTCTAAGTTACGTCGACATGAAGTCGGAGTTACGTTGAATACCATTCGACGCAATTGTTAACTTAACCAAGTTTTTGCTTGTCTTGCTCTAATCTTTACACTCCAATGAGTGTATGATATCCTAAGACATCTAATGACCAAATTTCCCTCACTATATAATGGGTAATTAAAACCTAAGAGATAAAATCACTATTTAGATAATTTGTTAAGTTAAATCCAAGGGGGTTTTCCCAACAAAGAGTGTATGATACACTTCTGGAGAAATATGGCATGGTGCTGGTGGTGGAGCAAACTGTATGTCTGAGGTGATGGTGGATGGTTGATGTTGTTGTTGTTGGGAGGAAGATGAAAGTGAAGTTTCTTTAGCTGGGATGAGGACTTGTTGTTGTTAGGGAGTAGGTTGAGCTGGAATATCATCCCTTGGGAGGTATGGGACAATATCATGTGGGGTTGCAGAGGGAGATGGTGAAGATGGAGCTTGACTATGCTTCAAGATCTGTCTGGTCCATTTTGAGAAGATTCTTATGTTGATTCTCTTTCCTGGAGGAGTAGGCACTCCTTTTGATTTGCACATTGTAGGGTAGTGTTGGAGAAGTATTTGACACATAATCCTCATATAAGCATTTTCCTTATGAGTGTACTTGTTTCCAATCAATTTCAGGAGGCATCTCCCCCAATTTATCTTCTTCTGTAGAACAAGAGCTCCCATTATTTGCAGCTGCTGCTTTGGAATGACGTCATGAGCAGAGATTTTGCAGAGCAGCACCTTCCCTACAATGTCTGCAAGAAATCTGTACTCTTCCCCAAGGTCAATCTTCTTTAAGTTGATTGCCTTCTCTTTGTTGAATTTCATAATCAGCAATGCCATGTTGGTCTCTTCTGCTGAAAGTTCATCAGAGTCACTACCAGATGGTAGATCATATGTTTGAGTTAACATCTCCTCTGTAATGTTGATGGCAGTCTCATATATGGTTCCATTTATGGAGCCATCATCTCCTTTGTGAAAGCTGTCTTTTAACTCTATCAATTCAATGTCCAATTTCTTACACCTTGTAGATATTAGTTTGGTTGAACCAGCATTTTGAAATAAGCTAAGGATGACTTTGAAGCTTTCTGTTGCAACACTGAAAGAATTGTCATCCACATCAAAGCCAAAGTTCACTTTTGGTGGAGCCATCTATCTTAGGTACCTGCAAACACAAGAGAAAACGAGAGAGAGAGAGAGACTATGATGCAAGGGAGATGGAGAACAAGAGAGCAAGGAGAGGAAAATTCGAAAGCGTAATGAATTTGACGGTGAAGTTGCTTACAAGAATACATTTCATCGCAACTTAGGTTTTAGGTCGACGCACCATCAATAAAAAATTAGTATTTGGCGCACAAAAATATGTTGTGACTACTTCTAGAAGCAACTTTGCGCGCGTTGTTATATCGACGTTGCGTCGATTAATATTTGACACAACTTCGAGATTGTTCAGCAATCCTTAAGTTGACATAGTCCTGTCGACGTTACGTCGATTTCCAATCGATGTGACCTCGACTCTAATCAACGACCATGAAGTCGACGCATGCGTCGATATGAACTTGACGCTACGTTGAATTCTATTCGAATTATTTACTCTGAGTGCTTCTTGACACTGGCGTCGAGTAGGAGTCGATGGTACGTCGACTTCTATTCGACGCACCTCTGAATGAACAGATCTATTTTTTTTAGAAAATTCTTGCTGTTTTTCCCAGCAATTATGTTCATTGAAAATAGAGTTTATGATATTAATTTTATGAACTATAAGGAAGTTGTAAAGAAGAAATCACTCCCTTGGTTTCATTTAGTTCTTTCTTCATGAGCCACATCTTTCTTCCCACTCCATTCTCTCTTGAGTGGGACCCTACCTAATCCTGCATAAATAATTCAAACATTAGAAGGAACCCAGGTTACCTTAGGCCCTTTGCTTTTACCATTGTAGGGTTCAATAAAAGAATAGAAGGGTCTTTCATGATACCCTTTTGGATGATAAGGAATGGGTTTCCCAAACCTATGTTTATTACCTTGGTACTAAAAATGTGCATAGAATGAATCTAGATATAAAAGATCAACAGGGTGTCTTATTATCCTATTTTTAGGTTTAGCCTTTTGACTGTTTAATTTTCCTCCATTACTCTTGTCTTGAGAATTATTTTCTTCGCTAAGATTTGTTTTATTATTTCTAGTTATTTTCTTTGGTTCACTAACTTCCTAATCCTTAGTTTTTGCACTATCCTCACAGGATTCATAGTCACTAGGTCTAATGAAGCTAACTGGATTTTTTCTAGGTAGGTTTCCTAAGGATTTCTGTGCTTGTGGATGGCTCTGCTCCTAACCCTAGGTGATTAAATCTCATGGAGAGTTTTCCTGTGATGTATTTGAGTTTTTGACTCCTCCCATTGAGTGAGTCCTCAAAGGCCTTTGCCTTTGTTAGCTCTTCTTTTAACTTTATATTTTCATTTCTTATTTCTATTAACTCTGATTCTTTGTCCTGAATTTCATTTCTCAAGTTCTTATTTATTGAATAGAGTTCATCTTTCTTAAGATTTTCTAATTCTTCCTTATCTGCTTCTAATTCTTTTTGAATTTTTATAAATTCATTACATAATTCTTTGAAGCAGGTTTTAAAATCATCAAAACTAAAATCAAAATCATCAAACAGGGATACCTGTTCTTCATCATCATCTGATGACATCCCCAGTGCCATCATGAAAGATGCTTCTGCTTCTGCTTCATCATCACTTTCAGATGATGAGGAGATTAACTCTGCTTCAGAGTCACTCCAGGTTTCAGCAATGAAACCTTTGGCTTTATTCTTGTCCTTCCCTTTGAAAGAATTCTTATTGTTCTTTTCATCCTTGTTGCTGCTCTGGTCCCTTTTTTTTGTGGGCACTCAGGAGCTATGTGCCCTGGTTTGTTGCAGGTGAAGCAAATAATCTCCTTCCTTGTAGTCTTATCATATTTGGGCTTTGAGCTCCTTTCTCTTCTCCTTGAGTCTTCTGTCTTGACCCATTTTCTGAATCTCCTAGACAGGAAACTGAACATCTCATCTTTAGGAGTGGAGGGCTCTCCTTCAGAAGCTTTTAGAGCAAGGCTCTAGTAAGTAGGTGTTGAGACAGTCTCCATAGCCTCTGTCTCTGCCCTGCTCTTCAGAAGCATCTCATAAGACTTCAGCTTTCCTAGCAAAGCATCAGTAGAGATCTCTCTGTGGCATCTGGACTCTCTGATGGCCCAGATTCTTGAATCATATGAGCTTGGGAAACACACGAGGATTTTATCATTAATTTCAGTCAAGGAGATCTCTTTGTCCAAGCCTCTGAGCTCATTAATGATAATGTTGAATCTATCATACATATCAACAACTGTTTCTTCAATTTTCTTCTGAAAGTTCTCATACTGGAATATGAGATGGGACTTCTTCTCCTTTTTTATCAGAGCTTCCTTCCACCATTCTGGTGAGAGAATCCCAGATTTCTTTTGCTGATTGGCGGTCAGCAACCTTCTAGAAAATGTCATCTGACATGGTTGAAACCAGAATGTTCATAGCCTTGGCATCACATGCCTTCTGCTTCTTTTCAGCCTCTATCCACTCACTTCTTGGGACAGCTCTGTTGTTGAAGACTCTCCTGCCTTTTGTCTGACTAGAGTTGGAGGACCTGTAAGAATAACACCATAGATGTCTTCATCAATGGAGTTCATGTACAACTTTATACTGGCCTTCCAGAGTGTAAACTTATTTAGGTTACACACTGGAGCTCTTGTTGAGGCATAATCTTTAGACCTCATTTTCTTTATAAAATATATTGTAATAGAGAAATAAGACTAGGAGGTCTTTTTGATCAAGTTGTTAACCTTTTAATGATCAACCTATCTCTGATACAATTTGAAAGTGCACAGTTTGCCTCTGAAAATCCTCTAGAGGGGGGGGGGGGGGGGGGGGGGGGGGGGGGGGGGGGGGTTGAATAGAGATTTAAAGATTTTCTATTCTAAATGTGTTGACAATAAAACTTACTAAGGTATTATGCACACAAACAAGACCAAAGGCCGTATAAATAAAATGAATACTGCTGAAATAAATGTTGTAAAAGAAAGTGGGACTGCACAGAAAAACACAGCAAAGATTCAGATTTTTTATAGTGGTTCCCCAAAATGTGGGTACTCCCCTCTTCTACCACCTAGTAGGGATGCACAACCTATGCATGAGCCTTTTGATAAGGAGACTCTTAGAACCAAAGATCTTTTGATAAGGAGATCTTGAACCACAGATCTTTTGATAAGGAGATCTTGAACCACAGATCTTTTGATAAGGAGATCTTGAATCACAGATCTTTTGATAAGGAGATCTTGAACCACTGAATGCTTTGGAAGAGGGATTCTAAAAACTCTTTTATAGTTGAAGGAAGGGAGAAAGAAGAAGGAAGAGATGAGAAGAAGAATTCTGTTCTCAGAATTCTATTGAAGCCTTCTGCTTCAATTTTTCCTTTTGCTGGATCTGCTAATGATGAACCCTTGCTTATGAAAGTGATTATTTGCAAGGGTTATAAACTTCAGATCCCTTTGATTATATTATCCTTGTAATCTGGCTGCTATGAGATGGTGATGAAGAGCACCCTTTAGTTCTTTCTATTTAGAGAGAGCAGTTCTTGTTTTTCTGTCTTTTAGGGTTCCAGGAGGAAGAAGAAGAAGAAGGAGGAATCCCTCATCGACAAGATGCAGAAGATTATGATGAATGCTCTCTATGTTTTTCTCTCTGATATTCTTATTTTTTGTCCATCATTTCATTTTGAATTCCTTTCCCCTTTTGTGTTGTCCTGGAAAGGTATTTTCTTGGACAATTAATCTCTCTTCCTTGATTTATTCACGACTCGTTTGCCAACTATTTTAATCCTTTCCAAGAAAGCTTTACCTATCTTCTTTAGTGCACCTCTCTATTCTAGTCAATAAACAAGCCGTTGTTGAACGGTCTTTAGGACTGTGGGCCCTCAGAGAGAGTGCAAAAGAAATAACTAAAAAGGTTTCCTTTTTAGACTGTATTCGATGTTGCATCGATTTCTCTTTCTCTCTTATCGACGCACATTCGAGTTCTTTTAAGAGCAGTTTCGAATTCTTCTTGCTCTGATTGAACCCTATTGTCGGCGTTACGTCGAATAATTATCGACGCAACCATCGAGTTGAAAGCTTGGGTTTGAGCTTCATCATCTGCATTGAATTGTAGTTGACGTTGTGTCGACTTTAGATAGCTCCGACAGATTCTTCCTTCTGCGTTGAGTTGAAGTCGAAGTTGCGTTGACTTCTAATGATACTTCGACATGTCTATTTTATCTACATCGATATCCTTTCGACGTAGCGTCGACATGATCTACTTTGACAGAGAGGTTGAGTTTCTTGGACTTCTAGTCTAAGTTATGTCAACATGAAGTCGGAGTTGCGTTGAATATTATTCGACGCAATTGTTAACTCAACTCAATTTGTGATTGTCTTGCTCTGGTCTTGACACTCTAAGTTGTGTAAGATATCCTAAGACATCTAATGGCCAAATTACCCTCACTAAACAACGGGTAATTAAAACCTAAGAGTTAAAATCACTTTAGGGAATTTGTTATGTTAAATCCAAGGAGTTTTCCCAACAGACATGATGATACTGTGACTTGTTTAACTCTTCTTGTTCTCACGACGATATCATCGTGTAGACTTTGTTGTCACAATGATATCGTCGTAATGTCCATATGATCTCGATGATAACTATCATAAGCCTTCTGCTGAGTCCTGCGAGTTGTCTCAATGATATATGAATGCTTTTTGATGGTATGTCCTGTCCTTCTCGATGATTTTGGACTTAAAGAAATAAGAGAAGTACTGGACATATGGTTTATTATATGCATCTATAAATAGAGCATACCATCGAATACATAGTGCTTTTATCATTGACCTGAGCACTTCTTCAAATCAGGAACATTGATGGGCACTGTTCCCAACAATCTTCCCATAATTGAAGAAGTCATAACTCACCTCAATGATAAATGCCACACACAGAAAAGATCAAAACTCAGACAATACAAAATGATTCAACTACCAATCATTATATAAATAGAGAGAATGTTTTTATACAAAAAATTTCAATCATTTGCCCTAGTCAATTTTTAGACAAAACATTCTTAAAAGATTATCTTCAATTCCTGTTGTTGCTCCCTTTGCCTTTCCTCTTCTGTATTTCATAGAAACTGATTGGCTTGGTTATCTTCTTTGGAGAAGGAGGAGGACCATGAGGGAAAGCTAGCTTGTGATTTCTTCTTCTCTCCTCATTTTTTCAAATGCAGGTTCCAATCTGCAGAATTGTACACTCTCTCTGAGCCATCTTGGGGATATTCAAATTCCATCCAAGATTCTGTGATAAGATTCCTAGAGGTGGGACTCCACTTGCTTGATTGTGGATCCTGCTCCATTTTCCTTAATCTCTTCTGTTTGTACATCTTTCTTTGAGTTCTTTTCCTCTTTCTTGATGTAGAGGACTCTCCAGCCTCAACACTATATTCTTCTGATGTGGTACTTTCAGAGGGTTCTGTCCTTTCAAAAATAGAGGGAGGCTTTTGGAAGGCTTGCTTCACTTGATTTATAGTCCACATAGCTTGATTGGACCCAGCAGTTATTATTGTCCTCTCCCCCTTTAGGACTTCTTCAACTATGTGATCATCTAAGGATACTTGCACCAAATTGATCCTTTCATGTAGGTGTTGTTTTGCCTCATCCAAGTTGTTTCTTACTTCTAATAGATGTTCATCTATGGTCTGAGAATTCACATTACTTTGTTCAGAATTTCATCTCTTTCTGCATTCATGAAGCTTACTACCTACCCAAAAGCTCTCTCAATATTGCCTGACATGGTGCCCTGATTCTGAATAATTTGATGAGTTAAATGCCCAATTTTGTTAATCTTCTCACCAACATTCTCCAATACTGGTGC
This sequence comes from Dactylorhiza incarnata, assembly GCA_033032865.1. Classification (NCBI taxonomy): domain Eukaryota; kingdom Viridiplantae; phylum Streptophyta; class Magnoliopsida; order Asparagales; family Orchidaceae; genus Dactylorhiza; species Dactylorhiza incarnata. The sequence continues at coordinate 30,359,874 of JAWHQI010000001.1, forward strand.
AGCTAAGCAAAATAAATGAGTGTGTTGAGTGTTTAGATGATGCATGTCATCCTTCACACTCTGCAGCTCAGCTTTCTTCTCTTGCCTCAGGCCATATACTGTCTACGGGATGAATTTTTCCATTTTCATCCTTTGGACATTGAGCAGTGCTGAGATCATGTTGAATAGGGAGCCTGAGAGAGCAGAGGGTGTTTCAGCAGCATTCTCCTCTGGAGCTACATGCTCTTCTGGAGCTCTTTCAGGAGCACTCCCAAGACCCTGAAGGTCAGGAAGGTCCACTTCCATCTGCTCTTCCTCTACCACCACTCCCTTCCCTTTGAATGGAATCAAGTCAAGACCACTATTGGTTCCTTCACCTTCATCATCCTCTTGCTCCTTTCCTTCTTATTTCTCTGTATCTTTGCTTGGAAGCTTCTCAGCTTCTGGGATAACTGTCTCTTAGATTTCTACATGATCAACAAGGGTAGAACACCCCAGATGGGTCTCCCCCTAAACCATTTCAGTATCTTGGGCTGAGTTCCCAAGTTAGGACTCCCTCTCAACTGGATCACTCCCCAGAATGGGGCTTCTCCTCACTTTAACCACCTCTGTGTTAGCAGGTTCATCTAGTTTCTCTGTGATGTCTTGATTAAGAGATACCTCCCCCTTTGTCAAAGTAGGGTTTAGTAAGGATGGGGCTCCTTCTTCCTAAGAGCTACTTGAGGACTCCTCCTCCTCTGAGTTAACAACCTGAACGGCCTTCTTCTTCTTCTCTTTCTGAACTGGAGAGACACCTTTAGGTGTTTTCGATATGGATCTATCCCACCTGTCCAACATCTTGGAGTCTAGCCTCTTAGAGTAATGCAGAGGCACTCCCATCTTCCTTTTAGTACCTCCCCTAGGGAATTCAGAAGAAGATAGATTGGATTCTTCCAAATGAGGGGTTCTTCAGATTACTTTTTATTCTTTGAAATACAAATTCTCTATAGTCTGTCTTCTTGGAGAGAATTACTCTACTCATTACTTTAAACATGTCCTTTGATATCCTATCATGAGAGGTAGGCTTACATAACAGCACTTTTCCAACTATATCAGCAAGAAGCTTCCCTCTTTGATTGATTTCTGCCATTTTAATAGACCCATAGGTCTTTCCATTGTGCCCACACAAGCCTCCAACCTTGGCAGTCTTAGTGGTCAGTTCTTCATCTTCATCATCTGCCTCCAACTTTGGCAGTCTCAACGCCTTTCCCAGGCTCTTTATAGTTACCTTCGCCTTCTGCCCAGCCACAACTGACTTTATTGAGGATTCATAATGATTTATTCTTGCTCGGTCAAAGAACTCCAGGAGCTCTCTGTTCAGAAGGACACAAGGTTCATTGAGCAGATATTCTAGTCCAGCCGATTCAGGAAACCTTATCACCGACCTAATTTCTTCTGAGCAAGAGTTGAATCCACCTCTTTGAAGTTCACAACCAAAAATCACTGAAGTTTTTTCCTTCTTGGGAGCCATTGGAGAAGAGTCTCGAGTGATAACAGTTGTCGGAGATAGAATGGAGGTTTGTCGTGGGAATGACTTAGGGCAAATGAGGGTGTAATTTTTGTCCTAAGCATTCATTCTATTTATAGTAGAGGTAGATGAAGGGGCACATACCTTTTGTTGTTTGTACTGATGAATTGATTAAAAACTCATTAGATGGCTCTTATTGAACGATCAAATAGAGTGTTAAGTGGTCGGATTCTGTTTCGACGATATGCTTGTTTGTCGTAGAGATTTGCCGCCGCTATGCATCTTTCCAACTAAGTCCATTTGCCATCGAGCTATGTGCAATGTCATCGAAACACTTGTTTATATCGCTGATACAATCATCAGATACTTGTCTGGCTTGGTAATTTTCAGCACTTCTTAACAAGCTCATGTAGCACTTAGCATGTATGTTATCCGTGACAATAAATGAATAATGATAAGTAGAGGGTGAGTTGGAAATTACTCGAAGTTTAACATCCCTAATTGGAACTTGAAGAAGTTAAATTTAGCTTCAATTAAGATCTTTGTGAATATATCAACCACTTGTTTATCTGTGGGAAGAAACTCAAGGGTGATCTCATCATTCTCCACATGCTTCCTAATGAAGTGATACCTGATCTCAATATGCTTAGTCCTACTATGTGAGACAGGGTTCTTAGCAATTGAGATAGCACTTGAAGAGTCACAAAACAGGGGTGTTTTGGTCATCTTTAAATTATAGTCTTCAAGTTGATGTTGGATCCATAGTAGCTGAGCACAGCAACTCCCAGCAGATATGTATTCTGATTCTGATGTGGAGATTGCTACACTGGTATGCTTCTTACTGCTCTATGAGATCAGGCTTCCTCCAAGGAATTGGCAAGTCTCTGAAGTACTTTTTCTATCTTCTTTGCACCCGGTATAGTCTGCATCTGAATATCCAGTTAGTCCACACCCATTGTTCCAAGGTTACCATAGGCCAAGATTAGGTGCACCCTTCAGGTATCTTAAGATCTTTTTGACTGAGGAGTGATGAGATTCCTTGGGGTTCACCTGATATCTAGCACAAACACATGTGGCAAACATTATGTCAGGCCTACTGGTAGTTAGGTAAAGCAAAGACTCAGTCATGCATCTGTACTTAGTTTCATCAAAGGGTATTCCCTTTTCATCCTTGTCCAGAGACACATTGGATCCCATGGGAGTCTTCATAGATGAAGCACTCTCCAACCCAAATTTCTTTACTAGCTCTCTAGCGAATTTGGTTTGTGAGATGAATATACCATCTTTAGATTGTCTCACTTGGAGACCTAGGAACTATTTGAGCTCACCCATATTGCTCATTTCAAACTTTCCCTGCATCAAATTAGCAAACCTTTTTCAGAGATTGTCATTTGTAGAGCCAAAAATAACATCATCCACATAGATCTGCACTAGCAAGATCTTGCCCTTTACTTCCCTTAAGAACAATGTCTTGTCAATCTTTCCCCTTGAGAACTTATTCTCAATGAGAATGCTTGACAGGGTCTCATACCATGCTCTAGGTGCCTGTTTCAAACTATATAAGGCTTTTCTAAGAAAATAAACAAAGTCAGGGTGTACTGAATCAACAAAACCTGAAGGTTGTTCTACATACTTCTTCTTTGAGGTCACCATTCAGAAAAGCTGACTTCACATCCATCTGGTAAAATTTGAATCCTTTATGAGCTGCATAGGCTAGGAATAATCTGATAGCTTCCAATCTTGCAACAGGGGCAAAGGTTTGATCAAAATCAATACCCTCCTCATGTCTATAGCCCTTTGCCACTAGCCTTGCCTTATCCTTTGTAATTACCCCATTCTCATCCAACTTGTTTCTTTAGACCACTTGGTTCCAACAATGTTGTGTCCTTGGGGTCTGGGAACTAACTTCCACACTTTGCATCTCTTGAATTGATTTAGTTTCTCCTGCATTGCTGCAATCCAGAATGGGTCCAGATTTGCTTCCTCAAATTTCTTGGGTTTAATTTGAGAGAGAAAACTTAAGTACAATGCTTCATTTAATCCCCCTGCTTATTGTGAGCACTCCTTAACTGACATCTCCTATTATTTGCTCTTGAGGATGATGGTTGACTTGTCTCAGGGCAGCTAGCGGTCTTCTAGGGACTTCTTCGGTGGCAGGTTATTCAGGTTGTGCTTCTTTTGCTGTATCTAAGCCTTCCACGGCATCTTCTTCTAATTCAACTATCACTGAATGGTCTTTATCTTTCTTTGAAGTTTCAGCCTTATCTTCAATGGATAGCTTTTCCATTTTCTCTGTTGTGCCTGCATCCACTAATGAACATAACCTTTGGTCACCCCTTTTCTGAACCTCCAAATATGACTGTTGGTCCATTCTACACAGGGGTGAAGTTTCTGAGATAGCTCCTCACTCCAATCATGTGTCTGGAGAAACCACTGTCCAAATACCAAATGGGAGATTTGTTAGCATTTTGACATACGTGTAAGAAAAATTACTTACCCTTAGGTACCCAATTGGATTTGGGGTCATTTGTTTCTGTTTGGGGGAAAAACTGGATCACCACACCTCTGAGTGGTCTGCACTCTCTTTGCACGAGTCCCTGCTGGGTTGAACCAACAGTCCGAGGCAAAGTGACCAACTTTCCCACAACACCAGCACTCATACCTGTTGTATCTTATCTTTTGCCTCACCATCTGGGTAGAATGGCAATGTTGATGGGCAGGAGTAAAGATAGCTGACCTAACAGAACATGAGTGAACCTCACAGGAGTGAGAATGTAGTGGAGTTGGTCTCATCACCTTTTGGTTCACCTTCTTGGGAACAGGCTTGGTTGGAGCTGTCTTTCCCTTGCTTTTGAGTGTTGTTGCTGCAGGTCCATGGACAAAGGGACCTAGATTCTTCATCAGAATCTCTTCATGGGGGGTGGGGCTGCTTTAAAGGAACTCAGCCCAAAGCCTGCTCTTCTATTTGTGAGAGGGCTTACTGCTACTTATTGAGGAAGCATTGGTCATATGACCATATAAAGATTCCTGGTCAAAAGAATTTGATGCCAGCAGCACCTTCTTCAAAGAAGGTTGAGCTTCAAAAGCTTTTCCCTTGAATGTCTCCTTATTGAAAAATACACCAGCTCTGAATGGTGCAGAGAAATTGTCAATGATAGGGAGGAGAATCTTGGGCTTAGAAAAGATGACAACAATTTTCTATTCGACCAACAACAATTCCTCAAGGTCCATGATGACCTTGTTCTTCTGAGCCAATTCCACATTTTTGAGCTTTGTGGCTCATTGAATATGTCCACTTCTTTGCTCATAGCATCCAGCTTCTAAACTGTCTTCTGGAGCTCAGAGTAGGAAGTTTTCAAGGAGTCTAACTCCTTAGTCTGAACTTTGAGGAGTTTCTTAATGTTCTTGAAAGCTTTCCACAAATCTACATATTGCTGCATTAATTCAGATTCATCCTCATGTGAGGATCTTGAGGATGTGTTGTTTGCAGCAGACTCGCCTTCATCATCATGCAAGGAATCTGCCACTAATTCAGAATCAGAGGCAGACAAGGGAGCTCTGATTTGTACCTTCCTAGGAGAGATGTTGTCATCATGGATTTCTTCATTTATGGTCATAAGGACAATAAGAGTTTCCTACTCAGTTTCTGAAGAGCTTGAATCAAAATCAATCATGGTTCTGACTTTCTTTGTTATGAATCATGTTGGGAAAACCCTTGATTTAACTTAACAAATTAATTAAAAGTGATTTTATTCACTAGGATTTAATTTACCCATTGTATAGTGAGGGTAACTTGGTCTCTAGATGTCTTAGGATGTCACACTCAACCTAGAGTGTCAAGACCAGTTAAAGGGCTGCAAATTTGGGCAAAGTTAATAATGGCGTCGAAGGGAATTCGACGCAACATCGAGTTCATATCGACGCTACTCCGACTAAATGTCCAAGTGGGTCACCTCTACTGTCGAAGTAACATTAGTCGACGTTACCTCGAATAGATATCGACGCAGAGACCAGAGACCAGAGACTTGTCGAAGGAACTTGAGAAGTCGACGCAGCTTCTACTTCAAACTCGACGCAAAAGGGAAAGCATGTCAAATCCATCTAAAGCCGATGCAACGTCGACTTCATCTCGACGCAGTTAATGGAAGCCGGAGTGGATGCTATTCAACACGATGGGTAGGTCGATAAGGAATCGACGCAATGACAACTAGCCGAGTTCATTCAGAGCACAGAAGAAATCGAAGCAGTTCTTAGATGAACTCGAAGCAGCGTCGATAAGAGAGGAAGTTAATTCGATGCTACGTCGAATTCAGTCTGTGAAAGTTCAATCTTTATAGCTGTCATTCTGATGCTTCTATCATGGCCCACATCTCTCAGACCGTTCTCCAACGGCCTAATAATTGCCTGAAGAAGAAGGAAACATTAAAGAAAGAGAAAAAGGCTTTCTTGAAAGTATACACCTTCTAGTTGGATGGGTCGAGAAGTAATTAAGGAAGGAAAGAGAATGTCATTCAAATATTCCTTTTCAGGTCTTACCTAACAAGGAAATAAATTCAAAATAGAGACAGGGTATATAAGGATAGAGAAGGAAGAGAAGAATATAGCATTAATCACATCCAGCCGTCTCTTCTCAAATTAGGGTTTCCTGTCTTCTTCTCCCTCTCTCTCAGGAACCCTAATACAGAGCTGAGAAAGAGAATAGAATGCTAGGGTGTTCTTCATCTGATTGAACAAAGAATCTGAACAGCTGTTCTTCATCACCATCTTTTGGCGGCCAGATCGCAATCAGCAGAAGAAGAAAGAATCTGACAATACAAAGCTCCTGCAATCTTTTACCATCAAAAGCAGGGGCTAATCAAGAGCAGATTCTTTGGAATAACTAAGAGGCTGAATTTCATACAGCCTTCACAAGAATTCTGAGAACAGAATTCCTTTAACCTTCCTTCTTCTCCTTCTTTTTCTGTTTCCTGTAAAAGAGTTTTATTAATCCCTCTTCAAAGGATTCAGTGGTTCAAAATCTCCTTATCAAAAGATCTGGTGGTTCATGATCTCCTTATCAAAAGATCATTGGTTCTAAGAGTCTCCTGATCAAAAGACTCAGGCACAGTGGTGCATTCCTACCAGATGGTAGAAGAGAGGACTACCCACATTTTGGGGAACCTCTATAAAATTCATTGCGTATGTGCTGTGATTTTCTGTACTGTCCAGTCTTTTATTCTGCACTTTATTTCCTGCATTCTTTATTCTGCCTGGATTGTTAAGCATAACTCCTTAGAGTTATTTATTGTCAAACATAGTTAGGATAGAAATATTTTGAAAACTCTATTCACCTCCCCCCCTAGAGGAATCTCAGAGGCACGTTGTGCACTTTCAATTGGTATCAGAGGGAGGTTGATCATTAAGAGGTTAACACCTTGATCAAAAAGACCTCCTACTCTTATTTCTTTTCTATAAATATATTGTATAAAGAAAATGAGTACTAAGGATTATGCTTCCACAAGACCCCTAGTGTGTAACTTAAACAAGTTCACACTCTAGAAGGCCAGGATAAGGCTTTATATGAATTCAATTGATGAAGACATATATTATGTTCTTCTCACAGGTCCTCCTGCTCCAGTCAGACAAAAGGAAGGAGAAACCTCAACAATTGAGGCTGTCCCAAGGAAGGAGTGGACAGAGGCTGAGAAGAAGGTCAAGGCATGTGATGCCAAGGCCATGAATATTTTAGTGTCAACAATGTCAGATGACATCTTCCAGAAGGTTGCTGAATGCCAATCAGCAAAGGAGATTTGGGATTCCCTCGTCACAATGGTTGAGGGAAGTGCTAATGAAAGGAAGAACAAAAAGTCCCTTCTCATATCCCAGTATGAGAACTTTCAAAAGAAAGCTGAAGAATCAGTTGCCAACATGTATGACAGATTTAGTCTGATCATTAATGAGCTCGGAGGCTTAGACAAGGAGATATTCTTGACTGAAATTAATGATAAGATCCTCATGTGCTTCCCTAACTCATGGGATTACAGAATCTGGGCAATCAGGGAGTCCAGATGCCATAGAGAAATCTCCACTGAAGCTTTGCTGGGTGAGATGTTGCTAAAGAACATGGTTGAGTCAGAAGAGAGGGAGACCACTCCATCCCCTATCCAAAGGAACATAGCTATAAAAGCTACTGAAGGAGAACCCTCTACTCCTGAAGATGAGATGTTCAATCTCCTAGCAAGGAGATTCAAGAAGTGGGTCAAGACTGAAGACTCAAGGAGAAGAGAAAGAGATTCAAGGCCCAGGTATGATAAAACTCCAAGGAAAGAGATCATCTGCTTCACATGCAACAAGCCAGGGCACATTGCTCCTGAGTGCCCACAAGAGAAAAGAGAAAGAAGCAGCACCAAAGAAGAGAAGAAGAAAAAGAAGTCCTTCAGAGGAAAGGACAAGAAGAAAGGCAAAGGTTTCATTGCTGAAACCCGGAGTGATTCAGAAGCAGAGGAGAGCTCATCCTCATCTGAAAGTGAAGATGAAGCAGAAGTTGAAGCAGCCTGCATGATGGCACTGGGAATGTCATCAGATGATGAAGAAGAGCATGTATCAATTTTTGATGAATTTGATTTTGAATCAGAAGATTCTAAAACTTGTTTTAGAGAATTCTGCATTGATCATCTTAGGGTAGAAAAGGAATTAGACATTATTAGGTTAGAACTAGAAAACTTAAAGAATGATGATGTATATGTAAGAAATCAAGGCCTAATGGAAGAAATTAATAATAAAGAATTAGAACTAATAGAAATCAGGAAAGAAAATATAAGACTAAAAGAAGAGCTAGCAGAGGCAAATGCCTTTGAGGACTCACTCAATGGGAGGAGTCAAAAACTCAAAGACATCACTGAAAATCTCTCTGTGAGATTTAATCATCTAGGATTAGGGGCAGAACCCTCCACCAGCACAGAACCCCCTAGGAAGCCTGCCTGGAAAAGTCCATTGTCTTTTGTTTGACCTAGTAGTTATCAGTCTAGGGAGAAGAGTGCCTCATATAAGGGTGAGAGTCCCAATCAGTCAGATAGAATAGGTAAAACTAATAAGGTGAAACCCTTAGGTAAGAACAACATAGGAAAACAAAATAACAAAGAACAACAGGGTAAAGTAAAACCTAGGATAATAAGACACTCTGCTGACTTGTTATATTTTGATACATTCTATAGTCATTTCAAACATCAAAATAATAGGTTTGGGAGATCCATTCCTTATCATCCCAAAGGTTATCATGAAAGATCCTTCTATTCTTTCATTGAACCCTATAATGGTAAAAGCAAAGGACCCAAGGTAACCTGGGTTCCTTCTAATTTTGAATTACTTGTGCAGGGTTAGGTAGGATCCCACTCAGGAGAGAATAGAGTGGAAGGAAAATGAAGGACAAAGATAAGAAACAAACTTCACCCAAGGGTGTAAACTCTATCTTGATTTGTCTCTATAGTTTATGAAACTAATAGTATAATCTATTTTCAATAAATAAAATTGCTGGGAAAAAAAACAAGAATCTTCTACAAGAAATAGATATTTTTTGGGCTGCGTATCGAATAGAAGTCGACGAACTATTGACTTCTACTCGACGCCAGCGTCGAGAAGCACGCAGAGCAAAACAATTCGAATAAAATTCGACGCAGCGTCAAGTTCTTATCGACGCATACACCGGCTTAACAAATGTTTGTTATGTTTGAAGTCACGTCAATTGAAACTCGACGTAACGTCGACAGGACTACGTCGACTTAGGGTTTCTAAATAATCTCAAAGCTACGTCGAGTACTAGTCGACGCAACGTCGATATATCAACGCGGGCATAATTTCATCTAGAAGCAATCTCAACACAGATTTGCGCGCCAAATAATAAGTAATATCGACGGTGCATCGACATAAACCCTAAGTAACGGCGATTCATCTACTTTTAAGCAACTACTGCGTCGAAACGTTTACGCTTTCAAATTTTCTTCCTCTTGCTCTCTTGTTCTCCTCCTCTCCAGCTCTCTTGCGCTCGTGTCCCTCGTGCTCTCTGTCTCTTGTTTTCTTCTTACTTGCAGGTACATTAACTGAAATGGCTCCACCAAAGGTGAACTCATGATTCGATGTCGACATTGACTCCTTCAATGCGGCCGCAGAAAGTTTCAAGGCCATCCTTGGCCTATTTTATTCTGCTGGATTAACAAAGCTCATCTCCACACGATGTAAGATTCTAGACATAGAACTTATAGAATTCAAGGATACCATTTTAGTGACAGATGATGGTGCTCTCCACGGGACAATATCTGTCCAAGACATCAGTGTGTCTGAAGAAATTCTCTCCCAAACATTTGATCTACCCACAGGGAATGACTCAGATGAAATTATAGCAGAAGAAGTAAAGAATGTACTAGAAATAATGCAGTTCAGGAAGGAGAAGCCAATTAACCTCAAAAAGGTTGACCTGGCAGAGGAATACAAATTCCTAGCTGATATTGTAGGAAATGTGCTGCTCTGTAAGGTCTCTGCTCATGATGCAATACCAAAGCAGCAGCTGCAAGTAATGGGAATTCTGGTACTTAACAAGAAGGTGAACTGGGGAAGACTGCTCCTAAAGATGATTGGGCACAAGTATGCCCATAAAGAAAATGCCTATATGAGAATAATGAGCCAAGTGCTCCTCAAACATTATCCAAACATCTGCAAGTCCAAAGGAGTACTGCCCATTCCTCCCGGTAAAAGAATAAATATTGGGAAATTCTCAAAATGGACCAGGCAGATCTTAAAGCCTGGTCAAGCTACATCTTCTCCTCCTCCATCTCCTCCCCCTCTAGATTCAAATAGGGAGATTCCAGATCCTCCAAGGGATGATTCTTCCCCAATGGACACAGTTCCAGAGCCCCATCATGAAGACACACAACAACAACAACAACAACAACAATCCCAATCCACTTCAATCCCTGAACCATCTCCTCAGCCATCCACCCTCATACCAGATCTTGAATTTATTCCACCTCCACCACCATCATCATCAACACACTTTTCCCCTGATGTCTACTATCCTCTCTCTACCATTCCAGAAAACTTTCCTCCATCACCTCCTCCACCTCCAGCTCATCCTCCCATTGACATTGAGCAAATCATCTCTAAGGTTGTAGCTCTTGCCTCCTCCACCTTTGATGATCTGGTTGCCAACCAGGCTAGGAAGTTTGACAGGAAATATATACAGGTAGAGGCTGGGATGCTAGATACCAAGAGATCTCTCCAGGAATTAATGGAATTTGTGTCTTCCTCTATGGTTACAAGAGAATTCTTAACCTCCCTGACCAGCAAGGTCAAGAAGGGGGAGAATATCTTAGAGGAAGAGGGTCATAACTTAGGGGGAGAAGTTCAGGGTGATGCTGATAAAGAGCCTACCCCTGACAAGTTAACTACCTTTCAGGGAGCACAGATCCAGGGGGAGCTAGCGGATCAAGGGGAGCTCCCAAGTATTCGATCAAAGGCAACCTCAAGATGAGGAGATGAGAGTTGAAATAGCAAAGATTGCACAGGAAGTTGTAAAGGAGCTTGATCAAACTACACAGAACCAGGGGGAGCTAGCCCCAGACATTCAGAGGAATCTGGATGTGGAAATGGAAGCTGTAAGTATAGCAGATGTTCAAGAAGCTCCCCAAGAAGCTGACAAGAATGTTGATGATCGGGGGGAGCTGACAAAAGAGAAAGAGGATGCTGGAGCAGCTGATGATGATGAGTCTTTAAAAGTAGCTCAAAGAAAAATTCTAAAGGTGTTCTTAAGGAAGATAAGGACTCCTGAGAAGGACTCTTAATTAAGAGGTATTATGTGATTAATTCTTATGAAGACAAGTATATATACTGGGAAGAACAGTGTGATACAATTCTTATTGCCTGACAACTGAATGGAAATATTCGTAATTTTTAGTCTGCATTATATTATATGAAATGTATTGTTGGTTATAAAAATTGTATAAAATCACTTAGAACAAAATGTAAAATTTGTTAAGATAAATAGGGGGAGATTGTTGGGATAAACCCTTGATTTAACTTAACAAATTAATTAAAAGTGATTTTATTCACTTGGATTTAATTTACCCATTGTATAGTGGGGGTAACTTGGTCTCTAGATATCTTAGGATGCCACACTTAACCTAGAGTGTCAAGACCAGTTAAAGGGTTGCAAATTTGGGCAATTTAATAATGGCATCGAATGGAATTCGACGCAACATCGAGTTCATGTCGACGCTACTCCGACTAGAAGTCCAAGTGTCTCAACTCTACTGTCGAAGTAAAACTAGTCGATGTTACGTCGAATAGATATCGATGCAGAGACTAGAGACTTATCGAATGAACTTGAGAAGTCGACGCAGCTTCTACATCAAACTCGACGCGGAAGGGAATACATGTCAAAGCCATCTAAAGTCGACGCAATGTCGACTTCATCTCGGCGCAGTTAAAGGAAGTCTGAGTGGATGTTATTCAACTCGACGGGTGCGTCGATAAGGAATCGGCGCAATGACAACTAGCTGAGTTCAGTCAGAGCACAGAAGAAATCGAAGCAGCTCTTAGATGAACTCGAAGCAGCGTCGATAAGAGAGGAAGTTAATTCGACGCTACGTCGAATACAGTCTGTGAAAGTTCAATCTTTACAGCTGTCATTCTGAGGCTTCTATCATGGCCCACATCTCTCAGGTCGTTCTCCAACGGTCTAATAATTGCCTGAAGAAGAAGGAAACATTAAAGAAGGAGAAAAAGGCTTTCTTGGAAATATACACTTTCTGGTTGGACGGGTAGAGAAGTAATTATGGAAGGAAAGAGAATGTCTATCAAATATACCTTTTCAGGTCTTACCTAACAAGGAAACAAATTCAAAATAGAGACTGTGTATTTTAGGATAGAGAAGGAAGAGAAGAATATAGCATTAATCACAATCAACCCTCTCTTCTCAAATTAGGGTTTCCTGTCTTCTTCTCCCTCTCTCTCAGGAACCCTAATACAGAGCTGTGAAAGAGAATAGAAGGCTCTGGTGTACTTCATCTGATAGAACAAAGAATCTGAACAGCTGCTCTTCATCACCATCTTTTGGCAGCCAAATCTCAATCAGCAGAAGAAGAAAGAATCTGACAATGCAAAGCTCCTACAATCTATTACCATCAAAAGCAGGGGCTAATCAAGAGCAGATTCTTTGGAATAACTAAGAGGCTGAATTTCATACAGCCTTCAAAAGAATTCTGAGAACAAAATTCCTTTAACCTTCCTTCTTCTCCTTCTCTTTATGTTTCTTGTAAAAGAGTTTTATTAATCCCTCTTCAAAGGATTCAGTGGTTCAAGATCTCCTAATCAAAAGATCTGGTAGTTCATGATCTCCTTATCAAAAGATCATTGGTTCTAAGAGTCTCCTGATCAAAAGACTCAGGCACAGTGGTGCATTCCTACCAGATGGTAGAAAAGAGGACTACCCATATTTTGGGGAACCTCTATAAAATTCATTGTGTCTGTGCTGTGTTTTTCTGTGTTGTCCAGTCTTTTATTCTACACTTTATTTCCTGCATTCTTTATTCTGCCTGGATTGTTAAGCATAACTCCTTAGAGTAATTTATTGTCAAACACAGTTAGGATAGAAATATTTTAAGAACTCTATTCACCCCCCCCCCCCCCCCTTCTAGAGGAATCTCAAAGGCACATTGTGCACTTTCAAAACCTTTTTCTGATTTCTTTTTGTCCCTTGACCTTCTTTTATCTTCATAATTCATTGATTTCCTCTTCTTGGAGGGGCAATCAATAATCATATGACCTGTCTTGTTGTAGGAGTAGCAAACTGTGTTAGTTAAATCATATTTACTGGGTTTTGATTTATACCATTCCTCCCTTGAGGATTTAGATCTGTCATGTTGACCAGATCTTCTGGAGCTTGAAGAGGATGTTCTATGGCTGTCTCTTTTCCTTCTGGATATCAGTTTTTTGAACTTCTTGGAGAAGTGTGCAAGTTCCTTATCAGTGTTGTCAGATTCTGATGTGCTGGCATCAGAAGCTTCACTGCTTTCAAATCTGTCCTGGGTTGCAGGGGCCTTGTCCTTGGTTCTCCTCAAGCTTTCATCCTTAAGAACCATGGACCTTTCTCTGGTGCCCCTCTTGAGCTTTCTTCTTCATCCTTTCTGGTGTTAAGCTGAAGCTCATGAGATAGTAACTTCCCATATAGGTTCATTAGTTCCATGTTGCCCAGTTGACCCATTTCTCTAATGGCACAAATTTTGATATCCCATTCCTTAGTGAGGGATCTAAGGAATTTATCATTAAGGTCTGAGTTGGTAAACTCTCTTCCATTGTTCTTCAACCCATTTACTATTTTGAAAAATCTCTCATAGCAGTTAGAGATATTTTCATTCTTTCCTTGTCTAAAGGCCTCATATTCCTGATTTAGAAGGGATTTCCTATCATCCCTTACTTCTTTAGTCCCTTCCATATAGATAACCAGAGAGTCTCACGTCTCCTTGGCAGTTTTACATTGAATGAGATTTTGGAGGGTTGAGTCATCAATGGCACTCACAATAATATTTTGTTCCCTCTTATCAATGGCCTACCAGGGCAAGCTCATCCTTGCTCATATCAACATATTTCTTTGGCACTCTTAGAGTAGGATCAATGGTAGATGCAGTCATGGGTATGAGGGGACCCTCTTGAACAGCCACAAAAACTCTGGGATCAGCAGCTTCCATGAATAGTCTGACTCTTTCTTTCCAAATGGGAAAGTTTTCTTTGGTGCGGGTTGGGAGCTTCATGGATCTCATCTCCCTGTGCTGATAACCTCCAGCCATAGGGAATAGTTCAAAAATATAGATCTGTCTATTTAGTCTCTCTTTGATCAGCCATAGGGAACAATCACCTAAAGGGGAGGGAGAATAGGTGATATTGTTGTTGTAAATTTTGAGCACAAGAACTAAATGAATAGATCACAGCACATCAAACAATCTCAGAAACACAGCACACAGGAACACTAGATTTATAGTGGTTCCTCAAGATAGTATGTCTTGAGTAGTTCACTATCCCTCTGCGCCTATCTAGCAGTGTGCTAGGGTCGGCAAACTCCACCAAAACTCAGGCCCTACAATCTCAGGCCCTCAAGACATACAAAAACAAGCCCTCAAGCCCTACCAATCTCAGGCCCCATGCCCAACAAACTCTGGCCCTCAAGCCCAATAAAATCAGGCCCTCAAGCCCTACAAATTCAGGCCATCAAACCCTACATACTCAGGCCCTCAAGCCCTACAAACTCAGGCCTGCAAGACCTACATACTCAGATCTATTTCAGATCCTACATCTCAAATCTATTACAGATCCTACAAACTCAGGCTTGTAAAAGCCCTACAAAAGTAAATGACAAGTTCTTCTCTAGCCTGATGAAACCAGCTTCTGGATTTGAAGAGAATGTATACTATAGATCTTACCTTGCTGAGAGTAGACTTCTCTTCAATCTCTTCTTCAATATTGAACAATGCTTATCAGTTGATGTTGCAATACTGAGACTTGGAGAACACAAAGTAAGATCATTTCATTCTCGAGTAGTTGTTCCTTCTTCACAGCCGCTTTTACTGTTTGATTGATTTGCGTATTCTATGGGCTGTTCTCTCTTTCTTGATTCTTTTTAGGGTAGACACATATTCCTTTTATAAGACTGAGAAGTCTTCTAAAGGTCTACTCAGACGTCCTTTAAGTGCCAGTGGCCCATTCCTTAATAGCATGCGCTGATTGGACCATCAGGCGGAGACATTAAATGCAGTCAGCGCGTTTTGAATTATCTTGATCTGTCTCTACGACATTAGCAACATCTCGATGATATTGGCAACATCTCGATGACAGAGCTTACCGTCACAACAATCCATCTTGGACTTAGACAATTCTTCTTAAATCTTCTTCAGAGAGGGATATCTCGACGATATGAGATATCTCAGCTATACTTGCACTCACGACGACATGAATTCATCTCAATGATGTCGTCGTGAACGTCTTGTCAACTTGAGAACTTCTCGACGATGTCGTTGAAATCATCCTGTCTTATCGTAGATATTATTTTGTTCATTCTGACTTCTCGTCGATATCGCCGTGATCATCTCGACAATAAGCAACACTTCAGCTATAAACTGTCTTCACGAGTCCTGTCTTAGTCTTGTCGACGACAAGACTTCTTTACGATGATGTCGTCGACTTAGCCGAATACTTTAAGTCTTCTGGTGAGCTTCATCATATCAGACTTCACAATGATAACGTCGTGTGATTCTTGTTGACACGACAATATTGTGGCTTGTTCAACTCTTCATGTTCTCACGACGATATCGTCGTGTATACTTTGTTGTCACAACGATATCGTCGGAATGTCCATAATATCTCTACGATAACTATCATAAGCCTTCTGCTGAGTCCTGCGAGTTGTCTCAACGATATATGAATGCTTTTTCGACAATATGTTCAGTCCTTCTTGATGATTTTGGACTTATAGAAATAAGAGAAGTACTGGACATATGGTTTATTCTCTGCAGCTATAAATAGAGCATACTATCAAATACATAGCAGTTTTATCATTGACCTGGGCACTTCTTCAAATCAGGAACATTGCTGGGCATTATTCCCAACAAACTTCATCCCGGAGTTGCTGTTAGGAATAAAATGTCCCAAGAACATGGCCATCACCTTGACTGTGTCATCCTTAGTTGGATGTGCTCGAAGATGGTGGTAGTCAACTTTAACAACACCTTCCTAGGAAAATCATATGGGGAGATAGAGTGGAGCGAGTTCTCCGATCTTCACTGACCATTTCATTCTAGCTATGTTGTACACCCGTAAAGGCCTTAGGACGCACCTGAAGAAAGCCCCGGAAAAGAGAGGAGGGATCGACGGTCAAAGAGCGCGGTAGCATGCAGGCTGCACCCCCCGACCGCACCACCCTTAGGGGTGCGGCCGGCCAAGTCGCACCCCCCTTGGGGTGCGGCCAAACCGCACCCCCCTTGGGGTGCGGCCAAGCCGCACCCCCCAAGGGGGTGCGGCCAAGCCGCACCCATTGGGGGTGCGGCCAAGCCGCACCCCTTGGGGGGTGCGGCCTCGCCGCACCCCCCTTGCGGTGCGGCCAAGCCGCATCCCCCCCTTGGGGGGGTGCGGCCAAGCCGCACCCCCCAAGGGGGTGCGGCCAAGCCGCACCCCCCAAGGGGGTGCGACCAAGCCGCACCCATTGGGGGGGGGGGGGGGGGGGTGCGGCTCCCCTTGGGGTGCGGCCAAGCCGCATCCCCCCCTTGGGGGGTGCGGCCAAGCCGCATCCCCCCCTTGGGGGGTGCGGCCAAGCCGCACCCCCCCCCCCCTTGGGGGTGCGGCCAATCCGCACCCCCCCTTTCTTTTCTTTGGGGTGCGCGGCCACGCCCACCCCTCCTCGGGGTGCGGTCCGGCGCCCTCTCCTCGCCAAAGGATCCCGGTCCCCCCTTTTTGAGGGGCAACTCCCCGTCCGCCGTCCGCCCGAGGCATATCCGTGGTTCGCTGCGCACTTGGAGCACTTAAGCGCTAGCGCGTGCTCAGCACGTTTCTGAGCGTGATCAGGAAGCTTTCTCACCTTTTGTCTTTCCGGCTTCTCTCTTTTTGGGTTTCCGGCTTCTCACTTTTTGTCTTTCCGGCTTCTCACTTTTTGTCTTTCAGGCTTCTCACTTTTCAGGAACAGTCAGTCGCCTTTTTCGCCTCCAACGGAACTGCCCGAACTACCCGAGCTGCCCAAGCTGCCCGAGGGGCAAGGTGGTCATTTACGAAAAATGGCGATCCGTGTGCCCTAAAACGGAAAATATGATTCGTCCACCAAGCATTTATGGAAACTGCCAACGACAAGATTACCAGACTACCCCCGGCCAAAGCTATAAAAAGGGCCCTGGGGCTTCATTTGAAAGGACCTTGACTTCTGGACCTGGGAGAGCTCCTTGCAGACTTTTGCGGAATTCTCCTTCGGTGCTTGAAGATTTCCTTTCCAGACTTGAAGATTTCCTTCATCCCGAAAGGCGACGCAGCAGCTCACTTTTGTTCCCCGGAGCAGCTCACTTTTGTTCCCCGGAGCAGCTCACTTTTGTTCCCAGGAGCAGCTCACTTTTGTTCCCCGGAGCAGCTCACTTTTGTTCTCCACCTTTCTCAGAAGGAGAAAAGGACTTAGTTTTTTCCAAGAGGCGGCCTGTCGCCTTCGGATCTCTCTATCTCTCTACTACTGTAACGAGTTGCGCCCTGTCGCACTCGAGTTCTAAGTCTCACTTTGTAACCCCCCTGAAGATAGTGGAATTTGGTCGGCGCAGCTCCGACCACGTGGTTTTTTACCCTTTCCGGGTTTTCCACGCTAAAAAGTCCCAGTGCAATCAACGAATCTCTAATTGACTGTTTGCGCGCTTAGTTCGCTCACGAGCTAAGGTGGTTCAAGTGAACCGGTCTACCAAGAGCCCTAAGCGTTCCGCAACAGTTTGGCGCCATCTGTGGGAAACTTTCCCGAAAAACTCTTCGAGAGCCAACTGCTATGGCAAGAAAGAGTGCTCGTATTACTGAAGGATCGATGCCGGAAGGACGCGTCGACCCATCTCCTTCCCACTCACTTATCAATGCACCTCAGGCGCTACCAGCACCTGCGGCAGATTTGGAGGCGCGCATGCAGCAGATCGAAGAACATCAAGCTGAGATGTTGGCCCTCGTGAGGAATCTTGGGGCTCCTCAAGTTCCGAACCAACCGCCAGCTTTAAACGCACCGCCGCCCCCGGCTCTGAATCATGCCCCGAACGGGGAGGCTGTCCAAGAAGACGAAGCTTCAGAAGGATTCTCCAATGCGGCAAATACCACTCACCTTGGCCCACCAGCTGGAGGCCCAGAAGCTGATCACCGCCGCCACCACCACGGAAGAGCTGCACCTGAGCAAGCAGTGGAGAGAGCTACGCGGGAAGAGATACGCAACATGATAGAGGAAGAGTATGCCCAAGCAGGACGACGCGCCGCTCTCACCCGCCGTCCCGCGCATCATGACTCCCCGCTATCACCTCAAGTCTTAGCCCATCCAATTCCTAATGGCTTCAAGCTTCCCAACATCGAGACGTTCGATGGGATGGACGATCCACTGGAGCACGTCAATAACTTCACCACCGTCATGAGAATTTACAGCGCTCCTGATCAGCTCCTCTGCCAAGTGTTCCCAGCAACTTTGAAGGGACAAGCGCGCACTTGGTTCCATTCCCTGCGGAATGGGGCCATCAACAACTTCACAGAAATGGCGCAGCAGTTCGTGGATCAGTTCATTGCCAACCGCCGAATTGTCCGGGATCCCTCCCACCTCTCAGGAAACCGCCAGAACGATGGAGAGACACTCAAAGATTTCTTCCGACGCTTCACTACCGAGGCTCGACAGATCCCAGGAGTCGACCCCGAGCTCCTGCGAGGAGTTTTCCTGGGAGGACTCCGCCCAAGTGGCTTCTACTCGGCTCTCATGAGAGAAACCGTGCCAAGTTATCCCGACCTCGTTCATCGGGTTGAAGCATAGATAGCTGCAGATGAGGCTATCGAAGCACACCGTCGGCAATTCGAAGGAGGACAGGGAAGGAAGAGGGGATCAGATCAAGCCCCTCGCGAACGAGAAGAACATCGCGGCGAGGAGCGTCGCGGCGATGAACGTCAGCGTAACCACCAGAGGGATCTGGGACCACAGCCGCCCAGGACCTACACCCCGTTGAACACCACCAGAACGAATGTGCTCTACGCCATACAAAACAACCCCGAGCTCCGCATGCCCAGGACCCCTGCCAAATCCAAGGGGCGCCTAGTCCAGGTACTGCGAGTTCCATCGGGGAACCGGGCATACCACTGAGGAGTGCACCAGACTCAAAGATGAAATCGAGCACCTCATCCGCCAGGGACTCCTGGGAAGATTCCTACAAGGCCAGATTCCCAATCGGCCCCAGCAGCCTAGGGATGCAGGGGAGCAGCCCCCCGCCCCCCGAGGCACGGGGGGAGGAAGGCCGATGGTAGGAGAAATCGAGACGATCGCCGGACCCCCCGTCTCAGCATCACAGATCCTCTCAATTGCCCAGCCCGTAAGAGACCACGAAGACAAAAAACTCAAGCAAGATATTACGATAGCTTTCGGAGATGAAGACTTGCAAGGGGTGCGGCTTCCGCACCAGGATCCACTCGTGATCAGCGCAGGGATCGGGGATCCCTGCTTCAAGGTGAAGAGAATACTGGTCGATAATGGAAGCTCGGTCGATGTCTTATTTCTCTCCACTTTGCAAAGTATGAAGCTCACAAAAGACCAGCTTAGTCCTGCAGCCGGGCCCGTCTACGGCTTCGATAACAGACCTGTCCCGGTGCAAGGCATGATCATTCTCCCAGTCACATTGGGCGAATTTCTAAGACAGTCAACGCACAACATCCAGTTCATGGTGGTAGAGTCCACCTCCGCCTACAATGCCATCTTCGGGAGACCGCTCCAGTCGATCTTCGGGGCAATCCCTTCCATTCCACACCTAGCTATGAAGTTCCTTACTGCCGCAGTAATAGGAGTCGTAAGAGGAGACCAAGAGGCAGCCAGGACCTGCTACCTGAAGCAGGCCCAACCAGCAAGGGCGACCGCTCTCAACATCAATAACTTCGACCTGCGAGACGAGGCTACTTTGCAACGAGGAGCGCCCGTTGAAGGGCTTGTAGAAATACCACTCTCCTGACGAGACCCGACTCGAACTGTTCAGGTCGGGTCACTCTTAACACAAAAAGAGCGAGAAAAGTTCACCACCTTCCTGCAGGAGAACGAGGACATTTTCTCTTGGAGCCCGGAAGACATGCCCGGGGTAGATCCTAACGTTATCTATCACTCGCTAAACTTCAACCCCGCCTGCAGACCCGTGATTCAAAAGAAGAGGAACTTTGCCCCCGAGCATTTAAAGGCGATCGAGGAGGAGGTAGCTAAGCTCCTAGAGGCACGATTCATACGCGAAGCAGAATACCCCACATGGCTCGCCAACGTAGTCATGGTGAAGAAGGCCTCGGGAAAGTGGCGGATGTGCGTCGACTACAGCAATTTGAACCAAGCGTGCCCGAAGGACAGCTTCCCCCTCCCAAGGATTGACCAGCTCGTCGACGCTACGGCAGGCCATGAGCTGCTCAGCTTCATGGATGCTTATTCAGGTTACAACCAGATAAGGATGAACCCCGCAGACGAAGAACATACTGCCTTCCGCACAGACCGGGGAGTCTACTGCTACAAGGTGATGCCTTTCGGCCTTAAAAATGCCGGAGCCACCTACCAAAGGCTGATGAACAAGGTCTTCAAGGACCTCATCGGAGAAACGATGGAGGTTTACGTGGACGATATGCTAGTAAAGAGCGTCCACCGGCGCGACCACTTGGAAGACTTGGAAAAGTGCTTCCGGCTTCTCCGTCGCTTCCAGATGCGGCTCAATCCCAGCAAGTGTGCATTTGGTGTGACGGCGGGGAAGTTTCTAGGTTTCATGGTAACCCATAGGGGAATTGAGGCCAACCCCGAGAAGATCAAGGCGTTAGAGGATATGTCGCCACCTCGCTCAATTAAGGAAGTACAATGCCTA
This sequence comes from Dactylorhiza incarnata, assembly GCA_033032865.1. NCBI lineage: Eukaryota > Viridiplantae > Streptophyta > Magnoliopsida > Asparagales > Orchidaceae > Dactylorhiza > Dactylorhiza incarnata. The sequence goes on from JAWHQI010000001.1 coordinate 30,380,952, forward strand.
AACGGGAGGATCGCTGCTTTGTCCCGTTTCCTATCACGAACGGGAGACAAGTACCTCCCCTTCTTCAAAATCCTCCAGGGAGCACGCCATTCAGGTTTCCAGTGGACGGACGAGTGCCAAGTGGCCTTCGAGCTTCTCAAACAGTACCTGGCTTCGCCACCGCTTCTGTCAAAGCCCACCCCCGGGGAAACTCTGTTCTTGTACCTGGCCATGTCGCCTACGGCTCTTAGCTCAGTGCTCGTGAAAGACGAAGGAGGGGTGCAGCGACCGATCTACTACCTCAGCAAAGTCCTCACCGACACCGAAACCAGGTATCTGGCAGCAGACAAGACAGCCTTGGCTCTTGTTTTCTCAGCTAGAAAACTTAGACCCTACTTCCAGGCTCATGCGGTCAAGGTATTGACGCAACTCCCATTGCGGGCAATCCTCCAGAAGCCGGAAGTCTCAGGGAGACTTGTAAAGTGGGCCGTAGAACTCGGCGAGTTCGACATCCAATTCTTGCCTCGGCCCGACATCAAGTCACAGGTGCTCGCCGACTTCGTGGTGGAGTACACCATCCCGCCAGAAACAACCCTCATCAAAGACACCACCATCCCCCGTTGGACCCTCTATGTCGACGGCGCCTCTGGAGCTGAAGGGGTCGGAGCAGGATTGCTCCTCATAAGCCCCGAAGAGATCACCCTGGATTACGGACTCCGGCTAAAGTTCCCCGCAACAAATAACATCGCGGAATACGAAGCACTGATCGCCGTTCTCCGACTCGCCATCGACTGCAAAGCCGAGAACCTAACGATCTATACAGACTCCCAACTCGTGGTCTCACAGGTTGAAGGAGATTACGAGGCTAAGAGCGAACAGATGGCAAAGTACCTCGCATTCGCAAAATCACTTCTCCAGAAGATCTCATCATATCAGATTCTACACATCCCCCGAGAGCATAATTCCAGAGCGGATGCTCTATCCAAGCTCGCCACCTCACCCTCCAGCTACCAGTCTTGAAGACGCCGAATCGAAGAAGTCGTGATCCCAAGCATTCAAGGGCCATGGGAAATCGCAGCCATCCACCAGGAAGAGTCATCCTGGATGACCCCATTGCGAGCTTACCTCGAGCAAGGGCACCTTCCCGAAGATTGCCTAGAGGCGCGAAGGCTACGAATGCGGGCAGCATCGTTCACCATTATAGACGGGGAGCTTTACAAACGGGCATTCTCAGGACCATATCTAAAATGCCTGCCAGCGGGCGAGGCGGACTACGCCCTCAGGGAAGTACACGGAGGAGTCTGCGGAGAGCACCTAGGCGGGAAGGCATTAGCGCATAAAATACTGCGTCAAGGCTTCTATTGGCCAACGATGAGGAAGGACGCGGCCGACTTTGTCCAGAGGTGCAAAAGCTGTCAGCTGCACGCCAACATGCCTCATCAACCCCCGGTCTCACTTTCCACGCTGTAGAGTGCGTGGCCATTCGCGTAGTGGGGGGTCGACCTCCTCGGTCCCCTACCTCTAGCATCCGGGCAGAGGAAGTTCATCATCCTAGACATCGACTACTTCACCAAATGGGTGGAGGCGGAGCCCCTGGCCAAAATTACGGAAGAAAACGCCAAACAATTCGTCTGGAAGAACATCGTCTGCCGCTTCGGCATCCCAGCCGCGATCATTGCCGACAATGGCACTCAATTCACTGGGAAGTCCTTCACCAAGATGTGCGAGGATCTGAAGATCAACCTGCGTCACACGGCCGTGGCACATCCGCAAACCAACGGACAAGTAGAAGTCACAAACCGCACCATCCTCAAAGGACTGAAAACACGCTTGGAAGAAGCCGGGGGACAGTGGGTAGACGCGCTCCCGAATGTGTTGTGGGCGTATCGCACAACAGAGAGGACTCCTACAGGGGAGACACCTTATAACCTCTATTACGGAACCGAAGCTATCATCCCCGTCGACATCGGCGTTCCGAGTGCTCGAGTACTAACCTTCGATCCCAGCAAGAATGATGGACTGCTCCGAGAAAACCTCGATCTAATCCTAAAAGTTTGAGACAGCGCTGCTCACCGTGCTGCACTCTACCAAATGCGTGTCGCCCGGACTTACGACAGGAGGGTGAAGCCCAGACCAATCAATGTAGGAGATCTCGTCTTACGCAGCATCGAGGCCGCCGGTAAAGGCCCCCAAGGAGATAAGCTCTCACCGGCCTGGGAGGGCCCGTACGTAGTCACCACAGTCGTGAAACCCGGAACATACAGGCTCAGGACGGCGGAAGGGAAGACTTTGCCACGCACCTGGAACGCTCAAAACCTGCGCCGCTTTTACCAGTGATCCAGGGACCTCTACCATGTACTAAGCCACGAGCTCAAGCTCGTGCAAACTTATCTTCAATTTATGTACAAGCCGCGAGCTCAGACTCGTGCACCTATCTTATATTACATGTTATGTAAAAGCCGCGAGCCCAGACTCGTGCACCTATCTTATCTTACATAAAGCTATGCACCAAATGATTTCATACTGTAAAACCATATTTTGACACTTACACTCACTTAAGAAAAAACTTTATAAAGAGGCCCTGCCTCAGGGGATTTGCACCGCCGTCGATTGAAGGTTCGCCCTTCTCCTCCGCCGTCGAGTCCCAGTGTCGTAGGGGCCTGCCCCCCTCACGTTCGCCCCCGGTTTGAATACACCAGCTATTCACCGGCCACTTCGAGGCCCTGCCTCCGGGGCTTTGCACCGCCGTCGATTGAAGGTTCGCCCTTCTCCTCCGCCGTCGAGTCCCAGCGTCTTAGGGGCCTGCCCCCTTACGTTCGCCCCCGGTTTCAATACACCAGCTATTCACCGGCCACTTCGGGGCCCTGCCCCGGGGACTTTGCACCGCCGTCGATTGAAGGTTCGCCCTTCTCCTCCGCCGTCGAGTCCCGGTGACGTAGGGGCCTGCCCCCCTTACGTTCACCCACGGTTTGAATACACCTGATATTCACCGGCCAAGCCGCGAGCACAGACTCGTGCAAAAAAGCCGCGAGCGCAGACTCGTGCAAAAAAGCCGCAAGCACAGACTTGCGCAAACTAATTTTCTATTGTGTAAAAGCCGCGGGCTCAGAACCGCGCAAGCTAATCTGTCATTTTTCAGAAACCCCTCAGCCCATACGGATATCAGAGCCGGGCAGCAAGCCCACAACAACCTCGGAGTACCAACACCCTCCGACATCAGCTCCTACCAGAAAAGCGCCGCACATAGGGCAATGGGTAAAGCCGCCGCAGAAAAAATCAAAACCTTCGAACTCCTCGCTCCGGAACTCGGACTCCGAAGGTTTGGGGGGCTTATGTTGTACACCCGTAAAGGCCTTAGGACGCACCTGAAGAAAGCCCCGGAAAAGAGAGGAGGGGTCGACGGTCAAAGAGCGTGGTAGCACGCAGGCTGCACCCCCCGACCGCACCACCCTTAGGGGTGCGGTCGGCCAAGTCGCACCCCCCTTGGGGTGCGGCCAAAATGCACCCCCCTTGGGGTGCGGCCAAGCCGCACCCATTGGGGGGTGCGGCCAAGCCGCACCCCTTGGGGTGCGGCCAAGCCGCACCCCCCTTGGGGTGCGGCCAAGCCGCACCCCCCTTGGGGTGCGGCCAAGCCGCACCCCCCTTGGGGTGCGGCCAAGCCGCACCCCCCTTGGGGTGCGGCCAAGCTGCACCCCTTGGGGGGTGCGGCCTAGCCGCACCCCCCTTGGGGTGTGGCCAAGCCGCATCCCCCCCTTGGAGGGTGCGGCCAAGCCGCATCCCCCCCTGGGGGGTGCGGCCAAGCCGCACCCCCCAAGGGGGTGCGGCCAAGCCGCACCCATTAGGGGTGCGGCCAAGCCGCACCCCCCTTGGGGTGCGGCCAAGCCGCATCCCCCCCTTGGGGTGTGCGGCCAAGCCGCACCCCCTTGGAGGGTGCGGCCAATCCGCACCCCCCCCCCCTTGGGGGTGCGGCCAATCCGCACCCCCCCTTTCTTTTCTTTGGGGTGCGCGTCCGCGCCCACCCCTCCTCGGGGTGCGGTCCGGCGCCCTCTCCTCGCCAAAGGATCCCGGTCCCCCCCTTTTTCAGGGGCAACTCCCTGTCCGCCGTCCGCCGTCCGCCCGAGGCATCTCCGTGGTTCGCTGCGCACTTGGAGCACTTCAGCGCTAGCGCGTGCTCAGAATGTTTCTGAGCGCGATCAGGAAGCTTTCTCACCTTTTGTCTTTCCGGCTTCTCACTTTTTGGGTTTCCGGCTTCTCACTTTTTGTCTTTCCGGCTTCTCACTTTTTGTCTTTCAGGCTTCTCACTTTTCAGGAACAGTCAGTCGCCTTTTTCGCCTCCAACGGAACTGCCCGAACTACCCGAGCTGCCCAAGCTGCCCGAGGGGCAAGGTGGTCATTTACGAAAAATGGCGATCCGTGTGCCCCAAACCGGAAAATATGATTCGTCCACCAAGCATTTATGGAAACTGCCAACGACAAGATTACCAGACTACCCCCGGCCAAAGCTATAAAAAGGGCCCTGGGCTTCATTTGAAAGGACCTTGACTTCTGGACCTGGGAGAGCTCCTTGCAGACTTTTGCGGAATTCTCCTTCGGTGCTTGAAGATTTCCTTTCCGGACTTGAAGATTTCCTTCATCCCGAAAGGCGACGCAGCAGCTCACTTTTGTTCCCCGGAGCAGCTCACTTTTGTTCCCCGGAGCAGCTCACTTTTGTTCCCCGGAGCAGCTCACTTTTGTTCCCAGGAGCAGCTCACTTTTGTTCTCCGGAGCAGCTCACTTTTGTTCTCCACCTTTCTCAGAAGGAGAAAAGGACTTAGTTTTTTCCAAGAGGCGGCCTGTCGCCTTCGGATCTCTCTATCTCTCTACTACTGTAACGAGTTGCGGCCTGTCGCACTCGAGTTCTAAGTCTCACTTTGTAACCCCCCTGTAGATAGTGGAATTTGGTCGGCGCAGCTCCGACCACGTGGTTTTTTACCCTTTCCGGGTTTTCCACGCTAAAAAGTCCCAGTGCAATCAACGAATCTCTAATTGACTGTTTGCGCGCTTAGTTCGCTCACGAGCTAAGGTGGTTCAAGTGAACCGGTCTACCAAGAGCCCTAAGCGTTCCGCAACAAGCTACGTACCGAGACGAGCTGCAGGAGAGGTTCTTGCACCTCAAGCAAGATAACCGCTCCGTCTTAGACTATGAGAGGGAATTCTCTCACTTAGCTCGCTTCGCCGGTGGTTTTGCTCTTAGTGAGCACGACTTCTCAAAGCGCTTCTACCGCGGCCTCAAGGACTCCATTCGATAGTCGCTCATCTTCGCAGCCCACTCTTCTTTTGTGCACCTTCTAGAGCCCGCAAAGACATTGGAAGCAGATCACCCCATGGTCCAGAACGATAGAAAAAGGATGGCAGAAACAATTATGAAGCACATCAACAATAGAAGAAATGTGCCCCCATTCTGAGGCGGAGGTATGGAGGGACGAAGAGACACAAGGAATTTTCATCCCATTCCAAGACCAGAACTGTGACCATAGTATCCAGCCCCACTTACAACCCCGCAACTACCACCTAGAGCCACAGAACTCTTTCAAGGGAACTGCTTTCAGTGTCGTCTGCCAGGCCACCTAAGGTCCAACTGCCCACAAAAAATGTTCCCATCTAGGACGGAGGCACCTGCACCATTTCAAGGAAGAGGAAGAAGTCATGGAGGAGGTCATCATGAGAGAAATGGGGGTAATCAGAGAAACCCCCCTACCTACTTAGACAATATCCTTTTACTAAATGTTATTTTGGGTCAATCCTTTTACTAAATGTTATTTTGGGTCAAATTGCCAGCACAATATTTAGGTGTATCAAGATTAGTGGTTGTAAATGTTATGCCCCAAAAATGTCACAAGTGCATTTGCTACAATAGTTTCATACCGCTGGTACTTTATATTAGAAATCTTAGATGCTACTAACAAACAATAGACATGCAAATTTATATTTTAGAATGGGTACTACTTTTTACTAAAGGGTGTTTGATGGACAAAATGCCCCTCTTGAAGCGCGTTTATTCAATTATGTGAGAATGAATCAAAGAGAATATATATATATGTGTGTGCATCGGCTAAAGTTCAAACTTGCCTCGAGTTGCTTTGACAAACGAAGAGCACATCAAGCTAGGCTCGACGGCAAGATGTTAGAAATAGTAACTTCAAAGAATGGCAATGTCTTTGTTATACATGCGCACATAACTTTAATAAACTTGCCCTTATTTCATGTCTCCAAATTTCCACCATTTTAATTGTTCTCATAATGTATGGAATAGTATCACTCCACTCCAGTAAATTCAACTTTGTAATCTCATTTTCTTGTTTACTGTTTAGTGGGTCCATATCGTCCAATTAAGAAGGGTGGGTGAGATTTTAATTGTTGCTTTATTCGCGGAGTAAAGCAGGCCTCTTAATTTGTGAAGCTTTTATAGCTTTTGTTCCACATAAACAATATAATGTACTATCACATTCACAAAAATTATTTCTTAATCGCCAGAAAAGGGAACAAAAAAATAAATAAATATATATTCTGTTATATTATACAAGACCCCTTGTCCGCTGTGAGAAAAGGAAAAAAAGAAGAAGATAAAGAAGCAAGGATTCAACTAACCAATCCAACACAACCAACCCACCACCTATATCTCCATCACACCAAACTTCCTTCTTAGTCCCACCTTTCTCTACTAAACTGAATCATACTACCTTACAACCAAAGCCAGCTTTCTAGATCACACCCCAATATATAGCAAACCCTACACCTTCTCTCCTAACAACATCCAATCCAACTCTGCAGCCTCTCTCTTTCTCTCTCATCCCTGATTTTTAGGATACTCAGAAAATCTTTTCTTCACTGCAATTTCACAAGTGTGGCGGCGTATATGGGAGAAAGAATGGAGAGGTTCTCAACCTTCCCCTTCTCAGTGAGCTGTGTCTCACAGTCGAGCGTGGATGTGTTGGTAACCGGCCACCTTAGGAGATCAAGAGTAGTGCGAGCCCCTTCAGCGCCTGCAGGTAAGATCTATGGAACTAATCTCCTTGGATTTGCTTCGTAACTTTGATTTATTTAGTTTGTATGAGTTAATAAAAAATGTTGTATACGACAAAGTTTTAAGAGAATTTAATGTGCTTATAGGTAAGGTTGGTTTCATATAAATGCACCTAATCAATGGAGGGATCTAAAAAACTCATTTTGAAAATTTTAGATTTCTGAGTTCAGATAACAAATGCACCTAATACGCAGCACTAATTACTTGTATGAGGATATTCATGCACAATACATCAAGATAGGAGTCATAATAATTAAGTAAAATATAGAGCAATCTACTCTGTGTGTGTGTGTCTATATATATCAACGAATTTCCTTCAATCACGTTCGATATATAGAATAAGTTATATTTATATACCTATGTTGGCAGTTGAAGATGCAGGAGAAAGAGAAGCCAAAGTGATAGCAGGAGCAAACATAAGCGCTGGGATTCAGAAGGTGGTGATGAAGGGAATCAAGAGCATCTCCCAGCTGTTCTTCGAAAGAACGGAGGAGGAAGATGAAGGGATGATGGAGATTGGATATCCGACTGACGTGCAGCATGTGGCTCACGTGGGCCTGGATGGATCAAGTGCTGCTGCTGCCCTCTTCTGTCTTCCTCCCATCTCCCTTACCCAGTTCCAGCATGCCATGAACAACAGTTGAAGTTTTTCGCATGCGGGCAGAGGATGGGTATGCTGCTTGGGTTTCACGGGACCAATTCGATAAAGCTCATGCGGTCTAGATGAAGTGCATCATCTTCTTTGGTTGATGTTTTGTTGTTTGAAATACTAGTACAAATATATAATTGTTCATGTGAGGGTATTTATACGTGGACCATGGTTGTATTGTCTAGCTCTTTAATAATATTTTGGATAAATAGGGTTTGTGTGAAGATTTTAGAGAAAAAAAAGGAAATACTTGAGTACATATTCTAGTTGGAAAATACTCATTTGATTATTTAAAGTTTATTTTTATTAAAATTCTTAAAAATTGCTATTAAGATTTGTGTCATTTGAAAATACTAATTTGCTGCCATTAGTGACAGCAATTCACACATAAACATCAACTACCTCACTTAGGCGTTGCATCAACTACGGGGGCTTTCTAGTGGCAGGAACAATGAGTAATAAAGATTTTCCGTCCTGCTACAGTGGTGTTTGTGTACCGGTCACACGACTTTCATCTATCCCGAAACTGCCCTTCCATCGAAGTTTTTTTCTTCTTAACCCAGCTTTCCGCGAGCGCCTCTTCCTCCTCCGCTTACAAAGAAGAGTCCTAGCAGGTCGATTCTCAGCTTTCAGGCACAAGACCGCATGTGGATCAGCCTCAGCTCCGTCGACCTGCAATGTCTAATCCTTTCATAGAAGCGCCCTACGACGTCGATTCTCGGTGTGGGCTTGCCTCTACACGGACCCAGGGCATCCACTGACGGCAAATCGACGCCGACATCCTCACTGAGGGTCGCTATGCCTCGGGGCCCGTACCAGAAGTCTTTCCCACCGACGAACTCTAGTTGCGAGATACGGTGTAACAGCCTACAGACCACGTGTAGTACTTGGTAATTGCCTAATAGAGGTTATAAATAGAGGGCACTGCATGTAATGTACGTATGAATAGTTTTAATAAAAATTGTTCTGTTTCTTCTTGTTCCAATGCCCCTTGTTCTCTCTCAGCTCCGGCCAACCCTTGGCCATTCTTCTTTTTCCCCAGCCCGACCTCCTCCCCTTGGCCATTTCCCTGTTTACTCGTATTTCAGATTTAGGATCACAACATTTTGGTGCTCTCGTTGAGAGAAATCTTGCGGCGTTCAAGCCTTAAGATCTGCGGAGTCTCAAGCCTCTCAAGTAAATCAAGAACGGCGAATCTGGACAAGCTTCAGCGAGTTGTGATCAAGAACGGCCCCTCCTCTTGAATTAAACCCATGGTCGGACAACAAATCTGCGCCTAACTCGATACCTCCGCCTCTCGTCGTGATCTCTACTCCATCGATGTCACTCCACCTTCATCAACATTTGTTCTTTTCGTTACCTCAGCTGAAATCAAGAACGGACACCCTGTTGCGATCGTGGCTAGATCCTTCCTCGAATCACTGCATTCACCAACAATTTCTGCCTTCACACCTCAATTTGGACTCCACGCTAGAAGGACTTCTGAGCCCAGTCCATAGATTCCGCCGGTCAAAGCAATCTACAACAAGGATTCTGATGGTGATACACCCATCGGAAAGCAAGCAACAACCATGCCCAAGCATTCAAGATCGCAGTCACCTCCATCCGGAAATTCTAGCTGTCGACTCATCCATGTTGCCATTTCTTTCTACATACTATTTGGGAGAAAGAGACGACTGGCCTTTTTCCTCACTAGCAGAATGTTGGAAACACCAAAAAAAATCATTAGAATTCTTCCAGCAATTTGAATGGTTATCATTCCTTACCCTTTCAGATTGATGGCATCTAGAATCGCCATTTGAGTTCTCAATTGAAATTGAAATTCATTCGGACATCTTCTGAATAAGAGCCCGTGATATTGCATTGGTACTGAAGTAGACTTTCTTCAAGAACTTAAGAAGAGCAACCCGTTGTTACAGAAGACAAGAATCCTGCTCCTTCTCATAACCAGAATTTTTTACAATGAGGAACTACTTCTTTGATGCTATGGAGGTTTGCAAGCAAAACATGATGCACAACTTTGATGTCTTTCAACAACAGATGGAAGACTTCCAACAGCAGAGGGACAATCAATGTCAACTCATCATGGATACAACACGCCAAACATTTGGAGAACTTCGTAATCAATCATCTAATTATTGTTTCCCATTTGCCGAATTTCAACAAGCTCTCTCTCAAATTGGCGGCCTACAACAATCAACATGAAGTGACAATCAATAAATTGATGCAAAGGCTTGAAGACACAATTCCAACCCTTCTTGGGGAAGCCCGATAAACTAACCAAGAAAACATAATTCTTGAAGAGCAATTTCCGATGAATATTGATCCGGCATCAAAAACAACATCGCTTCTTGACAACCCCATTCTTGACGAATTTACTCCCAATACTGACGACTTTTTCGACATTCTATACACTACCCTCAATTTAGAAATCATGCTTAAACCTGAGCACATTTCGATATCTACAGCATGTCAACAGCTAGACCGAAATGATTTACAGTTGCCTTTCAACACAGACACATTTCAGAACTAGTTCATTCATAAAGCAATGATCAGTATTCTTGTGTTTCACCCCGGTGGAATGTTTGAAGCAGCAAAATTACCAGTTCACAATTTTACAATCATTTGGACCTTACTATACACAAGCTCAATCTTAGAAGGCACATGCAGTGTATCTAAATTTGAAATACCTCAAACAATTTGTAGCATGCACAGAGGGTTGCTAAATTTTGATTCAAGTTCAAGCAAGCAGACACTTCTATTTTTAGAGGACAAAACGACGAGGACGTCGTTGTTAAAAGGCGAAGGCAATGTAACAGCCAACATGCCACGTGTAGTATTTTGTAATTGCCTAATAGAGGTTATAAACAGAGGGCACTGCATGTAATGTACATATGAAGAGTTTTAATAAAAATTGCTTTATTTCTTCTCTGTTCCAATGCCCCTTCTTCTCTCCCAGCTCCTTCCAACCCTTGGCCATTCTTCTTCTTCCCCAGTCCGGCCTCCTCCCCTTGGTCATTTCCTTGTTTACTCGTATTTCAGATTTAGGATCGCAACATCTGGGTTTCCTCATTCGTTGTCGAGAAGTTAGGGCATCGACCGGTCTTTTCTCTTCGCCTCTCTGGATATTTGTTATCCAGGTTCGACCTAGTCTTGCGACTTTCTACCAGTGGAGCATGCAAAGCTGCTCGAGCTTCTTAGTGGACCTTCTTTGATCACAGTGTAGTTTCTCTTTCTCTACATCTTCCTCTCTACCTCTGTATCTCCACTGTCTCTCAACCTCTCTTTCCAGCCCCCTCTCCCTGTTTGTTCTCAGGATGCCACATCTCTAGAAGGAATTAAAACCCTAGGTAGAGTATAAGTAATCCACCGCCAGCTACTAGACAGGTATAACCACAAAAATTGGGCATTATATTTCATTTCCCTCACCTTCCTTTACCTTGACAAAGATTTGGCTTTTATTTAGTTTCTTCCACCCAATGAGAAAGACTTTTTTATTTCATTTTTTGTAATGATGATTATGCAGAGCAGCCGGTGAGTAAGTGTCTCTACTGAGGAAGCAAGTGTCTCTGCATGTCTCTTTACAGGTTATTTTGTCGTTCTTTGGTCCATTTCCAGCGCGATTGCTTGAGCAACTATGCTATAAAAAATAGACTGAGCGTCCATGATTAATGGTTGTCGAATGTCTTCTCGCAAACCTTGGAGGAAACAAGTAACGCGATCACAGTCACTCTGAGCTAATATGCCAGCAAAATTAGCTAAGTGACTAAACTTTCTTTGATATTGTGTGACTATCATGTTGCTCTGACGGAGCTGTAAGAAAAGCTCCTGCAACTTGGCATGATCAGTCGCGGAGATAAAGTGATCTAAGAATGTATCTGAAAATTCCTCCCCAGACAATTGTGCCAATATGTCAGCCTAGAAAGGTATACTGGTTGGCTGTCCGCCACCAGTCTCTGGCATAACCCTCCAAATGAGTGATGACAAGAGAAACAGTCGTATTGACGGATCATCTGATCGTTCCGACAAAAGTTCCTCAACTTTCTCTAACCACTCTTCGGTTTGCATGACCGTTTCTATACCGGGTACGTAGAATGGAGACCACAAACTTGTAAAAATGCTCCACTGATCTGTCCTCAAGGCAAACAGACGCTATTGATGTATCGCCTGAAAGGTTCCTAGGAGGGTTGTAAGAGTCTTCCCTAGCTCGGTCTCAGCAAAAGAAACAGTGGGAGTAGGTGCGGTGCCAAGAAACTATGCCTGTATAGTAGCCTGAGCATTACTAGTCTCTGGTATTTGGAGCGGTAACAAGGAGTAAGTCAAAATTTTGAATGGAAAGGAACATAATTGTTGGGAACATTGCCCAGCAATGTTCCTGATTTGAAGAAGTGCTCAGATTAATGATAAATACACTATGTATTTGATGGCATATTTTATTCATGACTGCAGAGGATAAATCATATGTTCAGTAATTCTCTAAGTCCAAAATCGTCAAGAATGACTGGACATATCGTTGAGATGATACACATATCGTTGAAATGCATCAAAGCTACATTACTAGTATCAAGACTATAAAAGTAATCAAAATTCACAAAGTAAAATATCATCTCAAGACTCAACAGATAAATCGTTGTGAAAGGAATCATATCATCGAGACAGTCTCAATGATATCATCTTGAAGAAAACTTATCGTTGAGAAAGCTAAGTTCAGATGTCTCGACGATATCGTCTTGAAGAAGATGTATAGTCTTAAAGATTGAAGACATATCGTCGAGATAACTCATTAAGTTTTGAAGAAAGGATCATGTAGACAATATCGGCTTGAAGACTTTATATCGTCTAGAAGATCAAGATGATATCATCTTGAAGAAAGATTATCAACTTAAAGAATAAGTCTAAGTCATATAAAAAGAAACATCTCGACGATATCATCTAGAAGAAGCAATATCGTTGAGATATCTAGTAAAGTCTTGAAGAAAGAAGTATTTCAGCGATATCGTCGAGAAGGTTACACATCGTTGAGATGATCAAGACGATATCGGTTAGAAGAAATTTATCGTCGTGACAGATGTTGAGGTGCATTTATTGCGCCAATTTTCTCGGAAATTCAAATGCAGGGAATGTGCACACCACTCATCTTGCGCATCAATCAAGGAATAATTAATGATATATCTTCTACAGAATATAGCCGATGACACATCATTTAGGAAGAATATTACATATTTCCAAAGGCTTGCAAGTTTCAAAAAGGAGAGAGCATTTATGGCAGTTTATTCTGTCGTTTGTCTATATTCTTTAATGTACTAATTAGTTAAGGAAGGAATTATCAAGGGGGCCTTTATGCAAAATTACAGAGCAGTATAAAAAAGACACTTTTCTATTACAGAACCATCTATTTCTTAGCATTCTCTTTCACGATTATTCTCAGACATACTAATAGAAAAGAGAGAAAAGAATTAACAAGAAGAAGACTTCATTGTTGTGCAGTGAAGGTCAAGAGAAGATTCTATAGAAAGGTTCAGTGATTCACAAGATCTCTGGGCTTATAGTTGCAAGAAGAAGAAGAAGTATGATCAGTCAAAGCTTTTATCTTGAATCCTTATCTTCTACAACAACAAACTCTTTTGTATTATTCTGTAGGGTTCTTTGTGAGCCTGAGCTTGTAGGATCTTGTAAACAGATCTGAGTTGGTAGGGTTCTGTGTGAGCCTGAGTTCTGTAGGGTTCTGTGTGAGCCTAAGTTTGGTAGGATCTTAGTGAAGATCTGAGTTGTGGTAAGACATGTAAAGTCTGAGTTGTGGGTAGGGTTCTTTGTGAGCCTAAGTTGTAAGATCTGATTATAGAGAAGAGATCTGAGTTGGAGAAGTTGCCTAGTCTAGCACATTGCTAGATAGGTGGGAGGAACAGTGGAGTACCTCTTGACACATAATCTTTAAGGGAACCACTGTAAATCTTGTGTGTATTCTGTGTTGTGCTAGCTAGAGTTTTGATGAAGTGGCAATTAACAATAAAACACCTAAGCCCCCCCCCCCCTTCTAGGTGTATTATTGACAACCCAAATCTATCTTTCAATTGGTATCAGATTTAGGTTTAGTTCAAAGGCTTAACAGCTTAGAACAAGACTTACAAGTTTATTGGATTGTGATCATTCAATGGCTGGTGAGCATTATAAAGAGATGAGATCAATGAAGCTGATCATCTGCACCAAAGAGAACTTTGCCATATGGAAGCAAAGAGTTAGGTTGTTCATGGAAGCTTCAGATCCCAGAATATTCATGGTTGTTGAAGAGGGACCTTATGTTCCCATGACTGTTTCAATGACTCCAACAACTCCTTCAGTACCTAAAATTTTGTCTCAATTTACCAAGGATGAAGTAGACCTGATAACTATGGATAAGAGAGCAAAACACATACTTGAAAATGCAATTGATGATTCTACTTTTCAGAACTTAATTCATTTCAAAACAACAAAAGAACTGTGGGATTCCTTGGTGGTCTACATGGAGGGAACTGAAGAAGCAAAGGATGACAGGAAGTCCCTTCTAAACCAAGAGTATGAGGTTTTCAAGCAGGACAAGACTCCTATAATTTTTAATATCTCTGAAGACAATGAAGCTTCTGATGCAAGCACATCATAATCTGATGACACTGTTAAAGAACCAGTACTCTTCTCCAAGCAATTCAAAAGGCTGATGCCTAGAAGGAGAAGAGACAGCCATAGGACATCCTCCTCAAGCTCTAGAATATTTGGTCAGCATGATAAACCCAAATCCTTAAAGGAGGAAAGGTATAACTCTAAACTCAGTGAATTTGATTTGACTAACTTAGTTTGTTATCACTACAAGAAGACAGGTCACATGATTGCTAGCTGCCCCTCCAAGAAGAGAGAATCAAAGAAGAATGATGGTAAAAGTCCAAGGAACAAAAAGAAATCTGAGAAAGGATTCATTTCTAAGAAAATCAGAACACTTAGTGATTCTGATTCTGATTTATCAGAAACTGAGGAGGAAGTTCTCATTGGCCACATGGACATAACTGAAGAAATCCAGGATGACAACACCTCTCCTGGGAAGGTATTTATTAGAGCTCCCATGTCTATCTCTGATTTTGAATCATTGACAGATTTTGTGCATGATAGTAAGTGTGAATCTGCTAGGAACAACATACCCTCAAGATCTCCACATGAGGTTGAATCTGAACAAGTGTAGCATAATGAAGCCTTGTGGATTGCTCTGAAAAGAAGTAAGAAGTTTATTTGAGCTCAATCTAAAGAGTTAGCTGTAAGACCCCCCCTCCCCCTTACTAGGAGGGTTACCCAGGTCTTATGCCCAGAACCGCCGCCTTACGGATGACACCAACACACGGGTTAGTCGCCACCGCAAGACGCCAATCCTGTCGGCCATTACGATCATCTAGTTTAGGCCAATAGAGAAATGACTAACAAAAAGAAGTAACACCAGTCCACACCACAGAATTCAGAAATGAAAACAAGATAGTCCAGCAATGAGTACAAAAGAGAGAAGGGCTTATGCCTGATACATATCCAAAATAGTACAATGAATAACACTCTCTCACACCCTACACTACATGCGGAAGCTAAATACTCATAACACTCGACACCTGTCTCATAGTGGTAGTAATGTGCGGCATCTGCTCCTCAGTTCCTGCCTCCTCTTGTAGCTGGGGCTCCATCACCTCGGGCACCTACGGTCACAACCGACCGTTTGTCATAAAGACTAAGCCAATTTTGTCCCCGCCTCCCCCCGCGACTCCTAGGCACCGAACTGAAGGAAGAAGCGGAGGACAACAAAGCGGAGTAAACAAAAGCAAATGACAGGGAAATCTAAGCTAGAAAGTATATATATAAGACAAGCACTACTCTAGCAGTATAAACAGGTAAGATGTAAAGAGAAGTAAAAGAAGTAAGAAGTAAAGCAGTGCGCGCAATTATAGTAAACAAGTAAAGCATTCTACCATACGTAAGCATCTTAACTTATATGAATGCCCATACAAACTTATAAGTTAAGATATCCGGAATTATAACTTATCATATAAAAAAGCTCATACTAATTTATATGATAAGGGTCTGCAAATTAGGTTATAAGGTTTATGTATATATGATATGCATGTTAAGATATGAATCACACAAGTGCAACACACCCACACGACTCTGTGATCACAGACCTTTAGTTCCAAATTTTTGGAGCTAGCTACACTCTCTGGTACCACCGTTGTGGCTACGGCAACAGTGGAGCGGGCAACTCCACTTCATAGGCGGGTATACACACTACCATGCCTAGACCCTTCGTACGCCTCTGTACATGTCCTAGGTGCACTCTAGAGTCTTGCGTACTCTTTGCTGATAACCATCAGTCTTTGAGGTCGGGTGTGCATCTTCGGGGATCGTCTTCCAGACCGCAGTATAAACAACCTACTGGCCCCTCATAACCCCCCCACCTGCCTAAGTAAACGTACTGTCATCGGTGTGACGACCGGACCAGTACCGAAGACCCGCCACTAAATTGTTCTCATGCACATGCAGATTATCACAGCTTGAGCCTCCAGCTCGCAGGACCATCCCATCCTGTTATTCTATCTCCCATCCCTTAACTAAGGATGGATTTCACCATGTCTCTGTTCATTTAGTTGGCCTACTCTTGTCTACTTATTAAGATACTAGAGTTTTAGGGTAAATCCTTAACTTCCCGTGGACTACCCGGTGAAGGGCTCGCATCGGTACTAGGGAATGTACTGGTGGTTGAAACCCAAATTCCCCTTTCCAGGATATTTACTATTATTGATGACTACCCTTTGTAAGTCCCGCTCTCCTTATTACTCTATAAACCTTATATGCCCTACGACTTATCTCTCCTTCTAAGTGGTGTACCCTTGTATATTATTATATGTCTAACCCCACTAAATTCTTAAGTGATCTCACCAGTCAAATCATCATTATAAGTTTTTACTATTCGCAGACCAAGATGAGATAGAACTAGGTTTGGTTCCTAAGACGCAAACTTGGCCATATCATGTCCATATGGGTTCTAATTTTTACCATAGGTTCATAATGGATAACTTAGGGTTTGTCCACAAAATTTGTACATCTCGTATTGATTTGACCTTTGATTAAAATTCCTAAATCAGTTGACATCTTCTAAAATGTGAAGGAGGTACCAAGTAAATAAGCTCAATCTTGCTAAATAATTTTCTAGAGGTAACTTATGACATAAAAATAGAGATTCCAAAATACTATAATTTTTCAGTAGCTTTATAATCATGATTTCTATTTATCAAGAAAAGGGTGACAAGATAACTTTACACACAAAGTGCTAGGTTTTGACATCCAAAAATTCTGAGAAAATTACAGTGGCACTATAATGACATAAAAACACTAATTCTAGAATTTCATAATTTTTCAGCTGAATTATATCCATAATTTCTATTAATCATAATAATGGTGGCAAGGTAACTTTACACATCAAGTACTGGATTTTTACTTCCCAAAATTTTGAGAAAATTACAGTGGCTCTATAATGACATAGAAACACTAATTCCAGAATTTCATAATTTTCCAGCAGAATTATATCCATAATTGCTATTTATCATAAAAATGGTGACAAGGTAACTTTACACATCAAGTACTGGATTTTGACTTTCCAAAATTCTGAGAAAATTACAGTGGCTCTATAATGACATAAAAACACTAATTCCAGAATTTCATAATTTTCCAGGAATATTTTACCATAAATATTTCACAAAATATAAAGAATGACAAACTGAATAAATGAAATTTTTCCATAAATACTATCTCCAAAATTCTAACAAAAATCACAAAGTTTCATAATTGGGTTCCTAACTATAGTCCAGAGTTTCAACAATTTCTCAAATATTTTGACTAATAAGTTTTCCATTATTCAGATTTGAGACATAAGGTAATCTTGATGATTGTTTGAGAAATAATACCTGGAATTTTCTGCCAAAATTTACAGAGATTTTAAATGGCATAGAAAAAAATTCTCCAGAGTCTCAGAATTTATCTCCAACTTCTAGTCATGAAAATTTCATAAATACACAAGTGTGACATATGACAAATTAATCAAAATCATGAGATTCTTGATGTTAGAAGTCCTAAGATTTTCTAGGGTGATGCATTATATCATAATTAGGGCGTGTGCAAAATTTCAGAGGTTAACTCCAAGCCATTTGGGTTAAATACACAAAATACCATTTTTGCTATTGGCACACATATTCCCGTTTAGGTAGAGACATGCAATGGGAATTTACCTTACATGCAGAGATCCATTTGGTCTCAAATTTTAACCACAGCCTACTATTGGCTAAATAAGAGTGACACCTAAATTTGGGGTCAGTTGGAGCTATATTCTTCCAAAAATATCACTTATTTGTATTCACATATTTTGAGTAAAACCTTAGAAAAATAATTTACTACAAATCTAATTCTTGGGTGCAAGCTAGATGCAGGGCTCATGCATGCATGGCCAAAATTGCAAGCCCATCAGACCTACCATTTAGGATATATACACAATTTAATATCTAGACTCTATTTTGACTAGCCTCACTAAATTGGATGATGAGGGTCCTACAATAGCCCAAATGGGCCGACTTCAGTTTCTAATAAAAGTAAACATCAAGGTCTACAACAGCTATCTCAGGTCACTTTTCCTAAAAAGGCTTCTAAGGGCCTCAAATTAATTAAACAAACTGCTGCAAGAAGTGTGACAAAATTCATTTAATAACATAAGTATATATAAGAGATAAACCAGGACGAATCTGGAAGCAAACTGGACGGCATCTGGTCATCTTCCCCAGCCAGCCAATGGTCCAGATCGATCCCGCCTGGGACAACTTTAAACTCTATTTCCCATCCACCTCCGGCCCACCACCGCCGGCCACCGCCTTCACCACCTCCGGCCCACCACCGCCGGCCACCGCCTTCACCACCTCCGTTGAGGTGGTGGCTAACGCCAGACGGCGACACGGCCGCCGGAGAGCCCATCTCGGGCGATCCCGAGTGGAAGGAATAACTCGGGATTTCTCCCTTTTCTCACATGGGATCGAGATCGTTTGAGCCCGATATCACTCCTATTGTGATCTAGATTCTAGCACGAAGGGAGGGGGGAGAAACTGTAACACCCTGCCAGTAAGAAAAGTATAACAGCAGGTCCGGCCGGGACCCCACGCCATACAAACCACACTAGCTCGGAGTTAAAAGGTGATAACCAGAAAGTAACATCTACACGAGAGTACAAAACGTAAGCGGAAGCATTAATTAAACCATTTCATTTAGAACTGTCCACTATCATAGGAATGAAACCTGAATAAAGAGTTACGGCCTTAAGGCCTTACATTTACCCAATGCACAAAGCTCCATAAAGCATACATCGGCACGCAGCCCGGCAATACATGAAAAACAGGAAAAAGGCTGGCCTTCGAGGGCCAACGCAGCAAAAGGGCCAGCGCCCGCTATTTCCCGCTAGGCTCACCTGCACCTGCATAAGAACATTCCACCAAGCGGTGGCAAACAAAGTAACGGTCAGCACAGCTGACCAACTTATAACGACCCCACCCCTATCCTGGGGTGGCGGAGCTTCTACCCTGCAAGCAAGCCATACTAGCACAAGTACTAATATAAAGAAAGTGCAACTACACAAGGTGCGGTTTCAAGCACAATCAAACTTCTAGGTTGAGCATCATGAGAAGGGAACCTAGGTATGCACATGATGTTGGTTGGGTTCACCCGAAGGTTCCCCACAACCGCCTAAGCAATCGCATGAGGCTACCATAACATCCATTTCACAAAACACTCCACCGTAAGGGCCATCGCCTTAGGTGGGGAATATAGCTTTTGGTCGGACTAGGTAAGACACCTTCCACGACCTCTCCCATGATCACACGGCTCTCATGAGGTAGGGACCTCATACCGATCTGCATGGAAACGGGTTCGGTTTAGCTTTGCCCGTGCTCTAATCGTCGCCATCTATCGCACGACGCGGGTATGGCTTCACCTCGGCCCGTAAGGGTTTAGCACTTTCAAGTGCTACACTAAAAATACGCTACGCACCTTACCCCCTTCACAAGGATCTAGGCTTCACGAATACTCAACAAGGGAGGAACATACGCTCCGCATCAATTTCGTGGTGAAGGTTTGCCTTCAACCAAATCTCAAAGCATGGGGCTTTCGTTAGGATCTTCACAAGACGCCTACACTTAATTCCCGCAATACTAAAGATGATTTCACGGAGTCATTCTCCGGCACGCATTCTAGGCCTAACCTAAATGCAACGTCGCAAATCAAGCATCACTGATTCGGGCTCGCGGCCACGAATAGGCTTCACACAAAATGCCTAAATCCGCACGACTACCGGATTTTCTACATGCAATAATGTCGGGGACGGACACAATCTACCCGGAGTTCCGAAGAACTTGAGGGAATCCTACACTTCACCCATTTGGTGAAAGAGACACCTCATGCAAGCATAGAAAGAGGAATGAAATGAAAGATACAAGTCCAAAGTTCGGGAGGAAGAATCGTTACCCTAGATGCGTTCTTTTTCGCCATGGATCCGAGATTCTACACGGAGAGAAACGACTGCACCGGGCTGCACTCTCCAAATCTGGAAACGGCTCGCGAAACGGAGCTCCGAAGCTCCGTCAATGGCGGGATCTTCCTTCTTCTTCCTTGGCTCCTTCCTCTTTCTCTAGGGTTGGAGAGAGAAAGGCTATGGAATTATGAGGGTTTAATCCCTCTCCAAAGCCCTAAGACCCCCCAGCTGTAACAGTACTGGCTAGCCTGACCCGGGCCCCTAGCCCAGTACTGCCGGCACCGACGGTCCAGGCCCAGCCCCCTAACAGGGACCGACTGGGACCCAACTGGCACCGCCGGTTAAGCCTCACCCCGAAGGGTTAACCACAAGCCTGCAGGCCATGCAACCCAACCCCTCTCTGGCCCACCACAGGGCCCAGCGGGTTGTTGGAGACATACAGTCTCCCTTCGGTGAGAAGTGAGCCAGTTAAGCGGCGGCACGTGGACTTCCCAGGAGGTCACCCATCCTGTGACTACTCCAGCCCGAGCACGCTTAACTACGGAATACTTTCACTTCTCACCGAAGGGAGACTGTATGTCTCCAACAACCCGCTGGGCCCTGTGGTGGGCCAGAGAGGGGTTGGGCTGCATGGCCTGCAAGCTTGTGGTTAACCCTTCGGGGTGAGGCTTAACCGGCGGTGCCAGCTGGGTCCCAGTCGGTCCCTGTTAGGGGTCAGGGCCTGGACCGTCGGTGCCGGCAGTACTGGGCTAGGGGCCCGGGTCAGGCTAGCCAGTACTGTTACAAAAAGTGCACTTTTTGTAACAGTACTGGCCAGGACCGTCAACACATGACCTACAAGCCCAGTACTGCCGGCACCGACGGCCCAGGACCGTCAACAGACCTACTGGCACCGCCGGTTCAGCCTCACCCAAACCGGGTTAACCACAAGCCTGCAGGCCGTGCACCCCAACCCCTCTCTGGCCCACCACAGGGCCCAGCGGGTTGTTGGAGACATACAGTCTCCCTTCGGTGAGAAGTGAGCCAGTTAAGCGGCGGCACGTGGACTTCCCAGGAGGTCACCCATCCCGTGACTACTCCAGCCCGAGCACGCTTAACTACGGAATACTTTCACTTCTCATCACCAACTGAGCTGCAGCTCAGTTGGTGATGAGAAGTGAAAGTATTCCGTTGTTAAGCGTGCTCGGGCTGGAGTAGTCACGGGATGGGTGACCTCCTGGGAAATCCACGTGCCGCCGCTTAACTGGCTCACTTCTCACCGAAGGGAGACTGTATGTCTCCAACAACCCGTTGGGCCCTGTGGTGGGCCAGAGAGGGGTTGGGGTGCACGGCCTGCAGGCTTGTGGTTAACCCTTCGGGGTGAGGCTGAACCGGCGGTGCCAGCTGGGTCCCAGTCGGTCCCTGTTAGGGGGCTGGGCCTGGACCGTCGGTGCCGGCAGTACTGGGCTAGGGGCCCGGGTCAGGCTAGCCAGTACTGTTACAGCAGCAACAAATCCCAGCCGTTGGATCAATTTCCAAGAAATTTGATCGGTCGGATCGGCTTCTCGGCTCAAAATCGCGGAGCAGAATAAACATGGCGCACGATCACAGGCGCACGATCACAGGCGCACGATCACAGGCGCACGATCACAGGCGCACGATCACTGGTCGTGCGCTAAGAGGAGAAATGGTCGTGCGTTAAGAGGAGACAGAACTCCGATTTCTTGCGAATATGCGCACGATTGCTTGCGCACGATCACTGGTCGTGCGCGAAGAGGCCACTGATCGTGCGCTAAGAGCAGATAGGGAAAATTTAGCCTGCTTCAAGCGCAGCACTACCACTCCGCCTACTTCGCTGAACTACTATTTTTGGGGTGTTACAGAAACCAACCTGTAAGAGGGCTTGACGGCGAGTGTTGTGGTGGTGCGACATGGTGGCGGCGAGCTCCGACGATCCTGCTCAAATTATCGGTTCTCCAGCAAACTCCTTGCTCCAGGTGGTTATTCCGACTCCTTGGACCTCTCTGAAGGCGATGGAAAGGTCCAAATGGGCTGAGGGGGATTGGTTATAGGAGTTTGAATTCTTGGGTGGTCGTCCTCTCCCTTGGATGCTCCTCCCAGCCACCACATGGCACTCAGTCAGTACAAAATGGATGGGATTTTATGTGGGGGCTCAGGCAAGGCTTTGGGCAGAGGGATGGAGAGCCAAGTGGCCTCCATTCCCCAAAATCCTCTTATTCTTTAATGGAAAGTGGGGAAAATTCCACCTTTGCCCCCTTGCATGTCATTGCATGTAGGGAATAGGTGGCAAGGCTGGTCATTAGGTACTTGGGCCTCAGAATGGGCTTTGGATGAGGTCCTTAGTCCACTTGCATTTGGTTTAAATCCAAATAAGCCAAATTTAGGCTTATTTGACCCAATGTTGACTTTTGAGTTGACTTGGTCAATTGGGTGGGTTGACTGGTCCAATATGTTGACATTGAGTCCAATGACACTACCCAAGGTTGGTTGGGTCATGGTGAAGACCTAAGTGAGCTAATTTGGCCAAAAGGTGTGATTTTGACCAAAATTGGGGAAGGGTTGACTTTGGTTAATTTGGTCAAATTGAAAACCCCGTGATGGGGCTTTTAGGTCCATAACACTCCTGTAAGTTTATCATCTATTGGTAGAGTCAATTTGCAAGTGTGAGTTCACATTGATCTAGTTTGACCTAAGTTGACTTGAATCCTATAGTAGACCACATGTGAGTTCATTCAACTCAATGTGTCCTAAGGACACTACCTAGCCCAAAATCACATCACTCACCACTTGTCTCACCCTAGTTGAAGTTAAGGGGTCTAGTGGGAAATGGGGTGTCACATTAGCCTCCCTGAAATCTGCCCAATCTGAGCTCCAAGAGGCAGCTGAAAAGCTAACTGCTATGAGCAAAGAAATGGACAAACTCAAGGATGCCACAAAGCTCAAAAATTCTTAGTTGGGTTAGAATAACAAGGTTATCAAGGACCTTGAGGAAATGCTATTGGCTGAGAAGAAAATGGTTATCAGCTTCTCAAAGCCCAAGACTGCACTTCCCATCATTGGAAGATTCTCTGAACCATTCAGAGGTGGTGTAGGATTTGGTAAGGGGGCAGTGAAGGGCTAGGCCTCTGAAGCCCAATCTTCTTTCAAGAAGAAGCTACAGACATCAAATTTTTTTGACCAGGAATCTGCATTTGGTCATCTGACCAATGCCTGCTCTACAAGAAGGTGTAAACCCTCTAACACACATAGAAGAGCAGGCTTTGGGCCGAGTGCTTTTAAAGCACCCCTTGAAGAGACTCAAGTGAAGAATCCAAGTCCTCATGTCCATGGATCTACAGCATCAACACCCAAAAGTAAGGGTGTAACACCCTCCCTGTTACATAGCATATAACAGTAGGTCCGGCCGGGACCCCACGCCATATGAAACGAACAGAAGAGCGCGTTACTAAAATTAGCATTTAACAGTTAAAACTATAACTATCTCAGTATCAGAGTCGCAACACGGAAGCATATTTATTTTCATTTAAAACCAATTTATAACAACTCCACATTACTACTAGGAATGAAATACAACAAGAGTTATTTACATGAGTTTGTTTACATCAAAAAGGTGGCTTCCAGACATCGGCACGCAGGCCGGCCACACATGAACAAAAGTAAACAAAAGCTTTGGCCTTCAAGGGCCAGCACAGCACAGCAGCAGGGGCTTCAGCCCGCTATCTCCCGCTAGTCTCACCGGGACCTGTATAAGCAAATCCACCAAATTGGTGGGAAAACAAGCAACCGGTCAGTTTTAGCTGACCAAGATTTATAACGACCCCGCCCCACACTCGGGGCGGCGGTGCTCCTTCCCTGCAAGTAAGAGTCAGCAGCATATATATATATATCCGCAAACAACACCAACGGAGGCAAACCAAGCCACCCGCTTCGTGCTCTCAAGGCACACTTTGGCATACTCCCTGAGTTACGCCCTTATGCTAAGTCCTATTTCAACTTAGACAAGCAAATTGAGCTAGACCGTAAACGAAGTTACAACACTCTTCCATAGCCCGGTGCAACGAGGGGCGACCTCTTCACCACCACTATAGGGGGTTTGGTTCAGCTAGGCCCGTGCTCAATCATCGCGATATATGCGATACGAGTAAGCTTCACCCAATACCCATCTCTTAAAGCTGGGTTTTGCAAGTTCCACAGCTTTTCCTGCTACGCATCCAGTCTCCGAGAATTTAGGTAGCACGGAAACACACAATCTGTGTGCTGGGCGCTACCGTTGGCGCTATCGCTAGCGCCCGGCGCTAGCAACAGAACCTAGTTCTACCCGGCACTGGTAACAGAACTCAACTCTGCTACCTCTGGGAACACACCTCCAGACATCAACACTGGTAGCTCACCTAGAGCTACCGCCGGCGCTAACACTAGCTCCCGACGCTAGTGACAGAGCTCAGTTCTGCCACCAAATTCGGGTATTGCCTGGGAAACACCTCTAGGACCCTTTTTCTGTACAAAACAGTACACATGACCCGAATCACAGCACGTACACGGAATTATTTCCGGCACTTTACACGCACTAATCATCACCAATCCGGCTCGACCTGTCTAGATGGGCTTCACACAGCATGCCTATGTCCGTAATACCGTTCTGGACTCTATATGCAATTTGTGGGGGAATACCTTCATCCCACCGGAAGATTCAATCCACTAATTAGTAGAAGTCTCCCGAAATACATGCAAATCAAAGGACGTACATGTCCAAGGATTATGGAGGAGATTCGTTACCCTCGCTGGTCGTTTTGGCGCCATAGAATTGAGAGGGAATTGGATTGGCTGGAATCTGCGGTGGCACAAGCACGCAGATGCTATCTCCCTCCTGGCACGACGAAAGCGTAATGCCAACGGATCTCCCTCCTTGCTCCCAGCCCTCTGCCCTCAGCTCTCCTCTCAGCTCTCAGATCAGGAAAAGGCAGAGAAATGGGAAAAGAGTCAGATTTTGGGGAATTTATGATTTTCCCGCTACCGCCGGCGCTAGTACTAGCGCCTGGCGCTAGCCTTGAGTCGGTACTGCTGAGAGACACTACCGCCGACGCTAGCGCTAGCGCCTGGCGCTAGCTCCCTGACTTCACCATAATTTCATTTTTGTGTATTTTGGCGTGCACATGAAATTTGGAGTTTTACAATTCTTCCCCCCTTAAAAGAATTTCGTCCCGAAATTCTAACAGTGCAAACAATCAAAAAGATACAAAATATGACTTGTACCTCAACGGAACAGCTCGGGGAACTCCTCACGCATAGTTTGTTCGCGCTCCCATGAAAGCTCCTCACGACCGCAGTTGTTCCAGCGGACTTTGACCATCTTGATCAATTTATTCCGCAGCTGTTTGAGCTCAGTGTCTTCGATGCTAATAGGTATGGCCTTTGTCTTCAACGCATCATCGACCGACACCTGACTGGCCACAAGCACTTGGCAAGGCTCTGGTACAGCTTTCCTCAAAACCGATATGTGGAACACATCGTGCAGACCACTCAACTCTGTCGAATGAGCGAGCCGATAGGCAGCTTCGCCAACACGTTCCAGTTTCTCAAACGGTCCAAGGTATCTTGGACTCAGCTTTTTCAAGCGCCGAATCTGGGACACACCCTTGAAAGGTTTGATATTGAGATAAACCCAGTCGCCCACGGCGAACTCGACGTTTCTGTGCCTGGCGTTGTAGTATTTCGCCTGCATATCTTGCGGAATTAACAATCTCTCCCGGATTGTTTGAATAGCCGAATTTGCCTCTTCGACTTCCTTTCGCTTAAACAGCTTCGTTTCACCTGTCTCCGCCCAAGATAAGGGAGTGCGGCAAGCTCTACCATAGAGGGCCTCGAAGGGTGCCATCTTTATACTTGCCTGATAGCTGTTATTGTAAGCGAATTCGATCATGAAAATATGATCTTCCCACTTTTTACCGAAGTCCAGGACGCACATTCGGAGCATATCCTCCAGAGTTCTGTTCGTACGTTCAGTCTGTCCATCCATCTGAAGGTGGAAGGCAGTGCTAAACTTCAGCTTTGTACCTAACAACTGGTGGATTAGCCTCCAATCTTTCGAAGTGAAGCGCCCATCTCGGTCACTGACGATGCTACGGGGCACACCGTGCAATCGTACAATGCTATCAACATAAAGTTTTGCTAACTTTTCAACTGAATCGTCCTTCCGGTTTGGAATAAAGTGGGATACCTTCGTCAAGCGATCCATGATCACCCATACGGCATCATTCCCACTCTGTGATCTCGGCAAACCGTGCACGAAATCCATCGAAATGTCATCAAATTTTCATTCCGGTATAGGCAACGACTTCAGGAAACCTCCAGGTTTCTGACATTCCGCCTTCACTAATGCGCAAGTTTTGCATTTTGCCACGTACAAGGCGATGTCTTTCTTCAATCCTGGCCACCAAAACAGCTTTTTCATGTCTTGGTACATCTTTGTGCTCCCTGGGTGAATTGAGTATTTGGTAAAATGCGCTTCGTACATCAATTCCTCCCGCAACTTACCCACATTTGGGACGCACAACCGACCATCTTTCCACATCAGACCGTCGTCTACCACAAACTCTGCAGCAGTCCCATCCCCAGACTCTGCTAAATAGCGTTGCATGCTCGAATCAAGCTCCAAGGCCTGTCGTATTCTGTCGGCGAGGTCATACTGCACCTCCGTTCAGTTTAAGCACGCATTCGCACTAGAACTCCTCTCTACACAGGAGATCTCCAAGGCTTCCAAGTCCCTGATCAGACGTTGATCATACATCTAAATCCAGTTGGCCTGTGAAAAAGCCCTCCTGCTCAATGCATCTGCGACGACATTCGCCTTTCCGAGAGTATAATGTATATCAAAAGTGTAGTCCCCCAGGAACTCCATCCACCTTCGTTGTCGCATATTGAGCTCCTTCTGCGTTAACAGATACTTAAGGCTCTTATGGTCTGTAAAGATGTCAACCTTCACACCATATAAGTAGTGTCGCCACAACTTTGGAGCGAAGATCACGGCCGCCAACTCCAAGTCGTGGACCGGATAATTCCGCTCATGCACTTTCAACTGACGAGAGCCATAAGCTATTACTTGACCATGCTGAAGAAGTACGTAGCCTAAGCCGCTTCCTGACGCATCACTGTAAATTTCATAACCCTCTGCACCAGATGGCAAACACAAAATTGGTGCTGTGGTCAGACGCCTCTTTAATTCCTCAAAAGCCCGTGCACACTCCGGTGACCAAACGAACTTCTGATCCTTCCTCGTCAAGGTGGTGAGAGGTAGAGCGATCCGCGAAAAGTTCTCCACGAAGCGCCGATAGTAGCCGGCAAGTCCAAGGAAACTCCCGCTACTGTCGCCAAAACGGGCCACTTCTGGATTGCATCAATCTTTGCTGGATCCACTGCGATACCCTCGCCACTAACAACATGACCTAGGAACGCCACTGAGGCTAGCCAGAACTCGCACTTAGAGAACTTGGCATACAATTGAATACGTCGCAGGATTTCCAAAACTTCACGCAAATGAATCGCGTGTTCTTCTTCAGACTGAGAGTACACCAAGATATCGTCAATGAAGACAATGACAAACTGATCAAGGTACTCCCGAAAGGTCCTATTCATCAGATCCATAAATACTGACGGCGCATTTATTAATCCAAACGGCATCACTGTAAACTCGTAGTGTCCGTAGCGAGTACTGAATGCTGTTTTGGGGATATCACAATCTCGAATTCGCAACTGGTAATAGCCGGACTTGAGATCCAACTTTGAATACACAGTTGACCCAACTAGCTGATCGAATAAGTCATCGATTCGAGGAATCAGATACTTATTCTTCTCGGTCAGCTTGTTCAATTCTCGGTAGTCAATGCATAGACGCAGGCTTCCGTCCTTCTTCTTCACAAAAAGGACCGGAGCACCCCAAGGGGATGTACTTGGGCGTATGTAACCCTGCTCTAAGAACTCCTGTAATTGAACCTTCAATTCCGCCATCTCCTTTGGCGCAATTCGGTACGGAGAGCGTGAAACAGGTTTAGCACCTGGCACCAGCTCTATAGTGAAGTCAATCTCTCGCGGAGGTGGCGCCCCAGGAAGATCTTTCGGAAACACATCTGGATACTCTGAAATCACAGGAACATCACTCAAACTGGGTTGAGGCTTTGCAGCCCCCACTAGAATAACACATAACTCTGCGCCTTGCCAAACCGCCTTGACCACTTGGACAGCAGACATCAGTGTCTTGCTCGATCCATGCAAACCAGCAAACGTAGTCGCACATTCGGTATTCCGCCCCAGCGTGACCTCCTTCGAAGTGCAATCAATGTAGGCCTACTGCGCTGACAGGCAGTCCATACCAAAGATTACATCGAACTTTGAAAGCGAGAGTATCAGTGCTTCCAAATCAAAGTCTTGACTCCCTATTCGTACCTTTACCACACAACCTCGATCCACGCGCATCGAACACCCATTGGGTAGCAACACATCTAATCGTTCCTGTCTAAACGACGAAGGCACTCCAAGTTGATGTATGAAGGCCTCCGATAGAAAGTAATGTGAAGCACCCGTGTCAAATAGTACTCTTGCCGGATAGTTAAAGATCAGGACAAAGCCTAGGACATTAATGGTTAACAAGCAATGTATAAGGTATGAAGTATAAAAAGCAACAAAAGTTATATACTATCGCATACCTGTCACCACATCGTTCTGTTTGATGGCCTCCTATTGGCCAAGGTTATAAACTCTAGGCTGGGCTGGAGCAGCGTGAGATGCGGTTGACTCTGCCGCCTTTCCTTTCTCTGCTGCATAGGCCGCAACTAGCTTCTTCCCACTACGACAGTCACGAGCAAAGTGCCCCGGTCTGCCGCAGTTGTAACAGGTGAGTGGACCTCGCCCAGTCACTCCTGATGCTGAAGATTGAGCGGACCTAGATGGTCGCGCTCCTTTCTTCCATTTGACTCGTCCTGACTTTGCCGAGCTCGATTCTTTGAACTCCGGCTTGACTACTGCTAGCTCCTTCCTACTGTGGGACCGCTTCATGTCTTTCTCTAAAGAACGAGCTGAGTTGACCAAGATCATAAACCCTTGCGTCATTGGCCACGTCAGAAGAAACCGCAACTCCTCTCGCAAGCCTTCGTAAAACCGATTTGTCTTACGAGCTTCATCCGCAAAGGTCACGCCTGCATAGCGACCCAACCGTGTGAACTCATGCAGATAGTCGTCGATAGTACGATCACCCTGAGTCAGACGATTGAACTGATTTTCCATTTCTATCTGTTGGGCCTGTGGAAGATATCGCGCCAAGAACAGTCCGGAAAACTCATCAAAAGAGATATCAGTCAGTTGCCTTCCCGCTAGCTGATGTATCTCCAACTCATCCCACCACAGCTGCGCCTCCCCATCTAGTAGGAAGGTTGCCAATATCACTTTTTGTCCTTCCTCCGTGTCCGTGGCCTTCAAGGTTTTGCGCACCTTTGACAGCCAATCCTCTGCTTGCGTCGGGGTTCCTGCCCCCGTGAACGTAGGAGGGTGGAAACTCAAAAAGTATTGCAGCTATTGATCTAGAGCTCTTCGTGCCCTCAACGGCACTGGCCTTTCCACCGCAGGTTCGGCTGCTGGAGCCTGCACTGGATCAGCTCCCGGAATAGGAGGCTGTCCAGGGACATGCCCTCCTGGTTGCGCCGTGAACATCGCAAATACTGCCTCAGCGATCATCCTTACAGTTTCAGCCGAAGGAGGAGTCGGCACCGGAGTTGGTGCACTACTTGCAGTCGAACGAGGGGGTCGAGAAGGCCCTGCTCCACTCCCAGTCGCCTATATATGTACCCAAAACATAATTTGCGACGAAGAGATAGTATGAAGCAATAAAGGAACACAGAAGTTCCATCTGAATGCTAAACCAATACATGTAATTCATTCCTAAAGTGGACAATTACTGGTTATTTATATGAGTTAAAGGCAACGCACACACGTGCCCACCACCCATTAAAAGAATTTGACCACAAATTCAGACGGAAAGGGATCGAGACCCGTAGTTGATACCAATTTGTAACACCCTCCCTGTTACATACCATATAACAGTAGGTCCGGCCGGGACCCCACGCCATATGAAACGAACAGAAGAGCGCGTTACTAAAATTAGCATTTAACAGTTAAAACTATAACTATCTCAGCATCAGAGTCGCAACACGGAAGCATATTTATTTTCATTTAAAACCAGTTTATAACAAGTCCACATTACTACTAGGAATGAAATACAACAAGAGTTATTTACATGAGTTTGTTTACATCAAAAAGGTGGCTTCCAGACATCGGCACGCAGGCCGGCCACACATGAACAAAAGTAAACAAAAGCTTTGGCCTTCAAGGGCCAGCACAGCACAGTAGCAGGGGCTTCAGCCCGCTATCTCCCGCTAGTCTCACCGGGACCTGTATAAGCAAATCCACCAATTGGTGGGAAAACAAGCAACCGGTCAGCTTTAGCTGACCAAGATTTATAACGACCCCTCCCCACACTCGGGGCGGCGGTGCTCCTTCCCTGCAAGTAAGAGTCAGCAGCATATATATATATCCGCAAACAACACCAACGGAGGCAAACCAAGCCACCCGCTTCGTGCTCTCAAGACACACTTTGGCATACTCCCTGAGTTACGCCCTTACGCTAAGTCCTATTTCAACTTAGACAAGCAAATTGAGCTAGCCCGTAAACGAAGTTACGACACTCTTCCATAGCCCGGTGCAACGAGGGGCGACCTCTTCACCACCACTATAGGGGGTTTGGTTCAGCTAGGCACGTGCTCAATCATCGCGATATATGCGATACGAGTAAGCTTCACCCAATACCCATCTCTTAAAGCTGGGTTTTGCAAGTTCCACAGCTTTTCCTGCTACGCATCCAGTCTCCAGGAATTTAGGTAGCACGGAAACACACAATCTGTGTGCTGGGCGCTACCGCTGGCACTATCGCTAGCGCCCGGCGCTAGCAACAGAACCTAGTTCTACCCGGCACTGGTAACAGAACTCAACTCTGCTACCTCTGGGAACACACCTCCAAACATCAACACGGGTAGCTCACCTGGAGCTACCGCCGACGCTAACGCTCGCGCCCGGCGCTAGTGACCGAGCTCAGTTCTGCCACCAAATTCGGGTATTGCCTGGGAAACACCTCCAGGACCCTTTTTCTGTACAAAACAGTACACATGACCCGAATCACAGCACGTACACGTAATTATTTCCGGCACTTTACATGCACTAATCATCACCAATCCGGCTCGACCTGTCCAGATGGGCTTCACACAGCATGCCTATGTCCGTAATACCGTTTCGGACTCTATATGCAATTTGTGGGGGAATACCTTCATCCCACCGGAAGATCCAATCCACTAATTAGTATAAGTCTCCCAAAATACATGCAAATCAAAGGACGTACATTTCCAAGGATTAGGGAGGAGATTCGTTACCCTCGCTGGTCGTTTTGGCGCCATAGAATTGAGAGGGAATTGGATTGGCTGGAATCTGCGGTGGCACAAGCACGCAGATGCTATCTCCCTCCTGGCACGACGAAAGCGCAACGCCAACGGATCTCCCTCCTTGTTCCCTGCCCTCTACCCTCAGCTCTCAGATCAGGAAAAGGCAGAGAAATGGGAAAAGAGTCGGATTTTGGGGAATTAATGATTTTCCCGCTACCGTCGGCGCTAGTACTAGCGCCTGGCGCTAGCCTTGAGTCGGTACCGCTGAGAGACACTACCGCCGGCGCTAGCTCCCTGACTTCACCATAATTTCATTTTTGTGTATTTTGGCGTGCAAATGAAATTTGGGGTTTAACAAAGGGGAAGGCATTCCCCACCAAGCCTGTTCCCAAGGTGGTGAACCAAAATGTTGTGAGACCAGCTCAACTACATACTCACAATTGTGAGGTTCACCCATGGCCTGTTAGGTCAGCTATATTCACTCCTGCCCACCAACATTTCCAGATGGTGATGCATAAGAGAAGATACAACAGGTATGAGTGCTGGTGTTGTGGAAATTTTGGTCATTTTTCCTTGGACTGCTGGTTCAATCCAACGGTGCCTAGGGCAAGAAGAATGGAGACCACTCAAAGGTGTGATATTTCAGTTTGTCACCCTAACAGAAACCTAGGACCCAAATCCAATTGGGTACCTAGGGTAAGTAATATGTCTTGTAGGTACGTCCAAATTGTTGGATCTGTAGGCGCCCTTAGAGGGGGGCGGGGGTGTATAAGGGTTGTAAAAACTTATGTTATATTTTGAAATATTTGAAATACTAAGAGATCAAAATAGTGCAAAACCAAACCATATCAAGTGAAATAAAATAGAGACATGATTTTATTAATATGAAATATAAGATTACAAAACTTGACTTCTTATAATGCTAGAAATTGAAGGCGAATAGTAAAAAGACTTTTTCATTTTCTTTCCTGACTCGTATCCCCATGAACCGGTGATTTTAGCCTATCCTTCCTCGGATATGGCCTCAAGCCGCTCTAGCCAATCCTTCCCCGGATATAGCCTCGAGCACCCCTAGATCTACACCCTAGACCTAGTCGCCAACACAAGGCAAATTTTTTCCCGAAGTCCTACCCAGACCTAGTCGCCAACACGAGGCGAATTTACGAAAGATTAAATAAAAGAAACTACAATAATGTAAAAACTCCCTATGTGGATCTCTTGAAGAAGTAGACGAAGACCCGCAGTGTATGATCGTAGTCGATGCGGTCTTTCGTCATGATGATGAAGCATGTTGAAATCTTCTCAACAGATCTCCTTAAGCCTTCATGGATTTGTGGGAGTATCTCTCTAAAACTTATTCTATATGATGTGGCACGAAGCTATACAATTTAGGGTGTGAGGTGATGAAGAATATGGAGCCAAAGGGTCCTTTTTATATCCATGGAGCTAGTTCCTGCGCTAGCGCTACCGCCGGAGCTATCCTGAATTAGGAAATATTCTCTGCGTGCGCATCTTTCATTCCAAGGAAACCTTGCCAAAATTTTGCTTGTGCGTCGCACTACCGCCTGCACTAGCCACTACCATCGGCGCTAGCGCCTTGTATAATTGTCTCCCGAAGTTGCCTAATCATGGATAGCGCCTACTCTAATGGCTAGCGCTTGGTGCTAGGGCTAGCGCCTGCGCTAGTGGCTACTGCCGGCGCTAATGCGCATGCTGGAATTTTGGCTTCAAACTTGGGGGCAACCTTTTTATGTTATCCTTAAGTCATATGGCTTTGTTTCCTGCACACTTAAACACACAAGATCAAATACACAAAGGATTTGTTATTCTCATACCTAGGAGATGCGGAAGACCATGTTCCAACAAACTCCCCCTTTTGAGAATAACAAATCCATTAATGATAAATCAGAAAATTAATACATAGAACATGACGAATCCTACTTGTGTATGTGTGAGAGGTGACATAACTAGGATAAATGTCAATTTTGGTATTTATAATTGCTCCCCCTAAATACACGCTCCCCCTATATGAATGCTCCCCTTATATGTAAGCTATCATCTTTAATCATTAATCATGTTAGTTTTCCCATTTCATAGCGTTTATTATTTATCATGTTAGTTCTCCCCCTTTTGTTATTAGCAAAAGTGGGTTAAGGTAGCACGAGACATAGAACGAGGTTTTTGATTAAATTATAAGGCATGATCGAGCTTTTAAAGGAAATGAAATGATAGGGAGTTTTTAGCATAAATATTTTCATAGAAATAAATCAGAGTTTTTAGCATAAAAATGATATGTGTGTTAGAACAACTTAAAATAACTTTTACCAAGCAAGTCTACCACTTGTTGAAGAAAAAGGAATTTTGAGATTCAAGTGATGATGCACTCAAAAAGAAAAGACTTTAAATAAGCATGAAAGCATAAGGTAAAAATTATATGGTGATGATGCGGAAGACTTATAGAAATACAAGAAACATCTTTTTGAAATCATGACTATTCATAAGAAGAAATATGAGTTAAATTCCAAAATAAAAAGATGTTTTTGTAAATCATTTTTCTTTTTAAAATCATTACAGATTACCATAAAGTAACCAAGCATGAAAAAAGATATCAAAAAGAGACTAATACAATGTTATTTTAATTCATAAATTCAAGATATACCAAACATTGTATAGAGCATGCTAGGTTATCTAGTGCATTTTATATATAAAGAATGTATAGAATTATCATTAGGATCCAATACTCATGAGAAGAAGTGTTATGGAAGATAATGATGTGCACATGAGTGTATTTTGAAGAGAGTAAACAATTGATTTAATCAAAAATACAATTCATATGTAGAGTAAAGTGCACAATAAAACACATACTTTTACTTCGACACACTTCAATGCACAAAAAATGTACATATACCAAGGTGCTCTGCGCATATAATGCTCATTAAGACTTATCAGGGTGCAAAGTAGTGCTTGGGGGATCACATACTTTATTTTTTCATATTGAATTTTTTTTGTGATCCGGTGTACTTAAGAATAAGTGGTGTAAAGAAAAAGAACTAAGGTTTGCACAGGACACTTTACTATTCTTTCCAAGGCGCTCAACCTCACAATGCTTATTAAGGCTTATCAAGAGGTTCAAGTAGTGCTTGGTGGAGTTATCTTTGTCAATTTATTTGATGATTTTTTTTTGTTTTGTACAAAAATCTCTGAATACACTTGTTTTGCAAACCAATGTAATTTGAAAGCACAACCACTTTTCTTAATTTTTAATAGTGCAAATAAATGTAGTGCAGGTACGATACTTGTGCAATTTTAATTCATTGTACAATTATAATACACAAGCAAGCATTCTTGGATTAAAAACACATGTAGACCATGCCAAAATAAGTGAGTGAATAAATATCATTATCAACCATAAAATATTTACTCATACTTAGAGGCATGTTAAGCTTAGTTCTACACAAAACTTTTTCAATACAATTGATGCACATGTGATTAGATATATCAAAGCATGATAAAAATAATGTTCAAAGTAGTTTGAAAAGATGAATTTCAACATTGTAGAAGGTCTAAATGATAGATTAAACCATGCTTGATATTAACAATAAAGTTCATACAGTTTTTTTGATATTTTTGAAAGAAAATTTTGTTTTAAAGTTTGAACTCTTATAATTGATCTTGGACTTCCCGAAGTCTACTATGTGAGGGGTTCGCACCGGTACTAGGAGATGTGATGGGGTGACATCCCAAATCTCCCTTTCGCAAGATACATGTAAATAGAAAAGTTAAGTTCAAAAAATAATTTTTGATAATTTTTTGTTTTGTAATTTTGTATTTGATTTTTTGCATATAGAAATAAAAATCTGACAAATAAACAAAGGAAGGAAGAGAAAACAAATATTTTTGTAATTTGGCTTTTATAATTTTGTATTTTAATTTTTCAAAAATCAATTAAAAGCAAAAAATCAAAAATAAGTAGTACATATAAAAGAACATATTTTTAGAGATTTTTGAAATTTTAAAATTACAAAAAATCAGACAGGTGGGCTAGCGCCGGCGCTAGCGCTAGCGTGGCAAACAGTACACAAAATTTCAGGATTTTGAAAATTCTATTTTTTGATCTTGAATAAGTGTCCAAAGATTAGTTTTATGCGGAAATTTCAGAAGGTTTGGAGATGTCTAAATAGTGAAAAAATGCACGAAACGATTTTGTTTTTGTATATGACTTAAATAAAACATCTAATCATTTATCACATAATTGACTAATAGATGTTAAGTTATGTTTTAAACCTTTTACATAAAGAACATTAAAAATAGTAAAGGATTCGTTACCCATTGTACCGACTCACATGATCGTTCTTTACGGTTATCTCCAAAAGTTACAATCCCTCCCTTCTTCTTTTCTAGGCTAAGGAACTTTGATTTGTTGGCCGTCATGTGCTTGGAGAATCCTGAATCCAAGTACCACACGTCCTCCTTGTCCTTAGCCTGCCTGCAAATCTAGAAGGAAGATGAGAGAAAAGATCCGGATACCCAAGAAGTACCAGCCATAGAATAAGTGTCTTCCTTAGGTACCCAAATTTGCTTTAAAGATCCCTATTTTATTTTTCTGCAAGAGCTAGACGTGTGTCCAAACCTATGACAGTTTGCAAATGAAATAAAGGTGGTTGAGACCCTTTTCTAAAATTCTGCATTGCTCTTCCAGGATGAGGTTTGATTTTTGGAATAAACAGAAGATTTTATATATGATGGGCTGCCGTCGGCGTTAGTGGCTTGCGCTGGGTAGTAGCTGTCACTTTGATATCCGAGTCCAAATTTTCCAGAACCATAACATTGGTTCCCTAAAATCATGTCAAGAGATTTTTGACCAATTCCAAATTTTTTGATGGCCATATTGAGGTCATGAGTTTGTTTTTTAAGAGATGAGTTTTCTTTTATAAGCATGACACATTTATTTTCAAAACCTTTTTTTTCACTTTATAAAAGAGAGATTTTTAGTTTTCTCTCTAAGTCCCCCTTTTCTCTTGTAAGAGTTTTGATTTGAGAGAGGGCCTTAGAAAGAGAAACTTCAAGATCTTTTGTCTTACATAAAGAGTGTTCACACTCTTGGCATGAAACCTTTCTCTTTTTCAATGAATTTAATTTTTTAGTAAGCTTATGATTTTCCTTGACGAGGGATTCAGTTTCATGA
Source organism: Dactylorhiza incarnata (assembly GCA_033032865.1). Classification (NCBI taxonomy): domain Eukaryota; kingdom Viridiplantae; phylum Streptophyta; class Magnoliopsida; order Asparagales; family Orchidaceae; genus Dactylorhiza; species Dactylorhiza incarnata. The sequence goes on from JAWHQI010000001.1 coordinate 30,417,867, forward strand.
TTTAAATAATATTATCTTCTATACTTTTATCATAGGCTTTACAGGTTTGAACAAATTCATCAAAAAGTTCTTAGAAGGTGGGAGGAGTTACCTCAGTGTCACTAAGATCACTGGTGTCATCATCGTTTCCTTTTGTCATGAAGCATATGTTTGCTTCCTCATCGTCTCTTGAAGTTGTTGCGCTTGACTCCTCAGAAGACGTATACTTTTTCTTCTTGTCCTTCTTTTTGTGCCTCTTCTCCTTCTCCTTCTCTAAAATTTTTGGACACTTCGGATGTGTCCGATCTTCCTGCAGTTGAAGCACTCTGGAAGAGATTTCTCCACATCATCATGGCTTGCCTTGTTCTTCCATGACCCTTGCTTGTTGGAACCTTTGGTGAGGTATTTGCGAAAACTTTTTCTTCTTTCGGGATCCCACATTGTTAGAACGAAAAAAGGAGACAGTGGAGATGACAATATTAAATATTTTGTTTCCAAAAAACTCAACTATTACAAAGGTATGGCCTCCTTTATATAGAATGGAGGAGAGAGAGGAGATTACAAACTACCAATGTAGGACTAAACATTATACAAGACAATACACAGGACTGGGCGGTTAGAACGCCAGACCGCTCGGTCTCCTTGCCAGACCGCCCGGGCTCCATACTTCATCTGACCGACCGGGTAGATTGCCAGACCGCCTGGTCTCCTCGCCAGACCTCCCGGTTCTCCACACTGCATTAGACCGCCTGATCTCTAAATTCCAACACTCCCCCTCAAGCTGGAGCATATATATCAATCATGCCCAGCTTGTCGCAAATGTCTGAAAAAGAAGTAGAAACTAGTTTGGTGAAACAATCTGCCAATTCATTATCAGATGTGACGAATGGATTACAGATTTGTTTCTTCAATATTTCTTCTCTGATAAAATGGCAATCAACTTCAATATGTTTTGTCCTTTCATGGAACACTTGATTCTTTGATATGTATATAGCAGCTTTGTTGTCGCAGAACATTGGTAGAGGATGGTTGTAATCTTCTCCTAAGTCCAGCATGAGAGCTCTTAACCATTTTAGTTCACAAGTTGTTGACGCCATGCTTCGATACTCAGCTTTTGTACTTGACCTGGATACAACTAAATGTTTCTTGCTCTTCCAGCTCACTAAATTCCCCCCTACAAAGATGCAGAATCCCGAAGTAAACTTGCGATCTTCTTTATCTTCAACATAGCTAGAATCTGAGTAGGCTTTAATCTTGAGATGATTATTCTTCTGAAAGAGTAGTCCCTTTCCAGGAGCCCCTTTAACATACTCTAGTATCCTCATAGTGGATTGTAGATGACATTCTCTTGTAGCTTGCATGAACTAACTAACCTTGCCTATAGCGTATGAGATGCCTGGTCTTGTACCTGTAAGATAGATGAGTTTGCCTACTAGACGACTATATCTGGTAACTTCTGACAATGGTGGCGAATCGTCTTGCCACATTTTATCTTCACCGACAGCCATGGGGCATCGAGTAGGTTTAGCCCCAATCAGGCATGTTTCCTGCAAGAGATCTAGAGCATACTTGCGTTGTGAAAGAACCAATGAATTTCATTTTCGTGAAATCTCGATCCCCAGAAAGTACTTTGGAGGACCCATATCTTTGGTGACAAAGTGTTGACGGAGATGTTTCTTTGTTAATGCTATTCCAGCTTGATCATTACCAGTGAGGAGAATGTCATCAACATATACTACAAGAACCACCAGTCCCTGAGGGGTTTTGCGAATGAAAAGAGAGTGATCTGCAGAGCTTCTTGTAAATCCAATGATAGCTACTATGCCATTGAATTTATCAAACCATGCTCGAGGGCTTTTAAGACCATAGATGGCTTTTCTAAATTTGCATACACGTGTCTCCCCCTGTGCAACATACCCAGTAGGTTGCTCCATATAGACATCCTCTTGAAGATCTCCATATAAGAAAGCATTTTTGACGTCTAGTTGAGATATTGGCCAATCTTTGTTGATGGCAATGGAGAAGAGAACCTGAATAGTGCTGATGTGAGCTACGAGAGAGAAAGTGTCAAAAAAGTCGATGACATATGTCTGAGTGAAGTCTTTAGCAACCAGACGTTCCTTATAACAATCCACAGTGCCATCAGGATGGAACTTAACAATGAAGACCCAGCGACAACGAACAACATCGGTGCCTAGAGGAATTTGAACAAGGTTCCAAGTACCCCTCTCAGTGAGAGTGTTCATTTCCTCATCCATAACAACCTTTCATTGAGGAATACAAAGAGCTTCTTGGTAAGATCTTGGAGTGACAGTGGCAGATATAGCCAAAGCAAAGTTCCTGCAAGAAGTAGTAAGATGAGCATAGGAAACAACATCATTAATTGGATGTTGGGTACACGTGCGAACCCCTTTGCGAAGAGCTATAGGAAGATCAAGGTCGTCTTGTCCATCAGTATCCGGTGCATCTATGGCAGAGAGTGTTTGTCCTAAAATAGAGAGAGACGGCCACGGGGGGAAGCAGGAGATTCAAGAGGCGGATATGGAGATGGGGATGAGGAAGGAGGTGTATGTGATGTGATAGTCTCGTTTGGAATAACCGGTACTGGGATAATGGGAGAGGAAGAAGGAATATCTGACAGAGGGACGGAAGAATCTTTGGAGAAATAAGACGTCTCTTCGAAGAACGTAACATCTGCAGAGACCACTTGTTTGCGAGAAATAGGGTCAAAACAACAATAACCCTTTTGAGTGGCAGAGTAGCCAAGAAAGACACACTTGGTAGAACGTGGAGAGAGCTTGTCGCGAGTGGCGGATGGAGAGTGAACAAAGGCCGTACACCCAAAAACACGGGTAGGTAGGGGAAAGGCATCTTTTTCTGGATAAAGGACATAAAAAGGTGTTTTACCATGAAGAACTGTAGACGGAAGACGTTTGATGAGATGGCAGGGAACTAGGATGGCATATCCCCAATAGGATCGAGGAACATGCATTTGAGTGAGGAGAGTGCTAGCGACATCAAGGAGGTGACGATTCCTACATTCTGCCACGCCATTTTGCTGAGAAGTATAGACACATCTTGTTTGATGTAAAATACCAGTGCGTATGCAAAAATTAGTAAAATCAATACTAAGATATTCTTTTGCATTATCATAACGAAGAATTTTGATACACGCATTAAATTGTGTTTTAATCATATCATAAAACGAGGTCCATACAGACATTAATTCAGAGCGATCGTTTAAGAGATACACCCACGTACATCTAGAGAAATCATCAATGAATGTTACAAAATATTAGCTACCCCTTCCAATAGTGGGAGTGGGGGAAGGACCCTAGATATCGGAATGAATAAGCTCAAAAGGACTAGAAGATCCACGTCCTTGCTTTGCCGGGAAGGAGGAGCGATGATGCTTGCCAAGTTGACATGCTTCACAGTTGAGGGGAGGACCTTGCTTAGGTAGTTGGGGTAGAATTTGATGAAGAAGCCTTGGAGGAGGATGACCAAGATGAAGATGCCATTGAAGAAGATCGGTAGAAGAAGAGTTAGATAGAGTCGAAATATTATCTAAGAAGTAGAGACCGCCGCTCTCAGTCCCAGTAGCAATCGTCCGCTTGGTGCAAGGATCCTGAAAGGAGCAAGAGTTAGGGGTGAAAGTGACAGAGCATTGTAGTTTCTTGCATAGTAAGGTAACAGATAATAAATTGCACGGGAACTTGGGCATATATAGAGTGTCTGCTAGACGAAGAGACGGTGTGACCTGGACCATACCAGTCCCATGAACCGGATATGGGGAACCATCTGCAATGAACACTGGGGGCAACCGATCATGTTCTTCTATGAGAGAAAAACATTGAGGATTTCCAGTCATATGATTCGTAGCACCGGAATCAATCAGCCATTTACCTTGAGTGACTACATGGGTGCTACCTGAGGAGGTGACCACTGAGGCTGATTGCTTCGAAGTAGAGGCGGGAGAGTCACCGGTGGGGCGAAGATGAGGATGCTTGAGCCAGCACTGAGCTATGGAGTGGCCAGTCTTCCCACAGTGAGAGCAAAGGTACCGAGAGGTTCCACGACCTTCCAGATTATGGTTCCGACCTCCATTGCTAGTCCTCTGAGTCTGATGAGCATAGTTATCCGGTAGCAGAGGTGAGACCAAAAGAGGTCGTTGAAGAAGAGTGGTAACAACTGCAATGCGGGCAGCAGTATCATCCAAAGTTGGAGAATCAGCCTCCCCAAGAATTTGTTGATGGATCATGTCATAGGAATCGGGTAGACGCAGAAGATAACACACAACTAGAAGTTCCTAGAAGTGTTTGTGTTGTTCAACAAGGTCAGCAGAGAAAGGTCTGTTCTGAAGAATTTCAGCCCCAAGGGCCTGAACTTGTTGGTAAGCAGCGGAAGGAAGCATGGATGGATGAGCAAACAGGTCCGCATATAGCGTATATATGTGAGACATTTGAGCTCCCTTTGAGTAGAGAGCAGCAAGGTGGAGCCAAGCAGCCTTAACCGTTTCATCATGTCTGATGATAGGCTGACATTCATCTGAGAGACTGTTAGCGAGCCAGGTGCAAACAAGGGCGTCTCTAGCATCCCAATCATTAAAGGTAGTAAAATTGCGAGGAGGTGGATCATCAGTGAGATGATGATGCTTGCGCTAAGAGCAGAGAAGAAAGGTAAAAGACACACTCTAGTCGGGGTAATTGGGATAGATAAGCTTGGAGACGGTGCCAAGATTACTGAAAGGAGTGGAGGGAGCGGGGTGAAGCACAAGGGTGGTCGTGGAAGTAGCTGCAGAGGAGTTATCTGAAGCCTCTATAGAGGAAACGAGAGAAGCCACGCGAACAGCAGAGAGGTCGTGTGAACACCAGTTGGATGAGCAAACAAGAGTGATCAGACGAACAATAGAGAGGTCGCGCGAACAGGAGAGTTCCGGCGAACAACAGATAGGTCGCGCGAACTAAAGAGAGGTCACATGAGCAGAGGTCGCGCGAAAAAAGGAGAAAGACTGCGCGAACAACAGAAACCACGTGAACAGAGGAAGAGAGCGATCACAACCTGAAGATCGCCTCCTCTGATACCATGTTAGAACGAAAAAAGGAGACAGCCGAGATGAAAATAATAAAGATTTTATTTTCAAAAACTTAACTATTACAAAGGTATGGCCTCGTATAAATAGATTGGAGGAGAGAGAGGAGATTACAAACTACCAATGTGGGACTAAACATTATACAGGACAATGCACATGACTGGGCAGTTAGAATGCCAGACCGCCCGGGCTCTATACTTCATTAGACCGATCGAGTAGATTGCCAGACCGCCCGGTCTCCTCGCCAGACCGCCCGGTTCTCCACACTACATCAGACCGTCCGGTTAGGTCGCCAAACCGCCCGGTCTCCAAACTCCAACACGCATGAATCTTTTGAAGTTCTTCACCAAAAGGCCTTCTTCATTATCGTCTTCTTCGTCGTCGACCTCAGTTTTTAATTTCAGCACCAATGCTTTCGTTTTCGGCTCCATATTGTACTCTTCATGTTGAATCTGGAGTTCTACCTCATGGGTTTTGAGATTCCCAATGAGGTTCTCGATCTGGAGTGTTCTTAGATTGTGTGACTCTGAGATGGCCGTCACCTTTGGATTGAACCTTGGAGGTAGAGAGCGAAGAATCTTTCTGACCAAGTCGCCATCGGAGTAGGTCTTTCCAAGAGCTTTTGTATCATTGACGATTTTGGTGAATCATGTGTACATGGAGTTGATGTCTTCTTCAGCATCCATCTAAACTTTTCATATTCCGACTCCAGTTAAAATAGCTTTGCATCTTTCACCTGCGATGTACCTCATGAGTAACTTCCAATTGGTTCCAAATATCATAAGCAGTTACACATGCAGAAATTCTATTAAATTCAGTTCTATTTAAGACACAATATAAAACATTCATTGCCTTAGCGTTATTTTTGCACTTGAGTTTATCATTATTATCCCATCTATCCTTAGGTTTTTCTAAGGTAGCCTCTCCTACTACAATTGTAGGAGGAGAGTACCGAACTTCAATTCTATCATGTTCCATACTTCTATATCCATGGTCATAAGAAAACACATCATCCTAAATTTCCAGTAGTTGAAATCAGACCCAGTAAAAAGAGGTGGTCTACTAACACCCTGACCCTCCGGAAAAGCGAGATCATAAGACGTTAAGATAGGAGAAGTTTTGTTCCAAAGCAAAAGTAAGAGATACTCCCATACTCCCATTCCAAAGAAGAAAAACTTTATTTACAATCTATACCCCTTCCCAACCTTTAAAAATCCTAACGTCAAATCAGTCAAGCTACGTGATGGTAAACAAAACGCTTGTGGGAGGCACCCTATATTTATCTAATATTTTTATTACTTTTCTATTTTTACATTATTTTGGCAGGGTTTATTGTTCTTTTTCATCGCTCTTTTAATTTGTGTACAAACTTTATTTTCGTTCATGCTTCTTCATACTTAAATTACAACATTGGGGACAATGTTGGGTTTTAATTATTGTAGTATATTTTTTCGCTCTTCAAAATTTTGAAAATTAAATACTTTGAAAAATCTAAAAAAAAATCATAGTTTGTAAATAAATTAGAAAAATCCAAAAAATCTAAAGAAACCCCAAAAATCCAAAAAATCATACTTTGTAAATAAATTAGAAAAATCCAAAAAAATCATGTAAATTATACGTATGGGAGTATGGCCGCTACTTTGTAAAAAAATTTGAAAATTAAAATATGTAGCGATCGAACCAAGGGATAGGAGAAGTTTTGTTTAAATTATTAATAATTAAGAGGCGCTCCTCGGGAAATCTATCGTCTATGTCGGGCTCGACGAGCGCTTCCGCGACGGGGCGGGCTAAACGAGAGAGGTGGTCGGCCGCTAAATTTTCAGCCCCTTCTTTTCCCGGATCTCTAAGTCAAATTCTTGTAAAAGCGGGATCCATTGAAGCAAGCGGGGCTTCGCATCTACTTTTGACAATAAATATTTGAGAGCGGAGTGGTCGGTAAAAATGATAATTTTAGAAAGCGTAATGTAGGGCTTAAACTTATCGATTGAAAAGACGACGGTGAGAAGTTCCTTTTCCGTGGTCGTGTAATTAGCCTGTGCAGCTGTGAGCGTGTGAGAAGTGTAATAAATGGGATGAAAATATTTATTAACACGTTGGCCTAGTACGGCTCCCACCGCGATATCGCTCGCATCGCACATTATCTCAAACGGAAGGGACCAATCCGGCACCTCCATAATGGGAGAATGAATAAGTTTTTCTTTTATGATATTACACGCCTCTACGCACGCGCTACCAAAAATAAATGGAGATTCCTTCTACAGGAGGTAGGTTAGTGGTTTCGTTATTTTGGAAAATTTTTGAATAAACAACCTGTAAAAACTTGCGTGGCCAAGAAAACTTCTAATTGATTTTATATTGGAAGGAGCGGGAAGTTTTTCAATTATTTTGACCATGGCCTTATCGACCTCCATCCCTTTAGCGGAAATCTTGTGGCCGAGAACTAAACCTTCCCGGACCATACACTTTTCCCAGTTTAAAACCAGGTTCGTGTCTTCGCATCGCTGGAGGACTCGATCTAGATTCTGCAAGCAGTTAGAAAAGGAGCTCCGAAATACGGAGAAGTCATCCATAAAGACTAACATTATGTCCTTTACGAGCTCCCCAAAGATCGCCATCATACATCATTCGAATATAGCTGGCGCATTGCAGAGGCCGAACGACATCCTTCGATATGCGAAGGTGCCGAAGGGGCACGTAAAATTTGTTTTCTCCTGGTCTTCGGGGAAGATAGGAATTTGGAAAAACCCCGATTAACCATCTTGAAAACAATAATATGGATGACCCAAAAGTTGCTCTAGAATCTGATCGATAAACGGTAACGGGAAGTGGTCCTTTCGGGTTGCATCATTTAACTTTCAGTAGTCGATGCACACCCGCTAACCCATAACAGTACGGGTTGGGATTAATTCATTGTTTTGATTGGCTACTACCGTTAAATCGCCCTTCTTTGGAACGACATGTATTACTGTCCGATATAGTGTAGATAATCCCCACATCTAAGAGTTTTATGACTTCAACCTTTACAACATCCCGCATATTCGGGTTAAGCCGTAGCTGAGGCTGGATGGTTTTGCGGGAATTATCTTCTAAAAATATTTTGGGCGTGCAAAAAGAGGGGTTTATCCCTCGAATATCAGAAATCTGCCATGCAATTGCATGGTGATTCTTAGACAAAATCTCCACCAATTTGGAGGTTTCCGAATCAATTAAAGTGGAAGAAATAATAACAGGAAGTTTTGAATTATTGGCTAGAAAAGCGTATTTTAAATGGTCGGGGAGTTGTTTAAGCTCCAAGAGTGGGGGTTCTTCATAAGATGTGGTGATTTTTAAATCGTTAGAATTAAAAGGTTCGAAAGGCGGATCTGGCAGCAATTCGTCTGAAGGAGGGAGGTTTGCCAGATCCGAATCGGTTAATGTTAAAGATAGTAATTCGGAAAGGGAAGAACACTCATCCTAAAATGCGGATTCCAAATTAAAGCAGTAATCATCATTCGATAAGGTGTTCACATAGAGGGATTAATGTGAAGAGTAACTTCGTCGTCTCCGACCCGAAGGAGGAAGCGACCGTTACTTAAATCAATTAATGCTCGGGAGGTCGCGAGGAAAGGGCGACCGAGGATAGTTGGTACCTCGGGCCTACCGGGAAGATAAACTTGTCAACCTTAACCAAGACGTCCTCCACTACCCCTATAGTATACTTTATCGAGCGATTCGCGAGTTGGATGCTCATTTTAGTTGGGCTAGGAGTGCCCAAATCTAGTTTCTTAAAAAAGGAGAAGGGAATTAAATTTATACTCGCTCCTAGGTCCGCTAGGGCGTATTTTATTAACAAGTTGCCAAAGAGGCACGGGATGGAGAACCTTCCTGGGTTGTTTAATTTGTGCGGAAATTTGTTAAGTAGGACCGCCGAACATTCCGCATTTAGTGAAACATGTGAATACCCTCGAGCTTCTTTTTATTAGAAAGCACCTCTTTTAAGTATTTCACGTATTTCGGCATCTGAGAGAGTGCCTCGCAGAAGGGGACGTTAATGTGAATTTGTTTTAAAATACGCAAGAATTTTTGATAATGTTCGTCCTCCTTCTCTTTATTAATTTTTGATGGGTATGGAAGTTGCGGTATCGAAACGCTCGGCGCAATTGGAAAATTCGAAGCTATTAAAATCGAAGAAGAGGGTGGAGGGGTCAGAGTCGAAATGTGTACCTTAGGCTCAACCCGCGATGGGGAGACGACCTCCTTGCCACTGCGAAGGGTTATAACATGGGCATTGTCGCGAGGGTTTGGCTCCGTATTCCCTGACAAAGCTCCATGTGGCCGCTCTGAAATCATTTTCACAAGCTGTCCAACCTGCATTTCTAAAATTTTTAGCGATCCGGTAATATTTCAGATATTTGTATCATTGGACGCGATGTACTCAGCGAAACCTTCCTCGAGCGGAGAAAGTTTTGGAGGAGTGGGTGGATATCCCTTATGAAATCCGTGCAGAAATCCTTGCGGATTCGCATTTGGGGGCCGCTGCGCATTATTTGGATTACTCTAGGAGAAGTTCGGGTGATTCCTCCAACCCGGATTATAGCTATTACTATAAGTGTTATTAGTGGGGTTGAAGGGGACCCGAACTTGATTACCGAGGTAATCCACCGATTCTTCGATCGACATCCCGTCCCGTCGATCAACGGGAAGGGATGTCGATCGGCGGGCAGGGCTGTAGACGGAATGCTTAGGTAGAATCGACATCCCGTCCCGTCGATCGACGGGAAGGGAGGTTGAATTTTAAAAAAAAACAAGAAAAAAACTTTACAAACTTACTTATTTATGGTTTATATTTACATATATAGATAACTTATATATTTAATTTATTTAAGGTTTATATATATAGAAATAGTTTTATTTAATTTACTTTACATATATATTTACATACTTACTTATATAGTTTCATATATAAATATATATTTAAATAGTTCATTTTTACATATAAATATATATAAATAAAAATTAGTAAAAACAAATCATTTATTCAATAATGTTTAAGAAATATGTACAATGTTACTTAAAACTATGCTAAAAACTATACTAAAATACGTATATTTTACTATTCATCATCTACTAACACCCTGACCCTCCGGAAAAGCGAGATCATAAGACGTCATTTATTCCTGGTTGTTAGACCATATGGAATAAACATGTCTCTGATACCACTTGTTGGATCTGTAGGCGCCCTTAGAGGGGGGGGGGGGGTGAATAAGGGTTTTAAAAACTTATGTTATATTTTGAAATACTTGAAATAATAAGAGATCAAAATAGTGCAAAACCAAACCAAATCAAGTGAAATAAAATAGGGACATGATTTTATTAATATGAAATATAAGATTACAAAACATGACTTCTTATAATGCTAGAAATCGAAGGCGAATAGTAAAAAGACTTTTTCGTTTTCTATCCCGACTCGTATCCCCACGAACCGGTGGCTTTAGCTCCTTCCCTGGATACGACCTCAAGTCGCTCTAGCCAATCCTTCCCCGGATATGGCCTCGAGCACCCCCTAGATCTACACCCTAGACCTAGTCGCCAACAAGAGGCGAATTTCTGCCCTAAGTCCTACCCAGACCTAGTCGCCAACACGAAGCGAATTCATGAAAGAGTAAATAAAAGAAACAACAACAATGTAAAAACTCCATATGTGGATCTCTTGAAGAAGTAAACGAAGACCCACAAAGTATGATCAGATTCATTGTGGGCTTTCATCACGATGAAGAAGCGTGTTGAATATTCTCCACGGATCTCCTTAAGCCTTCATGGATTTGTGGGAGTATCTCTCTAAAACTTCCTCTATATGATGTGGCTCGAAGCTCTGGAATTTAGGGGTGTGAGATGATGAAGAATACGAAGCCAAGTGGTCCTATTTATAGCCTTGGAGCTAGCTCCTGCGCTAGCGCTACCACCGGCGCTATCCTGAATTAGGAAATATTCTCCGCGTGCGCATCTTTCATTCCAAGGAAACCTTGTTGAAATTCCTCTTGTGCATAGCACTACCGCCTGCGCTAGCCGCTACCACCGACGCTAATGCCTTCTATAATTATCTCCCAAAGCTGCCTAATCAGGGCTAGCGCTTGCACTAGTGGCTAGCGCCTGGAGCTAGGGCTAGTGCTAGTGCTAGTGGCTACTGTCGACGCTAGTGGGCATGCTTGAATTTTAGCTTCAAACTTGGGGGCAACCTTCTTATGTTATCCTGGAGTCATATGGCTTTGTTTCCTGCACACTTAAACACACAAGATCAAATAAACATAAGATTTGTTATTCTCAAACCTAGGAGATGCGGAAGACCATGTTCCAACAAAATTGCCAACTAGTCTCTCATTTGGTATTTGGACAATGGCTGCTCCAGGCACATGGCTGGAGTAAATAGGTATTTAAGAAAATTCAACCCAATGAAAATAGACCAATAGTGATACTTGGGGATTCAAACAAAATGAGCATGACCAAAGTTATGCCTTACACAAAATGACCAGTATAGTCCATTAATGGATGCACATACATCATGGAAAAGACTAGAGCTATTCATTGAAGACAAGGCCAAATCTTATAGGAAAGATGAAGGTCATTCTCAGAAGACTCCAAGCTACTCTTAGAAAAGTCAGGCATCATCCTCAAGAGAAAATTATGAGGAGTTTTTAATCAAGCTAAATATTCGTAGTCTATGTAGTTCATAGAGAATTCCAAGTCTATCAAGTGAATATCAAATTGGTATTTCTATATAAGAGACTTGATGGAGGAAATCTAAGTGGCACTGTCTCCAAGAATCTTTTCAGAGGTGATGATAATCTTCTCAAATTAGACAAGTATCAGATGGGTATCTCAGCGACATAGAGGAAGTCTCAGTGATATAGAATGAAAAATCTCGACGATAAAATCTAAGTTTCGACGATATTAGTGGAGTCTCGACGACAAAGCTGAAGTGATTCCGACGACTAAGTTGAAGTAATCTCGACAACACTATCGATGAAAAAATGCACATCATCGAAATACAACACATATACTCAATGCAATATTGGATCTTTAATCAGAGTCGTCTGATGGTCTTTTAATCTACTAATCAGGACAAAAAGGTACGCGCCTCTTCATATACCTCCACTATAAATAGAATGAATGCTTAGGACAAAAAATTACACTTTCATTTTCCCTAAGTCATTTCCGTGACAAACTCCCGTTACGTCTCCGACAATCTCTCTTTCTCGACATTCCATTTCAATGGCTCCCAAGAAGGAAGAATCCTCAATCGTCTCTGTCTGTGAGCTTTTGAGAGGAGGATTCGACTCCTGCTCTAAAAAATTTAGTCAGTAATTGGACTGCTGGAGTTGGCAGGACTATAATTTCTGCTCTGTGAACCCTGTGTTCTCCTGAACAGGGAGCTCCTAGAATTCTTCGAAGGAGCAAAAGTTAATCATTTAGGGACCATCCTAAAGTCAGTAGTGGTTGGAAAGAAGATTAAGATGTCTGTCAAGAGCTTAGTAAAAGCCTTGAGAATGTCAAGACTGGAGAAAGAGATTGAAGAGGAAAATCTAACTATTGAAGACCTTTTTGCAGGATATGCCTGGTGTGGGCACAGTGACAAGACCTATGGGTCTATTAAAAAGGCAGAATTAAACCAGAAGGGAAAAATTCTAGCTGACATTGTAGGGAAAGTGCTGCTGTGCAAGCCTGGTTCCCATACAGAGTTTCCAAGGAAATGTTGAGGTCATGTGCAGGATCATTGTCTCAAAGAAGACAGACTGGAGAAAGTTTATGTTCCAAAGAATTAAGAGCACCTTGAAGACCCCTTCATATGGAATAATCTTATCTATCTTCCTCCTGAATTCCCTTGGGTAAGTGTTGAATAGAAAAATGGGAGCACCTTTACATTATTCTAAGAGATTGGATTTAAAAATGTTTGATAGATGGGGGAGAGTTATCTCCAAAACCCCTAAGGATGCCCAAGCAGCAAAAAAAGGAATGAAAAGGAAAGGTGTAGCAGTTGATGACTCAGAGGAGGAAGGGTCATCAAGCAGTTCAGAAGAAGAGGCCCCATCAATTCCATATCCAAATCATTCCAGGGATGCTGATGAGAGGAGAAGCCCAATTCTAGGCAGTGATCCAGTTGAGGGGGAGTTCCTGGTTAGAAGCTCAGCCCAAAACACTGAGAGAGTTGAGGGGGAGTCCCCACATGGGTGCTCAGCCCAATATACTGAGAGGGTTGAGGGGGAGCCCCATCTGGGGTGCTCTACCCTGGAGGGTCAAGATGAAGGACCTGCAGCTGAAAAAGTAGTCCAGGAGAAGGATGCTCTAGAGAAGGAAGCTGAAGGCAATGTGTCAGAGAAGGTTGGAAGTACTGATCCCAAGAGTAGGATTGACCTAGTTCTGATCAAAGGAAAGCAAGTGCTGGTGGAATAAGAAGAGCAGATGCAAGTAGACTCTCTCCTGATCTTCTGGGTCAAGACAGTGCTCCTGAAAGTTGAAAATGTTGCTCTAGAAGTGGATGTTGCTGGACCATCTACTGCACAATCAGGCTCCCTATTCCACATGATCTCAGAATTGTTGAACGTTCAAAGGGAGAAGATAGAACAATTCAATCTACAGACAGTTGATGGCCTCAGGCAAGAGATGAAGGTTGAGTTGTAGAGTGTGAGAGATCACATGCATCATCTGAACACTCAGCTCAATCATTTCCTTCACCTAGTAGCCCCAGTCATGGAGCATGTTGTAACACCCTCCCTGTTACATAGAACATAGCAGTAGGTCCAGTCGGGACCTCACGCCATATTAAACGAATAGAAGAGTGCGTTACTTAATTAGTGTTAAATAGTTTATAAGAAAACAATTCCAGCACACAGAGTCACACAATGGAAGCGTTTATTAAATTAAGGTAAAACCAGTTTACAACTTGTCCACTTTAACAACTAGGAATGAAAATACAACAAAGTTTGTTTATAACATTTATTTACATCTAAAGCGGCTTCCAACATCGGCATGCAGGCCGGCCAAACATGGAAGACAGTAAACAAAAATACTTTGGCCTTCAAGGGCCAGCAAAGCTCAGCAGCTAGGGCTCCAACTCTCTATTTTCCACTCGTCTCGCCAGGACCTGTAAGTCACAATCCACCAAGCGGTGGGAAAACAAGTAACCGATCAGATTTAGCTGACCCAGATTATAACGATCCCACCCCATGCCCGGGGCGGTGGTGCTCCTTCCCTGCACGCAAGCAATAGCAGTATATATTTGACAGGTGTGTCTAAGCACCGCACAGAAACATCCACAACATACGTCGACTCCAAGCCACACGTATTGTGCTCTCAAGGCACGACATCCATAAGTCTTTTTTCAACTTGGATGTTCAGTTGGAGCTAGGTTGTACACACGAAGTTATGGCACTCTTCCACAAGTCCTTTTTCAACTTGGACGTACAATTTGAGCTAGGCCGTACACACAAAGTTCTGACACTCTTCCATGAGTCTTTTTTCAACTTGGACGTACAATTTGAGCTAGGCTGTAAACACGAAGTTCTGGCACTCTTCCACAAGTCTTTTTTAAACTTGGACGTACAATTTGATCTAGGCCGTACATACAAAGTTCCGGCACTCTTCCATAGCCCGGTGCACCAAGGGGCGACCTCTTCACCACCACTATGGGCAGGTTCGGATTAGCTAGGCTCGTGCTCAATCATTATGATCAACTCTACACGATGCGGGTAAGCTTTCACCTCTGCCAGATCTCAGTGCGACAACATTACAGGGTCTCAGCACAACCACACAGCCAATACCAAGCAACCGCACAACATCAAGTGTCACTGGCTCTACCGCCGGCGTTAGCTCTAACGCCTGGCGTTAACTAACAGAACCCAGTTCTGCTCACTTTTTTGGGGTATTTTCTGGGCAACCCCTCCAGAACTCCTTGCAGCAATCCTCGGTACTCAGAACCCGAAAAACACAGCATATGACACAGAGTTTTCTCCAGAGTGCAATCAACATCACCAATCCAGACCAACCTGTCCAGATGGGCTTCACACAGCATGCATATGTTTGTACTTCAATTTCAAACTCTATATGCAATTCTTAAGGGGATAATCCATATCTACCCGTCGGAAGAAACTTATCCACTAATTAGTGGAAATCTTCCTGCCACTATGCACAAATCAAAGGACTAACATGTCCAGCGATTAAGGAGGAGAATCGTTACCCTTGGTGCTCATTTTGGTGCCATGGAACTGAGATTGCACCGGCTAGAATTTGCGGAACCAGCTTTCTCTCCATGGATTCAATCGATGGCGCAAGCACGCTAGCAGTCTCCTCCACAAGATTGCCCTCGGCACAACGAACGGTTATCTCCAAGTGACCCCCTTCCTCCTGATCTCGACTTCCTTGCCTTAAGAAAGATACTGAAATCAGATTTTAGAAGGGAAACTAAACTTGGTTGACTTATATATTTTCTTAGATAACGCCGACTTTAGCACCAACGCCTGGCGTTAGCCCTAAGGCGGTGGCCGAACTTATCCACAGTCGCTTAAGGAAATTGACGGGAAACCTAATGACTGTGTTAGCTCTAACGCCAATCGACCTACGGTCCCGTCAATCGGTCTACGATCCCGTCGATCGGGCTACGGTCCCGTCGTCCCGTCGATCCGTCGATCGGTCTGTGATCTCGTCGATCGTCCTGTGATCCCGTCGATCGGCCTTCGATCCCGCCGACTCATCGACACGCCTAAGTCTTCTCGAACTCTAACACCTGGCATTATCCCTAATTCCTGGCACTAGCTCAAAGACTTTATCAAATTTTGAATTTAGTGCACTTGAAACCTGGGGTCTTAAAATTCTCTCCCCCTTAAAGAAATTTCATCCCGAAATTTAACGGTGCAAAGAAACAAAAAGATACAAAATATAACTTGTACCTCATTGGAACAATTCGGGGAACTCGTCACGCAAGGTTTGCTCATGCTCCCATGAAAGCTCCTCTCGTTCGCAATTGTTCCAGCAAACTTTGACCATCTTGATCAGCTTATTTCGCAGCTTCTTGACATCAGTTTCTTCGATGCAAATAGGCGTGACCATCGCCTTCAGCCCATCATCGATTGAAACTTGATTTGCCCCCAATACCTGGGTAGGTTCTGACACAGCTTTCCGCAGCACAGAGATGTGAAACACATCGTGCAAACCGCTTAGCTCCGTCGAAAGAGCGAGCCGATAGGCAGCTTCACCAACACGCTCTAGTATCTCAAACGGGCCAAGGTATCGCGGGCTCAACTTTTTCAAGCGTCGAATCCTTGACACTCCCTTGAAAGGCTTGATCTTGAGATACACCCAGTCGCCCACGGTGAACTCAACATTTCTATGTTTGGCATTGTAGTATTTTGCCTGCATGTCTTGCGCCACCAACAATCTCTCTCCGATTGTTCGGATAGTCGAATTTGCATCTTTGACTTCCTTCCGCTTAAATAGCTTTGTCTCGCCCGTATCCGCCCAAGCCAAGGGAGCACGACAAGCTCTACCATAGAGGGCCTCGAAGTGCGCAATCTTTATACTTGTTTGATAGATGTTATTGTAAGCGAATTTGATCATGAACAAGTGATCTTCCCACTTTTTACCGAAGTCCAGGACGCACATGCGGAGCATATCCTCCAAAGTTCTGTTAGTACATTCAGTCTGTCCATCCGTTTGAGGGTGAAAGTCTATACTAAACTTCAATTTTGTACCCAACAACTGATGGATTAGCCTCCAATCTTTCGAAGTAAAGAGCCCATCTCGGTCACTTACGATGTTACGGGGCACCCCGTGCAATCGTACAATGCTATCAACGTATAGCTTTGCTAACCGTTCCACTGAATAGTCCCGCCGGTTCAAAATAAAGTGGGCTACCTTCGTCAAGTGATCCACGATCACCGAAACAACATCATTCCCACCCTGCGATTTCAGCAAACCGTGCACAAAATCCATAGAAATGTCCTCAAATTTCCATTCCGGAATAGGAAACGACTTCAGGAGCCCACCAGGTTTTTGACATTCGGCCTTCACAAGGGCGCAAGTTTTACACTTTGCCACGTAAAGGGCGATGTTCTTCTTCAAACCTAGACACCAAAACAGCCTTTTCATATCTTGGCACATTTTTGTGCTCCCGGGTGGATTGAGTACTTTGTAAAATGTGCTTCGTACATCAATTCCTCCCGCAATTGGCCAACATTTGGGACGCACAACCTACTATCTTTCCACATAAGACCGTCGTCCAACACAAACTCTGCAGCAGACCCAACCCCAGTCTCTGACAAGTAGCGTTGCATGCTCAAATCAAGCTCTAGGGCCTGTCGTATCCTGTCCGCGAAGACGTATTGCACCTCCCTCCAGTTCAAGCACGCACTCGCACTAGAACTCCTCTCCACACAGGAGATATCTAAGGCTTCCAAGTCACTGATCATATGCGAATCATGCATCTGAATCCAGCTGGCATGTGCAGAAGCTCTCCGGTTCAAAGCATCTGCGACGACATTTCCCTTCCCGGGAGTATAGTGTTTCTCAAAAGTGTAGTCCCCCAGGAATTCCATCCACCTTCGTTGTCGCATATTGAGCTCTTTCTGATTTAGCAAATACTTTAGGCTCTTATGGTCTGTAAAGATATCAACCTTCATGCCATACAAGTAGTGTCACCACAATTTCAGACCGAAGATCACGACCGCCAACTCCAAGTCGTGGACTGGATAATTCTACTTTGCACTTTCAACTGGCAAGAGCCATAAGATATCACTTGACCATTCTGAAGAAATACGCATCCTAAGTCACTCCCTGATGCATCGTTGTATATTTCATAGCCTTCTATACCATATGGAAAACACAAGATTGGTGTCGTGGTCAGACGACTCTTTAACTCCTCAAAAGCTCGTGCACACACTGGTGACCAAATGAACTTCTGGTCCTTCCTTGTCAAAGTTGTGAGAGGAAGAGCAATCCGCGAAAAGCTCTCCATGAAGCGTCGATAGTAGCTGGCAAGTCCAAGGAAACTCCTGTCTTCTGCTACTGTCGTCAAAACGGGCCACTCCTGGATAGCAACTATCTTCGCTAGATCAACTGTTATAACCTTGCCACTAATAACATGACCAAGGAATGCCACCGAGGCAAGCCAAAACTCACACTTGGAGAACTTGGCATACAGCTGACTTCGTCGCAGGGTCTCCAAAACTACGCGTAAGTGAATCACGTGTTATTCTTCCTATTGAGAGTATACCAGAATATCGTCAATAAAGACAATCAAAAACTGGTCAAGGCACTCTCTAAAGGTCTTATTCATCAGATCTATAAACACTGATGGCACATTCATCAGTCCAAATGGCATAACAGTAAACTCATAGTGCCCGTAGCTGGTACTAAATGCCGTCTTGGGAATATCACACTCCCGAATCCGCAACTGGTAGTAGCCAGACTTCAGATCCACTTTAAATACACCGTTGATCCGACTAGCTGATCAAACAAGTCATCGATTTGAGGAATCAGATACTTGTTCTTCTCGGTCAGCTTGTTCAATTCACGGTAGTCTATGCATAGACGTGAACTTCCGTCCTTCTGCTCATAAAGAGGAACGGAGCACCCCAAGGGGATGTACTTGGGCGTATATAACATTGCTCTAGCAACTCCTATAACTGAACCTTCAACTCCACCATCTCCTTTGGCGAAATCCTATACGGAGAGCGTGACATAGGCTTGGCACCTGGCACCAGCTCTATTGTGAAGTCAATCTCACGCTGGGGTGGTTCCCCAGGAAGATATTTAGGAAACACATCAGGATTCTCCAAAATAACAGGAATGTCGCTCAGACTGGGTTGAGGCTTTGCAGCCCCCACTAGCACAAAACACTATTCTGCGCCCTGCCAAACTGCCTTGACTACTTGGACAACAGACATCAACATCTTGCTCGATCCATGGAAACCAGCAAGCGTAGTCGCTCGCTTGGTATTCTGCATGATGAGTAGTATTTATGCGTATTTTAATTATAGTATTTAGTCTAGTTTTAATTTAAAATTGCAAATATTATTTATATTTTAGTTTAAAATCACTTCTTTTATAATTTCTGTTCTAAATATAGTTTTACTTTTATTTTTGCAGAATTTTGGGAAAAATTGGAGAAAATCACAAGTCACGCCCTCGGTCACGCCCGTGACCAAGGGAGTGTAACCTAAAGATCTGCGTTCAACAAAATTTCCCCTGCGTTCGACGAAATTGGAGCTGCGTTCGATGAAAGTTCTATGCCGCTTTGTTCGACCAAATTGGAGCTGCGTTCGACGAAAGTTCTCTGCCGCTTCGTTCGACGAAATTGGAGCTGCGTTTCGACGAATTTGGAGCTGCGTTCGACGAAAGATCTCTGCCCCTGCGTTCGACGAAATCGGAGCTCTGTTCGACAAACGCTCTCCGCCCCTTCGTTCAACGAAGCCTGAGCTGAGTTCGACGAACGCGCTCTGCCGCGCCAAATTCTGTCCCACGCTGCATTAATTGAAGCCGCCCAGGTACACGCCCGTGACCCGAAATGTCATGCCCGTGACTTTCCCGCGTGATCCCTGCTCTGCCACGCCGAATTCCAGCCCATGCTGCATTTAATGAAGTCGTCCAAAGTCACGCCCGTGACCCAAGTTACACAGGCGTGTAATGTCCGAATTTCTCCCGCCGTCACGCAAAGTCCACGCCACTGTCAGATCTGATGTCAGTAATGTTTACACGCCCTAGGTCACGCCCGTGACCAAGGGCGTGTAACTTGAAAATTTCTGCTATAAATTCAGAGGCTCTCCTTGAGCCCAGAGTTCAGAATTTTGGAGATGGGGAGGTGCTCCTAGAGCTGTTAGTGAGCTTTTTAAGTCCATGTTCATGTTTTTCTTAAGCTTTCATGTTCTCTCTTTTCTTTTCATGCAATGTTTTAAAGTAACTTTCATGTACTAGTTTTTCTTTCTTAAGCTTGTAATCTTAATTTCCCTTGCTTTATACTCTTTAATTAAGGTTTGTAATAGTTTTGGTTTTAAATAAAATTAAGTTTCCTCTCTTTCATGTTATCTTTCTCTTTAAGTACTTTTCCTTTCATGCAATGTTAATTTTTATTTCCTTTTCCCCCTCCACTATGTTTGAGCATTAAGCCTTTTATTATCGTTTAAATCCTTCACTTAGGCTGCAAATTTTCTCTTTTTAGCTAAGTAATCAAAACCTCCAAAAAATAATTAGATAAGATAATAGTGACTTTCCTCGAAGTAGAAGTAATCAATGCGCCCCGTGGAATATGACCTTGATATTCCTAAATATCCTATACTATAGACGATAAGGTACACTTGCCTTAATCGGATATAGTTTTGGAGAAAATTTTCAAACCTTCACTTAATTTCAAAGCAAGAAATTTCTATATCACCGCACCAGTGTGACCTCCTTAGAAGTGCAATCAATGTAGGACTACTGCGCCGATAGCCAGTACATACCAAAGATCATATCGAACTCCGAAAGCGGCAGTACCAGTGCTTCCAAATCAAAATCTTGACTTCTGATTCGCACCTTTACAACACAGCCTCAATCCGCACGCATAGAACACCCATTTGGTAGCATCACATATAACCTTTCCTTTATCAATGACGAAGGCACTCCAAGTTGTTGTATGAAGGCCTTCGATAGAAAGGAATGCGAAGCGCCCATATCAAACAGTGCTCTCATCGGAGAGTTAAATATTAGGACAAAGTCTAATACGCACAAGGTTAACAAGCAATGCACAAGGTATGAAGTATAAAAAGCAACAAACGCTGTATACTAATGCATACCTGTCACCATATCACTTTGCTTTATGGCTTCCTGCTGGCCAAGATTGTACACCCTAGGCTGGGCTGGAGCAGCATGGGATACGGTTAACTCCACCGCCTTTCCTTTCTCTGCTGCATATGCCGCAACTTCCTTCTTGCCGCTGCGACATTCATGAGCATAATGCAATGGATTGCCACAGTTATAACAGATAAGTGGGCCTCGCCCAGTTGTCACTCTCGAGACAGCAGATTGAGCTGACCCAAGAGGTCTCGCTCTTTTCCTCCATTTGCCTTGCCCAGACCTCACAGAGCTCGGGACTTTGAACTCTGGATTTACCACAGTCAAGTATTTTCTTCTTTGGGACTGCTTTATATCCTTCTCTGAGGAACGAGCTGTATTGACCAGGGTTATAAACTCTTGCGTCATTGGCCTCAACAGAAGGAATCACAATTCTACCTGCAGACCTTCGTAAAACCGATTAGTCTTACGAGCATCATCTGTAAAAGTCGCGCCTGCGTACCTCCCCAACTGGATAAACTCGTGCAGATAGTCATCAATCATGCTATCACCTTGAGTTAGATGGTTGAACTGGTTCTCCATCTCAATCTGTTGAGTAAGTGGGAGATACCGCGCCAAGAACAATCTCGAAAACTCTTCAAAAGAGATGTCCGCCAGCTGCCTTCCTGCTAGCTGATGCAACTCTAACTCATCCCACCATAGCTGCTCCTCCCCATCAAGAAGGAAGGTTGCTAATGTAACCTTCTGACCTTCCTCCGTATAGTGGCCTTCAAGGTTTTTCTCACTCTCGATTGCCAATCCTCAGCTTGAGTCGGGGTCCCTGGCCCCGTGAACGTCATAGGGTGTAAACTCAGAAAGTACTGCAGTTGTTGGTCCGGAGCACTTCGTGCCCTCTCCGACACTGGTCTTTCAACCACATGTTCAGCTGCCACAACTGGCACCGGAGCCACCCTGAGGGTAGGAGTCCGTCCAGGGACATGCCCTCCAGGTTGTGCAGTAAACAGAGCGAACACCGCTTCAGCTACCATCCTCACTGTCTCAGCAGAAGGAGGAGTGGGCACCTCAGCTGGTGCACTTCTCACAGTCGAATGCGGGGGTTGAGACGGCCCTGCTCCACTCCCAGCAGCCTATTCATGTGCACAAAACACAATTAGCGATTAAGAGATAGCAAGGATCAACAAAGGAACATACAAGTTCCATCACAATGCTACAATCATACTTGTAATTCATTCCTAAAGTGGGCAGTTACTGGTTATTTACATGGCTTAATGGCGACGCACAAACGTGCTCACCACCCCTTAAACGAATTTGACCACGAATTTAGACGGAAAGGGAACGAGACCCGTATCTGATACCAACTTGTAACACCCTCCCTATTACATAGAATATAACAATAGGTCCGGTCGGGACCCCACGCCATATTAAACAAACGGAAGAGCGCGTTACTTAATTAGTTTTAAATAGTTTATAAGAAAATCATTCCAGCACACAGAGTCACGTAATGGAAGTGTTTATTAAATTATGGTAAAATCAGCTTACAACTTGTCCACTTTAACAACTAGGAATGAAAATACAATAAAGTTTGTTTATAACATTTGTTTACATCTAAAGCGTCTTCCAACATCGACACGCAGGCCGACCACACATGGAAGACAGTAAACAAAAACACTTTAGCCTTCAAGGGCCAGCAAAGCTCAACAGCTGGGGGACCAACCCGCTATTTCTCGCTCGTCTCGCCAGGACCTGTAAGTCATAATCCACCAAGCGGTGGGAAAACAAGTAACCGGACAGCTTTAATTGACCCAGATTATAATGACCCCATCCATGCCCGGGGCGGTGGTGCTCCTTGTTAAAAAACTTGAGGTCCGGAGATGAAGTGAAATAATATGCAGAACACACTTCACAAAACCTTTCAAAAGTGTAGCACAACAGTGACAATGAGAAGAACGAACAGTACTATGGTATTGACTATCTCTTTACAATGCGAGGTATACATGGCGAGACATGATTCATAAGAATCATGGAGGAGAGAAACACAAAACACAAGTGTAAAACAAGCCGGAGCGACCTAACACTTGAGACCGCCAGACCGCCAGACCGCGCGAACAGACAAGTTGTGCGGAAGCTGCTGAGACCGCACGAACAGAGTACAGACCGCACCTGTCAGACCGCAACCCCAGACCACCAACTCACAGCTTATTCCTCTGCTGAAAAATAAACAGTCCACACTTCTTGATCGCCCAGACCGTACGGTCTTGATCAAAGAAGAACCCGCGAACACTGAACAAGAATTGCAACCCGACAGACAGCAACTCAAGACCGCCTGGCCACTTAAGACCGCCTGATCAACTGAGTCTGCTGCACAGACTGCGAACACCTAAATACAGTCTGCCCGGACTAGTTTATTCAAAGCTGGATGAAGGAGACAAGCTGACCGCGAGCTGCAAGCCGCTTAACAGTTCTCGTTAATAATGACGGGCCCTGCATCCCTATTTATAGGCGAGTAGATGGATGTCGTCACCGCACAACCAGGATACAATAACCGCCCACAGATCGCGAGCGGTCTCGTAAAGCAGACCGCCCGAGCTCAGCAAAGCTCACAACTCCTTTATTAAACCTTGTGGTTATTGACAAACCGCCCGATCACAGCAGTCATAATAAACAGACCGCCCGGTCTCCTTCCAATAACATCTGGCCGACTTAGGACAAGTCGCCAGACAACCCGCGCAAGTCGCCCGGACAGAATAGGCGCTCTATCAGATCAGACCGCACAGACCAAATCGCTGAGACAAAACCAACCAGAGAACCAACGCAGACCGCGCGGTCTCTGCGGTCTCCAATCTTCAGACCGCCCGGCTCAACTTACTTCCACTTCAAAAATTTAACACTCCCCCTTGAAGTGGGAAGTGGAAGTCAGCCCAAGCAAAGTTCACAACCGACCAAAAGGTCCCTTTGTCAGCGGCTTAGTGCATATTTCAGCAACATTGTCCTTGCTCTGCACATGCTCCACAATCAGAGATCCCTCCAACACCTTCTCACGAATGAAATGGTGATGAATCTCTATGTGCTTCGTACGCGCGCGACAAACTGGATTGTTCACTAGTTTGAGAGCACTCTCGTTGTCACCACATAGCAGAGTAGGACCTCCCACCTCCCTATGAATGTCCTCCACCAACCTCCGAAGCCAGATGGCTTCCTGAGCCGCCAAAGCCGAAGCTTTGTACTCCGCTTATGTGGTAGAGACAGACACAGAATCCTACTTCTTGCTGCACCATGATATAGATGTAGAGCCCACCATAAAGACGTATCCAGACGTCGATCTCCGATCATCCGAATCTCCTCCATAATCAGCGTCCATGTACCTGTGCAAGCAAAAGCCCGAATCTCTCCCGTAGAAGAGACCCAAATCCGAGGTGGATTTGCCATACTTAAGTATACTCCTAGCCGCCACTAGATGAGGCTTCCGAGGCTCTGTCATAAACCGACTCACCATGCCAACTGCATAAGCAATATTTGGCCTCGTGATCGTCAAGTATATCAAGCTTCTGACCAAAGCCCGGAACACCAAAGGATCGGTAAGAACCTTCCCTTCATCTCGACGAAGATGAACTCCAACCTCCAGTGGAGTAGAGCTGCTCTTCCCCCCTTCCATACCGAATCTCTTCACGATTCGATCCGCATAGCCCTTCTGGGAAACGAGCACACCGCTCTCTTTCCTCTCCACTTTGAGCCCAAGGAAATGGTGGAGCTCGCCCAAATCCTTCATCTCGAATCTGATAGCTAGCTCAGCACGAAGCCTAGCTACCTCCAATTCAGAATTCCCCGTGATGATCATATCGTCAACGTATAGCCGCACCAAGACCTGAAGCTCCCCCTTCTTCTTTACAAACAAGCTCAAATCAGAATCAGAAGCAAAGTACCCGTAGAACTGGAGGTATTCTGCGATTTTCCCGTACCACGCCCGAGGCGCTTGCTTCAAGCCGTAAAGAGCCTTATTGAGCTTGCAAACATATCTTGGGTGCTCTTCGGATACATACCCAGGTGGCTGATCCATGAAGATATCCTTGTCAATCTCGCCATATAAGAAAGCGTTCTTCACGTCGAGTTGCCAATTCTTCCACCCTTGGCAAGCTGCCAATGCGATCACCACCCGGACCGAAGTCATCTTGGCAACGGGGCTAAAGGTTTCTTCATAATACTCCCCATACTTCTGAGAGAAACCTCGAGCTACAAGGCGAGCCTTGTACCGCTCAATACTTCCATCAGCCTTCTTCTTCATCTTGAAAACCCACTTGCAAGTCACCGGAGTAACCCCCTCAACCTTAGGCACCAAGTCCCAAGTCTCATTCTTCCTGAGGGAAGCCATCTCTTCATCCATGGGTCCTTCCCACTCCTTGACTCCAACAGCGTTTTCATAACAAGATGGCTCTCTCTCATCCAGGGGACCTGCGAAGAAACATGAGACAAAGCTCACCAAGTTCTCGCCCGTATACCGATCAGGTGGAATAATGGTCATCTTGGACCTCCTCAGAGCTTGATTCTGAACCACCTCTTCCACTGCAGCTTCTGTACTAGCTCTCCTCTCAGGTAAACATGGAGCCTCGCTCCCCCTTCTTCCAGAACCCGAAGCACCTGATCCTGAGCTAGTAATACAAGGAGCACCTGTAGAAACAAGTAACTCCACCAGAACTTCCCGTGCAGCTTCCACTGGTCCACCTTCTACCCTGCTTCCTTGTAACTCAACAGAAGAGTTACCTTGGTATGACGTCAGCTCGTCGAATACCACATCCCTTGAGACCACATATCTCCGTGTCTCAGGATCCATGCATCTCCACCCTTTCTTCCGGTCATCATAACCGACGAAGACTAGCTTCCTTGCCTTAGCATCTAGCTTCGTTCGAAGGGCATCCGGAACATGCACATAATAGGTAGAACTGAACACTCAAAAATGTTCCACGCTTGGCTTCTCCTTAAACATCAACTCATGAGGGCTCTTCATGTTGATGGGGTTGAGAGGCATCCGGTTGATAACAGAAGCTACACAAGACATACCCTCTGCCCAAAAGGACTTTGGAATATTCTTGGCATGAAGCCAACATTTGCAGGTCTCCGTCAGGTGATGGATCTTCCGCTCTGCAACTCCGTTCTGTTGTGGAGTGTGAGCACAAGAAAGCTCCCTTTGGATGCCATGATTCCTGCAAAAGTTAAAGAACTCCTTGGAGGTGAACTCCCCTCCATTGTCTTATCTGAACTTCTTCACCCGCGAGTTTAGCCGACATTCCACCAGCTCCTTGAACTCCACAAACTTCTCGAACACCTCTGACTTCTCCTTCAGAAAATACACCCAAGTATATCTGGTGAAGTAATCAACAAAGATTAGCATATACCTGCTACCTCCAAGACTGGCAGTGTTGGTAGGTCCAAACAGATCACCATGGATGCACTCCAATGGTCTTTTACATCTGCTTTGTGATTTGTCAAATGGAAAGCACTGAGCTTTGCTAAACTGACAACCTGCACAAACATGACCATCCCCAAAAGATGACAAGCTAGATAGACCTTTCACCAGGCCTTTACCCGCCATAGCTTTCAGCTTATCCATCCCAACATGCCCAAGCCTTTCATGTCAGATAGCAGCGCTATCATTAGCCCTCATCTTATCATCATAAGAATTTGTTGAAAGAACAAACAAATCCTTCACCCGTCTCCCAACATGAGTAACTTCAGCTTTCACCGCTGAAACATTACGGAGAAATTTCACTTCTGTTGGACCAAACAGAACATGATAGCCAGTGTCCACCACATTGGTCACTGAGAAGAGGTTCTTTTTCATCCCCGGAACATGATAGACACTCTTCAACATAAGAGTACCTCTATCATCGTTCAATGAAACCACACCCTCCTTATCAACTGCATGAACAGTATCATCAGCCGTAAGGATAGCATCATTACCTGTATATGTCTGCAACGAGGAGAACTTCGACTCATCCCTAGTGAGGCGATGACCGCACCCAGAGTCCACAATCCAATCATCCTGATAGTTGATGGAAGTCATGGTCCAAACACACGTGCTCGTCATGAAAGCTCCTCCACCACCCCAACTACCTTCAGCATTGGAACCAGCCTCCTCCTTCCCTGCAGCATGCCCCGGCTGAAGATTGACTTTGCAGTCCCTCTTGAAATGACCAAGCTTATTGCACCTGAAGCATCTAGGTCCTTCCTGCTTCTTCCCATCACGCTTAGGAGCATAGCTCCTCTCTTGTTGATATGAAGTAGATGAACCATCATCTCCAGATGACTTCTTTTTCTTCTTGTCCCATTTCTTCTTCTTGCCAGAGAAGAGAACCTCGCCTTCTCCCCCAGAAACTGACATCCCAGCTTTGCTTTGCCAAACTTTCTTGCGAGGCAAGTAAGTTCTCCAGCTCCAGCAACGAAGGCTGATTGGCCCAGCCTTAAACAGAAGTAACAAAGGCAACATATTCCCTACACAAGACGCGGATTATGTGCCTCTTTAGCTTAGCTTCTGAGATAGGCTCATCCGGATCCAAAGCCGATATCTCTGCGTAGAGGTTCTTCATCTTCAAGAAGAACGTTGAAATGGACAAATCTCCCTGAGTTGCTTTCGCCTACTCATTTTCCAATAACTGTAGCCTTGCTACATTCTTCTTATTGAACAAGCCATCCAAGGCTATCCAAATATCATCAGCTGATCCACACCCAATAATGTGATCAAATAGCTCTGGAATGATAGCCCGCTTGAGAGTGAACTCGACCTTAGCATTCATTCTTCTCCAAGCCTTCACGAGCTCAACATTCCCATCAGCAGGAACCACAGCTTGTCTTGCCTCTCCTCCAACTACCTCCCATTAGTCCTCGCTAAGAAGATAGCTCTCCATGCAAGACTTCCACTTCTTAAAGTTAGTCTGCGTAAGGAGCTCAATACCGAGACCTCTAACATATCCTCCTTCCATTGATATCCCACTGATTGCTAACCACTTGAAAACCCGAGAGAAGTAACAACAGTATCAGCTTCACAACCTCGGCAACCTACCTCTGATACCATGTTAAAAAACTTGAGGTCCGGAGATGAAGTGAAATAATACGCGGAACACACTTCACAAAACCTTTCAAAAGTGTAACACAACAGTGACAATGAGAAGAATGAATAGTACTATGGTATTGACTATCTCTTTACAATGCGAGGTATACATGGCGAGACATGATTCATAAGAATCACGGAGGAGAGAAGCACAAAACATAAGTGTAAAACAAGCTGCAGCGACCTGACATTTGAGACCGCCAGACCGCGCAAACAGACAAGTCGGACGAAAGCCGTTGAGACCGCATGAACAGAGTACAGACTGCACCTGTCAGACCGCAACCCTAGACCACCAACTCGTTGCTTATTCCTCTGCTGAAAAATAAACAGTCCGCACTTCTTGATCGCCTAGACCGCACGGTCTTGATCAAAGAAGAACCCGCGAACACTGAACAAGAACTATAACCTGACAGACCGCAACTCAAGACCGCCTGACCACTTAAGACTGCCTGATCAACTGATTCTGCTGCACAGACCGCGAACACCTGAACACAGTCCTCCCGGACTGGTTTATTCAAAGTTGGATGAAGGAGACAAGCTGACCGCGAGCTGCAAACCGCTTAACAGTTCTCGTTAATAATGACAGGCCCTGCATCCCTATTTATAGGCTACTAGACGGATGTCGTCAACGCACAACCGGGATACATTAACAGCCCATCAGATCGCGAGCGGTCTAGCAAAGCAGACCGCCCGAGCTCAACAAAGCTCACAACTCCTTTATTAAACCTTGTGGTTATTGACAAACCGCCCGGTCACAGCAATCATAATAAACAGACCGCCCAGTATCCTTTTAATAACATCTGGCCGACTTAGGACAAGTCGCCAGATAACCCGCGTAAGCCGCCCGGACAGAAGAGGAGGTCTCCCAAATCAGACCGCTCAGACCAAACCGCTGAGACAAAACCAACCAGAGAACCAACGCAGACCGCGCGGTCTCTGCGGTCTCCAATCTTCAGACCGCCCAGATCAACTTCACTTCCACTTCAAAAGTTTAACACTCCTTCCCTGCACGCAAGCAATAATAGTATATATTTCACAGGTGCGTCTAAGCACCGCATAGAAACATCCACAGCATACGTTGACTCCAAGCCACACATATTGTGCTCTCAAGGCACGACATCCACAAGTCCTTCTTCAACTTGGATGTTCAGTTTGAGCTAGGTTGTACACACGAAGTTCCGGCACTCTTCCACAAGTCCTTTTTCAACTTGGACGTACAATTTGATCTAGGTCATACACACGAAGTTCCAGCACTTTTCCACAAGTCCTTTTTCAACTTGGACATACAATTTGAGCTACGTCGTACACACGAAGTTCTGTCACTCTTCCACAAGTCCTTTTTCAACTTGGACGTACAATTTGAGCAAGGCTGTACACACGAAGTTCCGACACTCTTCCATAGCCCGGTGTACCGAGGGGCGACCTATTCACCACCATTATGGGCAGGTTCGGATCAGCTAGGCCCGTGCTCAATCATCACGATCAACTATGCACGATGCGGGTAAGCTTTTACCTCTGCCCGATCTCAGTGCGACAACCTCACAGGGTCTCACCACAACCACACAGGCAATCCCAAGCAACCGCGCGACTTCACGTGTCACCAGCGCTACCGCCAGCATTAGCTCTAATGCCTGGCGTTAACTAACAAATCTAGTTCTGCTAACTTATTCCGGGTATTTTCTAGGCAACCCCTCCAGAACTTCTTGCAGCACTCCTCAGTACTCAGAACCTGAAAAACACAGCATATGACACAGAGTTTTCTCCTGAGTGCAATCAACAACACCAATCCATACCAACCTATCCATATGGGCTTCACACAGCATGCCTATGTCCGTACTTCAATTCCGAACTCTATATGCAATTCTTACGGGGATAATCCATATCTACCCGTCTGAAGAAACCCATCCACTAATTAGTTGAAATCTTCCTGCCGCTATGCACAAATCAAAGGACTAACATGTCCAGAGATTAAGGAGGAGAATCATTACCCTTGGTGCTCGTTTTGGTGCCATGGAACTGAGATTGCACCGGCTGGAATTTGTGGAACCAGCTTTCTCTCCACGGATTCAATCAATTGCGCAAGCACGCAAGCAGTCTCCTCCGCAGGATGTTGAAATTTTTGATTGGACCGTTTAGGAGTAAGCAGGAGTTGTATCAACAAGAGTTATAGCCAAACAACCACAATGCCACACAACAACACAAGAAATCTTTATTGAAATAGAACTGCTTTACAATGCGAGGTATACATGGCGAGACATGATTCATCAGAATCACGGAGACGAGAAGAACAAGACACACCAAAAAAGCAAAGCTGGCGGCTAGACAAGCTCAGACCGCACAAGCCGCACCACTCCAGAACTCGCCCGGCTTGCCCTGAGATCGCACGAACAAAAACCGGACAGACTGCCAGCACTACAAGACCGCACCTCAGACCGCACGAACTGAAGCTTATTGGAACAAAGAACTGAAGCTGTTGCCAGACTGCAACTCAGACCGCCTAACCGCTGAAGGTCGCCTGATCCCTGAGTCCGCTGCGAACAGCACAAGAACACAATAACCCAGTTCGCTGACAGACCGCAGACGAACTGTTTATTCGAGCCACCGGAAATCACCAAGTAAGGAGACCGCACCCTGCTGACCGCAAACCTGCGATCACAACAAAGGTTAACTCGCATCCAAGTCACGCGAACTCAAACTTGAGACCGCAAGAAACAATCCGGGCTCTGGTTCTTACAGTTCTTGTTAGGAATGACGGGCCATGCACCCCCTCCTTCATCTCCTGAGAAATGAGCACTCCGCTCTCCCGCCTCTGGACCTCGAGTCCAAGGAAATGGTGAAGCTCCCCCAGATCCTTCATCTCGAACCTGATAGCAAGCTCAGCTCTCAGCCTTGCTACCGCCTCCTTCGAATTCCCGGTGACAATCATGTCATTCACATACAGCAGCACAATCACCCGAAGCACCCCCTCCTTCTTGATGAACAAGCTAGAATCAGAGTTTGAAGCAACGAATCCGCAGAATAAGAGATACTCTGCAATCTTCCCGTACCACGCCCGAGGCGCTTGCTTCAACCCATACAGGGCCTTCTTCAACTTACAAACGTAGTACGGATACTCCTTCGAGATGAAGCCTTGCGGTTGGAGCATGAAGATATCCTTGTCAATTTCGCGGTATAAGAAAGCATTCTTCACGTCGAGTTGCCAAATCTCCCAACCACTCGAAGCCGCCAAGGCAATAACAAATCGAACCGAAGTCATCTTTGCCACTGGACTAAACGTCTCATCATAATCTTCTCCGTACTGCTATGAGAACCTGCGAGCTATAAGGCGAGCCTTGTACCGCTCGATACTGCCGTCAGCTTTCTTCTTCATCTTGAAGACCCATTTGCATGTCACAGGAGTGGTGCCCTTGGGCTTGGGCACAAGAGACCAGGTCTCATTCTTCTCGAGAGCTGCCATCTCTTCTTGCATAGCAATGTCCCACTCCTTCACGCCTCTGGCCTTCTCAAAGCTCGACGGCTCCCTCTCATCCAAGGGACCAGCGAACAAACATGAAACAAAGTTCACCATGTTCCCTCCTGTGTATCGATCTGGTGGTTGAATAGTCCTCTTCGACCTCCTAAGAGGTTGCTCCTGACTAACCACCTCCTCAGCTGCTTCTTCTGTGCAAGCTCCTCTTCCAGATGAACTTGGAGCATCGCTCCCCCTGCTTCCAGAACCTGAAGCCTCCATCTCAGAGTTTGACACAACTGGAGCTCCTGGTGAAACATGCAACTCCACTTGAAGACTTCCCGCGGCTTTTCCTCCTTCATCAACCCTGCTCTCTGGTAGCTCAACTCCTGAACTCCCCTTGTAAGAAGTCACTTCATCGAACACCACATCCCGAGAAACAATTGACCTCCGTGTCTCAGGATCCATGCATCTCCATCCCTTCTTCCGCTCATCATACCCAACAAAGACTAGCTTCCTTGCTTTCGCATCTAGCTTTGTCCGAAGAGCATCAGGAATGTGCACATAGCAGGTTGATCCAAACACCCGAAGGTGTGCAATGCTTGGCTTCTCCTTGAACATTAGTTCGTGAGGGGTCTTCATGTTGATAGGACTCAGAGGCAATCTGTTGATGACATAAGCTGCACAAGACATTCCCTCCGCCCAGAAGGACTTTGGGATACTCTTGGCATGAAGCCAGCATTTGCAGGTTTCCATCAGATGACGGATCTTCCTCTCCGCAACACCATTCTGCTGTGGAGTATGGGCACAAGTGAGCTCTCTCCTAATGCCTTGCTTCCTGCAAAAACTTGAGAACTCACCAGAGGTGAACTCCCCACCATTGTCAGTTCTAAGTTTTTTAACCCGCAGGCCAAGCCGGCCTTCAACCAGCTCCTTGAACTCCACAAATTTTGCAAAGGCTTCTGACTTCTCTTTCAAGAAATACACCCAGACATATCTGGTGTAGTCGTCAATCAACACCAACATGTATCTGTTTCCTCCAAGGCTTGGGGTGGCAGTCGGTCCCATCAAATCACCGTGGATGCACTCCAACGACATTTTGCACCTTGTTTGCGATTTGTCAAATGGAAGTCGATGAGACTTACCAAACTGACATCCTTCGCAGACATGACCGTCTCCATAGGAGGACAAGCTAGGTAAGCCATTTACAAGGCCACTTACCGCCATAGCCTTCAATTTGTCCATGCCTAAATGCCCCAACCTTTCATGCCAGATGGCCGCGCCATCATTGGTCCTCATCTTATCAACATAGGTACTTGTCGATAAAACGAACAAGTCCTTCACCCGCTTGCCGACATGAATAACATCTCCCTTTATCTCCGGTTGAGTTTTGAGAAACTTCACTTCTGTTGGGCCAAACAGAATGTGATAACCAGCATCGACCACATTGGTCACAGAGAAGAGATTTTTCTTCATACCAGGCACGTGATAAACACTCCTCAATGTGAGTGGACCCTTATCACTGCTCAGAGAGACGACTCCTTCGTGCTCTACTGGATGAATAGAATTATCAGCCGTAATGATAGCATTGTTACCTGAGTAAGGCGCCAAAGAAGAGAACTTTGATCCATCCCCGGTGAGATGATGCCCACACCCTGAATCAACAATCCAGTCCTCATCATAGTTGATGGAAGCCAAGGCCTTAACGGGCATCGCCGTTATATTAGACGCAAAGGCTCCTCCCCATCCAACTTCACCAGACTTTGGCATCTCCTTCTCCACTGCATGTCCCGGCTGAAGATTCATCTGGCAATCTTTCTTGAAGTGCCCGATCTTGTTGCATCTAAAGCACCTCAGTCCCTCTCCTTTCTTCTTCCCATCAGACTTAGGAGCATAGCCCCTATCTTGATGACCTGAAGTGGAGGGTCCATCAAGACCCGGCTTCTTCTTCTCCCATTTCTTCTTCTTCTTCCCAGAGAACATCACATCACTTTCTCCCCCGGAGATTGAAACCCCCGCCATCTGTCTTGCTAAACTTTCTTGCGAAGCAAGAAGGTTCTCCAGCTCCAACAACGACGGTTGATTTGCCCAACCCTGAACTGAAGTCACAAAGGCAAGATACTCCTTCCGCAATCCGCGGATGATATGCCTCTTCAGTTTTGCCTCAGAGATTGGCTCATCAGGGTCCAACGCAGAAATCTCTGCCGTGAGGTTCTTCATCTTGAGGAAGAAAGTAGAAACAGAAAGATCACCTTGAGAGGCTTTCGCCAACTCATTTTCAAGATATTGTAGCCTCGCTACATTCTTCTTATTGAACAATCCATCCATGGATGTCCAAATCTCAGCAGCAGATTTACATCCTATGATGTGATCAAACAGTTCTGGTAAGATAGCCCTCTTGAGAGTGAACTCAGCCTTAGCATTCGTCCTCCTCCAAAGTCTCACCTCTGCCATATTATCTCCTGCTAGAAACACCTCTTGTGTGTCTTCTCCGCCAACTACCTCCCATAGATCCTCGCCAAGCAAGTAACTCTCCATACACGACTTCCACTTTTTAAAGTTAGTCGATGTGAGGAGTTCAATACCAAGACCTCTTGCATATCCACCTTCCATGGCAATCTATGTGGTCTCTTCTTCACAAAGACGATGGCAACTCTAGTTGATCACTGCTTATCCACTCCAGAAACCTGCCTCTGATACCATGTTAAAATTTTTGATTGGACCGTTTAGGAGTAAGCAGGAGTTGTATCAACAAGAGTTATAGCCAAACAACCACAATGCCACACAACAACACAAGAAATCTTTATTGAAATAGAACTGCTTTACAATGCGAGGTATACATGGCGAGACATGATTCATCAGAATCACGGAGACGAGAAGAACAAGACACACCAAAAAAGCAAAGTTGGCGGCTAGACAAGCTCAGACCGCACAAGCCGCACCACTCCAGAACTCGCTCAGCTTGCCCTGAGATAGCACGAACAGAAACCAGACAGACTGCCAGCACTGCAAGACCGCACCTCAGCCGCACGAACTGAAGCTTATTGGAACAAAGAACTGAAGCTGTTGCCAGACTGCAACTCAGACCGCCTAACCGCTGAAGGTCGCCTGATCCCTGAGTCCGCTGCGAACAGCACAAGAACACAATAACCCAGTTCGCTGACAGACCGCAGACGAACTGTTTATTCGAGCCACCGGAAATCACCAAGGAAGGAGACTGCACCCTGCTGACCGCAAACCTGCGATCACAACAAAGGTTAACTCGCATCCAAGTCACGCGAACTCAAACTTGAGACCGCAAGAAACAATCCGGGCTCTGGTTCTTACAGTTCTTGTTAGGAATGACGGGCCATGCACCCCTATTTATAGGCAGGTGGACGGATATCGTCACCGCACAAACTGGGATACAGTCACCACCCATCAGATCGCGAACGGTCTTCAAAAGATAGACCGCGCGAACAGACCTCTTGGACGATCACCCGACCAAGACGCAGATCAGCAGATAAGATCGCGCACAGGCCGCGCGAACACGAGACCGCGCACAAGCCGTGCGGTCTCAACAACGCTCCTTCCTTAGATCACCAGGAGCAAGCTAGAACCATCTGTCTGACTTCAACCAAGTCGCCAGATCACCAATATAGACCGCCCGGGTAGACGGTCATGTAGGAACAACTCGCCCGGTCTTCCAATAAGGGGGCCAGGCAAACCAGAAGATCTACTCGGGAACAACCCGAATCTACCAAGAACAGACCGCCCAGAATAAGACCGGAAACAACCCGCAATAGGTCGCCAATGACCAAACCCAAGAAGCAAGCTGGCCGATCTCACCAGATCGCCAGAACCAAACCGACAGAGCACCAGTGCAGACCGCGCGGTCTCTGCGGTCTCCAGTCTTCAGACCGGCCGGACTCACTTCCACTTCACTTCAACAATTTCAACACAGGATTGCCCTTGGCACAATGAACGGCTAGCTCGAAGTGACCTCCATCCTTCTGATCTCGACTTCCTTGCCTTAGGAAAGAGACTGCAATCAGATTTTAGAAGGGAAACTAAACTTGGCTGCCTTATATATTTTCTTAGCTAATGCCAGCATTAGCGCCAACGCTTGGCGTTAGCCCTAAGGCGGTGGCAGAACTTATCCACAGCCACTTAAGGAAATCTATGGGAAACCTAACTCCTGCGTTAGCTCTAACGCCAATCGACCTACGGTCCCGTCGATCGGTCTACGGTCCCGTCGATCGGGCTACGGTCCCGTTGACCCATCGATCGGTCTGCGATCCCATCGATTGGCCTACGATCCCGTCGATGGTCCTTCGATCCCACCGACTCGTCGATATGCCTAAGTCTTCTCGAACTCTAATGCCTGGCGTTATCCCTAACGCCTGGCGCTAGCTCTCAAACTTCACCAAATTTTGAATTCAGTGCACTTGAAATCTGGGGTCTTACATATGTAGGTGAGGAGATCAACATAGTTGGGCACCAAACCCATGAAATCATGCAAAATCATTCAACTATTTCAGAAAATATGGAGCGTGCATTTTGACAGGTAGTAGGTTTCATGAATCAAGACAGAGATCAAATTCTAAACAGAGTAAATGAAAATACTCAGACTATAGATGAACATCTGCTATAAGTAAGAAATAACTTGGATGAGGGTGAACAACTCCTACATAAGAGGATAAATTTGGTACAAGTGCCCCTTGATGATCACATTGTTGAAGAAGTCCTAAAGGGGGAGAAGGCAATGATAAATGCTGGCTCAAATCAAGTCATGTGGACGGTAAATCAAGTCAAGAAAGCTTTACATATGCCTCCCTCAGTATATGAATTAGCAGAACCATCTGAGAGCACTGCCTCAGAAGTATATGGTATTGAAATTGGAGAATCTTCCAGTTCAAGAAAAAGGAAAAGGTTTCAGAGCAAAAGGTTCAGGCAGAAAAGGCTAAGGGAAATTAAGTCGGATCCACAGTCAAGCAAGTGGAGTCCTAACTCTAGGACCCTGATCTCAGAAGCTTGGATAGAGTTTGGATACCCTCCAGATGGGTCAGAAAGAGTTTACTATTTTGCAGACTGGAATCTTCATCTAAATCAAATGGAGAAAAGGAGAAATCATAAGCTAGCATTCCCTCATGATCCTCCTCCTTCTCCAAAGAAGATTCCAAAACCAATCAGCTTCTATGAAAGGCAGAGGAGAAAAGGAAAGGGAAGGAACAACAGGCCTGAAGATCAATGAATATTTTGTCTGAAAATGACTTGGGCAAATGACTATGAAATATTTTGTTTTAAAATATTATCTCGATTAATATAATGTTGATAGATGAATCATATTACATTTGCAGAATATCTTCAAATTTTGATTCTATTTATCATTTGACATTTATCATTAAAGTTAGTTATGACTTCTTTAAATAGGGGGGATTGTTGGGAACAGTGCCCAATAATGTTCATGATTTGAAGAAGTGCTCAGATCAATGATAAATGCACTATGTATTTGATAGCGTATTTTATTCATGACTGCAGAGGATAAATCATATGTCCAGTAATTCTCTAAGTCCAAAATCGTCAAGAAGGACTGGATATATCGTTGAGATGATACGCATATCATTTAAATGCTTCAAAGCTAAATCACTAGTATTAAGGCTATAAAAGTAATGTAAATTCACTAAGAAAAATATCATCTCAAGACTCAGTAGATAAATCATTGAGAAAGGAATCATATGTTGGAACATGGTTTTCCGCATCCCTTTGATTTGAGAATAACAAATCCTACTTGTATTTGATCTTGTTTGCCATTGTGTTTTTAGCATGTAGGTTTGGACAGATATGACACCAGGTTGCTGAAACAATGATCTGGCACTAACCACAAGATGAAGGATTGAAAGCTGCTTAACGCCAGGCATTAAGCTTAATGTTGGGCGTTAGCGCTAAATCAAAGCTGCGTTCGATGAAATGGAGATCGGCGATATGAACCCGCTGAGAATGGAAGTTG
Organism: Dactylorhiza incarnata; assembly: GCA_033032865.1. Taxonomy (NCBI): domain Eukaryota; kingdom Viridiplantae; phylum Streptophyta; class Magnoliopsida; order Asparagales; family Orchidaceae; genus Dactylorhiza; species Dactylorhiza incarnata. Next base: position 30,455,269 of record JAWHQI010000001.1, read on the forward strand.
CGTTCGACGAACTGGCGATCGACGAAATGAACCCGCTGAGAACGGAGCTGCGTTCGACGAACTGGAAACTGAGTTCGACGAAAGAAGAAGCCCGTTTGACGAAATCAGCTCGAAGAAATTTTCTGTTCGACGAATTGGGGTGTCAGCTGATTAAAGATGAAATTCAACACCAGGCGTTAGAGCTTAACGCCGGGCGCTATCCATTCGACGGAAATGGCGTTCGACGAAGATGTTGTTCGGAGAAGATGGCGTGCCGTCTAATTAAAGAAAGAATCACAACGCCAGGCGTTAGTCTTAACGTTGGGCGCTATCCGGTCGACGAATTTGGCAAGGAGAAAGCAGCCATGATTGCAGGAGGAGCATTAGGAATGATTTGCCCAATGCGTCGCGTTAGCCTTAACGCCAGCGTTGCTATTGCCTAAAATAAAACATTCCTAAAGTGCAGAATCTCTTTCCTCTTCTGAAGATCTGGGCCATTAATATATTGTTATACATGGTCAACGCTAGGCGTTAGCACTTAACGCCAGCGTTAGCTCAAAGTCTATAAATTGGAAGATTTTGACGTCTCATAAAAACTGATTTCCAAGAGCCCTATTCCAGCACTTCAGAAACTTTGTGAGGGCCGTATTTCCAGACAAACATATCTCCCACATATATTTCAAAAGGAGGAATCAAAGGAGGCTTGGATCAACACGCTAACTCAACGCGAAGAATGCACGCTTGGACTTCAACAATCTTCAGCGATTCTTCGGCGTCTCCTTCAGATTACCTCATAGGGAGTTTTATATTTGTATTTTGTATTTGTCCTTTATTTCATCTTTGTAATTGGTTCGTGAAGTTGCCTCGTGTTGGCGACTAGGTCTAGGTAGGACTTAGGGAGGAATTCGCCTCGTGTTGTTGACTAGGTCTAGGGAGTAGATCTAGGGGGTGCTCGAGGCCTTTATGGTGATAGATTGGCTAGATCGGCTTGAGGCCGTATCTGGGGAGAGATCGGCTAAAGCCAACCGGTTCATGGGGATACGAGTCGGTATAGAAAATGAAAAGAGTCTTTCATTATTCGCTTTGATTTATAGCGTCATTGAAATCAAATTTTGTAATCAAGTTTATTAATGATAATCATGCCTTTTTTATGTTGAATAAAATTGAAATCATTATATTCCAATCTCTTTACTCTTGATTTAACTTACTTCAACATAAAATATCAAAAGTTTTATATTAAAGTTTAAAGTTTTTAAAACCCTTATTCACCCCCACCCCCTCTAAGGGTGCCTACAGATCCAACAAGTGGTATCGGAGCTAGGTTATTCCAAATCGGCTTAACAACCGGGAATAATGGCATCTCATGATCTCGCTTCTATTAGTGGGGGAAATTTTTATGGAGAAGAAAAATCTCTTGCACCACCTTTATTCGAAGGAAGAAATTATAAAGGGTGGAAATTGTTAATGGAAAGGTTTATTAAAACATTAGATATCAATACTTGGGATATAGCAATAATAAGACCAGCAGACGAATCAAATAAACAAGAGCGTCACCTAAATGCAAAAGCTATGAATTATATTTTCTGTGCTTTATCTCAAGATATCTTCAAATTAATATATTATTTTTCTAGTGCATACAAAGTATGGAAATTTCTTGAAGAAATGTATGATTTTCCTCTTACATGTATGGAACAAACACAAGAATTGGAGAACATACAAGCTTGCACAAATTTTCAAGAAAGCTCCTCTCATGACGGATCCAAGAAGTGCACATCAAGTGAAAGAGAAGAAGAAACACTATCTTCGGAAGAGGAGTGCCAAAAAGATGTCAAAGAAACAATATGTTCAAATCGTGCCTCTCCCGAAAGCAATGTAAGGAAATCAAATTCCATTTTCTGTACTTCTATCTCTACATTACAATTACTTCAAACTACCAAGCGCAAAATTAAGAAATTAAAAAATGCTAATAAACATTTGCGCTTAGAAAATAAAAATTTAAAGGCAAAAATTAATGAAGAATCAAATTCTATTTCTACCCATGGCTCCTTATTTAAAAACATTACACCTTGTGTAGAATATAATGAATTAAAAGAAAAACTCAAGAAACTTGAAAATGAACTTCTTTCTATAAAAGAACAAAATGTAAGATTATGTTTAAAAAATTCTTCTTTGAAAAATGATTGTGCTAAGTGTAAAGACTATAAAATTGAAATTAAAGAGATGGATGAAACATTTGATGAATATAGAAATAACTATCAAAATCATATTGATTTAATTGTTTCCACTCTTAAAAATAGCACAATCGCATATAATAAAGCTAGACATAATTTAAAGATTAAGAATGACGAACTAAAAACAAAAATCAACTTGCTTATGAAATTTATAAATAAAAATTCACAATATCAAGAAATATCTAAAAACAAGTTGAATATGAATATGAATATTTTAACTAAGACAAATAATGGGAGTAAGAAACACAAAGTATTTGTAAATCAAAATCAAAATCACCATTATTTACAAAATCATGTTTCTCCCAACCTAAAATTAAATGCAAACAAATTTCCTTCAAATTATAAATTCAAAAACCTTTTTGATCCAAATATTCAAGCAAATGATTGTGGAAATTTGAAAACTAAAAATAATGATAAACCAAGATTTGAATGGAGACCCAAAGCTAAAGATGAAACACAAACTCAAATTAAAAGAGCCCATTCAATCATATCTCCCTAAAAGCAAACCCGATGTATTTGGGTACCCAAAGGAACCACCACTCTTGGTCCTCTTTGGATACCTAAATCTCTCATTCATTAGTATCAAACCATTTGCATGAAGTAGAAATCAACTAAAAATGAAATATCATTATTCTACTTCATGATATGCCTAACCTATTTCTTTTAAATTTTGTTTGAACCATCATGATATGATCACTTTATATAACTTTTGATATGACTTTCACATATTAAACCAAAATTCATAAATAAATCAAATTGAATAAAATTGAATAAAAAGTCATGTCATGTTTTCAAGTGATCTACTTATCCTTTTTATTTTTATCCTTCTAAATCCATTTCCTAAAAGTCTTATAAAATCTGAAAAACTAAATTTGTCATATGATATTATTAAGACTAAATGAAATAAGTGTCAAAATGGATTCAAAAGGTGTTTGTAGGGGTATTAAGCCAAATTTATAAAATGCGCAAGTTTTGCTTAGGTATGTAATATATTTGAGTCATTTTTTATTACCCCTAGTATGTTTAATCATAATCATGTCAATCTGGAATTGAAAAATTGCATGAATATTATTTCACTTATTCATGATTATTTCACTCATGCATATGTTGTGCAAAACTCAAGAATTAAGGTCTAATGAATATGGAGCTTTAATGAATATGAAACCCATGCACTAAAATTTTAACTTCCGCAACTTTTTGCGATTTCTTCTCATCTCTTCACTTCATTAGACAGGACTTACATTGCACAAACATAATTAAGAAAAATCGGAAGCAAAATCGAAGAAAATCTAGGCAATATGATTAAAATAAGCACTCTCTGTGAGCTAACGCTGGCTTCAGGACCTAACGTCGGCGCTAGCTCAAGTATCCGATTTTCTATAATCCTAAAATTCTGAAAAATCAAAAAAATATATGTATTTGTTTAATATTCAAAAACCAAAGAGAAAATTTACAAAACTCTTCAAAATAAAAATATTTTCTCATATTCACTATTCACCTTACAACGTTTCTATTTAAAATTTTGAAAAGGTTGAATATGAATTCTCTTTAATAATACCTCATGTACATTATCATGAATAATTAATTACGAGTACTTAATCACTATGAATTAATATTAATGATCATATATAATAATCATGCAAAATCATATGATCTTTTAAGTCAAACATCAAATATAACTACAAAAGATTTTATTCCTTCCAAACATATAGTTTGTGATCATGATTATTATATGAATCTATTATGTTTTGCATGTATCACACTTATTTTTAGACCATAGAATCAAATCTATATCTATATGAATAAATAAATTAAAATCATCACTTTATTCTATGTCTAAAATTTGAATCACTATTGTTATATACATGCAACATTATATCAATTAACCTTATGGGATAACACTACATTCAAACTCATCATACCTAGCATTATCAACTAATAAAGATTATCATTCATGCTAGTTATCAAATAATGCCATAATGAATCAATCTTAAAAAGAACAATTGAAAGTTAAAACTCATAATAACTATGTTGCTTTAATATCAAATATAATAAGAAATTAATCACACATAAAAGACATAGTTTATAAATTGATTCCATAGAACAAAATGCTTAGGATGTGTAAGATCCCCCTCCCGGAACACAAAACACGACCGAGGGGAACCTCATGCCCAGGATAGCCGCCTTGCCGAAGCGCTAGCGCACGAGCTAGCCTCCCCCACAAGACGCCTATCCTGCCGGCCAAACCAACTGAACAACGCCAACCCATCAATAATAGAAAGCATTAAAGCCATAGCTTCACAATAAGTAATAAAGTCCAGAACAGTACAGAGAAAAGCAGAAAGCTACACAAGCTCCTGCAAATCATCAGAGTAACCAGCTAAATGCCCCAAGGGCTACATCTCAAAACACTCACCCGCCTCTGCCACTGACGGCAGCTAAGGTACCATAAACCCCAGCCCTGCATACCTAACCTGGCTGGCCTCCGGTGTTGAACGCTGTTATACCACTGAATGTGCTCCTAAAAAGAGGGATGTAGCAACCGTTAGTCATAAAGACTAAGTGGCTTCCCATCCGCTCCCCCGGCGACTCCAAGGCACCGGGCGGAAGAAAAGGAAGAAAAGCTGCAATATATCAGTAATATACAAAGTAGGTGACGGGGAAAGTAAACTAGTATGTACACAAATTCTAAGCTACACAAGTGTAAAAGGGGATAATCTAATCATGTATAAGCAGGAGTATAATAAGGTGTACAACAGTAAATAAACAGAAGGTAAAGCAGGTAAAGCAAGGCAGTAAGGACAGTAGTGACAAGTAATCAATCTCGTACCCTAACTTATATGAATGCCCATACAAACTTATAAGTTAGGATTTCCAGGAATTATAACTCATCATATAAAAGAGCCCATACTAATTTATATGATGAGGATCTGCAAGTCCGTATGCTATGCTATGCCATGAATGTTTTATGCAATGAAACTCACACACACGACTCTATGCGCATAGACCTTTGTAGTTCCCTCTGTTTGAAAGGAAGCCAACCTCTCAAGTACCAACCGCTGTGACACACGGTGGTAGCGGACTGGACTGTCCACTCCTAGGAGGGTATACACTCTACCAGGCCTAGACCGCATGTACGTCTCGACGCAAAACAACCGCGGAGCTCTACGTACTCTTTGCTGGAGTCCACCAGACTGTGAGCCAAGTGAGAGGTGTCTTCGGGGAACTGTCATCCCGACACGCAGCCAAGCTGGCCCTTTAGACCCCTCCACACCCGCTAAGTCAACATACCGCGGTCGGAGTGACGACCTGCCTGGTACCGAAGACCTGCCACATTTCTGAGAAAGTTACCGGGATAATCATCCCCTCGAGGTTCCCGCTCGTCTAACCGGGCACCATAATCCTGCCACTCCCGCAACTGGGAGGAGATACATAAATCCAATCTTACCCTACTATGGCTACTTTTGCCTACTTTAATTGTTATTGCAATTTAGGGTTGATCTTGGACTTCCCGAGGTACACCCGGTGAAGGGCTCTCATCAGTACTAGGGAACACGATGGGCTGAAGCCCAAACTCCCCTTCACAAGACATTTAATTGGTTGGTGATTTGTTGCTCCTTCTTTATATTGCTCCTAAATAGATAGTGAATTTGTACACTAGACCTTCTTTATATTGCTCCTAAATAGATAGTGAATTTGGACACTAGACCTTCTTGGCCCAATTGGGCCAAGTGCAGCTTTCCCTCTCTCTCCTGACTTAAACTTGACCTGAATCCCTCAAGTGGTGACCCCTCATGGGTAGACATATTAATCATGAGCTCCTTATCACTACACATCAGTCATCTTCCAAGTCCCATGGGTCTAGAGGGTCAGATTACAAAAATCCAGTTTTGCTAAACGTAGACCACCTAAGGGTAATCCACCTTCCCAAAGGGAAAACCCTAACCACAGGTCCTATAGTTCCACAAATTTTATCCAAGGTTCCTACTGACCTAAAAGAACATGGTTCAATTTTCATAATTTTCCAACTTAGTTTAATATTTAATTATTTTTCTTGAATATTGTGACACACCCTAAATTGTTCATGAAGTACTATAAATTTTTGGTCCAATGCCTACCAAATAATCATCATGTATGTATACTGAATTCAAATGCATAACCACCAAGGGTGTAGGTTCATAATTACTGTTTTGCCCCTGAATTAAATAACTGAAGATAAATCCAAAATCACCCAATTAATTACATAAATATCAAAATAGCATTGAAAAATCCAGAAAGTTCCCATAAGTTAGTGTCATTGATGTGATCCTCATATAAAAATTTCATAGAGTTTCAAGGTGATTTGCTCAAGTATATGTATAAGTCATCAAAGGGGCATAAATGGTAATTTCCTTATGAATACAAACTTTTTCACTATAAGTGTTCCAATAAAATTTCATATACCACATATCACCATAAGTAACCTTCCTATAGAGTTTGGGGGCCTTATATATGGTTTTACTATACATCATAATTAAATTCCCAAAACCTAGGTTTTTCACAAAAATCATAAAATGGATAAGTTCCTAAGTAAATGGCACCCCAAATGATTCCAATGCTTTAGAATATGAATGTCAATGTCTGGCCTAAATTTTAGAATTTTTCGAGGACAAATGCCATTTAATATTAATTTATTTTCAAAAGTGGCATATGTGTAAATTCAACCAAAGAGGCATAGAAAAATCATCAAGGATCATAAGATTAAATCCAGAGGGTACAAATACTTCAATTGACATCATTGTTCAATTTGGTAAGGTGAAGATAACCCCAAGTTCTTGATTTAACTTGGTCCATCAATTAAGCAAATTTCTCCAAAACTCAAAATAAATACTAATTAAATAGTAAAAATCTCATGATAATTATCCTAGCTCTATAAGACTATTCTCCACCTAGGGATGAAGTTTGGTTGTCGAGATATGTGTTTAGGTCCTAGTTGCTTCATTAAGGCCCAAAAGGGCAATTAAGTAATTTTAGAGGTATGGGCTAGGGTTTTTGGTCTCCATTGCTCCAATCACCCATTGATGATGAGCAAGACCCTACAAAATCCCTAAGCCCCATTACCACTGGATTTGGATAAGCCCTTAAGGCTAAGCACCAAAATCCACGAGCCACCAAAGCTAAGTGGTTTTCAAACCTAGGGCATCAAAATGTCCCTTGGGGGTTCACCATTAAGATGAACTCCAATTGTCCTCAAATTTGAAACAGAGGCTAATCATATACATATCTACATGCCACCAAAAATTTGGGGCCATTAGGGGTGATTACACCCACTAATTATTCTTAGGTCAATTTTCTAAGCTATGATCAAAACTATAACAAAAGTGCCCTAAACATACAAATATTTGGGCACAGGGTAGGCCTAGGGTGTTGACTGATGTGGCCAAAATTTCAACCCCATAGGCCCACCCATTCAAAAGATATTATGGTTTTAGTGGGCTAACCCCACCTAGGACCAGCCCTAGGAAAAAAGGCTCCTCTGGGGTCTACAGACCTCCAAATGCCAAAATCTTAGTTTCTAATGAAACTAGATATTTAGGGCTACAATAGTGTGTCTCACACCATAACATAAGTTACCCATATCAAGCATTGGGTATCCACCCACATGCTGACCCCTAATGGAGCTAATATCTTCATCATAGACTACTAATGCCCTAAACATAAAATTCTTTTTAAACTCGGCTCTGTAAGAGTGAAAGAAAATTGCAGTTATTAAAATAAAATTACTAGCACACATCTTAAGCACAGCAGACGATCACCTCATCGTCTACCTCCAGCCTAGGGTTGCGATCTGCCCAACCTGAAATATAACACATCTCTTCGTCGGCCACCAAAAAACCCCAAACCGACCGACTAACACCGCCACCACCTTCCTTGCTTTGAGGTACATCGACGGGTGACGTGTTAGCGGTCGGAAGTGGCCGGAACATTTATTTCAGGACGTCTCTTCACGGCTTTCTCTCCAATCGACTCTATTGAGATCGATATCTCACCCAGTGTGATCTAGGAAACTCGCACCAAGGGAGAGGGGAGGAAGCTCACCGAGTGGTCATGCATGCTTCCCAATAGCCGCGTATGCGGCGTTTGCGCGTCGCTCCCGGTCATGGTCGAATCTCGCCGAATTGGATCTCGTCGATCATCGTCGATGAGGGGACAACCTCTTTGAGTGGCTGTCTTGGTCTTTCGGCGAGATGAGATCTCGTTGTTTTAAAGTTCCTCCACCGGAAATCAGTTGAGGGAGGTGGTGGAGATGACATGTGGTTGTTTTTGCTAGATGTTTGTGAGAGAGAGAGAGATCCAAATAGAGAGGTGGAGAAAGTGAGATCTGGAAGGGGGGAAGAGAGTTCTGTGAAAGAGGTATTGAGAAATGGGTTTTCGGGTGGGGGATCTCTTGAAGAAAAGAAAAAGAGGACTAGAGAGAGAAGGTGAGAGAAAGATTGGAGAGGGGTTGCTGGAGGCCACACACGTCGGAGCCGTGAGAGCTCAGGCTTTGCCTTGGGAGGTCGGAGCTCGGAGGAGGGAGGAGCTCGGGTAGCTTGGAGGGGAGATCTCGCTAGAAGAGGAGAGGGCGGATTCATCGGCCATGGAAGTTGTAGAGAGAGAGAGAGAGAGGGCTTCGACCATGGCTGCTTGGAGGAGCTCGCCGACATGAAGAGATGGCCAGAGAGGAAGGAGATCGCCTGAGAAAGAGGAGATCACCTGAGGAGAGTTCGGAGGAGAGGAGGGAGATCAGAACTGTTTGGCTGTTGCTGCTATGCGATCGGCAAGGTAAGTTCCTAACCTAACTTTTACATATATATATAATCGATTATGATTATTATTATTATTATTATTATTATTATTATTATTATTATTATTATTATTATCATTATTATTAAGATGCTATAGGAGGCTCACTTAGGATTACATTCAAGCGCACGTAGATTTCTCTAGGAAGCTCGGAATTTGTCACGGGCGGGCTCGTTAATACCGTCTCTCCGATACGCACCCACCGGAACAGTCCACGATCAAATCCGAGTTTGTTTGCTCATTTTATGCTTGTCGGAGCGTTTGCGGCCAAATTTGACTTAAACGTCAAAACTCCTTCAAACGACATCGGAATCGCAAACGGATAAATCTGTTGAACTCATACTAATGTGACGAGTCTAACAAGACTGATTGGAGTCAATTGAGAGGTAGTTTCGCCTATTTCACCGCTTTGGATAAATATGTTATTCGCAGACCATATTAAAATTTCGCCGATTCTCATCGGAATCGAGCGCGGACAGTTTCGTTGAACTCGTATAGGCTTCACGAATCTAACAAACCTGACTGGGGTGAATTCCGAGACCGTCTGCTGCATATCGCCTTTTGGATAAATACGTTATTCGCAGACCGTGTCATTTGAGCTAACGTACATACTATAATTCCTTCAAGGCGGTACGCCTCCTTCGAGTTTTATTGCTCAAATTATGCACTCCGGACAGCTCGGATCCCGATACAGCAACCATCGGGACAAAGAATAGAATTGGTACTCGCCGCATTTGTCAAGTGCACTTCACCGGCTCAGGTGCAAGCCTGGCCCTCAGTACACCCCGAGCCTGAGTCAACTCGCTTGACTCAATAACGCGCACAAGGGGTCTAGCTCGAATCGGGATGTTACAAATCCAATAAACGAAGAAACAATTTCGTCCCCGAAATATTGGGTTGAGGCTTGAGGCTATGAGGATTTTCTGGATGAGAGTAAAATATACTCATCATATTCATTCATGGGCACTTCAGCCATAATAATTTCAAGCTTATATATGCATTCTCAATTATTGCGATTTATACATAGAAACTAGATTGCATGCGCACTCTTGCCCTGTGAAGTCATTGAACTAATAATGACACACACTATTTCAAAAACCACTACATCAGTCTAACTGATTATGTTGTGATTTAATCTCAAGCATACAACATACAAGGGAACATTTAGCAAGGACTCGGTATGAACGTCATCAAGCAGGCTATTTATATATAAACCACAATGCAACAGTCTACCACTACCAACATCTATCGCTGCACAGGTTCTATGAACCAACAAGACTGTCGAGCCACCAGCTCGTTTACACCTTGCAGGACTAGATCTCAAAACACTATCTCTATAACAAGTGTCATCAACAGTTGTCTTGCATCAATATCATACATGTCTGTCATGAGTCTCCAACACAAATCCTCGGTAATTTTATTTAATTTACAATATCATTACATATGTACGCAAACCAGTGCATAGAAACCACTATTGTGAATTTGTTAACTTAACAACTACGTTGCTAAACCTTGGCGCTAAGAGTGCTACGATTTAAACCAATTATCCTAAATTTGTCACTTTTAAACACACCTCTTTGATCAACAATCAAATACAACTCCAACTCAACAAATTTCAAGGCGTCCCCCAAAATTTGTCGCGCGGTCATCGGACCGACCATTGATCACTGAGAGACACTACAACACTATCAAGAGGATTCAAGATTTCACTTACTACACCCATGAGGTTCTAATGATGGAACTCATGCAATTAGAACCCAATGACTACCACCAAGTCCTTATGTCATCCAAACACTTGTCAGGATCCGACTAGTGCATAGCAGCACTCAAGGACTGCCAACTCAAGTCCTTACCATCACATCAGGATATCATCGCATCCTTCACATAGTATTGACATCCATCTAAAACCGTGCTAAATTTTACTCAACGTCACCCACAAAGGTCCTAATTGGCACTCAGCAGGGTGTATTCATACCCTCAATTACCCAGCTATATGATTTATCCAGGAGTTCATGTATGAAAACCCGACAACCTCGGTGTATATCCCAAAAGGTTTTAGATCACCATTTCTCCTTGGTCTACTTCTCCGCATAACCTTCGATCAGAGAAAAGACATAACCACCCTTTAGGTACTCACATCTGTCATTCTGGTAGGGGACTCAACGTAATCCAAAACTTGGTGTTTAACCATCCACCTTGCTTAAAATGACTCATTCATTAAGGTGTACTTAATTCTAATATCGTCGACTTGTAACGACTTAGATGAGAAAACCTCATTATAGCAAGGCTAAGTGAAGCAGTCTGCAAAGATTTTTAACTCCCGGTGAAACCTCAGTTGGTCCATTAGCTAGGCCAATAAACGAAGAAAAAGGGTTAGCCCCCATACACCTAAGTTATGCCTCTTCGACCACCAGTATGGTACATTCACCCCTTGTGTGCACACCGCCCTAAGGGCATGCCGTCCTCGATTAGGATTTTTACCCTATAAGCACTTGCCACAAGGCACTTGAATAATAGTTCCTGGGACCTATTAAAGTGTTCTAGGCCCTCAAGGCTACTATTTTCAACAACCTTTTTAGGGGTCGACATGTTCCTGGCTATAAAATGGTCACTTTCTAGACTCACAGTCTAAATGGATGTAAACTACAGCGAGGAGCATCACATTGTGGGTACGAACATCAAACTTAGAGGTCTCTTGCTGCCTCAATAGTAGATAAGAAGCACTACTTCTAACCGCGATACTAGTCACGAGTTGCTCTCACTATAAGGGGGTCTTAACATTTATCATGTGATATCACTATATTTACTGTTGATAATTAAAATTTATTTCCTAAAATCGTAAATCTTTCTAAAGGCAATCGTGATATTTTCGATTTATGTGGTCTGACTCTCCATATCATCATATTTATAGTAAAAAGATTCATACATATAGTATACATCTTCCAAATTTAGCAAGTGGCTGGCTAACTTTTAAATTTTGGAGGGCAAGGATATTTCCAATGTCACGTCATGGCAAAATATTCATGTGTTTAATCATCAAGAATTTTCATCATTTATCTTTTGGTTCATAAAACAATCAAGTTCGCATTTACCTCATTTCATTTGCCATGATGATATCCTATCTCAATCCACAAGTCCCCAACATGATGTTATTGCCTCAAGAATTTAAGCTTGGACAAATTTATATTTTCAATGATTCCCAAAAATCAACAATTGTTCGACTTGTGAAGTTTAACAATTTGTCTTATTGATATTACGAACCACCATTGTGGGCTTAGAGGAAGGTATATCTATCGCTTCCTTCTAAGAGCACAAGGACCCGAGTCAGGTATTACTTTGGTCCAACCTAGATCATAGTTACACTTGCACCGAGCTCAGAATTCGTGCCGAATTTCTTTTGGAATCCAGATAGTTCCATTTAAAGGGCCTCTTACTGTAAACTTAAACCTTGTATCATTGTCGGGTTATGATATCGAGCCTCTAGAAATCTACCTTGTCAAGATAATAATATTACACATAACCCTTATTTGTTCGTATATAGCGTATAAACTCCAAAGTTGCCCACAATCGCCGCTAGAGATTGCTAATGACATGCTTATTCCATGATAAACATTTGAGATTTTAAATCACTTAACAAATCATACTATCCTTGTCATCTTCATAAATCAGACGTAGTCAAATCAATGAAGCCACATTCCTTTTTGGCCTTTTACTAGTCGATTTGGATCTATTAATTTTCCCTAACAACCCTGTAACATACAAGTCACTGCAAATTTCATAACCTCCTGGGATGGTTGATCATTAAACCACTCGTACATATACAACTTCATTATATCATCATGAGGGTACATAATTTCATCAAGTACCAAGCTATAATGACATCAAAAGTTAAGTAAAGGTCGATACAGATATTTACCAAAATGGCTAACTTACTACTTTCTTCGATACTTATCCACATAATCTTAGAACACTATAAAGAAAATGATCATCTTCAAAAATGTTTTTCCTCTCTTATTCCGCTAATAAAATTCCTATCAACCCAAACATGGCCTTAGCAGTCTGCTTTGCTTAAGATGAATTAACTCTCAAGGGTCAAAACTTCCAATGTCAAAAATTTCAAAGATTCTAACTCCTCAAGGGATCCAAGACGGTATATAACTAGCCCAATAAACGAAGAGATAAGCCCCCGTATCTCTTCGAATGAGTTTCTTCTACCACCAATATAACACATTCGTCCCAAAATGAGTCTTCTCTGGATCCGAATTCTTATCATATCTCCTCCATATGAAACCTTCTACATAAATAGAAGTGAGAGGTATCGACATTCAGTATAAAAGGCATGCTTGGTGGTCTCTTACTAAGCTGATAATGGACTACAGGCACCAATCTCATTGAGATTGCCCTAAAATTTTTGGGTAAGATGATAATATTACTCCATATCTGGGATAGAAATCTCAGGGTGCGAATATTTAGCATTTACACTCACATTAAACTCTTCCCTTAGTCACTCAAGGTCACTTATTGCTTGGCTCAATCATCCCCAAGATCCGTATAAGGCTAGGATACGTCATGACCTATCCTGCTAAGTCGACCAAAATGGTATCATATGCCAAACCAACTCTGACTGTTGGAAAGGGAAAACAAAATACTGTCTCAGAATGAGCCAGCATCTATACGTAAGGGTACGGGTTTGGCTTAGGTTGGCACTTTCTATAGGAAAAAGCGGACATACTTACTGTGAATTACACATGGGCACACCACCGCTTCCTCTGCATCAGTTTGTCCTCAAACTGATCTAGCTAGCAGGGGTAGCCTAGTGGTCTAATGGACTTCTTTATCTCAGGATCGTTGCAAGCTGATACCATTTGTAAGATCCCCCTCCCGGAACACAAAACACGACCGAGGGGAACCTTATACCCAGGATAGCCGCCTTGCAGAAGCGCCGGCGCACGAGCTAGTCTCCCCCACAAGACGCCTATCCTGCCGGCCAAACCAACTGAACAGCGCCAACCCATCAATAATAGAAAGCATTAAAGCCATTGTTGAAATTGTTGAAGTGGAAGTGAAGGAGGCTTTTGGACCTGGGCGGTCTGGGAGGAGGTCAGGCGGTCTGGCATGACCGCACGGCCTGGCGGTCTGCCTCTGTGGTCTGGCTGGTAGTAGCCTAACTGTGGTCTCCTGGAGTGACCGCTGGTATTTGGTCCAACGCCACCCAGGTTGTCTATAACCGTGCGGCGGGTTGTCTTCTTCAAGGCTGTGGGGGTCAGGTGTGACCGCACAGGGTGTTCCAGGTTCTCTGGTAGTTGTCGCGGACTAAGGCTCTTAGTCGCGCGGTCTCAGTTCGCGGTCTCAGGAGGAGACTGGTATGCGAGCTGGTTGCTGTTCGCGGTCTTAGGAGGAGATCGGCATACGGACAGGAGTTCGCGGGTTGATGGCGGACTGGCTGTGTTCGCGGTCTCGAGCGAACATAGGTGGTGAATAGCTTCGAGCGGTCTGGCGATCTCTTTGGAGAGTCGCGGTCTGCTGTGAGAGTGGCGGTCTCTCATGGTAGAGAATTGAAGCTGGCGGGTTCACCAAAATGAAGCAGGAGTTATGTTGCTGATCGCGCGGGTTGACCGATCAGGTCACGCGATCTGGAGGGTGGTGATCCTATCTCATAGGGTGGTGATTGGATCAGGTCCCGTGCCTATAAATAGGAAGCCACTGTAGCAGCAAATATAGAACACACCAAGTGTAAGCTGAGTTCGCTTGTTTCCTGCGGTCTGGTTTATTCTGACCGTGCGGTCTGCAGATTGAATTCCTCTTGTGCAGCTTCTGCGGATAGTGTGGGCAGCAGCGATCACCTCTTCCTCTGAAAGTGTTCGGGCGGTCTGCGGCTTGGAGTTGTGGTGCTGGAGTTCGGGAGGATCAGGAAATCGGAAGAAGGGAGCGGTCTGTGCAGCGGTTTGGTGGTGTGCTGTGATCGGCAAGGCGCTGCGGTCTGGCAGTGTGTTGAAGTCGCAGGGAGGTCGCGCGGTCTGGAGCGATCTCAAGTTATCCTCATCTACTTGTATTTCTGTTTGGTATCTGTGCTGGCGAAATCATGTCTCGCCAAGCATGCCTTGCCCTGTAATGAAGTTTATGCTATCAATAAAGATAAATTGCTTGCCTAAAGTTTGTCTCTGGTTGTTTGGCTTGTATCTCTAAGTTGCATAATCGATTCCTGCTTGCTCTCACAAGGTCCTTAGAAAAATTTTCACATGGTATCAGAGCTAGGTTGGAGTGGATAGAGCAGGTTGCAACTTAGAGTAGCCATCGCCTTTGTGAAGAAGGAACCAGAGGAAAACCAATGGAAGGTGGATTTGCAAGAGGTCTTGGTATTGAGATGCTTACATCGACTAACTTCAAGAAGTGGAAGTCATGTATGCAGAGCTATCTTCTGGGTGAGGATCTATGGGAAGTTGTTGGAGGAAATGAGGCAGAAGAGGTGAAGGCAACAGAAGCTGGTGACAATGGTCCGGCCGTAAGGGCGTGGAGAAAGACCAATGCCAAGGCCGAGTTCACTTTGAAGCGTGCCATTTCACCTGATCTATTTGATCACATCTTAGGGTGTGGATCAGCTGCTGAGATCTGGAGAGCCCTGGATGGGCTGTTTAATAAGAAGAATGTAGCGAGGCTGCAGTTCTTGGAGAATGAGCTGGCAAGGTCGGCTCAGGGCGATCTTTCTATCTCCACTTTCTTTCTGAAGATGAAGAACCTCTGCGCTGAGATATCAGCACTGGATCCTGATGAGCCAATTTCTGAGGCGAAGCTGAAGAGGCACATCATCCGCGGCTTGCGGAAGGAATATGTGGCCTTTGTGACGTCGGTGCAGGGATGGGCAAATCAGCCGTCTCTGTTGGAGCTGGAGAACTTGCTTTCTTCGCAAGAAAGCTTGGCAAGATAGATGGCGGGGTTGTCAGTGACTGGGGGAGATGGCGAAGTTCTCTTCTCGGGGAAGAAGAAGAAGTGGGATAAGAAAAAGAAGACCACTGGAGGCTATGGGCCTTCAACTTCTGGACAGCAGGAGAGGGGTTATCCTCCTAAGGCTGAGGAGAAGAAGAAGAAGGAAGGTCTCAAATGCTACAAATGCGGGAAGGTTGGGCACTTCAAGAAGGATTGCAGAGTGGTCACTCAAGCAGGGCATGCTGCAGAGAAGGAGGAAGCTGAGGCCAGACATATAGATGGAGGATGGGGAGGAGCCTTCTCGGCTTCTATTGGAGCTTCGACTCCCATCAACTATTTGGAGGACTGGATCGTGGACTCGGGGTGTGGTCATCACCTCACCGGAGACGGGACCAAGCTTTCTTCTGCACAGCCCTACACAGGTAACAATGCAATCATTACTGCTGATAATACCGTGCATCCAGTAGAGAAGGTGGGGGTTGTTTCTTTGGGCAGTGATAGAGGGCCACTTACTTTGAAGAGTGTCTATAATGTGCCCGGAATGAAGAAAAACCTCTTCTCCGTGACCAACGCTGTTGACGCTGGGTATCACGTTCTGTTCGGCCCAACAGAAGTGAAATTTCTACGTAATGTAGAGGCCGTGAAGGCCGAGGTCGTTCATATCGGGAGACGGGCAAAGGACTTGTTCGTTTTATCGACAAGTTCCTACGTCGACAAGATGAAGACGAATGATGGTGCCGTTATATGGCATGAGAGGTTGGGGCATGTAGGGATGGATAAGCTGAAAGCAATGGCGGTGAAAGGTCTGGTCAAGGGCCTGCCAAGTCTATCTTCCTACGGAGAAGGTCATGTTTGCGCGGGATGTCAGTTCGGCAAGTCTCATCGACTACCGTTTGAAAAATCGCAGACAAGGAGTAGTGTGCCGTTGGAGTGCATCCACGGTGACTTGATGGGACCAACTGCTACCCCAAGCCTCGGAGGCAGCAGGTATATGCTGGTGTTGATCGATGATTACACCAGATATGTCTGGGTTTATTTTCTGAAGGAGAAGGCGGAGGCATTTGCCAAGTTTGTGGAGTTCAAGGAGCTCGTGGAAGGTCGGCTGAGACTGCAGGTGAAGAAGCAGAGGACTGACAACGGAGGGGAATTCACCTCCAGTGAGTTCTCTACTTTTTGCAGGAAGGCAGGCATCCGGAGGGAGCTTACTTGTGCTCATACTCCACAGCAGAATGGAGTTGCAGAGCAGAAGATCCGTCATCTGACGAAGACCTGCAAGTGTTGGCTGCATGCCAAGAGTATTCCAAAGTCCTTCTGGGCGGAGGGAATGTCTTGTGCTGCCTACGTCATCAACAGGATGCCTCTGAGTCCCATCAACATGTTAACTCCGCATGAGTTGATGTTCAAGGAGAAGCCAAGCGTGGCACACCTTAGGGTATTTGGCTCCACCTGCTACGTGCATGTTCCAGATGCTCTTCGGACGAAGCTAGATGCGAAAGTAAGGAAGCTAGTCTTCGTGGGATACGACGAGCGGAAGAAAGGATGGAAGTGCATGGACCCAGAGACGCGGAGATTTGTTGTATCTCGCGACGTTGTATTTGATGAGGTGACATCTTATAAGGGGTCTTCTGGAGTGGAACTACCAGAGAGCAGGGTGGAGGTGCCAGAGAAAGCAGTGGAAGATCTTCAGGTGGAGCTACCTGTGTCACCAGGTAGTCCATCTCCTTCTAGTTCCGAGACGGGGGCTTCTGGTTCAGGGAGCAGGGGGAGCAATGCTCCTAGCACGTCTGGAAGAGGAGCTAGGGAAGAAGCAGCTGGAGATAATGCAGTTCAGGGGAAGGAGCTGAGGAGGTCGAAGCGAGCAATCGTTGCCCCTGATCGCTATACAGGAGGAAACGCAGTGAGCTTTGTCTCATGTTTCTTCGCTGGTCCCTTGGATGAGAGGGAGCCGTCAAGCTTTGAGAAGGCCCAAGGCGTGAAGGAGTGGGATGTTGCAATGCAAGAAGAGATGGCAGCTCTTGAGAAGAATGAGACCTGGTCTCTTGTGCCCAAGCCCAAGGGCACTACTCCTGTAACATGCAAATGGGTCTACAAATTGAAGAAGAAAGATGACGGCAGCATCGAGCGGTACAAGGCTCGTCTTGTAGCTCGGGGATTCTCGCAGCAATACGGTGAAGACTACGATGAGACATTCAGTCCGGTGGCAAAAATGACTTCAGTTCGGTTCATCATTGCCTTGGCAGCGTTCAGTGGATGGGAGATTTGGCAGCTCGACGTCAAGAACGCCTTCTTGTACGGCGAGATTGACAAGGACATCTTCATGGTCCAGCCACCAGGCTTTGTGTCTGAAGATTTTCCGGAGCATGTCTGCAAGCTGAAGAAGGCCCTGTACGGGTTGAAGCAAGCGCCGAGGGCGTGGTACGGGAAGATCGCAGAATATCTCCTATTCTGTGGATTTGTTGCTTCAGACTCAGACTCAAGCTTGTTCGTCAAGAAGAGCGGGGAGCTTCAGGTCATCGTGCTGTTATACGTCGATGATATGATCGTGACGGGGAACTCGAAGGAGGAAGTAGCTCAGCTTCGGGCCGAGCTGGCCATCAGGTTCGAGATGAAGGACTTAGGTGAGCTTCACCATTTCCTTGGACTCGAGGTGCAGAGGAAGGGAAGTGGAGTGCTGGTTTCCCAGGCTGGATATGCGGAGCGAATCGTGGAGCGATTCGGCATGAAGGAAGGGAAGTGCATCTTTACACCTCTGGAGAAGGCTATGAAGCTTCGGAAGGATGAGGGGAGGATTATGCAAGATCCGTTGGTGTTCCGAGCTCTGGTTGGGAGCTTGATCTATCTGACGATCACGAGGCCAGATATTGCATATGCAGTAGGCAGGGTGAGTCGGTATATGGCGGAGCCTCGGATACCTCATCTGCTAGCGGCCAAGAATATTCTGAAGTATGTCAAGGCGACCTCGGACATGGGTCTCCTATACAGGAGGGATGCGGGCTTCGAAGTGCATGGATACATGGATGCTGATTACGGGGGAGATTCGGATGATCGGAAGTCGACATCTGGATTTGTCTTCATGGCGGGCCCTACGGCTATATCATGGTGCAGCAAGAAGCAGGATTCCGTATCGGTCTCCACCACAGAAGCGGAATACAAGGCTTCGGCCTTGGCAGCTCAGGAAGCCATCTGGCTTAGGAGGCTGGTGAGAGACGTCCACAAAGAGGTTCGGGAGCCAACTCTGCTACGCGGTGACAACGAGAGTGCTCTCAAACTGGTAACCAATCCATTTTGTCACGCGAGGACCAAGCATATCGAGATCGAGCATCACTTCATACGGGAGAAGGTGCTGGAGGGGTCTCTTTCGGTCGAGCATGTGCGGAGTGCGGACAATGTCGCAGACATCTTCACAAAGGCGCTGGCAAAGGGGCCGTTCACACGGCTAAGGGAGCTACTTGGGTTGGTTTCCACTTCCCACTTCAAGGGGGAGTGTTGAAATTGTTGAAGTGGAAGTGAAGGAGGCTTTTGGACCTGGGCGGTCTGGGAGGAGGTCGGGCGGTCTGGCATGACCGCACGGCCTGGCGGTCTGCCTCTGCGGTCTGGCTGGTAGTAGCCTAACTGTGGTCTCCTGGAGTGACCGCTGGTATCTGGTCCAAGGCCACGCAGGTTGTCTATAACCGTGCGGCGGGTTGTCTTCTTCAAGGCTGTGGGGGTCAGGTGTGACCGCACAGGGTGTTCCAGGTTCTCTGGTAGTTGTCGCGGACTAAGGCTCTTAGTCGCGCGGTCTCAGTTCGCGGTCTCAGGAGGAGACTGGTATGCGAGCTGGTTGCTGTTCGCGGTCTCAGGAGGAGATCGGCATACGGACAGGAGTTCGCGGGTTGATGGCGGACTGGCTGTGTTCGCGGTCTCGAGCGAACATAGGTGGTGAATAACTTCGAGCGGTCTGGCGATCTCTTTGGAGAGTCGCGGTCTGCTGTGAGAGTGGCGGTCTCTCATGGTGGAGAATTGAAGCTGGCGGGTTCACCAAAATGAAGCAGGAGTTATGTTGCTGATCGCGCGGGTTGACCGATCAGGTCACGCGATCTGGAGGGTGGTGATCCTATCTCATAGGGTGGTGATTGGATCAGGTCCCGTGCCTATAAATAGGAAGCCACTGTAGCAGCAAATATAGAACACACCAAGTGTAAGCTGAGTTCGCTTGTTTCCTGCGGTCTGGTTTATTCTGACCGTGCGGTCTGCTGATTGAATTCCTCTTGTGCAGCTTCTGCGGATAGTGTGGGCAGCAGCGATCACCTCTTCCTCTGAAAGTGTTCGGGCGGTCTGCGGCTTGGAGTTGTGGTGCTGGAGTTCGGGAGGATCAGGAAATCGGAAGAAGGGAGTGGTCTGTGCAGCGGTTTGGTGGTGTGCTGTGATCGGCAAGGCGCTGCGGTCTGGCAGTGTGTTGAAGTCGCAGGGAGGTCGCGCGGTCTGGAGCGATCTCAAGTTATCCTCATCTACTTGTATTTCTGTTTGGTATCTGTGCTGGCGAAATCATGTCTCGCCAAGCATGCCTTGCCCTGTAATGAAGTTTATGCTATCAATAAAGATAAATTGCTTGCCTAAAGTTTGTCTCTGGTTGTTTGGCTTGTATCTCTAAGTTGCATAATCGATTCCTGCTTGCTCTCACAAGGTCCTTAGAAAAATTTTCACAGCCATAGGTTCACAATAAGTAATAAAGTCCAGAACAATACAGAGAAAAGCAAAAAGCTACACAAGCTCCTGCAAATCATCAGAGTAACCAGCTAAATGCCCCAAGGGCTACATCTCAAAACACTCACCAGCCTCTGCCACTGACGGCAGCTAAGGTACCATAAACCCCAGCCCTGCACACCTAACCTGGCTGGCCTCCGGTGTTGAACACTGCTATACCACTGAATGTGCTCCTAAAAAGAGGGATGTAGCAACCGTTAGTCATAAAGACTAAGTGGCTTCCCATCCGCTCCCCCGACGACTCCAAGGCACCGGGCAGAAGAAAAGGAAGAAAAGCTGCAATATATCAGTAATAACAAAGCAGGTGACGGGGAAAGTAAACTAGTATGTACACAAATTCCAAGCTACACAAGTGTAAAAGGGGCTAATCTAGTCATGTATAAGCAGGAGTATAATAAGGTGTACAGCAGTAAATAAATAGAAGGTAAAGCAGGTAAAGCAAGGCAGTAAGGACAGTAACGACAAGTAATCAATCTCGTACCCTAACTTATATGAATGCCCATACAAACTTATAAGTTAGGATTTCCAGGAATTATAACTCATCATATAAAAGAGCCCATACTAATTTATATGATGAGGATCTGCAAGTGCGTATGCTATGTTATGCCATGAATGTTTTATGCAATGAAACTCACACACACGACTCTATGCGCATAGACCTTTGTAGTTCTCTCTGTTTGAAAGGAAGCCAACCTCTCGGGTACCAACCGCTGTGACAGACGGTGGTAGCGGACCGGGCTGTCCACTCCTAGGCGGGTATACACTCTACCAGGTCTAGACCGCACGTACGCCTCGACGCTAAATAACCGTGGAGCTTTGCGTACTCTTTGCTGGAGTCCACCAGACTGTGAGCCAAGTGAGAGGTGTCTTCGGGGAACTGTCGTCCCGACACGCAGCCAAGCTGGCCCCTTAGACCCCTACACACCTGCTAAGTCAACGTACCGCGGTCGGAGTGACGACCTGCCTGGTACCGAAGACCTGGCACATTTCTCAGAAAGTTACCGGGATAATCATCCCCTCGAGGTTCCCGCTCGTCTAACCGGGCACCACAATCCTGCCACTCCCGCAACTGGGAGGAGATACATAAATCCAATCTTACCCTACTATGGCTACTCTTGCCTACTTTAATTATTATTGCAATTTAGGGTTGATCTTGGACTTCCCGAGGTACACCCACTGAAGGGCTCTCATCGGTACTAAGGAACACGATGGGCTGAAGCCCAAACTCCCCTTCACAAGACATTTAATTGGTGGGTGATTTACTGCTCCTTCTTTATATTGCTCCTAAATAGATAGTGAATTTGGACACTAGACCTTCTTTATATTGCTCCTAAATAGATAGTGAATTTGGACACTAGACCTTCTTGGCCCAATTGGGCCAAGTGCAGCTTTCCCTCTCTCTCCTAACTTAAACTTGACCTGAATCCCTCAAGTGGTGACCCCTCATAGGTAGACATATTAATTATGAGCTCCTTATCACTACACATCAGTCATCTTCCAAGTCCCATGGGTCTAGAGGGTCAGATTACAAAAATCCAGTTTTGCTAAACGCAGACCACCTAAGGGTAATCCACCTTCACAAAGGGAAAACCCTAACCATAGGTCCTATGGTTCCACAAATTTTATCCAAGGTTCCTACTGACCTAAAAGAACATGGTTCAATTTTCATAATTTTCCAACTTAGTTTAATATTTAATTATTTTTCTTGAATATTGTGACACACCTTAAATTGTTCATGGAGTACTCTAAATTTTTGGTCCAATGCCTACCAAATAATTATCATGTATGTATACTGAATTCAAATGCATAACCACCAAGGGTGTAGGTTCATAATTACTGGTTTGCCCCTGAATTAAATAACTGAAGATAAATCCAAAATCACCCAATTAATTACATAAATATCAAAATTGCATTGAAAAATCCAGAAAGTTCCCATAAGTTATTGTCATTGATGTGATCCTCATATAAAAATTTCATAGAGTTTCAAGGTGATTTGCTCAAGTATTTGTATAAGTCATCAAAGGGGCATAAATGGTAATTTCCTTATGAATACAAACTTTTTCACTATAAGTGTTCCAAGTAAAATTTCATATACCACATATCACCATAAGTAACCTTCTTATAGAGTTTGGGGGCCTTATGTATGGTTTACTATACATCATAATTAAATTCCCAAAACCTAGGTTTTTCACAAAAATCATAAAATGCATAAGTTCCTAAGTAAATGGCACCCCAAATGATTCCAATGCTTTAGAATATGAATGTCAATGTCTGGCCTAAATTTCAGAATTTTTCGAGGACAAATGCCATTTAATATTAATTTATTTTCAAAAGTGGCATATGTGTAAATTCAACCAAAGAGGCATGGAAAAATCATCAAGGATCATAAGATTAAATCCAGAGGGTACTAATACTTCAATTGACATCATTGTTCAATTTGGTAAGGTGAAGATAACCCCAAGTTCTTGATTTGACTTGGTCCATCAATTAAGCAAATTTCTCCAAAACTCAAAATAAATACTAATTAAATAGTAAAAATCTCATGATAATTATCCTAGCCCTATAACACTATTCTCCACCTAGGTATGAAGTTTGGTTGTCTAGATATGTGTTTAGGTCTTAGTTGCTTCATTAAGGCCCAAAAGGGCAATTAAGTAATTTTAGAGATATGTGCTAGGGTTTTTGGTCTCCATTGCTCCAATCACCCATTGATGATGAGCAAAACCCTACACAATCCCTAAGCCCCATTACCACCAGATTTGGATAAGCCCTTAAGGCTAAGCACCAAAATCCACGAGCCACCAAAGCTAAGTGGTTTTCAAACCTAAGGCATCAAAATGTCCCTTGGGGGTTCACCATTTAGATGAACTCCAATTGTCCTCAAATTTGAAGCAGAGGCTACTCATATACATATCTACATGCCACCAAAAATTTGGGGCCATTAGGGGTGATTACACTCACTAATTATTCTTAGGTCAATTTTCTAAGCTATGATCAAAACTATAACAAAAGTGCCCTAAACATACAAATATTTGGGCACAGGGTAGGCCTAGGGTGGGCACTGATGTGGCCAAAATTTCAACCCCATAGGCCCACCCATTCAAAAGATATTATGCTTTTAGTGGGCTAACCCACCTAGGACCAGCCCTAGGAAAAAGGCTCCTCTGGGGTCTACAGACCTCCAAATGCCAAAATCTTAGTTTCTAATGAAACTAGACATTTAAGGCTACAATAGTGTGTCTCACACCATAACATAAGTTACCCATATCAAGCATTGGGTATCCACACACATGCTGACCCCTAATGGAGCTAATATCTTCATCATAGACTACTAATGCCCTAAACATAAAATTCTTTTTAAACTCGGCTATGTAAGAGTGAAAGAAATTTGCAGTTATTAAAATAAAATTTCTAGCACACATCTTAAGCACAGCAGACGATCACCTCATCGTCTACCACCAGCCTAGGGCTGCGATCTGCCCAACCTGAAATATAACACATCTCTTCATCGGCCACCAAAAAACCCCAAACCGACCGACTAACACCGCCACCACCTTCCTCGCTTTGAGGTACATCGACGGGTGACGTGTTAGCGGTCGGAAGTGGCCGGAACATTTTCCCGGAACATTTATTTCAGGTCGTCTCTTCACGGCTTGCTCTCCAATCGACTCTATTGAGATCGATATCTCACCTAGTGTGATCTAGGAAACTAGCACCAAGGGAGAGGGGAGGAAGCTCACTGAGTGTCCATGCATGCTACCCAATAGCCGCGTATTCGGCGTTTGAGCGTCGCTCCCGGTCATGGTTGAATCTCGCCGAATCGGATTTCATCGATCGTCGTCGATGAGGGGACAACCTCTTTGAGTGGCTGTCTTGGTCTTTCGGCGAGATGAGATCTCGTTGTTTTAGAGTTCCTCTATCAGAAATCAGTTGAGGGAGGTGGTGGAGAAGACATGTGGTTGTTTTTGCTAGATTTTTGTGTGAGAGAGAGAGATCCAAATAGAGAGGTGGAGAAAGTGAGATCTGGAAGGGGGGAAGAGAGTTCTGTGAAAGTGGTATTGAGAAATGGGTTTTCAGGTGGGGGATCTCTGGAAGAAAAGAAAAAGAGGACTAGAGAGAGAAGGTGAGAGAAAGATTGGAGAGGGGTTGCTGAAGGCCACACACGTCGGAGCCGTGAGAGCTCAGGCTTTGCCTTGGGAGGTCGGAGCTCGGAGGAGGGAGGAGCTCGGGTAGCTTGGAGGGGAGATCTCGCCAGAAGAGGAGAGGGCGGATTCATCGGCCATGGAAGTTGTAGAGAGAGAGAGAGAGGGCTTCGGCCATGGCTGCTTGGAGGAGCTCGCCGACATGAAGAGATGGCCGGAGAGGAAGGAGATTGCCTGAGAAAGAGGAGATCACCTGAGGAGAGTTCGGAGGAGAGGAAGGAGATCGGAACTGTTTGGCTGCTGCTGCTATGCGATCGGCAAGGTAAGTTTCTAACCTAACTTTTACATATATATATAATCGATTATGATTATTATTATTATGATTATTATTATTATTATCATTATTATTAAGATGCTATTGGAGGCTCACTTAGGATTACATTCAAGCGCACGTAGATTTCTCTAGGAAGCTCGGAATTTGTCCCGGGCGGGCTCGTTAATACCGTCTCGCCGATACGCACCCACCGGAATAGTCCACGATCAAATCCGAGTTCGTTTGCTCATTTTATGCTTGTCGGAGCGTTTGCGGCCAAATTTGACTTAAACGTCAAAACTCCTTCAAACGACGTCGGAATCGCAAACGGATAAATCTGTTGAACTCGTACTAATGTGACGAGTCTAATAAGACTGATTGGGGTCAATTGAGAGGTAGTTTCGCCTATTTCACCGCTTTGGATAAATATGTTATTCGCAGACCACATTAAAATTCGTCGATTCTCATCGGAATCGAGCGCAGACAGTTTCGTTGAACTCGTATAGGCTTCACGAATCTGACAAACCTAACTGGGGTGAATTCCGAGACCGTCTGCTGCATATCGCCTTTTGGATAAATACGTTATTCGCAGACCGTGTCATTTGAACTAACGTACGTACTATAATTCCTTCAAGGCGGTACGCCTCCTTCGAGTTTTATTGCTCAAATTATGCTCTCCGGAAGGCTCGGATCCCGATACAGCAACCATCGGGACAAAGAATAGAACTGGTACTCGCCGCATTTGTCAAGTGCACTTCACCGGCTCAGGTGCAAGCTTGGCCCTCAGTACACCCCGAGCCCGAGTCAACTCGCTTGACTCAAAAACGCGCACAAGGGGTCTAGCTCGAATCGGGATGTTACAGGATGTCCATGATTATTCACCCACATTATGTGTCTCACAGTAGCGAGGGTGTAGGGTTGTAGACATTAGATAACCTAATCTCTAAGTCATGTATTGTCCTTAACTGTTGAGGGTTCTAGTGGGGCCTTGCGAGGCACTTGGGGGAAAGAGTGCTAGGGTGAGTTTTGTCTAGTGTTTGCATGTGGGACTAACACCCCAACCTACGACATGTGTGCAGCTTCTCACGCCCATCCGTCACTTTGTACGGGGCTAGTGTGTAGGCATACAGTTTGGGTATTATAATCTAGGACATTCCTATTTCATATATTTTTGCATGCACTCTTTAAGATTATATTATACATGCATTCATGTTTATGATCAAACATGCTTATTTTGTGTTTTGCATATTTTTCATTTTTGAGCTCTAATGATCTTGTAAAACACAAATATATGAAAACCACATAAAAATATAAAAACCATTTTTGAACAAATAAAAACATGCTTGAATAGCCTTCTAACCATTTTCAACGTCTCTGAAATTTCTACCCTAAGAAGGTCTATATATATCCTATCTATGCCAAAATAAAAAATTTCAAAAATTCTCAAAAATCGAGTACTGTTTCAGCGTTAACTACCTAACGCCAGGCGTTAGCTATTTTGGCCAAATTGAATTTCTGGTTTTTCCTAAATATTTCTAATATTTTTCTAATGATGTTTATCATTTTATTGGGTCTGATTTCAAATTATTTTGTTATTAATTTTGTTGTTTTTTCTTCCAAAATACAAAAAAATTCAAATAATTTAAAATGATCAAAAATATGTTTTTGTTGGTTTCGCTTTAACTCTGTATAAAACTATAGTTTGACTATAAAATTTCACAAGATAGCCTTCAATGTCTAATTTTAATTTCAAATTTCCTAAACATTGTTTTATCTTCATGCCTTGACCTTAATCTGATTATGTGCAATGAAATAGTCTATAGAAAATTGTGTATGATTGTCTAGCATGCCTCTATGTATGAGTAATGTTTTATGTTTATCAATGATTCCTACACTCACTACTTTGATAATATACATGTGTTCATAATCTTAGTCTTGCATGATTGTGTAGTGTAATAATTTTAACACCTTGAGTTGTATGTCTAAATTACCTACACCATCTTTTAAAAATAAATTTCATGCACAATAAAGAAGTGTTGTTTCAATAATATAAATGTTTGCAACAACAAGTGAATTTGGAGACCTTTGGCCCAAAATAAAAAATCTGAAATAAAAAGCCAAAGATAACTCCACCAAGCACTACTCACCTTCCTGATAAGTCTTAATGAGCACTGTGAGGTTGAGAACCTTGGAAAGAATTGTAAAGTGTCTTGTACAAACATATTTCGTTTTATCACTTCTATTTGTACATCGGATCACTAAAAAAAATCAATAAAATTGCTTATGTGATCCCCCAAGCAATACTCCGCTCCTTGATAAGTCTTAATGAGCATTTTGTAGGCGAAGCACCTTGATAGTTGTACGTATGTTATGTGCTTTGAAATTTCATTCTAGATGTGATGTGTGAAAGTAATTCTATGATTACAATCTTAATGTTGTTGTTACTATTTCACTACATATGTCATGTGTTTTGATTATTTCACTTGTATACTTTTATCAAAACACCTTATGCACACATCATTGATTTTCATAAAGCTTCTACTCATGAGAATTGGATCCTAATGCAAACATTACATAATTCTCTAAAAACTCAAATAAAAGCAAGATTGCAATGCATGATTTCTACAATGTTTTCTTTACTTGAAATACGAATTGGTTACATTGTAGTTATTATCTTTTTGAATATGTTAATTCATGCTTGCCTATTTGTTATGAAAATTTTCAACGTTAAAATGCTCAAATGTGAAAAGTCTAGACATATTGTTGGAATGGTCAAACTATAACAAAAATATTACTCTTATTTGTTTTGTTTTTGTTTTCCACATTTCTCTTTTGATCATGTACTTCGTTTACCATGGTTTATCATGCTCACTTCTTTGGTCTTTCTTCACTTGTGCTTGTAAAACACTATTGCATCTTTTTCAACAAGTAATATTTTTCTTTAAACATTAATTTGCAAAGCAAGTGATTACATTCCTGTGGTATAATCTTTGAATGTTGTTCTTTCATGCTTATCATATATTGTTTCCGATGTGCTACTCTCTCGCTTAGCTCGATCATGACTTACTTTATGTTTACACAAAACTCTTAATCCTCTCTTAGTTATGTCCCAACTTTTGTCTTCTTTATTCTAGTTTTGTTTAACTCCACCCTCTTTTGCTAATAATAAAGGGGGAGAATAAATTGATAAATCGTAATGATTAATGGAGTAGGATTCACTAGATTAAGGGGGAGCATTTATCTAGTATATGGGAGTATACACTAAGGGGGAGCACTTTTATAGGGGGAGCACTTTTAAATGATCTAAAACTCTTATCATTATCTTGTAATTGCCTAGTGTTATATATCCCTATAAAAACACAAATTCATTATATATGAATCTGATTTATCTCTATTGAATTTGTTATAATCAAAAGGGGAGCTTGTTGGAACATGGTTTTCCGCATCCCTTTGATTTGAGAATAACAAATCCTACTTGTATTTGATATTGTTTGCCATTGTGTTTTTAGCATGTAGGTTTGGACAGATATGACACCAGGTTGCTGAAACAATGATCTGGCACTAACCACAAGCTGAAGGATTGAAAGCTGCTTAATGCCGGGCGTTAAGCTTAACGTTGGGCGTTAGCGCTAAATGAAAAGTTGTGTTCGACAAAATGGAGATCGACGATATGAACCCGCTGAGAACGGAAACAACGTTCGACGAACTGGCGATCGACGAAATGAACCTGCTGAGAACGGAGTTGCGTTCGACGAACTGGAAACTGCGTTCGACGATCTGGCATTTGGCGAAACTGAGTTTGACGAAATTGAGTTCGACGAAAGAAGAAGCCCGTTCGACGAAATCAGCTCGACGAAATTTTCTATTCGACGAATTGGGGTGTCAGCTGATTAAAGATGAAATTCAACGCCAGGCGTTAGAGCTTAACGTCGGGCACTATCCGTTCGATGAAAATGGCGTTCGACGAAGATGCTGTTCGGAGAAGATGGTGTGCCGTCTAATTAAAGAAAGAATCTCAACGCCAGGTGTTAGTCTTAACGCTGGGCGCTACCTAGTCGACGAATTTGGCAAGGAGAAAGCAGTCATGATTGCAGGAGGAGCATTAGGAATGATTTGCTCAACGCGCCGCATTAGCCTTAACGCCAGCGTTGCTATTGCCTAAAATAAAACATTCCTAAAGTGCAGAATCTCTTTCCTCTTCTGAAGATCCGAGCCATTAATATATTGTTATACATGGTCAACGCTAGGCGTTAGCACTTAACGCCGGCTTTGGCTCAAAGTCTATAAATTGGAAGATTTCGACGTCTCATAAAAACTGATTGCCAAGAGCCCTATTCCAGCACTTCAGAAACTTTGTGAGGGCCGTATTTCCAGACAAACACATCTCCCACTTATATTTCAGAAGGAGGAATCAAAGGAGGCTTGGATCAACACGCTAACTCAACGCGAAGAATGCACGCTTGGACTTCAACGATCTTCAGCAATTCTTCGGCATCTCTTTCAGATTACCTCATAAGGAGTTTTATATTTGTATTTTGTATTTGTCCTTTATTTCATCTTTGTAATTGGTTCATGAATTTGCCTCGTGTTGGCGACTAGGTCTAGGTAGGACTTAGGGAGGAATTCGCCTCATGTTGGCGACTAGGTCCAGGGAGTAGATCTAGGGGGTGCTCGAGGCCTTTCTGGTGATAGATTGGCTAGAGAGGCTCGAAGACATATCTTGGGAGAGATCGGCTAAAGCCAACCTGTTCGTGGGGATACGAGTCGATATAGAAAACGAAAAGAGTCTTTCATTATTCGCTTTGATTTCTAGCGTCATTGAAATCAAATTTTGTAATCATGTTTATTAATGATAATCATGCCTTTTCATGTTGAATAAAATTGAAATCATTATATTCCAATCTCTTTACTCTTGATTTAACTTACTTTAACATAAGATATCAAAGTTTTCTATTAAAGTTTAAAGTTTTTAAAACCCTTATTCACCCCCCCCCCCTCTAAGGGCGCCTACAGATCCAACATCATATCATCGAGAGAGTCTCGATGATATCATATTGAAGAAAGCTTGTCATTGAGAAAGCTAAGTTCAGATGTCTCGATGATATCATCTTGAAGAAGATGTATAGTCTTGAAGATTGAAGACATATCGTCGAGGTAACTCATTAAGTTCTGAAGAAAGGATCATGTTGACAACATCGGCTTGAAGACTTTTTTATCATCTAGAAGATCAAGACGATATCGACTTGAAGAAAGATTATCAACTTGAAGAATAAGTCTAAGTCATATAAAAAGAAATTTCTCAACGACATCGTCTAGAAGAAGCAATATCATTGAGAAATATAATAAAGTCTTCAAGAAAGAAGTATGTCGACGATATCGTCGAGAAGATTACACATCGTTGAGATAATCAAGATGATATCGGTTAGAAGAAATTTATCGTCATGACAGATGCTGAGGTGCACTTATCTTGAGATGATCAAGATTACTTATGGCGCTGATTTTCTCGGAAATTAAAATGCAGGGAATGTGCGCGCCGCTCATCTTGCGCATCAATCATGGAATAATTAATGATATATCTTCTGCAAAATATAGCCGATGACACAGCATTTAAGAATAATATTATATATTTCCAAAGGCTTGCAAGTTTCAAAAAGGAGAGAGCATTTATGGCAGTTTATTCTGCCATTTCAGTCTATATTCTTTAATGGCCTAATTAATTAAGGAAGGAATTATCAAGGGGGCCTTTATGCAAAATTGCAAAGCAGTGTAAAAGAGACACTTTTTCTATTACAGAACCATATGTTGCTTTCCATTCTCTTTCACGATTATTTTCAGACATACTAACAGAAGAGAGAGAAAAGAATTACAAGAAGAATACTTCATTGCTGTGCAGTAAAGGTCAAGAGAAGATTATATAGAAAGGTTCAGTGATTCATAAGATCTCTAGACTTACAGTTGCAAGAAGAATAAGAAGTCTGATCAGTCAAATCTTTTATCTTGAAGCCTTCTTCACAGTTTACTTGGTAGTAGTCTAACACTCCTAGAGGGGGTGAATATGTTCCTTTGGAATTTTATACTTACAGCTAGTGGTTTTTAAGTGATTGAATAATGCAATAGCAAACACACAGAAAACACACAGTTGTTTATAGTGGTTCCCCAAGACAGTGTGTATATGGGTAGTCCACTTTCCCTCTACACTTTTCTAACAGTGGGTTAGATAAGGCTAACTCCTCCAAATCTCAGCTCCAAGAGCGTACAACTCATATCCCTCAGGATCTCTCAGGTTTCCTCCAAAACCCTACCTCAGGCCAGCAACCCTACCAATCAGAGTTCTGCAACTCCTACAACTCAGAAACCCTCTTGGTTTCCTACCTCGGGCCTATCAAGAAGCCCTACATCAGATCTCCTCTGAAATCCTACAACTCAGACTGGGTGTACAGCCTTACAAACTCAGGAACAAAGCCCTACACACTAAGAACAATGAAGTTCTTACAAAGTTTAATAGTTTTACTGTTACAACAGAAGATTGTATAGATTAAACCTTCAGCTTAGATCTTCTGTTGTTAAAGCACAGCAGATGCTATCTTGAAATAGGGCTGAATAGCAGCAGCTTTAGGCCTAGTTTCTTCTGATCTTCTTCTTCAGTAGAGGAAATAAGATTCACTTATTCTTCTGGATAGAATAAGCACAAACAACATTATCTATTTGGAAGTAATCTGCTTGCAGCTTGAGAAGTATCTTTTCTGGAAGCAGATAGAGATGATCTTTTGGAAGCAGAAGCTTTCTTCAATAAAACAGTAGCAGCTATTTTAGTTCTTGTCCAAACCTCATCCACTGACCTAACATCTTCTTTTATACCTCCTTCAATCTGTAACGGCTCTTAGGAGTGCCCTATCACAATATGGTCACAAATAGAAAATATTATCTTTTCTTTCTAGGCACTTGCGCCAAAAATGGATTCCGCCAGGCAATATTCAAATAAGAATCTTTCTCAGTGGTTGGGCTGAGACAGGCTCCAGTCTCAGCGGCAGAACGGACTTCGTCTCAGCGGATCCGCTGAGACAGAATGTCTTCTCAGCAGTTTTCCTCTATATGCAGCTTAGCTTAGACCGACTCCTTCTCAGTGGCTAAATAGTTGTGTCTTAGTGGTTCAGTTGAGACTAGGCTGTTGTCTCAGCAGTTTTGGCAGTAAACCCCAGAGAACTATTCCTATGTTTGGAATGAGCTAACTCTGCATAAGCATGATACAAAAGAGGGTCTATCAAATATAATATATACTTAGCACTGAGTGTGATGCATCTTCAAATCTTGGGAACATTGAGGGGAAATATTCCCAACAATCTCCCCTTATTTGAAGAAGGCAGAACATACACCAATGCTAAGATACATAACCACAATAACCATATCATGACATATAATGAAATAGCAGAATTAAAAGTCATGACAACATAATAATATCATTGTTAACAAAATATAGGCAACTCAGCAGTTATTAAGCATTAATACATAACAATTATTAATCTTAACTTTAATTAGCCTATTAACACAAGATTTCATAAATCAACATAAGAACCAATTACATTAGTGATAAAATGTCAATACATAATGTTTACAAATTTCAGTGCACATTTGTCTCAAATGAAAATTTAAAAATATAAGTTCATGATTTTCTCTTCTTTGAAGCACTTGAGCTTTCAGCACCTTCATTAACAACCTCTTTTCCAGCAGCAGCAACTTTCATCTCAACAACCTTCTTCTTGTTCTCCTGCCTTTTGAACTATAGGAATGGCTTTGGGATATATCTGGAAGGCATTCTCTTAAGGTTGCTTTTTCTTACTAAGTTTTCTTTGAATACACTTTCCCTTTGGGAATTTCTTTCAAGGTGTTCTACGCCCTATCAATGTTATTGCATAACTGACCATGGTTTACCCAAGAATTCAGAATTATGCTCTTGGAATCATCACTCCAATACTCAAAGTCAGGATCTTTGGCTTGATCATTCCTATTATTTGCCATGAACTCCTCCACAAGCATGAATTCTTCTCTTTTCCTTTTGGCTGCTAGCTTTGCATCCTGTTTACTCTTTGCTTGAGCGGGGAAGTCAAAATCCTCTGCTCAAAATATGTCCAGGAGAGGCAAATTTAGAGCAATTCGTGTTCCTTGCAGAACTTTGAGGGCAAGCTTTGAATTAGTTTCAGCATTGGTCTCCTCCCCCTTTCTGGCTTCTTCAAATATTTTCTATTTTATTCCTTGAGAAGTAGCTGCCACAGAGCCTGGAAGGGTTTGAAATGCATTTTCCAAGTCATTCTTCAGTTCATCCTTCATTTTCTCAGCTTCTCCTATCATTGTGGTTGTTGTGGACCACGCATACTCTTCAACATGGTTTGAGGCCTTCTCTATCACCTCATCAGTTTTACTGACAAAATTCTTGACATAGCTCATGTCTTTCTCTGAAAGTTGGAGACTTTAGTCCATGGATCTTACAATAGTGTTCTAAGCTACCACTGTTTTTTTTGCTAGATCAAACCATTTGGTCGTCTAGTTATTTAGGTCGGATGTTTCTTCCTTTATTACTTGGATTTCAGTCATCACCTCATGCTTCACTGTTGAAACTAACTTATCAATGTATTTCTTTATTAAGACCATATGACCATCAATTAGTGTTGATGAGTAGTTTATATACTCATATTTCGGTATAGTTTTAATATAGTTTTAATATGAAATTATATAATTTATATGAATTTTCTCATTTAAATTATTCTGTTTTCAATTCCATGAACTAACTTAAGCTTATTTTATGTTTTCAGGTTTTCTGGACACTTTTAGCAAAATTTACAAGTGCACGCCCTAGGTCATGTGCGTGACCAAGGGAGTGACAGCCTAAGATGTGTTCCAGTCATGCTTCCCGCATCCTGGGCCCATTCCATGATGATTCGCCAAGTACATGCCCTAGGTCACGGGATTGACCAAGGGCGTGTAAACATAAGCCACGCCGCCAACTCAGCAAAACATGATACACAGCCATGACAGACACTTTGCCAAGTACACGCCCGTGTCTCTCAAGTCATGCCCGTGTACTTCCAAGGTCACGGGCATGTACCTCCTTGCCGCCAGAATAACGCGCCAGCCCTCTGAAGCCTTCCCGCCAGATGCAATTTTTTAAAGATTACATGCCCTAGTTCACGGGCATGACCTAGGGCATGATGCGCACGTAATGCCTGCAAAGAATCCAGAAGACGTCTCTCCTGCACCAGCTTCAATCACGCCCCTTCACGCCCTTGGTCACGGGTGTGACTGAGGGCGTGTAACCTCAATTTTCAACCTATTTAAAGCCAGCTCCTCCAGAACTTAGGGGATGAATTTTGGGAGCTCAAGTCTTCATCTCTTGTATTATTTTCTTGTTTTAAGTATTCCTGTACTCCCCTTTCTTCTTGCAATTGTATTTTTCAATTCAATAGTTTGCAATTTCAATTTCATTAGCCTGTACTTCCTTTTACAAAATCAATAAATTAGGTCTCATTTCTCCTTATTCTCTTCTTAATTTCATCATGTATTCTTGTACTTTTGTTGATTCCTCCATCTCCATGAATAGCTAAATTTCTATTACTACTCGATCGAGATGACCCAAGGAATAATATGTGTTTTGAATTAATTTAGATTTCTTCTTCTCTCCTTAGAGTACTTATGATTTATCCTTGATTTTAATGAAATGAGATTATATTTTCAATATATAATTCTCGCTCTTGTTTTTGTTCATTAGTTAGCCGAACAAGCTCGTAAGAAGAATCAATCATTCAAGGATAAAGAGAGTTGCATGCAACCCTCGAGAGAGGATGACATAAATCTCCCGGATTGGAGTCAAATCCAATAGACGGGTTCACCGCGATAAAGCGAGTTTTAGGGGTTTCAATTATAGAATGAGAGTTTGGTTGATCAACCTAAACTCAGCTAAACGTATCCTCGACCAAAGGTGCGCTCAGAATTTGGGAACCTCCACGGTCGGAGTATTTCTTTATAGGGAATTTTAATCTTGTTTGTTCTTACAATTTTTATTCCAAGGTGATTCGAGATCGAGTGCTAATATCCTAACAATTGTTTCTTTCATCCTTTTTATTTACTTTTCTTGCAACCCAACCCAATGGTTCTATTGATAGAATAATATAGATTTTCTCGAAGTAAAAGTATTCAACTCGCCCGGATTTTTATACGACCTTGGTTTTTATAAGCCTATATTACTCCCAACACGGTACACATGTCGTTGTCGTTTGCATACATAGCTTTGCCTCCACCAAGTTTTTGGCATCGTTGCTGGGGAACTGAGTTGAAATTTCAAAAAAAAAAGAAATATCTATTAATTTTATCGTTCTATTTCTTCTCACCCCTCTCTCAAAAATTTTAAAAAAATCTTAAAAGGCGCAACTTAAATTCTCGAAAAGGGAGATTTGGGTTTGTAATCTCATCGCATCTCCTAGTACCATGTGATCCCTTCACAGGATAGAACACGGGAAGTCCGGAACTAACTTAACCCGCTCATTGAAAAAAAAATTTATATATATTCTTAATTAAAATATTATAATAATATTATAATAATTTTAATTTTTCCTTCTTCACCTTTTTATTCTTTCGCCTCTTTTTCTCTTTTCTTTTCTTTTAGTTTATAACCCGAGGAAACTCTTCAATTAATCTTGAATTGTGTTTTGATCTGGAAATTGAGCGCACCTTGTGGCGACGTCTCCAATTTAGTGATCTACCAATAATTCACGAAGAGTCATTCGGAGAAACTAACGAGGGTATAATAGAAGATCCCGACCATAATGAGGCCCCACTACAGACCATGTCCTATTATACGAGGCTAAATTGGGAGGAAACACAATCTAGTATTATTCGCCCGGCGGTGGCGAACAATAATTTTGAAATTAAAATTAGTATCATTCAAATGGTACTGCAAACCGTCATATTTGATGGCTTACCAGATGAAGATCTGAATTTACATTTATTAAAATTTTAAGAAATTTGTGATACATTTAAGATAAATGGCGTCACCGATGATGCCATTCATTTGCATTTATTTCCTTTCTCTTTGCGGACTAAGGCCAAGCAGTGGTTGGGTTCTCTTCCTAGAGGTTCCATCACTACGTGGGCCGAGATGACGGAGAAATTTTTAACGAAATATTTTCCTCCGGCAAAATCCGCTAAATTAAATATGGACATTCTCTCATTCACACAAATAGACTCGGAGTCTTCTACGACACATGGGAGCGCTTCAAAGAACTTTTTCGGAGATGTTCTCATCATGCCCTCCCAGTGTGACAACAACTTCAAACATTCTACAATGGTTTGAATCTCCAAACGAGGCAAATAATTGTTGCGGCGGCTGGGGGAACTCTTAATAACAAAACCCCATAGGACGCTCAAGAGCTTTTCGAGGAGATTGTCATGAATGCGTATCAGTGGAATGCGCCACGGTTGCGCCCTAATAAGCTGACTGGACATTTTGAAGTCGATGCCACCCCTAACTTAACGCATCAAGTAGAATGGCTTACTAAGCAAGTGGCGGAGACGTCTGCTTCCTCTGCACTAATTGGGCTAATAATAATAATATTAATAATAATATTAATTGTGTTCAAGAATAAGTAGATTATATGGGGAACTCTTACTGCCCTCCTTATAACCCGAAAAATATTCCTTTTAATAATAGCTATAATCCGGGATTAAGGAACCACCCAAATTTTTCATGGAGCAACCATAATAATGCTCAACGGCCACCACAAGTGAATCCTCCCGGATTCGCTCCGCCACCACCACACAAGCCCTCTTCACTTGAAGAGGTCTTCATTAAATATGTTGCCTCTAATGAGTCCAACTTCCGGAATCTATCCGGATCTATTAAAAGCTAGGAAAATCAGATTGGACAGCTTGCCAAATTGTTCTCCGAACGCCAGCAAGGAGCTCTGTCAGGCAATACTGAGCCCAATCCATGGGAGAGCGCTAACACAATAACCCTCCATAGAGGAAATGAGGTAACATCTTCAAATTTGGTCGAGCCAGAGGTAAACGTTTCATCTTCTCCTTCGCAAGTTAATTCTACTTTAGCTCCGCGCATTAGTAAGAATCCTACTCTTCCTTATCCTTCAAAATTTAAAGATGAGCGGAATGATGAGCAATACAAAAGATTTATTGAAATTTTAAAACAAATCTGAATAAATGTGTCATTTTGCGAAGAGATCACCCAAATGCCCAAATACGCTAAATACTTAAAGGATTTACTTTCAAATAAAAAGAAACGTGAAAATTTTTTGTGTATTTCTCTAAACGCAGAATGCTCTGCAGTTCTATTAAATAAATTATCACAAAAATTAAATGATCCGAGACGGTTCTCCATCCCGTGCTTGTTCGGTAATTTATTAATAAAACACGTTTTGGCAAATTTGGGCGCTAGTATTAATCTGATGTCATTTTCTTTATTTAAAAAGCTTGGATTAGGCAATCCAAGCCCAACAACAATCAGCATCCAATTAGCTGACCGATCAATAAAATACCCAATATGGGTTATTGAGAATGTGCTTGTTAAGGTTGACAAATTTATCTTCCTGTTAGATTTTGTCATCCTAGACATTGAAGAAGACGTCAAAGTGCTTATTATACTCGGACGTCCTTTTCTCGCCACCTCTCGGGAAATTATTGACATTAGTAACGACAAACTTCTCCTACGAGTTGGGGATGAAGAAGTTTTTTTTAGTATACAAACTCTATGAAAATTATTTTTTCTAATGACGACTCCTATTTTATTTTAGAAACACATTTTGAAGAGGAATCATCACCTTTTAACAAATTAATCTTGCCAATTTTTGAAGATCCGGAATCTGCAACTGAGGAAATAACTCGACCTTTAAAATTCGAAAAGATAAATTCAATTAATTTAAAAATTAAAACATCACATGACGAACTGCCAAACCTTGAGTTGAAACAAATCCCAGATCATATGAAATATATTTTTTTAGAAAAAGATTCAAAATTGCCCGTAATCATATCTTCCGCGCTTAACGATTCGAAAATTTCCGAATTAACAAAAATTTTAAATAATCACCGTCATGCAATTGCATGGCAAATTTCGAATACCAAGGGGATTAGCCCCTCACTTTGCATGCATAAAATAAATTTAGAAAATAATTCTCATGGCACAATTCAGCCTCAACGATGCCATAATCCCAACATGAAGGACGTCGTTAAGGCCAAAATTATAAAATTATTAGACGCGGGGATTATTTACCCAATTTCTGGTAGCACTTCGGTTAGTCCAATGCAAGTCGTGCCTAAAAAGGGCGGAATAACGATAGTTCCTAACAAAAATAATGAGTTAATTCCAACCCGTACCATTACGGGATGGCGGGTATGCATAGATTATAGGAAATTGAATGATGCCACCCGCAAAGATCACTTTTTGTTACCCTTCATTGACCAAATCTTAGAACGTCTATCCTGTCACTCACACTACTGTTTTCTCGATGGTCTTTCGGGATACTTTCAAATCTCAATTGTGCCCGAAGACCAAGAGAAAACCACTTTCACCTGTCCTTTCGGCACCTTCGCATACCGAAGAATACCATTTGGTCTTTGCAATGGGCCGACTACATTTAAAAGATGTATGTTGGTAATTTTTAATGAATTAGTAGAGGATGTCATGGAAGTTTTTATGGACAATTTTTCAGTCTTTGGCGATTCCTTTACAAATTGTCTAAACAATCTTGATCATGTTCTTCAACGCTGCAAAGACACGAATTTGGCACTCAACTGGGAGAAGTGCCACTTTATGATCCAAGAGGGATTAGTCTTCGGACATAAGGCTTCTAGTAAAGGGATCGAGGACGATAGGGCCAAGATCGAAGTCATAGAAAAACTTCCCCCTCCAACCAATGTTAAATCTATTAGAAGTTTTCTAGGACATGCGGGCTTTTATAGGCGGTTCATTCACGATTTTTCAAAAATAACAAAACTGCTAACGCAATTATTAGAAAAAGAAACCGCGTTCATTTTTATTAAGATTGTTTAAAAGCATTTAATAAAATTAAAAATGAACTTATAAATTCACCAATTCTAATCGCACCAAATTGGTCTTTATCGTTTGAAATTATGTGTGATGCAAGCGATTTTGCTGTAGGGGCTGTCTTGGGCCAACGGGTGAATAAATATTTTCACCTAATCTATTACGCAAGCAAAACACTTACATCCATCCAAGCTAATTATCCAACTATGGAAAAGGAACTTTTAGCTATTTTTTTTGCATTTGATAAATTTCGTTCATATATAACGCTATCTAAAATTATTATTCTTACAGACCACTCCACCCTTCGGTACTTGTTAGATAAAGGGGACGCCAAGCCCCGACTACTGAGATGGATTCACCTCTTGCAAGAATTCGATTTGGAGATCCGAGAGAAGAAAGGAGCGGAGAACTTGGCGGTCGACCACCTCTCAAGATTGGAGAACCCGGCGGCAGTTGAACTAGTGAAGTTCAAAATTAATGATAAATTCCCTGAAGAGCACCTCCTCGCCATCGAAAAGGTAACGATTTCTTCCACCCCTTAGTACGCAGATTTTGCCAATTATTTAGTGGCTCGGGTCCTCCCAAAAAGTTATTCAAGTCAACAAAAGAAGAAATTCTTTTCGGACTTGAAATTTTACTTTTGGGAAGCCTCCTTTTTATTTCGTGTCTGCGCAGACCAAGTGGTAAGAAGGTGTATTTTGGGCGAGGAAGGCGTCCAAATATTGCGGCACTGCCATGGAGGACCAACCGGTGGTCACTATCAACCAAACCGAACCACAAGAAAGGTGCTAGAGGAGGGCTTCTATTGGCTCAACTTATTCAAGGATGCTCACACTTTTGTGAGTAAATGCGACAGCTGCCAAAGGTCAAGAAATATTTCTAACCGGGGCCAAATACCCCAAAACATTATTTTAGAATGCGAAATTTTTGATTTATGGGGAATAGATTTCATAGGATCGCTACCATCCTCCTTTAATAATAAATATATTCTTGTTGCGGTTGACGACGTGTCGACGTGGACGAAACCACAAGTCCTTCCCACCAACGATGCGAGAGTCGTCGTAAATTTTCTACAAAAAATATTTTCACGATTTGGCACACCGCGCGCACTAATTAGTGATAGGGGCACGGACTTTTGTAACAACCAACTTACTAAAATTTTAGCAAAATATGGAGTTATACACAAGCTTTCTACTGCCTATCACCCACAAGCAAATGGCCAAGTGGAGGTAGTGAATCGGGAATTAAAAAGAATCCTAGAAAAAATGGTGTACGGTAATAGAAAGGATTGATCGTTAAAATTAGACGACGCACTATGTGCTTATCAGACAGCGTACAAAACTGCCATCGGATGTACACCATACCGGTTAGTATATGGAAAAGCGTGTCATTTACCGGTGGAATTAGAACATCGCGCTTTTTGGGCGCTAAATTTTTTAAATTTGGATTGCAACTTAGCCTCCGAACATAGAAAATTGCAATTCAATGAATTAGACGAATGGCGTGCAAACGCCTACGAAAATAATAAATTCTATAAGGAGCGCAAAAAGTTTTATCATGATAAAAATTTAAAATTCCAAAAAACTTTTCCCCGGGAGATCTAGTCCTTATGTATAATTCTAGACTAAAACTTTTTACGGGCAAATTAAAATCCCGATGGTCCGGACCTTTTGTAATAAAAGAGGTTTGGCCAAATGGGACCGTTCTAATAGAGCACCCGAAAAACGGCTCATTTAAGGTTAATGGGCACAGGTTAAAATTGTATCACCCCGACGACCCTACGTACGGAGATATTGAAATGCTAAAACTTCATAATCTTTAAAAAGAATCGCAACTTAATCAAGCTACGCGACAGTAAACAAAGCGCTTTTGGGAGGCACACCAACATTATCTTTCTCGCTCTTTTGCTTTGTTTGTTTTAACTTATTTTGCATGTTTTTGTTCCGGCAACCCAATTTACCAACCAGGGAAACCCTTTTCTCCCCTCCTCTCATCCCTATTTTGACCTTTTCATTTACTTTTAACAATTCATTTCCGCCATTATTTTGTTTACCTTGTTTATAATTCATACTTTAGTTTTAAACATTGGGGACAATGTTTAACTTTAAGAATGGGGGTGTTGTTGAAACTGATTTCTCGGTCTCTTGTGAAGCTCGGGCCCTCAACAAGTTGAGGGGCAGCTAGCCCTTACTAGTCCCTCGGAAGGAGCAGACTGGGGACTCGGAAACGGATTAAGACCTTAGTCACAGCGAGGAGGTCCCACCACAAACCCGGAAGATCGTTGAGCGCTTCCCTTCCCAAGCCAAAGCTGAGACTTGGGCACCTTGGAGAGCTAGAGAACTAATCCAAAGTAATAGAGGGAGGAAGAAGCTCAGAGAATTGAGATTGGAATCCTCTCCCAAGGTGCCCTTTATAGGTCTATTTATAGTTTCTTGCTCGTGGTCTGTCAATAGCGGAACTCCACCTTTTGGTTTTACTAAACGCACCCTAGTTTGGCCTACTAACAACCAAACTCCGCTGTTTGGAAAGGCTAACGGCAGACCACCAGGGGCAGAGGGGTAATTTTGCCTCCTTAGCTTATGGGCAAATGACCTGCGAGAAAGGTACTCGCGAAGGCTCCTGCGAGTCGCCTCACGAGTATGGCTCGTGAAACCCCTTTTAGGCGAGCGCTCTGCGAAGACTCCGCTCGTGCCTCTTTTGGCGACATCTACCGAGGCCAGGTCTCGCATGCCTCCCTGCGAGCTCCCCTCGGCCCTGTGTAAATCTGATGTACTTGCTGGAAAATTGAGTCCGTCGAGCTGAGAATGGATTTCGTCGAACGCCAATTGAAGTTCGTCGAACACGGAAACTTTGGAGAGAATCTGGCTCGTCGGCTTTCTCGCGAGCGG
Organism: Dactylorhiza incarnata; assembly: GCA_033032865.1. NCBI lineage: Eukaryota > Viridiplantae > Streptophyta > Magnoliopsida > Asparagales > Orchidaceae > Dactylorhiza > Dactylorhiza incarnata. Next base: position 30,497,358 of record JAWHQI010000001.1, read on the forward strand.
TTGGCGAGCACCAGGCTCGCCTGCCTTCCTGCGAGCGGCCCTTGAGGCTCTGGCTCGCCTTCTTTGTTACTTGTACACTGAACACAGTTAAATACGCTGAACTCAAACTAGAGTTCGCTGAACTGGAGACAAAATCCCCTGAACTGGCTGGGGATTCAGTTCATTGCACGGAGAAGCAAGTTCGTCGAACACAGAAACATGGAAAGAATCTGGCTTGCCCAGAAGACCACCGCAAGAGGGTCGCGAGGATCCGGCTCGCCCGCCTTCCTGCGAGCGGTGGGCGAGTGTCCGGCTCGCCCGCCTTCCCGCGCGCAACCTTTGAGTCTGGCTCGCCTTCCTTGTTACTTCTTTTGCCTGTTGACTTCTCCATCTATGCCCATATCCTGGCGAATATCGGGGTTGTACAGTGCCACTTGCGACGCTGGCCCATTCGCACTCGCGTGGCTTTCGCCGCGAGTAGTCCTTGAAGCACTGCTGCCGAGCTAGACTTCATGCTCGCCCTTGCATGGGGGCGCCATGTAGGAGTGGTCTGTGAGAGCCCCACTCGATGTTCGCTCTCGCCGAGGTGGGGTCGCACCTGGCCTGCTCCCGCGCTCGACTTCTCCCGGTTGAAACTTGACTCCAGCTTGATTTTGCCTTCTCGCTCGGGGCGAACCCGAGGTTGTACACAATCCCTGCTCTTCATGAGTCTTAAGCTAAACTAGTGAAGAATCATCCAACCCTCAGCTTTCGCTGGACGGATGCTGACCTGGCAGGAATCTTTTGGTGGGGCCCAGCCTCCCTGCTATAAATATCGTCGATCGTAGTCGATGGGCTCCCTACTTCCTCATTCACCAATTCTTGCTGCTCCGTATGGTAGCTGTCTGAGGATGCCTATCTCTGAAGAGACCAGGGCTCGCATCAACGTGGCGCAAGATTTTGAGCACATGGCCCTCACCAAACCTGCTCCTTGGGCCCCGAAGCCATCTTCCCCAAGAATGCTAAAAGCGAAATTGTTCCAGCGCCAGAGCGGGAATGATGGAACCCTGGCCCTAGATCCGTCCCCTGACCTTCTGCTCGCAAACCAGGTACTCAGGTCGGCAAGCTGACCCACCTCCTTTTCCTGCTGATATATACCTTTTTCCTTTCAGGCCTTGCTTCTATCGGGGAACCTGACATATGAAATCCGAGTGGACGCTCGCCCTATTACCCCTCGGGGGGGGGGGGGGGGGGGGGGGGACGGCACGGAGATCCCGGACATGGGCATCCCCTTCCTTCACTCGACTTCGCCTCAGCACCGTAAATCTTCTCGCACAATTCTTCGATGAACTCGCCATGTTGACCCTGTGACCTTGTCTCTCGCAGAGTCTCCTCTCACGACTCCCGAAGTATGAGCCGCTCCCTTGCTCTCACAACTTCCTCCAAGGTCGAATATCTCTGTCCCGGGGTATACTCTTCTGGACCAAGCGAATCCTGAGAATTTGCTTCTAGACGTCGTCCAGGGTGAGGGCCCCAAACTTTGCCTCTCAGGCTTAGGTAAATCGGTGACCCTACCCCACGGAACTTCCTTCCAGGGGGAAGAGGAGTTCCAGCGACTTTAACTTGGGGGAAGAGGAGTTGTCGCCCCTCCCTTTGCCGGAGGAGATCGATGCCTTCCTCGGCGACCCGCTGGATCCGGTGATGATGAAGAGGAGAACCTCATAGCTTTTCCAGAAACATGGGCGGATGTTGCAAAACCTGTACAGTCAGGTGAAGAAAGACAGGGAGGCGGCTAAGGAGCAGATTGCCTCGCTGGGGGATGAATGCGCTCGGCTCCAAGCCGAACTGTTGCAAGATTATCGCGAGGAGGTTACTTGCCAATGGGTGCACCTCGCGCAAGCGATAGACCTTGCTCGCTTGATTCAGCACGAGGTCTGTGCTTCCGAAGCGTATCATTACCCCAGGAGACCGCCGAGCTCGGGGGTGCGAGGAAGATGCCGATGGAAATGGATCCAATACTGACCTCCCCCCGCACTCGCGTTCCTTTTCTACTCAATAATTTCCCTCTCTTGTTTTATGGTATCTGGACGATTTATGCCCTATAGTGGCGATCTGAACACCTCTCGCTCTTACTAGCGAGCTCTTTTTATTTGGGTTTGTGCTATACCTCATCGTATTTGCCTTTTCTTTTTATTCATATTTATGTTGCTCTTGTCACGCCCACGTATTCTCCTAGCGGACAATATGCACTTCTTACTTAGTCCTCTGCCACTTATCGTTCAAGTACGTGACCCGCAAGGGCTCGCCTAACCTGCAAGGGCTCCACCCCCCCCCTTACTCGCAGCGTTGTTTTTATTATTTGTGAGTCGATATTTCCAGGTTGTCGCGAGCGAGTTTGAGAGAGGGAGGCTCTCATTTTGAGGTACATCATGATGCGCTTTTGCTATATGCACCCTATGGCGCTTCGATTACTCCCCACCGCCTTGGTTTTTCTATAAATAGGACTGGCATTTATGGCTAACCCCCGCTCCGATCATCTTCTCCCTTCTCCTCTCTGCCTCCTCGCTCTCGCCACCTTCTCTCTTTGTGCTCGCCTCTCTCCTTGCAGGAAAACAATGGGTGGTGATAATGCGGACACCGAAGGCCGGGCCAAGTGTGCGGGGACTTTTCGCAAGCACATTTTCTTGAACTGCTCGCTCACGGAGAACGAGCATCACCTGGTTGTGGCGAACTATATCTCGCCAGGATTTGTCGCCCGGCTACCTACGGATGAGGATGCGATCAATTTTACCTTTGCAGATGAGCTTGCCATCCCAGTGGCTCACTTCAAGGCGGGCTTGCGATTGCCCTTCTGGCCGGAGATTAGCCAGGTACTTACTCCTCCCTTTTACCTTCTCATTGCATACTCGTGTGAAGTTTTCGTTTGACCATTCGTTGCGAACTCATCAGATACTCAAATACTTTGGCGTGATCCCGGGTCAGCTGACCCCCAATGCCGTCGCCATGATGTTAGCCTTCGCGTGCTACTTGCGAGAGGAGCAGGTAGAGTTCAGCCTACCAGTCTTCCGCAAACTATTTTCTTTCAGGGCGAACAAGGACGGGACCGCTTTTTTTGCGAGCAGCCATGCCAAGGTCCTGGAGACGGTCAACAAGAGCCATTATTGGCCCCAAAAATTCGTCATCATGAAGGGTCCCTTCGGCAACATGCCCTTCTCGCCCGTCCAACATTCCAAAGCCACATACTGCCGCCCGACGCTCGGCGGCCATGAGGCCGATCACTTTAAGCACATGTCGACCAACTTCGAGGTGGTCTACCTCAGGAGGAACGTCGACTCGCTTCTTCCCGTGCCGCCAGGGGCAGGTTTGACTCGCGCCCTCTCTATTAATTCTTGTATTGCTTCTATTCCTTCTGACCCAGATAGCTTCTTACTCGCAGGAGAGCGGGACCTCCCGCTCAACCCTCCTTACGCGAAGGTGGGGCATATCCCGCCTGCCCTTCAGCTTGCCACTGCTGCCGCCGAGCTCTGTCAAGATCCTGCCCCCACCTCGACCCCGACCTCTCTCAAGCGACCCGCTCCTGCGAGCCGCGGGTCAAAGTCTCTACCTCCCCCCCCCCCCCCCCCCCCCCAAGAAGCCGAAGACGCTCCCTCCGACTAAGGGGAAGGAGGTCCTCAAGACCCCCTCCGGGGGAGATCGCCCAGCGATTTGGCCCAAAGAGAAGGTGCCCAGCGACCCCCCTATGGTGGTGTCTGGCACCTCGAAGGTGCCTGATCTGGCACACCTCCGGAACTATGGCTTAGGGGTCAAGCATCTGGACGAGGCTGGCGCACCTCTGCTGGTCTGGGACGAGAAGACCAACCGGGCCTCGATATCGACTCTCCTTCCCTCCTGGGTGGAGGAGAATATGGTTGGCGGCGACGCTTTCGCCCTGTCTTTCGTCCTTTATGGGCGGGAGGACGCGAAAGAGTTTAACTCGATGACCTCTCGGGTACTCGCTCATAAGAGCGCGCGGTCCCAACTCCGCTCTCTAGAGCTCGCCCATATGCTGGGTCGACGCAATTTCTAGCTGGAGATAAATTCGGAGGAGCTCAAGCGCGAGCTGAGGATCGCCGCGAAGGAGATCGCGCGTCTGAGAGAGGAAAAGAGCTCCAAGGTTCTTCGGGAAGAGTTGAAGGCTGCGACCGAGGAGGTGGCCGGCCTCAAGGAAAAATTAAACATCTCGGACGGCCTCGTCGCCAACCTCCAGGGTGGGATGGTGAGTTTTTTGTTCATTCGTCTAACCTTTCATATCCTTCCATACTCGCGCCAAAATCTTTTCCTTGCAGGATGCCGAGACTGCTAGTGAGCTCCTTACTCGCAACACCGACCTGGTGCAGCAAGTAGAAGGGTTGAAATCCCTGAACCTCGAACTGGCCTAGGCCGCCCTCCCGCCCAGTCCCAGGTCGCTGAAGGCAAAGCAGAAGGAGCATAAGACAGAGATGCGGGAGGGAGCGCTTCATGCCGCGACGTTCGCCTTTCGCACCCTCAAGCGGTCTGGCTTACTTACAGCGGAGGCGGCGGTGCTCACCTTGGAGGACTTGGTCCCGGAGTTGTTCCTACCTACCACGCCTACTGAGAGGAGCGAGGGCGATCAATCCGCAGATGAGTCATGATTTTTTGATGTTTTGATTTTCTTTTGACTTTTTTGGCTAGCGAGAACGCCACGGAACTCTGTAAAACTTTTGGACGAAAATAGAAATGATATATATTTTTCGCCTGTTAATTTCTTGCTTGTTGCCTTTGTGTATATTTTTCCTTTATTCATTTCTCTCGCTCCTTTCGTTATTCGCACAGTGCTCGTAGTGCTCGCTCTCGCCTATCTCTCGATCGCTTAGCTCAGGCGTTTGATTCGCGATTTATCTCCGCTTTCTCGCCCTTCTGTTCTCTCAGAGGTCGCGGTTTCTTGGGATCCTCTGTCGTATCTCCCTTTCGCGAGGAACACACTTTCTACCCTTTAATCCTTGTGAGCGAAGTTTTTGCCTTGGTTTCTTTCAGTCTTACAGGCCGAACAACTTCTTCCATGTCTAACACCTACGTGTCAGCGAGTACCTAGCCGGCCTATCTGGGGCAGCTATTTCTTTGCTGTGATGACCCTGTTGTGCAAGGTGTCCCTCGCCTTACGCGAAGGAGTCGGGTTTTCTTCCCCAGTTATGCGAGCTCGTCTCCACCCGGCGAGCGAGATGGCCTTCTTTTGGTGTAACTTGACTCCGTCTCGCAGCCTACTTGTTTTCTCATGCTGGTGTAACTTGATCTGGGGCATTCCATCACCAAGGAACTTGCCTCTTGCCAGCCTCTCCAGAGATCCACCTGACCCACCATCTATGAGAGCCCATCAGCGGAATCGATCTGGGGCATTCCATCACCAAAGAACTAGCCACTTGCCGGCCTCTCCAGAGATCAACCTGACCCACCATCTATGAAATCCAAGCAGCGGAATCGATCTGGGGCATTCCAGCACCAAAGAACTTGCCACTCACCAGCCTCTCCAGAGATCAACCTGACCCACCATCTATGAGAGCCCGACGGCGGAATCGATCTGGGGCATTCTAGCACCAAAGAACTTGCCACTTGCCAGCCTCTCCAGAGATCAACCTGACCAGCAGTAGAATCAATCTGGGGCATTCCAGCACTAAAGAACTTGCCACTTGCCAGCCTCTCCAGAGATCAACCTGTCCCACAGTCTATGAGAGCCCGGCAGCGGAATCGATCTAGGGCATTCCAGCATCAAAGAACTTGTTACTTGCCAGCCTCTCCAGAGATCAACCTGACCCACTGTCTATGAGAGCCCGGCAGCGGAATCGATCTGGGGCATTCCAGCATCAAAGAACTTGTTACTTGCCAGCCTCTCCAGAGATCAACCTAACCCACCGTCTATGAGAGCCCGGCAGCGGAATCTATCTGGGGCATTCCAGCACCAAAGAACTTGCCACTTGCCAGCCTCTCCAGAGATCAACCTGACCCACCGTCTATGAGAGCCCGGCAGCGGAATCGATCTGGGGCATTCCAGCACCAAAGAACTTGCCACTTGCCAGCCTCTCCAGAGATCAACCTGACCCACCGTCTATGAGAGCCCGGCAGCAGAATCGATCTGGGGCATTCCAGCATCAAAGAACTTGTTACTTGCCAGCCTCTCCAGAGATCAACCTGACCCACCGTCTATGAGAGCCCGGCAGCAGAATCGATCTGGGGCATTCCAGCATCAAAGAACTTATTACTTGTCAGCCTCTCCAGAGATCAACCTGACCCACCGTCTATGAGAGCCCGACAGTGGAATCGATATGGGGCATTCCAGCACCAAAGAACTTGCCATCCTATCCAGAGATCAACCTGACCCACCGTCTATGAGAGCCGGGCAACGGAATCGATCTGGGGCATTCCAGCACCAAAGAACTTGCCACTTGCCCACGAGCTACTTCAAAATATATGTATTAGGAGGAAACATACAAAAGTCAGTTACAAAAAATTGCTAAGGATAAAATCTCTTCAAATCATCCCCACTCCTGGCTCGGCCGAGAGATACCCCTTCCACATCTTGGAGGTGGTACCCCACCCCCCCCCCCCCCCCCCCCCCCCCTGACTTGAGCACTTCGCTTACAATGTAAGTCCCTTCCCAATTGGGCTCTAACCTACCTACAACGGCTCCTCTCCCTGCCGCATCTACCTTCTTCAGGACCAAGTCTCCTTTCTCAAATTGCTTTATTCTGATATGTTAATCAAAGTACCGGGCCATCCGCCTCTTGACTTCCTCCTATCGGATAGTAGCGAGGTCTCGGAGCTCTTCTACCAGGTCCAGGGACAACCTTTGCTTTGCATCATTTTCTACTAGCCATTCTTCATCTCCTTTGCCCGCGGTGATCACCCTGGGGGGGTTTTACTTCGAATTCTATCGGGAGGACGGCCTCAAACCCATGAGACAGTTTGAAGGGGGTCTCCCCTGTGGCCTTGTTTGGAGTAGTCCTCAAGGCCCACAGGACCGAGGGCAGCTGTTCTACCCAGTTTCCCCTGAGATTCTCCACTTTCTTCTTCAGCAGGTTGACAATTATTTTGTTCCCTGCCTCCACCTGACCATTACTCCTCGGGTGGTGGACCGATGCGAACCTGAGGTCTATGCCGAGTTGGGTGCAGAAACTAATGAACTCCTCGCTGGCAAATTGTGGTCCGTTGTCCGTCACTATGGCCAACGGCAGCCCATGCCTGCAAATTATTTCACCCCATACAAAATTCCTTACCACTTGGGACGTTACCTTGGCCAGCGCTTTCACCTCTACCCACTTGGAGAAATAATCAATCATTACCAATAGGAACCTCCTTTGGCCACTAGCTTGCAGGAAGGGACCTACCAGGTCCAAACCCCATATGCCGAAGGGCCATGAGGCTGTGATAGTCCGGAGCCTTTGAGCTGGGAGAAGTTGGAGCGGAGCATAGAGCTGACATTTGAACACTTCCTTGCGAATTCTGCTACATCCTTGCTGAGCGTAGGCCAAAAATAGCCTTGCCTCAGCACTCTTCCCCCCAGGGTCCGACTCCCGGAGTGACTGTCGCATTCCCCCGAGTGGATTTCTTTGAGGACTCTCGTGACCTCCTCCTCCGACACACAATGAGCCAGGAGCCCCGAGAGTGTTTTTCTATATAGTCCTCCTGCATGTAAGGAATAATAAGCTGACTTGTACCTGAAGCATTGTTTATCCACGTCCCCTTCAGGGAACTTTCCTGATGCCAGGAAGGTGATGAAGGGATCCATCCATGATGCTCGTTGATCCACCTCCATCAGCTCCTCTTCTTCGATGGAAGGTCGGAAGAGTTCTGATACTGTCCCCCCATCCCGAGGGCCAAACTTGGCTAGTAGGTCTGTCGGGGTGCTCTCCTCCCTCAGTACATGTGTGATGGAAAAAGTGCGAAATTGGTCGATGACCCCCTTGACCTTCTCCAGGTAGCATTGGAGGGTCGGCTCCCTTGCTTCAAATTCTCCCTTAATTTGGCATGCCACTACCATGGAGTCCATTGAGACCTCCACGTCCTGCACTCCCAGCTCCCTGGCCAGCCACAGGCCCGCTATCACTGCCTCGTACTCGGCCTGGTTGTCGGTAATCAGGAAATGGATGCTCAAGGTCTTCTCCATCTTTGTCCCTTGGGGGCTTATTAGGATGATTCCCCCTCCATAGGAGTGCTTCCCTGACGCACCATCCACCAGCATCTTCCTTGCCACTGGGGAAGGTGATTCATGCTCCTCCACTTCAGTTGTGTAGTCTGCGATGAAGTCCGCCACCACTTGTGCCTTGATCGAGCTCCTAGGCACAAACGTGATGTCAAACTCACTTAGCTCCACGGACCATTTTCCTAGTCTCCCCGAATGCTCCACCCCTTCCTTGATTTTGCGAAGCGAGTGGTCGGTCACCACTTTGATTGAGTGTGCTTGGAAGTATGGCCTGAGCTTTCGAGCCGATACCACCAAAACGAAAGCCAACTTCTCCAAAATTGGGTATCGGAGCTCCGCCTTCCTCAGCACCCGGCTAACGTAGTAGATGGGGAACTGCCTCCTCCCTTCTTCCCAGATCAACACCGAACTTACTACTTCAGATCCTACCCCAAGTATAGGCATAGATCCTCCCCTTGCCTTGGTCCTTGGAGTAGGGGAGTGTGGGTGAGCTGCCCTTTCAAAGCTTGAAAAGCTTTCACACATTCCGAGGTCCATTCAAACTTCTTGTTTCCCCGTAACACCTTGAAGAAAGGTGCACACTTCTCACCCACCTTGGAGAGGAACCTGCTGAGTCAGGCCAATTTTCCCGTGAGGCGCTGAACCTCCTTTGCGTTTCTTGGCGACCCCAACTCTAAGATGGCTTTAACCTTGTCTGGGTTAGGCTCCACCCCTGCAGGGGTGAGCAAGTGACCCAGGAACTTTCCCCTGCTAACCCTGAAGACACATTTCAGGGGGTTGAGTTTCATCTTGTACTTCCACAAGGTCCCAAAGGTCTCTTCAAGATCTTGGAGGTGAGACTTGAGGTCCCGGCTCTTTATCAGGAGGTCATCAACATAGACCTCCAGGTTTCTTACCTTCTGCTCTCAGAAGACCCTGTACATCATTCGTTGGTACGTGGTCCCTGCATTCTTGAGCCCAAAGGGCATCATCTTATAACAATAGCACCCATCCCCGGTGATGAAGGAGACATCTTTGATGTCGGGGGGTGCATTCGGATCTGATGATAACCTGAAAAGCATCTAAAAAAGACATTACAGGGAAATCGACGGCTGAATCAACCAGTGCGTTGATTCTAGTCAAAGGGTAGCAATTCTTGGGGCATGATTTATTAAGTAAGGAAAAATCGATAAACATCCTCCACTTACCTCCTCCCTTTTTATACCATCACCACGTTGGAGTCCCAGCCTGGATACTGGATCTCCAATACAAATCCCGCATGTAGGAGCTTACCCACCTCCTCTCGTATGGGCCCCTCCAGCTTGTCTGCTGTGGCCCTCTTCTTTTGACGGATGGGGAGGGTGCCTGGGTTGAGATTGAGGCAATGGAAAGCCACATTCGCATCGATCCTGGGCATCTTCGCGGCACTCCAAGCAAAGACATCCATGTTTTCCTGGACGCAAGCCAGGATCTACTTCTTCTCCTCCAGGCCGAGCTCTCTGCTGATGCGGACCTTCTCCACCACCCCGGCCTGGGTGGTGACCTTGAGCTCCATGACCTCTTCCACGACTTCCAGCAGGGACTGCTCTCCCCAACCTTCTTCCCTCGCCTCGTCGCAAGTTGGCACTTCGATCTTCTCTTCTCCTTCTCCCCCTTGAACCTTCATCACCTCTTCCTCCCCTCCCTCCTGGGCCCGACCTTCTACCTCTTCCTTCTCCTCCTCTCCTTCTCCCATCTGCTCCTCTGCCTCTCCGAGACTCGCCGGCTCCCCCACCTCCTGATCCCACTTCTCTACTTTGGCTATCCAGGAGATAGTGTTAACTGCCATCACGTAGCACTGCCTTGCTACCTTCGGATCCCCTCTTACCCGAATCTGGACTCCCTTTGAGCTGAATTTAAGACATTGGTGGAAGGTGGAGGGGACGCAGCGGAAAGCACTGATTAGTGGTCGTCCGAAGATGGCACTATACCTGCTGGGGGCATCCACTATGACGAAACAGCAATTCTGAGATTGCCCGCCCAGGACCACGTGGAGCCCCACTCACCCTCTACCTCCTTCCTCTCTCCGAAGAACCTGAACAGTGGTCCATCCGAGGACAACACCCTTTTGGCTTCCACCTTCATCTCATCGAACGCCTTCTTGAAGATGATGTTGACGGAGCTTTCGTTGTCCACGAGAATCTGGGACACCATGAAGTTCTCGATGGCGGTCTGGATGACCAATGCGTCGCAGAAAGGGTCCTCATGACCCAGCATGTCCCTTTGAGAGAAAGTGATTTTTTCTGCTGGGGGTGGGGTCGTGGATGTCGAAGCCACGCTTCGGTGGTAGATGGTATGGAGGCTTGCCTTGCATGTTGCCACTACCCCTGCTCCCCCGTGGATCACTCTGATCCCTCCTCGGGTCCCCACGTCGGCCCGGTCCTCACACCTCTCCTCCTCATCCTCCCGAGGCAGTACCTCCTTGATCCTCACCTACTATTGCTGCCGCGGCGCCGGCATTCTAGCCTTCTTTGTCTCTAAGAACTCTAGGCAGGTGGTCGTTGCTTGACCTTCCTCATCATGGAAGTCACACTATGGAAACACCACCTCTCCCCTCTCGTCCTCTGCCGCCCTATTTCCCCTTCTACTTCCCGCTCCTGCTTCTGCTCCTTCTCTCCTTCCTCTTCCTCCTATTCCTTGCCTGATCGCCATGGCCTGCTGAGGCGGGGGAGGCACTGGCCTTGGACCTTGCCTCCATCCCAACCGTTGGGGTCTTCCTTGCCCCCCATAGAAGTTACCCCCTCCCGAGGCATAACCTCTTCCTTGACCATGCATCCCCCCACCATGCTGCCTCCATCCCCCCTCTAGGGCCTGGGGCTCTTCCCTTCTCCGCACCTCCTGCTGCTTAACCTCCGGTTCACTGAGGTTTGCTAGCCTCTTGGTGAGCTCCGGATTGGCCTCCTCACTTTCGACTTCCTCCGTCACCCTCTCCATCAACTCCTCGTTGGAGACGGGGGCCTTTCTCTTCAGTTCCATCTTGAAGAAACTCTCCCTCAGCCCCAACGTGAAGGCGAGCTGAAGGGCAAACCCGAGCATCTCCTGGGTGAGCAATACTTCTTCCCGAAACTGATCCGCAAAGTGAGCCAACGTCTCCTTGGGCTCCTGCTTCACCTTGAAGATGGACTTGGCATCCTTCTTCCTCTTCTTTAAAGTTGAAAACTGCAACAAGAAGCTCCTACACAAGTCCTCAAATGCGTAGATTGACCCGACAGGGAGTTGGTGGAACCACTCCCAAGCCTTCTCCTTTAGGGTGACGGCGAAGAGCCGACACTTGAAGGCGTCCGACATTGGCCTGATAGAATCTGAGTCCTCGAACGACTGCAGGTGCTGGACTAGGTCATCCCTGCCATGGTAGTAGACCCTGTCCCATTCCCTGAACCCTTCCGGAATGGGTGCGGAAAGCACCAACTCGCGGAAGGGACTTCCTCCACCTTCCATCCTTTCCTGCACCACTTGCCCCCCCAAGCTCCCTTGGCAGGCTTGAGCTCGCTGGGGCCATGCTTGCGAGAGCCACACTCCCTGGAGCCACCCCCACGAGCACCGCGCCTGTCAGGACCGCGCTCGCCTGCCCCGCTCCTGCCTGCGTTGTGCTCACTTGCGCCGCACTCACCTGCGTTGTGCTCTCCTTCATCGTGCTCGCCTGCGCCGCGCTCGCCTGCCCTGTGCTCGCCTGCCCCATGCCCACTGGCACCAAACTCTCCGGACTGGCAAACAACACTCGCCCCTCCAGGTCCTGCACTGACCCCCCGGCCACCTCCTTTCCAGCCCTTCCTCCCGGGGCATCCTCGCCAACCGCTGTCGGAGGATGGAACACCTGGACCGCTGGGATCGCGAACTCGCTACGCAACGCTGCGAACGCGAACCCGAGGGTGTCAAGGACTTCACTCCTGAAGTCCGAGAACATCCTTTGCATCGCCGCCGAGGGTGACCCGTAGAACTCCTCACCCTACTCTTCATCTCCTGCCATGTCCCTTCCTTGGAATCTTCTTGGACTAGCCACACTCCATGCTCACCGCAACAAAATGTTGAAACCGATTTCTCGGTCTCCTGTGAAGCTCGGGCCCTCAACAAGTTGAGGGGCAGCTAGCCCTTACTAGTCCCTCGGAAGGAGCAGACTGGGGACTCGGAAACGGACTAAGACCTTAGTCACAGCGAGGAGGTCCCACCACAAACCCGGAAGATCGTTGAGCGCTTCCCCTCCCAAGCCAAAGCTGAGACTTGGGCACCTTGGAGAGCTAGAGAGCTAATCCAAAGTAACCAAGGGAGGAAGAAGCTCAGAGAACTGAGATTGGAATCCTCTCCCAAGGTGCCCTTTAAGGTCTATTTATAGTTTCTTGCTCATGGTCTGTCAATAGCGAAATTCCGCCTTTTGGTTTTACTAAACGCACTCCAGTTTGGCCTGCTAACAGCCAAACTCCGCTGTTTGGAAAGGCTAACGGCAGACCACCAGGGGAAGAGGGGTAATTTTGCCTCCTTAGCTTATGGGCAAATGACCTGCGAGAAAGGTACTCGCGAAGGCTACAGCGAGTCGCCTCGCGAGTATGGCTCGCGAAACCCCTTTTAGGCGAGCGCTCTGCAAAGACTCCGCTCGTGCCTCTTATGGCGACATCTACCGAGGCCAGGTCTCTCATGCCTCCCTGCGATCTCCCCCCGGCCATGTGTAAATCTGCTGAACTTGCTGGAAAATTGAGTCCGTCGAGCTGAGAACGGATTTCGTCGAACGCCGATTGATGTTCATCGAACACGGAAACTTTGGAGAGAATCTGGCTCGTCGGCTTTCTCGTGAGCGGTTGGAGAGCACCCGGCTCGCCTGCCTTCCTACGAGCGTCCCTTGAGGCTCTGGCTCGCCTTCTTTGTTACTTGTACACTGAACACAGTTAAATACGACGAACTCAAACTAGAGTTCGTTGAACTGAAGACAAATTCTGCTGAACTGGCTGGGGATTGAGTTCGTCGCATGGAGAAGCAAGTTCGTCGAACACGGAAACATGGAAAGAATTTGGATTTCCCAGAAGACCACCGCTAGAGGGCCGCGAGGATTTAGCTCGCCCACCTTCCTGCGAGCGGTCGGCGAGTGCCCGGCTCGCCCGCCTTCCCGCGCACGACCTTTGAGACTGGCTCGCCTTCCTTGTTACTTATTTTGCCTGTTGACTTCTCCATCTATGCCCATCTCCTAGCGAATATCGGGGTTGTACAGTGACACTCGCGACCCTGGCCCATTCGCACTCGCGCGGCTTTCGCCGCGAGTAGTCCTTAAAGCACTGCTGCCGAGCTAGACTTCTTCCTCGCCCTCGCATGGGGGCGCCATGCGTGAGTGGTCTGTGAGATCCCCACTCGTTGTTCGCTCTCGCCCAGGTAGGGTCGCACCTGGCCTGCCCCTGTGCTCGACTTCTACCGGTTGAAACTTGACTCCAGCTTGATTCCTCCTTCTCACTCAGGGCGAACCCGAGGTTGTACACAATCCCCGCTCTTCGCGAGTCTTAAGCTAAACTCGCAAAGAATCATCCAACCCTCGGTGTTCGCTGGACGGATGCTGACCTGGCAGGAATCTCTTGGTCAGGCCCAGCCTCCCTGCTATAAATATCATCGATCGTAGTCGATGGGCTCCCTGCTTCCTCCTTCACCAATTCTCGTTGCTCTCAAAATAGTTTAATTGCTAGAAGTATTTCCTTTATCCTCCACCCGTTGTTGGCAAATAAAAAAAGTAGTAAAAGATCATATGTCATGAGAATAAGAGGATAACATTCATTATCCCCTAAACATATGCACCCGAATTCATTTAAAAGACTATATGTCATGAAGTAAGAGGATAAAATTCATTACTTCTAAGCATATACATTTTTTGGTTTTTGATTGAAGAGAAATTTTTAAAAGATTATGTGGCATGGGAAATGAGAGGATAAAATTCATCATTTTCCTAAACATATACAAATTTATTTACAAATAAGGTGAAAGGTTAAAATTCATCACCTCTATTTTAGAATCTCTTCACTTTGCCATTTTATTTTAAACCCCTCCTTAGCAAATTTCATTGGTTCTAGTCCTAAATTAAATTATTAAGTGAGCAATATTTTGGTAGGTGTCTTTTCCTTAAGCTTCTTTTTTGTTAGAGTTTCTATAATTTCAATCTAACTGTGTATGATAATTTCTACAATTTCGTTTACTAAATAGTTATCTTGAGAAGTCTTTTAGCTAAGCATGTCTCTCTTTTTAAATTAACACCATAATTTGAAACTTAGTTCTTGAATTTCTAGAATTTATCTTTAACTTACTCTTGATTTAATAAAATTTTAGTTAGTTAGAAATAATATCAATGCCTTATAGATTATCTCTCATTCTTTTGCTCTGGAATAGCAAAAACTCAAGTATGGGGGTGTTTGATGAGTAGTTTATATACTTATCTTTCGGTATAGTTTTAATATAATTTTAATATGAAATTATATAATTTTTATGAATTTTCTCATTTAAATTTTTCCTTTTTCAATTCCATGAACTAACTTAAGCTTATTTTATGTTTTCAAGTTTTTTGGACACTTTTAGTAAAATTTGCAAGTACACGCCCAAGGTCATGGGCGTGATCAAGGGCGTTATAGCCTAAGATGTGTTCCAGACCTGTTGTCAGCATCCTTGGCCCATTCCGTGAAGATTCGCCAAGTACACGCCCTAGGTCATGGGCGTGACCAAGGGCGTGTAAACATAAGACACGCCTCCAGCTCAGCAGAATATGATACACGACCATGATGGACACTTCACAAAGTACACGCACGTGACTCTCAAGTCACGCCCGTGTACTTCCAAGGTCGCGGGCGTGTACTTCCTTGCCGCCAGAATGACGCGCCAGCCCGCTGAAGCCTACCCGCCAGATTCATTTTCTTAAAGATTACACGCCCTTAGGTCATGGGCGTGACTCGTACGTAATGCATGCAATGAATCTAGAAGGCATCTCTCCCGCACCATCTTCAATCACACCCTTGGTCACGGGCGTGACTGAGGGCGTGTAACCTTAATTTTTAGCCTATTTAAAGTCAGCTCCTCCAAAACTTAGGGGGCGAATTTTGGGAGCTCAAGTCTTCATTTCTTGTATTATTTTCTTGTTTTAAGTATTCTTGTACTCCACTTTGCAATTGTATTTTTCAATTCAATAGTTTGTAATTTCAATTTCATTAGCTTGTACTTCATTTTACAAAATCAATAAAATAGTTCTCATTTCTCCTTCTTATTCTCTTCTTAATTTCATCATGTATTCGTGTACATTTGTTGATTCCTCCATCTCCATGAGTAGTTAAATTTCTATTAGTACTCGATTGAGATGACCCAAGGAATAATATGTGTTTTGAATTAATTTAGGTTCTCTTCTTCTCTCCTTAGAGTACTTACAATTTATCCTTGATTTTAATGAAATGAGATTATAATTTCGATATATAATTCTCGCTCTTGTTTTCATTCTTTAGTTAGCCGAACAAGCTCGTAAGAACAATCGATCATTCAAGGATAAAGAGAGTTGCATGCAACCCTCGAGAGAGGATGACATAAATCTCCTGGATTGGTGTCCAATCCAATAGAGGGGTTCACATCGATAAAATGAGTTTTAGGGGTTTTAATTATAGAATGAGAGTTCGGTTGATCAACCTAAACTCAGCTGAACGTATCCTCAACCAAAGGTGCGCTCAGAATTTGGGAACCTCCACGGTCGGAGTATTTCTTTATAGGGAATTTGAATCTTATTTGTTCTTGTTATTTTTATTCCAAGGAGATTCGAGATCGAGTGTTAATCTCCTGACAATTGTTTCTTTCATCCTTTTTATTTACTTTTCTTGCAACCCAACCCAAAAGTTCTATTGATAGAATAATATAGATTTTCTCGAAGTAAAAGTATTCAACTCGCCCGGATTTTTATACGACCTTGGTTTTTATAAGCCCATACTACTTCCGACACGGTACACTTGTCGTTGTCATTTGCAGGCATAGCTTTGCCTCCACCAAGTGTCTTGATTGAATTTAGGATAATTTCATTGGAATTTGTAGAGCTGGAGGGTTGCATTTCACAAATCATGGGTTGTTTCAGCTTTTCTGGTAGACTTGGAGGTTGTTCAAATGGGGGTAAACTTTTCTCTTTTAGGGCTTGATTATCACACACAATTAGAGTGGATGGTTCCTCTGCAGGGGTGGATGAAACTGTCTCATACAGAGCAGGGATCATCGTATGCTCCCCCTCAGCTTTATCATTAGTCTAGTCAGCAAACTCTGCAAAATGATCAATGTGATCAGTGTGAGCCCCATCATTATCCTCATCATTGTCATCAACATCATCTTCTTCATCATCAGATAACTTCTGATGTTTCTCCCCCTCAGATAGGGCATCTATCCTTTCTTGATAAGTTGAATCCAAGAAATTTGGTGAGTTAACAGGAATGAGACTTATCCTTCTTTCAAGATTAAAGATAATTTGATTAATCTTACATTGTAGATCACTAGGAGAATCTAATTGCTCCTCATCATTCCTTACTGAATCAGCAGGCACATTGTGTACATTAATGTCATCTTGTACTTCCAAAGGATTAGGAGCATCTATTTGATCTTCAGTGTGATCTCCTTCATTTCCAACAAGCTTCTCTTTAGCAACAGCATCTTCCGCAGTCTTCTTATTCTCATGATCTTCATGAACCTCTTTATCTTGACTGCTTACTGATCCTTGACCATCATCAGCTGGAACATTCTCTACAAGATCTGAGCCTGAATTAGAACAGACCATTCTGACCATCTTGTGTCCTTTAGTTAACTTTCTCTTATTATCCTTTATTTCAGAGGGCTGACTCATGGGGAGCACCCTTGTGAACCTATCCAGAGTTCTAATATTCATTCTCTTTAGATAATGGAGATTTGGTCCTTTTGAGCTATCAAATTATTTAGGATATGTATTCAGAAGTTAGAGAGATAGAAGTCTTCCCAAATTAGAAGCCTGCAAACATTCTTTAATTATTTGGAAGATCACAGCAGCCCATTGGATCTTTTTCTTCATGACCACCCTTATCATCAACTCAAACATGTACTTTGATATGGTGTCATGAGAACTAGGTTTGCACAGAATAGCTTTGCCCACTATGTTAGATAGAAGCTTCCCACTTTGGTTGAAATGCTTCCTCTTTAGTGAGCCTATTTTGGCATCACTATATTCACACCATTTTAAAGTTTTCTCTTTGTTCTTTTCAGAAATATTTTCTTCCTCATCATGATTGCATGAGGGCAAGTGTAGGGCTTTATCCAACTTCCTTGGAGATATCTTAATCTTTACACATCCAATCATGGACTTCAGAGAGGAGTTGGAAGAAGATAGTCTAGCATTGTTGTATAGTTCCAGAACTTCAGTTCTGAAAATCACAGTGAGTTCTGACAGAAGATATTCCAATCCTTGTGCTTCCAGGAATTGAATCACTTGCTTTATCTCAGCTTGAGCGCGTTGAAATCCATTCCTTATTATTGCATAGCCTTCCAGGAGATACTTTGAAATCTTTGGTGCCATTCATTGATAAGAACGAGTAGCTGAGACGGGGGGGGAAGGGTCGTCTCGATGGCTGAGTAGGGTTTTGGGTGTGTAAGTGATTTAATCAACATTGCTCTATTTATAGTGGTATTATTTAAGTTTTCCTTAGAGAGAGATGTTGATTTGACTTAATATTTAGTTGATTTAATTAACCTATCCCGTCTAAGAGGATCCGCTGAGACGGAGAACTAAGCCGTTGGGACAAGGTAATGTTAACCGCTGAGATGACTTAGCTATCTCAGCAGTTCAGTTGAGACTTTCTCAGCTGAACTCACTGCCTAGCAGTGACCCCTTTTAAATAGGATTGTTTGTCCCCCTAATCATACCACTAAGTGTTTTTAAGTATCATCATATCCTAGCAAAGCTTAAGATACAAAATAACATGCATGATACACAATATGAAAGGTTGATGACTATTCAATATTCAACATTCCTAGCTCAATTTGAAGAAATTAAACTTAGCCTCATCCAATGGCTTTGTAAAGATATCAACAACTTGATTGTCAGTGGAGATATGTTCAAGGCAGATATCTTTACTTTCTACATGTTCTCTAATAAAATAATACCCAATTTCTATATGCTTAGTCCTGCTATGAGAGATAGGATTCTTAATAATAGAAATTGCATTGGATGAGTCACAGAACAATGGAGATTGACTTACCTTGAGGTTGTAGTCCTCTAGCTGGTGTTGTATCCACAGAATTTGTGCACAGCAGCTCCCTGCAATAATATACTCAGACTCAGCTGTGGAAATTTCCACACTAGTATGTTTCTTGCTACTCCATGATATCAATCTCCTGCCTAGGAATTGACAAGTTCCACTAGTACTCTTCCTAACTTCTTTGCGTCCTGCAAAATCAGCATCTGAAAATCCAATTAGTTCAAAATCATTGTTCTTATGGTACCAAAGGCCAAGATTCCTTAGGTCATGCTTTATACCTAGCACAAACACATATTGCAAACATAATATCTGGTCTACTGGCAGTTAGATATAATAGGGATCCAAATATACAATGTACATGGATTCATCAAAGGGTTTACCCTTCTCACCCTTGTCTAGGGAAATATTGGACCACATGGGAGTTTTCATGGTGGAAGCATATTCCATCCCAAACTTCTTGATAAGCTCCCTAGTGTACTTGGTCTGAGAGATAAATATTCCTTCATCAGACTTTTTCACTTAGAGGCCTAAAAAGTACTTGCGCTCTCCCATACTGCTAATTTCAAACTCCCTCTGCATAAGTTTGGCAAACCTTTTGCAAAGGTTGTCATCAGTAGACCTAAAAATTATGTCATCAACATAAATTTGGACTAGGAGACACTTGCCCTTTGTTTCCCTAAGAAATAATGTACTATTTATCTTTCCCCTCAAGAATTTGTTCTTTATGAGAAAGGTAGACAAGGTCTAATACCAGGCCCTAGGGGCTTGCTTTAGACCATATAAAGCTTTCCTAAGCAAATAAACATGGGAGGTTAGAGTTTGATGGACAAAACCTGATGGTTGTTCCACAAATACCTCCTTCAAATTCCATTTAGAAAAGATGACTTTACATCTGTTTGGTATACCTTGAACCCCTTGTGGGCAGCATTGGCAAAGAATAATCCTATTGCCTCTAACCTTTCAACTGGGGCAAAGGTTTGGTCAAAGTCTATACCTTCTTCTTTCATATATCCCTTGGCTACCAGTCCTGCTTTGTTCTTTATGACGACACCATTCTCATCCAACATATTCCTGTAAATCCACTTGGTGCTAATTATGTTGTGTCCTTGAGGTTTTGGCACCAACTTCTACACTTTGCACCTTTTGAATTGATGAAGCTCCTCTTGCATAGTTTGAATCCAGAAGGTATCTTGGTTAGCTTCCTCAAACTTCTTGGGCTCAATCTGAGATTGGAAGCTCATATATCGAGCTTCATTGTGAGCCCTGCTTATGATGATCACCCCTTGGTTCTCATCTCCAATAATCAGGTTCCTTGGGTGATCCCTCAAATGCACATTGCTGCAGACAATGGGTCAACATCCTGTTGTACTTCATCTGCAGCAGTAGGTTCTTCAGTAGCTTGCTCATCTTCATTTTGAAGTGCTTCAATCTCTGAATTGATTCTACTAGAGCTAGGTGTGTCTTGTATAGACAGCTCTTGCATCTTCTTATCATTTCCTATCAAAATAGGAGAACTGTACCAACCCTTATAAAGTAGGCTAGTCTCATCAAAGACAACATGCATGGATTCCTAAACAACAAAAGTCTTCTTGTTGAATACTATATAGGCTCTACTATGTGAGCTATATCCAACAAGAATACCAATATTGCATTTTTCAGCAAATTTTGTCAGTTGGAATTTTCCATTATATAAAATGTAGTATTTGCAACCAAAGATTCTAAAATAAAATATTGTTGGTTATTTGCCTTTCAGAATCTCATAGGGAGTTTTTTCAAGGATCATATTGATGGAAGCTTTATTCAGAACATAATAAGTAGTATTGACTGCCTCAGCCCAAAATATTCTGGGAGAGAGGAGTCACTAAGCAATGTTCTGATAGCTTCTATCAAGGTCCTATTCCTCCTCTCAGCCATACCATTTTGTTGTGGAGTCCTTGGGGAGGAAAACTCTTGGGTGATACCAAATTCTTGACAAAACTCTATCATTGCCCCAGATTGAAATTCTGTACCATGGTCAGTTCTAGTTTTGACCATAGTATATTGTAGTTCATTCTGAATTTCCTTGACAAAGTTTATAAAGATATCTAAAGTATCAGATTTCTTCTTAAGGAAGAAAGCCCATGTATACTTTGAATGATCATCAATAATCACTAAAGTATACAACTTCCCACCAAGGCTTTGAATGGGCAAAGGACCAAACAAGTCCATATGCAATAGATATAGAAATCTTTCAGTGTCCTTGGAGCCAATGCGTTTAAAGGCGGCCCTAGTTTTCTTACCCATCTGGCATGCACGACAAGGACCACTTTTAACACATTTTAAATTTGGACTATTCCTAACAAGGTTTTTAGAAAATAATCTATGCATTACCTTGTATTTAATGTGGGCAAGTCTCTTGTGCCATAGAACACAAAGAGACTCACTATTATTAGCTACAAGGCATGCATAAGATAAATAACTATTAAAAATAAATTCTAAGCAATAAACATTCCCACTCCTAGTGCCTGAGAGAATGACTTCTAAGTCAATTGACTTTTTGATCAAGCACTTATCATTGTGGAATTCAATAATATAGCCCAAGTCACATAGTTGACTTATGCTTACAAGGTTGTGATGCAACCCTTCAATATAAGCTACCCTTATTATTGAAACTGTGCCATTGGTAATCATACCATATCCTTTGGTGACTCCTCTATCAGAACCTCCAAAGATGACTTTTGGTC
This sequence comes from Dactylorhiza incarnata, assembly GCA_033032865.1. Taxonomy (NCBI): domain Eukaryota; kingdom Viridiplantae; phylum Streptophyta; class Magnoliopsida; order Asparagales; family Orchidaceae; genus Dactylorhiza; species Dactylorhiza incarnata. The sequence goes on from JAWHQI010000001.1 coordinate 30,518,453, forward strand.
CATTCTTCACAGGAGTGTAATCCTGCAGAAGACTCCTTGTTCCTGTCATGTGCCTTGAGCACCCACTATCCAAGTACCATATTCCCTTAGACTAGTACTTGAACTATCCTGCAAAATGTCATTCATTTTCCCTTAGGAGCCCAATTGAGTTTGGGTCCTAGGTTCTTGTTAGCATAAAAGGACACACTGCTACCCACTGCAGCTTTTGCAGGAAAGCTCTTATTTGCATTAGACACATTAGTGTTGTGCCAACAATCAATGGCAAAGTGTCCCACTTTACCATAGCACCAACATTCATGGATATTGTACCTTCTTTTCTGAACACTTCTTGAGGTGGAAGGAGCATCAGGATGCTTATGTTCAGTGAAGAAGGTAGCAGCATTCTTCATATTCCTGTTAGCAATCACTTGGCTTGTTGACTGTCTATAACTTGTCTTAGCATACTTTATCTGAATGACATCAGCTGATCTTGGTTTGGCAGCTAAGCATGAGTTGATGGCACCAGATACTGTACTGTTAGACTTGATTATAGGCCTAACATCATCCATGGGTTTTATTGTGGATTTAGAAGAGGTAGCTTCCTTACCCTTGAATGAGGGGGCTGAAGTACCAAATACAAATGGTCCATGATGGGCCATTTGAATTTTCTCATGGGGAGCTTTCAAAGCACTCATCCTCATGCCCTTTCTCCTACTATAGTTAGGAGTATTCCCCTTACTGTAGGAGCTTCTATTCTTCCAGTGACCATACATGTTATCCTGTTCATACCTATTAGAGGGAAGCAACACCTTTTGAAAGGTGGTATGAGGCTTAGCATTAGCCTGGCCCTTTCCTCCATTCCTAGTACTTATTGCCTCTTTATTAAAACCCAGTCCTCTCCTATTTGGTTGGAAGGAGAAGGTGTCAATGATGGGCAGTATTGATTTGGGCTTAGAGAAATGAGCCACTAAGCTTTTCTCCTTTAGAAGCTTCTCTTCAAGATCCTTAATGACCTTGTTCTTTTGGATTATTGTTCTTAGTTAGAAGATTGTAATTCCCTTCAGATGACTAATTTCTCTACTCATCTGAGCCAGTTGGGTAGCTAACTCAGTTCATTCGGGCTTTGCCTGCTGAAGGGAAGCAATTTCTGGAGCTTGGCTCTTTGATAGATTTTTGCTCTTTTTCAGAGCTTCCAAGAGGGCACTATACTTGTCAATCAATTAATTGACATCCACCTCAGATTCTGAACCACTTTCATCATTAGATGAAACTATTTCAGATTCTGGAATTGACTCATAATCAGAAGAAGGAATGAAAAAGAGTTGATACTTTATCAAGATGATCCTGACTGTCTTCACCATCAGATATGACCATTAAGCCATAAATTCTTTGACATCTTCATCCACCTCAATGTCACTATCTGAATGCGGCAGAGGGGCCCTGATGCCTATCTTAGCATCTGGATAATCTTCATCCTCAGCAGCTGCAAATAGCCCTATGTATGCTTCCTCTTCTTCATCAGAATCTGAAGATGAAGATTCAGATTCACTCCAACTCCTTTCCTGCTTTGCTAGGAAGGTTTTTTCACCTTTACTTCTCTTGTGGTGATGAGGCTTCTTATCACCTTTTTCTTTTCTCTTGACTGGACAGTCAGCTATGACATGTCCAGGCTTCCTACAGTAATAACAGATAACATTATTTGAAACATGTTTAATAGGTTTAAATTCATACCTGTCACCCTTGGGGTGCATCCTCCCTTATTTGTTGTGTTCCTTCTTGGGATGTGAAGAGGAGGAAGGTTTGTTCTTCCACTGCTTCCTCCTTATTAACTTCTTTAAGTGCATGGAGAAGGCAGAAAATTCCTCATCTATTGAATTGCTGTTAGATGTGTTGTGCTCAGAGTTTTTTGAGTCAACAACCCTTCTTGGTGTAGATGGTATTCCCTCCTTGCTCTTCTTAGAGCTCTCAGCTTTGAGAAACACAGATCTCTCCTTTGCATGAGTCCTGGTAGTGGTTTCCTCCTCCTTTCTTGCATATAGTTGCATCTCATATGAGAGCAGCTTCCCAAACAGTGTGTGGAGAGGAGTTTCACCCAGCTTTGCCCCTTCCCTGATGGCACAGATTTTTGTATCCCAGTCTCTAGTTAGAGATCTTAGGAATTTATCATTCAGCTCATAATTGATGAAGACCCTCCCGTAGGTTCTCAGCTCATTGGACACCATGAAGAATCTTTCATAGTAATCAGCTATGCTTTCCAGGCTGTGTTGCCTGAAGGCTTCATATTCTTGGTTAAGGAAGGATTTCATATCAGCCCTAACTTCATCAGTACCTTCCATATACGCTATAAGTGTATCCCCCATATCCTTGGCTGTCTCATAGTGCACCAAATTCTGGAAGGTGGAATCATCAATTGCATTTACTATAATGTTTTGTGCTCTCTTATCCATAGTAGCAAGTGTAATTTCATCCTTGGTCATTTCAACATAGGTGTTGGGCACTTTCCTATTTGGATCTATAGTGGAGGCCTTTGGGAAGATAAAAGGACCTTCCTTTACTGTGATGTATATCATAGGGTCAGAGGCTTCCATAAACAGCCTTACCCTTTACTTCCATAGGCCAAAGGTCTCCTTTTTTTCATATGGTAAGTTTCATGGATCCCATCTCCTTCTGACCTCCAGTGGAAGCCATTGGATTCAGAATAGACTACTCCTAGTCAGATCTGGTCAGACAATTAAGTCCTATTTGACTAACCTACCTCTGATATCACTTGACCGTTTACTTGGTAGTTGTTTAACACACCTAAAGGGAGTTGAATAGGTTCCTTTGAAATTTTCTACTTACAGCTAGTGGGTTTTAAGTGATTGAATAATGTAATAGCAAACACATAGAAAACACACAGCTATTTATAGCGGTTCCCCAAGACTGTGTCTATGTGTAGTCCACTTTCCCTCTACATGTAACATCCCCAGAACTACTAGACCCCTAATGTGCACTTTGTCATGACAAGGTCATGACATTGCTCTAAGAGACCAAGAATTGCCCTAGAACCAAGGTGAAAAGGTGAAAAAACACCTTGGTGTGCAAATAGACAAAATAACTTCAAGGTTTAAGGCTGATGTCTAAGCCTCAAAATGATCCAATTGACCTCACCTAACTCTTCCTAATCCTCTAGGGAACTCAAGGGGTCACCAATTGACCTAATTTGACCAAGTCAACCCTAGGTCAAATTGGCCTATTTAGGTGAAATTGGTGAACCTAGCCAATTCCCCTGGGGCTAAGGCCCAAGACCCAAGTCCACCCAGCAGCCCTCATGCCAAATGACCCCCTCTATCCTCTGAAATTCAAAGGGGTGACATGCATGGGGGTAAAGTCGGAATTGTCCAACTTTTAAGAAAGAGAAGAGAGGAATTTGGGGAATGGTGGAAATATGGCCACCATCTCCCTCAGCCATCATCACCTCTGAACTCCTTAATGAATTCCCAGCCGGAATTGGGGGCCAGGGGGAGCCACTTGGCCTTGGGCGGAGCATACAAAGCTCAAACTGAGCCCCCCCCCCCCCCAATGGCAGCTCCTTATACGGCCCTCCCCACCTCCATCCAACCTTTCCATCACCTTCAGAACCTTGAGAGCAGCCGAAATCCACTACTGGAGTGGAGCTTTTGATCCAGAAACAGGGATTTGAGCAAACTCGCCGCCGACAGCTACTAGCTTTCCAACCCGCCGGATAACACGCCGCCAAGCTCGCCTGAGGTTCGATTTCTCCCCCTCTCCCTTTGTGCTAGTCATCTAGGGCCTTAGCAAGGGCAGTCGGGCTCAATTGAGCCGACAGCCATGGAAAATTTCCTTCCCGAGCTCCATTTGGGCTTCCTCCAGGGATCGCCGGAAACCACCGCCTCCGGCCACCATTTCACCGCCAATCGACTGCCAACCCCTCAATGGAGGTGGTGGCGGCGGCAGATGGCCGTGGAGGGTGGTGGTTGGCCGGGATCAGGGCTCTTTTCCTCTGGGCCGTCGGCTAGAGGAAGGAGACGAAATCACATCCGTTGATTTCGTCTCCTTGATCTCTATTGGCAGACCAGTTCATTCTGCCTTGAGAATACAGAGGTTTGCTCGCAAGATTTGAAGGCCTTAGAGGCCATATTTTCAAAAAATGGCTGAGATGACTTTTGTATCCCTATGAGTCTACTTTCATTTGCCAATTGAATCAAATGATTTGGTGCACTGTAGACTCCAGGGCACTCATTCTCCTAGGGTTGCTCCTTGTGAAGGGCAGAAATTAGAAATGCTATATCTTTTAAATGACTTAACCTAATCCCTTGAAATTTTTACCATGCATGCATGGGTAGAGGGACTACCTTGCAGCAAGTTTCAGAATTTTTGGAGAACTTTTGCCTATAGTTTCTCTTAAATTAAATATTTAAATAAATGAAATTTTTGGAGTTTCATAGCTGCAATGGGCCCCAAATTTTGGGGGAATGTTATTTCCATATTATTAAGCCTCTGGATAAAATTTGAGGATATTTGGATCTCTGCATGTGGGTGAATTCCCCTTGCATGTTGTAAGTAAGGATCACATTTGGTGTGCTAATAGCAAGAAGTGCTATTTTGGGTTTTTCCACCCTTAGGCCCATAGTGGGTCTGTAAAACTCTGCCTAAGAGTTAGTGGGAGTGATTTACACCTCCCTTAATTTTGGTCGGATTTTTGGAAGTTAAAATCCCTAATTTCTATATTTAAAAAAAAACGTCCCTTTTAGGTCAAAAATTGAATGCCACCAAGTTAGACCTTGGAAGGATATGAAATTTTGTCACTAGACCTTAAACTACTTGTTACACCTCTGGTTAGCTTAAGGAAGTGATTGGACATCATCTCACCTTGGGAATAGTGAAATTACCAAAATACCCCTTCTTAGGGTTAGGGTGATTATGCCTTTTATGACTTGGGGAAATTATGGAATTTATTCTTAACCCTTATTTCATTATGAAGAACCTCTCTGAATTTTATTGGAATTTTGGAACATTAATCCTAATTATTTTGAATTAAGGGGAAAATTGTGGTATTTTTGGAAGGCATAAAAGGGTAGTATAACACCATATTTTGTTGTGAAACCTTGGGAGGATTATTTCCTTATCATAACAATCAGACATGAATTTTATCAGAATTTTTGAGTAATTATCTCTGGTATTTCTTTTGTAAATCCATATTAATGTGCATTCATGATAAATAAAAATTATGGGTTTATATTTGCTGGAAAATTATGATCTTCTGGAATTAGTGTTTTTATGTCAATATAATGCTACTATAATTTTTTCAGAATTTTAGGAAGTCAAAATCCAGTACTTGTAGTGCAAAGTTCTTTTTGTCACACCTCCAATGATAAATAGAAATTATGGGTTTATATTTGCTGGAAAATTGTGATCTTCTGGAGTTAGTGTTTTTATGTCAATATAATGCTACTGTAATTTTTCCAGAATTTTAGGAAGTCAAAATCCAGTACTTGTAATGTAAAGTCATTTGGCCACCCCTCCAATGATAAATAGAAATTATGGGATTATATTTGCTGGAAAATTGTGATCTTCTGGAATTAGTGTTTTTATGTCAATATAATGCTACTGTAAATTTTTCCAAAATTTATTGAGGTCATTATATAGTACTTGTTATATAACCCCTTATTAGCACACCATGAGTATTAATTAGATATTGTGATAATAATCTATCTGGAATATTATGAAACCTAGGACTTAGTGGTTTTTAGATCATTCCTATGCTCTACAATTTTTCCAGAATTTATTGATGTCATTATATAGTACTTGTAGTGTAAACCCTTATTGGCACACCAAATGTAATAAATGATAAATAAAGGTAAATACTCCTTGGATTAATATGAGACTTAGGCTCTGTTTGGTTGGGCTGTTGCTGATGGAAAGCTGCTGATGAAAAGCTGCTGATAAGAAAATTGTTGATTATGGAAAACGGAGTTTTGTTAAAAAACTGTTTGGGTGAAATGGAGTTTGTAAAACGAAGTTTTGAAAAAGTTGTTTGGAAACAAAACGGAGTTTTGAGCGAATTTTTTTTCTCACCAAATATCAGAAAAAGATATATATTTTCCATAATATAATACCAAACACACAAAAATAATGTCCACATTAACCATATATGATGATATCTCCTACGATCTAGATTCATACAACTGATCTGCTATACTATCACATAGCGCGATCATCTCCTCCACACCACCTGCAGTGTCAGGGCATGTATCTTGTCGCTCTTGTGTGACCAGTCCATCATCTCTACCCCTCTGCTCGGACTCACTGAAATCAAAATCCACGCGCGAAGGGTGGCGACGAATGAAATTATGTAAAGTCATCGTGGCCATGACAATATGTGCCTGTTTGTCGAAGCGATAGCTTGCCATGTCCCGTAGTATGGCCCACTTCTTCTTCCAAACGCCGAATGATCGTTCTATCACACTTCTAAGCGACGAGTGCGCATGATTGAATATATCTCGACGCCCTTCTGCGCGACGTCCACCACGGGCAAAGTCAGGCAGATGATACCTTGTATCTTGATATGGTTTTAAATATCCTTTCTGTAGAGGATAACCAAAATCAACCAAGTAATATTTTCCTGAAACATATTAAAAAATGTTTAACAACGGAAAATATTTAAAGTAATAATTAGATGAACTGATTTTTTATTATTTACCTTGAGGCGGATGAGGGAACTTATAACTAGGATCAGTTATGGCATAATTGAAAATGTGACTATCGTGCGCCGATCCCTCCCAACCTGCCATAACAAAAGTGAAACACATGTTGAAATCACAGGCCGCCATGACATTTTGTGTCGGTCTGCCCTTTCTCCCAATATATGGATCTTGACTTCCTACTGGTATGCACGCATCGACATGTGTTCCATCTATTGCTCCAACACAATCTTTAAAAAAAGGCATATAACGCCTGTCATACATAATCTCTGGCGGAGTGCAGCCGAAAGACCTATCTGATGGCTGTATCACTTCCTCGGCCAACTACAACAAAGCGCGAATACCACGATCAAAAAATCTGCTAGTTGTCTCTGTTGAGTGCTGAAACCGCTCGCGTGTTTTTCTCATTGATTCATTATGAGACAATATATATATGGTCAATGCTAGGACTTCTCTAGCTGCAGTTCTTCTTTTTCCCTGAAAACCACACTTCTCTTCGAGAGCATGCAATAGATCTATAAAAATTTCTTGACTCATCATGAACGAGTCATGAAATCTAACTCGAGTCCCACGAAGTAACTCTCCGACCCATTTATCGCCTGTTTGCTTTGAAGTCATGGATGGAACCGGATGGTTTAACATCGAGGTATGTTCGGAGATATAACATATTGCTGCCACCACATTTTGATGATGGCCAATAACACAATTTCTTCTAAAGATGGCGTGCTTCTCGTGCTCTGCTCTGGTATTTTCCGATTCATCACTAGACATTTTCTGTTAGAAAAATAAGGAAATTAACATTATCAGAAAGTAAATAAAATTATAACCAATTAATTAACATTATCACAGAACTCAAGCAAATTTCTAATAATGTTCATAATGTCCACATCTAAACAACATAATATAATATCCATAATGTTCACAAACATAATAAAACAAAACAACACACATAGTCTCTCTACTACGCCCCACGAGTATAGCGGTTTTTCAACCACTTGATGTCCATGCCTTCTGGAAGGCACATGAAAGTCTCTCTATGTTTTGTTTCCATCAAGTATATGATGGCAAAATCATAGAAGTCTTCATCAGACTACACTTCTGAGTACATGCCTAATTTTTCTAGTGCATGTGCAATAGTGAAAGAAGAAGATGAAATCTTGGGTGGCTCCTGAATGCATCGACTTATGATCTTCGAGGACTCAGCCAAATCTTCTAACACCGAGCTGCTAGCTTTCTTCTTTCTTTTGCTCCTTATTTTGCTTGTTTCAAATATATTTGCGGTCTCAGCTGGTTGAGGAACTCCGATAACCTCAATGTCATCATGTTCATCCGCTGACATTTCTCTTTCATCAATAGACTCCGTACCAAGATTTGCGGTGTGAGGGGTGCAAGAATGATGTCCTGTAGCGACAACCGAACTAAACATCAAGTTCAGTTTATCCTCTAACTCTGGGGGGATTCCGGCATACCGAAATTTCTTTGTCGTTGGGACAACCTACAAAATAAAGTATTTTAAAATTAGACATTGAGGAATTTTAAGTTAAGAAATTTCTTTGCAAATGAATTTAAGTAAAAAAATACCTTCAATCTTTTGTCCCACCACTCGTATGAGGCATCTATAGTCTTTCTTGATGCATTCCAGCCCAAACCAGTCTCACCACGCTTCAACTCTGTCCATAATTTCCACTCTTTCTTCAAATGATCCCATTTATTCTTAAGTTGGACTTTATCATATTTTTTCCCGGTTTGCATTTCAAATTTGTTCATAACATTTATCCACCCCTATTTATTAAAATGCATGGTGGGTCGATTCCCAAGCTCTATCTCTTTTACACAGATATCACAGAATAACAACACATCATTGTTGTCCCACATAGCGGCCACCCCACCATCTTTGGTTTTGCCCATCCTTAAAAAATTAAACAAGATTTGACCTAAACAACATTTTAAGAATAAAACACACACACATACATACAACATATAAACAGACACACACAACACACACACAAACACAACATACACACACAGAACATATAAACACATGAACACCAACACACACACACATTAACACCAAGCACATACACATGAACACCAAACACAACACACACACACACATGTATATGAACACACACACACATATACATATCAACACACACATACACATGTATATGAACACACACACACAACACACATGTATATTACCACACAAACACATATACATATCAACACACACACACATGTATATGAACACACACACACACATGTATATGAACACACACACACACACATGTATATGAACACACACACACACACACACAGCACACATGTACACCAAGCACATACACCAACACACACACACACATGAACACCAAGCACACACACACATATGAACACACACACATATACATATCAACACACACACACTCATGTATATGAACACACACACACAGCACACATGTATATGAACAAACACACACATCACACAAGTATATTACCACACAAACACATATACATATCAACACACACATACATGTATATAAACACACACACAACACACATGTAGACCAAGCACACACACACACACAGATCAACAGCCCATATGAACACATACACACACAGCCCCAATACATATCCAAACTCAACAGCCCATATGAACACGCACACATCAACAAATACACACAGCACAAATACATACACATTCACACACACACACACCAACAGCACACATACACACACCAACATCACACAAACAGCAAGCACACAGCAATAGGCCAACCATAAATCCACAAAAACAGCCATAATAAGGAGGAGGAGAAGAAGATGCTTACAGTGAAGATCTGGAGCCCGAAGAGGAGAACGGGGGTGGATCAGCGTGAAGATCTGGAGCCCAAACCCTAACACCTGCAAGATAAAGACGACGAGAATCGGAAAACGGAACCCTAAAGATCTGCGAGAGCAGGGAAAAGGCGAAAAATCGATGAGAGATACTTACCAACGGCTTGGAAATTGAAAAATCGGAAAACGCCGTTAGGAAATGGCCGCTGGGAAGGGGGAGGAAGGGAAATCACCGCTGGTTTGGGGGAGGAAGGAGAAATCGCCGCTGGGTGTCGGGGAAGAAGAAGAACAGGCACGCGGAATGCTTTTGCGGCCAGACGCGAAGAAAAACCGCGGTCGGGCCATAATAGAAAACTGCGGATATAAGTAAACGGGTTTTTCGAAATAAGCCGCGCCAAACGCCGCTTCCGCAATAAATACCGGTGCGTTTCCACCGCACAGCAGCCAATAAGCCGCGCCAAACACCACCTTAATATCTGGTGTTTTTAGACCAATATTGTGCTATAGTAATTTTCCCAGAATTTATTGAAGTCTTGACATAGCACGTGTAGTGTAAACCCTTATTGGCACACCACGTGTATTAAATGAACATTATGGATAAATATTACCTGGAAAATCATGAAACTTAGGCATTGCTGTTTTTAGGTCAATATTGCACTACTGTAATTTTATCAGGATTTATGGTGACCTGTAGATGGTAGATGTAGTGTAAACCCTTATTTGCACCCCGTTTATGTTAAATAGAAAATTATGATTAAATAATTCCTGTAAATGTGAAACTTGGGGTTTGAGATTTTTAGACCAATATTATGCTGCTGTGAATTTATCGGAATTTATGGAGATCTGTAAATGGTACTTGTAGTGTAAATCACTATTTGCAACCCATTTGTTTTAATTAGAAATTATGATTAAATACTCCTTGGAAAAATGTGAGACTTAGGATTTGAGGTTGTTAGATCACTAGTCATTGTGAACCCATGGTAATAATTGGAACTCATTTGGATATGATATAATCGAGATTGCACCATAGGAGTCAAATCGAGCTCAATCTCATTTGGTCTGCGAATAGTAAAACTGATTTATATTATTTAGACCACCACTGACCTTCACACATAGAACTATTAACTCTTTGATTATTACGAATGCTCAGATTATTTGGAAGAACACCTCTAAGGGCATCATGGGAAATAAGGATTGGGGTGCGTTTAGCAAAGCTATTAGTGTAGGAATTTACAATGATAAGAAAAGGAAGTTAGACCTCGTCAAGGGCCCCACAAACAACTCATCAGTGTTAAACGATTATATGGAAGTAAAACTACCCTTAGTCGGGTGAGCCATCTTAAGGTAAATACTTAAGGGCGAAGTCGAGAAGTATCTAAGGCAAACCCTGGATTAAGAATGACGAAGAATAGGAGTGTGGGTCCAAGTAAGGTTGAGAATGCTAATTGAATGTGTGCAGTTCCTCGGTGAAGAAGGGAACTCGAGCTTAGAATGTGACGACGGGAGAGTCAGCACCCGATCACAATTGGTGGTGTTGGAGTTCAAAAGAACTCCCCCACTCCTAGGAGCCAAGTTTAACTCATCTTATAGATTTAATGTAATTGGAGAGGAAAATGGGGATCAGGTAGAATGGGGTAGATACCAACAAGTTTAAGTGCCTTGGGAAGAGGAAGTTCGGGGTGTCAGCCCGCCACACTTCCTAGTATCGCTGCGAGCCCCTCACCGGGTAACCCTTCGGAAGTCCAAGGCTAACCCTAAGCTTCTAAAATCAACTAAATTATAAACAAGACTAGTTAAGTAGGAGAACTTGACAAGTTATCTTTCATCCCAAACCGTATCGGGTTATAAGGAAGGACTGGCCTGATAGTCCTGCGAGCCGTATGCTCGGGTTATAAGGAAGGACTGGATAGTCCTACGAGCGGTATGCTCGGGTTATAAGGAAGGACTGGGATAGTCCTACGAGCGGTATGCTCGGGTTATAAGGAAGGACTGGGATAGTCCTCGAGCGGTATGCTCAGGTTATAAGGAAGGACTTGGATAGTCCTGCGAGCGGTATGCTCGGGTTATTAGGAAGAACTGAGATAGTCCTGCGAGCGGTAGGCTCGTAGTTTAAATATAAGACTAGTGTAGTCTAGCGAGCGGTAGGCTCGTAGTTTAAATATAAGACTAGTGTAGTCTAGCGAGCGGTAGGCTCGTAGTTTAAATATAAGACTGTTGTAATCTAGCGAGCGGTAGGCTCGTAGTTTAAATATAAGACTAGTGTAGTCTAGCGAGCGGTAGGCTCGTAGTTTAAATATAAGACAGTTATAGTCTAGCAAGCGGTAGGCTCGTAGTTTAAATATAAGACTAGTGTAGTTTAGCGAGCGGTAGGCTCGTAGTTTAAATATAAGAATGGTATTGTCTGGCGAGCAGTAGGCTCTACTTTATAAATGTTGATATCGAATTGCGAGCTGGAGGCTCGGTAGTAAATGGCTAATACATGTTGCTTGTGAATAAGATGTGGTGGGTCTTCGGTTCTGTCTTAGTCGTCACACCAATAGCAGTTCGTTGACTCGGCAGTGCTAGTGGATTTATGGGGGCTAGGTTGTCTTACTGCGCGTCCGACGGGACAGATTCCCTAAACCGTACCTGGCCAATTCAGTTTAGTACGCAGGAGCTCGTGAGTACCGGGTACCGGTATCATAGCGTACATTAGGGCCTAGGTCTGGTAGTGTGACTTACCCACCTAGGTGAGGAGACTCCCGCTCCTCTACCACCGATTGACCACGACGGGGGGTGCCCGAGAGGTTAGCTACCTCTGAAAAGTGGGAACTAAAGGTCTGTACGTACAGAGTCATGTGGGTGAGTTGCATGTGTATGAAATAATAATACAAACATTGCATCATTGCATTGCACATCATAGCATAGCATTTCTGCACAAACAGAGACCTCATCGTATAAATCCGTATGGGCTCTTTTATACTATGAGTTTACTTCTTACCAGACCCCTTAGCTTATGTGCTTTTGTGTGTGCATATAAGTTAAGGTTACTTTCGTAGCTTCTCTTATTTCTTGTACCTGCTTCTTTATATTGCATCGTCTTTTACTATTTGTTGTCATACTTACTCTGGTTAGTATAGAATTGTTACCTTTACTTGCTTAGTATATATATACCCTGCTAGTCTAGACATTTGTCACCTGCCTTGTTTCTATTACCCCTTGTTTTTCCTCCACTTTATCCTCCCACACAGTGCCTAGGAGTCGCGGGGGGAGGCGGGGACAAAATCGGCTTAGTCTTTATGACTAACGGTCGGTTGTGACCGTAGGTACCCGAGGTGAGGGAGCCCCAGCTAGAAGAGGAGACAGGACCTGAGGAGCCTATGCCGCGCATTACTTATACTACAAGACAGGTGTTCGAAAGATCAGAGTTTGTTTAGCTTCCGCATAGATGTAGAGTGAGAGAGTTTTTGTACTTTGCTTGGATATGTATCGGGCTTAAGCCATTTCTCTCCTTTACTTGTTGTACTCATTGATGGACTTTTTATATTTTGTTGTATAATTGTGTGGTTGTGGACTTGGTTTTGTTTATTTTCCTTCTTAGCTCTTGTTGGCCTGTTGATCATTCTGCCGGCAGGATCGGCGTCTTGCGGAGGCAGCTAACTCGGGTGTTAGTGTCACCGTAAGGCGGCGGTTCTGGGCATAAGATCCGGAAGCTCTCCAGGTGCGAGAGAGGGATCTTACACTACACCTTTCTAACTGTGGGTTAGACAAGGAAAGCTCCTCCAAACCTCAGCTCCAAGAGCTTACCACTTAGATCCCTCGGGATCTCTCATGTTTCCTCCAAAACCCTACCTCAGGCCAGCAGCCCTACCACACAGAGTTCTCCAACTCCTACAACTCAGAAACCCTCCTAGTTTCCTACCTCAGACCTATCAAGAAGTCCTACCTCAGATCTCCTCTAAAATCCTACAACTCGGGCTGGGAGTACAGCCTTACAAACTCAGGCATAAAGCCCTACACACTAAGAACAATGAAGTTAATTTTAGTATAGAATCTAATGGTTGTTTCATTAAAGGATAAGTTTGGATATGCATCTAATGAGATGTGTATTTAATGATATAGATGTCTGGATTAATTATTTATTGTTGTATACAAGAATCTAGCTACTTTATTTTGATAGCAAGGGAAATTTTAGGAGATTCATTATTGATGTAATGAACATAAACCCGATGTTTTCTCCAAGTAAATCTTGTAGGTGGCAAAAAAATATGAGCTTCTTGTTAAAATAATTACTTATTTTTAATATTATGTAATGAAATGGATTGCACCTTAATGATGATATTAACTTGTATAATTATGATTTTTTAAAAAACACATAATTTATTATTTGCCACGGTTGGCAATCGTGGCAAATAAAATTTTTTTTAATATCTCAATTACTATTAGCCACGGTTTTAAACCGTGGCATATAAGCAGACTATTTGCCACGGCTCCAAGCCGTGACAAATTGTCCATTTTAACGGTTATGTAGAAGTTTTTGCCAGGGCAAAAAACCGTGGCAAAAAGTGTAGGTATTAGCCACGGCAGTATTATTTGTGGCTAATATTATTTGCCACGGCCAATCCGTGGCTAAAAATCTTTTGTCACGCGACCTTTAGCCACGAATTTTTTTTGTGGCTAGACCGTGGCAAAAGATCTTTAGCCACGGTTTTAGACCTTTTGCCAGGGAAAATTGCCCTGGCCAAAACTCTATTTTCTCGTAGTGAGAAAACTGTATAGATTAAACCTTCAACTTAGATCTTCTGTTGTTGAAGCACAACAGATGTTGTCTTGAAACAGGGCTGAATAGCAGCAGCTTTAGGACTAGTTTCTTCGGACTTTAGTAGAGGAAAGAAGATCCACTTATTCGTTTGGATAGAATAAGCAAGAACAACCTTATCTCTTTGGAAGTAATCTGCTTGCAACTTGAGAAGTGTCTTTTTAGGAAGCAGATAGAGATGATCTTATGGAAGCAGGAAATTTCTTCAATAAAATAATAGCAGTTATTTCAGTTCATGTCCACACCTCATCCACTGACCAAACATCTTCTATTATACCTCCTCCAATCTGCAATGACTCTTAGGAGTACCCTGTTACAGTATGGACACAAATCGAAAATATTATCTTTGCTTTCTGGGCACTTGCGCCAAAAATGGATCCCGCCAAGAAATATTCAAATATAAATCTGTCTCAACGGTTAGGTTGAGACAGGCTCCAGTCTCAGCGGCAAAACATACTTTGTCTCAGCAGATACGCTGAAACAGATAGTCTTCTCAGCGATTTTCCTCTATATGCAGCTCAACTGAGACAGACTCCTTCTCAATGGCTAAACAATTGCATCTTAACGGTTTAGCTGAGATCAGGTTGTTGTCTCAGCGGTTTTCACAGTAAAACTCAGAGAACTATTCCAATGTTTGGAATGACCTAACACTGCATATGCATGATACAAAAGAGGGCCTATCAAATGCAATATGTACTTAGCACTTAGTGTGATGCTCCTTCAAATCTAGGGAACATTGAGGGGCAATATTCCCAACACTTCTCTTCTACAACACCAAACTCTTCTATATTATTTTGTAGGGTACTTTGTGAGCCTGGGCTTGTAGGATCTTGTAAACAGATCTGAGTTGGTAGGGTTCTGTGTGAGTCTGAGTTCTGTTGGGTTCTGTGTGAGCTTGAGTTTGGTAGGATCTTAGTGAAGATCTGAGTTGTTATAAGACTTGTAAGTCTAAGTTTTTGGTAGGGTTCTTTGTGAGCCTAAGTTATAAGATCTGATTATAGAGAAGACATATGAATTAGAGAAGTTGCCTAGTCTAGCACATTGCTAGATAGGTAGGAGGGACAGTGGAATATCTCTTGACACATTGTCTTGAAGGGAATCACTATAAATCATGTGTGTTTTTGGTTTGTTTCTGTGCTTTGCTAGCTAAATTTTTGAAGTAGCAATTAACATTGAAAATACCTAATCACCCCCTCCCCCCTCTAGGTGTACTATTGACAACCCATATCTTTCAAGAAACTTTTGAATGGAAAGGAACATAATGTAGAAAAATGTGTGTGTAAGACATGAATTCCTATAATCATTATCTTACTTGGGCACACCATCTTGCACTGCATGGTTCATCCCAAACCATAGAGGGAATCTGGTGAGGCAAGGAAGTTTGTGGCATCCTCAACCAAATGGATCAAAATCACTTTAATGTGATTATAATGTCCCCCTCACTATAACAACCAGGGATGGGAATACCTTATGCCCATGGCGTCCACCTTATGGTATCAAAGTAGGTTGCGGACCCATCGTCATAATATAGGTTGGGTGTCTTGTAAGGCTAGTCATCAACACAAGCCCAAAATCATTTATATAGCCAAAGAAACATAAACTTCATCACATAATATGCGGATACTATCAGAATGTCCAAAAATTGTGTCTTTACAGGTGTAATTACAAAAGAAGCTAAGCCACCATCTAGTATCTCACATCACAAAAGATTGGTGGCGGCATAGTAGCAACAAATGCAGGGCCTGACTCTATGGATGGAGCATCCTCAAGCTCCAGTATCTCCTCGATTGAGGGTCGCTCCTAAAAAGGGGCTCAAAATGGATTAGTCAACTGACTATTGGATTTCCGAAATCCTCCCCAAAACCCTAAGGCTTGGGAATAAGAGCGAACTCTTGCAAGATTTGTTTATAATACCGAATCACTAGATATTTTAAGCGGTTTAATACTGACAAGTAAGCGGGCAAATAATAATCGACAAGTAGTAAACAAGTGTAGGGAATAAAAACTGGCATTAAGTATACAGAATTAAAAGTAGATAATATATGTGCAAATAATTTTACTGAGTAATAAGTAGAAAAGCATTTAAATGGAGAGTTTTTATAACCCATTACAAATCCCTATGAAGACATAGTTTGACATTTGCTTTTAGCATGGTAGCGAACCCCGAGGGACTCACCATCTTGGCAAGACTGTGATAATGGCTGGTCTCTCCAGTTCTATGTATTTTCATACCACAATACCTAGGCCCTTACGTAGGTCGTTGCATACTCTGAGATGTTGAAGAAATCCTTATTTTGATAACAAATCTGACCAACTAGCAAAGCGATCCCACGTGATTCAATTACCAAGAAATAAGAACCAAGCAAGGGCAATCTCTGGGTTCCCACACTCTTTAGTGCCTTAGAGTCAAAAGCATCCCTTGCTGGTACTAATGGATCGAGGGCTTGACAGACCCACCATAACATCACACTCCAATTAGTAATAACAGTTATGCATATATGTTAAGGAGCAATATTTTTACATAAATAAAACTTGGTGCAATAAGGCAGTTAATACAATCTTGCTACTGCTTTCCTTAATGCACATATTATTTAGCAATCTGATCTTGGTTACACAATATTAGTTTCTCATAGTTTGATTGATTTATTATATGCACAATTTGATATTAGTGTCACATTTAGGGTTAACAATGAAGGATTGTCCCACCTCTGTGTTGACCCTAATTTGGGATGAATAAGAAGGCCTTTATATAAAGTTGTGCAAATACTTGAATATCAACTCACACACTTATTTTTTTATAAAGGATGCATTTTTTAATTATTTTCAACTCCTCCTTTTTACACATCATTTTCTGTAATACATTATACAAATCTAACATTTTTTAAGAAATAAAGGAGATAATAAAGATCTTTAGGACTTTTGATGTGTTGTAATGTGGCTTAGGTAATAATGGGGTAATGATATGCCTTGCTAGTAAACTTTATCACCAATAAATCATTTTTGAGCTTTGTCCATAAGAGAGGATCACATTTCCCACTTCATAAATTTATACACCCCCACACTTATTTGGTATGAAGGGTGCATTTTTTTAATTATTTTTTAATCCTTTTTACACAACATTTTTTTAGAAAGATACGCGCACACACACACACACACATGAGTGACAGACACTGGGCTCTGACCCTACAGCCAACCATGATAGTACCCCAATTGTGATAATACCCTGTGCGCGACAGGCACGGGGCTCCGCCCCTATCAATTAATTAATACAGTTTAAAATAAACACATTATTAATTAATTAATGCGAAAAATAGTTATACACTATATTTCGATTTTTGTTAAAAAAAATCTTATTATTATTCATATATTATTAATTTTTCATCATTACCTTTATAAATTAAATTAATTGGTTTTCATCATTACATTTCAAATCAACTTCGATAAAGTTGACATGCTTAATGGTTGCCTAACATAGTAGGGATAACAGCTATACTAAAAACTTTTTCAATTTTATTAATTTTCATCATTATTTTAAATTTGTGAATGGTGTGTAATTACTTAAATGAACATTGCATTTTATTTTTTTAAATAAATTATAATATATATTAATTCATTAGATGAAAACAATAAGGCTACATTTGTCAATTTTGAATGTTCACCAAAGGCAACTTTTCCTTTTTATCATAAAGATATATATGTATTTTGTTTTTTAATATATATCCTTCTTTTTTCTTTTATAATATCGTCATTACCCTCACATAGAAGTGAATCATAGGACCTCCAATAATATTCTCATCATTTTCACATAGAAATGAATCATAGAATTTCTATTTTTCTCTATCCTTCTTATGATTTTTTAGAACAAAAGCTCTTGTAGTAACGGTAGTGAGGATATAAAATTTGGCATTGGTAATTTTAGTGGTGTTACAAAAGAAATATGATAATGGTCTCAAGAGAGGGTGCAAGTGATAAAAATGTGAAGGTTAAGTTCAAAGGTTCAAACTAAATGTAATCAAAGGTGGCCTAAATCATTTCCTTATTGTAAGCCTTTATTCTTAAATTTCGTTCAAAGTGTATAAGGAATTAAATTTTAGCACTAATAGAGAAATTATTTATACATGACATATGTAACTATTTTCTTAGTTTTTTATGAAAGAATTACTATATTTTCATTGATTCAACTTTATGGGGTGATCAATTAATTAAAAGTTCATAGAAAACACAATTTTATTTTTTTCCTAAAAACTTAGTTATTAGTATGCAAGTATAAACATAGTCTATTAAATATAGAGTGAGTACTTTTGTTTGAGACGACGAAGCTAATAATCAATAACCCTTACAAAAAACTTAAATCATAATGATTTTTTATCAATTCATAGCAAGAGTAAGTACAAAGTTTTTGGATGTACTTTCCAAAATAATCAATAACACAAAATAAAAAATACATAGGAGAATTCTAGAAAACATAACTAGATAATGGAAGAGACGCAGGAGAAGGTATAAATCATTATATGGACCGGCGATGTCTAGGCTGACGACACTAAGAAGAAGAACATGTCGGGGGAATATATACCTCATCAAAATGATCACATTGGTAAGCCATGTAATTGTGCATTGAGGCACTCTCCCCTAAAAGGTTATCCAAGATAGTATTCTGCATCCTCATAATGTTTATATCATTTTCTTGCATTTGCTTCATAAGAACCTGCATCTCCGCCTAGTTTTTAATATCGTGATTATAATGGCCGAGACACCCTCCATCCAAAAGGATATATGGATCCATATATCCTCCTAGAGTCTGATAGCATAGCCCCTCCCGCGTGGGTGGACGACTCTCCATGCTGGAATGTGTATTATGGTGGAGGAGAGTCCTGTCATGGCAGTCGTGGTGGTGAAGGTGGTGCAGTAGAAGACGAGGCATACCCCTCAAAATAATCATGTCCTTTGTGCCCCTTGCCCACCATGATATGGTGGGCACGCAATGTAGTGAGGGAGAGTGGAATCATTTGAGCACCTATCTCCATAGAATCCATCTGAACTAACAGTACCGTACCAATCCCCTGGCTAACCTGGTGATGTACGGTGTTATGGGGATAATCGTACCCCTATCATGCTCTACCTGGTGAAGACAAAAAGTATTGAAGAAATGGCCCAGATTCAGCGGTGCCCACTTATGCATGCTATAAAGATAGAGCTCTAAAGATATAGCACGTCCTTGGCGCTAACTAAGCCCAGATTGTCTCCACGACTAGTCAACATATGGTTGACGAGGATGTGAGCGATCCTCAATGATGGAGAGGAAAGTGAGGAAGCCTTGCTCTTCTTGGTTTCATTGGCTGCGGTATCATAGTTGATCATGTCCATGTACGATGCAGCATTCGTGGAAGCCAGAAATGAGAAAGAAAGCCTGGTGTACTCTGGAGTGTGAATAAATTAAGGCTCGCATAGCCCATAAGGATACTGAAATCTACAAGAGAAAGAGTGTACATATGGCTAAGCAGATGGAAGGAATAGGTGGTGTTAACCGCCACCATACCAGCACCACGAGACAGAGCCAAGGTAGTTGGGAAATCAACAGTGAGTTCCTTGTATCCCAACTCATCGATCACAAAGAACCTATCCCAGCCACCGTGCTTGACCAAAGTTCTAACTTCTTCTGCTATATGAAGGCGCTCAAGAGGTGCCCAGGAAATCGTTATGTAGTCCTAGAATCTCTTTTGGGATAACATCATGTACTACTGCCGCTGGTGATGGACTATAAATTAGAGGATGTACTCTAAAGGAACAACCCTGGGCGCAATAGCTCTTCCCCAAAACCCATGTGAAGAGGACATTGATGAATGATGTGATCTAGGCATGATGCTCTCAAAAAAGGAAATGTATTAAAATTTTGAATTACGGTGGATGCAATGCATGAATCGAAGCGGAAAATTGGAAGAATTAATTTTTTTCAACCGTAAAAGTCCGAAATTTTATTTAGAGAAATGGGAACATAGAAAATGACACAAAACCAAATTACAACAAAAAATAAAAAGAAAAATCACCAACTTTAACAAATACATATATATATACATATAAATATATTATATCTTTTTTTAAAATAATAATGCAAAAAATTTTAACGAAAAGTATGAAACTTAAGGAGAAAGTATGAAAAAGAAAGCAAAATTTACGAACATAACATAACATAAGGAATAAAAATTGAAAAACAAATTGACATGACCTTTTCAAAAAATGAAGAAATCACAATGAAATTTTTCGTTTTTAAAATCATAGGACTTTAGAAATGACAAAGATAAGAAGAAATCACTAAACATTTCATGAAGAAAACGCAAAATATGCAAATGAAATTTTTGGAATTAAAATTTTTCATTGAAGAATCAAAAAATGAGTTATCTATGGGTGTAGATCCAGGGAGAGGAGTTGGAATCTTCTGAAATCACATGATTTGGTGAAGAATCGGGCTCGGATTAGCCAAAATCGGGTTTACGTCGACAATAGGGGTGGTTTCTTGTCTGGAAGAAGATGGAGAAATAGTTTTGGGAGGATGATATGCATCTTTTTGAATTGAAAAGAGCGCACGCAGTCTCGGCATATGGGTGTGTGCCCTGATCATGTATCAAACTAATTGGGCCAATCGATTCCTAGTGACTCCTAGATTATCTGGACCGAGTTTGGGGCACACACGGTCATGACACATGAGCGTGTCTCCGGGCATGTGTCCTAAAAACCCTCAAAATTATGTGATATTCAGGATAATAATGTTCCATTTCTTCATGAAATATGATTCTTGGAGTTAAAGTTTAAGTTTTTCTTCAGAGTAACAAAAATTCATCTATTTTTCCCTCTTTGATGTTAAAATTCTTGTTCTCCCAAAAGTAAGTAAGAAAAAAATCTTTTCTTCCAATCTATAAGTTATTATAACTTCCAAATAATTATAAATATTTTTTTTTCATTTTTCTTCAAAAAAAATTGAATCATTTTGGGGAGACACGCTTAAATTCTTCCAAACAAATTTGGCTGAAATTTCCTTATGAAATATATATATATTCTCAATAATTTAGGCACTAGATCCAAGATTACGTTGAAAAAAGATTAAAATCATTTTTGCCCACAATTTTTAGAATCAAAGAAGGGTAGTTTTTATCACAAATTAAAAGTGGTGTTTTATAGTAAAGACTTCAAATAAGAATCTATTGATACTTATCTAGGGCAAATAACCTTGGTGTTTAAATACTAAGTTACATGTCTAAGTAATTTTCAAGAGACAAAATTTTAAATGAAGAAAATTCACTAGATAATAATAATAATAATAATAATAAATGTAATAAAAACTTCTCTAGCCCTTGAATAATGATTTATTTCTGGTCTTCCATTTTCTTGCTCTTTTGTTGTCGGATCTACGGATCTTGTGTTTCCTAGTCATGAGATAAGTTCAACTCCATGAAATTCTTTAATTTATTACAAATTCCCTCTAATCTTTATGACATAATTTGATTTCTTCAATTTCGTAGTCATCGTTAGAAAAATGTTCCTGAGTTTTCTTCCTTTTAACTAAAGTTATCATTGTTGAAATAAAACAAACACAAACAAACAAATAAGCATTCTTAAGATTTTCTTTTTTCAAATTTTTATGACATAATTAATAGAAATTGATAATTTTCAGTTATTACAAAATTGCGTTCCCCAACAACGGCACCTAAAAGTTGATATGCACAGATTACGCCACAAATTTAGTATGTAGATTGAGTGGGTATTTTTAGGCAAGTGCACCTATCGTTTGTAGTTGTTGATTCACCATACCAATTTCATATAACATAGGGCCTTTGCAAATACCGTACTTCAGTTCCCCTTCTATTATTATGACCAATTTTTTTTATAAAGATAAGTTCTTAATCGACGATGTGATTGCCCAATATTAAGATAAGTTTTGATGCATTGATTTGACTTCCAAAATATGAAAATAGAGAATAACACATATTAGTTTTGTTACGTGAAAAGTAGTTATTTCAATATTGCAGAACGTATAGATTTCATTGTTTTAATTTACAAATATCTTTTCTCTTATCTCTCTTCGTTCTAGACCATTGGGGTTCCATGCCACTCCAGCCTCCTTGGGTGGGATAACTGGAGCACTAATTTTAGAGTGACCTACATGAGATTTGAACTATGTGTGGGGCTCTAAATATCGCCTTATAGTACTGTGAACCTCGTCACTAGGTTTTGCAACGTCCTAGACAGAAGAATAAGGTTTCCTATTCTTTCAGGAAATCAGCATACTCTTTTTTATCTTAATGTATGATCAAACATAACAATAATACCCAAAATCATATGGATTGAGTAATTATGTAACCTATATGAAGATGATAGTCGCAACCTATCATTCCATTCTGTTATAAACACGGATAAACCTTAGCGACAGAGGTGTGTCGGAGAAAAGGTAGTAATTTGATTAAAACAAAGTAAAATTATAACTTGAAAACAACATAACGAGATAAACAAACTAAAACAATATACAAAGAGTGGAGAGGAGGGAAGAAGAATACAAACATATGGAACCATCCTATGAAGGACTTCCACTCTCCAACCAAAAGATCCATATAGCTGGCCCCACTATGGTGGGATAAACTCTTGAGTGTTGTTGTATTTTAACAGGATTTTACCCTCATTTACCTCCATACTAATAGTATCTTAAGCCAAAATGTCGTAACGATGTAATCAAGTATAATGATGTGAATTATCTCCCTTAAACTAAATACATGTAAGAAAGTTTGAGAAAATCATCAATCACATACAACATCAATGATAATGAAAAAGATAATTTTTGTGGATTAATCTTATAATATGAAAAACAACTTGGCAAACCAAATATATTTTTTGTGTTTTACATTACCTTCAAAAAGTAAATAAATCTAAAATGTGAGACGAAGTACAAAAACTCCTGTCTACAATAAGAATAAGTTACAACAGATGAGTTAGGAAGACCTGATAAAAATAAATATACTTGATATAATATGTTCTGACAAATATACATGCGAACTAGATAACCTAAAAATAATATATCACACAAAATGAATATCATTTTAAAATTGTTGCTTGAAAAATAGAATAGATAATCATGAGGCATAAATTATGAAAGTATGCAAGCAACATATGTGATGAAAAAAATGTTTGAAACAAAAATATCACAAAATTCATGTCATCATAATAACCTTGTAATAAGTGATGGATAGACATAAGGAGATGCACACATGTAGTAGGTTGGGATGTAAGTCACATATGCATATATAAGAGATCGCTCTACCTAACACTCTCTCCCCTAGTACCTCGTAAGGGCCCATAGGAACTTTGTCTAGTTAAGGACAAGACATGACTTACATGAGAACACCTTACATGTACACAACCATAAGCCCTTGCTATTATGACAAACATAAAATGTGAAAATGATCCCAAATATATTAAACATCACACTATACACACCCACTAGCACTATGACATGATTCATGATAGATGTAGATCAAATGTCATATCAAAGAAAATAATTTTGGAAGCTAGTATAAATATTATTCATTTAGTACAACAAAGCATATAACTATGTCTGGTAATGACAAAAAGCATTATCACACATAGCCACAAGAAAAAAATACATGCAAGAAACACTCATATAAAATGAATCATATCATGACATCATACAATAGAATATAGCTTAAATAATGAAACAGACAAATAATAATGAATGGTAATGCTAGAACCATTTCCAAAGATGATGACATGAAATGATATGATATATATGACCTTCATGAGTATTAAAATATGTTACTTATAAGTAGACTATATATAAAGCATGCATTGCGAGTTGCTATATATAGTTCATGAGTCTAGTAGGTAGATGATAAATTATTAACTTTAAAAATTTAAGATAAGAACAATCCTAAAAACATGGCACATGATATAAGACATACAATCATATGTAATCAAGTATTCACAAGATGAGATTGATAACCTATCATAATATGAAGGTAAAATGCAAGATCAAACATATGTAGCTTAGTCACACAATAATAATAAGTTTTTACTAAGTAAATGCAAAATGAAATGAACTGCATCAGAAGTGAAAATCAACATATATGCTCAAATATAAATATTATAGCAGCAAGGAGACAAATGATAAAATATCTCTTTTTACATAGCTATTGTCAGTGGTAGAGGCTATCCCCCACCAGTACCATTGAAAAATAGAATAATAAATAGAACTACCAACGACAAATATACAAAATTTTAAATACATGCATGATGTAT
The DNA here is from genome assembly GCA_033032865.1 of Dactylorhiza incarnata. Taxonomy (NCBI): domain Eukaryota; kingdom Viridiplantae; phylum Streptophyta; class Magnoliopsida; order Asparagales; family Orchidaceae; genus Dactylorhiza; species Dactylorhiza incarnata. The sequence continues at coordinate 30,543,068 of JAWHQI010000001.1, forward strand.
CTCCATGACAGTAATGTGAATACATGAGTGTTCATGCAAGGGTTAATGATAAAGCAATAAAGCTGAAAAACTACAAATGTAAATAAAAACTACACAAATGAAAATGAAAATAGGAAATTAAAATTCCTTTTTAAATTTTAAAATATATGACTAGGGATCAAAGTTGGTTTGATAAAAATAAAAATCATGAAATATATAATAAAACCATAGCACGATATAATATCCCTAGCCACTCATAAAGTCAAGCAAACTGAATATAAGTTTTAGGAACCCTATAGATTCAAATAATTTGGACAATGAAGTTCTTGAAACTCAAATCTGGTGGAAGTGCAAGATTTTGATATAAACTTACAATAACATAGTTTATGCCCAAATTTGGAACATACATGGCATTTGATGTAAGGTGTGCTCACAGGATGACAAATTCTATTATGTGTATGTTATTTATGAGATTTATAGCCCTAGTAGAGGCCTTGCAAATACAACTAGTGCAACTAGGCATAAATAATTTATTATCAATTGCAATTTTTTGAATTTTGTTTTTGTGAATTTAGGTTACTTGTGAGGGCATTAATTTCATTAATCATTAATTTATTAAGCTCTTTCGCAATAAAATCTTGTTTACAAATACCTTAATTTTCTCTTTATATATATTAAATGAACACAATCATTATAAATCATAGAGCACGATGAATAAGCAACAATTGACACATCAATATTTGATTTTACATTAAGTTTTGCATTTAGATTTTTATTTTCTAAATGTAACATAAAATTAATATTTTCAACTTCTTAATTTTATGTTTAGCTTTATTAAACAAATTCAATGTGGAATTTTAATTAGATTTAAGAAGGCAGGATTTCATTGTGAATACAATGCTATCTGATAAATATGCATTTCAATTTTATGATACACCACCTATTTCCTTCTCCCCGACATGCATGTAAACTCACAACATGTGTTTTGGGAATAGTGCCCAGCAATGTTACTGATTTGAAGAAGTGCTCAGATCAATGATAAATGCACTATGTATTTGATGGCATATTTATTTATGACTACAGAAGATAAACCATATGTCCAGTATTTCTCTAAGTCCAAAATTGTCAAGAAGGACTGGACATATCGTTGAGATGATACACATATCATTGAAATGCATCAAAGCTATATCACTAGTATCAAAACTATATGGAAGTAAAAAGATCACTAAGTCAAATATAGGGTTGAGTCATAGCTGACATATCGTTGAGACAAGGAATATGCCATTGAGACAGTCTCGACGATATCATCTTGAAGAAACTTTATCGTTGAGAAAGCAAGGTCAAGTCATAAAGACAGCATCTCAACGATATCATCGAGAAGAAAACTTATCAACTTGAAGATTAAGCTTATGTCATGTAGAAGGAGTCATCTAGACGATATCGTCTAGAAGAAGTCATATCGAGATAACTCATTAAGTCATGAAGAAAGGATCATGTAGACAACATTAATTTGAAGACCTGATATCATCTAGAAGATCAAGACAATATCGTCTTGAAGAAAGACTATCAACTTGAAGAATAAGTCCAAGTCATATATAAAGAAACAGCTCGACGATATCATCTAGAAGAAGCAATATAGTTGAGATATCAAGTAAAGTCTTGAAGAAGGAAGTATGTCGGTGATATCGTCGTAAAGATTGCATATCGTCGACAAGATCAATACGATATCGGCTTGAAGGAATTTTATCGTCTTGACAGATGCAGAGCTGCATTTAATGCGCCGATTTTCTCGGAAATTGATATACAGGGAATATGCACGTCGTCTATCTTGCGCATCAATCAAGGAATAATTAATGATATATCTTCTACAGAATATATTCGTTTACACAACATTTAAGAAGAATATTATATATTTCCAAAGGCTTGCAAGTTCCAAAAAGGAGAGAGCATTTATTGCAGTTTATTTTGTCATTTCAGTCTATGTTCTTTAATGGCCTAATTAATTATGGAAGGAATTATCAAGGGGGCCTTTATGCAAAGTTGCAGAAGAATATAAAAGAAAGGAATTGTCGATTTCAAAACAGACTGGACTCTCTCTCTCACTCACAAAAATACTGATTCTGATCAAGAAAAGAAGAAGTCACAGTTATTCTCTCTCATTCTTATTCATATACATACAAGTAGAAAAGAGAGAAAAAGTACAAGAAGAAGACTTCAATGCTGTGTTATGATGGTCAAGAGAAGATTCTATAGAAAGGTTCAGTGATTCACAAGATCTCTGGGCTTAAGTTGCAAGAAGAAGAAGAAGTCTAATCAGTCAAAGCTTTCATCTTAAAGCCTTCTCTTCTACAACAACAATCTCATCTGTAATATTTGGTAGGGTTCTCAGTGAGCCTGAGTTTGGTAGGATCTTGTGACTGATCTGAGTTGGTAGGGTTCTGTGTGAGCCTGAGTTGGTAGGGTTCTGTGTGAGCCTGAGTTCTGTAGGGTTCTGTGTGAGCCTGAGTTTGGTAGGATCTTGGTGAAGATCTGAGTTATTGTAAGACTAGTAAAGTCTGAGATTGGTAGGGTTCTTTGTGAACCTGAGTTGTAAGATCTACTTATTGAGAAGAGTTCTGAGTTGGAGAAGTTGCCTAATTTAGCTCATTGTTAGATATGTGGGAGGGATAGTGGGCTACCTCTAGACACATTGTCTTGTAGGGAACCACTATAAATCTTGTGTGTTTTCTGTGTTGCCCTTGTGCTGTGATAGATAGATTTTAAAGTAGAAAATAACATTGAAAACACCTAATCACCCCCCCCCCCCCCCCCACCGCCCCCTCTAAGTGTAGATTATAGACAACCCATATCTTTCAATTGGTATCAGAGGTAGGTTGAGTCAAAGGCTTAATAGCTTAGAATAAGATCTACAAGTTTTTTTGGGGTTGTGATCTTTCAATGGCCTGTGAGCATCATCAAGAGATTATATCAGTGAAGCTGCCCATCTGCACCAAAGAGAACTTTGTCACCTGGACGCAAAGAGTCAAGTTGTTCATCGAAGAATCAGATCCCAGAATATTCATGCATGTTGAAGAGGGACCTTTTGTTCCCATGACTGTTTCAATAAGTCCAACAACTCCTTCAGTCCCTACAACTTTGTCTCGTTTACCACAGATGAAATGGACCTGATGAATATGGATAAGAGAGCAAAATACATACTTGAAAATGTTATTGATGAATTGATGAGTCCTGATCATATACACTTTTATGGACTCATCTGGGCCATTTATTTAGTCATTTCACCGCACTTTAGCCCTGTTATAGTTCATATCGATCAGTCTATGCTAGGTGCACTTCTAGGCCCATTTTGGTGTAATTTCGTATCTATCTTTGTTTTTAGTTTTCTTGCGCTGTTAAGTTCCACTTTCAGTGGCTAGACTGGTGTCGTATGCTGGAACAGGAGTCGTGCAGGTATTCCCGGTACAATTCTGTACAGGAACACTGCGCACGATCACCGGTTCTATTGCGCACGACCACTGGTCGTGCGCCACTGATCGTGTGCACTTAACCCTTTTTTCATGAGTTCTGTTTGGTGCAGTGCGCACGACCACCTACGATAGTGCGCACGACCACCGGTCGTGCACCACTGTTCGTGTGCACTTATCATTAATTTTATGAGTTCTGTCTCGACCAGTGCGCACGACCACTGACGATAGTGCGCACGACCACTGGTCGTGCGCCACTGGTCGTGCGAACATTGTATTTTATAAATCTCTTTCCTTGCAGGCTCCGTCCAGTCAGGCGCACGATCACCGAATTCTAGTGCGCACGACCACTGGTCGTGCGCCAATGACCGTGCGCACTGTTTATTCCAGCGCCTATAAATAATGTTGCTCGCGAATTAGGTCGGATCGCTCCGTATTTTCTTCCGCAGTCCGTCGTTCCACCCCCTTTCCGCTGGTTCTTCGCCCCCTAGGCCTCCTCCATCATCCAAGGACTTAAAGGAAGGGATCCTACACTCATCTTCATCGCTAAGGAAGAGGTTCTTCGCATTAGACGTGGTCGGATGGTAAATCGCTGGAGAAGACGGGTCCATTGGGAGGTGTGACAGCCCTCCTCAACCCCGGACGCAGTTGGGACCGAGCTAGGACGCGGATTGACAACCCGGTGCTTCCTACCGTGAATCTACAACGAGACTCCGGATTCGGTCGTATCTCTTGCCTTTTTCTTCTACTTATGTGGTTGTATTTGTTTGTACTCTCTTTATCTTGATGATGAACGCTATGAACTATGTTAGTATTGTTAATTTCATGTCTATGAAATCATTTTGTTCATTTGTGTTAATGAGGTGCGCCACCATCCATTTTCCACTTCACCACCGCGTTCGTGTGCCGCACTAGCAATTGCTAGTGGCGTGCTTGTCGAAGAGGTGCTTGCGACCCTCACTCCGCTAGCCTACTCGTCCATCCGCCTACCGACGCGTGGCATCGCAGCCCGTATTCCATCCCGCCTAACGAAGCAGTGCGCTCAAGGCCTGCATAGTTCGATCCGTTTGCCTACTCGTCCATCCGCCCTTGCGACGCAGCGCGCTCAAGGCCTGCCTAGTCTCCATCCCGCCAAGCGAAGCATTGCATAGCGGCATTGCATAGGAGTAGTCGTAGTATTTTCTCTTTATTTTTCACAAACCAAATCCCTTTCGTCCGCACTCCACCTATCACTGGACTTCGATCTCAAGTCCTTCCTCGAAACCTAACTCCACCTTACTGTGTTCCTCAAGAGACCGACACTCGGGGATTTTCCCCATTATTATTACTTGCGCGACCGGTGCACTTGCCGAATCATCGCATCATGAATCTACATTTCAGAACCTAATTCATTGCAAAACAGCAAAAGAAATGTGGGATTCCTTGGTGGTCTACATGGAGAGAACTAAAGAAGAAAACTCAAGGGGGAACCCTAGAGAAAGGCTCATGGCTCTTAAGGTTGAAAGCTTGAGAAGTACCAAGGACAAGTCTGCTTTAATTCAGAATATCTCTGAAGACAATGAAGCTTCTAATGCAAGCACATCAAAATCTGATGACACTGTTAAAGAACCAGTACTTCTCTCCAAGCAATTCAAAGGGTTGATGCCTAAAAAAAGAAGAGACAACCATAGGACATCCTCCTCAAACTCCAAAAGATCTGATCAACATGATAAATCCAAATCCTCAAATGAGGAAAGGTATAACTCTAAACTCAGTAAATTTGATTTGGCTAACTTAGTTTGTTATCACTACAAGAAGACAGGTCACATGATTGGTGACTACCACTCCAAGAAGAAAGAATCAAAGAAGAGTGATGATAGAAGAAGTCCAAGGGACAAAAAGAAATCTGAGAAAGGATTCATTGCTAAGAAAATTAGAACACTTAGTGATTCTGATTCAAATTTATCAGAAACTGGGGAGTAAGATCTTGTTGGCCTCATGGCCATAACTGAAGAAATCCAGGATGACAACACTTCTCCTGGGAAGGTAATTATTAGAGCTCCCTTATCTATCTATGATTCTAAATAAATGACAAATTATGTACATGATAGTAAGTGTAGATCTGCTTGCAATAGCATACCCTTAAGATCACCACATGAGGTTGAATCTGAGCTAGTGCAGCATAATGAAGCCTTATGGATTGCTTTGAAAAGAAGTAAGAAGCTTCTTAGAGCTCAATCTAAGGAGTTAGCATCCCTGGAATCTGCCCAATCTGAGCTCCAAGAGACAGCAGAAAAGTTGACTGCTATGAGCAAAGAAATGGACGAACTCAAGGATGTCACAAAGCACAAAAATGTTGAGTTGGGTCAGAAGAACAAGGTTATCAAGGACCATGAGGAAATGTTATTGGCTGAGAAGAAAATTGTTGCCAGCTTCTCAATGCCCAAGACTGTCCTTCTCGTTATTGACAAATTCTCTGCACCATTCAGAGGTGGTGTAGGATTTGGTAAAGAGACAGACAAAGGCAAGGCATCTAAAGCCCAACCTTCTTTCAAGAAGAAGCTACTGGTATCAAATTTCTTTAACCAGGAATCTGCATATGGACATATGACCAATGCCTTCTCTACAAGAGGCAGTAAACCCTCTAACACACATAGAAGAGTAGGTTTTAGGCTGAGTGCTTATAAAGCACCTCTTGAAGAGACCCAAATGAAGAATCTAGGTCCTCATGTCCATAGACCTGAAACATCAACACCCAAAGGTAAGGGAAATGCAGTCCCCACCAAGCCTGTCCCAAGGTGGTGAACCAAAAAGTGGTGAGACCTGCTCAACTACATACTCACACTTGTGAGGCTCATCCAAGGCCTGTCAGGACAGCTATCTTCACTCTTGCCCACCAACATTTTCATATGGTGTGGCATAAGAGAAGTTACAACATGAATGAGTGTTGGTGTTGTGGAAAAATTGGCCATTTTTCCTTGGACTGATGGTTCAATCCAACTGTGCCTAGTGCAAGAAGAATGCAGACCACTCAGAGGTGTGATATTTCAGCTTATTACCCTAACAGAAACCTAGGACCCGAATCCAATTGGGTGTCTAAGGGTAAGTAATCCTTTTTGCAGGTATGTCCAAATGCCATACCCTTTTGGTATTTAGATAGTGGTAGCTCCAGACACATGACTAGAGTAAAGAGGGTAGAAATTGGATTAGTTATTCAATAAAGACAAGCCTAAATATTAAATGAAAAACAAAAGTCATTCCCAGAAAACTGCAAGCTACTTTAAGACAAGTCAGGGGTATAGACAGGAGAAGCGCAATAAGTTTGGCCAGACTCCTTATTCCTATTACAAGGATGGAATTAAACAAAATATTCTTAGTCTATGTAGCCCATAGAGGATTCCAAGCCTATCAAGTGAAATGTCATATCAGCGTCTCCAAATAAAAAATTTGAAGGAGGAAGTCTAAGTGGCACTACCTAGATGATTATCTCAAGAGGTGCTGATAATCTTCTCATGTTTGACATGTATCAGATGGGTGTCTCAATGACATAGACGTCTTCTCAGCGATATAGAATGAAATGTTTCAATGACAAAATCTAAGTCTCGACGATATTACAGGAGTCTCGATGATGAAGCTGAAGTGATTCCGACGACATGGTTGAAGTATGTTGGGAAATGTGCCCTGCAATGTTCCTGATTTAAAGAAGCACTCAGCTCAATGATAAAAGCATTGTGTATTTAATGTTATATCTAGTTCATTGATGCGATAATTTCGGCAAGTGCACCGGTCGCTGTCAAGTAATAAATGTCGAGAGTGGAATCCCCGAGTGTCGGTCTCTTGAGGAACACAGTAAGGTGGAGTTAGGTTTCGAGGAAGGACTTGAGATTGAAGTCCTTAAATCGGATGGAATGCGGGGGAGTTGGGTTGGCTTTAGGAAAATAAAATAAAAGCTATCAACTACTCCAATGCAATGCCGCTATGCAATGCTTCGCTTGCAGGATGGAGACTAGGCAGGCCTTGAGCGCGCTGCGTCGAAAGGGCGGATGGACGAGTAGGCAAGCGGAATCGAACTGTGCAGGCCTTGAGCGCACTGCTTCGTTAGGCGGGATGGAATACGGGCTGCGATGCCACGCTTCGGTAGGCGGATGGACGAGTAGGCTAACGGATTGAGGGTCGCAAACACCTCTTCGACAAGCACGCCACTAGCAATTGCTAGTGCGGCACCGAACACGGTGGTGGAGTGGAAAATGGATGGCGCCGCACCTCATTAACACAAATGAACTAAATAATTCCATAAACATGAAATAGACAATAATACACAAAGTTCATAGCATTCATCATCTAAATATAGAGATCACAAACATTACATCAACACAAGTAAGGGAAAAAGGCAAGAGATACGACCGAATCCGGAGTCTCGTTGTAGATTCATGGTAGGAATCGTTGGGTTGTCAATCCACGTCATAGCTCGGTCCCAACTGCGTCCGGGGTAGAGGAGGGCTGTCACACCTCCCAATGGACCCGTCTTCTCCAGCGATTTACCATCCGGCCACGTCTAATGCGAAGAACACCTTGCTTGGCGATGAAGATGAGTGTAGAATCTCCTCCTTGAAGCCCTTGGATGATGGAGGAGGCCTAGGGGGCGAAGAACCAGCGGAAAGGGGGCGGAACGGCGGACTGCGGAAGAAAATACGGAGCGATGCGACCTAATTCGCGAGCAGCATTATTTATAGGCGCTGGAATAAACAGTGTGCACGGTCATTGGCGCACGACCAGTGGTCGTGCGCACTAGAATTCGGTGATCGTGCGCCTGACTGGACGGAGCCTGCAAGGAAAGAGATTTATAAAATACAATGTTCGCACGACCAGTGGCGCACGACCAGTGGTCGGGCGCACTATCGTCGGTGGTCGTGCGCACTGGTCGAGACAGAACTCATAAAATTAATGATAAGTGCGCACGAACAGTGGCGCACGACCGGTGGTCGTGCGCACTATCGTAGGTGGTCGTGCGCACTGCACTAAACAGAACTCATGAAAAAAGGGTTAAGTGCACACGATCAGTGGCGCACGACCAGTGGTCGTGCGCAATAGAACCGGTGATCGTGCGCAGTGTTCCTGTACAGAATTGTACCGGGAATACCTGCACGACTCCTGTTCCAGCATACGACACCAGTCTAGCCACTGAAAGTGGAACTTAACAGCGCAAGAAAACTAAAAACAAAGATAGATACGAAATTACACCAAAATGGGCCTAGAAGTGCACCTAGCATAGACTGATCGATATGAACTATAACAGGGCTAAAGTGCGGTGAAATGACTAAATAAATGGCCCAGATGAGTCCATAAAAGTGTATATGATCAGGACTCATCACACCCCCAGACTTAACTGTTTGCGCGTCCCGAGCAAACAAATTCTAAGCGAACTAGGAAAGAACAGTAGATGGCTTAATGATTACACTACAGAGTACCATGCGAAGTCGCATGCTCACGTGCATAAGAAAAATAGTAGAAAAGATTTATGATTATAAAAACAGTTTATATATTTCTAAAAGAGTAAAAGCATATTACAACTACTCAAAATGGTGAACTACGGTGAATCGTTCGGTCATGCATACGGAGAAAGTAAACTAAACGCTGAAATGAGCATTGCTCAAGATTGGGATGCCGGAAAAACTCCACTGAAATCCATCGGTGTCGGTGACCATAGGCTTGCCCGGTCACATTCTCTCCACGACACTAGATTGGTTCATAGCATGAGTCGGTAGGACTTTAGGTTAGAGATGGGGCTTGGGTTACGGTGAGGTAAACGATGACAAACAAAATGGCTTAAACACATAACCCAAATGAGCTTTAAAAATAACTACCCGCGCACCAAAATCGAATGCAAGTGCACCACACCCCCAGACTTGAACTTTTGCAACATAGGTGTGTGCACCGCCTACTCCCAATACATAATTTTTCTACATGATTTTTCAATAAAACTCATTTTTCTTTCTTCTCTTTTTTTTCATTTTTCTTTCTATCTTTCTTTTTCTTGTCTCTTTTTTTTCTTTCAGCAAAATTTTCAAATGAGCACATCCACAGATTCACATAATAGACACCACAATCAACACCCCCCAAAATGTAAATGAAACTACAACTAAAGCTCAGATTTGGGTGTGTGACTAGGCTAGGCTTTTAGGCTTTGGTGAAATAAATGTGGAGCTGAATCAAGAAAAGGGTAGGCACAAAGGGGCTAGCAAGGGTAGACGATAGGCATGAAATAAAAAGTTCAACCGAGCCAAAATAATGGCCTACGTTATTCTCACGCACTAGAACTATCCTATGCCAATGCTTCAAGAATCGCTTGGGGCAAGTTCTAGCCACCGAGAAAGATTCTCTTTTCTCCCGACTCAAGCAATACGAGTCTAGCGATCGTTTACACACATCCCTACGCTACCGTTTGATTCACACCGGATTCACCATTTGAGTAGAGTAAACAACATTTACACTAATAGAGAAAAATATAAAACCATAGTATAAAAAGAGATCTAACCTACACAAATTCCTATGCAACCGAGCACTCGACTAGGAGCACTATGGGAGTCAACATTTACTCTGCTACATAGTCCTAAGCCATCACCTAGATTTTCCCAAATAAGCAGAAGAATTAAATTCACAACAGAGCAAGCAAACAGATGAGTACGCGCTCAAGTGGGTGATGTGGTGTGCAATGAAAATGAACAACAATTTAAATGAAATCTTCTAGCATGCAGTGCAATAGTGCACGTGAGCGGGTAAACAAAACTACTCTCCCCAGACTTAAACTAAACAATCCGCATAATATATGACATGAAAATCAGAAAAGGCTAGGGGAAGAGAGTACCCAATGCTCAGCAAGTGAGCATACCAGAAGATTGGCGTTTAAACCAAGACTAAGCTGCAGCATCCGCCATCCAGAAAAAATACCTGCAGGGGTCAGCTCCACAGAAACAAAAGAAAATAGAAAACTGAAAAAAAAAGAATACTACTAACTAAACTAAACAAGATGAAATAAGAAATGCAGGAAAAGGTAAGATAACTACTGGGGTTATTGTCGTCCCAGCACGACTTATTCGGATTTTATACAGTTCTAGCTTATAGGCCTATGAAAAGAAAAGTGGACAGGTAACTGTTCCATTATCCGTTTCGGTAGCTGGTACCGATACGGAGATAAGGCAGTCACCCCTCTACCTAAATAACAATACCTGCTCCTCACAGGTAGAGGGAAAAGAAAGTAAGAAGAGGAGGAGGCCTGGTCCTCACTCATCTCACCAAAACTATCCTTGCCCAGCAAGGTATCGCCCACAGCAGGTCCGCAGGAGGAGAAGGCAACGAGTGGAGCTTCCTCTACGGAGGGGGGATCAACCTCCTCACATGAGAGGATGCTCTCATCATTGACTTGAGCATCATGCTCCAAGTCCTCCTGATGTACTTGTGAAGACTCAACCTGCACAGGCTCAGATAGAGAAAGGGGATCAAGAAATAAACGAGAAGAAGGACAAAAATAATCAAAAATCGGGGGAGTGGTCCCGGTCTCACTCCCAGCAGGATGAGGAAGTAAAATAATGTTGGCATTGTCATCAATGCCGCAAGGTTCAGCGGGATCGACAGTGGCCATGCCCAAGGTTTGGACTTCCTCCACCTGTGTTGAGGAAAGCTCCTCTTCACCTAGTAGGTTGTCCTCCACCATAGGGGCAGGCATAACACATAAATCGCCAGCCTCATCCCACGACACATCCTCAACAATGTCGTCAGAGACGAAAGTAGTATGCACAACAGGGGGAGGAATAGTGCTCGGATAAAAGTCGAGCACCGATTCCTCACAAAGAATCGAATCCACTAGGGGTGGTGGATGCACTGGGAGAATAGGCTCAGCAATGTCGGTGCCCAGATCAGCCGCACATCCGGTGACCGTGTCCATGCCATACCCTTCAAGATGTGAAGGTGACAAAGACACATAACCGAATGTTGAAGGTGTGCCGCCAGAGTTAGGAGTTGGGACGATCCGGATATCCGGCTCGTCATCCTCGTCCAATTGGCAAAGATACTCGGCACAGTCCTTCAAGACATGATCAATGCTCCGACAAAACCGACACTGCCTTGCGGGCTTCTTTGGCACAGCGGGAGCTGGAGCCGAAAAGAAGTATGACGGTAAAGGCTCAGCAGAGTAGCCATGAGACTTACGCGCACCATATGGAGTATCAGACGAAGTCGGTGCTCCATATGCTGGGCTATAAGAATTATGCCTACTATTCTCCGTAGGGCATTCATCACTAGAGTGGGAGGTAGCTCCACACCAACAACAACGGAAATTGAGATGTGCCCACATAGTGTGAAGATAATACGATTCAAAATCAAAATGCTATTGTGCAAAATACTACACCTAACAATAATTACTAAAGCAACCTAATTAAAACAGGAAAAAGGAATAAAAAGAAATAAGACAAAGAAATGCAATTTACAAATGGAAAGGGCTTCTCTCTTAGGTTCTCCCTCTCCAGAAAACTCACACGACTGTGTTCCCCGGCAACGGCTCCAAAAACTTGATGCGATAATTTCGGCAAGTGCACCGGTCGCTGTCAAGTAATAAATGTGGAGAGTGGAATCCCCGAGTGTCGGTCTCTTGAGGAACACAGTAAGGTGGAGTTAGGTTTCGAGGAAGGACTTGAGATTGAAGTCCTTAAATCGGATGGAATGGGGAGTTGGTTTGGCTTTTGGAAAATAAAATAAAAGCTATCAACTACTCCTATGCAATGCCGCTATGCAATGCTTCGCTTGGCAGGATGGAGACTAGGCAGGCCTTGAGCGTGCTGCGTCGAAAGGGCGGATGGACGAGTAGGCAAGCGGAATCGAACTGTGCAGGCCTTGAGAGCACTGCTTCGTTAGGCGGGATGGAATACGGGCTGCGATGCCACGCTTCGGTAGGCGGATGGACGAGTAGGCTAACGGATTGAGGGTCGCAAACACCTCTTCGACAAGCACGCCACTAGCAATTGCTAGTGCGGCACCGAACACGGTGGTGGAGTGGAAAATGGATGGCGCCGCACCTCATTAACACAAATGAACTAAATAATTCCATAAACATGAAATAGACAATAATACACAAAGTTCATAGCATTCATCATCTAAATATAGAGATCACAAACATTACATCAACACAAGTAAGGGAAAAAGGCAAGAGATACGACCGAATCCGGAGTCTCGTTGTAGATTCATGGTAGGAATCATTGGGTTGTCAATCCACGTCATAGCTCGGTCCCAACTGCGTCCGGGGTAGAGGAGGGCTGTCACACCTCCCAATGGACCCGTCTTCTCCAGCGATTTACCATCCGGCCACGTCGAATGCGAAGAACACCTTGCTTGGCGATGAAGATGAGTGTAGAATCTCCTCCTTGAAGCCCTTGGATGATGGAGGAGGCCTAGGGGCGAAGAACCAGCGGAAAGGGGGCGGAACGGCGGACTGCGGAAGAAAATACGGAGCGATGCGACCTAATTCGCGAGCAGCATTATTTATAGGCGCTGGAATAAACAGTGCGCACGGTCATTGGCGCACGACCAGTGGTCGTGCGCACTAGAATTCGGTGATCGTGCGCCTAACTGGACGGAGCCTGCAAGGAAAGAGATTTATAAAATACAATGTTCGCACGACCAGTGGCGCACGACCAGTGGTCGTGCGCACTATTGTCGGTGGTCGTGCGCACTGGTCGAGACAGAACTCATAAAATTAATGATAAGTGCGCACGAACAGTGGCGCACGACCGGTGGTCGTGCGCACTATCGTAGGTGGTCGTGCGCACTGCACCAAACAGAACTCATGAAAAAAGGGTTAAGTGCACACGATCAGTGGCGCACGACCAGTGGTCGTGCGCAATAGAACCGGTGATCGTGCGCAGTGTTCCTGTACAGAATTGTACCGGGAATACCTGCACGACTCCTGTTCCAGCATACGACACCAGTCTAGCCACTGAAAGTGGAACTTAACAGCGCAAGAAAACTAAAAACAAAGATAGATACGAAATTACACCAAAATGGGCCTAGAAGTGCACCTAGCATAGACTGATCGATATGAACTATAACAGGGCTAAAGTGCGGTGAAATGACTAAATAAATGGCCCAGATGAGTCCATAAAAGTGTATATGATCAGGACTCATCATTCATGCTTGCAGAGATCAGGCAATATGTCCAGTACTTTAATTACTTCACTAAGTACAAAATCATCAAAAAGGACTAGTCATATCATCGAAAAGAGTATGCATGTCGTTGAAATGATGTGCAGAGCAAATCAGAAGGATCATGTCAGTTATCGTCGAGATAACATGCGTATGTTGATATCGTTGTGAGATCAATACTATAACACCTCACAACGATATCAGAAAGCCGATATGAAGAAGAATACTTAAGTTCAAGTACAAGACAGAATGTCGACGATATCATCGTAAAGAAGCCATGTCGTCAATAAGGCTAAGTAAGATAGATATCGTCGTAAAGAAGTCTCGTCGATAAGGTTAAGTAAGACTGGTATCGATAATATCGTCGTAAAGAAGACTTGACGTCGAGAAGACTAAGGAAGGTCATATGAAGATAGGCAGTTGCTGAAGATTATGTCGTCGACATGATAAGGTGGTCACAATGATATCAAGCAGTCAAGAAGATTATGCCGACATGCGTTAGATGACTTCATGTTGTCTTAAGTGCAAGTGAAGAAGGGATGTCCCGTATCTTCGAGATATCCTTGTTTGAAGAAGAAAGAAGAAGACTTGAAGATCTGTCCAAGTCCAAGAAAACAACAAGCTCTGTCGTCGAGATATTATCCATTTCGTCGTAACGATGGAAATATCATCGAGACAGATTCAAAAGTTTCCAGACGTGCTGTCAGCATTTAATGACGCCGCCTGATTGTCCAATCAGTGCGTGCTCTTATGGTATGGGCATCTGTCAGTGAATGACATCATAGGAGACCATTGAGCGGCTCCTCCATCCTATAAAAGGGAACAGTGGATGCCCTAAAGAAAGTGTATGAATAGGAGAGACGAGAACGAAGAAACGAAAAAAGAATCCCGTCGAGCAATACAACAGAAAACGTTGCGGAGAAGAATCGACATCAAGGAGAGGAGAACAAAAAAAATGCACATCTAGTGTTCTCCAAGTTGCAGTCAAGCCACATCGACTGATAAGAATCGTTCAAGTCAAGAAGCCAATCTCCACCAGGCAAAAGAACACTCATTGCATATCTTTCTTTGTAAGGCTTGCGGGCCAAAACTGTAAGATCTATTTTCATATTTGAGTGCGGGGCTTGAGGGCTTGAGATCTGTGAGGCTTGAGGGCCAGGGCAGAGGACTTGAGGGTCAAACCGTGTCAAGCTTGCAGGCTTGGGTGCAGTAGGGGCTTACGGGCCTAGGTTGCAGGACTTACGGGTCCAAGGGGCAAGACTTGTTGGTCTATACTGTGTAGGGCTGGAGGGTCTGAGTGTCGAGCTTGCGGTTTTGAGTGCAGTAGGGCTTGCGAGCCTAGGCTGTAGGACTTGCGGGTTTGAGTTGTAAGGCTTGCGGGCCGGAGACATAGCTGGAGTTTTCCGAGCCTAGCATACTGTTAGGTAGGCACAGAGGGACAGAGGACTACTCAAGACACCCTGTCTTGAGGAACCTCTATAAATTCTTGTGTGTTTTCTGTGTAGTGTTATTAATCTCTAGATCTGTTAACCAGAAATTCAGAACACCAAAAAGGGGAACAAAATGATTTGAAATACCTATTCACCCCCCCCCCCCTATTGGTGATAAGTCAACACCCAATAACTAACAAGTGGTATTAGAGCGAGGTTGTTCAAAGAAAAGCTTAACAACTTGAACAGATCTGCCAGTGGGTTTCCATTCATTATAGCTATGGAATCAAGAATAACTATTTGTTCTAAGGAGAACTTTGCCCTATGGAAAGTAAGAGCTAAAATATTCATGGACGCTATGGATTCTAGAATGTTCCTAATTGTTCAAGAAGGGCCATATGTCCCCATGATAGCTTCCAATTGTTGTTCTTATGAGATGGTGCCCAAGAAAGCTTCTGAGATGACTGAAGATGAGGTTACCCTGGTCAACTAAGACAAGGAGGCCAAAGACATCTTAGCTGGTGCAGTTGACATTTCTATATTCCAGCAACTTGCTCATTGCATAACAGCAAAAGAGATGTGGGATTATCTAACAGTTTTTATGGAAGGATCAAAGGAGGAGGAAACTGACTTTGGACTGAGTGCTTTGTCTAATTCATAGGAGGAAATTCAAGATGAAGTCTCTCATGAACGGGTATGCATCAGGGCTCCTCTATCTGCCACAGATTCAGAATCTGAGACAAGATCATCAAAAAATGATGACTTGTCCAAGCCATATGATGTCCTTCTATAGGATCTCAAAAAGATCAAGATGCTCTGCAAGGAGCAAGCTGAAAAGATCTCAATTCTTCAAGCCAGAAATTCAGATCTCTCTGAAAAGGCTGAAAAGCTAACTCTACAGAATGTAGAGTTTTATCAACTCAAAAGGGACTTCAAGGCAAGCTCCAACCTTGATCTGATAAGAAAAATTGGGAAAACTCTGAAGGCATTGATAGATAGTAAGGAGTTGTGTTGTTCCTTAACCAAAGAGGTTGTACTTCTAAAGAAGGATAGAGATCAGCCTAGTACCCTGAAATCTAAGAATAATAAAGTCAGAAGGGTGGAGGATAAATCCCTCATTGCAAGGAAGCTTGTAGCAAGCTCCTCCAAACCCAAGAACATGCCAAAAACCTCAAAGGTACCTCATGAAAGAATGATCACGAGGAGGTATGAAGTTACTGGGTCTAGAGAAGAGAAGAAATCATTAAAGAAGACTGACTCCATATGGAAAGTTGTGGATGGTGATAGCCAACATCACACTCACAATCAGTACAGATCAGTCTCCTTCAAATATCCTTATGTTCACACAAAAAGGACTCATGCTCACACAGTCAGCCAAAAAGGAAGATACAACAGGTTTGAATGTTGGTGTTGTGGAAAGATTGGGCACTTTGCAATTAATTGTTGGTACAATCCAACTGCTCCAAGGGTAACGAATGCTAAACTTGCAAATAACCTTGTGCATCGTCACTATGCATATCCTGGAGCAGTTAGATCTAGTATGACCTTTAAATCTAACAATGTCCTAGGACCCAAAGCTACTTGGGTTCTTAAGGGCTTGTAATCTCATTTTGCAGGTAGTCCAAGAGCCCACCAGAAGCAAATCTGGGCCTTGGACAAGATGGTTGTTCTGACCCATAGGCTGGAACAGCAAAATTAGTTCATTAACAATCTTAATGCAGGTCATCCTATTAAGAAGATCAAAATAAGTCAGTAGTATTACAAGTTGGAATTGACCAAAACACCCCTGGAGAACTCTCAGGGTTGGTGCCAAAAGATGTCTCCCAAGAAGGGCCAAAAGTCGCTCTAGGCTGACAAGTTTAAGAATTCAGTATCATCGATACAATAAGTTGTTACGACGACATAGCAGATGTTGCGACAACAAATGGATCAAGCTGGAAGGATGCATATCCAAGAACCATTTCGACGACAATCAGGAGTATCGTCAAAATAGAGTCCAGTTATTTATCACGGCACCATATCGATCCATCAGAGCTGTCTAATCATTTTCACCGACACAGTCAAAGGTATGCACCCCCTCACCTACCTACACTATAAATAGAGTGAATGCTCGAGAATAAAAATTACGCTATCATTTGCCCTAAGTTATTCCTTTGACAAATTACTGCTTCATCTCCGACGTACTGCCTCCTCTCTTGCTCTGAATCGATGGATCCCAAAAGAGAAGAAGTAATCTCAGGTTGTGAACTCCAGCGCGGGGGCTTCAACTCGTGCTCTAAAGAAATCAGGTCGGTGCTAGGGCTCTTGGAATCCACCAGCCTAGAATATCTGCTGAGCGAGCCCTCAGTTCTTCTCCACCGAGAACTAACGAAGTTCTTCGTTGAAGCCAGGCTCAATCACCCGGAATCCCAGATCAAATCTACCGTGGCCGGTAAGAAAGTTAAGATATCTGCAAAGAGCCTCGGGAAGGCGCTGCATCTGCCCAGAATCAAAGAGGAAGAGGAAGAAGAGCTGACCAAAGAAAATATCTCAGCTAGCTACGACTGGTGCAGCGACACCGGGAAGACCTACTAGTCAATCAAAAGAAATGAGTTCAATCAGAAAGGCAAGATGCTGGCCGACATCGTGGGGAATGTGCTGTTATGCAAACCAGGCTCGCATGACCAAATTTCCAAGGAAATGTTCATTGCAATGGCCCGAATCATTCATTCCAAGAAGACTGGCTGGAGTGCGTTTCTCTTCTAGAGAATGAAGAATACCCTGAGGACACCATCTTACGAAAGAATACAATCTCTGTTCCTCCTGAATACCCTCGGTGAAGTTCTTCATAGAAGAATGGGAGTGTTATTGCACTACTCCAAAAGGTTGGACGCCAAGATGCTTGACAGATGGGATAGGTCTATCCCCAAAACATCATCTGATGCCCCATCCGCTCCAAAGAAGCAAGCAGCCCAAGTAGTCCTCTCAGAAAAATAAGATTCATCAAGCAGTTTTGATGACAGAACCTCACCCCCACACAACCCTGCTCCATCTGAGGGGGAGACATCTACTTGATGAGATATCTCAGCATCAGTACCTGAACCTGCTTCCAAAGAGGTTATCGAAGAAGGTAGTGTTTACCCAGAAGACCGCTACCTAAAAAGCATCTCTCTCAAACCAGGCGGTTTGATGTATCTAGCCGCCCAACTTTAGAGCACGGGTTTCTCGGCTCAGCTTGAACAAGCTGAGCGGTCTGAAAGTATTCAGAACGCCTCCAAGGATTAAAGACTGCCAAGGCTCAAGTCCAGAAGACAAGCCGCGGTCTCAGGTCAGAGGCCGCCCGAGTTGCTTCCATGCCTTAATCGCAACACATTTCAGCCCCGGCCAATGCAGATCGGAAGCTCAAGACGCCAAGCCGTGCGACTTCATTCTTTTTCCTTCTGTATCCCGTCACCTCCTGCCCGATTCTCCTGTATCCGGGAAGGCGGTTATTTTATCCCTGTCCATCTAGGCAGGCTCCCGAGCCTTTAAATTGGGGGTGACGACGTTCCCAAGACACGAACACTCGAATCTTGGAGCTCGCTTGTTAGAGCTGTGGTCTCGAGTTCATTGTCTTGCGGTTTGTCTGACTGGTTGGCTTCTCTTTTCCTTGACCTATAACCCGGTGTAATCAATTCAGTTAAACCAAGGTAAAGCCCGTCACAGGAGTGGCATTTATCGTGACGGGCGAAGTCTGGTCTCGACCGCTGCTAGCTGTCTAACTTTCCTAATCAATAGTAACTGATAGCTCGCAGCCTTCTCTTTTCCCTCGCTTCTCTAGCATCGATCGCGGAGGCGCAAATTCGGATTCAACAAAAACACGCGACCTTCAGATTGCGAGTTGTCAGTGAAATCTTTGATAAGATGTCAGACCGTCAGTTCCTTCAAAGAGACCACTCCGACCACAGTGATGATTCATTGTGGGAGGGCTTGGAGCAGTCTAAGAGGGAAGCCGAGCAGGCTCAGAAGGCGACTGATCAGCGGCTCGAAGCGATCAGTCAGGCCCTAGCTGTTCTAACCGAGCGTCTAGTTCCTCAGCAAGTCACTGTTAGCCAGGTGGTGACTCTGGTTCTTCCTCCTCCATCGTACCTGCTACCGCAAGTCGCTAACTTCCAACCACTTCAAGAAGGCTTTGTAGCTCATCAAACCTTCTATCAGGACATGCCAGCCCGGATTCTTGATTTTCAGGAGCCCGCCTCTCTTACCAGACGGCCTGTCCGCCAGAAGCCGCGGTCCTCTCTTCCTACCAAGCTGCCTGTCCATGAGTAGTCGCAGCCCTGGCATCCTGTTATTCTGTCCCTCTTCTCTATGAAGACATCAAAGAGACTTATCCATTTGTGGATGAAGTTTGAGGGGAGCCAGCCCCAAATAACTTCAAGGAGCCGCATCCACCGGCATACAACGGAGAAGCTGATCCAGCTATTCACCTCCAGGCCTTTGAGTTGGCCATCGCCGTGAGAACTCTCACCGATGCCACCAAGTGCAAGCTCCTCACCCTTTGATGGACAAGCAAGGGAGTGGTTCTATGGGTTGCACCCTCGATCCATCAGTTGCTTTGCAAAGCTACGTAGAGAATTTCGGCTTCGATTCTCTACTTCGAAGAAAAGGAAAAGTGGCCCAACGGCCCTTTTCGAAATAAGGCAACGTGAAGACGAGACTTGGGCTCATTTCGTTGACCATTTCCTGAAAGAAATTATGGAAACCAGAGTATGGATCCAGAACTATATCGGGTTGCTCTGATTCATGGCCTGAGGGAAGGCCCATTAAAATTCGAAGCCAACATTAGAGAGCCGAGAACTTATCAGGAGATGATAAGTTTGGCGAATATGTTTATAAGGGGTGAAAAGAGTAACCCAGGATATGTCGCAAAGCTGCTTAGCGACAAGGATCTACCCAATTCTTCTTCCACCCGTCAACAACCATACAACCATCCACCTCGGCCCGATTTCGAACCCCGTGCTCAGAGGGGGAGAAATTTCAGGCACAAACAACCATCATTTGTCCATCAACGGTTTCAAGATCAGAAACCGTCGATGGCCGCCACATCCGCTCCATCCATGGCCATTCTGCAAATAATGCCAGTATATCTGCCACAATATACTGCGCAGCCACCTCCAATTGCTCCATCCATCCAATAGGACGATTCGCAAGAATCATTCAACCCCCTTAATGTCACTATGGATGAAGTCATCCAAATTCTTCAAAAGAGGCCAGATTTCAAGAGGCCTGCTCCCCTAAAGTCGGATGTTCGAAATCGAAATCCGAACCTATTCTGTGAATACCATAAAGAGGGAGGGCATCTAACTGAGAATTGTCGGGCCCTCCGCTTGCTGATAGAAAGGCTTTTGGGAGAGGGAAAGCTCTGAGGCCTGATCCGGAAAGAAGTGCCTGTTGAACCATCGGTTGAAAAAGGAAAAGAAGCAGCTGAGGTTACTTGGGAATGTGCCGATGTGGAAGATGTTGGTCTTTATGGGGATATTCATCCTATAACAGAATGCATTGAGGTGAATGATGAAGGTCCTCTCGGAAATATCTACTATATTCATGGGGGAGCTGGACCCGAGTCCTCCCAAAAATCAAGTGTTGCGAGGGTCTTTAAGCAGGATGTAGCGACCACCTCAACTTTTGCTCCAGAAAGTTTGATTGTCACTTTTGGCCAAGAGGACCTTCCTCCAAATGCAAATCTTTTTGATGACGTCGTGGTAATCAAATCCATAATCAAGAATTACATAGTACACAAGATTTTGATTGACATGGGCAGTTCAGTCAACCTTCTCTTATGCCTAACTTTTGAAGCCCTGAAGACTGGAAAGCCTTTGCTTTCCACCGAAGGGCCCCTTTATGACTTCTCAGGAGAGAAGAAGGAAGTAGAGGGTTGTGTAAAGCTTCTGTTATCTCTGGGAGGAATAGTAAAGCTGATCAACTTTGTGGTGGTGGATGCCCCTAACAGTTACTATGCCATCTTTGGAAGGCCTATTCTGAATGCTTACAGAGTGGTAGTGTCTACCTTCCATCTAGCCCTCAAGTTTGCAGCCGAAGGAAGACAATATCGGATTCGGAGTAATCCGAAGGTAGCTCGAGAATGCTACGTGCAAACTGTCAACATGATCACTGACATTCCACTTCCTGAACTTCCAGTTGAAATCCTTGAAGTTGTTAATCTTCCAGAAGCTGCGGAAGAGAGTAAGGATCGAGAAGGGGCTCACCTGGAACCTGCCAAGGTAACCCAAGAGGTCCCCATTGCTGAATGAAAGAAAAGAAGC
Organism: Dactylorhiza incarnata; assembly: GCA_033032865.1. NCBI lineage: Eukaryota > Viridiplantae > Streptophyta > Magnoliopsida > Asparagales > Orchidaceae > Dactylorhiza > Dactylorhiza incarnata. The sequence goes on from JAWHQI010000001.1 coordinate 30,564,392, forward strand.
AGATCGTTAATACGGAACTAACAGAAGAGGAGAAAGTTCAACTAATCTCCTGTCTTTTGGAGTACTAGGACGTCTTCGCCTGGTCGGCGGAGGATATGCCCGGAGTGGATCTGGATGTCGCTTACCATCATCTCAACGTCTCTCCCGATTTCAAGACAATCCAACAGAAGAAAAGGGAGGTGGAAACTAAGCTGGCGGTGCCCATTAGAGAAGAAAATGCCAAGCTTCTTAAAGCCAATTTTATTTCTAAAATCCAATACCCCACCTAGATGTCTAATGTTGTAATGTTGAAAAAATCGGGGGGGGGGGGGGGGGGGGGGGGGGGGGGGGGGGGGAGTGGCGTATGTGTGTAGACTTTACAAAGCTCAATAAAGCTTGCCCCAAAGATTGCTACCCTTTGCATCGGACAGATGTCTTAATAGATTTCGTGGTTGGGTATAACTTCATGAGCTTTTTAGATGCATTTTCTAGGTACCACCAAATCAAAATGCATAAGCCCGACATTCTGCATACGTCTTTCATTACAAATGATGGGTGCTATTGTTATCTCGTGATGCCTTTCGGCCTTAAAAATGTGGGTGCAACGTATCAGAGAATGATGGATACGGTTTTTAAACATCAAAAAGGGATAAATCTCGAAGTCTACATTGATGACCTCCTTTTAAAAAACAAAACCTTTTCCATACACTTGAAAGAACTTGTAGAGACATTCGCTACTCTATGGAGGTTCAAGTTAAAATTGAATCCTTTGAAATGTGTATTCAGAGCGAATAAAGGGAAGTTTCTTGGGCATCTCCTCACTCCTGATGGCCTTGCACCAAATCCAGATAAGGTGAAGGCTATTCTGGATATGATCCCTCCTCGCAATCCAAAAAAAGTTCAGCAGCTAGGAGAGAGGCTAGCAGGATTAAGTCGATTCATCTCCAAATCAGGAGATAAGAGCGCTCCATTCTTCAAAATGCTCCGGGGAGGAGCTAACTTCGAATGGAATGAGGAGTGCAACAGTGCCTTTAAACAATTGAAGCAGCAGTTCACATCAACCCTCTACTTCAAAGCCCTCATGAAGGGGAAATATTGTTCTTATATTTTTGGGTTGGTCCGGATGCAGTGAGTTCTGTCCTCGTCCGGGAGGAGAAGAAGAAACAGTTTCCAATATATTATGTCAGCCACATTCTCAAGGATGCAGAAACTAGATATTCAATTCTAGAAAAGCTAGCTCTAGCTTTGGTCATGTCATCACAAAGGCTTCGCCCTTACTTTCAAGCCCATCCTATTCAATTAGTTTCAGATCATCCACTAAGAAGTATCCTGGAAAAGACAGATCATTCGGGGAGATTGGCTAAATGGGTTATCGAGCTGAGCGAGTTTGAAATGTCTTATGTTCCCAGAACAGCAATCAAAGCGCAAGTTTTGGCGGATTTCCTGGTTGATACAACGTAGTCCATTCCCGAACAAGTGGAAATATCCCCTTTGGCCTGGATTATCTATGTAGATGGAGCCTCGGGTAAAAATTCTGTGGGAGCCGGAGTTATTCTAATTAGTCCAAACGGCATTAAAATGGAACAGGAAATCAAGTTCTTCTTTCCGGTCACAAACAATCAGGCAGAGTATGAATCACTCTTGGCCGGCTTGAGACTAGCAAGGGAATTGGGAATAGAGCATGTGCATGTCAAAACTGACTCTCTGGTGATGGCTTCACAAGTTTTAGGGAACTTTGAAACAAGAGAGCCAATGTTGAGAAAATATATGTTGCTAGCCAAAGAAGAAATTGGGAAGTTTAAATCGTTCATCATCGAACATATTCTGAGAACACATAATGAAGAAGCGGATGAATTATCAAAGTTTGGTCTTCCATCAGGGGGAGTGACCTCTGAACTTTTCCATCCGGCGACAGAAGAAGGAGAGCTAAAGCAGATTGATCAGCATCCTTCTTGGAAGGATTTCTACGAGCTATACTTATCAAAAGGGGAATTCCATCCATCCATCAAGGATAGAAGAAGATTCAGAAGAAAGGCAGCTTACTATTGCCTGGTGGCAGGAGTCTTGTACCGGAAGACTCTCATTTCTCCTTTGGCATGATGCATTTCAGAAGAAGTTCCAATAATACTCCAGGAGATATATTCAGGAGAATGCGGGAGCCATTCTAGGGCAAAAACTTTGGAGAAGAGGATCTTAAGACAAGGGTATTTTTGGACAACCATGAGGAAAGATGTCGAGGCATTCGCCAAATGATGTGTTCAGTATCAGAAGTTTGCTCTGCTTCAACGTCTACCTGCTCAGACACTCAGATCAATAACAGTGCCATGGTCGTTTGCAGTATGGGGGATGGATCTTATCGGACCTTTTCTGATGGCTAGTGGCCAGCGTCGCTTCATAATCGTCATGCTCAATTATTTCAGCAAGTGGACTGAGGCGAAAGCATTGGCCAAAACTACAACACAATTTATTAGAAATTTTATCTGGGGAGAAATCGTCTGTGGGTATGGAGTTCCGTTGGCAATCGTCACTGACAATGGTCCTCAGTTCAACAATTCGGAAATGATCAACTTCTGCGATAAGGTTGAAATTGAGCTTCGATTCTCTTCAGTTCATCATCCCAAGAGTAACGGCCAGGTGGAAGCGGCAAATAAGCAAATCCAATATCTTCTAATGAAGAGAGTTTTGAATCAAAAAGGGAACTGGGCAGAAAAACTCCCTTCCATCCTCGGACTCTCCGGACTACACCATCTTTAGCCACAGGTGAAACACCGTTCAAATTGTCTCATGGCTCAGAGGCCTTCGTTCCAATAGAATTTGAAGTGGTCAGTCCCAGGGTTATGTATGCAAAGCAACGAGGCGAAGCATGGATAGAATCCAATGATGAAGGGATTAAGTATAGCCTGGATCTAATTGAAGAGCTTCAAGATGAAGCTATGATCATGCAAGAAGAAGTGAAGAGAAGAATAGCAAAATATTTTGACAGGAATGTCAGAATTAAGCAATTCGCGGTTGGGGATATCGTGTTTAAGAAAGTAGATGTTGCAGCCAGGACAGGCACAGTTGGAAAATTAAATCCTAACTGGGCAGGGCCAATCATCATCAAAGAAGTATTGAAAAATAGGGCTTACCGCCTTCATACAAGTGATGGAGAAGACATCTCACACACCTGGAGCGGTGACGATCTCAAACTTTTCTATCCTTAAATGTTCTTTCATTACTTGCATTTTTTTGATATTCAATGAGAATCCCTATACTGACACTTTTCCTTGTCTGGTGACCTTTTTACATTTCTGTATCCCTCGCTGGACCTTGGAGACATCGCCAAGTTCTGCTTGAACCCCCTCTGATTGTAGTCATTAGCGTAAAACCACGAAGATCACGTGTAGCGGGGAGTTTTTGCACACGTGTAGTGGAAGCTTGCCAATTCCCATGCGGTGGTCTTCAGAATCTTGGATCCCGACCGATATCTAACACACCTCTGCATCAAGAGAGGTCCATGTGACTGTTAGGTCTATCGTGCCACGAAAGGTATATAGTTACAGCTTTGATGATCTTTCTGAGAAATGCAATGGCGGTAGATCCCTCGTGGCATAACCACACCTGCCCAACTGATCATATTAGCATGTGACCATCGAATAATCCTAAAGGAACTCTCGAGCGAAGCCGACAGGGGACCCACAACAGAGTTGATATCTCTGAGGAAAGCATTGTTCGCCGTCTAGGCCCACCTACCCAATTGATCAACACGGCTTGTAACCCTAGGCTAGAGAGCAGTTGAGTTATCGAAAATCTTACAGCTCTTATGACCACTTGAGGAAATTAATGCTGCTACCTAAGCACACCTGCCCACTTGGTTATCTGAGTTTGTAATCATTTTACTTCTTTACAAGAAGTTATTCCTTCTCTTATGGTCCTGTAAGACCATTCAGGAGAAAAGCAGGATTTGGCAGGTACCTTTAAGACCAGGTGGTTTAACCTATTAAACCGACCGGCTTGGGGTAAGCAGGTGTAACAGCAGCATGATATAAGTTTTAAAGACCAGGCGGTCTAAGTCTTTAAGCCGCTAGACTTGAATAAATAGCAGCTTAATATACTAACCGATCGGTTAGAATAAATCTAGCCGTAAAAGCTAGAAAACAGGTTATTATAGAATGCCATAAGGCAGTGATTCTAACAGGGTATTGTTGGATCTGATGGCACCCTTAGAGGGGGGTGAATAAAGGGTTTACTGTTTTTACGATAAACTGGCAGATTTTAAAGAAACAGAAAACTTTTTAGCATTGTTGTTAACACCTGGCGTTGACTAGTTAACGCCTGGCGTTATCCCTCCAGAAAGTATTTTGGCAGAAATAAACAAAATGATTTTACTTGCACAATTTCAAATGAAATATAAATACTGAAAAATAGATATACTAAAAAAGGAATTTTATATATCACAAAATGATTACAAGGATAATATTTCAATAACACTTGAAATTGAGGCCATGATAATGCTAAATCTAGTTAGTTTAATTAGGTTATTTTTAGGATATTTACTCTTACTTTTTGCTTTTTGTTGTTTACCTAAATGCAATTTTGGTTCATTTTCCTTTTTTTAGTGCTAACTTAAGTTTTCTGAATTTTCAGGTCAAAAATGCAAAATTTCCTAAGTCACGCCCTAGGTCACGCCCGTGACCTAGGGCGTGTAAGTTGCTGTTTCCAGTTAAGCTGCTGCCAACATAATTCAGAAGATCTGGTCAGACACGCCCAAAGTACACGGCCGTGACACACAAGTCACGCCCGTGACACGCAAGCCACGCCCGTGACACGCAAGCCACGCCCGTGACACGCAAGCCATGCCCGTGACCAGCCCGTGAACAGCTCAGATTCGACCAGCTGACCACCGAATTGGTCACGCCACTGTTACACGGGCGTGCTTCCAGTCACGCCCGTGACTGCCACGTCAGCCAGCCGCCAGCGCCCATGATCGCCGCCAGCGCCCATGACCCGACTAACCACCGAAATGGTCACGCCCTCAGTCACGGGCGTGACCTAGGGCGTGACCCATCAAATCGCGTTAGAATCGTGCGCCGAACCTGATCCAAGCCGCAGAATTGATTAAACAATGTCACGCCCCTAGTCACGGGCGTGACTGAGGGCGTGACCGAGGCAGAAAAATTTCTATAAATTGAAATGACCTCCAAGCTTTCCCCAGTTCAGTTTTTGGAGGGAGAACTAGTGCTACTAATCTATTTTCAGTGTTTTTCATGTCATTTTATTCTCTTTCTTTCTCTCTCTCTCTCTTATTTCAATGCATTTCCTTTTCTAGTTTTCATATGAATGTTGTAATGCCTTTGTAATTTCCTTTTATAGTGTATTACTATTGCTTAGTAGGCTTTCCATGCAATTGTAATCTCAGTTGAACTTTTGTTTAATAAAAATGGTATGTTTTTGTTCTCTTAAAATCTTCATCATTTCTCTCTCCTACCCCTCCACCATGAGTAACTAAATCCTCATAGTACTCGATCTTGATGATCTGAGGATGAGTTGATCAAGTTATGATCCTTTAGTCTTCTTTCACTTTCTAAAGTGTTGGGCCTTAGATTTACTCTTAATTAAAATTTAGTGGAGCTATATTATCGATATATAATCCCCACCTTTGCTTTCATTCTTGGCTAGCCGAGAGGCCGATAGTCTGAAGTGAGCACTTAAGAGTAAAGAGAGTTACACACATTTCTCGAGAGAGAATGACGTAAATCTCCTGGATTGGAGTCAAACCCAATAGCGGGGTTCACCACTTAAAGCGAGTTTTAGGTATTCGAATACGTGACGAGAGTTCGGTCGGATTTTCCTAAACTCAATTGGGCATATCTTCGAGAGAAGCATGTTCAAACTATGGGAACCCCCACGGTCAAGCTGCCCTTACTTTATTAAGTTTTAAGTTTGCTTTTGAATTTTGATCAATTTAGGCCGAAGTAAGTCAAGATCGAGTGCTATTTCTTAATCATCGTTTAGCCGTATTTTTATCCAGCTTTTATTTCAACTTAGCAGACAAAACCATCCAAAAAATTATTAAGATAAAATAATAGTAATTCGTTTGAGTATAAGTAATCAACGGTTCTCGGATTTTAATACGACACTTGTGTTCCTATACTACAGTTCGATAGGTATACTTGCCTTCTCGGATTGCTAGTTCGGATTTTATTTCGTGCAAGCGGAATTTTAATCAACAAGTTTTTGGCGTCGTTGCCAGGGACTCGCATTTTGTTGATATTTTGAAAGAACGAATCTATTACTTTTATCACCTCTTTTTTTCTCTCCTCTTTCTTGAAAAACAAAATTAATTCAAAAAAAGAGACCTTTTTCGAATTTCTCAATCTTATTTTCCCTTCTCTCTTTCTAGTTTATGACCCGAGCGAATCCGTCAGAACTTGTAGACTTGGACCAAGAACTTGAGCGTACTCTTCGGAGAAAATCGCAAGTTCAAGATCCTACATTCCAAGAACTGGCTGAGGATTCGGAGTCAGTTGTTAATATGGGCGAACCTAACCAAAATGAAGTCCCCAACATGGTTGCGGCCCCTGAATGGACTATGTCCCATTATGCAAGGCCTAACCTGGAAGGGACGGAAACTAGTATAGTCCGCCCTGCCATAAATAATAATAATTTCGAACTAAAGCCAAGCATAATTCACATGGTGCAGCAATACGTGCAGTTCGACGGATTACAAGATGAAGATCCGAATGCACATATTGCTAGCTTCCTTGAAATCTGTGACACCTTCAAAATAAATGGTGTTACGGATGATGCAATTAGGCTAAGACTCTTCCCATTTTCTTTAAGAACAAAGGCTAAGCAGTGGTTGTCAACTCTACCTAGAGGTTCTATCACCACTTGGGCCCAGTTAACTGAAAAATTTCTAACTAAGTATTTTCCACCTGCGAAAACTGCTAAGCTTAGAAATGATATTTCTTCTTTTTGCCAAATAGATTCTGAAACGCTATATGATACCTGGGAAAGGTATAAAGAATTCTTAAGACGTTGCCCTCATCACGCTCTGCCTGTATGGTTACAAGTGCAGACGTTTTATAACGGGCTAAATCAACATACTAAGCAAATGATAGACGCCGCTTCCGGTGGTACCTTAAATATCAAAACCCCGGAAGCCGCTCTTGAACTATTTGAGGATATGGCCATGAACATCTATCAGTGGAATGTGCCAAGATCCCGCCCAAACAAACCTGCAGGTATGTACGAAGTGGATAACGTCTCCCAGCTGGCACTACAAGTGGAAATGCTTAGCAAAAAGATATCTGAAATGAATGCTCCTTCCGCACCTCAGGTTTGGGAATTCGCAAAAGCCACCTTCGAACAAGCTGATTTTGTAGGCAATAGAAATGCTTATAATAATTATTCTGCTTCTAATTTTCATGCACCTGGTTTTCAGTTACCGAATAATTATAATCCTGCGCTGCGTAATCACCCGAACTTTTCTTGGAGTAATCCTGCAAACACAACTCGCCCGCCTCTACAAAATGAATTTACACCACCTCCACCCCCTGTTAGCTTTCAAAAACCTCCATCTTTGGAGGAGATGTTTTCAAAATATATAAGTACGAATGAAGCAACCGTCCGGAACTTAGCCGGATCCGTTAAAAATCTAGAAAACCAAATCGGGCAGCTCGCCAAAATAATATCCGAGCGACCGCCCGGGACTCTTCCCGCTAACACCGAGCCCAACCCGAAAGAGCAAGCGAAAGCTGTAACTCTTCGGAGTGGAAAGCAAGTATCTGGTCCGGTTAGCGAAGAGCCCGAGGCAAGATCCGCCCCTATTTTAAAAACACCACTCACTCAAACAGATTTTATCACTCCACCTCATATTTTCAAAAACAACCCCGCCCCGCCTTATCCATCTCAACTCAACAAGGAAAAATTAGATGATCAATATCATCGCTTCCTGGAAATGTTTAAGCAAATACACATCAATTTGCCCTTCCAGGAAGCGATATCACAAATGCCCAAGTACGCTAAGTACCTGAAGGATCTTCTAACTAATAAGAAAAAGCTAGAAAATCTATCGCATGTAACTTTAAATGCTGAGTGTTCCGCCGTCCTAACAAATAAATTACCGAAAAAGGCTAACGATCCGGGTAGTTTTTCTATCCCGTGCCTCTTTGGTGATCTATTTGTAAAGAACGCGTTGGCCGACTTAGGAGCAAGCATCAACTTAATGCCATTCTCCTTGTTTAAAAAGTTAGGAGTGGGCACCCTTAGCCCCACACGTATGAGTATACAACTAGCAGATAGGACGATAAAATATCCGCTGGGAATTGTGGAGGACGTGCTCGTAAAAGTAGACAAATTCATCTTCCCGGTGGATTTTGTCATTTTGGACATTGAAGAGGATGTCGAGGTTCCCCTAATCCTTGGCCGCCTCTTCCTTGCCACCTCCCGTGCTATCATTGATGTGAGTAATGGTAAGCTATTCCTCCGAGTTGGAGATGATGAAGTAACCTTCTCCATAACACCCTCTATGAAAAATACCCTAGAAAATGACGATTCGTGTTTTTTCTTAGATGTGTTAAGTGAAGACCCTTCTTTTTGTATTTCTGAAAATAGTTCTTCTTCTTTTTGTTCATCTTCAAACACCACCACTGAAATATTACAAGAAATGAAAATGGCCATTGCTCCCGCCCCCTCAAATTTTCAAATTAAATCAAAAAATTTTGAAGAAATTACTTTTGAAAAAGAAAAGTCTTTCAAATCTTCATACGAGGAACCTCCCACTTTAGAACTTAAAGAACTACCCAATCATTTAAAATATGAATTTTTAGAAAAAGACTCTAAGTTACCAGTAATAGTGTCGGCCCATTTAAGTGGATCTGAAAATGCCAAATTGCTAAAAGTTTTACAAAAACACCGCCAAGCAATTGCTTGGCAGATTTCTGATATTAAGGGCATAAGTCCATCTTTCTGCATGCACAAAATTCTAATGGAAGATAATTCACAAAATTCTATTCAACCTCAACGCCGATTAAACCCAAACATGAAAGAAGTAGTAAAGGGTGAGGTCGTGAAATTATTAGACGCAGGAATTATCTATCCAATTTCAGATAGCAAATGGGTAAGCCCCGTTCAAGTAGTTCCTAAAAAGGGAGGTATCACGGTAGTGTTAAATGATAATAATGACTTAATCCTAACACGGACGGTGACTGGGTGGCGTATGTGTATTGATTATCGCAAATTGAATGACGCCACCCGCAAGGACCATTTCCCCTTGCCATTCATCGATCAAATCTTAGAACGATTATCCGGCCATAGCTTTTATTGTTTTCTCGATGGTCTCTCGGGCTACTTCCAAATTCCCATCTCGCCCGAGGACCAGGAGAAAACGACGTTTACTTGTCCTTTCGGCACCTTCGCCTATCGAAGAATGCCGTTTGGCTTATGTAATGCGCCGGCAACATTTCAACGGTGTATGTTGGCCATTTTCGACAAGTACGTAGAAAGTATTATGGAGGTATTTATGGACGACTTTTCCGTGTTTGGTGATTCCTTCGATTTTTGTTTAGAAAATTTAGAAAAAGTGTTAGAACGGTGTGAGGAGACCAATCTCACCCTGAACTGGGAAAAATGTCATTTCATGGTACGGGAGGGATTGGTTTTAGGTCATAAGATATCAGCAAGAGGAATTGAGGTCGATAAAGCAAAAATAGAAGTGATCGAAAAACTGCCACCGCCAACCAACGTTAAGGCCATAAGAAGCTTTCTAGGACATGCCGGTTTTTACCGGCGGTTTATAAAAGATTTTTCAAAAATTACCAAACCACTCACTCATCTTTTAGAAAAAGACACTCCATTTATTTTTGATGATACATGCTTATCTGCTTTTCAATTAATCAAAAATAAGCTAATAAATGCGCCAATTATGATAGCTCCAATCTGGGACCTTCCATTCGAAATCATGTGCGATGCAAGTAGCTTTGCGGTGGGAGCCGTTTTAGGACAACGTATATCTAAAAACTTTCACCCTATTTTCTACGCAAGTAAAACACTTACATCCGCGCAAGCGAACTATACCACAACGGAGAAAGAATTATTAGCAGTTATTTTTGCATTCGACAAATTTCGACCTTATATTACGCTTTCAAAAATTATTGTTTTTACGGACCACTCGGCCCTCAAATATTTACTTTCTAAACCGGATGCCAAACCACGCTTACTTCGCTGGGTCTTACTCCTCCAGGAGTTCGACTTGGAAATCCGAGATAAAAAGGGGGCTGAGAATTTGGCCGCAGACCATCTTTCACGATTAGATAATCCATTTATTGAAGATTTAAATGAACAAACTTTTAATGATTATTTTCCCGACGAGAAGTTATTATCAATCAACACTACTCCTTCTCCTTGGTTTGCAAACTTCGCCAACTACTTAGTAGCTCGAGTCCTCCCAAAAGAATTTTCCTATCAGCAAAAGAAGAAATTCTTCTCTGACCTGAAGAATTATTTTTGGGAGGACCCGTATCTGTTTCGAGTTTGTGCAGACCAAGTAGTAAGGAGATGTGTTTCTTTCGAAGAAGGACAAAATATTTTCAAACACTTACACGAAGGACCGACTGGTGGGCACTATCAAGCCAATCGGACCGCTCACAAAGTACTTAGTGCAGGCTTTTATTGGCCTAGCCTTTTTAAAGATGCCCAATCGTTTGTGAGACGGTGCGATAGCTGCCAACGGACCGGAAATATCTCAAATAAAAATGAAATGTTGCAAAATTATTTCCTCGAGTGCGAAGTTTTCGACCTTTGGGGAATTGATTTTGTAGGTCCTCTTCCTTCTAGCCATGGTAATAAATACATTTTAGTTGCGGTAGACTACGTGTCTCGATGGGCAGAGGCCCAAGCTCTTCCTACTAATGACTCCCGAGTCGTTATTATTTTCTTAAAAAAATTATTTTCTCGATTCGGTACTCCTAGGGCCATCGTTAGCGACAGGGGTTCGCACTTTTGTAACGCACAATTTGCAAAAACACTTTTAAAATATGGCGTTACACATAAGCTTTCAACTGCTTACCACCCCCAAACTAACGGCCAGGTCGAGGTAGTGAATAGAGAAATCAAACGTATTTTAGAAAAAACTGTTTCCACCTCACGTAAGGACTGGTCACATAAATTAGACGATGCTCTATGGGCTTACCGAACAGCGTACAAGACCGCCATCGGATGTACACCATATCGGTTAGTATATGGGAAATCGTGCCATTTACCAGTCGAATTAGAACATCGTGCTTTCTGGGCCCTTAAATTTTTAAATTTTGATCCCCACTCCACCGCCGATCTTCGAAAATTCCAACTCAACGAACTCGATGAGTGGCGCTCCAATGCGTATGAAAATAATAAATTATATAAGGAACGAACGAAATGCTTTCACGATAAAAATTGAAGGCACCCGAAAACATTTAAACCAGGCGACCAAGTATTACTTTATAATTCTCGTCTACATTTATTTCCTGGAAAATTAAAATCTAGATGGTCAGGTCCTTTTAATGTAAAGGAAGCTTATCCGTATGGAACTGTTTTGATATCACACCCTGATAAGGGTGATTTCAAGGTTAATGGGCATCGTCTAAAACTTTATTTTTCTGGTGACAATGTTGACATGGACAGTGAAAAACTTCTTTTGTCTGGACTGTAATAATTTGGATTAACTTTTGAACTATATTCTTTTAGTCGAGCTCAAACGACATTAAACAGAGGGCGCTCTTGGGAGGCAACCCAAGGTTTTTAAAATTTGTTGTTTTAATTTTTCTTTGGCCCTGGATGGCTCTGATACTCTCAACTTCGGCGATCGCCTGCTTCAACATTGCTGGTTTCAAGAAAAATTCAAGATGATATTTCATGAAGATTCAAAGCGCCAGCAAGGGGGAGCGGCATCACACATCCTTTCAAGCCCATAAATCCAGGGAAGTGCCTGTTTCAGTTTTTCAGTTTTAATTTCTTTTCTTAGTTACCCCTTCCTTCACTCTCCTTTTCCATTGAGGACAATGTCTATCGTAAGCTTGGGGGAGAATGTCTTCTTTTCTTTTAGTAGTCTAAATTAGATTTTGGTAAAATCAATAGTACCCCTTGCTTTATGTTTTGTTTTTCCCAAAATATTTTATATAGCCTTAGTTAATTTCAAAATTTCTAATCCTACTTTTAATTATGTTTCACAAGTAAATTGTTGACTCATGTAGTGTTCTAATTCTAGGTAGCATGTTAATCTGAAAAGTTTTTTCTAAAATCTTGTACTTTCCTTATCGTTTTCTCTTTTATCTTCTTTACTTTCGAAAAAAAAATTCTTTATCCACTATTTTCCTCTTCATTTTTAGATATATTTTGCAGGGTTAACTTTTGATTTGTGTAGTAAATGTGAATAATCCTAGACGCTTATTATTCTTATTTTCAGGATAAGTTCATTAGTCTTTATTTAATATCTAGGGCTTACTTTTTGAAATCCTTCAAAACTCATGCTTTAACTAAATTTAGAGAGCAATGAAAATGATTTAGGCCATTTTTTGTTTTAAGTTTGAGCCTTCATGCCAACCCTTAAAAAGAAACCCTTTGTTAGCCTCTTTGAGCCTTTTCCCATGTTTTATTGTCACCTCCACTTATCAAATTTTTCACCAAAGCCAAAATTTCCAAACCTATTTGAATCACACTAACACTTTGAGTTTTATTTAAATTTCTAAAAGAGTGTGATTGGTTTATTGCATGGAGAGCTTCAAAGAAAAGAATTTGCTCAAAAAGGAGATATTTTAAGCATATTTGTATTAGTTATCTTTGCCAAAATTTCAAAAGAAAAAAAAATGGCTATGAAAGAGAAAGAAAGAAAATATGCTATATGCTTATAATGAAGGATTGCCTCTTATCATTCATATCAGAAATTTTATAAAACTCATGTTTATGGTTTAGTGTGATTATAGCAATCACTTTTATCTTCGATTCCCATTCCAAATCATATGCCTAAACCAAACATTTCGGTCCTAATAAAGTCCTCTTGATTCATGCTCCTAAATTTGCTTTAGCTAAGTAAAGAAGAAAAGTAGAATAGTTAAGTCTTGGGTATGAATTTAGATCCTTGTTCTTAGAATGATATAATTATAATTTGTCTCTTAGGGTTTAGTAACAATTCAATGCACTATCTCACTTGTTACTTTGCTCAATTATATTTTAAAAACTTTTTAGTTAAAATTTTGGATGATTAATTTTTGTTAGTAAAGGGTATAAAAATTAAGCTTAAATAAAGTACTTATTTTAGGTTTCCTTTTCACTATTCTCCCTACTTGGAATTTCGCAAGGTACTCGTGTTTAGCATAATTAAATCTTTTTGATTAGTCATTTTATTTTATTAGCTAAAGCATATTTCTTTGCTTGGGGACAAGCAAAGTGTAAGCTTGGGGGAATTTGATAATGCTAAATCTAGTTAGTTTAATTAGGTTATTTTTAGGATATTTACTCTTACTTTTTGCTTTTTGTTGTTTACCTAAATGCAATTTTGGTTCATTTTCCTTTTTTTAGTGCTAACTTAAGTTTTCTGAATTTTCAGGTCAAAAATGCAAAATTTCCTAAGTCACACCCTAGGTCACGCCCGTGACCTAGGGCGTGTAAGTTGCTGTTTCCAGTTACGCTGCTGCCAACATAATTCAGAAGATCTGGTCAGACACGCCCAAAGTACACGGCCATGACACGCAAGCCACGCCCGTGACACGCAAGCCACGCCCGTGACACGCAAGCCACGCCCGTGACACGCAAGCCACGCCCGTGACACGCAAGCCACGCCCGTGACCAGCCCGTGAACAGCTCAGATTCGACCAGCTGACCACCGAATTGGTCACGCCACTGTTACACGGGCGTGCTTCCATTCACGCCCGTGACTGCCATGTCAGCCAGCCGCCAGCGCCCATGATCGCCGCCAGCGCCCATGACCCGACTAACCACCGAAATGGTCACGCCCTCAGTCACGGGCGTGACCTAGGGCGTGACCCATCAAATCGCGTCAGAATCGTGCGCCGAACCTGATCCAAGCCGCAGAATTGATTAAACAATGTCACGCCCCTAGTCACGGGCGTGACTGAGGGCGTGACCGAGGCAGAAAAATTTCTATAAATTGAAATGACCTCCAAGCTTTCCCCAGTTCAGTTTTTGGAGGGAGAACTAGTGCTACTACTCTATTTTCAGTGTTTTTCATGTCATTTTATTCTCTTTCTTTCTCTCTCTCTCTTATTTCAATGCATTTCCTTTTCTAGTTTTCATATGAATGTTGTAATGCCTTTGTAATTTCCTTTTATAGTGTATTACTATTGCTTAGTAGGCTTTCCATGCAATTGTAATCTCAGTTGAACTTTTGTTTAATAAAAATGGTATGTTTTTGTTCTCTTAAAATCTTCATCATTTCTCTCTCCTACCCCTCCACCATGAGTAACTAAATCCTCATAGTACTCGATCTTGATGATCTGAGGATGAGTTGATCAAGTTATGATCCTTTAGTCTTCTTTCACTTTCTAAAGTGTTGGGCCTTAGATTTACTCTTAATTAAAATTTAGTGGAGCTATATTATCGATATATAATCCCCACCTTTGCTTTCATTCTTGGCTAGCCGAGAGGCCGATAGTCTGAAGTGAGCACTTAAGAGTAAAGGGAGTTACACACATTTCTCGAGAGAGAATGACGTAAATCTCCTGGATTGGAGTCAAACCCAATAGCGGGGTTCACCACTTAAAGCGAGTTTTAGGTATTCGAATACGGGACGAGAGTTCGGTCGGATTTTCCTAAACTCAGTTGGGCATATCTTCGAGAGAAGCATGTTCAAACTATGGGAACCCCCACGGTCAAGCTGCCCTTACTTTATTAAGTTTTAAGTTTGCTTTTGAATTTTGATCAATTTAGGCCGAAGTAAGTCAAGATCGAGTGCTATTTCTTAATCATCGTTTAGCCGTATTTTTATCCAGCTTTTATTTCAACTTAGCAGACAAAACCATCCAAAAAATTATTAAGATAAAATAATAGTAATTCATTTGAGTATAAGTAATCAACGGTTCTCGGATTTTAATACGACACTTGTGTTCCTATACTACAGTTCGATAGGTATACTTGCCTTCTCGGATTGATAGTTCGGATTTTATTTCGTGCAAGCGGAATTTTAATCAACAGGCCACAAGTTGAAAAACTCTTTTTTGATCCTTCACCGGTCCTTCTCCCAAGGACCGGTTGGCTATTGCCTATTGATGCGTGTCGGCAAGTGCACCGGTCGCTGTCAAGTAATAATTGTGGAGAATAGAATCCCCGGATGTCGGTCTCTTGAGGAATGCAGGATGGGTGAGCGAATCGCGCAGTGACTATTGTTACACAAACATTTAACAAACACAAAGAGGGGGGATTTTGATTGGTTTTCCTAATCTTAGCAACGACAAAAGAGATGCGGGTCGAAAACACCGCTTCGCGAAGTGAGGTGGATGCAACGGCCGCGATGCCGTGCTTCGTGAGGCGGATGGAATGTACTCAAGTGCGAGAGGGTGAGGGTCGCAAACACCTCTTCATAACCGTCGTTGGCTCTTGCTAACACGGAACAAACACATTGTGTGCGCGTGCGAGTGAATGAGTGGAAAAGGAGTGAATCACAACCGAACCATGAAGAACAACAAAGAAACATTCATTTCAACAAACAACATTACAATACTCAAGTTTACACGGCTCAACGAGTACAATGGAGGAAAGAGGAAAGAAATAACCGATGGTGAAGACTAGCGGCCGTTCACGGCCGGAATGGTAGGTTGTCGGGCTACCTCCGGACTTGGGCGGACTATGCTTCCGGCGTAGAGAGCTGTCACGATCTCCCTACGTAGCTCCGTCGTCTTCGACTTCAGGTTTCTTCTTCTTCTCACCGGGCGGAGTGAGAGAATGGTTGCTTGGAGGCTTGCGGACGATGGAGAACACTCACGGACAATGGAGGAAGTCTTGGAATGGATGGAGGAGGCTTCCCCTTGCGTAGGAGATGAAGTGGAGGCGTCCCAAGGTGGTGGTCGGCGGCGCACGAAATAGGAACTCCGCTCCCGCAAGTCCTCTCTGCCCTAAAATCGCAACAGGCGTTTAAATAGGCGCTGGATTAAATACTGCGCACGGTCATTGGCGCACGACCAGTGGTCGTGCGCACTGGAATTCTGCGATCGTGCGCACTGCCTGGGTAGAACCTGCAAGATACGAAATTATAAAATAAAATGTTCGCACGACCAGTAGCGCACGACCGGTGGTCGAGCGCACTAGCGTTGATGGTCGTGCGCAATACAGCAAACAGAACTCAGAATTTTAATGATAAGTGCGCACGAGCAGTGGCGCACGACCGGTGGTCGTGCGCACTGGCATTGGTGGTCGTGCGCACTGCACCAAACAGAACTCGTGAAAAAGGGTTAAGTGCACACGATCAGTGGTGCACGACCAGTGGCCGTGCGCAATAGAACCGGCGATCGTGCGCAGTGTTCCTGTGCAGAATTGCACCGGGAACACTTGCACGACTCCTATTCCCGCACAACCACAGATCTAGCCACTGAAAGTGGCACTTAACAGCACATGAATACTACTAATGACAATAAGCACGAAAATCACACCAAAGTGGGCCTAGATGTGCACCTAGCGTGGATTATCAAATATAAACTATAACAAGGCTAAAGTGCGGAGAATTGACTAAATAACGGCCCGGATGAGTCCATAAATGTGTATATGATCAGGATTCATCACACCCCCAGACTTAACTGTTTGCGCGTCCCGAGCAAACGAATCCGGCGGAGCGTGAAAACTATAATTAACATAGAGAATTACACAAAGGAGTACGGTGCGAAGTAACATACGCCTGCAAGTAGAGAATTTAGTAGAAGGAGATTCTAACTATGCTAACTAATTTACAAGAGTATTAAAGCGTAATTAAAGATTTAGATGTACTCAGTTGGTGAGTTATGAAGAATTTGACGATCATGCCCGGTATGAAAGTGACGAGACACTGAGGCGGGTATTGCAAAAGATCGGGGCTTAGGAGTAACTCCGCTGAAATCCATCAACGTCGTGAACCATACGCTTGCCCGGTCACACTCTTTCCACGGCGCTAGCACTCTCGCAAGTCAAATCAGTAGGTCTTTTAGGATTAAAACGGGGCTTAGGTTACGGTATGATATTTCAAAGTTAAACACGATGGCTACGCAACCCAAGTGAGCTAACAGAACGCAGCACCACTCAAGACCAACAAACAAAGCTTGTGTGACACACCCCCAGACTCATCATGAAAACCAGGTGTGCACACGGCCTACTTCACAAATACCAACAGATTTTCTATTTAGCTCGGAAGGATTTTTTCCAAAATACTCTTTTTTTTCTTTTAACATCTTTTACTTCTTTTATATATCCTCCGGTTGGTTCAAAATCAGCAGATAGACTTTATTTTCTCTTCATAACACAAAGATTCCACACACCACACAAGTTGAGACTTATGAGCGCAGTTAAAAACATTTTGGTTGCGGGAGTAGGATAGGCTTCAGGCTTTGGTGGATGAGGAGGAGTTGTACAAAGGAATGGTAGGCACAAAATGGGCTTGCAACGGTGAACGAAATGGACATGGAATAGCAAAGCTCAAACTAGCCAAATGGTGGCCTACATAATGCTTAACTCAACGAGTAGCTCTCACCCATGCTTCGAGAGTCGCTTGGGGCAAGTTCTTAGCCCACGAGAAAGGTAAACCTTCCTCCCGACTCGAGCAACACACGACTAGTAATCGCACACACACAACACCGGGTTATCGTCAATTCCATTCAAATTCACCAATTGAGTATAACAAATCTAAATCTACGCAGCAATACTAAACATAAATTAGATGCATAGAGAAAATCTAGTTCTACTCAAATTCTACCATAACATGCGAAGTGACTAGAACACTACATGAGTCAACATCGCACTCCAAATAATAATTCCTACGTTAACAACCTATTTCATACTCCAACCAAGATAGTTTACAACGGAACAACAACAAAAAGATAAGCGCGCACTCAAGTGGGTGAAATGGTGTGTGAAACATGGAAAACAACGATAATGATAAGATAAATAAGAATCAACCTTCTAGTATGCGGTGCAACTCGTGCACAGTGGATAACAACAACCGCTCCCCCAGACTTAAGCTAAGCAATATATCTAGAAATTTGAAGCTAAAAGAGGGGAGGAAGCGTTAACCCATGCTCAGAAATGAGCATACCAGACGATTGGCGTTTATGAACAGGAATAGTCCGCAGCATCCGTACCATCGAACACAAAACCTGCAAGCACAAACTCAAAACAACACAAGCAAATGCAAAAGCTGAACTAAAAGAAGTTAGATAAGGAGAAATACGAAATCAGGAAATCTGGGTTGTCTCCCAGTAGCGCTTTCATTTAACGCCCTTAAGCTGGACCAAATACCTGTATTAGCAGTGTTTAAAAAGTGCAGGAATTAAAAGAGATACTCAGAAACAGTTCACCACATCAAATAAAACACAAATCAGCTGAAAGCGCTCTTATGCTGCGCGTCTCCCGTAACACGTAGGCGGGAGGTGAAGGCTTTAGGGCCGGCACTGGTATTACCCAATGCTCCCCTAACCTCCGCCACCTTGCCACGAAGAGCGGCAGCACGAGCGTCGCGCAGAAGTTTTTCCTTTTTAAGTTTGGTGACAGTCGGAGACTGCCACCGTTGAAAGTTTTCAGAATTTTCCGCCTTAGTGGCGGGTGGCGTCACTTCCGGCATCGTGGTGACTACCGGATCGGCCCAGGAGATGGAACGCTTAGATTGTTTATTACAAGATTCAACACAGGGAGATAAATAATCCGCATCCCGAACTACATTCACGTCAACGTTTCCCGAATTGCAGTCCTCCTCCGTCTCGGAACCGAACTCTCGCCGAAGATCAACTTCTTCTCCTTCACTAGACAGGTACTCCTCCGTTTTCCCTTCACTTGATTCCTTGACTTCTTCATGCCCTACACAGCTCAACGATTCATCAAAATTAAACGGAGGGGGCGGAGTGAATGTTTCAGCTGTGGCTTCGGGGCAAGTGGGCTGCAGCACCAAATTGGTTAGGGAAATGCACCCCGTAGCAAAATCAAGGGTGGCGCCGCTCTCTTTCAAGAATGGCACACCCAAGATAGGAATAGAATGATTGTCCTGCGGGCCCAAAACCTGAAAATCAGCAACAACAGTTGTCCCCTCAACTGTTACTTCCACATTCTTCACTTCCCCCTCGGATTGAATAACAGTCCCATTGGCAAGCACAAGGGATTTCCTTTCCTCCGTGTTCATTTCCAGTTGTAATTTAGCTACATCTTGCAACGCAATGATGTTGCGATATGAACCAGAATCACACAAAGCTTTCATTTCAAAATTGTTGATGGCACAAGAAATTACCAGCTCACTCGGTTCAACCTCTACCACATCCCCAAGACTCTTCCCTTGATCAATTGGGTTCTTCTCCGTGTTGCTAGGAAGGGTCCCCTGCGATCGCTCGGTTAGCACTTGGGCCAATTGGCCCAACTGCGTTTCCAGGTTTCGCATGGATGCAGTTTGATTTACCATATTCGAATTAGCTACTTGCATGAATTTCTCCATCATCTCTTCTAGATTACTCTTTTTTTTAGTAGGGGGTGCTTGATTATAGTCCGGGTGTGGTGGCCTCGGTTGGCTCCCGGAGGCGTAAGCATCGTTTTGATGTTGCCCCGGTGCCCATCGTTGGCCAGGTGTGTTTGGATTCCACGAGAAGTTCGGGTGACTTCTCGCTCCCGGATTATAAGCATTATTGAAAGGCGCCCCCCTAGGCTGATTTCCTACATAATTAACAGATTCGTTCAAGTTCAAGTGTGCGAAGTCACCTGCCACGTTGTTCCCCGAACACTCATACGCGTGGTGGCCTCCGCCTCCACATCCCTCGCAGGTAATGACAGCAGCAGTCACGGATGGAGAGGGGAGAGAGTCGACCATGAAAAGACCTCGGCCGCTTCTTGGAGCATTTCTCCCTGCAGTCCAGAATGTACTGTGGGAGGCAGTGTCGCGCAGAATTCGAAGGGCTTCCTCAGGGGTGTGGTTCATCAAGGTGCCACCCGCCGCAGCATCGATCATTGCCATGTAGTTGGGCTCGATCGCGAAGTAGAACAATTCAACCACATTCCATGGTTGGAGCTCGTGGCCAGGGCAACGGCGAAGGAGATCGTTGAGGCGCTCCCATGCTTCAGCAAGGGTCTCTTGGTCAAGTTGGCGAAATGTGGCGATCTCCCGCCGCAAGCTTACAATCTTATCCACAGGATGGAATTTAGCAAGGAACTTGGATGCGAGGGCATCCCAAGTTGCAGCAGTCCCGGGCGGAATGGAGTGGAGCCACACCTTTGCTTTATCGCGGAGTGAAAAGGGAAACAGTCTAAGCTTGACCATGTCATCAGCAATCCCCGCGTAGCGGAAGGTTCCGCAAATATCAAAAAACTCCGCCAGATGCAGATGCGGATCTTCGCTGGCCAACCCCGAGAACTGAGCGTTGTTCCGGATGATGTTTAAGATCGCTGGCTTGATCTCAAACTGATTATTCATAATATTGGGCCCAAACCCTGGATACACACTCCCAGCAGTTGGAGTGGTGTAGTCTCTCATCGTGCGGGGCCGAGGCCTGACCGCCTCCTGCTCGTCTCCAGGCTGATGTTGCCCCACGCCGGGCGCTCTTGCGTCACCATCATTTGGGTCTACCTGATCACCCATTGCCGCTTGTACGGCAGCCGCGCGCCTTCGTGCGCGAGCGGTCCGTTCAATCTCAGGATCGAAGGGTACTAGCTCCCCTGCGGCTTGTCTCTGCATGCACTGTCACAAACAAAAAGAAAAACAAAGAAAATCAAAAACAAATGCTCGTATAACGAAAGTCACAACACAAGACGAAACACGCCTGCATTCCCCGGCAACGGCGCCAAAAACTTGATGCGTGTCGGCAAGTGCACCGGTCGCTGTCAAGTAATAATTATGGAGAATAGAATCCCTGGATGTCGGTCTCTTGAGGAATGCAGGATGGGTGAGCGAATCGCGTAGTGACTATTGTTACACAAACATTTAACAAACATAAAGAGGGGGGCTTTTGATTGGTTTTCCTAATCTTAGCAACGACAAAAGAGATGCGGGTCGAAAACACCGCTTCGCAAAGTGAGGTGGATGCAACGGCCGGGATGCCGTGCTTCGTGAGACGGATGGAATGTACTCAAGTGCGAGAGGGTGAGGGTCGCAAACACCTCTTCACAACCGTCGTGGCTCTTGCTAACACGGAACAAACACCTTGCGTGCGCGTGCGAGTGAATGAGTGGAAAAGGAGTGAATCACAACCGAACCATGAAGAACAACAAAGAAACATTCATTTCAACAAACAACATTACAATACTCAAGTTTACACGGCTCAACGAGTACAATGGAGGAAAGAGGAAAGAAATAACCGATGGTGAAGACTAGCGGCCGTTCACGGCCGGAATGGTAGGTTGTCGGGCTACCTCCGGACTCGGGCGGACTATGCTTCCGGCGTAGAGAGCTGTCACGATCTCCCTACGTAGCTCCGTCGTCTTCGACTTCAGGTTTCTTCTTCTTCTCACCGGGCGGAGTGAGAGAATGGTTGCTTGGAGGCTTGCGGACGATGGAGAACACTCACGGACAATGGAGGAAGTCTTGGAATGGATGGAGGAGGCTTCCCCTTGCATAGGAGATGAAGTGGAGGCGTCTCAAGGTGGTGGTCGGCGGCGCGCGGAACAGGAACTCCGCTCCCGCAAGTCCTCTCTGCCCTAAAATCGCAACAGGCGTTTAAATAGGCGCTGGATTAAATACTACGCACGGTCATTGGCGCACGACCAGTGGTCGTGCGCACTGGAATTCTGCGATCGTGCGCACTGCCTGGGTAGAACCTGCAAGATACAAAATTATAAAATAAAATGTTCGCATGACCAGTGGCGCACGACCGGTGGTCGTGCGCACTAGTGTTGATGGTCGTGCGCAATACAGCAAACAGAACTCAGAAGTTTAATGATAAGTGCGCACGAGCAGTGGCGCACATTCGGTGGTCGTGCGCACTGGCGTTGGTGGTCGTGCGCACTGCACCAAACAGAACTCGTGAAAAAGGGTTAAGTGCACACGATCAGTGGCGCACGACCAGTGGCCGTGCGCAATAGAACCGGCGATCGTGCGCAGTGTTCCTGTGCAGAATTGCACCGGGAACACTTGCACGACTCCTATTCCCGCACAACCACAGATCTAGCCACTGAAAGTGGCACTTAACAGCACATGAATACTACTAATGACAATAAGCACGAAAATCACACCAAAGTGGGCCTAGATGTGCACCTAGCGTGGATTATCAAATATAAACTATAACAAGGCTAAAGTGCGGAGAATTGACTAAATAACCGCCCGGATGAGTCAATAAATGTGTATATGATCAGGACTCATCACCTATCAATCCCCAGAAAAGGCCTCTAGCCACCCACTAGATCTACCCTTGACCTAGTCGCCACGCACAAGGCGGTGAATTACCCCTTAAGTCACACAAGGACCTAGTCGCCACACGCAAGGCGGCGATTTCACTATGGTTACAAGTAAATGAAAAGATAAAGATACAAATTAGAATAAAAGACTCCCTATATTGAAGAGAGCTGAAGGAGATGTTGAAGACACGCTTTGATCATCATCGGAGTTGAAACGAGCGTCCTTCTTCAAATTGACCGTTGCAAATCTCCTTCTCACTCTTGTTCCTCAATGGTGGTGTTGGGAGTTCTCTGAATTCGGGGATGAAATGCTCTCTCAAAATATTGGAGTGAAGGCTTCCAGAAAAAGCTCAATTGAACACCGAACTCAGGTCTTTTAAATAGACACGGGAGCTAACGCCTGGCATTATCGTTAACGCCAGCGTTAAGCATCGTTTCCGGCAGTTGCTGAGACCGTGCAAAACGTCAGGATCGTGGCAGATCAAAATTTCATCGAACGAAACAAAATTCATCGAATGCGCCTTCGTCAAATGGAATTAACTTCAATTCGTCGATCGCAGTTCCGTTCGTCGAATGCTCCAAATCATCGACCGCAGTTCAGTTCGTCGAACGCAATAAGCCGAACGCAATTATCTTCAAAGCGTCGAGCGCAGTTCAGTTCATCGACCGCAGGAATTCATCGAGCGCGGTTCTGTTCATCGAACGCAATAAGTCGAGCTCAAGTTCGTCGAACTCATTTAGTCGTGCGGCAGCTCATTCGTCGAACGGCTAATGCCAGCGTTAAGTCCTAACGCCTGGCATTGACTCTGGTTTCTCGACGGATTTCTTCTCAACGGCATTGCATCTCAGCGGATTCTTTTCTCGATGGAAGTTAACGCGGGGCGTTAACTACTAACGCGGAGCGTTAGCTCTCTTTCCAGAGAATCCTCAGCAAACAGCATCCTGTACATATGGTTATTTAACAATAGTACATGCACACTTATAAACACAAGCAAGATCAAATACATAGTGTGATTTGTTATTCTCAAACTAAGAGATGTGGAACTCAAGCTCCAACAATCTCCCCTTTTTGATAATAACAAATCCACTAATAAGAAATAAAAATAGAGTAGTGTTTATAGTATATGATAAGCGTGATAATCATGCATACTCCCCCTATGTGAATACCCCCCCTACATGAATGCATGTCATAATGTACTCCCCCTAAATAGTAGATTTCTCTAAGTTATTTCTTGAAATTAGTCTCTTCTCCCCCTTTTGTTATAATCAAAAGAAGATAGAGATGAGTAGTAGGAATTTGTTCTTTTGTGCACTCTGTAGAGATAATTGCAACTTTTTGAAAGTGAACACAGCGAAAGCAATATTTGAACATCGTTAAGAATTTGTAAGAACAAAACATAATATGCATTGTAAATCAAATAAGTAGATGTTTTGAATTGAAATACACAAGTTGCAAAGACATTTGAAATTTTGAATATTTAAAGTTAGCAAGCAAGAATATATAATATCAATGGGAGATAGGTTTACAATGTAAAATAATTTGCATTTCAAGTAATCATGAACATTGTAAAGATCATGCTTTGCCATCTAGTGCATTTACACATGATTGTAGAGAACAATGTAGGTAAGCTTTAAGTCCAATTCTCATGAGTGGAAGTATTATAATTGATAATGATGTGTACAATAAATGTGTTTTGATAAAGCATACAAGTGTAGAAATCAAACCACATGAAACTATGTAATGTAAGAGCATAAATTGAATTAAACAAAAATAACTTTACTTTCACAAATTTCAATGCACTATAGATTTTTTTAATGAGAAGTGGTGAAAATTTTGTTTGCACAAGACACTTTACAATTCTTTCCAAGGTGCTCAACCTCACAATGCTCATTAAGACTTATCAGGAGGTTCAAGTAGTGCTTGGTGGAGTTATCCTTGTCATTCATTTGCTGCTTTTTAGACTTAGTGATAAAGGACTCCGAATTCACTTGTTTAGCAAACATAGTTTATATTTTGTTTTGAATTTTATTTATCACATTTCTCTAAATACAAGTGCATGAAAAACAAAGAATTCAAGAAAGAATTTAATGTTGTGTAGGTAAACTGTTTATGAAATTCAAAATAAGTTCTTATGCTACACAACCATGTAAAATAGGATTTAAAAGAACATGTATATTAACAAAAAAAGTGTAAGTGAGAAAATCATTATCAAAGATAAAAAAACTTTACTCATACTTAGAGGCATGTAAAAGCATTTCGACATATGTTATCTATTCTCAAACTCTTTGCACATTTGAACATAATTAATTTTGAAGGCATGATTAAATCAAAACAATGTTTTTAATGAAACTTGAAGGTTTAAATTAAACATTGTAAATAATCTTGAACCAATATCTATATAATCATCCTTGAAATCAACATTTAAGCTTATAGTAATAATTTTTTGTTTTTCAGTTGTAAAAACACACACAAAATTCTGAGCATAGAAGCTAATGTCAGGCGTTAACTTCTTAACGCCGAGACAGAACACCAATTTTTGATTTTTTGAAAAATATTTTGTATGATACATTTGTAATATAAATTGGCCTTCATACAGTTGAAATTTCAGACATTATGGAGTTGATATGATGGCCTTTTTAGCGTGTTTTTGGTGGTTTTCCCATAGTTTTTAAAAATTTTATTGATTTTTAATTAAATTTTTTTTAAGAAAAAAATATGAAAGTACATAAAATAATTTGATAGCCTTTTATAGGGCTCAAAGTGACATTTCTAAGACACCTAATTCTAACCTAAGCATGTGAAAACGTGCATCGGGTAGAGGTTTGGTAAAAATGTCGGCAAGTTGTGATTCCGTCCCTATAAAGCTAATTTTAACATGTTCTTTCTTAATATGATCTCTAATGAAATGATGTCGGACATCTATATATTTAGATCTAGAATGATGTACGGGATTGTTTGTGAGATCTATAGCACTCTTGTTGTCAAACTTTAATTCAATGTTATTTAGATAAACATCAAAGTCTTCTAACGTTTGGGTCATCCATAATGCTTGTGCACAACAACTACCTAGTGCGATATATTCGGCCTCGGTGGTGGAGAGGGCAACAGAATTCTATTTCCTACTTGACCATGATATAAGTAAAGGGCCTATAAAATGACACGTGCCACTAGTGCTTTTACGATCTAATGAACATCCCGCATAGTCCGAATCAGAAAAACCGTGTAGAATAAAACTATTATTATGAGGACACCATAAGCCTAATCTAGATGTTCCGATTAGATATCTAAAAATACGTTTAACCGCTTTTAAATGTGATTCTTTTGGGTTAGCTTGAAATCTAGCACATAAGCAAACAGAAAACATAATATAGGGTCTAGATGCGCTTAAATAAAGCAATGAGCCTATCATTCCTCTATATAATGTTTGATCTATTGAAATACCGGCTTCATCTTTTCCTAACTTTAGTGATGCACTCATAGGAGTATTAGCTTGCTTTAGGTTTTCAAATCCAAATCTCTTAAGAATATCATGAACATATTTAGTTTGACAAATAAATATACCATCTTATTTTTGTGAGATTTGAAATCCTAGAAAATAAGTGAGTTCTCCTACAAAGATCATTTCAAATTCATTTTTCATCACTAAAATAACTTCATTACATAACTCTTCATTAGTGGCTCAAAAAATGATATCATCAACATAAATTTGCAATATAATCAAATCATTATCTACATGTTTAATGAAGAGTGTATTATCCGCACTTCCCATATTATAACCGTGCTTTATCAAAAATAATGTCAATCTATCATACCAAGCACGTGGCGCTTGCTTTAATCCATAAAGCGCTTTTTCTAACTTATACACATGATTAGGAAATTTTTCATTCACAAAACTGGGGGGTTGTTCTACATAAACTTCTTCTTTTATAATCCCGTTTAGAAAGGCACTTTTAACATCCATTTGAAATAATTTAAATCTTTTAAAACTCGCAAATGCAAGAAATATTCTAATTGATTCTAGGCGAGCAACGGGTGCAAAAGTTTCATCAAAATCTACCCCTTTGATTTGTGAATAACCTTGTGCAACAAGTCTTGCTTTATTCCTTGTTATCCTAGAGTCACCATCTAATTTATTTTTTAAAATCCATTTGACTCCTATAACCGGATGATTAGATAGCCTCTCTACTAAATTCCAAACCTTGTTACATTCAAATTGATTTAATTCATCATTCATAGCTATAAACCAAAATTCATCATTTAAAGCGGTTGAAATATTTTTTGGTTCTATTTCGGATATAAAACAAAGGTTTGAAAAAGACTCATGTAAAGAAGAATGAGTACTTACCCCTTTTGATGGTTCTCCTATCACAAGCTCCGTTGGATGATCCTTAGCGAACTGCAACACGCTTGGAGGAACATATTCTATTATCTCATTTTCTTTCTCATCTTGTTCTTCTTCTTTTTTTCTTCTTTTTCTCCAAGTGATTCATCATCCTCATGCTCCAAAGGGGAAATAGGTTCGTCTTCATTTCCTGTATGATTAGAATCTACACAAGGAACAAACTCATCAAATCTTACATGTATAGACTCTTCAACTACTTTAGTTCTTTTATTATATATTCTATAAGCCTTACTAGTTGAAGAGTAACCAATAAAAATTCCCTCATCGCATTTTTCATCAAATTTTCCTAGTGTATCTTTAGTGTTTAAAATGAAACATTTACAACCAAACACATGAAAATAAGATACATTAGGTTTTCTTTTAAAGTAAAGCTCATAAGGTGTCAATTTTAAAACAGGATGAAGCATGACACGATTAATGATATAACATGAAGTATTAACCGCTTCGTCCCAAAATGATTTAGGCAACCCATATTCACAAAGCATAGTGCGTGCTAGCTCTTGAAGGGTTCTATTTTTCCTCTCCACTACACCATTTTGTTGTGGGGTGCGAAGAGCAAAAAATTCATGTTTAATTCCTAAATCATCACAAAAGGAAGAAAATCTATCATTTTCAAATTCTCCTCCATGATCCGAACGTATGCATTTAATCTTTAAATCAAGTTCATTTTGAATACGAATACATAGTTTAGAAAATTCAAGGAATGCATCGAATTTGGAAGATAGAAATAATGTCCAACAAAATCTAGAGAAATCATCAATTATTACATACGTATATTTTCTACCTCCTAGACTAGAAGTGCTGAACGGTCCAAATAAATCCATATGAATTAATTGAAGAGGTCTATTGGTAGAAATTACATTTTTGCTCTTAAAGGAATTTTTTGAAAATTTTCCTTTTTGGCAAGGCGTACAAAGAGAAGATAAATTTCCATTAAGCATAGGTAATCCCTTAATTAATTTATCTTTTGATAATTTCAAAATAAGCTTGGTGCTAGAATGACCAAGGCGCGTATGCCAAAGATCTAATTCTTCATTTTTAGAAATAAAACATTTTAAAGAAGAATTTTAAAGATCATTAAAAGTAATCATATAAACATTATGCATCCTAGGTGAGGTGAGTACGACATCATTTGTTTTAGAATTTATAATTTTACAAAGATTTGTAGATGATTCAAATAATACATTTAAACCCTTATCACATAATTGACTAATTGAAATTAGATTATGTTTTAAACCATCTACATATAAAACATTTGAAATTGAGAAAGAATCGTTACCCACTGTACCGATGCCCATGATCCTTCCTTTACTGTTGTCACCAAATGTCACCATCCCTCCTTTCTTCATCTCAACGCTAAGGAACTTTGCTTTGTTTCCCTTCATGTGTTTGGAGCATCCCGAGTCCAAATACCACACGTCCTTTTTGTCCTTAGCCTGCCAACATACCTCAGTGTCGCTTTGGACACTGCATTCATCTTCGGATATCTTGTTACTCTTTCCCATTAGGCACATGTTTGCCTCTTCTTCATCACTAGTGGATGAGCCGCTTGAAGCCTCGGAGGAGGAGTCACCCCATGTAGCCGCTTTTAGGACCTTCTTCTTCTCATATCTCTTGTGCCCTTTTTCTTTACACTCTTTCAGATATTTTGGGCACTTGCTCTGAATATGTCCGGTCTTTTTACAATGGTAGCACTCCGGTGGTGGTAGTTCATCATCGTCCTCGTCGCTACCTTTCTCTTTCTTTGATGAAGATCCCTTTTTGATGAAATATTTCCGAAAGGTGTTTCTTCTTTCTGGATTCTTCATGAACCTTTTGAATTTCTTCACAAAAAGGCTCTCCTCGTCCTCTTCATCATCATCTTCATTTGCCTCCTTCTTTGACCTTAAGGCCAAGCTCTTCTTCTTTGGCTCCAAGTTGTACTCATGTTGTTGAATTTTGAGTTCAACCTCATAGGTCTTGAGGTTCCCAATAAGGCTCTCAATATGGAGCTTTTTCAAGTCGTGCGACTCCGAGATAGCCGTCACCTTTGGATTGAACTTTGGAGGGAGAGACCTTAGAATTTTTCTCACCAAGTCGCCGTTGGAGAACACCTTTCCAAGCACTTTTGAGTCGTTGACGATTTTGGTGAACCTTGTGTACATAGAATCCATGTCTTCATCCGTCTCCATCCGGAATTTCTCATACTCGGATTCAAGTTGGAAGAGCTTTGAATCCTTCACCTGCGAAGTGCCTTCATGAGTAATTTCTAAAAGATTCCAAATATCATAAGCTGTTTTGCAAGCACAAGTTCTATTAAATTTCGTTCTATCCAAAGCACAAAATAACGCATTCATTGCTTTAGCGTTATTCTTACATCTCAACTTATCATTGTCATCTCATCTATCTCTAGGTTTTTCCATAGTGACTTCTCCAACAACAAATGTTGGTGGAGAATAACTTTGTTATACCATACCCAAAACGTCATTATCTAAAGCAGTTAAAAAACAACGCATTCTAGTTTTCCAATAATTATAATCAGTTCCAGTAAATAGTGGAGGTCTACTTATCCCTTGACCCTCCAAAAAGGCATGATCGTGATGCGCCATTATTCCCGGTTGTGAGACCATTTTGGAATAACCTGCCTCTGATACCGAGTGTTGGATCTGATGGCGCCCTTAGAGGGGGGGTGAATAAGGGGTTTACTGTTTTTACGATAAACTGACAGATTTTAAAGAAACAGAAAACTTTTTAGCACTGTTGTTAACGTCTGGCGTTGACTAGTTAACGCCTGGCGTTATCCCTCCAGAAAGTATTTTGGCAGAAATAAACAAAATGATTTTACTTGCACAATTTCAAATGAAATATAAATCCAGAAAAATAGATATACTGAAAAAGGAATTTTATATATCACAAAATGATTACAAGGATAATATTTCAATAACGCTTGAAATTGAGGCGACAAGTTGAAAAACTCTTTTTTGATCCTTCACCGGTCCTTCTCCCAAGGACCGATTGGCTATAGCCTATCTATCCCCAGATAAGGCCTCTAGCCACCCCCTAGATCTACCCTTGACCTAGTCGCAACGCACAAGGCAGCGAATTACCCCCTAAGCCGCACAAGGACCTAGTCGCCACACGCAAGGCGGCGATTTCACTATGGTTACAAGTAAATGAAAAGATAAAGATACAAATTAGAATAAAAGACTCCCTATATTGAAGAGTGCTGAAGGAGATGTTGAAGACACGCTTTGATCATCATCGGAGTTGAAACGAACGTCCTTCTTCAAATTGACCATTGCAAATCTCCTTCTCACTCTTTTTCCTCAATGGTGGTGTTGGGAGTTCTCTGAATTCGGGGATGAAATGCTCTCTCAAAAGATTGGAGTGAAGGCTTCCAGAAAAAGCTCAATTGAACACCGAACTCAGGTCTTTTAAATAGACACGAGAGCTAACGCCTAGCGTTATCATTAACGCCAGCGTTAAGCATAGTGTCCGGCAGTTGCTGAGACCGTGCAAAATGTCGGGATCGTGGCAGATCAAAATTTCATCGAACGAAACAAAATTCGTCGAACGCGCCTTCGTCGAACGGAATTAACTTCAATTCGTCGATCGCAGTTCCGTTCATCGAACGCTCCAAATCGTCGACCGCAGTTCAGTTCGTTGAACGCAATAAGCCGAGCGCAGTTATCTTCAAAGCGTCGAGCGAAGTTCAGTTCGTCGACAGCAGGAATTCGTCGAGCGCGGTTCTGTTCGTCGAACGCAATAAGTCGAGCTCAAGTTCGTCGAACACATTTAGTCGTGCGGTAGCTCATTCGTCGAATGGCTAATGTTAGCGTTAAGTCCTAACGCCTGGCGTTGACTCTAGTTTCATGACGGATTCCTTCTCAACGGCATTGAATCTCAGCGGATTCTTTTCTCGGTGGATGTTAACGCGGGGCGTTAACTACTAACGCGGAACATTAGCTCTCTTTCCAGAGAATCCTCAGCAAACAACATCTTGTACATAGGGTTATTTAACAATAGTACCTGCACACTTATAAACACAAGCAAGATCAAATACATAGTGTGATTTGTTATTCTCAAACTAAGAGATGTGGAACACAAGCTCCAACAGGTATCAATCATAATATTGACTGATCGGTTTCCTCAGTCGGCTTATAATTAATCAGCTTGTGGATATTCATACTATTCGCTCGGTTGGAATCAAGTCGTCCACAAGGAATCGATCGTGGGTTATTCTTGCAAGAATGAATATTACTCAACTACTAATTATTGGTCGCCCGGATTGTATACTGACCGCGCGAACTCACTGATTGTTGCTTATACTTGCGAGAATGTTTAAAATTTCAGAAAAGGAATTCAAATTATTGGTTGCCCGGATTGTATACTGACCGCGCGACTTATTAATTATTCTCTTTACTTATGGCTTGTGGACATTCATTATCTTATAAGTAGCCACGCGAGTCACGAAGTAATCGCGCGACTTTATATTTCTATCTCAAATCCCTGTGAGACATGAGCTATTAATCGCCCAGGATATGTTCAAACCGCACAGCTCGCGATTGGGATTCATCTATTATTAGCGGCTTAGAGTTGTGGTCGGCTTCTGAATAACTCGCTGGGTCTATACATTTGAAATTCTTAAGAGCCCGAACTTCTATCCGCTCGGATTATATCTTAAACTGCACAATTGATAATCGAGATTTATTATGACTGGTTTCTGGCTATGATTAATTCATTGGGTTAGGATTGAATTCAGAGATAAACTGTCCGAGTAGCATTCATAATATTCGTTGGGTCTATTCATTTGAAATTCTTAAGAGCCCGAACTTCTATCCTCTTGGATTATATCTTAAACCGCACAACTGATAATCAAGATTTATTATGACTGGTGGTTTCTGGCTATGATTAATTCATTGGGTCAGGATTGAATTCAGAGATAAACCGTCCGAGTAGCATTCATAATATTCGCCGGGTCTATTCATTTGAAATTATTAAGAGCTCAAACTTCTGACCGCTCGGGTTGATATTAAACTGCACGACCTAATTCCAAAGAACTTGCAGTTTAAAAGAAATAAAAGATCACAACAATCACAAGTCGCAAAAGATAGACAGCCGAACAGGTAATGACTTTCATTCATCTTCAAAATATTAAATTACATCATTCAGACCGACCAGCTAACAAAATCAAGTCGTCGGTTATACAAAAGAAAATTCCAAAAATAACAAAAAACTATTCGCCCGATCTGAGTCTTTTCGCCATGGAAGAACTTGAATCTCCTCCACCTTCAATGTCGACATCGAGCGAATAGCCTCCACTGGACGATGAGGAGCCTGACGAACTTCTGCTTGAGTCATCTTTTAGGTCCACAACCCGATCGACCTCATCTTAAGATGAATCGGTTTCAGAAGATGAACCCTCTCCATCATCAGCAACGGCCTCATCGTCAGCAGCGGCCCCTTGCTCTACAGCGGTTTTATTAATCGCAGCGGCTTCATTATCCATGGCGGTTCCATCCTCATCGTCGTCGTACTCTTCCAAGCTGACAACTTTCTCTTTTCCTTTTGCTTTGCGGTCAATGTCATCTAATTTCTTCTTCAAGGAAGGATACACATCCGAGAAGCGGAAATCTTCGAAGCCCGCTGACAGACCGTCATGACTTCTCAAAATATTCAAGGCGACATCAATCCCATTGGCGACATGTGGGAAGACTTCGTCTTAAAACACTGGATTTTCTATATCATATTTCTTCTGAAAAAAGAGAAAAGGGTCAGACCGCACGATTTGAGGAAAACAGACCACACAAATATTCATGAGATAACTTACCGATGTGGCTTCCATTAACCGCGCGATCTCTTCAGACTGCTCGGCATTTTTCTTCTCCAAGTAGGTATGGGCTGAAATTAGCCTCTTGTATGATAGGCCCATGAAGTGATTAGCTGCAAAGCCCCATGCGCCCGCTTGTGCGGACAGTCTGGAAAGCTCTTCCTCCGGAACCTCCTTTAGCTTCTTCAGCATTTTCCGGTCATACATAGAAGCACCGGCGGCTAATGCATGGCAGCTAACTTTCTCGCTCCCCCAGTATGGGAGTGCGGTTGATACCTACACACAGTCACCATCCTAGTGCCATAGTATGGTCGGGTTGCCCCGCAGGTCTCTGGGATTGCTGCAGGAACGGAGAAGGTCAAACTCACCTGAAGAGGTCGAGCCCTCCTCCTCGGATGACTATGGTTTGCTCTTTCTCCGCCACTTTTCTCTTTGAGTCAGAACCAGGCCGGCCGGACTGACCGGCTTGTTCTTTGGGACGATGGCAGCGGCTGCAAAGCAGTCAAAAGTTTAATCAAGTAGGTCGCGCGGTCACAAAGTAGCGAGTTGTGAGAAACTTACTGTCTTCGGCCCAGATATTCTCCAACTCTGAGAACAGCAGGATATAATAGTTTACATCAAGACGCTCTTTCTCAAGAAACTTGAAGGTCTCCATCTCGGTTTTTCCAATATTAGCTGTCTGGAAGGCCTCCTCATCCCGCACCTGCGGGTTGATGATGCGTGTATGGCAAGTGCACCGGTCGATGTCAAGTAATAATTATGGGAATAGTTTCCCCGAATGTCGATCTCTTGAGGAATGCAGGATATGGTGAATGAATTGCGTTGTGAGTCAATTGTTACACGAGCGAAGAAAGTAAGAACTAAGGGCGTTGTGATTGGTGTCCTAAGCTATTGCAGAAATAAGAGAAATGCGGGTCGAAAGCACCGCTTCGCAAAATGGGGGTGAGTGCAGCGGCCGCGATGCCGCGCTTCGGTAAGCGGGTTAAATGACCACAGAGCGGGGTTTTACAAGGGTCGTATTCACCTCTTCGCCAACATCAATAGCAATTTCTAGATGGCTTCACACGCAAGCAACTCAGAATATCACAACGAAAAGCAAAACGATTCTCACAACTATAGCATCATTGCACATGAACATCAAACAAAGGATCTATAACATTAATCTAATAAGAGTTCATTACAACAACACTAAAAGAAGCACAAGCTCAAGGTTTAGAAAGGACCAAACAGAAGATGTTACCGTATCATGGGTTCTCGGCCGGAATGAGAGGTTGTCGGTCTCTCTCCGAGCTCGGCCCTCAGATGGTGTGCGGATTCGAAGGAGGTTGTCACTTCTCCAGCGATCTATAGCACTTCTATGGTCTCCAAGACGAAGAATGCTTGAACTCGTGGTGGAGAAAGCTTGCAAACGATCCCGAATGGAAGTATGGTGGAGGAGATCACCGGATGTGGTCTCCTACGGTGGAAAGGGTGAAAATGGCGGGCTTTTCTGGCTTTTCTCGCGAGGGGAATCGTCCTCCCCGACTGCAGCTGATTCCCTGCCTTAAATACTAAACAATCGGATTTTTGGTCACGTACGGGCGAACGCACGACCGTGCGCTGCCTGTGCTTTATTTACGATAAAAAGAGACTTGAGGAAGAAGCAGTCGCGCCCGTGCATTTTACTCACGCATGGGCAAATCCGCCCGTGCGTAAAAATGCACGGACAAACTCAGATTGGCCAAAAATAAGGCTAAACAGGGTGATCGTGCGATTCCTTCGCGCACGGGCGAATCCGCCCTTGCATAAAATGCACGATCAAATTCAGATCACCGGTTCTCTCCCCAGATGAAAGCGCACGACCGCAGCCATCCGTGCGTCAAGAAAATGCACAACCGTGCGATATACACATTCATGAATTCTGGGCAAAAAGGAGATGATCCAACCACTTGCAAGCACAGCAATCCAGCTGGGAATACACCTCCAGCACCAATCAAACAAAGAAAAAGGATTGGGGAGCACCATGTGCTTACCCCCAATAACATGGAGCGCAGACACACACCAAAACGGGCCTAAGAGTGCACTTAGCATGGAATAATGAATATGAATAAAAACATGTCTAAAGTGTAGTGCATAGACTAGATAATCGGCCCAGATGAGCCCATAAATATGTATATAAATGGGACTCATCACACCCCCAGACTTAACAATTTGCACGTCTCAGGCAAACTACTCAGCTCTCCCGTCGGAACAATTGGGTGTTAGAGTGAGTTTGAGCGGTAGAGACCCATACGAAGTCGCATGCTCACGTGCGTAGAAATACGTTAGAATAGAATTTAACTCAAGATTATATTTAACTATTTCTAGAATAGTAATTTGAAATCTAGTTTACTCAGATGGTGAATCCCGGTGAATCTTTCGGTCGTGCACAAGGGAAAATAGCGTGACTAATGAGTAGAGTATTACTCGAATCAAAGCTCGGGACAATCTCCTAAGAAATCCATCAAAGTCAGTGTCCATAGGCTTGCACGTTCGCACTCTCTCTACTGTATGAGATGACTCATATCTGAAATCAATAGGACTTATAGGTTAGGATTTGGCTTAGGTTGAGTTCAGGTTAGATAAGTAGAAGAACGATGGGCATCGCACGCAACATAGCCTGAATACTCAAGAGTGTAAAATCACAAAAACAACAAATTAAAGAACTACACAGCACCCCCAGACTACAACTGGACACTAGGTGTGTGATAAGCCGAACATACATTGTTTTTGTCGAGAGAATGTATTTGAAAGTTTTTTTCACAAATTTTTTCTTTTTTTTTTCTTTTCTCTTCTCGATAGTATATCTTTTGTAGGCACAATATAAACTTCTCCTTTAGCTTTTTCAAAGCTACCATACAACTCAGAGATAACAACAAATGAAAGATATATATATTTCCTTCAACTCATTTGTTGGTGCGAAAATAGGTTTGGACGTATGGCTTTGGTGAAATTTAAGTGGAGTTAAACAAGGAGGAAAGATCGGCTCAAGTGGGCTTGCAAAGGTGATTACATTGGTTAGGATTTCAAAAGCACAAACGGATCAAGAGACTGTTGGATCTTGTGGCGCCCTTAGAGGGGGGTGAATAAGGGCAATTTAAAGCTTTGGTAATTTTTGTAACAAACGAAACAATATATGAATATAGAGACAAATAATTGAATTAAAAAACAAGATTTTATTTCATCAAAGATAATGAGTAGAAATAATTCCAATAAAGCTTGGAATCAAAGGCTTACAATTAATAAAATCTCTTGTCTCTTTTCACCGGTCCTTCTCCTAAGGACCGGTTGGCTATAGCCTATATCTCCCAGATATAGACACTAGCCTCCCCCTTAATCAAATCTTGATCTAGACGCAGCACACACGGCGGCGATTTTCTCCCAAGCCACACAAGGACTTGACACCGCAGACAAGACGATGATTTACCCTAGACTACACAAGGATCTAACACCACACACAAGGTGATGATTTCCCCTAAGCCTCACACGGACTTAGACGTCTAACGCAAGACGACGATTTCTACAACGATTACAAGATGAATGTAAATATAAATGAAATACAAATTAAAAACCTCCTTTAGAATTTCTGGACCAAAGCAACAAAGAACCCTTGAGAAAGTCTCCTTGGAACGCGTGTACAATCTTCGGCTTCGCTCTCTCTTTTCTTCTTCAAGGATGGGGATTTTTGTTCTCTGGAGCTCTCTGGACGATAACACTCAGGAAGAAGGCTTGAAAGTCTGAAGGCATGAAATCCACGAAGTTCTGAACCCTTTCAATAAAAAAGAGTTATCGCCGTCCGTTAGCTAGGTATCGCCAGAATCCGATATCTCCATAGGCTGCCACGTGTCCCACTAATTCAAAGTTTTTGCGCGAAGTGGAGGCCATTATTGAGACGTGGGCTGTCGGATATCCGATATCACTATCGGAAATCTGTTAGCTTGCGTAACTGCTGCTCGTCGTATTGTTGCGGGAAGATCGTGCACTGTCGGATATCCGATACTGCTGTCATAAATCCGATAGCTCTAAACCACTGGCAAGAAATCGTGCGCTGTCAGAAATCCGTTAGCTCTCAACCGCTGGGAAGAAAACGTGCGCTATCGGAAATCCGCTAGCTAGCTGTCGGAATTCTGATAGCTCTAATTTCTAGAAAATTGGTATTTTGCTCCAATTGCAAACATGTTATACTTGCATCTATTATCTGCACACCATTAATCAAAAATAGGATCAAATACATTTGGGATTTGTTATTCTCAAATCGGACGAGTGCGGAATGCATGCTCCAACAATCTCCCCTTTTGATAATAACAAATCCTTATAAAAAGAAATCAAATAAATCCTATAGAGATATTGAAATGTATATTATGTGTCTACAAGTGAACATATGATCTCCATGATCTCCCCCTTAATATGATCTCCCCCTTAATATTAGCTCCTTCTAAAAATATTCACCCCCGACATATAAACTCCCCCTACATGTATGCTCCGTGTAGTAATGAAGTAATTTAAGTGATTTAAGTGATTACTTATGATTTCTTATTATCTTCTCCCCCTTTGATATCATCAAAAGTAATGAATATAGACGAGGAAATAGTATCATAGAGATATGAAAAAAAAATAAGAAAGAGTATAGTGAAAGTTGGAGTACACTAGCGGAAGCTTTGTAAGTGATATGATAGCGAGATAGGAAACCTTAGAGATTAAGCTAAGCATTCTAGTAATGTGTTAAAATGTATAGAAGCAAATATACTTAACCATTAGGAGATTCAATTTCAATTATCAGAGAAAGACACATGAGAATGTAGAATATTGAATTATTTCGGTCCAATTCTCATAAGAAGAAATTTTATAAATAACAATGAAGTGTAGTAGTGATACTTTGAGAAAGAATACATATGAATATATTTATAATATACATAATCATGGAATTGTTAAACATAACACAAATATACATAAAGCCAAACTTATGAACTTATAGAAACTTTGCAAGTATATACAAAATGACCATTTTGTTTTTGCATAACAAGACACTTTACAATTCTTTCCAAGGTGCTTAACCTCACAATGCTCATTAAGACTTATTAGGAGGCTAAGTAGTGCTTGGTGGAGGATCCTTTTCAATTTTTTTTATTTCTTGCAAAAAATTTGGCAAAATGTATGTTTTGCATTTGAATTTGCCTCCCTTTTTTTTGAATATTCATATATGTAAAGGATCTCCGAATTCACTTGCAAGCAAAAAAAATGGTATAATTTGAATAAGTGCAAAGTAGCAAAATTGAAGGTAGCTTTTATGAAATGTATTTTGTTATGTTCGAGCAATCATGATGTATATATAAAATAAATTTTATTAATATGTAATGGCAAAGTAAGTGTTTGTGATTGTTCATTGTCATAGATAAAAGATTTCTTATACTTAGAGGCATGCGAAAACAATTCGTAATTCCTATATGAATGTGTCATTACAATGATAACTTAAGATTGAACATCATAATTAAGTGTTAAGCTATTTGTACGAAAGATAACACATGAAAAATCATTTATGTAATATTATAAAATTCTCATATGAACATTTAGAGAAACAGGGAATGAAAATAGCTAGAGAAGAGAGGTCTATTTTTGGGAGCTGTCGGATTTCTGACAGCTAGATGTCGCCATCCGACACCTCTAAAAATATAAAAAGACGTGTTTTGTCATTCCACCGACACATCACTTCAGTTTTAGGAATATTTTTGAGATCCGGAGCTCCAGGTCGCCGAAAAACTTCAGATCTAAGGTGAGAAATGTGGATTTTTTAAGTTTTGTTTAGAATTTCTCAAATAGTTTTGTGATTTTGATATTCCTCTTGGTTTTCATTGAGTTTTGTGAAGGAAAAAAATGTAGATCTAGACATTTTAGATCTTGGTTTTCATGGAGTTTTTTGTGGAGAGAAAATGTAGATCTTGATTTTGATATTCCTCTTTGTGTGCATTTAGTTTTTGTGAAGAATCGTTGTAAGAGATCTAGTCATTTTTAGATCTTGATGTTCAAAAATAAAGGGTTTAGATCTAGTGATGTGAAAAAAAAATTAGAACTTTCAATTTTTTTTTATAGGAAGAAGATGATGAATAGTGTTTTCATGAAAGTTTTGATTTGTCAAAATTATATAGATGATGGATCTTGTGATTTCTGTTTGTGAAGGAAAAATATATGAATTTGTGATAGTAAGAATTTTTTTTTTTTTGAAATGATTTTTCGGAAGCATAATTTACAGCTATCGGATATCCGACAAAGGGGTATCGGATATCCGACAGGTCCAATTTTTTTTGTTTTAATTTTTCTTATCTCTCATGCAGATATGTCATCCAGTTGGAGATCGCGAAGGAGTGAGTCAGGAGATGCTCACACGTCTTATCAAAGTTATCCGGGCATCGAAAAAGCCCAAATTGGAATTTCAAAAGTAGTGGAATTTGATCTCCCCCGACATGAACGTGTCTATCATATGCTTGCTGAGGCAGGTATACTTTCGATCATTATCCAAGATATCTTCTCCTCCTATTTAGTACGAGAATTTTATAATCATCTTGAGGACCCTTCACATACGGATTTGAATGGAGGATTTAGATCCAAAATTCAAGGCCAATATGTGGAGATCACTCCCATTGATTTAAGAAGTGAATTTGGAATAATGGAAAGTGAGAATGTTTTGGACATAGTGGAGAATTATAGACTAGAGAGAGATTGGACCTTAATGAACATGTCTTTGCATTGAAATTCTACAAAGAACCTTATAACCAATATGACGACATTGACAGACGATGCTCGTCTTGTTCAAGATATACTAAGGCACACGATTATGTTGAAGTCCGGTGATACCCATAGTATTACGGCTCAACTTAGTCTTGTGACTTATTATATAGTGGAGAACGAATTATTTGATGTGGCCGATCTTCTTTTGTCTATGATTCGTTATACATTCCGCCTCAAAAATCCTGAGTGGAAAAAGGCACACACCCTCCCGTTGGGTGCGAATATCCAGTATATTCTATTCAAGAAATACACATAGATAGATCAAAGCTTTTATGTTGGAGATTGTGTCCCGGAAATATATCAAACGACGTGTATAAAGGGTAAGAAAAATCAAAGGAAGCCACCTACTACGGAAATGAGAGAGCCTCCTATTGCACGTGGAGGGTCTATGCGGGAGGCACTTGATTCTTTCCAAACAAGGTTGGATAGACATATAGATGATTTTCAAGAGCATAGAAGGTCCTTTAAAGAACACAAAATGGAGGTGAAGAAGGACCGGACACGGATGCAGAAGTTTATGAAATTCCTTGTAAAGGGACTTAAATTAAAGCCTACGCCTGCCTAAGCCGCGGAATGGGAAGTGCCAACGGAGGAGGAGCCGCGACGCCAATCGGTTAGTCAGGCTCGACGGAAGAAGACGGTGATAAGGAGATCACATTATGATATTCCAGAAAGTAGTGGGGCAGGAAGTCGAAATGAGGAGGATTCAGATTGAACAAGACTTCTGGGAGCTATCGCCATCCGACAGCTGCCCAGCCCAGATCTCTCTCTAATTTTGTGAATTTCTTATATGAGACATTTTAAGTACCCTTTTATTAAAGTTCTGTAATAATTATTGATATTTGGACATGTTATATGATGGTGAATGTCTATGTTAAGATTTATTTATTTTTTTAATGTAAGGCTATTTTTTTTTTTTTTTTATAGATAATAAGTAGTGATATAATCATTGTGAAATGTCTAGGATTCCTAATTCTAGCCTAAGCATAGAAAAGCGGGAATCTGGTAACGGTTTAGTGAATATATCCGCTAGTTGTGAATCCGTTCCAATGAAATTGATTTTTACATTACCCTTCTTGATATGATCTCTTATAAAATGATGTCGGACATCTATATGCTTAGATCTATAGTGTAATATGGGATTATTAGTTAAGTCTATAGCACTTTTATTGTCACACTTTAATTCTACACTACTTTGTTGCATGCCAAAGTCTTCTAATGTTTGTGACATCCAAAGAGCTTGGGCACAACAACTACCTAGTGCAATATATTCGGCCTCGGTAGTAGAGAGGGCAACAGAATTCTGTTTCCTACTCGACCAAGAAATAAGTGAAGGGCCGATAAAATGACAAGTGCCACTAGTGCTTTTTCTATCTAAAGAACATCCCGCATAATCTGAATCCGAAAAGCCATGTAAAATAAAGGAATCATTATGAGGATACCATAATCCTAATTTAGATGTTCCTATAAGATATCGAAAGATGCGTTTCACCGCTTTTAAATGTGACTCTTTAGGATTAGCTTGAAATCTAGCACATAAACAAACAGCAAACATAATGTCAGGTCTAGATGCGGTTAAATATAATAAAGATCATATCATGCTTCTATAAAGGGTTTGGTCAATTAAAACTCCACTTTCATCTTTTCCTAATTTTAGTGAAGCACTCATAGGAGTGCTTGAATGCTTAAGATTTTCAAATCCAAATCTTTTTAACATATCATGAATATATTTGGATTGACATATAAAAATACCATCATGTTTTTGTGTAATTTGAAAACCTAGAAAATATGAAAGTTCTCCTACCATGCTCATTTCAAATTCATTTTTCATAATTTGAACTACTTCATTACACAACTCTTCATTAGTGGCTCCAAAAATAATATCATCAACATAAATTTGCAAAATAACTAAATCATGATCAATTTGCTAAATGAAGAGTGTAGAATCGGCACTTCCTATTTTATAATCGTGCGTTAACAAATATTGAGTTAATCGATCATACCAAGCACGAGGCGCTTGTTTTAATCCATAAAGCGCTTTATCTAATTTATAAACATAATTTGGATATTTCTCATTTATAAAGCCAGGGGGTTGTTCTACATAAACCTCTTCTTTTATATACCCGTTTAAAAATGCGGTTTTGACATCCATTTGATATAATTTAAATCTTTTAAAACAAGCAAATGCAAGAAATATCCTAACCGCTTCTAATCTTGCTACGGGTGCAAAAGTTTCATCAAAATCTACCCCTTCAATTTGTGCATAACCTTTTACAACTAATCTGGCTTTATTTCTAACAATTCTAGATTCATTATCCAATTTATTTTTAAAAATCCACTTAACTCCAATTACAGGACGATTTTTGGGTCGTTCTACAAGATTCCAAACCTTATTATGTTCAAATTGATTAAGCTCTTCATTCATAGCTAAAAACCAAAATTCATCATTTAAAGCGGTGGAAACATCTTTTGGTTCTATTTCAGAGACAAAGCAAAGGTTTGAAAATAAAATATGTAACGATGAACGAGTACTAACCCCTTTTTGCGGATCTCCAATGATAAGCTCCTTTGGATGATCCTTTGAAAATCTCAATTCACTTGGAGGCACATATTCTTCTCTTTCTTCTTCTTCTCTATCTTCTTCTTCTCTTTCTCCTTCTCTTTCTTCTTCTTTTTCTTCTTCATTTTCTCCAAGTTCTTCATCATCATTCTCCACCGAAGGAAGGGGTTCATCTTCTTTTCCTGTAATTTTCTTTTCTACACATGAAACAAAATCATCAAACCTAACATGAATAGATTCTTCAACTATTTTTGTTCTTTTATTAAAAATCCTATAAACTTTACTAGTTGAAGAATAGCCAATAAAAATACCTTCATCACATTTTTCATCAAATTTTCCTAAGGAATCTTTAGAATTCAAAATAAAACATTTACAACCAAAAACTTTGAAATAAGAAACATTTGGTTTTTTAATAAAAATTAATTCATAAGGAGTTAAATTTAAAATAGGGCGAAGCATTACTCTATTAATTACATAACATGTCGTACTAACCGCTTCAGCCCAAAAGATTTTGGTAATTTAAATTCAGATAGCATCGTACGGGCTAACTCTTGAAGAGTTCTATTTTTCCTCTCCACTACACCATTTTGTTGTGGTGTGCGTGGAGCGGAAAATTCGTGTTTAATTCCTAACTTCGTACAAAAAGAAATAAATTTTTCATTTTCAAATTCTCCTCCATGATCCGATCGTATGCGTTTAATTTTTAACTCTAATTCATTTTGAATACGCAAACATAATTTTGAAAATTCTGAAAATGCATCGGATTTGGAGGTTAGAAATAAAGTCCAACAAAAACGAGAATAATCATCAATCAATACAAATGTATATTTTCTACCTCCTAAGCTAGAAATTCCAATTGGCCCAAATAAATCTATATGTATTAATTGAAGTGACCTAGTGGTAGAAATAATATTTTTACTTTTGAAAGATGATTTTGAAAATTTTCTTTTTTGGCAAGGCACGCATAATGAAGAAGATACATTTCCATTTAACAATGGTAAACCTTTAATTAATTTATCTTTTGAAAGTTTTGTAATTAACTTGGCACTAGTATATCCAAGTCGCCTATGCCATAATTCTAATTCATCATTTTTTGATAAAAAACATTTTAAAGTAGAATTTGAAAAATCAAGAAATTTAATCATATATACATTATGATATCTAGGTGCGGTAAAAACAATTTCTTTTGTTTTAGAATTAATAATTTTGCACAAATTTGTAGAAGATTCAAATAAAACATCTAAACCCTTATCACATAATTGACTAATAGAAATCAAATTATGCTTTAATCCTTCTACAAATAAAACATTTGAAATTGAAAAATTTTTGTTACCCACAACTCCGATGCCGATGATTTTTCCTTTTCCATTATCTCTGAATGTAACAACTCCTCCTTTCTTCATCTCCAGGCTAAGGAACTTCTCTTTATTTCCCGTCATGTGCTTTGAACAACCCGAGTCCAAGTACCACACGTCTTCTTTGTCCTTAGCCGGCCAACACACCTAGAAAGAAGAGGTGAGTAAAGATCTGGTTACCCAAGTGGTTCCACCCATAGTATAGGTAGAAGCCTTAGGCACCCAGATTTGTTTAATTTTACTTTTTCCTTTCCTCCAGCAAGAGTCCGTAGTGTGACCAAATCTATTGCATTTGGCACATGTAATGTATTGAGAAGAGTATAACTTTTCTGGACTTTTGCTGGATGAGGATGCAGTATTAGACAATTTACTAACTTCAGAATTTTTAAAAATAGAATTTCTGGACTTTTCGCTGTTGCCGGC
Organism: Dactylorhiza incarnata; assembly: GCA_033032865.1. Taxonomy (NCBI): domain Eukaryota; kingdom Viridiplantae; phylum Streptophyta; class Magnoliopsida; order Asparagales; family Orchidaceae; genus Dactylorhiza; species Dactylorhiza incarnata. Next base: position 30,608,237 of record JAWHQI010000001.1, read on the forward strand.
GATAGTGGCTGTCGCCGGGCGATAGCTTCCTGACGTGTATCCGAGTCCAAACCTTCCAGATCCATGGCATTGGTATCCTAAGATCATATCCACAGATCTTCGGCCCATTACAAATTTTTTCATGGCTAGCGTTAAGTCATGAATCTGGTTTCTCATTTCTGTATTTTCGGATACTAGATTTACACATCTACGTTCAAAAGATTTCTTTCCCTCATGGACTTTGGAAATTGAAGATTTCAGATCTCTCTCTAAAATCTCATTCTTTTTGGTAAGAATTTTTATTGTAGAATGAGATTTGGAAAGAGATTCTTCAAGTTCTTTAATCTTCCCAAAAAGTGATCACACTCTTGGCAAGAAATTTCTCTTTTTCCAATAGTCTTAATTTCATTAAACAATTTTTTGTTTTCTTTAAGCAAAATTTCATTTTCAGATTTAAGAAGATCATTATCTTTTAAACTCTTTTCAAAAAATTTGCAAGTCTTTAAAAATTCAGAAAATAATTCATCGTAGGTTGGAGGAGTTACCTTAGTGTCACTTTGGACACTGCATTCGTCATCAGATATGACGCTCTTTCCCATTAAGCACATGTTGGCCTCCTCTACTTTACTTGAGCTTGAACTGCTTGCATCCTCAGAAGTAGTATCATCCCATGTTTCCGCCTTCAGCACCTTCTTCGTCCCTTTGTGCTTCTTTTCTTTAAGTTCTTTTAAGTACTTTGGACACTTGCTTCGGATGTGTCCTAACTTCTTGCAGTGATAGCACTCCGGTGGCGGTCTCTCTTCCTCCTCATCATCTTCCTTTCCTTTTTTCTTTCTAAACAGAGACGGCCTATATCACGCTTTATAACGAGCTATTCAACGCAATCGTTTCAAGAGTCACCTAGTGCAAGTTCTAGCCACTGAGAAAGGTTATCCTTTCTTCTGACCATAGTAATAATCTACTACTAATCCAGCTACACTCGACCCTATGCTACCGTTGGATTCACCGGATTAACCGCTAGAGTAAAATAAATTGCAGCTACTATAATATAAATAATTAAATTATAACATTGAATTTTATTCTACTCTAATTGAATTTCTAGGCGTGACGGGAGCACTCGACTAAAGCACTACTCGAGTCGACATTTTTCTCCACCCTTCACTCCTACACTAACAATCCAATTCTTACGAGCGGGGAACCTCGCAGCAAGTCCCAATAAGCGCGTGTGATCAAGTATGCGTGAACTAGGTGCAATTGTATGCAATGTGTGCAATAAAATTAAAAATCCTAACTCAGCACATTCTAACATGCTATGCAAAGTGCGTGCACGTGCCTGACCGATCTCTCCCCCAGACTTGATCAAAACCAAATAAAATAGAGAATTCAGAATAAGGGAAATAGGGGTAGAGTGGACCTATGCTCACGAATGAGCATGCCAGAAGTGCGGTAATTCCTTCTTTGACTTTCTCCTTCCTCAATCCCCAAGCAAGAGCTTAACCCTGCGATGTCAGCATAAAGCAAACAACAGAACAATATAGAAATTAAATAAGCAAACGGAACCGGGTGGTTCCCATGGGTTGTCTCCCAAGAAGCCCTTTTGTTTAATGTCCTTAAAGGTGGACCAAATACCTGTATTAATGTTTGATAGCAGCAGTTATGAAAAATGTTCCAAACTAAATAAAAACACAACACAGCATGGCAGATTAACTAAGCACAAAAATCAGAGCAGAAGACACATCACAACCAAAACCCGGAGACCCCATTACGTATCAACTATATGCTGATTTATGGTGGTTCTCCCCAGCCACGCGAGATGGAAGGGGGTGAAGGCTTTAGGGCCCAAGGAGGATGTCTCCCCCTTGCCCCTAACCTCCTCCTTCTCGCGTCGGAGGGCAGCGGAGCGTGCACTGCGCAACAGTCTTTCTTGTTTAAGCTTCTCCATTGTTGGAGAGCACCAACGTTGATAAACTTCAGAATTTCCCACCTTGGTGGTGGGTGGCATCACTTCCGTTGTCGTCGTGACAACTGGATCATCCCAAGAGATAGACTGTTTAAGAAGTTTATTACAAGATTTTTTGCTAGATAAATGGGACGTTGTCCCGAGTTAAGTTCTGCTTGGCGGGTTCAGAAACGAGGCTCTCCTTCCTTTCCGGGTCACATTCCTTTCGAAAGTCAACTTCTTCTTCTTTTCCGCTCGACTGCTCCTCTTCCTTTTCCCTCCAACGATACTTTTTCTTTTCTGTCTTCTGCATTACTCAGAGATTCATCATTAATAAATTGGGCGGAGCGAGACAATGTTTCAACTGCAATCTTGGGGCAAGTAGGGGGTGTTACCTTATTAGGTAAGATAACACACCCCGCAGAGAAATCCGAAGTGGCACCTCTCTCTTTCAAGAACGGCACTCCCAAGATGGGAATAGATTGATTCTCATGGGGTCCCAATACTTGGAAATCGACGACCACCACCATCCCCTCGACTACGACTTTGACATTTTTCACTTCTCCCTCTGCCTGAATGACAGTCCCGTTAGCAAGCATTAGGGACTTCTGGTCATCTGTATTCATTTCAAGTTGCAATTTAGCAACATCCTACAATGCGAGGACGTTGCGGGATGAACCGGAATCACACAAGGCAGTAGTTTCAACATTATTGATGGAGCATGTGATTACCAACTCACTTGGGTCACTTACTTCCGCATCGGCGAGACACTTCCCTTGATTGATTGGATTCTTTTTAGTGTTGCTGGGAAGGGTCCCTTGCGAGTGCTCGGTCAGCACTTGAGCCAATTGGCCCAATTGCGTCTCCAAGTTTTGCATGGACGCGGTTTGGTTAGCCATATTATAGTTGGCAGCTTCCATAAATCTCTCCATCATTTCTTCTAGATTACTTTTCTTGGGGGCCGGGGCGCCTTGATTATAACCCGGATGAGGCGGCCTCGGTTGACTTCCGGAGGCAAAAGCATCATTTTACTACTGCCCTGGTTGCCATCGTTGGCCTGCCGCGTTTGGGTTCCATGAGAAATTCGGGTGATTCCTCACACCAGGATTATAAACATTGTCATAGGGTGCCCCCCTAGCTTGATTTCCAACATAATTGACAGATTCATTTAAATTAAAATGTGAAAATTCACCTGACAGCTTGCTACCTGGGCATTTGTATGCGTGGTGACCACCATTTCCGCATCCTTCGCAAGTAATGCTAGTAGCGGGAGCAGCTGCAGGAGATAATGAATCCACCACAAAAAGTCCCTGAGCGCTTCTCGGCGCATTTCTCCCCGCAGTCCAGAAGGTGCTGTGAGAGGCGGTGTCTTGCAGAATCCTAAGAGCTTCCTCCGGCGTATGGTTCATCAAGGTCCCTCCAGCAGTAGCTTGCCCGGTGGTTGGGCTCAATGGTGAAGTAGAAGGTTTCCACAATATTCCATGGCTGGAGCTCGTGATTCGGGCATCTGCGAAGAAGGTCACTAAGACGCTCCCAAGCCTCTGCGAGAGTTTCTTGATCTGCTTGACGGAAAGTGGCGATCTCCCGCCGAAGGCTCACGATTTTGTCTACCGGGTGGAATTTAGCGAGAAATTTGGATGCGAGAGCATCCCATGTTGCAGCAGTTCCTGGGGGAATATAGTGGAGCCAGACCTTTGCTTTGTCACGCAACGAGAATGGGAACAGTCTCAGCTTGACTGTATCATCAGGAATTCTTGCATAACGGAAGGTCCCGCAAATATCGGCGAACTCCGCCAAGTGAAGATGTGGGTCTTCACTAGGCATCCCAGAGAATTGAGTATTGTTGAGGATGAAGTTCAGGATGGCCGGTTTGATCTCAAACTGGTTGTTCATGATGTTAGGCCTGAACCCTGGATACACACTCCCAGTTGTTGGAGTGGTATAATCTCTCATTGTTCGGGGTCTCGGTCTAACCGCCTCCTGCTCATCCCCCAGATGATTCTCCCCACATGGGGCACTCTAGGATTCACGTCCTCTATATCATTGGGTGCTCTCGGTTCACCTCCGGGGTTCAGGTTATCTCCCATTGCCGCTTGCACGGCTGCAGCACACCTTAGTGCGCGAGCAGTCCGTTCAATTTCAGGATCGAAGGGTACTACTTCCCTTCTGGCTTGTCTCTGCATGCACAAAAAGAAGACAAAAAGAAAAACAAAAATTGAAAACAACTGCTCCTATAACAATGGTTCACAACACAAAACATTGCACGCCTGCGTTCCCCGGCAACGGCGCCAAAAACTTGATGCGTGTACGGCAAGTGCACCGGTCGCTGTCAAGTAATAATTATGGGAATAGTTTCCCCGAATGTCGATCTCTTAAGGAATGCATGATATGGTGAATGAATTGCGTTGTGAGTCAATTGTTACACGAGCGAAGAAAGTAAGAACTAAGGGCGTTGTGATTGGTGTCCTAAGCTATTGCAGAATTAGGAGAAATGCGGGTCGAAAGCACCGCTTCACAAAATGGGGGTGAGTGCAGCGGTCGCGATGCCGCGCTTCGGTAAGCGGGTGAAATGACCACAGAACGGGGTTTTGCGAGGGTCGTATTCACCTCTTCGCCAACATCACCACTAGCAATTGCTAGATGGCTTCACACGCAAGTAACTAAGAATATCACAACGAAAAGAAAAGCGATTCTCCCAACCATAGCATCATTGCACATGAACATCAAACAAAGGATCTATAACATTAATCTAACAAGAGTTCATTACAACAACACTAAAATAAGCAAAAGCTCAAGGTTTAGAAAGGACCCAACAGAAGATGTCACTGTATCCTGGGTTCTCGGCCGGAATGAGAGGTTGTCAGTCTCTCTCCGGGCTCGGCCCTCAGATGGTGTGCGGACTCGAAGGAGGTTGTCACTTCTCCAGCGATCTACAGCACTTCTATGGTCTCCACGAAGAATGCTTGAACTCATGGTGGAGAAAGCTTGCAAACGATCCCGGATGGAAGTATGGTGGAGGAGATCACCGGATGTGGTATCCTACGGTGGAAAGGGTGAAAATGGCTGGCTTTTCTGGCTTTTCCCGCGAGGGGAATCGTCCTCCCCGACTGCAGCTGATTCCCTGCCTTAAATACTAAACAGTCAGATTTTTGGTCACGCACGACGAACGCACGACCATGCGCTGCCCGTGCATTATTTACGATAAAAAGAGACTTGAGGAAGAAGCAGCCGCGCCCGTGCGTTTTACTCACGCACGGCAAATCCGCCCATGCATAAAAACGCATGGACAAACTCAGATTGGCCAAAAACAAGGATAAACAGGGTGATCGTGCGATTCCTTCATGCACGGGCGAATCCACCCGTGCGTAAAACGCACGATCAAATTCAGTTCACCGGTTTTCTCCCCAAATGAAAGCGCACGACCGCAGCCGTCCGTGCGTCAAGAAAATGCACGACCGTTCGATATACACATTCATGAATTCTGGGCAAAAGGAGATGATCCAACCACCTGCAAGCACAGCAATCCAGCTGGGAATACACCTCCAGCACCAATCAAACAAAGAAAAAGGATTGGGGAGCACCATGTGCTTACCCCCAATAATATGGAGCGCAAACTCACACCAAAATGGGCCTAAGAGTGCACTTAGCGCGGAATAATGAATATGAATAAAAACATGCCTAAAGTGTAGTGCATAGACTACATAATCAGCCCAGATGAGCCCATAAATGTGTATATAAATGGGACTCATCAGTTGACCTATAACAGCCCAAGCTGGCCTTCGAAGATTACAAACCACTCTGACCAGCTCGTAACCTTGATCGCCAAATTGGCGACTTTCAGTCCCCTGCACCCAAAGTAAAGGTGCCCTCTAAAAATTGATGTTCCGGCGTCTGGGATAGACCGCATGGAGAAAAATTTCCTAAACAGGTCGATGGAGAATCGGACTCCTTCAGAGCGCAAATAGGAGATAAAGTTGTAGATGGAGGCGATTGAGTTCGGTGGGAGCTGTCCGGGCACATCAAAAATTGCTATGACTTCAAGTGGCGGTGGAATCTTGAAGCCATTTTTGAAATGGTCGATGGGTACAGTGATTTGGGTAGGAGAAGAGGAGTTAATCCGCTCATCGCGTAGCGAAAGCCGCGCGAGCAGATGACTTTCGGCCATATGTCTTTTAATGAAATCGTCTAACTCGGCCTGAGTTAAGTGGCATTCTTTATGGTCAGCGGAGTGGAAGGCAGCAGCCGCGTCAGTCTGCACGGCTTGAACTTTGTCAGACCGCTTCGACTTTGACTTAGACCGCGCCATTTGGAAATCGATGAATCAATCTCCGGAATGGCAACTACTTATAGAGCCAATGATCTGCATATAGTAAAACTGTACTGCGGCCATATACTCTAGTCGCGCGGTCAGCCACCTGCATGGTTAGTTTTATAAAAGAAAGCCACAAACTATATACATAAGTCGCACGACGTGCAAATATCATAAATTTTCTAAGTATCACACAACGGAAATCAATGGTTGGCATATGGCCGAGTCAAGCTGCGACTGAGCTCCTTTAACCGCCCGGCCTTCTGTCAGCGGAACAAACACAGCAGAAAAACAAATTTGCTAAAGTCGTGCGACCAGATCACGCGGTCAGCAACCAGCATAAATTATATTATTCAACAAGTACCAAACCACAAACAGCAATTTAAGCCGCACGGCTTAAAGATCAGTTCAAGGGCATCAAAAAATATGCTAAGTGCTCAAAGGTAGAAACCGTAAGCAAATAACAACAAGTCGCACGGCTTGAAAATATCCAAATGTTCTTAACACTCCAAGGCAGTAATCATGAATTCACAGATCAAGCCGCACGGTCTAGAGAACAATTCGGATATCATAAATATCAAATGACATCAAAATAAGCAGTCAATGTCTAAGTCGTCCAAAGAACCAAATAAAAGAATATTATTACAGACATTGTTCTTAAAAAACAAGTTCATAGCTGATGGTGGTCTGGAGGAGCATCTTCCCGGTGAAGTCGCGCGACTTGATCACCGACTTGAAGGATAGTACCATACATCTGAGGCTATGATGGAGGTTGTTGATAGTACTGTGAAGCCGTGTGGCATCTCACTCTACTCACGCGGCCGGAATCATGCGAGCAGGCAAGGACGCAGTGATTTCACCCGTATTAACAATAGGATCGACCATCCTGACCGCTGGGGGAACTGAGGTCTCCCCAACATTCTGGTGATTTGATATCGTCCATCATAGGTCATATTGGAAGGTCGCCGGCTTCCGCCAATGTCCCTTGTCAGATGCAGATACTTCTCCTTGTAGTATTTGCAGTCCTCTTCAAGTTTCTGGGTTTCTTTCCTCCCTCTTTCAAGCCGAGCAGTCAGAACAGCATTCTTCTCCTGCAACATCTTCTCCTTCTCCAGTCGCGCCTTCTTCTCAGCCTCCAGTGTAGTCTGAGCCGCCGCCTCCCGGTCTTCAAGCTCCTTTACCCTCTCTTTCAAGGTGTCAAGAAGACTCTTGAAGTCGGTCAGCTCTTCCGGGCCGGAGTGCAAGTTCAGTGCGAAGCTTTGCGCTGGAGGAGGAAGCGGAGGGAGGTTGGCTGTCAGGTCGCCGGGTTTCATGGTTTGCTCTGAGTTATCTATAAATAGAGGCGCGGTTAGCGCAGTCGATAGTGAATAGCACAATACAAAGTACTACAAGATTAAATGCCTGAATGCACAGGCTGCTTCGACTGTTCAGGGTCCATTCTTCGATGTTGCTCCTTCCAAAACCGCTCATTTTGCCTTCTCTTGATAGCATAAGTTTTAATCGAGGATGGAAAATAACCTGGGAGCGGGTTCAGCAACAAGATATTCTTCCGAGGTCGCGGTCTAAAGAAGAGGACAGGATGATAATGTGCATCATGCTTACCTTTGGCCAGGGGGTTCGACGGCTGCGATTTGTCCAGAGACCTCCTCAGCTCCTCGGCCTTTATTTTCATCAGCATCATTCCGCTTTCCACGAAGGCAGACTTCTTCGGCGCGGCTTCATCAGGAATACTCGCGTATTCCCCAGGATGGCCGGCTTGGCTAGTAACCGTGGGCGTTTCGAGTAGCTTGTACTGCTTCTCTAAGGTATCCATGTCCTTCAAGATATCACTGACTGTGATGCTGCCCGTAGAGTCAGGAGCCAAGACGTTCGGCTTATTTGAAGGAGTAATCTCCCCCTTAGAGACTTCCTTTTCGCGCTGTTTAATCTGGAGGCCGGCCACGATCGTTTTCTTTGAAGTCGCCCGGTTCTTAGCCTTCAGTTGCCCCGTCTTCCTCATAATCCTCTCAGCCGTTGATTCGGCCCTCTTTCTCTTCTTAATAGAATCCCGATCGGCTTGACGAGGCGGGCTGGGATTATCCTCTATAATCACTACCGCAGAGGAGGTCTGTTCGGCCGGCCTATGCGAATTAACTACCCCCTCCTCTCCATCATTTACTTGCAAGTGGAGAACCCCAGATGGGGAAAATTCCACATGGAAGGGCTTATCGCTGGCAGTTTTTGAAGAAGCAGGCGGGTTGATCAAGGGATCAGAATGACCCGCGTCAGGCTCAGTCGCCTACTTTTCTGCGACTTTCTCCTCAGCGGTCTTCTCCACAGTCTTCTCCTCAGCGGCATTCTTTCTAGAAGTAGCAGATTCCTCCTTTGCGACTTTGGGGGGAATGATCTCTGGGACAGTTCGCCCGGGCTTATCAGGCCGGCGACTCTTCTTCTTCCGGTCATCTTCCTCTTTGCGGTCACTTCCCTTCTCCTCGCGGACTACAATCCTTGACATTAGATCCATTCGAGCTAAGGGGCTAGCGACTTGAAAAAGTTTGACCACAAGTGGCAAGTAGCACCCCGTGATTTCGAAAGAATTATGCAGAGTGAAGAGCTTTCAGAGCTTCTTATAGACTCCAGAACAAACTGGGCGTGATCTCCGGCTAGAACTAATATTTTCGAAATTTCCTCGAGATTTGAAAATATGCGGGGATTATGTTTACCCAGAAGACCACTGCCTAAACAACATCTCTCTCAAACCGGGTGGTTTGATGTATCTGGCCGCCCAGCTTTAGAACACGGGTTTCTCAGCTCAGCTTGAACAAGCTGAGCGGCCTAACAGTATTCAAACCGCCTCCACGGATTGAAGACTGCCAAGGCTCAAGTCCAGAAGGCAAGCCGCGGTCTCAGGTCAGAGGCCGCCCGAGTTGCTTCCTTGCCTTAATCGCAACACATTTCAGCCCCGGCAAATGCAGATCGGAAGCTCAAGCAGCCAAGCCGTGCGACTTCATTCTTTTTCATTCTGTATCCCGTCACCTCCTGCCCGATTCTCCTGTATCCGGGCAGGCGGTTATTTTATCCCTGCCCATTTGGGAAGGCTCCCGAACCTATAAATAAGGGGCGACGACGTTCCCAAGACACGCACACTCGAATCCGGGAGCTCGCTTGTTAGAGTTGCAGTCTCGAGTTCACTGTCTTACGGTTTGTTTGACCGACCGGCTTCTCTTTTCCTTGCCCTGTAACCCGCTGTAATAATTCACTTAAATCAAGGGAAAGCCCGTCACAAGAGTGGCATTCGTCGTGACGGGCGAAGTCTGGTCTCGACCGCTGCTAGCTGTCTAACTTTCCTAATCAATAGTAACCGATAGCTCGCGGCCTCCTCTTTTCCCTCGCTTCTTTAGCGTCGATCGAGGAGGTGCAAATTCGGATTCAATAGAAACACACGACCTTCAGATTGCGAGTTGTCAGTGAAATCTTTGATAAGATGTCAGACCGTCAGTTCCCTCAAAGAGACCGCTCCAACCACAGTGATGATCCTCTGTGGGAGGGCTTGGAGCAGTCTAAGCGGGAAGCCGAGCGGGCTCAGAAGGCGACTGATCAGTGGCTCGAAGCGATCAGTCAAGCCCTGGTTGTTCTAACCGAGCGTCTAGTTCCTCAGCAAGCCGTTATTATCCAGTGGTGACTCCAGTTCTTCCTCCTCCTTCGTACCCGCTACCGCAAGTCGCTAGCTTCCAACCACTTCAAGAAGGATTTGTAGCTCGTCAAACCTTCTATCAGGACATGCCGACCCGGATTCTTGATTTTCAGGGGGCGGCTTCTCATGCAGCCTGCCTCTCTTACACGACGGCCTATCCGCCAGAAGCCGCAGTCCGCTCTTCCTACCAAGCGGTCTGTCCGCGAGTAGCCGCATCCCCGGCGGCCTATTATTCTGTCCCTCTTCTCTATGAAGATGCTGTAAAGATTTCTCCATTTGTGGATGAAGTTCGAGGGGAGCCAGCCAGAAATAACTTCAGGGAGCTACTTCTACCGGCATACAACGGAGAAGTTGATCCAACTATTCACCTCTAGGCCTTTGAGTCGGCCATCGCCGTGAGAACTCTCACTGATGCCACCAAGTGCAAGCTCCTTTTAACATCCATTGACAAGGGAGTGGTTCTATGGGTTGCACCCTCAATCCATCAGTTGCTTTGCAAAGCTACGTAGAGAATTTTTGCTTCGATTCTCTACCTCGAAGAAAAGGAAAAGTGGTCCAGCGGCCCTTTTCGAAATAAGGCAACGTGAAGACGAGACTTGGGCTCATTTCGTTGACCATTTCCAGAAAGAAATAATGGAAATCCAGAATGTGGATCATGAACTATATCGGGTTGATCTGATTCATGGCCTGAGGGAAGGCCCATTGAAATTTGAAGACAACATCAGAGGGCCGAGAACTTATCAGGAGATGATAAGTTTGGCGAATATGTTTATAAGGGGTGAAAAGAGTAACCCAGGATATGTCGCAAAGCTGCTTAGCGACAAATATCTACCCAATTCTTCTTCCACTCATCAACCACCATACCACCATCCACCTCGGCCCGATTTTGAACCCCGTGCTCAGAGGGGGAGAAATTTCAGGCACAAACGACCATCATTTGGCCATCAACGGTTTCAAGATCAGAAACCGTCGTTGGCCGCCGCATCCGCTCCATCCATGGCCATTCTGCAAATAATGCCAGTATATCTGCCACAATATATTGCGCAACCACCTCCAGTTGCTCCATCCATCCAATATGATAATTCGCAAGAATCATTCACCCCCCCCCCCCCCCTTAATGTCACTATGGACGAAGCCGTCCAAATTCTTCAAAAGAGGCTAGATTTCAAGTGGCCTGCTCCCCTAAAGTCGGATGTTCGAAATCAAAATCCGAACCTATTCTGTGAATACCATAAAGAGGGAGGGCATCTTCCTGAGAATTGTTGGGCCCTCTGCTTGCTGATAGAAAGGCTATCAAAGAATCAGCAACCTCCAGGAAGAGAAAGAAACTCCAGAGCACCAAATACAGTAGAAGAGGTTGAGGGAATTCGAGCAGGATCCACAATCAGGAAGGTGGAGTCCTAATTCAAGAGAAATAATTACAGAATCATGGATACAATTTGGATACCCTCAAGAGGGCTATCAAAAAGTATACTTATCGGTCGAATGGAACAAACATCTAGAGCAACTAGAAAGGAGGAAGAATCACAAGCGAGCGTTCCCTCATGGTCCTCCTCCTTCTCCCAAAAAGATTCCAAAACCCATCAACTACTATCAGAAGCAAAGGAGGAAAGACACAGGTGCAAGCAGCAACAGACCTTGAGGAGCATCGAAATGAATCGAAAAATAGAATAGGGCAAATGAATGTTAATTCTTTTTCAAGAACATTTAATCTATTTATGTGTTTGCTTCTTAATGTGATTATATTATCTTAATGTTGAATCTTTATGTGTGTGGCATTTATCATTGAGGTGAGTTAGGACTTCTTCAAATATGGGGATATTGTTGGGAAATGTGCCCTGCAATGTTCCTGATTTAAAGAAGCACTTAGCTCAATGATAAAAGCATTGTATATTTAATGTTATATCTAGTTCATGCTCGCAGAGATCAGGCAATATGTCCAGTACTTTAATTACTTCACTAAGTACAAAATCATCGAAAAGGACTGGACATATCATCGAAAAAGAGTATGCATGTCATTGAAATGATGTGCAGAGCAAATCAGAAGGATCATGTCAGTTATCATCGAGATAACATGTGTATGTTGATATCGTTGTGAGATCACACTATAACATCTCACAACGATATCAGAAAGCCTAGATGAAGAAGAATACTTAAGTTCAAGTACAAGACAGAATGTCGACGATGTCGTTGTAAAGAAGCCATGTTGTCGATATGTCTAAGCAAGATAGATATCGTCGTAAAGAAGTCTCGTCGTCGATAAGGCTAAGTAAGACTGATATCGATGATATCATCGTAAAGAAGACTTGACGTCGAGAAGACTAAGGAAGGTCATATGAAGACAGGCAGTTGCTGAAGATTATGTCCTCGACAAGATAAGGTGGTCACAACGATATCAATCAATCAAGAAGATTACGCCGACATGCGTTAGATGACTTCATGTCGTCTTAAGTGCAAGTGAAGAAGGGATGTCCCGTATCGTCGAGATATCCTTGTCTGAAGAAGAAAGAAGAAGACTTGAAGATCTGTCCAAGTCCAAGACAACAACAAGCTATGTCATTGAGATATTGTCCATGTCGTCGTAATGATGGAAATATCATCGAGACAGATTCAAAAGTTTCCAGACGCGTTGTCAGCATTTAATGTCGCCGCCTGATTGTCCAATCAGCGTGTGCTCTTAAGGTATGGGCGTCTGTCAGTGAAGGACATCATAGGAGACTGTTGAGCGACTCCTCGGTCCTATAAAAGGGAATAGTGGATGCCCTAAAGAAAGTATGTGAACAGGAGAGATGAGAACGAAGAAAAGAAAAAGAATCTCGCCGAGCAATACAACAGAAAAAGCTGCGGAGAAGAATCGACATCAAGGAGAGGAGAACAAACAAAAATGCACATCCAGGGTTCTCCAAGTTACTGTCAAGCCACATCGACTGATAAGAATCGTTCGAGTCAAGAAGCCGATCTCCACCAGGCAGAAGAACAATCATTGCATATCTTTCTTTGTAAGGCTTGCGGGCCAAAACTGTAAGATCTGTTTTCAGATCTGAGTGTCGAGCGTGAGGACTTGAGATCTGTGAGGCTTGAGGGCCAGGGCAGAGGACTTGAGGGTCCAACCATGTCGAGCTTGTGGGCTTGGGTGCAGTAGGGGCTTGCGAGCCTAGGCTGCAGGACTTGCGGGTCCAAGGGGCAAGACCTGCGGGTCTGTGGTGTGTAGGGCTTGAGGGCCTGAGTGTCGAGCTTGTGGGGTTCAGTGCAGTAGGAGATTGCGGGCCTAGGCTGTAGGACTTGCGGGTCCGAGTTGTAAGGCTTGCGGGCCGGAGACACTGGCAGAGTTTGCCGAGCCTATCGTAGTGCTAGGTAGGCGCAGAGGGACAGAGGACTACTCAAGACACCCTATCTTGAGGAACCTCTATAAATTCTTGTGTGTTTTCTGTGTAGTGCTATTAATCTCTAGATCTGTTAACCAGAAATTCAGAACACCAAAAAGGGGAACAAAATGATTTGAAATACCTATTGACCTGATGAATAGTAAATATACGCATTTTTCTATATAATATTTAGTATAATCTTAATTAGATTTGTAAATAATATATGTAAATTAATGAATAAAATGTTTGTTTTTGTTATTTTTGTTTTTAACTTAGTTTTATTTTCATTTTGTAAAGTTTCTGTAATTTTGTTAAGTCGCGCCCTTGGTCACGCCCGTGTCCAAGGGCGTGTTCACTAATCCCTAACATTTTCTTCTCTCTGTTCTTTTTCCAGCTCAAACATCAAGTCACGCCCTCGGTCACGCCCGTGACCGAGGCCGTGTACATGGTCACGCCCGTGTTGAATGTCCATCCCAGATTCAAGCCACCAAAGGTTCATTCCTTCCAGAAGAATCAAGTCACGCCCGTGACCGATGCCGTGTACTTGGTCACGCCCGTGACCCATCAATTCCTTCCAGAAGAACAAAGGACACGCCAGGTGTCACGCCCAGTTCAAGCTCCATCCAACCGACCTAGGTCACGCCCGTGACCGAGGCCGTGTACCATGGTCACACCCGTGTACTTCCAAAGTCGCCGGTCAAGCCTTCCAGATGCCAGCCTGTATCCAGCTGTTCTGGCTATTCGCACCCCAAGCCGTGTCACGCCCTCAGACACGCCCGTGTCCGGGGGCGTGTAATTTGAAAACTTTGCCTATAAATAGAGCCCCTCCCCCCCCCCCCCCCCCCCCCCCCCCCCCCCCACTAATCCCTCCTCTTGGATTGCCCATTTTGGGGTGATCTTCCACAGTATTTCTCCACCATAGTTTTTGTATTTTCTTTTTATGTTTTTTTATGTAATTAATTAAGTGTTTTTTTTTTGTATTTTCTTTTTTGTAATGTTCTTATAAATGTTGTAAATAAATGTTTTTATTTTTGTTTTTGTAATTTTATTTCGTGTAACCCCGTTATTATGGCAATAAATAAATTTAGTTTTTATTTCGTGCATTTTTTCATTCGTAGCGCAATTTCAATTCTGCAATTTCATTTCTGCACTGCAATTTCAATTTCTAACTTAGCTTTATTTCTGCACCGTATTTCAATTCCTAAACTTAGTTTCATATCCGCACTTCAATTTTGCAATTTATCTTTCTTTAGCTAGATTTATTTGTCGCCATAACATCGGTTTTTTTGCTTAGATTTGAATTTATGCGTCGTCATAATTTTTTGTTCTTTTCTTCCTTGACACGGTAGTTTAGAATGGGATATTCGGATTGCGTTTAAAATCACTTCAAAGTGAGCGTTTTTTCCCTCGTAATGCTTTCTTTGTTTTTGTATTTTCACTTTAAGTTTTTATTATTCGTGTTTTCGTTGTTTATGTTTTCGTTATTTCGTTTAAATAGCTTAGTTTTAGTTTATCGTCATGCATTTATTTCCTGTCTACCCGTTTGGGTAGAACTTGCACTGCATTTATTTCCCGTCTACCTGTTTGGGTAGAACTTGCTCACGCATTTACTTCCCCTCTACCCGTTCGGGTAGAGATTGCATTCCTTTAATTTCTGTCCTTTAATTTCAGTCATTTAAATTCCCGTAGAGTGCGTGAGTTTTTCATTTAGTGCGTCTTTTTTGTCTTTTCTATCGCTTTTCTTGGTTTTTGCTAAACGCACACCAAGCCCGCGATTGTTATCATTTTTGTTTTTAATTATTGCAAACACTCACTTATTTTTAATATTCGATAAAACAATAGCCGTAGCTCGAAGTAACAATACTCGACGGGACCCAGGACTAAATACGACCTTGATATGATTTTTCTAAATCGTATATACTACACGCGATAGGTGCGCTTCCCTCCTACGCCGTAAAATATTTTCTTATCAAGTTTTTGGCGCCGTTGCCGGGGAATTTCATCGATATTGCGAAAAAAGTATACACTATTGATTTTATCATCTTTAAAAAAAAAATCAAAAAAATTAAAAAACCCCAAAAAAACCCAAAAATATATGTTTTCTCTTTTTCTTAAGCTCTAATTTGTAAATATAAAAAATTAAAAACCAAAAAAATGATGAAATATTCGTATAAAAAATCCAAAAAAATATTTGTTCTTTTTTATGTTTTTTTATTAAGTTGCTTTTATTTTTATTAAGTTTTAATTTTGTATATAAATATGCATATAAGAAAACTCAAAAAATGATTAGATTTTTATTTGTTTTTCATTAAGTTTTTTAAATGCATATTTGAAAACATATTATTTCAAATTTCAAAATGAAAAAAAATAATGAAAGACTTTAAAACGAAAATCAAAATGAATTCTAGGAATTTTAAGATAGGACAATAGATCGTTTTCTCGAAGTAGGATTACTCGACAGACCCGAAAGGGGATTTTTGTCGATATTTTGAAAAGAGGAAACCCCGTTGCTTTTACCTTATTATTTCTACGTTTTCTTCTTTGCTTTTCATTTTAAAGATTTTCTTTATTAATTATGTTTTTTTCTTATGTTTTAATATAAATTTGAATATGCGTATTTCAAAAATGATGAAAATACATTTAGAAAATTCCAAAAAAATATATATATGTGTTTTACTTTATATATATATTTCATTGTTTTTGTGATATAAAAAAAAACCAAAAATCATAAATGTTCTTTTCACTTTGTCTTTCTCTTTTTTGTTCTTATTATTTTTGTTCCCTTTTTTTAGTATCATTATGTAAATAAATGTACATATAAGAAAAATCCAAAAAAATTAATATAATTATGTATCTTTCTTTTTGTAAATATCTTTTTCCTTTTTTTTCTTTCTTTCTTATTTTTATTTTTAGGTTTTATATATGTAAATTATATATGTAAATATTTGGCTAAATTTTGAAAAATCAAAAAAACTGATGATGGAAAAACTAAAAAAATCCCACAAAAATTTTAATTAAGTATTTTTGGCTTTCTTATTTTTTCTTTTTTTTCATCTTTCCTTTTTTCTTGCTTTTCTTTTTGTTAAGTGTTTATATATATTCTTATCATATTAAAAATCCAAAAAATGATGAAAATATTGATTTGAAAAATCCAAAAAAATATATGTTTTGTTTTATTTCTTTGTTTTTTTTTATCTTTCTTAAGTTTTATTACTTATTAAGTTTTATTTTGTATATAAATATGCATAAAAAATGATGATATGATTTCTATTTTATTTTCATTAAAATTATATATGCATATTTAAACAAAACAAAATAATACTCTAATTAAAATGATAAAATAATGGAAAATTTTGAAACATAAATCAAAAAGAATTTTTGGAATTTTTGAGATAGAATAATAGGTAGTTTTCTCGAAGTAGGATTACTCGACAGACCCGAAAAGCGATTTTTGTCGATATTTTGAAAAGGGGAAACCCTATTACTTTTATCCTTTCATTTCACTTCTTCTTCTTTGTTTTTTATTTTAAAGTTTCTCTTTATTTTTCTTATTTTTATTAAGTATAAAGGTTTTTATATATATGCATATTTTAATAATGATGAAAATATGTGTTAGAAAGATCTCCCAAATAAAAAATATATATATATAGTTTGCTTTATGTATATATGTTTTATTTGATTTTGTAACTAAGAAAAATTGGAAAAACAAATAAAAAACTTATATATATATATATATATGTATATGATTTTATCATTTTTACCCCCCCCCCCCCCCCTTTTGTAAATAACCTTTATTATTATGTTTTAACATCTTTTGCAGGTAATTATTCCGGTTATCCCATCACCAAAATAGGGGCGTGCTTTTTCCCCCTGCTTTTCCCCCCCTTGTATTTTCTTTTTCCTCTTTTTCATGCTTTTGTACATATATAGAATTGTTCCTCATACTTACTTCAACATTGGGGACAATGTTGATTTTAAGTATGGGGTATGGTATGATGTTTTCCCCTTTTGTAATTATTGTCCCCCATTTTTACTTAGAAAAAACCAAAAAATGACAAAATAAATAAAATAGCAAAATTTGTTACAACATAAAAAATTATTTGTTATAACATAACAAAATTTGTTATGACATAATAAATTATGTTGCAACATCTTTGTCCCTCTTATAAATGTTTATGTCCCTCTTATAAATGTTTATAAATTATGTTGCAACATCTTTGCAACATCTTTGTCCCTCTTACATAAAATTCAAAAAATCCAAAAAAATCATTAATTAACCTAGAAAAAAACACAAAAAAAAAAATTTATAAATGTTTTATGTTTATGTCTTTTATTTGTATATAAAAATCCTTATTTATAATAATAAATCAAAATCCAAAATAAATGATGATGAAAAGTTTTACTAAAAAATTTTGTTATAACAAAATTCACAAAAATTTTGTCATAACATACAAAAAATATATATGTCTTTCTCTTTCTTTTTCTTTCTTTTCCCTTTTTTTAGTATTAATGTAAATATATATGTATTTACATATGTATTTTGTGATAAATCAAAATCCAAGAAAATGATGAAAAATCTACTTAAAATTTTGTTATAACAAAATTCATTTTGTCATAACACCAAAAATGTTTTTCCTTCTCTCTTTTCTTTTCTTTTCTTTTCCTTTTTTTTATTAATGTACATATTTTTAACAAAATTAAAAAAAAAATCCAAAAATATATGATGAAAAAAAAATTTTCTTAGAATAAATAAAAAAATTTTATTTTGTATGTATTTTTGCTTTTCTTAATTTTCTTCTTTCTTTTTGTTACTTTGTTTTTATTAAGTATTTATATATGTATTTTGTTATAAAAAAATCAAAAATAAAAAAATATCATATCTTAAAAACTCCAAAAAAAAATGATGAAAAAACTTATCAAAAAATCAAAAAAAAAAAGGAATAAAACCCCTACTTAGCTTTTTGTTACTTCTAAGGCTAGGTTAGGTTTATCTTTAAGCGTTTTTCATTATTTTTGATTTACTAAATCAATTTTATTTATTTCATAGTTTGAAAAATTTAAATCGAGGAATTTTCAGTAGTAAAGAAAATCTTACGATCTTAATTTAATTTGAGAACAAAATTTTTAGCACTACCTCGGGTTTACCCTAAATAGATTCATTTTTGTATTATATTGGCAAACCATCTTTAGATTCAATTATTTTAACTCTAAACTTGTGAAACTTTAGGAATATTCTAATCTACTAAATTTTGCTCTCAAATCCTTTTTTATTATTCTAGTTTTTCTTTTGAAACCCTAACCCCTTTAGCTTGGCATAAAAATGTAAAAGAATAAGTTTTAAAAGAAATCCTGTGTCAATGGGAATAAAAAGATTCCGTAAACACAGGCACCCAATATTGTTAAAAGAAATCCCGTGTCAATGGGAATAAAAAATAAAATTCCGTAAACACGGGCATTGGGTTAAGTTTAGAAAAGATTTCAATTATCCCCCGTAAACCAACGTTGGGAACCAAAGTAAACCACCAAAAAGGTGGGGTGAGAGGATTAAATCCATCACCCCTAATCCAAGCACTCTTCTTTTTGCCAAGGCTACCTTTTTCCCCTACCCCTTAGCCAATAAAATTGTAGGCTAGATTTTAAAAAGTTTGCGAGAGCATAATTAGTAGGCTTTATTTATTCTTAAAAACTTTCTTAAAAAAAAGTTAAAGTTTTATATAATTCTACTCTAATTAAAGGCGCCAAAGACTGCAATATTCGACGCTATTTAGCTAACTTTAGAAGTCTCGCTAAAACTTTTTCGCTCTTTTTAAATCATCTTCATAATTTAGGACTTACCTCTTTAAAATCTCCTAAATTTATTTCGATCTCACTTTTGATTAAATAAAAACTTTAGTAATTAGAAATTTTATTAACGTCTTATAGGTATCCCTTACTTTTTGCTCTGGAATAGCAAAAGCTTAAGTATGGGGGTATTTGATGAATAGTAAATATACGCATTTTTCTATATAATTTTTAGTATAATTTTAATTAGATTTGTAAATAATATATGTAAATTAATGAATAAAATATTTGTTTTTGTTATTTTTGTTTTTAACTTAGTTTTATTTTCATTTTGTAAAGTTTCTGTAATTTTGTTAAGTCATGCCCTTGGTCACGCCCGTGTCCAAGGGCGTGTTCACTAATCCCTAACATTTTCTTCTCTCTGTTCTTTTTCCAGCTCAAACATCAAGTCACGCCCTCGGTCACGCCCGTGACCGAGGCCGTGTACATGGTCACGCCCGTGTTGAATGTCCATCCCAGATTCAAGCCACTAAAGGTTCATTCCTTCCAGAAGAATCAAGTCACGCCTGTAACCGATGCCGTGTACTTGGTCACGCCCGTGACCCATCAATTCCTTCTAGAAGAATAAAGGACACGCCAGGTGTCACGCCCAGTTCAAGCTCCAACCAACCGACCTAGGTCACGCCCGTGACCGAGGCCGTGTACCATGGTCACGCCCGTGTACTTCCAAAGTCGCCGGTCAAGCCTTCCAGATGCCAGCCTGTATCCAGCTGTTCTGACTATTCGCACCCCAAGCCGTGTCACGCCCTTAGACACGCCCGTGTCCGAGGGCGTGTAATTTGAAAATTTTGCCTATAAATAGAGCCCCTCCCCCTCACTAATCCCTCCTCTTGGATTGCCCATTTTGTGGTGATCTTCCACAGTATTTCTCCACAATAGTTTTTGTATTTTCTTTTTATGTTTTTTTATGTAATTAATTAAGTGTTTTTTTTGTATTTTCTTTTTTGTAATGTTTTTATAAATGTTGTAATTAAATGTTTTTATTTTTGTTTTTGTAATTTTATTTCGTGTAACCCCGTTATTATGGCAATAAATAAATTTAATTTTTATTTCGTGCATTTTTTCATTCGTAGCGTAATTTCAATTCTGCAATTTCATTTCTGCACTGCAATTTCAATTTCTAACTTAGCTTTATTTCTGCACCGTATTTCAATTCCTAAACTTAGTTTCATATCCGCACTTCAATTTTGCAATTTATCTTTCTTTAGCTAGATTTATTTGTCGCCATAACATCGGTTTTTTCGCTTAGATTCGAATTTATGCGTCGTCATAATTTTTCGTTCTTTTCTTCCTTGACACAGTAGTTTAGAATGGGATATTCGGGTTGCGTTTAAAATCGCTTCAAAGTGAGCGTTTTTCCCTCGTAATGCTTTCTTTGTTTTTGTATTTTCACTTTAAGTTTTTATTATTCGTGTTTTCGTTGTTTATGTTTTCGTTATTTCGTTTAAATAGCTTAGTTTTAGTTTATCGTCATGCATTTATTTCCCGTCTACCCGTTTGGGTAGAACTTGCACTGCATTTATTTCCCGTCTACCCGTTTGGGTAGAACTTGCTCACGCATTTACTTCCCCTCTACCCGTTCGGGTAGAGATTGCATTCCTTTAATTTCTGTCCTTTAATTTCAGTCATTTAAATTCCCGTAGTGTGCGTGAGTTTTCCATTTAGTGCGTCTTTTTTGTCTTTTCTATCGCTTTTCTTGGTTTTTGCTAAACGTGCACCAAGCCCGCGATTGTTATCATTTTTGTTTTTAATTATTGCAAACACTCACTTATTTTTAATATTCGATAAAACAATAGCCGTAGCTCGAAGTAACAATACTCGACGGGACCCTGGACTAAATACGACCTTGATATGATTTTTCTAAATCGTATATACTACACGCGATAGGTGCGCTTGCCTCCTACGCCGTAAAATATTTTCTTATCATGACCCCCCCCCCCCCCCCCCCCCCCCCTCTAGGTGATAAGTCGACACCCAATAACTAACAAAGTACTCTCGACGATAAAAATGCACATCGTCGAAATGCAACCCAGATACTCAATGCATTATTGGATCTTTAATCAGAGTCGTCTGATGCATTCCTAATCTATTAACCAGGACAAAAAGGTATATGCCTCTTCATCTACTTCTACTATAAATAGAGTGAATGCTTAGGACAAAAATTACACTTTCATTTGCCCTAAGTCAATTCCGCGACAAACCTCCGTTCCGTCTCCAACAATCGCTTAATTTTCGACGTTCCGCTTCAATGGCTCCCAAGAAGGAAGAATCATCAATCATCTCCGGCTATGACCATCTGAGAGGAGGATTCGACTCCTGCTCTGAAGAAATTAGGTTAGTAATTGGACTGGTGGAGTCGGCAGGATTGGAATATCTGTTATGTGAACCCTGTGTTCTCCTGACTAGGGAACTCCTGAAATTCTTTGAAGGAGCAAGAATTAATCATTCAGGGACCATTCTAAAGTCAGTAGTGGTCGGGAGGAAGATCAAGATGATTGTCAAGAGCTTGGGAAAAGCATTGAGAATACCAAGACTGGAGAAAGAGATTGAAGAGGAAGATCTAACTGCTGAAAACCTCTCTGCAGGATATACCTGGTGTGGGCATAGTGGCAAGACCTATGGGTCTATTAGAATGGCTGAATTTAACCAGCAAGGAAAACTTCTAGCTAACATAGTTGGGAAAGTGTTACTGTTCATGCCTGGTTCCCATGACAGGATTTCCAAGGAAATGTTTGAGATCATGTGCAGGATCATTGTCTCAAAGAAGACAGACTGGAGAAAGATTATGTTCCAAAGGATTAAGATCACCCTGAAGACCCCTTCATTTGGAAGAATCTTATCTATCTTCCTCATGAATTCCCATGGGGATGTGGTGAAAAGAAAATTGGGAGCACCGCTATATTATTCTAAGAGGTTAGATTCAAAGATGATGGATAGATGGGAGAGAGTTATCTCGAAAACCCCTTAGGTTGCCCAAGTAGCTGCAAAAGGAAAGAAAAAGAAAGCTATGGTAGTTGATGACTCATAGGAGGTAGGGTCCTTTAGCAGTTCTGAAGAAGGAGGAGCATCATCAATTCCAGACCCAAACATGTCCAAGGATGATGTGGAAGAAGGAGCCCCATCTCTACCAAACCCTGCTTTGACAGAGGGGGAGGTAGCTCTAAATCAAATGATCCCAGAGGATGTGAGTGAACCTGCTAACACAGAGGTTATTGAAGCAAGAAGAAGCCCCATTAAGGGCAGTGATCCAGTTGAGGGAGAGTTCCTTGTTGGAAGCTCAGCCCAAAACACTGAGAGAGCTGAGGGGGAGTCCCCACATGGGTGCTTAGCCCAAGATACTGAGAGGGTTGAGGGGGGCCTCATCTGGGGTGCTCTACCCTGGAGGATCAAGCTAAAGGACCTACAACTAAAAAAGTAGTCCAGGAGAAGGATGATGTAGAGAAGGAATCTGAAGATGGCAAGGAGCCAGAAATAGTTGAGAGCACTGAACCCCAGGTTGGGCTTGGTTTAGTTCTTCTCAAAGGTAAAGAAGTGTTGATGGAAGAAGAGGAAGAAGAGAAGATGTTAGTAATCCTTCCTGACCTTCAGGATCATGGGATTGCTCATGGAAGTCCTCCAGAGGAAGTTGCAGCTCCTGAGGTGAATGTAGCTGGACCATCAACTGACCACTCAGGCTCCCTATTCCACATGATCTCAGCTTTACTGAATGTTCAAAGGGAGAAAATAGAAAGGTTCATTCTACAGACTGTAGATGACCTAAGGAAAGAAATGAAGGATGAGTTGCAAACTATGAAGGGTGATATGCATCATCTCAACACTCAACACACTCACTTCTTTCACTTAGCAGCTCCAGTCACGGAATATATTGGTAAGGAAATCAACAAGGTTGGGCATCAGTATCATCAGATCATCCAAAACCAAGGCACTATGTCAAGGAATACTGAGAGAACTCTTCAACAAATAGCAAGGTTTATGAATTCAGATAGAGATCAAATTCTGAACAGAATGGAAGTGAATACTCAGAACTTAGATGAACATCTGCTAGAAGTAAGAAATAACTTGGATGAGGCTGAACAACACCTACATGAGAGGATAAACTTGGTACAAGTGGCCCTTGATGATCACATTGTTGAAGAAGTCCTAAAGGGGGAGAAGGCAATGATAAATGTTGGCTCAAATCAAGCCATGTGGACTGTAAATCAAGTCAAGCAAGCTTTACAGAAACCTCCCTCGGGTTATGAGTTAGCAGAACCATCTGAGAGCGCTGCCTCAGAAGTATATGGCATTGAAATTGGAGAATCTGCCAGTTCAAGAAAAAGGAAGAGGGTTCAGAGCAAAAGGTACAGGCAGAAGAGGCTAACGGAAATTGAGCAGGATCCACAGTCAGACAAGTGGAGTCCAAATTCTAGGACCCTGATCTCAGAAGCTTGGATGGAGTTTGGATACCCTCAAGATGGGTCAGAAAGAATCTACTACTCTGCTGACTGGAATCTGCATTTAAATCAAATGGAGAAAAGGAAAAATCATAAGCTACCATTCCCTCATGATCCTCCTCCATCTCCAAAGAAAATTACAAAACCAATCATTTTCTATGAAAGGCAGAGGAGAAAAGGAATGGGAAGCAGCAGCAGGACCTGAAGATCATAGAATGTTTTGTCTGAAAATGACTTTAGGCAAATGACTGAAATATTTTGTTTTAAAACATTATCTCTATATCATGTTGATAGATGAATCATATTATACTTGATGAATTTCTTCAAATTTTGATTCTATTTATCACTTGACATTTATCATTGAAGTGAATTATGACTTCTTCAAATAGGGGGGATTGTTGGGAACAGTGCCCAGTAAGTTCCTGGTTTGAAGTAGTGCTCAGAACAATGATAAATGCACTATGTATTTGATGGCATATTTTATTCATGATTGCAGAAGATAAACCATATGTCCATTAATCCCCTAAGTCCAAAATCATCAAGAAGGACTGAACATATCATTGAGATGATACACATATTGTTTAAATGCATCAAAGTTATATCACTAGTATCAAAACTATATAGAAGTGAAAAGTTCACTAAGTCAAATATCGGGTTGAGCCTTAGCTGACATATCGTTGAGACAAGGAACATACCGTTGAGACAGTGTAAGACCCCAACTTTCATGTGCACACAAAATCAAAGTGAGTTGAAGTCATGGAGCTCTCGTCAGGCGCTAGTGCTAGAGCCGGCGGTAGAGTCCCTAAGCGGTACCAACTTTGTTTCTAGCGCCAGCGCTAGCCACTAGCGTCGGCGGTAGCGGGAAATTCTTATATACCTCAAAATCTAACTCTTCAGCTCATTTTCTCTGAGAGCCTTTGCAGTTCTGAGGGCAGAGAGTTGGGAGCAGGGAAGGAGATCCCTTGGAGTTGAGTTTTCGTCATGCTAGGAGGGATTTGTGAAGAAGCGTCTGCGTGCGTGTGCCACCGCGGATTCCAGCCATTAACCTCTCAGTTCTATGGCACCAAAACGACCAACTAGGGTAACGATTCTCCTCCCTAGTCTTTGGACATGCGCGTCCTTTGATTTGCATGAATTTAGGAAGACTTCTACTAATTAGTAGATTGGATCTTCTGGTGGGATGAAGTTATTCCCCCCACAAATTGCATATAGAGTCCGGAACGGTAGTACGGGCTTAGGCATGCTGTATGAAGCCCATCTGGACAAGTCGAGGCGGATTGGTGATGTTTTATTGCATGTAAAGTGCCGGAGAAAAGTTCGTGTACCTGCTGTGGTTCGGGTCTTGTGTACTGTGTTGTACAGCAAAAGTACCTAGAAGTGTTTCCCAGGCAGTACCCGAAGTTTCGTAGCAGAACTAAGTTCTGTTACTAGCGCCGGGCGCTAGCGATAGCGCCGGCGGTAGCTCCAGGTGAGCTACTAGTGTTGTTATCTGGATGTGTTTTCCCAGAGGTAGCAGAACTGACTTCTGTTACCAGTGCCGGGCAGAACTGGGTTCTGTTGCTAGCGCCGGGCGCTAGCGTTAGCGCCGGCGGTAGCGCCCAGCACACAGATTGTGTGTTTCCGTGCTACCTAAAGTCCTGGGGACTGGATATGTAGCAGGAGAAGCTGTGGAATTTGCAAAGCCCGGGTTTAAGTGATGGGTATTAGGTGAATCTTACCCGTATCGTGCATAGTTGAATCGCGGTATTTGAGCACGGGCCTAGCTGATCTGAACCCTCCCATAGTGGTGGTGAAGAGGTCGCCCCTCGGTGCACCGGGCTATGGAAGAGTGCCGTAACTTCGTGTGTACGGACTAGCTCAAATTGCTTGTCTAAGTTGAAATAGGACTTAGCGTGAGGGCGTAACTCAGGGAGTATGCCAAAGTGTGCTGATGAGTCCTGATCATATACACATTTATGGACTCATCCGGGCCGTTATTTAGTCATTTCTCCGCACTTTAGCCTTGTTTTAGCTTATATTTGATAATCCATGCTAGGTGCACATCTAGGCCCACTTTGGTGTGATTTTCGTGCTTATTGTCATTAGTAGTATTCATGTGCTGTCAAGTGCCACTTTCAGTGGCTAGATCTGTGGTTGTGCTGGAATAGGAGTCGTGCAAGTGTTCTCGGTGCAATTCTGCACAGGAACACTGCGCACGATTGTCGGTTCTATTGCGCACGACCACTGGTCGTGCGCCACTGATCGTGTGCACTTAACCCTTTTTCACGAGTTCTGTTTGGTGCAGTGCGCACGACCACCAACGCCAGTGCGCACGACCACCGGTCGTGCGCCACTGCTCGTGCGCACTTATCATTAAAATTCTGAGTTTTGTTTGCTGTATTGCGCACGACCATCAACGCTAGTGCGCACGACCACCGGTCGTGCGCCACTGGTCGTGCGAACATTTTATTTTATAATTTCGTATCTTGCAGGTTCCACCCAGGCAGTGCGCACGATCGCAGAATTCTAGTGCGCACGACCACTGGTCGTGCGCCGATGACCGTGCGCAGTATTTATTCCAGTGCCTATTTAAACGCCTGTTGCGATTTTTAGGGCATTATCAGCCGCCGGGAGCGGGATTCCTGTTCCGTACGCCGCCGACCTCCACCGTGGTATGCCTCCACTTCATCTTCTACGCAAGGGGAAGCCTCCTCCACCCATTCCAAGACTTCCTCCATTGTCCGTAAGTGTTCTCCATCGTCCGCAAGCCTCCAAGCAACCATTCTCTCATTCCGCCCGGTGAGAAGAAGAAGGAACCTGAAGTCGAAGACGACGGAGCTACGTAGGGAGATCGTGACAGCTCTCTACGCCGGAAGCATAGTCCGCCCGAGTCCGGAGGTAGCCCGACAACCTACCATTCCGGCCGTGAACGGCCGCTAGTCTTCACCAACGGTTATTTCTTTTCTCTTTCCTCCATTGTACTCGTTGAACCGTGTAAACTCGAATATTATGATGATGTTTGTTGAAATGAATGTTTCCTTGTTGTTCTTCATGGTTCGGTTGTGATTCACTCCATTTCCACTCACTCACTCGCACGCGCACGCAAGGTGTTTGTTCCGTGTTAGCAAGAGCTAATGACGGTTGTGAAGAAGTGTTTACGACCCTCACCCTTTCGCGCTAGAACACACTCCATCTGCCTCACGAAGCACGGCATCGCGGCCGTTGCATCCATATCACCTTGTGAAGCGGTGCTTTCGACCCGCATCTCTTTTTACTGTTGTTAAGATTAGGACAAACCAACCAAAAAACCCCTTTTTCATGTGTGTTTCATTCGTGTAACAAGAGTCACGCTACGCGTCTCGTTCACCCAACCTGCATTCCTCAAGAGACCGACATTCGGGGAGGCCACTCTCCACATTTATTACTTGACAGCGACCGGTGCACTTGCCGACACGCATCAAGTTTTTGGCGCCGTTGCTGGGGAATGCAGACGTGATGAATTCGTCTGCGTGAAGATTTGTTGCACGAGAATTTTCTTTTCTTTCACCTCTCTTGTTCACCCCTGGTATCTCCGTTTCTTTTCGATTCGCGCTTCTGATTACTTTTGCCTTTTCCATCGTTCGCTAATCGTTTTGTTTGCAAGTAGTCGCAGCATGACCTCCATTCAGGAATGCATCTATCAGAGAAGCTTAAATGATTTAAGGGATCAAGCAGAAAGAAACAATCATGACTTCGGGATCTCCCCCGACGTCATTGAGTACATGTCTGGGAACTGCAAGTTCAGCGGGGATGAGCATGAAGACGCGGTGCAACACATGCAGGACTTTTTAGCAATCTATTACACATGTGTATTCAGTGGAGTTGAAAACGACCTGCAAAAGATTCTGGCATTTTCATTCTCCTTGCATAAAAAAGCCAAAAGCTGGTATTGGGATATCCGGAAAAGAGAAGTGATCACATGGAAACAATTCGAAGGGAGATTTTTGCAAGAGTTTCAACATCGTACCCAAGCCTTGGACAAGTACAGGGAACTTGTAACCTTTGGACAGGGGAAGGAGGAGACGTTAGTTGATGCTTGGGAGCGTTTCCAATCCTTGCATAGGGGATGCTACTGTGAAGATCTTTCAGAAGCTTTCTTAATTCAGATTTTTTATTTCGGAGTGCGGGATAATTTCCGTCTTCTATTTGATATGGCAGCTGGAGGGGCCCTGTTTAATAAATCGGGGAATGACGCGTGGGAAGTGGTCGTGAATGTTGTTCACACCAGTCAGCACTGGAGTCATATCATTCGCTCCCCAAGTACTGCTGCAGTTAATGCCGTGACATTCAAAGGAGCAGCGGATTTTTCGCCGCCAGAGCAACCAGAACAGTTAGCAACTTTGGTGGTCGGGGTATTGAACAAAATGAATGACCAATCGGCCGCAATCCAATAGCTTCGCTCTACTATAGGGACTCTGTCCGATGTCATTTCTGGGCTTGCAAGTCAGCATCCTGAGTCAGTGAACACCATGCGATTGAGAAGTGGGAGAAGTGTAGACAACCCTCCTCGACAGGAACCTCTTGCGTGTTCCACTGACAAGCATAATGAAGACACTCCCGAGAAGCTGACTCAGATTCATATTGAGCCGCATCCCGTGAGCGAGGCACAAACCTCGAAAAGTGCTGTTCACCCCCCATTCCCCCACAGGCTGCGAAACGAGAAATCCGAGAAGCAATTCCGCAGATTTTTGGAAATAATGAAAGGAGTGCAAGTGAGCATACCACTGATTGAAGCTATCTCTCAAATGCCGGGCTACTCCAAATTTTTGAAAGATTTGATCTCAAAGCGGAAGCAGTTGGAGGGTCTCAAAACTATCGACCTCACCGAGGAGTGCTCCGCCATCATTTCCAATATGCCCACTAAGTGCAAGGATCCGGGCAGCTTTACGATTCCATGCAGGATCGGCCATCACCGTTTCAGCCAGGCACTCTGTGATTTGGGGGCATCAATCAATTTGATGCCACTCTCTATCTTTCGTGAACTTGGTGCTGGGATCTTGAAGCCAACGCAGGTAATGCTGCAGCTTGCTGATCGGTCGATCAAGAAGCCATCGGGAATCGTCGAGGACCTCACAATAGTTGTAAACGGTCTCACCTTTCCAGCTGATTTTATCATTCTCGACATGAAGGTCGATACAAATGTTCCCATTATCTTGGGGCGGCCCTTTCTCACTACTGCTCGTGCTATTATTAATGTGGAGCAGGGGGAGCTCACACTAAGACTGGGGGAGGATGCTATATCTTTTAACGTCCACAGCCCGTCGCAACTCTTTGAAATTACAGAGTGTGAACCAGCAGAGGCGCTGGAAGAATTCGATGGTCAGAACGATGTGGAGTTGGATGACCGCGAGGTGTGTTGGCATCACGAAGACGAGGAAGAAGGGGGTGCACACTCAAATCACCCTGATTTGTCACATTCAAGCGGAGAGCCCTCCAACGATTCGGCTAATCCAAACCCATGTCCGGCTCTCAAACAACTTCCGGATTATCTAAAGTACGTGTTTCTTGGAAAAAAAAACACACATCCGGTGATTATTTCCGCAGCCCTGTCCGCCGCCAACGAAACTGCATTAGTGGGCGTGCTGAGAAGGTGCCATAAGGTCTTCGGACGTTCTCTTGCTGACATTAAGGGAATCAGCCCCACGGTCTGCATGCATAAGATCCTCCTTGAAGATCAGTACAAACCGACAGCACAGCCCCAAAGGCGGCTGAACCCGAAAATGCAAGAGGTAGTAAAGGCTGAAGTGATCAAGCTTTTAGACGCTGGCATCATTTACCCAATCAGCGATAGCAAATGGGTCAGTCCAGTCCAGGTGGTACTGAAGAAGGGAGGGATTACTGTCGTTGCCAATGAAAAGAACGAGCTGTTACCGACCCGAATGATCACCGGGTGGAGAGTCTGCATCGACTATCGCAAGCTGAACGATGTGACGCGCAAGGACCATTTTCCGCTCCCCTTTATTGATCAGATGCTAGAAAAGTTAGCGGGGCAGGATTACTACTGTTTTTTGGATGGGTACTCTGGGTACAATCAGATTTTAATTGACCCATCTGATCAAGACAAGACGACATTCACATGTCCCTCCGGTACCTTCGCGTTCAAAAGAATGCCATTCGGACTGTGTAATGCCCCCACAACCTTCCAACGTTGTATGCTCGCTATTTTTGCTGACATGGTGGGGGACTTCCTCGAAGTCTTCATGGATGATTTCACTCTATTTGGCAGTAGCTTCGACATTTGCCTGGCGAATTTGGCCAAGACCTTGAAGCGGTGTGAAGACACCAATCTTGTCTTGAACTGGGAGAAATGCCACTTTATGGTGCGCGAAGGAATTGTGTTGGGGCATAAAGTTTCCGGCAAAGGGCTCGAAGTAGATCAAGCGAAGGTAAGTGTCATCAGAAACCTCCCTCCACCCATGTCAGTGAAAGGCATTCGAAGTTTTCTTGGTCATGTGGGCTTCTATCGAAGGTTCATCAAGGACTTTTCCTCCATTTCAAAGCCCTTATCTCGCCTGCTGGTTAAGGACGTCCCCTTCCACTTCGACGAAGCATGCATGCAAGCCTTCGAAACTTTACGGGGACAACTCATCTCAGCCCCAATTTTGGTGGCACCCGACTGGACTTTACCTTTTATTATCATGTGCGACGCAAGTGATGTGGCCGTAGGTGCTGTGCTCGGTCAAAAGAAAGATAAGACCTTTCACACTATTGCGTATGCCAGTCGAACTCTCAACAGCGCACAAGCAAATTATACCACCACGGAGAAAGAAATGCTAGCCGTGGTCTTCGCCTTTGAAAAGTTTCACTCATATTTGGTACTTTCCGAAGTGATCGTGTACACGGACCACGCCGCTCTCAGGTATCTTTTCTGTAAGAAAGAATCCAAATCGCGTCTGATTCGTTGGATTTTACTTTTGCAGGAATACAATCTGGAAATCAAAGACAAGAAGGGGGTGGAGAATGTGATTGCTGATCATCTCTCGCGTTTGGAGTACGACACTCCCAACAGCGTTGTGGAGGAAACGGACGACTATTTCCCGGATGAAAAGTTATTCGCAATTACTACGTCCCCCCCAACCGCACCTTGGTACGCAGATATTGCTAATTACTTGGCTTGCAAAACGTTCTCCCCGAGTCTGTCTCCTCAGCAAAGATGGAAGCTTGCCTCTGACTCAAAATACTATTTTTGGGAAGATCCGCTCTTATTCCACACGTGCAGCGATGGGATTATTAGGCGTTGCATTCTGGAAGCTGAGTTTCATTCTATATTATAGCACTGCCATGACAGAGAAGCTGGCGGGCACTTCGGGGCCATTCGAACAGCACGAAAAATCCTGCAATGTGGATTGTTTTGGCCAACCCTCTTCCGGGACGCTCATGCCTATGTTACCAAGTGCGACGAATGCCAGAGGACCGGAAATATTTCCCGGCGTGACGAGATGCCCCTTAATAACATGCTGGTCTGCGAACCCTTTGATGTCTGGGGAATAGACTTCATGGGTCCCTTCCCGATGTCTCATGGT
Organism: Dactylorhiza incarnata; assembly: GCA_033032865.1. Lineage (NCBI taxonomy): Eukaryota > Viridiplantae > Streptophyta > Magnoliopsida > Asparagales > Orchidaceae > Dactylorhiza > Dactylorhiza incarnata. The sequence continues at coordinate 30,639,317 of JAWHQI010000001.1, forward strand.
AAGCATTACATTATTGTGGCAGTTGATTATGTCTCAAAATGGGTGGAAGCTGAGGCGGTTGCCACGAATGATGCCAACACAGTGTTACATTTTATCCACAAGAATATCTTCTCCAGGTTTGGGACGCCGAGAACTATCATCAGCGACGGCGGTAGTCATTTTTGCAATAAGCAGTTTGTGCAGCTAATGAAAAAGTTTGGGGTCCATCATAAGATTTCTTTGGCATACCACCCCCAAACATGCGGGCAAGTCGAAGTATCCAACCGCGAGCTCAAGCGAATAATTGAGAAATCAATACACTCAAATAGGAAGGAGTGGGCTAAAAAGGTCGACGATGCATTATGGGCTTACCGGACTGCGTTCAAAACACCCATCGGCATGACTCCGTTTCAATTGGTCTATGGCAAGGCATGCCACCTCCCTGTGGAGCTGGAGCATAAAGCACTATGGGCAACCAAACTGTTGAACATGGACATTGGAGCCGCGGCCGAGGTGCGTCGTTCCCAACTCAACGAGTTAGAGGAGCTCCGTCATTTCGCTTATGAAAATGCTCGTATCTACAAGGAGAAAACGAAGAAATGGCACGATCGGCATATCATTCCTAAGGAGTTCAAAATTGGGGACCAAGTGCTGCTCTACAACTCTCGCCTCCGCCTCTTCCCAGGGAAGTTAAAATCGAGGTGGAGTGGTCCTTTCTCCGTGACCGATGTCTCCCCCTTCGGTGCCATAGAAATATCTGGAGATAAGGGGGACAAGTTTAAGGTCAATGGACATCGGCTGAAGTTATACGATGGCGCCACTATAAACAAGGAGTGTCAGTTGCTGACATTGGGAGATGGACATCATACAAGCACCGGCAGCTGATTTTCCCTTCTTGTTTCTTATTTCTGCGAAACTCTATTTTTGAGAACTCCTCTTTTTAAGTTTTGCACTTTATAAACAATGCTAATACAGGTATTTGGTCCAGCTTAAGGACGTTAAATGAAAGCGCTACTGGGAGACAACCCAGATTTCCTGATTTCGTCTTTCTCTTTATCTAACTTCTTTTAGTTCAGCTTTTGCTTTTGCTTTTGTTGTTTTGAGTTTTGTGCTTGCAGGTTTTGTGTTCGATGGTGCGGATGCTGCGGACTATTCCTGTTCATAAACGCCAATCGTCTGGTATGCTCATTTCTGAGCATGGGGTAACGCTTCCTCCCCTCTTTTAGCTTCAAATTTCTAGATATATTGCTTAGCTTAAGTCTGGGGGAGCGGTTGTTGTTATCCACTGTGCACGAGTTGCATCGCATACTAGAAGGTTGATTCTTATTTATCTTATCATTATCGTTGTTTTCCATGTTTCACACACCATTTCACCCACTTGAGTGCGCGCTTATCTTTTTGTTGTTGTTCCGTTGTAAACTATCTTGGTTGGAGTATGAAATAGGTTGTTAACATAGGAATTATTATTTGGAGTGCGATGTTGACTCATGTAGTGTTCTAGTCACTTCGCATGTTATGGTAGAATTTGAGTAGAACTAGATTTTCTCTATGCATCTAATTTATGTTTAGTATTTCTGCGTAGATTTAGATTTGTTATACTCAATTGGTGAATTTGAATGAAATTGACGATAACCCGGTGTTGTGTGTGTGCGATTACTAGTCGTGTGTTGCTCGAGTCTGGAGGAAGGTTTACCTTTCTCGTGGGCTAAGAACTTGCCCCAAGCGACTCTCGAAGCATGGGTGAGAGCGACTAGTCGAGTTAAACATGATGTAGGCCACCTTTTGGCTAGTTTGAGCTTTGTTATTCCATTTCCATTTCGTTCACCGTTGCAAGCCAAATTTGTGCCTACCAATCCTTTGTTCAGCTCCTCTTCATCAACCAAAGCCTGAAGCCTATCCTACCCCCGCGACCAAATTGTTTTTAAACTACGCTCATAATTCTCAACTTGTGTGGTGTGTGGAATCTTTGTGTTATGAAGAGAAAATAAAGTCTATCTGCTGATTTTGAACCAACCGGAGGATATTTAAAAGAAGTAAAAGATGTTAAAAGAGAAAAAAAAAGAGTATTTTGAAAAAAAAAATCCTTCCGAGCTAAATAAAAAAAAAATCTGTTGGTATTTGTGAAGTAGGCCGTGCGCACACCTGGTTTTCATGATGAGTCTGGGGGTGTGTCACACAAGCATAGTTGTTGGTCTTGCGTGGTGCAGCGTTCCGTTAGCTCACTTGGGTTGCGTAGCCACCGTGTTTAACTTTGAATATCATACCGTAACCTAAGCCCCGTTTTAATCCTATAAGCCCTACTGATTTGATTTGCAAGTTTGCTAGCGCCGTGGAGAGAGTGTGACCGGGCAAGCGTATGGTTCACGACGTTGATGGATTTCAGCGGAGTTATTCCTAAGCCCCGATCTTTTGCAACACCCGCCTCAGTGTCTCGTCACTTTCATACCGGGCATGATCGTCAAATTCTTCATAACTCACCAACTGAGTACATCTAAATCTTTAATTACGCTTTAATACTCTTGTAAATTAGTTAGCATAGTTAGAATCTCCTTCTACTAAATTCTCTACTTGCATGCGTATGTTACTTCGCACCGTACTCCTTTGTGTAATTCTCTATGTTAATTATCGTTTTCACACTCCGCCGGATTCGTTTGCTCGGGACGCGCAAACAGTTAAGTCTGGGGGTGTGATGAGTCCTGATCATATACACATTTATGGACTCATCCGGGCCGTTATTTAGACATTTCTCCGCACTTTAGCCTTGTTTTAGCTTATATTTGATAATCCATGCTATGTGCACATCTAGGCCCACTTTGGTGTGATTTTCGTGCTTATTGTCATTAGTAGTATTCATGTGCTGTCAAGTGCCACTTTCAGTGGCTAGATCTGTGGTTGTGCTGGAATAGGAGTCGTGCAAGTGTTCCCGGTGCAATTCTGCACAGGAACACTGCGCACGATCGCCGGTTCTATTGTGCACGACCACTGGTCGTGCGCCACTGATCGTGTGCACTTAACCCTTTTTCACGAGTTCTGTTTGGTGCAGTGCGCACGACCACCAACGCCAGTGCGCACGACCACCGGTCGTGCGCCACTGCTCGTGTGCACTTATCATTAAAATTCTGAGTTCTGTTTGCTGTATTGCGCACGACCATCAACGCTAGTGCGCACGACCACCGGTCGTGCGCCACTGGTCGTGCGAACATTTTATTTTATAATTTCGTATCTTGCAGGTTCCACCCAGGCAGTGTGCACGATCGCAGAATTCCAGTGCGCACGACCACTGGTCGTGCGTCGATGACCGTGCGCAGTATTTATTCCAGCGCCTATTTAAACGCCTGTTGCGATTTTTAGGGCATTATCAGCCGCCGGGAGCGGGATTCCTGTTCCGTACGCCGCCGACCTCCACCGTGGGACGCCTCCACTTCATCTTCTACGCAAGGGGAAGCCTCCTCCACCCATTCCAAGACTTCCTCCATTGTCCGTGAGTGTTCTCCATCGTCCGCAAGCCTCCAAGCAACCATTCTCTCATTCCGCCCGGTGAGAAGAAGAAGGAACCTGAAGTCGAAGACGACGGAGCTACGTAGGGAGATCGTGAAAGCTCTCTACGCCGGAAGCATAGTCCGCCCGAGTCCGGAGGTAGCCCGACAACCTACCATTCCGGCCGTGAACGGCCGCTAGTCTTCACCATCGGTTATTTCTTTTCTCTTTCCTCCATTGTACTCGTTGAACCATGTAAACTCGAATATTATGATGATGTTTGTTGAAATGAATGTTTCCTTGTTGTTCTTCATGGTTCGGTTGTGATTCACTCCATTTCCACTCACTCACTCGCACGCACACGCAAGGTGTTTGTTCCGTGTTAGCAAGAGCTAACGACGGTTGTGAAGAGGTGTTTACGACCCTCACCCTTTCGCGCTAGAACACACTCCATCCGCCTCACGAAGCACGGCATCACGGCCGTTGCATCCATCTCACCTTGCGAAGCGGTGCTTTCGACCCGCATCTCTTTTTACTGTTGTTAAGATTAGGACAAACCAACCAAAAAACCCCTTTTTCATGTGTGTTTCGTTCGTGTAACAAGAGTCACGCTACGCGTCTCGTTCACCCAACCTGCATTCCTCAAGAGACCGACATTCGGGGAGGCCACTCTCCACATTTATTACTTGACAGCAACCGGTGCACTTGCCGACACGCATCATGTGCCTTGAGAGCACGAAGCGGGTGGCTTGGTATGCCTCCGTTGGTGTTGTTTGCGGATATATATATATATGTTGTTGACTCTTACTTGTAGGGAAGGAGCACCGCCGCCCCGAGTTTGGGGTGGGGTCGTTATAAATCTTGGTCAGCTAAAGCTGACCGGTTACTTGTTTTCCCACCACTTGGTGGATTTGCTTATACAGGTCCCGGTGAGACTAGCGGGAGATAGCGGGCTGAAGCCCCTGCTGCTGTGCTGTGCTGGCCCTTGAAGGCCATAGCTTTTGTTTACCTTTTTGTTCATGTGTGGCCGGCCTGCGTGCCGATGTCTGGAAGCCACCTTTATTATGTAATCAAACAATGTAAATAACTGTTTATGTATTTCATTCCTAGTAGAGATGTGGACATGTTGTAGACTGGGTTTAATTGAAAATATATATGCTTCTGTTATGCGACTCTGGTGCTGAGATAGGGAAGGAGAGCTGCGGTGCTGCTGTGCTGTGCTGTTGTGCTGTGCTGTGCTGAGATAGTTATGTCTATGCAATTCTGAGGGCAGAGAGCTGGGAGCAGGGAAGGAGCTCCCTTGGAGTTGAGTTTTCGTCGTGCTATGAGGGATTTGTGAAGAAGCGTCTGCGTGCGTGTGCCACCACAGATTCCAGACATTTCCCTCTCAGTTCTATGGAGCCAAAACGACCAACTAGGGTAACGATTCTCCTCCCTAGTCTTTGGACATGCGCGTCCTTTGATTTGCATGAATTTAGGAAGACTTCTACTAATTAGTAGATTGGATCTTCCGGTGGGATGAAGTTATTCCCCCACAAATTGCATATAGAGACCGGAACAGTAGTACGGGCATAGGCATGCTGTGTGAAGCCCATCTGGACAAGTCGAGCCGGATTGGTGATGTTTTATTGCGTGTAAAGTGCCGGAGAAAAGTCTGTGTATCTGCTGTGGTTCGGGTCTTGTGTACTGTGTTGTACAGCAAAAGGACCTGGAACTGTTTCCCAGGCAGTACCCGAAGTTTCGTAGCAGAACTAAGTTCTGTTACTAGCGCCGGGCGCTAGCGATAGCGTCGGCGGTAACTCCAGGTGAGCTACTAGTGTTATTATCTAGAGGTGTTTTCCCAGAGGTAGCAGAACTGACTTCTGTTACCAGTGCCGGGCAGAACTGGGTTCTTTTGCTAGCGCCGGGCGCTAGCGTTAGCGCCGGCGGTAGCGCCCAGCACACAGATTGTGTGTTTCCGTGCTACCTAAAGTCCTGGGGACTGGATATGTAACAGGAGAAGCTGTGGAATTTGCAAAGCCCAGCTTTAAGTGATGGGTATTAGGTGAAGCTTACCCGTATCGTGCATAGTTGAATCGCGGTATTTGAGCACGGGCCTAGCTGATCCGAACCCTCCCATAGTGGTGGTGAAGAGGTCGCCCCTCGGTGCACCGGGCTATGGAAGAGTGTCGTAACTTCGTGTGTACGGACTAGCTCAAATTGCTTGTCTAAGTTGAAATAGGACTTAGCGTGAGGGCGTAACTCAGGGAGTATGCCAAAGTGTGCCTTGAGAGCACGAAGCGGGTGGCTTGGTATGCATCCGTTGGTGTTGTTTGCGGATATATATATATGCTGCTGACTCTTACTTGCAGGGATGGAGCACCGCCGCCCCGAGTTTGGGGTGGGGTCGTTATAAATCTTGGTCAGCTAAAGCTGACCGGTTACTTGTTTTCCCACCACTTGGTGGATTTGCTTATACAGGTCCCGGTGAGACTAGCGGGAGATAGCGGGCTGAAGCCACTGCTGTTGTGTTGTGCTGGCCCTTGAAGGCCATAGCTTTTGTTTACCTTTTTGTTCATGTGTGGCCGGCCTGCGTGCCGATGTCTGGAAGCCACCTTTATGATGTAATCAAACAATGTAAATAACTGTTTATGTATTTCATTCCTAGTAGAGATGTGGACATGTTGTACACTAGTTTTAATTGAAAATATATATGCTTCTGTTGTGCGACTCTGGTGCTGAGATAGTTATGTCTTTAACTGTTTAATGCTAATTTTAGTACCGCTCTCTTCTGTTCATTTCATATAGCGTGGGGTCCCGGACGGACCTACTGTTATATGCTATGTAACAGGGAGGGTGTTACAGACAGTCTCAACGATATCATCTTGAAGAAACTTTATCGCTGAGAAAGCAAGGTCAAGTCGTGAAGACAGCATCTCGATGATATCATCGAGAAGAAACTTATCAACTTGAAGATTAAGCTTATGTAATGTAGAAAGAATCATCTAAATGATATCGTGTAGAAGAAGTCATATCGAGATAACTCATTAAGTCATGAAGAAAGGATCATGTAGATAACTTTGACTTGAAGACCTGATATTGTCTAGAAGATCAAGACAATATCGTCTTGTAGAAAGGCTATCAACTTGAAGAATAAGTCTAAGTCATATATAAAGAAACATCTCGACGATAGCGTCTAGAAGAAGCAATATCATTGAGATATCAAGTAAAGTCTTGAAGAAGGAAGTATGTCGATGATATCGTCGTAAATATTACATATCGTTGACACAATCAACATGATATCAGCTTGAAGGAATTCTATCGTCTTGACATATGCAGAGCTGCATTTAATGCACCGATTTTCTCGGAAATTGATATACAGGGAATATGCATATCATCTATCTTGCGCATCAATCAAGGAATAATAAATGATATATCTTCTGCAAAATATAGTCATTTACACAGCACTTAAGAAGAATATTATATATTTCCAAAGGCTTGCAAGTTCCAAAAAGGAGAGAGCATTTATGGAAGTTTATTTTGTCATTTCAGTCTATGTCCTTTAATGGCCTAATTCATTAAGGAAGGAATTATCAAGGGGGCCTTTATGCAGAGTTGCAGAAGAATATAATAGAAAGGAATTGTCGATTTCAAAACAGACTGGACTCTCTCTCTCTCACACACAAAAATACTGATTCTGATCATGAAAGGAAAAGAAGAAGTCACAGTTATTCTCTCACATTCTTATTCATATACATACAAGTAGAAAAGAGAGAAAAAGTACAAGAAGAATTCTACATTGATGTGTTGTGAAGGTCAAGAGAAGATTCTATAGAAAGGTTCATTGATTCACAAGATCTCTAGTCTTACAGTTGCAAGAAGAAGAAGAAGTCTAATCTGTCAAAGCTTTCATCTTAAAGCCTTCGCTTCTACAACAGCAATCTCATCTGTATTATTTGGTAGGGTTCTTAGTGAGCCTGAGTCTGGTAGGATCTTGTGACAGATCTGAGTTGGTAGGGTTCTGTGTGAAACTGAGTTGGTAGGGTTCTGTGTGAACCTGAGTTCTGTAGGGTTCTATAGGGTTCTATGTGAGCCTGAGTTTGGTAGGATCTTGGTGAAGATCTGAGTTATTGTAAGACTTGTAAAGTCTGAGATTGGTAGGGTTCTTTGTGAACCTAAGTTGTAAGATCTACTTATTGAGAAGAGATCTGAGTTAGAGAAGTTGCCTAGTCTAGCTCATTGCTATATATGTGGGAGGGACAGTGGACTACCTCTAGACACATTGTCTTGTAGGGAACCACTATAAATCTTGTGTGTTTTTGGTGTTGCTCTTGTGTTGTGATAGATAGATTTTAAAGTAGCAAATAACATTGAAAACACCTAATCCCCCCCCCCCCCTCAATGTGTAGATTATAGACAACCCATATCTTTCAATGTGGTTATGGCTCCGATTCATATAATTGTTCAATACTTGAAGAAGGAGAATCCTAAGAATTTTCGAGAAATCTCCAAATCTCATACACAATAGATAATGTAAGAATGATTTAAAAAATGTCTTTAGCAAGTGCAAAAAATGAGCAATCATAGCTTAATGTTTAAAACACATTTTTCTTTTTCGAACTCATTCAAATCACATGCATATTTAGGAATATAATAATTATTCTTAAAAATAGATAGTTAATTATATTAATTAATAGTTATATCCCAGACATTTACACTTATAGAGATTTTCTATATTTAACATACATGACAATTCAGTTGAAATCTAGTGATCTAGAAGTAGTTAATGATTTAGTCTTACTGCCAATGTAATTCAAGCCTAAAGGGTCGCACATAAGAACGTGCAGAAATTGGAAGTGTTTGATCGTGTTAGTTTGTGAAACAGAGTTTTAGGTGGGCATATATGATTTGATGTATGGGTTTTTTAGGCACACGATCAAAGGCACATGCCCATGAGCCAAGTTTTTGTGTGCTCAAATGGTGAGATAATGGTCAAAGGCATCTCTGGGTCAAATGGTGTGACTTTTGAGGGCACACGGTCTGAGGCACACGCTTGTATGTTTTCCATGATCGTGTATGAGTTTTATCATTCCAGACATAAGAGGAGACATGTATGTAAGAACTGATGCGTCTTTTGGGACACACTGTCCTAACACATTGGCGTGTGTGCCGGTCATGTGCGATGGTTTTTGTTCATACGGGTTCGTGCCTATATGTTGATCAATTTATCTTGAATAAAGTATGCCGGATTCGGATTTCTTCATCTCGAAAAACCACCAAGAGCACATCTCTCCAAGATCGAAACTAGAATTTTGTAGGGGAGAAGAAGTGATCGTCTTCCAACCTATGTTTGTTAGACAGACTGTGTGGTGTTTTCAGCATTCATGTTGATACCGTTAGAGAAGCAGATACTTTTATACATTTGGACTCAAAGGCCAATTATTCTTCTCAAACTCTGATTATGATCCATGTATTATCTTCTTTCTTAATTTAGTGTATTTCACATAGATCATGTCGTGGGTTTTCTGTATTTCTGCTACACATTTATTGCCCTTGAAACCCAACATTGGTATAAGAGAAGGCTGTGAAACTTCTCTTTTAGAAATCATTTCCCCATTTTTTGTAGTAATCGTCTCTCTATACAGATCCGTTGACTATTACATAGATAGCACGAGCATGTCTAGTGTCTAAGGGAATATGGAATTAAAATATATGTGCGTATAAATCTGCCCCTTGACCCCGCTTGTTGATCGGTCAGTGAGACCATCGCCAGGGGCGCTTCACCATGAACCTCGTTAGGGGCTCTGCCCCTAAGATCCCGCTAAGGGCGCAACCCCATGGAAATCTGCCAAAAGCGCCTTATATTTCGTAGCAAATTTTATATATATTTGCGATGTGGATGGTGTAATTTTATTATGCTATTTAAATGATTTAAATGAGTGCTTGATTACCTACACTATATTTAAATGGTTTAAATAAAATTATGGTTAAATGTTAATCATCTATTTTGTTTTATAAGTCTAAACATGTGCACGATTAAATTTAATTATATTTCTATAAAAATCCCTTAAAATAATATTAAGTGCTCGGGTGACTTCCGATGGAGGACACTGTTGAAATTGTTGAAGTGGAAGTTTGAGGACTTTTGGACCTGGGCGGTCTGGGAGGAGGTCGGGCGGTCTGGCGTGACCGCACGACTTGGCGGTCTGCCTATGCGGTCTGGCTTGTCTTAGCCTAGCTGCGGTCTCCTGGCTTGATCGCTGGTATCTGGTCCAAGGCGGCTGAAGGTGGAGGCCGCGCGGTCTGTCTCTGACTGCGTGGCGGGTTGATCGTCTTCAGGTGCGCGCGGTCTGTGCGTGACCGTGTAGCGGGTTGTCCTCAAGGCTGTGGCGGTCTGGTGTGACCGCACAGCTTGATCCAGGTTCTCTCCAGAATGCGGTCTGGTGGCTGACCGGGCTTTCTGGTGGTGTTCGCGGACTAAGGGTCTTAGTCGCGCGGTCTCAGGTTGCGGTCTCAGGAGGAAACTGGTATGCAAGCTGATCGTTGTTCGCGGTCTCAGGAGGAGACCGGCATGCGGGCAGGAGTTCGCGGGTTGTTGGCGAACTGGCTGTGTTCGCGGTCTCGGACGAACACAGGGGGTGAATAGCTTCGGGCGGTCTGGTGATCTCTCTTGGAGTCGCGATCTACTGTGAGAGTGGCGGTCTCTCATAGTGGATGTTGAAGCTGGCGAGTTCACCAAAATGAAGCAGGAGTACTGTTGCTGATCGCGCGGTGTGACCGGTCAGGTAGCGCGGTCTGGAGGGTGGTGATCTTATCTCATAGGGTGGTGACTGGATCAGGTCTCACGCCTATAAATAGGACCCATCGGCAGCAATAATCAAGACACACCAAGTGTAAGCCGAGTTCTCTTCTTTCCTGCGGTCTTTATTTGTCTGACCGGGCGGTCTGCTGATTGAACTCTTCTTGTGCAGCTTCTGCGGATAGTGTGGGCAGCAGCGATCACCTCTTCCTCTGAAAGTGTTCGGGCGGTCTGCGGCTTGGAGTTATGGTGCTGGAGTTCGGGAGAATCAGGAGTTCAGAAGAAGGAGTGCGGTTTGGTGGTGTTCTATGATCGGCAGGTCGCTGCGGTCTGCAGCTTGCTCAAGTCACAGGGAGGTCGCGCGGTCTGAGCGGTCTCAAGTTATCTTCAACTTTGTAATTTTCTCTTTGGTGTTTGTGCTGGCGAAATCATGTCTCGCCAAGCATGCCTTGCCTTGTAATTGAAGTACTGCTATCAATAAAGATTTCTTATTTGCCTCCATTTGCTTCTGGTTATTTTGGCTGGTATCTCTAAGTTGACTAACTCATGCTCGCTTCATAAAGATTCGAAAAATTTCACATGGTATCAGAGCTAGGTTGGAGTGGTTGAGCAGTGAGTGACTTAGAGTAGCCATCGCCTTTGTGAATAAGGAACCAGTGGTAGAGCAATGGAAGCGAGAGGTCTTGGAATTGAGATGCTTACATCGACTAACTTCAAGAAGTGGAAGTCGTGTATGCAAAGCTATCTTCTAGGTGAGGACCTCTGGGAGGTAGTTGGAGGAGATCAGACGCAGGAAGTTGTCCCGGAGGGGGATAATGGGGCAGAGGTAAGAACTTGGAGGAGGACGAATGCGAAGGCTGAGTTCACTCTGAAGAGGGCAATCTCACCTGATCTGTTTGATCACATTCTGGGATGCGGATCAGCTGCGGAGATCTGGAGAGCCCTGGATGGGCTGTTTAACAAGAAGAATGTAGCAAGGCTACCGTTCTTGGAGAACGAGCTGGCAAGGTCGGCTCAGGGTGATCTTTCTATATCCACTTTCTTTCTGAAGATGAAGAACTTGTGCGCTGAAATCTCAGCATTGGATCCTGATGAGCCTATCTCTGAGGCGAAGCTGAAGAGGCACATCATCCGCGGCTTGCGGAAGGAATATGTTATCTTTGTGACGTCGGTGCAGGGATGGGCAAATCAGCCGTCTCTGTTGGAGCTGGAGAACTTGCTTGCATCGTAAGAAAGTTTGGCAAGGCAGATGGCGGGGATGTCAGTGGCTGGGGGAGATGGCGAAGTGATCTTCTCAGACAAGAAGAAGAAGTGGGATAAGAAGAAGAAGACCGCTGAAGGAGGCTGTGGGCCTTCAACTTCTGGGCAGCAGGAAAGGGGGTATGCTCCCAAGGTTGACGGGAAGAAGAAGGGTGAAGGTCTGAAGTGCTTCAAGTGTGGCAAGTATGGCCACATCAGGAAGGATTGCAAGGTGGTCACCCAAGCTGGGCATGCTGCGGAGAAGGAGGAAGCTGAGGCCAGGCACTTTGAAGGAGGTTGGGGAGGAGCCTTCTCGGCTTCTGTTGGAGCTTCTGCTCCTATCAACTATCTGGAGGACTGGATCGTGGACTCGGGGTGTGGTCATCACCTCACCGGAGACGAGACCAAGCTTTCTTCTGCACATCCCTATACAGGTAACAATGCAATCATTACTGCTGATAATACTGTGCATCTAGTAGAGAAGGTGGGGGTTGTTTCCTTGGGCAGTGATAGAGGGCCACTTACTTTGAAGAGTGTCTATCACGTGCCTGGTATGAGGAAAAACCTCCTCTGTGACCAACGCTGTAGACGTTGGGTATCACGTTCTGTTCGACCCAACATAAGTGAAGTTTCTAAGCAATTTTGAGGCTGTAAAGGCCGAGGTCGTCCATGTCGGGAGACGGGCAAAGGACTTGTTTGTTTTATCAACAAGTTCCTACGTCGACAAGATGAGGACGAATGATGGTGTCGTTATATGGCATGAGAGGTTGGGGCACGTAGGGATGGACAAGCTGAAAGCTATGGCGGTGAGAGGTCTGGCCAAGGGCCTGCCAAGTCTATCTTCCTATGGTGAAGGTCATGTTTGCGCGGGATGTCAGTTCGGCAAGTCTCATCGGCTACCGTTTGACAAGTCGCAGACAAGGAGTAGTGTTCCGCTGGAGTGCATCCACGGTGACTTGATGGGACCAACTGCTACCCCAAGCCTCGGAGGCAGCAGATATATGCTGGTGTTAATCGATGATTACACCAGATATGTCTGGGTATATTTCCTGAAGGAGAAGGCGGAGGCGTTTGCCAAGTTTGTGGAGTTCAAGGAGCTCGTAGAGGGTCGGCTAGGACTGCGGGTGAAGAAGCTGAGAATTGACAATGGAGGGGAGTTCACCTCCAGTGTGTTCTCTACTTTTTGCATGAAGGCAGGCATCCGGAGAGAGCTCACTTGTGCACATACTCCACAACAGAACGGAGTTGCAGAATGGAAGATGCGTCACCTGACGGAGACCTGCAAGTGTTGACTGCATGCCAAGAGTATCCCAAAGTCCTTCTGGGCGGAGGGAATGTCTTGTGCTGCCTACATCATCAACAGGATGCCTTCAAGTCCCATCAACATGTTGACTCCGCATGAGTTGATGTTCAAGGAGAAGCCAAGCGTGGCACACCTTAGGGTGTTTGGATCCACCTGATACGTGCATGTTCCAGATGCTCTTCGGACGAAGCTAGATGCGAAAGCAAGGAAGCTAGTCTTCGTGGGATACGATGAGCGGAAGAAATGATGGAAGTGAATGGACCCGGAGACGCGGAGATTTGTGGTATCTCGCGACATCGTGTTCGATGAGGTGACATCTTACAAGGGGTCTTCTGATGTGGAGCTACCAGAGAGCAGGGTGGAGGTGCCAAAAAAAGCTGTGGAGGATCTTCAGGTGGAGCTACCTGTGTCACCAGGTGGTCCATCTCCTTCTAGTTCCGAGACGGGGCTTCTAGTTCAGGGAGCTGGGGGAGCGATGCTCCTAGCACGTCTGGAAGAGGAGCTAGGGAAGAAGCAGCTGGAGATAATGCGGTTCAGGGGAAGGAGCTGAGGAGGTCGAAGCGAGCGATCATTGCCCCTGATCGCTATACAAGAGGAAACGCAGTGAGCTTTGTCTCATGTTTCTTTGCTGGTCCCTTGGATGAGAGGGATCCGTCGAGCTTCGAGAAGGCCAGAGGCGTGAAGTAGTGGGACGTTGCAATGCAAGAAGAGATGGCAGCTCTGGAGAAGAATGAGACCTGGTCTCTTGTGCCCAAGCCCAAGGGCACCACTCCTGTTACATGCAAGTGGGTCTACAAGCTTAAGAAGAAGGCTGACGGCAGCATCGAGCAGTACAAGGCTCGCCTTGTAGCTCGGGGGTTCTCGCAGCAATACGGTGAAGACTACGAGGAGACATTCAGCCCGGTGGCAAAAATGACTTCAGTTCGGTTCATCATTGCCTTGGCGGCATTCAGTGGATGGGAGATTTGGCAGCTCGACGTCAAGAACGCTTTCTTGTACGGAGAGATTGACAAGGATATCTTCATGGTCTAGCCACCAGGCTGTGTCTGAAAATTTTCCGGAGCATGTCTGCAAGTTGAAGAAGGCCCTGTATGGGTTGAAGCAAGCGTCGAGGGCGTGGTACGGGAAGATCGCAGAATACCTCCTATTTTGTGGATTTGGTGCTTCAGACTCAGACTCAAGCTTGTTCGTCAAGAAGAGCGGGGAGCTTCAAGTCATCGTGCTGCTATACGTCGATGATATGATCATGACGGGGAACTCGAAGGAGGAGGTAGCGCAGCTTCGGGCCGAGCTGTCTATCAGGTTCGAGATGAAGGACTTAGGTGAGCTTCACCACTTCCTTGGACTCGAGGTGCAGAGGAAGGAAGGTGGAGTGCTGGTGACCCAGGCCGGTTATGCGGAGCGGATCGTGGAGCAATTCGGCATGAAGGAAGGGAAGTGCACCTCCACACCTCTGGAGAAGGCTATGAAGCTTCGGAAGGATGAGGGGAGGATTATGCAAGATCCGTTGGTGTTCCGAGCTCTGGTTGGGAGCCTGATCTATCTGACGATCACGAGGCCGGATATTGCATATGTAGTTGGCAGAGTCAGTCGATATATGGCGGAGCCACGGGTACCTCATCTGCTAGCAGCCAAGAACATTCTGAAGTACGTCAAGGCGACCTCGGACATGGGTCTCCTATACAGGAGGGATGCGGGCTTCGAGGTGCACGGGTTCATGGATGCTGATTACGGGGGAGATTCGGATGATCGGAAGTCGACGTCTGGATTCGTCTTCATGGCGGGCCCTACAGCTATATCATGGTGCAGCAAGAAGCAGGATTCCGTGTCGGTCTCCACCACGAAAGCGGAATACAAGGCTTCGGCCTTGGCAGCTCAGGAAGCCATCTGGCTTAGGAGGTTGGTGGGAGACGTCCACAAGGAGGTTCGGGAGCCGACTCTGCTACGCGGTGACAACGAAAGTGCTCTCAAACTGGTTACCAACCCAGTTTGTCACGCGAGGACCAAGCATATTGAGATCGAGCATCACTTCATACGGGAGAAGGTGCTGGAGGGATCTCTTTCGGTCGGGCATGTGCGGAGTGCGGACAACGTGGCGGACATCTTCACAAAGGCGCTGGCAAAGGGGTCGTTCACACGGCTAAGGAGCCTACTGGGGCTGGTTTCAACTTCCCACTTCAAGGGGGAGTGTTGAAATTGTTGAAGTGGAAGTTTAAGGACTTTTGGACCTGGGCGGTCTGGGAGGAGGTTGGGCGGTCTGGCGTGACCGCACGACTTGGCGGTCTTCCTATGCAGTCTGGCTTATCTTAGCCTAGATGCGGTCTCCTGGCTTGATCGCTAGTATCTGGTCCAAGGCGGCTGAAGGTGGAGGTCGCGCGGTCTGTCTCTGACCGAGTGGCGGGTTGATCGTCTTCAGGTGCGCGCGGTCTGTGCGTGACCGTGTGGTGGGTTGTCCTCAAGGCTGTGGCGGTCTGGTGTGACCGCACAGCTTGATCCAGGTTCTCTCCAGAATGTGGTCTGGTGGCTGACTGGGCTTTCTAGTGGTGTTCGCGTACTAAGGGTCTTAGTCGCGCGGTCTCAGGTTGCGGTCTCAGGAGGAGACTGGTATGCAAGCTGGTCGCTGGTCGCTGTTCGCGGTCTCAGGAGGAGACCGGCATGCGGGCAGGAGTTCGCGGTCTCGGATGAACACAGGGGGTGAACAGCTTCGGGCGGTCTGGTGATCTCTCTTGGAGTCGCGATCTGCTGTGAGAGTGGTTGTCTCTCATAGTGGATGTTGAAGCTGGCGAGTTCACCAAAATGAAGTAGGAGTACTGTTGCTGATCGCGCGGTGTGATCGGTCAGGTCGCGCGGTCTGGAGGGTGGTGATCCTATCTCATAGGGTGGTGACTGGATCAGGTCTCACGCCTATAAATAGGACCCATCGGCAGCAATAATCAAGACACACCAAGTGTAAGCCGAGTTCTCTTCTTTCCTGCTGTCTCTATTTGTCTGACCGGGCGGTCTGCTGATTGAACTTTTCTTGTGCAGCTTCTGCGGATAGTGTGGGCAGCAGCGATCACCTCTTCCTCTGAAAGTGTTCGGGCGGTCTGCGGCTTGGAGTTGTGGTGCTGGAGTTTGGGAGAATCAGGAGTTCGGAAGAAGGAGTGCGGTTTGGTGGTGTTCTGTGATCGGCAGGTCGCTGCGGTCTGGCAGCTTGCTCAAGTCACAGGGAGG
Organism: Dactylorhiza incarnata; assembly: GCA_033032865.1. Classification (NCBI taxonomy): domain Eukaryota; kingdom Viridiplantae; phylum Streptophyta; class Magnoliopsida; order Asparagales; family Orchidaceae; genus Dactylorhiza; species Dactylorhiza incarnata. The sequence continues at coordinate 30,655,306 of JAWHQI010000001.1, forward strand.
TTGCGCGGTCTGAGCGGTCTCAAGTTATCTTCAACTTTGTAATTTTCTCTTTGTGCTGGCGAAATCATGTCTCGCCAAGCATGCCTTGCCTTGTAATTGAAGTACTGCTATCAATAATGATTTCTTGTTTGCCTCCATTTGCTTCTGGTTATTTTGGGTGGTATCTCTAAGTTGACTAACTCCTGCTCGCTTCATAAAGATTCGAAAAATTTCACAGACACTCTTCGTTCCTTGATCTTTAAAGTGTGGGCTTGCCAAATAAAGGTGCATCAATCTATCTTGTCACGGTGCGAGTGGATAATTGTGATATCCTGTTGTCAACATCGGGTCTAACTTAATAAGGTGACCTCAATAGTTAAGTGCCTAGAGGCATATGGTTGGCATGCACCATAAGATGTATGTGAATAATGGATATTCACCGGACATATAAGAGTTGCATGATGATGTAATTGAAAAAATTGTCTACCAAAGTAACTTGTTATGGGTGATCCACCAAAGCTGACTCATGATTGGGATGAAATATGGATCTTGTCCCATTAGAGAGCTGCTCGCTCTTACTCTCCGAATTAATATTGAGGGTTATTAATTTGAAGAGAATAGTGGGAGTATTTTAATAAAAGTTTTTATTGAAATAAAATTATATTTTGAAATATAATACTAAAATAAAATTTTGCATACTTTTGTAGAATATCCATAGCAAGTAATACACATCGCATATTATCCCTGCGATCGGTCTTTGAGAAGGATAAATTAAATGAGACGGACTTTCTAGACTAGACAGGAATTTGAGGATTATCCTCAAACAAGAGCGTAAGCTCTTTGTCTTAGAGGAAATCCCCCTAAAGAGCCACTTGGAACTGCCTTTCGTGCAAATAAAGATACTCACAAGAAGTATCAGGATGACACCTTGGATGTCGAATGCCTCATGCTTACAACCATGAACTTTGAGCTTTAGAAGCAACATGAGAACATGTGTGTTGGATCGTATGGCACCTGGCGTTAGTGACAGAAGTTGAATTCCATAAGTTAATGATCAAAAAGAATCTTACAATATTTTTTCTTTAGTGCTTTGTTGAAAATATAATTTAAAACATTTTTTATGATGAAATAAAATCAATTGAATGAAACATTAAAAGACAAGATTTTATTTCATAAGAAATTGATTACACAAATGTTTGTTTTAATGCTTTGATGAAAATATAATTTAACACATTCTTAAAGAGGAAATAAAATCAATTGAATGAAACATTAAAGGACATGATTTTATTTCATAAGAAATTGATTATACAAATATTTGATTTCTATAACGCTAGAAATCAAGGAGAGAATATGAAAAACCCCTTTTTGTGATTCACTGGTCCTTCTCCCAAGGACCGGTTGGCTATAGCATATCTTACCCCAGATAAGGCATCTAGCCACCCCCTAGATCTAACCTTGACCTAATCGCCACGCACAAGGTGGCGAATTCCCCCTAAACCTCACAAGGCCTAGTCGACACACACAAGGCGGCGAATTTCCCACGGAATCCGACGTTCTCCCCGAACGATTTCTGCACACCCGTTATAAAAAGAAATACAATAAAAATTTTTAAGATAAAATAAAGTAATAGAAACTCCCCAAGAAATTCTGAAGGTGAAGACGAAGACGATGTAGACGTTGACATTCTTGAAGTGTTCGTCCTTCATATAGAATATGCGTTGTAGACCTTCTCCTTCAAAATCTTCTTTAGATCTTCATGTTAGCACAAGGGAGATCTCTTAATTGTTGTAGAATGAGAGGGGATGCTCTTTAAATAGGCATGGGAGCTAATTCCTGGCGTTAAGAGTTAACGCCAGTGTTAGTGATTGTGTACGGTCGTGGCAGAGATCATGCAACCGTCGAGATCGTGGCAGATCGTGGACTTAACGCGAGCGTTAGCTCCAACGCTGGTGTTGTCTCTTTGTACTCGACGATACTTCTTCTCGACATCATTCCCTTCTCGACGACATCCCTTATCGACAATAAGTTAACGCGGGGCGTTAACTCTAATGTGGGGCATTAGCTCTCTTTCTAGAGAATCGTCTCCATTCAGCATACAACTCATAGGGATGTGTAGCTATAGTTCTTATACAACCTGCATAATATAAACACACAAAATACTTGATCAAATACAACACGGTATTTGTTATTCTCAAACCAAGAGATGCGGAACATAGGATCCAACAATGTGCGGTTACGAGATAGTCGAGACATGAAGAAAATGTCTTAAGGGAAGGTTCAATAAGAGAGATAAGATGTGTCACGCGGGCAAATGCACCGCGGTCGCACAAGTAATAAGAAAATGGAGAGTTACCCCCCGAGTATCGATCTCACATGGAACACGACGAGGTAGAGTAATATTTCGAGAAGAGACTTGAAATATAAGTCTTTACGCGGTGTTTAATGGGGGTTTTTGATTTGGTTGCTAATAACTACTTGTAAATGAAGAAAACTAATTAACTATACGGGTCGTCGACACCGCTTCGCTCCTCCACAAGTTGCCTTTCACTGCTTCGCTCCTCCGCGGGTTGCCTTCCTCCACGGGCCTCCTTCCTCCGCTTCGCACCTACGCGAGTCGCAAGCCTCCGCTTCACACCTCTGTGGATTACAAGCCTCCACTTCGCTCGTTAAGCCAAACAAAAGCAACGACCAACCACAACCAATCACAAATCACAACAAGACAAAATCTAACTCATCCAAACCATCCACAATAGAAGATACAACTATGAGCATATACACCCAATTTCCATGGCGCGTATATGTTTTAGAAAATATCACATTAAGCATACAAACATCCCAAATGAAAGAGAAGAAATACAAGTTACCACTCCGAGATATGGAGAAGATGAGAGACTTTTCCTCGGGTTCACAGGAGAGCTTGGCTTGGTCCATCGGCTCTTCCAACTCCGCCTTGACTGTCGTCCATGATACGGGAGAAGCTGTCAACCTCTCCTAGTCATTTATTCTCTCAGGGTTTGTCACATACACGTAAAGTTCTCCAGCCTTAGAGCTCCAATGGAACCTTGTAAATTGACTTCTACACATTTGGAATGATTGGGGAGGTTGGAGGAGGCCTAGGGACGAAACCTAGGTCTTGGGGTGAAAATGGCGAAAATAGCGCTAGAAAATAGTGGGAGGCAGAAGAAAAGATGGAACAACTATTTATAGGCTAGGGTAGAATATTGACATGCGCGTGAGTAGATGCACAACCAGTGGTCGTGCGAGAAGGAAAGACATCTGCTTGTGCGAGAAGGAACTGGACTGGAGGGAAATATTTGGCATTTTGGGGGAAAATTGTTGAACACGCACGACCAGCGTTCGTGCGTAGGTCCTCATGCGTATCCTTGTGCATTTTCAATGGGTTGCTCGGGTTGACAATGCCAAATGGTCGTGCACAACCATTTTACGTGTGCAGAGGGGGCCACTGCTCATGCATGAAGAAAACACACGAGTAGTGGGTGGTCTAGTCGATATGGCAAGTTGTCACGCATGGCCATTGGTCATGCGCAGAGGGGACCACTGCTTGTGCATGAAGAAAATGCACGAGTAGTGGCCTCCTCAATGGAAAAGGACCGAGACTCCCCGAAAAAAACACACGAGGGAAACACCTAAAACAAAACACATTCAACAACTTCAGATTTCAAGATCCGCACAGACACACACATGATAACAAAGTAAGAAAATAAAATGAGAGGGAGAAAAAGTCTCCCTCATGCATGGAATGTGAGAAAATAGACTCTGATTAGCTATAATGCGCTCATATGACACAAGATTTGAATGTGAAGGATTTTATGCTATAACTAAAAGAAAGATGAGCAAAAGCATAGGGGAAACAAGCTAAAGAGGAGACCAAAACACAATATGAAAATCACTCATCATGTACCCCCAGACTTGAATTATTGCTCGTCCCGAGCAAACCATCTACCTACGGGGAGTACGAGAGGCTAATTACAAATAAAAAATTTGAAATATGAAAGTGGACAGAGAAGTCTCATGCCCAAGGGGAATAAAAATTGGTTAGAGAACATTTCTAAGCATATAATCTAAGTACACTGCATTTAACAAACTATTGTACGGCTATATCCACTCATAATCATAAGAACTAAGTGATCCGTCCTAAGCATAGTGTAGGAGAAAATAGTGACGCTGAGTGTGATATTGTGGACTCAAAACTACTAGGGAAGCCTCCAAGGAAATCCATCAATGACGATGGCCAGAGGCTCGCCCGGTCACACCTTCTCCACTATACTCAATAATAATCAATTTTACGAATCACTAGGACATAAATTAGGATGAACATTTGGCTTAGGTTTAAGGGTGAGATATAACAAAGATAAACATGAAGGCTTTTAACACAAACAAAATATTTTTGAGCTTACATAGAAAATGACTGCCACAAAAAAGAAGGGAGTGGCACCCCCAGACTTACATTTTGATATGGGGTTACTCTCCAAAGTCCAAAACCAAAACAGTAAAAATATTTTTTTCTTTTTTTCTTTCTTTTCAGATTTTTACATTTTAGAACATACTTTTTATGCTTTCCAAACAAACACCAATACATAATTAAGATTTCAGCTCTCCACCACATCACAAGAATACAACTCCAACATTCAATTAACAAGAAACATATGAAAATAAGCTCAGAATTTAAGTGTGCAAATGTGTTGGAAATTTAGCTTTGGTGATAGAATGGTGGGGGTGAATCGACAAAAATGGGTGTTAGGCTCAAAATTGTGTTTGCAATGGTAGTGAATGTAGGCTAGGATGCATAGGCTCATAGTATCCAAGTGAAGGCCTAAATTATGTTCGTAAATTTGATTACTAATTAGTGCATTTGCTTTGAAGATTGCTAGGGGCAATTTCTAGACACCGAGAAAGGACACCCCCTCGTTGTGAGCCTATAATACATCACTAATGACAATACACACATCTTTATACTAGTGTCGGTCTCGATCGCATTCTAATAAAGAGTGGATATACAACTAATGATAGTAAGTCAAAATGTAGTGTATTTAACATATGCAGAAAAATTAACTCTAACTTATTTCTATTCGAGAACATGAGCACTCGACTAGGAGCACTCCACGAGTCTACCGTTCACTACCTAATTTCAGTTTTTGATTATAAATTAATTTATCCTACACACTAAAGGAATTAGAAAACATAAGAATATCATAAATTCTAGTCATAATTGTAGTGGGTGTGGGAAATGAAATGTGCGATACCAATAAAATTTTTGGGCAAAATTATGCTAATAGAAATTAGAAATACAAAAATAATGTGTGCTCAGGCAAGTGAGCAAGCAACGAGATGCGAACTGCTACCCCCCCCCCCCCCCCCCCCCAGATTTAAATGTGGAAATATATTGAATGCAAATAATCACGATGAATGATATGAGGAATGCAAGAAAAATGAGAAGGGATAGAAACGTGTTACCCAATGCCCGAGAATTAGGGCATTCCGGAAGCGAAGAGAACACGTGGCCCAAAGCTATACGGTATACCAGGATTCCCCAAAAAAATGCTCTGACTATTAAAACCAAGGTTCCTAACATGTTAGCTCAACAAAAACAAAATAGAAAACATCAAAAAATTTTGAAAAACAAAACAAAGTAAACCGAAGTAAAAAAATGAAATTTAACAAATTAAACTAGATTATAAAAATAAAATTGTAATTAAAAATAAGATAACTACTAGGTTTATTATCTCCCTAGCTCACTTCTTCAAGAAATAAAAGCTTCTAGCTTATAAGAGTATGAAAAGAAAAATGAATATGTAACTATTCTAATATCCGTGTCGGTAGCGGGTACCAATACGACGATAAAATAGTTACTCCTTTACCTGAATAATAATACCTGCATTTCACAGGTAAAGAAAATAAAAAGTAAGAATTAGAGGAGGAGTACTCCTCACTATTCTCACCAAAAAAATGCTCATGCACGACAAGGAGTCATCTTCAACTGGACGGATGCGGGAGGAGAAGGCAATGAATGGAGCTTCCTCTACGGAGGGGAGATCGACCTCCTCACATAAGGGGATGCTCTCCTCATTGACTTGAGGTGAATGCTCCATATCCTCCTGGAGTACCTGTGAAAATTCAACCTGCACGGGCTCAGATAATGAAGGGGTTTAAGAAATAAAAGGGAAGAAATACATAAATAATTAGTAATCGGGGGAGTGGTCCCTGTATCACTCCCAATAGCATCCACAAGTTGTTCGATGTTGGAGTCATATGAATCATAGCACGGGACATTCAAGAACTCGAGTGCCTCGGTGATAAGTTGGACCTCCTCATCCAATGAAGAAGTGCAAACCTCCTCAATGGAAAGGATATCCTCCTCATCCAACTTCGGCACATCATCGTGCTCCAAGTAGTCATTCTCCCCATCTGAGAGAACAACATCCTCATCCAACTTTGTCGTAGCCTCGGGATCTGAATCATCACCCTGCATAATATCTTCGACAAGATCAATAAAAATGGGTGCAGACAAGTTTTGCAATGCAAATGGAGGAATAGTGGTAATATCAAAAATCAGAGAATATGTGGTCGGGTTACTTCACAGGTGAATCAAAAATAGGTGGTGAATGTACAATGAGAGATGACTACACATTGTCAGAGTACGAATCAGAACCTGAAGGAGTGCAATCAAGAGGGGAGGGAGACACGGTTAGCTGGATCATCATCTTCCACCATTTGTGATTTAAAACCGACTCAATCCTTCGAGACATGATTCGTACTATTACAAAACAAACACTTCCTGTTGAACTCGAAAACATGGGTTAACAAATCATTGCACCCAGAAACCTAGGGCAACGATGTTTGGACCGACTAGGGTAACTTGTACTTACTTCTTCTGAGTGCGAACACTTGTTCAGGCACTCGGGGCAAGAAACCTCACTCACACTGGTGGAAAAATAGACCTCGTGAGCTGCAATGAGGAGGTCCCGCAACAAACATGGAAGATCTAAAAGAACCTCCCCTCCAAAACCAGAGCTGAGTCGGGCACCTTGGAGAGAACTAGAGAGCTCTAGGAGGGAAGAAAAGATCCTCTCCAAAGGTGTCATATGGGGTCTATTTATAGTTTTCTAAATTAATCTGCGGATAGCGCAATCCCGCCTTTTGGAACTACCATCCACAACCCAAATTGGCCTGCCAATAGCAGAATCCTGCTGTTTGGAATGGCTATCTGTAGGCCAAAAAGGATTACCCCCTGGGGGTGAGTACTCGCCTCTTAGGGCATGCTCGTTTGGGACAGACGAGTACCAGTGATGATGGGTACTCACGACTCGCTCATGGTTGGCGAGATGTTAGGGGTGCACTCGCCCATGGTTGGCGAGTGTACTAGCCCTCCCTATCCCCACTCGCCCCTCTTCCAAAACACTATTTTTTGAATCGTGTTGGCCTGATGAGTCCACTCGCTAAATATGGAGTTGCACACAATCCACGCTCTTTGTGAGTTTTCTTCAATCTCGAAAAGATAGTTCAACTCCCCCCCCCCCATTTGACGAGTGCACGAACTCTAGAGAATCTCTTAGTTGGCCCCATCGGGGGTTTATAAATAACGAGGGGGAGGCAACACCGAAGACTCCCCCTCTTTCCCCCATGCTTCCTCTCGGTCCCTCTTTTTCCTATCAACATGGCACTTTCTAAGGAGGCTCTGGCTCGCCTCGCCGCCTACAAGAAAAGTAGACAGGCTACATCTCAAACACTCGCTCAGATCCATCACTAGCATAGCAAAAGTATCATAGTAGCAGCCCCTGTCACCCTGGCCTGGCTATCCTCCTGTGTCGTACGTTGCTGCTCCACCTGAGAGTGCTCCTAAAAATGGTGGAGTAACAATCGTTAGTCATAAAGACTAAGTGGCTTCACATCCTCTCCCCCGGTGACTCTTAGGCACCGGGCGGAAGGAAAGAGGAGAACGCTGCAATATAATCAGTATATATACAAGCAGGTGGTATATGACAGTGTAATAAGAGAGCGGCATATGTATAGGTAAGCAACAAGAAATACTAACATATATAAAAGAACAACAATTAGCAGTATAGTCAGCAACAGAGTATAATAGAGCAAGTATATACAAACTGAATTTAACGTAACTTATAAGGATGTCCATACAAGCTTATAAGTTAAGGGTCTTTTGCAACAACAAGTAACTCATCATATTAAGGTGCCCATACAAGTTTATATGATGAAGATCTTTATGCGGTGCAATGCAATGAATGTATGTAAGATGACTCACCCATGATTTACGCATGCACTTTAATTTGTTATGTCGACATAGACTTGTACTTCCCGTATTTCGAGGGTAGCTAACCACTCAGGCATCTCACATCGTGGCCAGACGGAGACAGTCGAACGGGCATCTCCACTACTAGGTGGGTATGCATACTACCAGACCTAGGCCTTACGTACGCCTCGATGCTAAGAACACAACAGCGGAGCACCTGCGTACTGGACACGGAAGGGGTCTTGGGAAGTAAACACCAAGAGCCCATCCCAACCGGTCAATGGCACGGAAGGGGTCTTTGGAAGTAAGCACAAAGAGCCCAGCCTAACCGGCCCTAGATCTGTCTGCCAGCTCTCGTCAGAGTGACGATCGGTGAGCCCGTAGAGCTGCCACAAGTAATCCTCCAATAAGGATCATTATGCAATCGTGTGAAACTATGCACACCCAAGTAATTTCTCATGCTCAACTCGTGCTATCAAGCACCCAAGGACTCCCAACCAAGTCCATAACACATGATAATATTACAAGTTCAACGATGCTAACCAGCATACAAGGACCTACCAACCGGGTCCTTAACATAACACCTTAGGATATAACCATACCCTATAATCCACACCAAACCGTCACTGCTACCCATACAGAGTTGTCATAACTCTTGTGCAATGGTACATGCATGAAAGGGAAAATACTCTCTTTGATCCTATAGGACTACCTATGCTCGTACATATTAACCATACCAATCCTCATGTTCGATTCACAACATGCTTTGGTCACAAGAAATTCACAAGCATTATTCGATCACACTTAGTCTATACAATCATCTCGTGCCCGTTCTCTTTAAGGATCATCAGTCATAATCTCTACTAAGCGGTTATAACAAATCTAAACCCTCTGATAGATTACCACATGATTTATGTACAGTTTTATGCACGTTTCCAAAATTCTTGTCTAAATGAGCAACTGAACATCTCATTCAGCGTAATAATTTACAACGACATATTTAATTCAGGACTCAATTAAAAACCAAATCCGCCGAAACTTCTACCGTAGATCATAATAAATGCCTTAATCATTCCCACTGAATTTTGACCTCATTGTATTACGCAATACTTATTTACGGTGCTCTATATTTATATGATACGACAAGCAATTTTATATTAAATATTTATTCAAAAATTCTTAAACTAAACAGGGGTGATCATAATATCATCAAGCACATTCTCACCAAATTTCATAAGCATCCAATAAATATTTTGCGAGATTTCAGTAAAACATCAAAATCCGTACATATTCAACAATGTTTACCAAAACATGATTTTTGGGAGTTACCGACCACCAAAAAGTATGTGTCACCCCATTCCGAAAAGGTATCACCAAGGGATACAACTTTTGTGTTGAGCCCAAGGTCCATATCTAAGCCTAACCTATCCAAAATCGGGTTTGAACCCAGCAGAGTAAATCTGGACAGCAAGCTGTCATGTACATACTCCGGATAAAATTCTGTACAGCCATATTCGATTCAACTTTTCCGGAGCTACAGAGCTCCCCTGAAAACCCACAACCACTCGTTGGAAAGGTCTTTTCGAGAGCTACAACTTTCATGTTGAGCCCGAGGTCCATCTCTAGCTGGATCATGTCTAAAAAGTGGCTTGAACCCAGCTGCGCACATAAAAATAGATTTCTATCTAGATATTATTAAATCTGCACGGATCTTAAGACAGATGAACAACATCTGTTCAACTTCTTCCTCCAGCACTCAAATATTATTATTTTGCCTTCTCTCCTCCAATACTCCCTCAATAGACCACCATTCTTCTCGAAATCAGTTCCTACAACTTTGTATTGAAGGGAGGAATTGATTGAAGATATTTTCTCGGTGAACGACGCCCTAAAACAGAAGTTCTAGCGTGGTCTCTTCCTAGAACACTCCATGAATCTCGCTGAAATTAAGCTCTCTTAAGCCCAATATCTCTCATATTTCAGATCTACAGATCTAGCACCAAGGGAGAGGGGCGGAAGTCGTCTGATTTTCGGCTATGGAATGGGTTTGTCTTCTTGGTGGCATGGTGGTGGTCGGCCAAGCTCCAAGCCTTCTCTCTAGTCTTTTTCCTTCAAGAAGGTTGTTGGTTAGTTTCTTGAAGTGTGAGGAAGAGGATGAAGAAGAATGATCAGCCTTTGGATGAGGGGTAAAGTTCAAGGTTAAGGGAGGAGAGAGAAAATGGTGGCTGATTTGACTAGAATTAATGGGGAAAACATTTCCCATGCTTTGGATTGGACAATCCATCCATGTGTCACTATTTTATTGGCTTAAGCCACCTCCCAGACTCGAAATAAGCAAGGATAAGGTATCATATCGTCGTCAACATATTTCTGAAGGCTGCCGCATTAAAGGAACAAACTGCATGAAGGAAACAAAAATCGGCGGGAGCTCCCATCGATCGACGGGACAGTCCAATCGATCGATGGGAAGCCCCGTCGATTTCGACTTAGCGCCTAGGGGAAACATCTTCCCAGAATATGGCAGGGATCGACGGGAGCTCCCGTCGATCGACGGGATGGTCCCATCGATCGACGGGAAGCCCCGTCGATTTCAACTTAGAGACTATGGGAAACACCTTTCCCAGCTGATGCCAAAGATCGACGGGACGGTCATGTCGATCGACGGGATGACCCGTCGATTTTGACTTAGCACATTTATTTTCCCAAAATTTTCTAAACTTACCTAACCTACTTCTATCAAAGCCTATATCTGGACTACCAGGACATACTTATACTTACAACATTGCAATTAGAGTAGAGTAAATCAATCATCACTAATTACCAAGATAAAAAAGATAAGAAAGGAGAAGGAACTTGGAGAAAACATGCCAAGGAGAAAAGAAAACAAACCACACTTGCTAACCGTGACTCATACCTAACCACCTCGGGGTCTTAGGGCTGCTACCGAGCCCGAGTCAACTATCGGTGACACAACACACTCCCGAGGGGTCTAGCTCAAAGTGGGATGTTGCATACGTAAACCTCCAAGTTTCTCCCCTTCTGCTGCCTGAAGACCCGCTCTATCATCCTTTGATAATTTTCCCCTGCATTATTTAACCCGAAGGTCATCATTTTATAACTATAGCACCAGTCGTCCTTGATGAAGGAGACATCCTTGACGCCCGACAGGTGCATTCGAATTTTGTGATAACCTGAAAAAGCATCCAAAAAACTTATTAAAGGAAAACCAACGGCAGAGTCTACCTGTGCGTTGATTCAGGGCAGGGGGTAGCAATTCTTGGGGCTTATTTTGTTTAAAAGAGAAAAGCCCACACGCATCCTCCACCTCCCATCACTCTTTTAACCTTTACAATGTTGGAGACCCATCCTGGTTACTGTATCTCAGATACAAAACCTACATCTAGCAGCTTGCTTACTTCCTCCCAGATGGGACCGGCCAGAATAGTGTCCACGACCCTTTTCATCCGTCGGATGAGGCGGGCGCTTGAGTCGAGGTTGATGCAGTGCCAAGCAACATCCAGATCAATTCCTAGCATTTTCTCGGCGCTCTAAGAGAAGACGTACACATTCCACTGGATGCACTCCCGGTCTTCCTTACTCAGCATTCCACTAACCTGCACTTTCTCGGGCCTCACACCCTGGCTAATGATCCCCTACTCCTCTACCTACTCTGCTGCTTCCAGCCTAGCCCTATCTTCCATCACCTTGTCAACCTCCTCTGCCTCCTCCCTCCATTAGGTGGTGTTGACCGCCTTGAAATAACACTGTCGGGCCACCCTGGGTCTCCTTTAACCCAGATCTGGACTCCTCACATGCTATATTTCAAGTACTTATGGTAGGAAGAAGGCACGTATCGGAAGGCGTTGATGAGTGGACATCCAAAGATGGCATTGTAGCTATTTGGGGCATCCACGATGACAAGCCAGAAGTTCTTTGATGTTCCTCCCAGTGTCACGAGGAGTTCGGCTCCTCATTCCACTTCCTTCCTCTCTGCAAAAAATCCCAAAAGCAGATCGTCCAAGGCAAGCACCCTTTTTGCCTCCGCCTTTATCTCATCAAAGGCCTTCTTGTAAATTACATTCACTGAGCTCCAATTATCCATCAGGATTCTGGAGACCGTAAAGTTCTCAATCACCTTCTGAATTACCAGTGCATCGTAGAATGGATTCCCATGCTTAGGCATGTCCTTCACCGAGAAGGTGATCTTATCCTCTGGGGGTGGGTTTCGGGAAGTCGAAGTGACACTCCAATGATAGATGGCACAAAGGATCCCCTTACGGGTGTCCTCAATCCTAACCCCCCCCCCCCCCCTCTCCATGGATCACCCTGATCCCGCCTCGGGTACCCACGTCGACTCGGTCTTCACATCGGTCTTCCACTCTGCTCCCTCTCCTTCTATTCTCTCTCCATAATGTTACTATTGTTACACCCCCATTAGGGCTCTTCTCCCTTCCCTGACCTCCAAGAACTCTGAGCAGGTGGCCATTGCGTGACCTTCCTCGTGGTGTAAGTCACAGTAGGGCATCACCACCCTTCCCCATCTGGCCCCTCCTGGGCAGTTCCTCCTTACTGCTCTTCTCCCTCGTTCGATCGCCATGACTTATTAGGGTGGGGTTGGGATGGCCTCGGACCTGTTCGCCATGCCGGAGGGTTGAATCGTCCTTTACTCTCCTGAAAGTTTCCTCCCCTTGAAGTGGCCTCTTCCTTGGCCCTGATGAGGTCCTCCCGGCAGCCTCCAGACTGGTCGGTTGACCGGTGGCTGAAATCTCCATCCTAGTTCCTTCCCCCTTGGGGGCCCCTGAAACCCCTGCCTCCATGGCTCTTCCCACTTCTTCATCTTTTGCTGTTGAGAACCTCCTGGCGCTTTCTCCTCGATCCCTAACTACCTGGCCAACTTTGCCATAAAAACATTATTAGTGGCCTCGCCATCAATCTCCCATCCTGCTCGCTCTTTCAGTTCCTCATAGGACAGAGGGGGATCCCGGGTGAGTCCCATCTTGAAACGCCCTTGCCACAGCCCCAGGGTGAAGACAAGTTGCAAGGTGTGGCTAAGCACCTCATGGACCAGAAGAACCTCCTCCTGGAACTGATCCATGTAGCTCCCCAATGACTCCTTAGCTCCTTGCTGGATTAGCAAAAGAGCCTTGGTGCCTTTATTCCACTTCTTATACATGGCGAACGGCAACAAGAAACTCCAACGCAGGTCATCAAAGCTGTAGATGATCCCTTGGGGAAGTTGGTCGAACCAATCCCTCGCCTTTCCTTTAAACGAGATGGCGTACAACTTACACTTGAAGGCGTCCGTCATCTTCCTGATGGATACGAAATCCTTGAACCATTGAAGATACTATAGGTGGTCATCCTTGCCCATGTGGTAGGATATGGCGGGCTCAGTGAACCCCTTCAGAAATAGGTTCGAAAGAATCAGTTCACAGAATGGGCTTCCCGACCTTACCTGGTGAGCTGACTGTGCTCACATGGTCTCCTTGCCTGGGTAGCGGGTACCCGGTGGGCTGGGGAATAGAACCCATGCGTGAAGGGCCCACTCATCCTTCCCCACCAACACTTCCTTCCATGGTCGCCTACCTGGCACCCCCTCACCTAATGATTGATAGGCGAGTACAGGAATCACATGGGTTGTGCTATGTACAGGGTCTCCAAGACCGACTTCCTGAATTCGTCAAAGTCGCTCTTCCTGACATACTTACTCGAAGGGGGCGAGCTCCCTTGGTCGACTACTTGCCCTTCATCTCCAGCCATGAAACTCACTCAGAATTTTTTGAACAATCTACGGTCCATGCTCATCGCACCAAAATGTTGAACCCGGAAACCTGGGTTAACAAATCGTTGCACCTGGAAACCTGCGGAAAATGGAATTTGTACTGATTGAGGTAACTTGCATTTACTTCTTATGAGTGTGAACACTTGGCCAGGCACTTGGAGCAAGAAACCTCCCTCACACTATAGAAAAATCGATCATGTGAGCTGCAGCGAGGATGCCCGTCACAAACCTAGAAGATCTAAAAGAACTTTCCCTCCCAAACTAGAGCTGAGCTGAACACCCTGGAGAGCACTAGAGAGCTCTAGGAGGGAAGAAAATATCCTATCCAAAGGTGCCATATCGGGTCTACTTATAGTTTTTTTAAATTTATCTGCAGATAGCGCAATACCGTATTTTGGAATTACAATCCACAACCCAAACATGCCTGCCAATAGCAGAATCCCATTGTTTGGTTTGGCTAGCCTTTTTCCTGGTTTTGTTTCCCTTCCCCTTTAATGCTTGACTCTTCCCCTTTTATGCAAGGGCAGTTTTGTCTGTTGTCTTTCTTGTTAATTTGATATATCTTTTCATAAAAGTTATTTTTCTATGTATTCTCAGAAATCAAGTTTCTTCTTGTGTATTTTGATTCATGTTTATACCATAGACTTGTTCCAGCATTCTCTCTGGGTATTTCCAAAATTTATTGGCATTTCTGTCCTGAATTTTATTAGTCTTTCTGTCCAGAATTTCTGTCGAGAACTCTCGAGTTTTCTGTGTAATATGCCTTTGACTTTTGAGTATTTAAACCCTTCCAGACTCAGTCTTCTATGTAATTTTTGTGTTAACTTTCTCAGCGAAGTGTAAAGCTTCTTCCTCACTATCTATAGTAATCTGGTTGAATGTAAGGATTTTTTTCTTAGGGGTTGTGGGCTGCAAATAACAGTCCTCCTTGATGACCCTTTTTTCCTGAAATCTTGTTATGTTAGGTTCTCTTGTTAGTTGTTGTTTTTCCTTGTGGATCTTATTTGGTTTTCTTGATTATAGTTAAACTCTTAATTTGTATGACTAATGCTTTTCTCATTCTGTGCTTGAATTCTTATGTTAAGAGGTTATAATCCTCCTTATCTAAAATTTATCCCTTTGGTGTTTCTCCCCTTGACTTTTAAGATGCATGTTTGGCATGCAAACTTTAGGCCAATTAAATCTTGAGCTTACTTGTATATTTCTCCTTTTCTTTCTTTTGTGCAAATAACCTTTCATACCCTCTTAAACTTTAATTATGCTAAGTGCTTGCTGTTCATGCAAGTTTCTCCATTCCCTTGGTTTAGAAAAGATCACTCTTCTTAAGAGTGTTTGTTTTTTTCTTCTGAAGCTTATTCTTGTGTTTTGGAGTGGAGTTTGAGCTTTGGTAGTTTGTTTTGGTGGTTAGAAGAAGTTTTGTGAATCTAAGTAAAAATCGAGCTCCAGTCCCATCGATCGACCTCCAGTCCCATCGATCGACAGGAGGGGGCAGGAAAATCAAATTTGCTGATCTTCTAAGTAAGAATCGACAGGACCTCCCATCGATCGGGCTCCCGTCCTGTCGATCGGGCTCCTGTCCCGTCAATCGGGTCCCCTTCCAGCCGACTTTCTTTGAAGTTTCCAGTCGACTTCTTTTGTTAAGTCTTTCCCCGTTGACTTTGGCGCAGATTCTGAATTGTTTCATCATATTTTATGTTCGTTTGCCCGGTGTTCCCGGGTATCTTAAGCTATGTTATCAAGCATTTTAAGTCCATTTGTTGCGACTTTAGATGAAGCTATGCTTTATTCGTCGAGATGTCCTGTAATTGTTAAGTGTTTATTTATGGTTTCTTTTGTGGCTTTCGTAGTGTGGTTTCGAGATGATTGCTAGGAGTCAAGTTTAGACACCCGAGTGCTTTCTAATAAACTGTTGAGTATTGTTCTAGTGTTTGGCCTTCGTGCTAAGCTTATCATGGTCGTGTTCCGGCACCAAGCCTTGCATGGTGTCGGCTTGCTGAAATCTCCAACCTGTTATTAAGTTGAATGTTGATCTAATGATTAATTGTTGAATCATGTGCTTATTGATTATCTCGCCATGAGTTGTGGTTTAACCATCTGTAATCCTGTTTTCTTGCCTAACACTCTTTTGTTTGGCATGTTGGATATGAAGAGCGGTGTTTGCTCTGTTGAATATTGAGAGCCAGGTATGCTCCATTGGAGTTTGATGGTCGTGTGAGCTAAGGGTCACCGCCATAGTGCCTTTGTTAGGATGTTGATTTGTGTGGATTGGAGCCACCACCGAAGCACTCCTGTTTGTTTGTTGGGTTGCGAGCATTGTGGAATGAACCACCATCACAGTGTCGTTTATTTGTGGATCATACACCCGAGGCTCGTGTTGCCCGGTGTTAAATGATGCCCTTTTCTCGAGCTGATCAGTCTCAAGTGCTTATAAACATATATGCTTATATATGTGTATTATTTTATGTTTCACCATCACCTCTGAGCTGCAGTGACAAACACGTGGTTGGTTTTGTTCAATTTGGCCATTACTTTGGTGCAGACTTTTCTTACCGAGTGCACTAGTTTGAGCTGGCTCGGGTTGTTGTAAACTAATAAATGCTTATCTTTTTAGTTCTCTTTTCTGCAATCTATTGTTTTGATTGCTGCTAACCCTTGTAAAGAATCTTGGTTTTATTCTTGTTGCCACTTACACTTTCTTGCTGAGACATTCCTTTCTTTTGAATGTCTCAGGCTCGGAGCTGTAGCAGTTTGGGTGGTAGAGTTGGTTTCTTCGGAGCTGTAGTTAGTTGCAGTTGTTCGTTCTCCCCTCACTGTTGTGAGGTAGTTGTTCTTTTGCTTCAGTTGTAGCTTTGGTTTTCTAGTGTGAGATTACTTGCTAGCTTTTCTGCGGTTACTTTCTGGTTAATTATATACTTGCTCTCTGAGAAATTTTATGTTAGGATGCATGAGTTATTTTATGTATAGAAAATGGCATTTCTGCATAGCATGATTTTAAGTAAATGTCACATATTTTGAAAATCGTAGAGAAACCTTTCTTTACTTATAGTAAATTTAGAGATGTGCATATCATTGCTGAAATATTTGATCTTCATGCTCATGTAGGATATTATGAACATATTTCTCCGCTGCGTATGTATAGTTTTCTATTCGCGGACTAGTTGATCCACTAGACCGAGGGGCACGGTTCTAAGCTAAAAATGTAAATTTTCTATTTAACTCAATCATATTCATGTCTTTATAAATTATTCGTAATGAGTGTTTGCTTGAGCGTCTGTGGTTGTCCCCTGCAGGACGTGACATCATAACGCGTATTTTCCCCTTGCTCTGATATTTTTTATTAAATTTTTGGGGAAAATACGGGTTGTGACAGTTGGTATCAGATGGAGGTTAGCCGTGTTACATGGATAGTCTGGTTGGCCCGGTTAACCGCCTGGTGAGAATCGTTATTCATTGCATACACACACCGAAGGGTCATCCGTATGTCTTGGCTGAAGCATGAACACTGCACTCATAGCATGATAAGAAGTATACGAGGCATATTATGTAGTATGAGATGCATAATATGTGTCTGTATATGGATCCTCATAGGTGACAACATGCGACGGTTATGTAGTATGAGATGCATAACGCTGGTCCCATGGATGTCCATTAGCTCAAATTTTCTTTTTCGTTACATGCGGTAATATGTAGTATGGGATGCATAAGATCGCATGTGTTGGCCTTGGATCTAAACATTGTTTGTTTCCATGGTGTCACGTTCCTAAGTTTATGTAATCTTGTATTAGAATGTTTTGTATTTTATTCATCCCGCAGGCCTGCGGTTGTGTGCCCCGCTTGCCTGCGGGTGCGCATCCCGCTTGCATGTTGTCACACAACCCGCTTTCTTCTGGGCGAAGCCCACATAAGACCATCGAGCACGGGCGTAGCCCGCTGGCTTGCGAATGATGTCATCTGCCGAATGATGCAACCCGCCGAATGATGTCTCCCACTGAATGATAATGCAAGCCGAATGATGCGTCGAATGATGACGCCTGCCAAATGATGACGTCCACCAAATGATGTCGCCCACCCAATGTTTCGCCTGCCCCATATTGCCGCCCACCCAATATTCATTGCGCAACAATATTGGGTTGGAGATCAATACTTGAAAAAGCTTATAGTGATATCAACTGAATTTTGAGCCAATTTAGATTTTGAATATCGACGTGAATTCATGTGATATCAATTGAATTCTTTTATTACTGCCCACAATCAATGTCGTCGCTCACGATCAATATTGTCACCCAAGACCAATGTCGCTGCCCAAGACCAATGTCGCTGCCCACGACCAATGTCGCCGCCCACGACCAATGTCGCCGCCCATTACCAATGTCACCGCACAAGACCAATGTCGCCGCCCAAGACCAATGTCGCCGCCCAAGACCAATGTCGCCGCCGCCCAAGACCAATGTTTCCCCCACGACCAATGTCGTCGCCCACGACCAATGTTGCCACACCCGCAAAATTTCGCCATCCCCGCCGAATGTCGCCACCCCACCGAATGTCACCCCCACCCCGCCGAATGTCGTAGCCCCCGCCGAATTTTGCTACCCACGCCGAATGTCGCCACCCAAGATCAATGTCGCCCCCATGACCAATGTTGCCACTCACGACCAATTTGTCACCCTCGCCGAATGTCGTTGCCCCGCACGGGATCCCCCGTGCACGACTGCTCGTGTGTACATATATATATATATAACTCACTTTTTGGCCTTTTCCCCTTCCTTCTATTCTCCCATTTTCCTCTATGATTTAACAATATTGTTATGTCTGCACTTGCTCAAAAAGTACTGAATTTGTGCACAAATTTATACTTTGTAACTACATGTAGAAATTTCAGCTTATAATCATAAAATATGTGTTTGACATGACAATGTTATGATCACGACCAAGAAAAAAAACTCAGTAGATGGAGTTACTTAGGAGAGGTTGGTCCTTCAAGAATGATGATTCATAACTCGTGAACATTGCCGCCCGACGAACATTGCTGCACGACAAACATTACCGCACGCCAAACATTACCGCACTCCGATTATTACCTCACTCCTGTGCATATACTAAATTAATAACTGCTTTTTATATGGAATTTAAGTAATAATTTAATCAGATTTAATAAATAACTTATTAATGGTACGAAGCATTGCCGGAATCACGTCTTGTCAAATCCATGACGGGATTTTGTACTATCCTCTCTCCTAGGCAACCGCAGCGGGAGGACACGAGTCAACCTACGTGCGCCGAATCGCCCTGGCATATTCTTGACCGCACACGTTTTAATCCATCATATTAACCCGTCCTTTTAACCCGACACACGTGTGCGCAAGACAGAAAGTGTGCCCTTGCGCTAAACTCAACCTGTGATAAGTTATTAGTACGTTCCCCGCCTTCTCATTATCGTATTATTATATTATTAATACGGAGTTATTATAACATATTTATGAATCTACGTAATTAACTCAGTAACTAAACATAACATAATACTGTTTTATTATTAGTAATACTTTATTGTTTTTGTATATAGGGCAACATAGAAGAACGCGATAGATCTACCTCTCCCCCACCTTACTCATCAATCTTCGCTGCCTCTTCTTCTCCCTCTTCTCTCTATACTTCTCGCCGGAGTTAGAGTTTACCTAGAGAAATCTTCCCCTGTAATCTCTATCGAGCCTGGTGATATTTTTATGGTTTTCTCGTTTCACTTCGGATTTAGATTTTTATCTTGTCGGAAGAGTGATCTCACGGTGGATGCAGTCTTTCAGGCGAAGGATGATTCTATGTCGCTCCACCGCCTCTATTTATTTCCTTGTACTCTGCGAAGAAGAAGAAGAAGATATGTGATTTCCCCTTCACCCTTTTTCTTCTTCCTCGTTTGATTTGCTTTTGCGCCGTGGTTTGCGTGCTTGACAACGAGAGAGAGCACGCTGGTCGTCACTTATGGGATGGGGGCCATGACTGCCTACTGGCGTGCTCTTTGTCGTTGTCATCGACTTTTTCTCCACCATGTCTAAGGAATCGCCAGAATCCTCGAGTTCAGACTGAAGAATCACCAGAATCTTTGAGTTCGTAGCTACAGCTGATGGTTAATGAACCCTATGATCTTGCACGGTAACTGAACTTTTCTCCTTTGCATTTTCTCAGAGTTTTTAAGAACTGTACCGAACCTAACTGCGTTCTATATGGGCTAGATTAGTATTGAATTATTTTAGAGCCTCAATTTCTGAGTCAACATAATATTATTATGTTTGAGATAAATTTTGATGTGGCATGTATATTAATATAATTGTCTTTATTATATTACTAAACTAATTACAATTATATATTAGTATTTATTCGCAGTTCAACCCGGGTGGAACCAATCAAATAGATCCGGCTTTGAACATTTTCTTCTCTGATTATCAAAACTTTGCATTTTCATAAAGTTGCCTCAACATTGGGAATTTCTTTTACTTTATTTTCTTTTGATGCATTGTTTCAAAGCACCCTCTAAGGTTCATTTGGTTTCTTATTGATAGAAGCACGTTTTTGTTCAAAAAATGGCATGTTAATATGTTACCGTGAAAATGAAATCTCATTTTCTTTGGAAAAGTGTTGATGTTTATATCGTTTGAACTTAGGCTCCGTTTGGCACGGCGGTGGCGGTCGCGAACACAATGGTTGTGAACTGTCGTTTGTGAACGCCCGACCTCACCTAAGGAATTTCATCCACTTTGATGTTCAATACTAATTTTCTTTCCTTGGTGGCCGTCATAACCATTGTCTTGCCAAACATGCATTCTATGATGTTGACGTTTTTGTCCAAACTCATCGGAGCAAAAAAAAAATAGCGCCAAAGGAAGCCTTGCTATCAACTTCTCACTATATTCAATTAAATTGTATATTTAACCATGGTGTTCATAACCGTGCTCTAATCAAATAAAAAAAGGAAATGTTAAATGTCGGGTAAGTTTGACTGGTCCCGTAGTTGAACTGGTCCCGTAGTTGAACTGCAGTTAACATTAAAATATATAAATTATTTTTATAATATAATAATGATAGTTATATTAAAATGTTTGACAAATCAAAATTTATCTCAAAGCTATTGTTGTTAAGTTGGCTTGAATATGGAAGAACACTAGAAAATTTAATAATACTTTGGATCATATTAAGTCCGATATATATATATATATATACATACTTTTTAGCAGAATGATGCTTATAATTTTTCATAGTCTCAACCTAGCATTTGTAGAAGATAAAATAACTTTCTTTTTAAAAACATCACTTCAAAGTAATATTTGAGAACCACCCAATTTTTCAAAAATGGGTCTGGTTCGCCGGTTTAGCAGTTCTATTGATGGTTCTCGAGTGGAGCAGTTCTTGAGCTTGATCGGACCAGTTTATTGACCAATTCATGGTTCGACCGGATGGTCTTATTCGATTCATAAAATGTTGGATTTAACAAACTTCCTGTATTATAAAAATAATTTTCTAATTTCAAGCAACAAAATGAGCCATATTGTAAGAAAAATATCTAATTGCATATGTTACTAGTTAAGAAAAATATCTAATTACATAGGTTATTAGTTAGGGTTTTGGACCTGATTTACTTGAAAGTGTCAAAATTTGATTGATGGAATTGTTAAATACATGTATTAGTTTGAATTATAAAGTTTTTGTTGCGGATGCACTTTATGGACGCGCGTACAACCTTTCACAATGGCAATGCCACATGACGAGCATGTACAACCTTCACGATGACAATGCCACATGACGAGTACAACAATGGAGATTTATAATTTTGTAAGTTTCTGCGTGCATTTGTTTTAGAATCAGTTGTCGCTTCAGCTATTTGTAATAATTAGTTGTCGCTTCAGCTATTTGTAATAATTAGTTGTCGCTTCAGCTATTTGTATTAATTAGTTGTCGTTTTAGCTATTTGTATTAATTAGTTGTCGTTTCAGCTATTTGTATTAATTAGTTGTCGTTTCAGCTATTTGTATTAATTAGTTGTCGTTTCAGCTATTTGTATTAATTTGTTATCGTTTCAGCTATTTGTATTAATTAGTTGTCGTTTCAGCTATTTGTATTAATTAGTTGTCGTTTCAGCTATTTGTATTAATTAGTTGTCGTTTCAGCTATTTGTATTAATTAGTTATCTTTGAATAATTTGTGCTTATCAAGAAAGGGGAAACTATTAATAGATGAAAAAAAGGCAAAGCAAGTTTTATCTTAATCTCTCGTTTCCTCTTTCACTGTCTCTTCTCTCCTTAGACCAAGGTTGAGACTCCCCTGAGGGGGAAGAGTTCCTCATTCCCTCATCCTCCATTAGATCTTCTTTAGAAGGCGACAATGAGGGACATCAAGGCAATTGAGGGAATAAGTTTACTTCCTCTCACTTCAATTTATTCTTATAGTGACTGACGACTCGATACATTACTAGGGCACACAACAAGTTATTATCAAAGCCACTCGCCGGCATGGAGAAAGTCAATATTGAGTAAATAAATATACTAGAGATGCTTTGCAAACTCGAGGATTCAGGAGCAACGCAAGCAACAATTATACACATACATGCAAAGGATCGATGTACTCCCGGCATCGAGCTCATGTATTCAATATGCGGACACATTGGAGTTCAATCCCATACTCCAGCGAGATCTGCGCACAATGACAAGTGTCGACCTTACGCCTATCGGGCCACTTGATTGTGCAATCCTGCTTCTGAACACCAGAAGCGAGGATTTTGGGGGTTTTGAGACCATCAATGGCAACAAGCACACTCCCAGAGACCTCTAAAGGACTTGGCAAGGCCAATCGACCTTGGATTGGCGAAGAAGAGCTAGATCTGGTCCGTACAGAGCTCATTCCATTACAAAATTTTGAGCGCACGGAAGGATATCCCTCCGGGCATCCTATGGATAATTAGGAATACCCAATGCCGACTATAAGGATTGGCATGCAGATGCTCCTATCAATCAGAATGAATGATCGATAATTTGGAGATTTGTACGGATGAACTTCCCTCTCTTTAACGGTGAGGATGATCCATTTAGCTGGCTCACAAAGTGCCACAAGTTTTTTGTTAATCACATGACACCATGTAAGGAGTGGATTGGTGTTGCATCAGACCACTGGATGAGTTCCTCTCAACTTTGATTTGTGCAATTGGAAAGGGAGCATCCGCACATGACATGCGAGACATTCAATCAGGTCTATAATATGAAATTTATGCCTCATCTAGCTGATTTTCCTACGATATACATGGTCCATTGGGGTCTATTTGAAGAAGTTTAAAGGTCTCCTTGCACACGTAATCATAGTACTATAGGTTCCAATCTTCACTGCGGAACTTCAGGAGCGACTCAGACTGGATGTAGAGTTTGAGAATCCTCTATATTTTATTGCTGTCATGAGCTTGGACTGCATTTGCGATCGACGATTTCAGATGGACCTAGGGGGATGGTCGTCGTATAGGGCCAGCCCCATGAGTATCCGGAAACACCAAAAGGATTCCTAACAACATGATGGGAGGAAGACCTAAGGAATGTTGGGGGCCAAGCCAACTTTCATAAATCACTTGTCTCGAGAAGACATGGCCGATCGTCGTGCCAAATGATATGCTTCAATTGTGATGATCTGTACAAACCTAGCCGCGTATGTAAGAAACTCTTAATGTATGGAACTCGACGATGAAGGAGAAGAAGAGGTGTTGGAGTAACTTGAAGGTGAAGACCATGAATTCGCTCTTAATGCCATCACAAGAGTGCACACCCTTCACATGCACTATGTAGCTCAGGGCCATAGTAGGCGGTCAGCAGATTACAATAATGGTTAATACTCGTAGCAACCACAATTTCATAGAGTAAGAAACTACGAGACTTTTGGGATTGCCTATCCATCATCATGCGATCATGCAAGTGGCGAACCAACAAAGAAAAGGTGTAGGGCCTGGGATTTGTATGGGAATTCAGTTCCAATTTGACACAGTTTTTCTCGATCAACTCATATGCGATCCCTTTGAAAGGGTTCAATGTGTTATTAGGGGTAAAGTGGTTGAGCTCACAATAGACATTGTTTGGAACTTCACGGAGCTGACCATGACTTTAGATGGAGATCAAACATGCCTCAGTTGAGCGTTTTCATTATCGACAATTAGTGGATCTTTAGATGAGGAGACCGTGGTTGCACTGCTTCGGTTTTCTGTATTTCCATATATATTTTATATATTTTCGACATGTATTTTGAGATTTAGGATAATTTATCTGATCGAGTGATTGTGGTCGTCAAATGACTTAACCTAAATCCCCTCCCTTTTGTATACTACTATTAGGTTTTCAGTAGGCATCGAGAAGTTGCCACTTTCGTTGAAGCCGCTCGGTTGCATGCTCGGATGCAGATGCTCGTCGACATCTTGGTGCCGATATCAGGTTTCTTCCCTCCCGCCGCCTTCCACCACCTCGCCGTCCTCCGACGAGCCTTCTCTAGTCACTAGTGAGCTATTCCACCCACTCTCCTACAGTTTCGAAGCTCATCGAACTGTCACACCTCCTCCGGTCATTGATCACACCTCAATTGAGTGTTTTCATTATTGACAATTGGTGGGTCGTCAGATGGATGATCGGAGCCCTTGATTGTGACTTCCTCTATTTTTTATTTTTGTTATGTTCTCAGACATGTATTTTGAGGATAAGTTATTCGATCGAGAGATTGTAGTCGTTGAATGACTTAACCTAAATCTCCTCCCGCCTTTATATACTCATATTAGGTTTTCAGTAGGTATCGAGAAGATGCCTTATTCATGAAGCCGCTTGGTCACACGCTTGGGTGCCGACACCCGACGAGATCCTTGTGCCGACTCCAGGATCCTTCCCTCCCGCCTTGTTCTACCACCTCGTCATCTGAAGCCACTCGGTTGCACGCTCGAATGCCGATGCTCAGCGACATCCTGGTGTCGACTTCAAGTTTCTTATCTCCCTCCGCTTTCCACCACCTCGCCGTCCTCCGACGAGCCTTCTCTAGTCTCTAGCGAGCGATTCCACCCACTCTCTTGCAGTTTTGAAGCTCATCGAGCTGTCACACCTCCTCCAGTCATCGATCGCACCTCAGTTGAGCGTTTTCATTATCGACAATTTGTGGGTCGTCAGATGGATGATCGGAGAACATGATTGTGACCGGCTCATTTTTTTATATTCTCAGATGTGTATTTTGAGATTTAGGATAAGTTATTCGATCGAGGGATTGTAGTCGTTGAATGAACTAACCTAAATCTCCTCCCTCCTTTATATACTCATATTAGGTTTTCATTAGGTATCGAGAAGTTGCCTCATTCGTGAAGCCGCTCGGTCGCACACTTGGTTGCCGACACCCATCAACTTCCTGGTGCCGAATCCTGGATCCCTCCCTCCCGCCGTGTTCCACCGCCTCAACAACCTACTGTTGCTGAGAAACAGGCTCAGTGATGTGTTGGGGTGGCACCTGGGGCTGCAACCCTGGTGGTCCTGGACAATGGGGCCAGGACACTATAACGGCGCCGGTTTCTTTCCGGGTTGTTACAATTATGATCATCATTTCAAGGAGGATTTCGAGATGTCATAGAGCTGCTTCACAGCTTGATGGTTTGTCCAACCCTAAGTCCTTTAACTATTGGCTCGTGGATGCGAATGTTATCTTACATTGGTTTGAACTATTCAATGAACATCTCATCAGATTCACGAAGCTTAGATCACTAGGTCAGGCGAGAGCATATTGAGATAACATTGAGAGGACCCTTGTGCTTTTGATCGTCTTCGCCCCATCACCAGTTGGGTGGAAATGAAGCAAAGATTATGTCATAGATATCTGCCGACATCATATTGGAGTCGCCTCCTCGGGAAATATTTACCTTTCAACAATGATCCATGTTTGTTGCTTAGTATAGAGATTAATCTGATGAGTTAATCGTGCAGACGACATTCAAGAGGAGTTGATCGCAGCTGCTGCTAGATTCCGTTCTGGACTTCAGTTTGCAATCTACATAGCACTGAGCATCATCAACGAGATTCTGTCGAACAGATATTTCCGCTTGCCCTTCGTTACGAGTAGTCCTTGGGATCCGCTAGATTTAGTCGAGTAGACTAGCACCCTAACCATCTCTCCATGAGTCCTCCCCAGCCCGAGGCCACCACCATGCCTACTCTTGCCCTCTTGGACATGAAAGATGGGATACCTGATAGTAAGTTTTTTCTGATCCCACACGACCCGCTATCAATTTATGTTTCAATGTATATTTCAATTTATGTTTGCATCTTTTAGTTACATGTGGTTAGTTTATTATCAAGTGTTTTTAGTATTTTAAAATGTCAAATGTTCGGACTTATTATTTTTTATGGAAGAATTAAACCAAGTCTCCTCTCTATAGTTTCTCTTTCTCTCTGTCTCTAGTTCCTTCCTCTTCATCCCCATTCTAGGTTAGGGTTGGGCAAGAGCCCCCCCCCCCCCCCCCCCCCCCCCCTCTTCCTCCTCACATTTTTTGTGGGCTGATCTCGACTTTCTTATATCTTCGTGTAACATCTCGGGTCTGCAAATAATATATAGCATGAGTTCAGCCCGGGCCCCACGACATATAACATCCACAAACCTAAAATGTCATTAATTGATACGAGAAACAATTGAATATACCTTTATTTTATATTCGAGCATGTGTGTATACACGTGATATGTCACGTGTTATTGGTCTCTATATATATGTATGTCTAGCCCGGATTAGGGCAACTAAGAGAAAAATAGTTCATTCCATTTGGTATCAGAGCACATGCGTCTCCTGATCCCTCTTGCGGCGCTCGTTCGCCCGCCTCCCGCCTCGTTCGCCCGCCCGCGCTCGTTCGCCCGTGCTCGTCCGTTTGCTTTCGTCCGCCCGCGCTCGTCCGCCTGCGCACGCCCACGCTCGTCCGTTCACCATAGCCGCCGTCCGTTACTTCTCCCAGCCATCCACGCTCGTCGGGCGCCTCTTCTCCTAGCCACCAGAGCCGTCGAGCGTCGGGCGCCTCTTCTCCCTTCAGCGTCGGGCGCTTCTTCTCCGCCCGGCCATCCGGGCGGGCCCCCGTGTCTCCGAATGTTTTGTCCTCCATGAGGACTGCCGGACACCTCGAACTCACATCCTCCGGTGTCTTCTCCGGCGGCATGATCTAAGTGATACTCGTAGGATGTAGTTTCGTCTGATTTGAGAGATCGTGTCTCTCCGATGGGGGATCCATCCCATACCTCCGCTAGTTCCCCAGCCGGAGTTCTTTCAGGTATCTCTGCCGATCCTCCTCAGAGTCATGATCAGTCTGGCTCTGGTGTTCTCTTCAGTACCTCTACCGATACTCCTCGGAGTCATGGCCAGTCTGGCTCGTTGAAGATTACTACTGTTGCCTTGGATGACACGAATTATCTGGCATGGTCCAAGGCAGCCCAACATGCTATTCGCAGTCACAAGTTATACGGACATATTGATGGTACCACTATTGAGCCACCACGTACTGATCCCTCGTGGAGAAAATGGGATGCGGACAATTCTTTGGTTGTCTCGTGGTTAGTTCACTCGGTATCCCCTCAGGTGTATCGTAGTTATATGTTGTTGGACTCATCATATGATATTTGGACCCGGGCTCGTGATACCTACTCTCAGGCCGACAGTTCGATGCAAGTGTATGAGCTCACTCGCCGTGTTCTGGAGCTGAAGCAGGGTACTATGAACGTTTCTGCCTACTATTCTGAGTTTGAGCGTCTTTCTCAGGAGCTGGATTTATTCAACGCCTTTACTGCTGCTTGTACTGTTGATGCTCAGGCCCTTCAGAAAGAGACATCGGTTCCGGATTCACGTCTTCCTTATGGGCCTCAACACGGAGTTTGACGTTGTACGCTTGCATGTCCTTCATCGTGAGTCTCTTCCCTCTCTTAGGGAGGCCTTCAGCATGCTTCTCAGTGATGAGAATTGTTGTCGCACTCTTGGTTCCGCTACTGATCACGCTGCGCTCGCTGGGATTTCTCACGGTTCCCCCCTGTTTGCAGCCATTGTGGGAAGAAAGATCATACCAAAGACTCTTGCTTTCGTCTCCACCCGCACCTTGCCCCTGCTGGCCAGGGTTCTAGTGCTCGTGGTAGAGGTGGGTACCGTGGTGGTGACCGTCAATCTGGTGATCGCACTCAGTATTCTGCGCACTCTACTGAGGTTGTGCAAGACATCTCTGGTGGCCTGTCTGCTTTCGATTTAGAGGCTTTCCGTCGTATGTTGCGCTCCCAGACCGACTCTACTACTGTTGGCTATCATGTTGCTGTTGCTACTTCAGGTCTGTCCAGTGCTCATGCTGTGTCTTCATCACCTTCCGAGTGGATTATCGACTCGGGTGCGACATACCACATGACTGGTTCTGCCTCAGGTTTTACCTCCTATACTCCTATTTCTGGTCGTGATAAGGTTATTGCTGCTAATGACTCTCTGCCATTGCTGGTAAAGAGACTGTTGCTTATTCTCCTGATCTATCATTGTCATCGGTTTTGCATGTCCCGTCATTTCCTCGCAATCTGCTTTTCATTAGTCACTTGACTAGCTCGTTAAACTGCTCTGTAACTTTTTTCCGGATGCTTGTGTGTTTCAGGATCTGGATACGAGGCGGACGCTTGGCAGTGGTAGGAACGTTGACGGACTTTACTTGCTGGACCAGACCTCTCCCAGTGCTCTTTCATCCACCAGATCTTCGACTCTCCATGACATCCGGCGCTGGCATCAGCGCCTTGACCATCCGTCTGCTTTATATCTTACTAAGTTGTTCCCTGTTTTTCGTCATTTAATTCAATTGTTCTCTTGTGACGCATGTGAACAATCTAAACATGTTCATCAGAGTATTAGGCATTTGTCTGTTCCTAGTTTGTTTCCATTTGATGTTATTCATTCTGATGTATGGGGTCCTTCCCCGGTGTTATCTTTATCTAGTTATAAATGGTTTTTTACGTTTATCGATTATCACTCTCGCACTATGTGGCTTTATCTACTCAAAAAAAGTGATGTTCTTTCTTCTTTTCAGTCCTTTCATAAAATGGTAGCCCAACAGTTTGGCGGTATAATTCGTGTGTTTCGTAGTGATAATGGTGGGGAATATGATGACCGGGGCGCGTTTGGTGCCTATCTTGCCGATTATGGCATTATACATCAAACTACATTTGTTAACACTTCCACTCAAATTGGGGTCGCCGAACGGAAAAACAGGCACTTGCTGGAGGTGGCTCGATGTTTACTCCTTGCTATGCACCTTCCCAAATCCTACTGGGGTGATGCCGTTCTCACGACTGCTCATCTCATCAACCGTCTTCCGTCTCGCACCCTCTCCTATGATATGCCTCTCTCCTGTCTTACCAAGAACCACATCGTCCACACCTCATCTTTCCCCTCGTATCTTTGGCTCTGTCTGTTTTGTCCACGTTCATACCCCGCATCGGGATAAATTGGATGGGCGTTCCCTCCGATGTGTTTTCGTTGGGTACTCTCCTATTACCAAAGGGTATCGGTGTTATCACCCATCGACTCGTCGCTACTATTGCACTGTTGATGTTACATTTCGCGAGGGGGAGTCGTATTTGGTCCTCGCCAAGGGGAGACGAGTAGTGACGAGACCATCGCCTCTCCTCTTCCGATTGTTGCCGCTCCTCATATTTCTCCTTCCCATAGTCCGTCTACCGCTCCTGTTGCTCATATTTCTTCCATCTCCGCTCCTCCTACATTATACACATACTCGTGTTGACCCAGGACTGTTGAGCAAGTGCAGGCTGTGGATGTTTCGCCAGTGCCGGTGACTGTTTCCGCTCCAGATTCAGATGATGGCCTCCATGTTCCTCTTGCTCGTCTCATTGGTAAAAAGGGTGGCACCAAACACCCCATTGCCAACTACATCTGTTATAATCACCTTTCTCAGGCCCATAAAGCCTTTATCTCATCTCATTCATCTATTATGATTCCTAAGACATGGCAGGAGGTTGTTCAGATACCTGAGTGGAAACAAGTAATGGAGGAGGAACTGTGTGCCTTAGAAAAAAATGAAACATGGCGGCTGGCTAGTCTTCCTCTGGAAAGCGAACGGTTGGGTCCCGATGGATTTTCACGGTTAAACAGAATCAAGATGGGGTAGTGGAGCGGTACAAAGCCCCTTGGTGGCTCAAGGGTATACCCAGGCTCAAGGCATTGACTACCAAGAGACCATTGCCCCTGTTGCTAAGATGAACTCAATTCATGTGCTTCTCTCTTATGCTGCTAGTCGTGGATGGGAGTTACAACAACTCGATGTCAAGAATGCGTTCTTACATGGTGATCTGGAAGAAGAGGTCCACATGAATATCCCCCCAGGCTTTGTTACCGAAGGATCCAATGGGAAGGTCTGTCGTCTGCAGAAATCCTTTATGGCCTGAAACAGTCTTTGAGAGCGTGGTTTGGACGTTTTAACAAGACCATGCTTCAACTTGGCTACACTCAAGGACAAGCTGATCATACTCTCTTTATCAAGAGAAGAGGAGTGCAGGTTTCTATTCTTATTGTATATGTGGATGACATTATCATTACTGGTGATGACCTGAAGGAGATAATTCATTTGGAGAAACAACTGGGCTAGGAATTTGAAGTCAAGGATCTGGGAGGTTGAAATACTTATTGGGAATTGAAGTAGTGAGGTCTCAACGAGGGATCTTCATCTCTCAGAGGAAGTATACCCTTGACCTTCTGGATGAGACTGGGATGCTAGGGTGTACTCCCGTGGATACTCCAATTGAAGCTAATCATAAGATTGGTGCGGATATGAGTGGGGAGAAAGTTGATGCTTTGAAATACTAACGTTTGGTTGACAGGCTCATATACTTATCTCATACTCGCCCTGGTATTACATACGTTGTAGGGGTCCTAAGCAGATTTATGCACTCTCCCTCAGTTCGCCATTAGCAGGCTGCAGTCAGAGTATTGCGATATCTCAAGAAGACACTAGGACGAGGAATTCTGTTCAAAGCTAACTAAGCATTGGAGATTGAGGTGTTTACAGATGCTGATTGGGCCGGTAGTCAAGGTGATAGAAAGTCTACTACTGGATATTGCTCGTTTGTGGGAGGGAACCTGGTTTCATGGAAGAGCAAGAAGCAGAATGTTGTTCCTCGCTCAAGTGCTGAAGCTGAATACATGGCTATGGCACAAGGAGCGTGTGAGGGATTGTGGTTGAAGACTATTCTTCAAGATATGGGCCTCCAGGTGAACAAATCAGTTACTGTCTACTGCGACAACAAGGAAGCCATCAGTGTCGCGCACAATCCTGTACAGCATGACAGAACAAAACATGTTGAAGTTGATAGACATTTCATTAAAGATCATCTTGACAAGGGCAACATCTGCACTCCTTTTGTGAGCTCACATGATCAACTAGACGATGTTTTCACCAAGGGGTTAAGCAGTGACAACTTCCAGAAAAATACTGACAAGTTGGAAATCATGAATATATATTCTCAACTTGAGGGGGAGAGTTAAATATACCTTTATTTTATATTCGAGCATGTGTGTATTCACGTGATATGTCACGTGTTATTGGTCTATATATATATGTATGTCTAGCCCGGATTAGGGAAACTAAGAGAAAAATAGTTCCATTCCACTGAAACTACTAAACATCTCACATATATAGTAACGAAATGAAAGCTAAAAGAAAATCTGTCTAAAAGTACGAAAATCCAACATAGTCCAGGAATGGAAAAAGTTCGGCCTTAAGGCCTTACATAACTTTCAAATAGAAATAGAGAAATACTAAAGATGAGCTGAAAATAAGGGAGAGAGGAGTGATCTCCAGCTCCTCAACAACACATGGGCTCCGACCCACTACGCTCCGCTATGAGCTACGCTACCTGAAACCAAGAACAAACGGGTAGCTAACGAAGGTCAACATGGGGCTGACCAACACAACATAACGACCCCACCCCCTGGCCATCCTAGCGGACTCCGGGGCGAGTACATCGCTCTCATGCAAGTACGCACGTAAACCAAAATTTGCAAACAAAGAACAAAGGGACACGCTAAGCGTCACCATTTAAAGTACCACACACGTGTCTTGAAAACACTGGAATCGCACGATCTAAGATTCAATGCTAAGTATTACAGTACGACCGTTGTTGAGAACTTTTCCCTCAATGTTCCTGATTTGAAGAAGTCCTCAAGTTAAGGATAAACACACTTTGTATTTGATGCATGTGTTTAGTTATGTTGATTTCAGGTATTAGATAGTGAAATCTTAACATAGGGCTAGACTTAGTGTCATCAGACATAGTTTAGCCAATGTAATCCTTTATTGTGCAAAACATCATGTCAACCTAAGATCTAGACTATGTTAGACTTGCCACTCATAATCAACAAGAAGAAAAATCTAGAAAGTTGAGTAATGCAAAAGAGTCAAGGATAAAATGTTAGGAATTGACTAAGTAATAATTCATCTAGTTGAATGGTTAGATGGTCTAACTGAATGCTCAGATAAGTTAAGTACAGATTCGAATAGACGTCAACCCGATCGTGCAGAACTATCAAGACGATTCAGGCTGATGAACTCTGAATGCAAAGAGCAAATTCGAATAGAAGTCTAGTTGTTCGTGCAGATGAATCAAGACGATTCGTGTAGATGATAAGAATACATAAAACTGTGAAGTGTAAAATCATTTAGATCATCTACACGACCGTGCAGAAGAGTCAATACGATTCGACCAGATATTCCTTAAAACGAAAGCCGTCTTGAAGAAAGAAGCAATTCGACCAAATCACATTCTCTAGAAGAATGAACAGTAAGATTCAACCAGATGTGTATGATTCGACTAGAAGGAGCCATGAAGAATTTGACTGAACAAGAAGAATACGACCAGATGTGTTTGATTCGACTAGAATGAAATGTGAAGAAGGAATTCGACTGAACAAGAAGAATTCGACCATACATCTAGTCGAATTGCGCAAAAGGCCTGAATTCAAATTAAAGCGCGGTTTTGGCGTTTCTCATTTAATGCGGTCGCGGATTGGATTAATCAGATTTGTCTTTTAAGGAAAGAGATTTCTGACATAAATACAGTTCGAGATTTGACCGTTAAGGATCTTGGTCTTATAAAAGGAAGACGTCGTGAATAGCAAACCCTAATCGGTACATTTGAAATACGAGCTTTTCGCCGTCATCTTGCTATTCAATCAAAAAGCTCAAGATCGGAGAAGATATACTTTGCCATGACCCGTCTCAACAAGAGTCAGAGTGTGCTTCGGGCGGGTCGTGATGCCACATGCATGGGCGGAAGAAAAATCCATGCATGTTAGGCGGAAGCTGAGATACTGATAAATAGTTTTAAAATAGTTACTTTTAAGAAAAACAGATTGTTTTATTGCGGAAGCGTAAAAATATGGCAGTGAGAATTTGATGCACATGTATTTTAGTAGAAACCCATGATACAAGTTCTGATACAGATCGTTATGTAATGACAAACTCAGAGAAATGAACATCAAATCATGTCAAATTCTAGAACATACTATAACCTAGCAGTTGTCCATGATAACAAAGAAAATGACCGAATATAATTATTACATAAAAGAAATATCTGACAGTAAAAGAAATGAAACATAAACATAGAACCTGAAGCTTGACACAGATCGACTCAGGAAGCAGGCAGCCCATGCACGAACGTCAAGCCAAATTCCAAAACAAAAAGGAAAAGCCTCAGAACATTGAAATATCAGGAGCAAAGCAAAATAAAATACGAGCAGGGGAAACAAAATATTTGTGTACCGTTTTTCATGAAGCAAAGCTTACAAGACAGATAAACAAGTGAGACAAGCAGAAATATCTAAAATTATTAGACTACTCCGGAGTAAAGCATATATAGATGATCATGTAATAACATAAGTTGTAATAAGTAAAAGTGTAGGTGTTTTTGTTTGACGCACATGATTCATGATTCAGACAGATTCAGATGCAGATTCAAGACTTATCGGAGATTCAGAATTTCTGCCCGTGATCTCTAAGGGGCGGCTCTTTCGAACCCTCACCCTTGAGCCAGGGAGTTCGATGCTTGAACAAGACTCGATGACACCGAAAACTAGGAAGTGAGCTTTGAACTTTGTGGGTTCCTGAGATTAAGATTCCAATAGCAAGAAGATTCTTCAAGTAAAAGAACGCAGGAGCAAGTTTGACATGCATCGATTCTGGGATAACAAGTACTCATTTACATAGTCATTTTATGACACGATTAACTTCTAAATAAGATGTGTACAATACGAGCATGATAGAAAAACACCAATCATATATTTGCTTACCAGAAATCATTACTAGTATTATCATGACGCTTAAATACTCATGCTCAACAATCTATCATTTCTCGAATTATTCATCAAATAAGATATTCATTCATATAGGTGACTATCCAAATAAAATCATTCGTGTTCACAAATTCATGTTATTCCAAACGCGTGAAACCTCAAACTACTAACAAGTCAATTCAGACATTCAAGATCTAAGCTTATATGATGAAACATGCATTCAAAAGTGAAACATAAAATTATAAGAACAGACAAGGTAATTAAGTTCAATGTTTGCAAGAGAGAGGGATCTCTACTTGCCTTAAATGAGGCTGAATCTGACTGCGGCAGCTAGGCGGCACAAGCAAAAACAGAAATCATATTTTGAACCTGTTCAAGCACAACGAAAGCGATGTAGCATAATTTACTATGCTAACACATGCATTCTACGCCGCGGAATTTAAATAACGAGGGTTTAGCTGATTTACGTCCCTCAAAGGTGAGGGGAGAAGAGATTACCACGCGGAAACGGAGACTTGATGGCGCTTAGGTTAGGAGAAACCCTAGATCGGAGAGGGCTTTGCGTGATCCCACGAATTGAAACGAGGAGGAGAAGCGGAGGCTGCCGGCCCTAGCAGAGGAGGTAGAAGAGGAACTGGAGGGAGGAGAGGCTGCTGTTGGCCTTGATGAAGGGCTGCCACAGTCGGCTAGGGGAGGAGGAGGGGGTTGCCGACTGCTGGAGACCTATCCCGGCTGCTAGAGGTTGGCCAAAGGAAGGGGAGGCGGAGGGGAGGGTGCTGGCGTCTTTGGGAGGAGGAGAAAGAGGCGTCGGCCACGACAGGAGGAGGAGCAGGCGGCGGCGGCCACGACAGGAGGAGCAGGCGGCGCCGGTGCTGCTTGTAGGAGAAAGGAGCGGGAGCGGCAACTTGCGGGAATCAGGAGGGGCAAGCGGGAGACGTTCCCTAGCGCTAATGCGATTTAAATCGGGGAAGGGGGCTGGGCTGCGGTTAAACAGAAGGAGGGAAATAATGTTTTGCTTTATTATTTTTTTTTTTTTGGGTTGTTACATACTTTGAAGCTAAAATTGTTTACATCTTCTCAAGTCAGATCAATTCGAGGTTGCTGATTCAAACAAAAATCCAAATCTGGTATAGCAAGCCTGTGTGCCTTCGAAAGAATAGAGAAGTGCTTTCACAGAAGTCATCATTCAAGATCTCTAATAAGAAGACCTAGAAGAAACTTGAAAAGATCTCTAATAAGAAGACCTAGAAGAAGCTAATCTCCATCAAGCTTCATGAATACTCCAGATTTATCAAGATTTATTATTCTGAGTCTATAGAAAGGTTTTGTATTACAAACTTATATAACTGTAGGATCTCTCTCAGATCTTAGTTGTAGGATTCTTTTGAGGAATCTAAGTTGTAGGGTCCTGTGTGACCTGAGTTGTAGGGTCCTGTGTGACATGAGATGTAGGGTCCTGTGTGGCCTGAGTTGTAGGGTTCTGTGTGACCTGAGTTTTAGGATTCCAGTGGGAATCTGAGTGTAGGATCCTTGAGACCTGAGGTAGGAGGTCAGTCAGTGCCTCTGAGGTAGGAGACTTTGTCTTTGAGTTGTAGGATCTGCGGATCTGAGTTTTGGTAAGTGGTCGAGGCTAGCACACTGCTAGATAGGCGAAGGGAGAAAGTGGACTACCCAACTAGGGGAACCACTATAACATTCTGTGTTTGTGTTGTGGATTTTCTGTGACTGTGTGTGTATCGCTCTTACTTTCATTATTGCGCATTAAATTTTGAAAAAGACGACATCACCTATTCACACCCCCTTTAGGTGAAGATTAGACTATCCCATAACATACAACCACGATTCGATGTATGAAATCGTCAATCGTCATTAATCATAGCGACATGAGGGACAAAACCTACAACTGCCCTATAAAGGGACAAAGGACCGGTTTGGGAAAAACAACCTACCACTGTCCTTTTTGAAGCGGCAGAGGACTGGTCAGGAGAAACACGACCTACAAGGCTACAACTGCCCTTTTTGACATGACAGAGGACTAGTCAGGAGACACAACTTACGACTGTCCTTTTTAAAGTGGTAGAGGACTGGCTCAGAAGAATACAACCTACGACTGCCATTTTTGGAGTGGCAGAGGATTGGTCTGGGAATGCGCAATCTACACAGGGACGGGGAATCCACCCGTCCAGCAAAACCCACAAGATTGTCATTTACTGGGCCCAACACAGGCCCGACTAGGAACGGGGCATTCACGAATAAAGCCCACGAATTTCGGCAATCACTACGATTAAATGCACAGGACATTCCCGTTCGCGCACTTATGGCTAATCGCAATGCATAATGCAGAAACATCACTGATCCAGGCTTATCTCCACGGGTAGGCTTCACACAGCATGCCTAAATCCAGACTCGCACGTCGAATCACTAATGCACATTTATGTCAGGGACGGACTCAATCGACCCGATGACTCACACTGAGCTGATGGAAACACGTATTGCCGCTAATTAGTGACGAGTGTCCCTCATCTGCAATCAAAAGGAGCAACCATGAATTTTCCCTTCAGAGTTTCAAAGGATTGGTCGCACTCACGTGTCCATTCGAACTTATGGTCCTTGCGAGTGAGAGAGGTGGGAGCAATGATATCCACGAAAAGTTCTCCACAAATCTCCTGCAGTAACCGACTACTCCAAGGAAGCTCCCGACTTCCGTAACGTTCTTCAGCACAGGACAATCTCTAATGACTTCGATCTTCGTCGGATGTACTGACACCCCATTGCCACTAATGACGTGACCTAAGAACGCAACTTCCTCAATCCACCCATTTGGAGAACTTGACATAGAGTCGGTTCTCCCTCATGTCCGCATAACTAGCCTCAAGCGAGCTTCATACTCGGCCTCCGATCTAGAGTACACTAGTATGTCATCTATAAAGACCACTACGAACATATCTAGGTACTTTCTGAACACACATTTCATCACGCCCAGAAACACAGACGACACGTTTGTCATTTCAAACGTCATAACAAAGAACTCAAAATGTTCATATCTCGTCGCAAAAGCAGTCTTCGGAATATTCTCTTCCCGGATTCTCAACTGGTAGTACCCTAATAACTTTGAATAAACCATCGACCAACTGATTGAAGAGGTCGGCGATGCGCAGAATTGGGTACTTATTCTAGATGGTCAACTTGTTCAACTCCCGGTCCCTTTGAGGAGGTGCTATAGGAAGTTCGTTGGGAAACACGTACTCAACCTCTGCCACTACTTGCATATCTCCAATTGATAACTCTATGGAGTGAGTCTCCAACAAAGCCACAAACGCTTCCCTTGATTCACCGCTCGCATCACTTGCAGTGCGGAAATTAAAGAGCAAGCAACTCTGATCAGACCTCTAAATTGGACTTCATCTCGTCCTTCGCTTTCCAAGGTCACTATTTTTTGATTACCGTCAATGTTGGTCCTCTGCTCTACGAGCCAGTCCATTCCCAAGATAACATCGAAATCTGCTAAGGTTGAGCATATTATTCGAAACTCGGAAGTCGCTCGAAAATCGCTCGAATATTGAGCAGAATCGGAATCGGTTTTAATTGATTCGACTCAATTTGAGTCGATTCAATTTGACTCGAATCTGATTTCGAGTCGATTTCGAGCCAGCCCTGAATCGCTCGAAATATGATTTGAATCAACTCGAATTAATTAAAAATATTATGTATTTATTAATATGCTATTATTTTAAAATTAAATACACTAAATTTTAAACCTAAATAAAAATATTGAAGGCTTTAAGTGTTTCATTTGCTAAATTTAAATGTTTCCCAATTTAATTTCGAGCCAATTACGAATAAAGAGAAAAAATTGCTCAATTTCGAGCCAGCTTGATTCGATTTTGAATCAGCTCAATTCGATTTCGAGCCAGCTCGATTCGATTTCGAGTCGGCTCGATTCGATTTCGAGTCGGCTCGGAATCAAGTCATTTCGAGTCGAGTCAAGTCGACTCGAAATCGATTTCGATTTTGAGCCGAGTTCGACTCGAAAATTTCGATTTCGAGCAGAGCCAAAATCGCTCGAACTCGACTCGATATCAGCCTTGAAATCTGCTAGCGGTAAGATTGCTGCTTCCAAATTGAAGTCGAGATCACCTATCTTCAAAATAATGCGACCCTTTCTCTTGGTACTCATGAAGGATCCATTCGGCATTCACACGCTCAACTCCAATTCTGCCTCGAAGGGTTCAACCACAATTCTCCAGATAAAGTTATCTGCGAGAAAAGAATGTGATTTAACGGGTACATCGAAAACTAGCACGATGCCTAAACAAGCATACACAACATACATAGATGGTCGCAATCTACTCATATAATGTAAAATCCTAAAGTATAAAACAAATTCTAAAATTTCCATACCTGTCACCACATCAGGTTGATGAATATCCTCCTGCTTCCCAAGGTTATAGGCTCTAGGCTGCACTGGTGGAAATCGTGAAACACTCGATTCCACCATCTTTTCTTTCTCAACATAACTGGGACCCGATCGTATTGTGGGCTCCTGCCTTTTCTCTACCGTGAGCACTCCATCAGTACATGTTTTGAGCTATGTGGCCTGGCATACCCCTCAGACGGACATCATCGGAGATAACTCCCCTCCTCTCGTCCAACTTCTGAGGGCAAAATCTTTTCTTCCCTTTATTCCCTTTAGACATCCACTGAGATTGAGATGGTTTCCCTTCTCCTTGCTTTGTTGCATAACCCTTGCATCGCTGGGTCTGCTCAAAATCCCTCTCTATTGTCCTGGCAGCTTCAACCAGCTCATTGAAGCCTGCCGTCCTCAAAGTAATAAGTGGGTTCCTCAGATTGTCCCGCAACCCTTCATAAAAATGGATATCCATTCCCTCTTCGTTTGTCATCGTCGTTCCAACATAACAACCCAAACGAGTGAACTATTGTAGGTACTCCTCTACTGACATGACCCGCTGAACCAATTTAAGAAACTGCCTTTGAAGAGCTTGCCTCGTCGTAGACAGGATGTAACGCTTCAGAAAAGCGCCGGCGAACTCGCCCATAGTAATTTAAGTGGGGAGATGTCTGAAAGACTTTAATTAAGGGTGGCTAATCACCTAGAGAGGGGGGGGGGGTGAATAGGTTATTTTAAAAACTATTTGCAGTTCTTAATTATAACCTAAAAGAATGATCAGAGCTTTCAAGAAAAAGAACACACACAGAAAAACACACAGAATTTTATAGTGGTTTCCCTTATCTTGGGTAATCCACTTTCCCCTTTCTCCCCTCTAGTAGTGTGCTAGATAGGGTTTATATCTCCTCCAGATCTCAGACCACAAACAGGTCTTACAGCTCATATCACAATAGATCTTACAGACTCAGATCTTAACAGATCTTAGTCTCTCAGATCTCAGCAGATCTTACAAACTCAGATCTCACAGATCCTACCAACACAGATCTCCACAGATCCTTCCTCAGCCTTTATAATTATAGGCTTATAGGTCAGATTCATCCCTGAATCCTACAACTCAGATCACATCTGATCTTACAACTCAGATCCTTGACAGATCCTACACTCAGATCTGAAAACTCAGACCCTACAGGGATTGATAAAGATAATAACAATACTTAGACTCAGATTCTTCAAAGTGTTGAGTCTTTTTGATCTGCCTGAATGATCAGACAGAAATCTTCAACAGATCAGCAGCAGCAATTTGATCTTCTTGATTCGTCAGGCTGTGTTGACTGTTCTTCTTCTTAGAAAGACAGATTCTTCCTTCTTAATCTTTTCCTTTCAGAAAGATGTATCAGCACCAGATTGCTGAAAGAAACCTTCAAGTTAGAACAGTTCTGAAAGAGAAGACGACTTCTGCAGATTCTTTCTCAGACTTTCCCTCAAAACGATGGAGAAGATAATGACTTTCGAAAAATAGGAGTAATCAACTTCTAAACCCATAGGTCATGCCTTCTATTTATAGCCCGCCATCTGCAACATCTGTTACGCTCCTCCACGTCAGCACGACGCTAAGTCTTCAACGGTCTTTAATGGCTTCAGAAGAAACAAAGGCTCAGCTAGCTGTAGAAGAAACTTCTCAGCTCAGAGCATTTATAGAAAAGGCGTTGAGCATTGTGCATCTCCGTCAACGCTTTTTCCATTAGGTGTCAAGCGATATATAGATACTCGACACATACTTCTTAGACTGAAGCTCTCGACTCCTCCTTCTTAGGCGTTGAGCAATCATCAGTCATTCGACGCTTTTTATCTGTAGGAGTCGAGCAATGTATAGGGGCTCGACGCTTCTTAACTGTGCCTTCATATCTAGACTCCTCTTGTTGGCGTAGAGCTAACTGAAGTTTGGTCGACACATCTCTTTCCACGGCGTCGAGCGATATACCTTGGCTCGACGCTTCCAAACTTGGTCTCAGAACTTCAGCGGCGACCTTGTCTTTTTGAGCAGTAGACATGAGTCGACGCTTCTGGGTCACAGGCGTCGAGCGAAGTATGGTATCTCGACGCTTGTGAACTTGGATGAATTCCTTGAGCACTTTGCCTGACCTGATCTTCTGCACAAAGATTCTAGAAAGTATATCAAATACATTCTGAGATATATCTTTGATTTAGGAATGGACTTCTCCAAATCTAAGACATTGTGGACAATGGTCCCAACAATCTCCCCCTATTTGAAGAAGTCATAACCTCAGTCAATGATATATCCCTCTTTACAAAGATAATCAATATTTTCTATACAGGTAATCAAAATATAAAGAGTATAATACCTTATATAAAATTAGATTACCAAAACATTCTATCAACAGAAATTATTTCAGACATGATTTCTCATATAAGCACAAAATCACAAGCAATTCAGAATAAAACATGTCAAGATAAGAAAAAGAATCACATCACAGACATATATATATATGATAATGAAAAAATAGTTAGCTCTGGGAGCTCATCAAGATTGTTCAAAGTTATATCAATTACATTTCTCTAAAAATTCTTAATAAAGATTAAAATCCTAATGCTGTTCAGGATCCTTGATCTCTATTCCTCTTTTGGGTCTTTTGGAAAGGGCTTCAGCAACTTCTTTTCTTCTCTTGAAATAGCCAAACGGCTTTGGAAAGTATCTGATTGGTTCCTTATCACCTGCCTGAACCATCCCAGCCAATTTGTCAGCCTTGAATTTTATCTTCAGCTCCTCTTGATCCCTGTGCTTCAACCATTCAGCTTCAGAATACCATTTTCCTCTTTCATCTGGATTACCTTTCACAGCTTCCCATGCTGTCAGAATCATTTCTCTTGAAGAGGGAGACCAATGTTCAAAATCAACCCTTGATTGAACTTCTCTGAACTTTCTTTTACTAGATTCTACTTGCTCACTGGTAAAGTTCTCTCTCTTGCTTTTATCCTCAGGACTATACATTTTAGCAATTTGCTTTTGGACTTGTGTAAGAGATGCTGGCCTGGTCTCAGAAACTTGATCATTTTCATAATCTATGGGAGGGTAGCCAAAAGTTTCTCTTATAGAATTAGAGGTCCACACAGCATGCTCAGAGCTGGCTTGAATCATTGACCTCTCCCCCTTTAGGACTTCTTCAACTATATGATCTCTTATAACATTCTTCTGAAACCTGACTTGACCCTCCAAATGATGAATTCCACTTTCAATGGTTTTCTTTACCTTAAGGAGATGGCCATCTATGGTATCTGTATTCAACTTTACTTGATCTTTTAGAAATGAAGAGCTCTCATCAATTTTAGCTATAATAGCAATATCCTGCTGTTGCAGTCTAGCTTCTATCTTAGCTGTACCTGTAAGAACTTGTGCAACTTGTTCTTTGTACAAAACTTGCATGTTGTTACTTAGAATTCCTTGATTTGTTTGAACATCATTTACTGTCTTTGTGATACCTGCTTATGACTCCTTAAGAACCTTTGATGTCTCTTTGATTGCATCAAGTTGTTCAGTTGTATAATCCACTGAGGCACTAGCTCTTTTGAAAAACTTTACCATTTCCTTTCTCAAAGCAGTCATCTGATGATTAACTTCAAATCTAACCAGTTTCATCTGGAAATCTACTTCATTTTTCATTTTTGTGTTATTATCTTCAATATACTGTTCTAATAATCTTCTTTGATAATTAAGCAACACCTCCAGCTGTGGTAGTATAGGACTTAGATCCACATTGATTTCCTTTTCCATTCCATCACCTCTACTGCTTTCTTCTCTGATAAAAGAGTCATTTCTATGGCTCATATGTGAGCTAGAGGATTCTATCTTGATCACCTTCTCATCATCTTTCTTTGTTGCTTCAGGCTCTCCTTCCACATCCATAGCATCAACTGCAGGATTCACTTGAGCAGGGATCTCATCCTGAGACTCCCCCTCAAATGGTGCATTGATCATGTCATTATTGTCTGGAGCAGGGATCTCATCCTGAGCCTCCCCCCTCAACTGCTGCTTTGCTCATTTCAGAATTATCCTGAGCAGGGATCTCATCTTGAGCCTCCCTCTCATTTTGAAAAATCCCTTCAACTCTAGCAGGGGATCCAGGGTGACTTCCTTTCTCTTCTTCTTCTTTCTCATTCTCATCCTTTTCTTTATTGAACTTGTCAACCCCTTCCAGTAATGGATCAGTACCTGTTGGTGTGTCAGGAGTACTGTCCCTAGGTTTGTTCCCTTCTTCTTCTTCTTCAGATGATGTGAGGTTAGGATCATGAATTGGAGAGGATCTAGATCCTCTTTAGAAGAGGATGAGCTTGAAGAGACCTTCTTCTTCTTTTGCTTCTTAGCTTTCTTCTGCTTGGGAGAAAGTTCTGCTGGTGGAATATTTGATAAAACTCTTTCCCATCTCTCTATGATTCTGATGTCCATTTTCTTCATGTGATTTATCTTGGACCCAAGTTTGTTATTTAAAGAGTCTGGAATGACTTTTACTAAATATAGAGATAATATCCTACCCATGTTGGGTACTTGGATACATTCAATTATTCTGTCAAACACCACCCTCCCCCAATCTGTTCTCAAAGAATGAATAATCCTGGTCAGGAGAATAAACATTTTCCTGGAAATTTTATCATGAGATCCAGTCTTGCACAACAGACCCTTTCTGATCACATCTGTTAGCAGTTTTCCTTTTGAATTCATTCCTTTCCTAAGAATACTTCCAGAGATTTCACGTGATGTTTCAATTCCGCACCAGATTTGTGCTAATCTAATCTGTTCAGAGCTCACTTCTTCTTCTTCTTCATTACTTTTTAATCTTGGTAGTTCTAGTGCCTTAGCGAGTCTTGATGGAGTGATCTTAATCTTCTTACCATTTACAGTGGTTTTAAGCTTCGAATTGACGGAGTCTATTACTATATTGGAGTAAAGTTCTAAGACCTCTCGTTTCCAGATAAGAGTCGATTCAGATAGCACGAATTCTAGTCCTGCTTTGTAGCTTAGCTCGATGGTTGATTTGATTTCCACTGGAGCTGATTGGAATCCATTGCGAACAAGCTCGCCTCCTTCATAAAGGTAATCACTGCTCTTGGGAGGCATTGTGGTTGATGATCGAAGAGTGAAAGAATTGATGGAGAAATTTTCTAGGGCAGATAATTTCGAACTGAGAGATTAGGGCATATGTACTAACGAAGTGTCTTCCCTATTTATAGAATTTCTAATTCAAGAAGATGAATAGCCGCGCGCCAAACTTGTTTGATATGATTGATCAAATGGTTCAAATTTACCCTGTCGAGACGGCCTAGTTATGTTCGCACAAGCGTTGAGATAGCTCGACGCCATTTATTTTCGGTCGACGCCAGGTATCTTCTCGACGCCAGGTATCTTCTCTCGACGCCAGGT
The DNA here is from genome assembly GCA_033032865.1 of Dactylorhiza incarnata. NCBI lineage: Eukaryota > Viridiplantae > Streptophyta > Magnoliopsida > Asparagales > Orchidaceae > Dactylorhiza > Dactylorhiza incarnata. The sequence goes on from JAWHQI010000001.1 coordinate 30,699,513, forward strand.
ATCTTTTCTTGACGCCAGGTATCTTCTCTCGACACCAGGTATCTTTTCTTGACGCCAGGTATCTTCTCTCGACGCCAGGTATCTTCTCTTGATGCCTGATATCCTCTCCACTCACCTTTTAGGACTCAATCATTATTTTCATTTATTTATTTCAAGACAACTTTAATCCATTTTTAGCATTCCTAATTCAATTTTGAAGTTATTGAATTTTGTTTCATCCAAGGGTTTAGTAAATATATCAGCAACATGTTTGTCAGTGGGGACATTCAATTATGATATCTCCATTTTCTACATGTTCTCTAATGAAGTGATCTAATTTCTATGTGCTTAGTTCTGCTATGAGATACAAGATTATTAGCTATAGCAATAACACTAGTTGAATCACAATATAGAGGAGATTTACTTAGCTGAACTTTATAGTCTTGGAGTTGGTGTTGAATCCATAGTAGCTGAGCACAGCAGTTTCCAGCTGAGATATACTCAGATTCTGCTGTAGAGATAGCCACACTGGTCTGCTTCCTGCTACTCCAAGATATTAGTCTTTTGCCAAGGAATTGACATGTGCCTGATGTACTTTTTCTGTCCTCCTTGCATCCTGCAAAATCAGCATATGAAAAACCAATTAGTTCAAAGTCATTGCTTCTAAGATACCAAAGGCCAAGATTAAGAGTACCCTTCAGATATCTCAGGATTCTTTTGACAGCAGTGTAGTGAGATTCTTTAGGGTTCACTTGATATCTAGCACACACACATGTGGAGAACATAATGTCTGGCCTGCTAGCAGTTAGGTAGAGCAATGAACCAATGATGCCTCTGTACAAGGTTTCATCAATAGGTTTCCCTTTGTCATCCTTGTCCAGTGACACATTTGCTGCCATTGGTGTCTTCATGACGGTGGAATTTTTCAATCCAAACTTCTTGATAATCTCTTTGGTGTACTTGGTCTGAGAAATGAAAATTCCTTCCTCAGACTGTTTCACTTGGAGTCCTAAGAAGTATTTAAGCTCACCCATGCTGCTCATTTCAAATATCCCTTGCATAAGGTTTGCAAACCTTTTGCAAAGGTTATTATCAGTTGAGCCAAAGATTATATCATCTACATATATTTGTACTAGAATAATGTGACCTTTAACTATCCTAAGAAACAATGTCTTGTCTATCTTTTCTCTTGAGAATTTGTTCTCAATGAGAAATCTAGATAATGTCTCATACCAGGCTCTAGGTGTCTGTTTCAGGCCATACAATGCTTTTAATAAAAGATAGACATGATTTGGATGAGTAGAGTCAATAAAACCTGGGGGTTGTTCAACATATACTTCCTCCAATATTGTTCCAGTAAGGAATGCTGACTTTACATCCATTTGATAAACTATGAATCCAGTGTGTGCTGCAAATGCCAGGAATAGTCTGATTGCCTCCAATCTTGCCACAGGAGCAAACACTTGATCAAAATCTATGCCTTCCTCCTGTCTATATCCTTGGGCAACCAACCTTGCTTTGTTTTTGATAATCACACCATTTTCATCTAGCTTATTCCTAAATACCCATTTGGTCTCTATGACTTTGTGTTTCTTTGGTCTTGGAACCAATATCCAGACTTTGCATCTTTCAAATTGATTTAACTCTTCTTGCATAGCTAGTATCCATGAAGTGTCCTTATTGGCTTCATCAAACTTTTTAGGCTCTATTTTGGATAGAAAGCTGTGATGCAAGGCCTCATGTATTGAGTTTCCTCTTCTAGTTAGCACACCATCATTTGAATTTCTTATAATCTGTTCTTTGGGATGATCCTTCAGATGTTTGGTTGCATTCCTCCACCTCTCATTTTCCCTTTGAGATTCAGGTGCATCTGTTTGAGTAGGTTCTTCTAGAGGTTCTGGATGTGGTGGTTCTTCAACAGCAATAGGTTCTTCATAATTGTCTTCTGCTTGAGGTTCATCCTCTCTACTTACAATTACAGTCTCATTAGTTTCTTCATTATCCTCATTGTGTTGTTCATTGATTTCATCTCCTTCAATTTCTGTATAGAACCTGCACTACTAGATAAACTTCCCAAATCCTTATAAATAAGGCTGGTTTCATCAAATACAACATGTATAAATTCTTCTATCCTATTTGACCTTTTGTTGAAAATTATATAGGCTCTACTTTGAGAGCTATACCCAACAAAAATTGCCTCATGTGCTTTTTCAGCAAATTTAGTGAGATGGTGCTTTCCATTATTTAATACAAAGCATTTACTACCAAATATTTTGAAATAGGCTAAAGTGAGTTTTCTACCTTTCAACAACTCATAAGGGGTCTTATTCAGTCTTTTGTTGATAAGAGCCCTATTCTGCACATGCCATGCTGTGTTTACAGCTTCAGCCCAGAAATACTCAGGAAGAGAAGAGTCACTTAGCATACTCCTACTAGCTTCAATGAGGGTTCTATTTCTTCTCTCAGCAACCCCATTTTGTTGGGGAGTTCTAGGAAATGAGAACTCTTGAGAAATGCCTAGATTTTCACAAAATTTGGTCATTGCACCTGACTGAAATTCAGTCCCATGATCACTTCTAATTTTGGCTACAGGATTTCCTATTTCATTGTTGATTTGCCTAACAAAGCTGGTAAATATTTCTAAAGTGTCTGACTTATGTTTAAGGAAGAATACCCATGTGAATCTGTAATAATCATCGACAATTACAAGGGTGTACAACTTTCCTCCTAAACTATGGATTGACATTGGTCCAAATAGATCCATGTGAAGTAGGTATAGACATCTAATGAAATCCTTCTCACCAATTGGTTTGAAGGATGACTTGGTCTGCTTACCCATTTGACAAGCATGACAGGGACCCTCCTGCACACACTTCCACTTAGGCCCAACTCTCACTAGGTCTTTTGAAATTAGCTTATTTATAGTCTTATAGTTTATGTGGGCTAACCTTTTATGCCATTGAACACTACTAGAGACTTTATTCTCTGCTACTAAGCATATGGAATTAACTTGATCAGAACATATAAAGTTTAGGAAGTAAATGTTGCCACTCCTAGTGCCTGAGAGAATTATCCCATTCTCTTTCTTAATCAGGCACTCATCCTTGTGGAATGAAATGTCATACCCAATATCACACAATTGACTTATGCTGATGAGATTGTGTTGCAATCCATCAACATGAGCAACATTGGTGATGGTGACAATTCCATTTGTGATTTTACCATAACCTTTAGTTTTACCTTTTTCAGACCCTCCAAAGATAACCTTTGGTCCATTCCTCACAGGAGTGCACTCATTCAGCAAACTTTTTGTTCCTGTCATGTGCATGGAGCACCCACTGTCCAAGTACCAGATAGGAAATTGATTGGTCTTTGGACAACCCTGCAAGAAGAAATTACCTTTTCTTAGGAGCCCACACCAAGTTGGGTCCTAGAACCTTGTTAGTATGAGCTGAAATATTTAGTTGTTTAATAATCCTTGGTGCTGTGAAAGTTTCCATAGGTCTGAGTACTGGTCTCCCAGAGTTGAATCTTGGAACAGTTGGATTGAACCAACAATCAAGAGCAAAATGTCCAACCCTTCCACAGCACCAGCATTCATATCTGTTATATCTCCTTGGAGGTCTTCTCACTTCTTTAGGTTGACTCACATTTTGCTTAATTGCCTTATTCAAAGGAGCTTTGTAAGGTGTTTTAGTGAATTTTACTGGTTCAGTTTTCTTGACAGCAGTGATTTTCACTACAGGTCTTAGTTCCTCTCTTTTGAATTTGGTGTCTGCTTTAAATACAAAGGAGTCATGATGAGTTAATACTTTTTTTTTGCAAAGAGGTTTGACATCATTGTTACTTGGTTGAATTAAGTCATCTTTGCTATTAGAACATTCACCCTTACAGAACTTATGTACACCTTTTTGATCATGCTTATTTGTGATAGGCCTGACTTTGTTGAATTTTATAGGTTGCATAGGTGCCTTGTCATTATTTTTAGGTTTACATTCTTCCTTTCCATTGTATCCTATGCCAGATCTGTATTGTGCCGAAAATGTGTCTATTATAGGAAGAATAGTTTGTGGTTTTGAGAACTTTGCCACAAGCTTCCTTTCTGCTAGGAGTTTTGCTTCAAGTTCTTTTATTAACTTCTCCTTAGTGCATAAAGTCTGTGTGTGAATAATAGACAACTTTTAGTTTGCTAAGTTCTTTGCTTGCCTGATTCAGCCTCTCAGCTGCCTCAGAGTTTTGGGAATTAGTTTGCTTTAATTCAGATATTTCTGTTTGTAGCTTTTTGTTATGCCTTTTGCTCTTTTTAAGTGCTTTGAGAAGTAACTGATATTTCTCAATAATTTCATCTTCATGAAAGTTAGATTGTGAGTCATTCTCATCAGAAGAAAATGAATCTATTTCAGGTTCAGAATCAGAATCAGATAAAAGAGTTTTATCAAGTACCTTCACATTAGTAGTTGTCTCTTGATCCTCTTCATCACTCAGTGCCATGAGTCCTGCATTTTCTTCTTCATCCTCTTCACTATCAGACCTTGATAGTGAGGCTCTTATTATAGGTCTATGATTCAGAATGTTTTCACTTTCATTGACAGTCATCAGAGCTATGAGTGCCTCCTCACTATCTGAGTCAGATGATTGAGATTCACTGTCACTGAGAGTGACTTTGCCTTTCTTGGCTATTAGACTCTTCTCATGTCTCTTGTCAGATTTGTGCCTCCTTTCATCAGATTTCTTGTTGTTCTTTCTCTTTGAAGGATAATCAGCAATCATGTGTCCTGATTTCCTGCAACCAAAGCACACAATTTCTTCTGAATTAGATTTATTGTGTTTAGAGTTTTACCTGTCCTTCTTGGAATCTTGTTTGAATCCCTGTGAAGAATTGGAGTGCTTCTTAGATCTGGATGACTGAGAGGGTCTAGTTTTCTAGTGTTGTTTTCTTCTTAACATCCTTTTCAGCTATTTGGTGAAGAGTGCCAGTTCACCATCTGATATTTCAGAATCAGAATTACTGGTCTGTGATTCTTCTTATTCAGATGGTATCCTGGGGGATAATGACATTCTTTCTTTGCTTTTCTTGGAACTTTCTGCCTTCAGAGCAATAGGATTTTCCCTGCTGTGTCCTTCCTCAGCTTTTCTGGTATTCAGATGAAGTTCATGGGACAAAAGTTTCCCATATAAATTTTGTGGCTGAATATTTCCCAGATTTCCCATTTCCCTGATTGCACAGATCTTGATATCTCATTCTTTGTTCAGTGATCTTAAGAATTTATCATTCAGCTCATAATCTGTGAAAGTTCTTCCATAGGTTTTTAGACCATTTACAATTTTGAAGAATTTTTCATAGCAGACTGCTATTGAATCTTTCTCGTCTTGTCTGAAAGCTTCATATTGCTGATTTAGAAGAGACTTCCTGTCATCTCTGACTTCTTCAGTCCCTTCCATATAGACAATGAGAGATTTCCATATTTTTTTGGCAGTTTTGCAATGAACTAAGTTTTGGAAGGTTGAATCCTCAATAGCACTAGCAATGATGTTCTGAGCTCTCTTATCCATGGAGGCCAGATCACTTCATCTTTGGTCATCTCAGAATAAGTTTTAGGAGTCTTGATACTTCCATCTGTAAATGAAACCTTCATAGGAACAAAAGGTCCCTCTAGAACAGTTATGTATATCCTAGGATCAGAGGCTTCCATGAATAGTCTGACCCTTTCCTTCCAAATCCCAATGTTTTCTTTTCTGCAAATTGGTAGCTTCATAGATGTGAATTCTTTGTTTCCTTATGTATTAGCCATCACGACTTAAGAAATCTACCCTTAGAAGATCTTGTTCAGGCTGTTAAACCTTTTCTTGAACAACAACCCTCTGATACCACTTGAAAGACTTTAATTAAGGGTAGTTAATCACCTAGAGGGGGGGGGGGGGTGAATAGGTTATTTTAAAAACTATTTGCAGTTCTTAATTATAACCTAAAAGAATGATCAGAGCTTTCAAGAAAAAGAACACACACAGAAAAACACACAGAATTTTATAGTGGTTCCCCTTATCTTGGATAATCCACTTTCCCCCTTCTCCCCTCTAGCAGTGTGCTAGATAGGGTTTATATCTCCTCCAGATCTCAGACCACAAACAGGTCTTACAGCTCAGATCACAATAGATCTTACAGACTCAGATCTTAACAGATCTTACTCTCTCAGATCTCAGCAGATCTTACAAACTCAGATCTCACAGATCCTACCAACACAGATCTCCACAGATCCTTCCTCAGCCTTTATAATTATAGGCTTACAACTCAGATTCACCCATGATCTTACAACTCAGATCCTTGACAGATCCTACACTCAGATCTGAAAACTCAGACCCTACAGGGATTGATAAAGATAATAACAATACTTAGACTCAGATTCTTCAAAGTGTTGAGTCTTCTTGATCTGCCTGAATGATCAGACAGAAATCTTCAACAGATCAGCAGCAGCAATTTGATCTTCTTGATTCGTCAGGTTGTGATGACTGTTCTTCTTAGAAAGACAGATTCTTCCTTCAAATCTTCTCCTTTCAGAAAGATGTATCAGCATCAGATTGCTGAAAGAAACATTCAAGTTAGAACAGTTCTGAAAGAGAAGACGACTTCTGCAGATTCTTTCTCAGACTTTCCCTCAAAACGATGGAGAAGATAATGACTTTCGAAAAATAGGAGTAATCAACTTCTAAACCCATAGGTCATGCCTTCTATTTATAGCCCGCCATCTGCAACATCTGTTACGCTCCTCCACGTCAGCACGACGCTAAGTCCTCAACGGTCTTTAATGGCTTCAGAAGAAACAAAGGCTCAGCTAGCTGTAGAAGAAACTTCTCAACTCAGAGCATTTATAGAAAAGGTGTTGAGCACTGTGCATCTCCGTCGACGCTTTTTTCCATTAGGTGTCGAGCGATATATAGATACTCGACACATACTTCTTAGACTGAAGCTCTCGACTCCTCCTTCTTAGGCGTTGAGCAATCATCAGTCATTCGACGCTTTTTACCTGTAGGAGTCGAGCAATGTATAGGGGCTCGACGCTTCTTAACTGTGCCTTCATATCTAGACTCCTCTTGTTGGCGTAGAGCTAACTGAAGTTTGGTCGACACATCTCTTTCCATGGCGTCGAGCGATATACCTTGACTCGACGCTTCCAAACTTGGTCTCAGAACTTCAGCGGCGACCTTGTCTTTTTGAGCAGTAGACATGAGTCGACGCTTCTGGGTCACAGACGTCGAGCGAAGTATGGTATCTCGACGCTTGTGAACTTGGATGAATTCCTTGAGCACTTTGCCTGACCTGATCTTCTGCACAAAGATTCTAGAAAGTATATCAAATACATTCTGAGATATCTTTGACTTAGGAATGATCTTCTCCAAATCTAAGACATTGTGGACAATGGTCCCAACAATGTCTACTGTGCTCCTCCATCCACCACAACTTTGCGCCACCCTCCAGCATGAAGGCCGCGAAAGGTAGCTTTCTATCTACGGAGGTCTCCGATGCCTCCAACAACTACGTCATTCTCGCCAGCCAGTCCTCTGCATCTGTCGATGCGCTGTCACGGCCCGTCTCGACAAAAGTCAGAGTGCACTTCGGGGCGGGCCGTGATGCGACGGGCATGGGCGGAAAGGAATCCATGCCTGCTAAGGCGGAAACAGAAATACTACAAATAATTTTAATAATAGTTACTTTTGGTAAAACAGATTGTTTTATTGCGGAAGCGTTAAAAGATGGCAATGAGAAATTAATGCACATGTATTTTAGAAAAAAAACATGATACAAGTTCTGATACAGATCGATATGCAATGACAACTCAGAGAAATGAACATGCAAATCATGTCAAATTCTAGAACATATATGATTTAACCTAACAGTTGTCCATGCAAACAGGGAAAATGACTGATTATAATTATTACATAACAAAAATATCCGACAGTAAAAGAAATGAAACATAAACACAAAACCTGAAGCTTGACGCAGATCGGCTCAGGAAGCAGGCGGCGCAGACACGAACGCTAAGGAAAATTCCAAAACAAGAAGGAAAAGCCTCAGAACATTGAAATAAACAGGAGCAAAGCAAAATAAAATACGAGCAGGAGAAACAGAATATTGTGTACCGTTTTTCAAGAAGCAATGTTAAAAGGACATGCAAGCAAGTGAGACAAGCAGAAATATTTAGAATTATTAGACTACTCCGGAGTAAAACATAGAAAGATGATCATATAATAACATAAGTTGTAACAAGTGAAAGTGTAGATGTTTTTGGTTGACGCATCAGATTCATGATTCAGACAGATTCAAGTACGGATTCTGAAGATTCAGAAATTTATGCTCGCTAAGACCGGTCCTTTGTTCCCATTAGGGATTCAAGAGGGAACCCAAGTCAAGGAGTTGCATCAATTAAACACCACATTTCATTGTTCGCTTATGTTATTAATGAAATAATTCATGATTGAGTGATTCTAGCATATCAAGACATGTTACTAATTAATCGACTCAGATGCACAAGAGTAGAGTTCATAGACACAGAGAAGGGGGAATCGAGCTAAGGAATAGAATATACCCCAGTCTTAAAACTAGATAGACGTAAGAAACATGGTTCAATGGCATAAAAGAAGCAAGATAGAGAGGTTACATAACTTTGCGTGCGGGTCCAGGAATTTGCGAGTTGTACGATTACTCATCTTCCAATTATCATCATTTACATTCACAACTCGTGTTATTCCATTCGCGTGAACCTCAAACTAATAACAAGTTTATTTAGGGATTCGAGGTCTAAATTTATTTTACGAAACAAGCATTCAAGGGTGAATTCATATAAACATAAGAACAGACATGACAATTAAGTTCAATGTTTGCAAGAGAGGATGATCTCTACTTGCCTTAAATGGGCTGAAGCTGACGGAGGCGGCCAAATAGCGCGAGCAAAAATCAGAAAATCATATTTTTGAACCTGCTTAAGAACAATGAAAGCGATATAGCAAAATTCACTACGCTAACCCAAGCATTCTACGACACGGAAATTAAACAAAGAGGGATTTAACATATTACCTCCCTCAAAAGTGAGGGGAGAAGAGAATACCACGCGGAAACGGGGACTTGGCGACGCTTAGGCTTGTGGAAACCTAATCGGAGAGGGTTCAAAGCGATTCCACCACTTGATCTGATGAGCGGCACCGAAAACACCAACAAAATTGGGATTAGACGGATATACGACAAACACAAGAGGGCCCGATGAAATTACGTCGATCGGAGAACGAAAATCATCACGACAAATTAGGGCAAAACTGAAAACGAAAGGTTGGCGGAGTTCCTTACCCAAGGAGACTAGATCTGGGCTCAAGAATCCACGAAGAGGGGTTTCGAGCGAAACCCTAGGTGCTCTTCTTGCAAAGTCGGCCCAATCGGAAGGGAAGAACAGATGTTGCCAGCCTTTTGGAGGAGATGCAGACTACTGCCTACCCCCTTGGAGGAAAGAGAAGGTTTGTCGACCCTTTCAGGAAGGAGTGGCGGATGACATGAGGAAGAAGAACCACCGGCTCTGGAGTGGAGATTGCCTACTCTAGGATGGGAGGTTGCCGACTCTGGAGCAAGAGGGGAAAACAGGAGGCGACTGCCGGCCTTGAGAGGAGCGAAGAAGCGCCTGTCACGGCAGGAGGAGCAGGAGGGAGCAGCGCCGGCAGAAGGAGCAGCAGGGAGCGACGACTTGCGTTGCGCGCGGGAGACGGGGGAGCTGCAGCTGCGTGCGTCTCGCGAGATGCGGGATCCGAAAAAATAGAGGGGGGGGGGGGGGTTGAGGCAAATTACAAAATTGCCATTAAAATAACCCCCCACTTGAAATTGATTTAAATCTTGGGTTGTTACATTCTCCCCTACTTAGGAAGTTTCATTCCGAAACTTTCTGAGAATTCTCCGAATGGGGAATCTTATGGCGAAGATTCAGATGCCATTCTTTGACTCTAAAATCAAGGCATGAGAGCTAACTATGAATATACTGAAACAGAAAGGAAAACAAGCGCGGAGACTTACTCAGATTAAGAGAAAATTTACGGATACTTACTACGCATATCAAATTCAAGTTCTCAAGCGTACTCTACAATCTTAGCGGGTTCGGCCGGATACGAAGGATTGACTTCAGGGATCACAGAGGTTTCTCCAAATAGCTGAAAGGAAGATAAAACACCAAAAGGGGAAAAAATGCTGAATGACGATTGAGTGACGACAAAAGTGAGTCACTATAGAGATGGAAGAACACAAAACAATGCTGAAGTAATTCAACAGAGCAATTTACAAGAAGACTCTCATTTGTCGATAACACTTAGGAGCTATCTAGAGGGGATACTGGAGAATCAGATGAGATTGATAGACAAGCGGAATAGAAGCACAGATTACGAATACTGGGGTCTTGAAACTAGAGATTCTAACACATTCCATACCGTGAGATACATAGATCATGTAATAATTACAACATTTCCATTGGACAACTCTAGGTAATGATCATGCAAGTGCAAAGTTGACTTACTCAGAAATATCCGACAGTAAAAGAAAAGAAACATAAACACAAAACCTGAAGCTTGATGCAGATCGGCTCAGGAAGCAGGCGGCGCAGGCACGAACGCTAAGAAAAATTTCAAAACAAGAAGGAAAAGCCTCAGAACATTGAAATAAACAGGAGCAAAGCAAAATAAAGTACGAGCAGGAGAAACAAAATATTGTGTACCGTTTTTCAAGAAGCAAAGCTAACAGGACATGCAAGCAAGTGAGACAAGCAGAAATATTTAGAATTATTAGACTACTCCGGAGTAAAGCATACAAAGATGATCATATAATAACATAAGTTGTAACAAGTGAAAGTGTATGTGTTTTTGGTTGACGCACCAGATTCATGATTCAGACAGATTCAAGTACGGATTCAGGAGATTCAGAAATTTATGCTCTCTATGGCCGGTCCTTTATTTCCATTAGGGATTCAAGAGGGAACCCAAGTCAAGGAGTTGCATCAATTAAACACCACATTTTATTGTTCGCTTATGATATTAATGAAATAATTCATGATTGAGTGATTCTAGCATATCAAGACATGTTACTAATTAATCGGCTCAGATGCACAATAGTAGAGTTCATAGATACGGAAAAGGGGGAATCGAGCTAAGGAATAGAATATACCTCAGTCTTAGAACCAGACAGACGTAAGAAACATGATTCGATGGCATAAAAGAAGCAAGATAAAGAGCTTACATAACTTTGTGGGTCCAGGAATTTGCGAGTTGTACGATTACTATGCATCGATTTTGGTTTAATAGATACTCATCTAGATTAAAATCATTTTAGACACAAGTATCTTTCAAATAAAAATTTATGCGGTACGAGCATGATATATCAAAACACCAGTCATATACTTGCTAACCCGAATCCGGCATAATTGTTATCGTGACAATGTTGCTCGTGATTAACGTTCCACGATTCTTCAAATTATTCATCAACTGAGATGAAAATCATCTAATTGAATATCCAATTAACTATCATTCATTAACTCGTCTTCCAATTATCAAAATATCATCATTTACATTCACAACTCGTGTTATTCCAATCACGTGAACCTCAAACTAATAACAAGTCTATTTAGGGATTCGAGGTCTAAATTTATTTTACGAAACAAACATTCAAGGGTGAATTCATATAAACATAAGAACAAACATGACAATTAAGTTCAATGTTTGCAAGAGAGGATGATCTCTACTTGCCTTAAATGAGCTGAAGCTGACGGAGGCGGCCAAATAGCGCGAGCAAAAATTAGAAATCATATTTTCGAACCTGCTTAAGAGCAATGAAAGCGATATAGCAAAATTCACTACGCTAACCCAAGCATTCTACGACGCAGAAATTAAACAAAGAGGGATTTAACAGATTACCTCCCTCAAAAGTGAGGGGAGAAGAGAATACCACGTGGAAACGGGGACTTGGTGGCGCTTAGGCTTGGGGAAACCCTAAATCAGAGAGGGTTCGGAGCGATTCCACCACATTGATCTGATGAGCGGCACCAGAAACACAAACAAAATTGGGATTAGACGGATATACGACAAACACAAGAGGGACCGACGAAATTACGTCGATCGGAGAACGAAAATCATCACGACAAATTAGGGCAAAACCGAAAATGAAGGGTTGGCGGAGTTCCTTACCCAAGGAGACCAGATCTGGGCTCAAGAATCCACGAAGAGGGGTTTCGAGCGAAACCCTAAGTGCTCTTCTTGCAAAGCCGGCCCAATCGAAAGGGAAGAACAGATGTTGCCGGCCCTTTGGAGGAGATGCAGACTGTTGCGGACCCCTAGGAGGAAAGAGAAGGGTTGTCGACTCCTTCAGGAAGGAGTGGCGTCTGACAGGAGGAAGAAGAAGAACCACCGGCTCTGGAGAGGAGATTGCCGACTCTAGGATGGGAGGTTGCCGGCTATGGAGCAAGCGGGGAAAACAGGAGGCGACTGTCGGCCTTGAGATGAGAGAAGAAGCGCCAGCCACGGCAGGAGGAGTAGGAGGGAGCAGCGCCGACAGAAGGAGCAGCATGGAGCGGCGACTTGCGCTGCGCGCGGGAGACGGGGGAGCTGCGGCTGCGTACGGCTCGCGAGAGGTAGGATCGGGATAAATAGAGGAGGGGGATGGCTCGATTTAGGTATTAAGGGGGGGGGGGTTGAGGCAAATTACAAAATTGCCATTTAAAATAACCCCCCCCCCCCCCCCCCCCCCCAACTTGAAATTGATTTAAAATCTTGGGCTGTTACAGTGTCGACTCCCTTGAAGGTAGGAGGATGAAAACTCAAAAAATATTTCAACCGGCGGTCTCTCTGCCCCCCGCATGCGCTGCCAACGGCTCCGCATGCCCTACTCCCCTCTCTGGTGTGACAGGTGCCGCACCAGGTATCACTTTAGTGGCTTGAGTTGCCATCATTGCGTCTGCTAACATACGACAGAAGTCTGCAGGAGACATATTTGCGTTCAGGAGGCCCGTGACAGTATCACTACTGGTCATAGGGTCCTCACGCGATCTGAAAATCCCTGCATTGTCTTTAGCACCTTAGCATATGTAATATCATGTCAGTTTATATCCTATTAACAGGCGTCAATCACATGGACACTAATGTTCCCAACAATTAATCCTATGTGGGCAACTTTTCATAACGGTCTAGACACACTAAATCACTCTCTATCAGTCTAGAACCCCTAAACCTATCTCTGATATCAAATTGAAATGCCTCCACCGCAACGACCATATAGTATGGGTCTGGACGGGCCCCACAACATATAACTATCATAATTTTCAGCATTATAAGATGATATAACAAGAATAATATACTACAATGCAAAGTTTCTACAACAACGAAAGCTAAAACAATAATCTCCAAAGAGCGTCCGCATCTACAAGTAAACAAAAAGTGTAATCGGCCTTGTGGCCGTACAATCATAGTATCCAAGAGCCAATACATCATAATGTATCAAAACTCTTATGCTACCTTGGCTCGCAGACCGGCAAAAATATGCAAAGGAAAAACACTGGAAGAGAGGGGGGAAAAGGGAACACTTCATAATTCTTGACTTTTATAGCTGGCTAGCACACTCCAGCATTGGATCCTTGTCCTGCAACCAAAGCAATAAAAACGATACACGAGGGTCAGCTATGAGCTGACCACAACTACATAACAACACCCCTCCTCCCGGCCGTCCTAGTGGACCTCAGGGAATTACACCACCCTGCAAGTCAGCACTTTGTATGCACATGAAAATTAACATATAAACCGGCATATCAAACTCTAGTCTACATGTCACAAACATCAATTATGTCTTTATGTTGAGAATCAAGGTAAAGGGTCCTAACATTGCAACATGTACGCAACCTGGCATTACCCACGACACCATATCACGTGTATGTTTCTAACAGATCATCATAACACATTTGCACCACATATTAAGATAGAGTTTGTCGACAGTATATCCTAATATAGTCTCACGACCACTACCTCTCTTTTGTGCTATTCAAACAAACACATGCATTAAGGGTAAAGGCACCTAACCTTTATGACGGCAGGACCCAAGAATTCTTCATCTACGCTATTAATCAATTAATGTGCGGCGACATCATGTGAAAGTCTCGTGGCCTTCTTGACGGCCTATACACATGAAGTCTTCTGGTTTCTAGACCTTTATCTAATTGCAAATACGAATTACGGTGCCATTGTGAGTAAAGTCTCATGGCCTACACTGCGACATTACTCAGAATTTCCCTATCACCGCTATATTCTCATTCAGATTTCAAAAAGCATAAAGCATGAATTCCGAAACACCGATCCCTACAGCGGCGTCACGCTCAACTCTCAAGATCACGACATAACTGACGACCTATTTGCTAACATACGTTATCTCGAAGTCACATTCAATTTCTAGGATTCTCTAGTGCTCTTCTTCTCCTAATCTCGACATCTGCTATTCTCATAAAAAATGGGCGTCAAACGACACTATGGCCGCAATCGCATGTCTTCCACAACCCTAGATGCAACATCAAACAATCATCACCAAATCCGGCCACGGGCCATGATTTTGGCTTCACCCACAATGCCTAATCCATTAATCGATTCCGGATTTCTAATGCAACGATGTCGGGGGAGCAAACACATGCCCCAGTGGTTAACAATGAACCGTTGCTACACCAAGCCCTCTAATTAGAGGTACCAGGTTCCACAATCACAAAAATCCAAGTATTAAAATAAAGAATGCCAAGCAGACATCCTATAACCTGGAGGAAAAATGTCGTTACCTTGCTTGATTTCCTCCCCTCCATGGAAACGTCGAAGTAAACGGATGAAGATGAGCGACCTCGAATCCTCTCCGCAAATCTGGTCTCGGCTCATCGATTGGAGCTCCGGATCGTCTCTAATGGCAGAATGAGCTTCTTCTTCTTCCTACTCTTCCTCTCTCTCTAACCTAAGAGAGAGACAAGAGTGGCTGAAATGAATCCTATTTAGCCTCTAATTCGACCTAAAGACCCCATCTATGGATCTCCACCGTCGGTTCTTAAGAACATGGATCAAACAGCTCAGAATCGCGGTTTAAAAGAGTTCACGGCCCCGTACGCATGATCGTGAGTTTTGCTCTCGCACGACCTTGCACGACCTTTTTTGATGTCATGAAAACGATCGTGCCTTCTGGCCTCGCATGACCGTGCACGCTCAATTCACACGAGTGGTCAATTCGCACGACCCTGTGGCTTTACACACGTACGACCGTGCGCTTGATAAAACATCCCAAACCATTGTCCCAAATCTGCTCGTGTGGTTTTGCCACGCACGACCGTGCATGACTAAATCACATGACCAATGGCCAGTTTGCCTCCGAAACCCTGTCGAACAGTCCCCAATCTCCGTGGGATTTCCTTAGGCTCTTTATGGCCCTCATGAACTCAGTCGCAATGGGTTCTTGGAGAGTTGAACTGTGATTTTTTGGGGTGTTACACTAGGCCTTGCCACTAAAAGGTCAGAGGGAAAATTTTGCAGGTTAAAGAAGGCCATATATGGGCTGAAATAGTCTCCTAGAGCACGATTTGGGAGATTCCACAAGGTTATAGTATCCCTCGGATATAACCAGAGTAATGTTGATCATACACTGTTCATCAAAAACAAAGCAAGTAAACTTACCATTCTCATTGTCTATGTTGATGACATTGATATAGCAAGTGACGGTGTGAAAGAAATAAAGATTCTAAAACAAAAATTGGCTAGTGAGTTTGAGGTTAAGGACCTAGGAAAACTCAGATACTTCTTGGGCATTGAAGTTGCAAGGTCTAAGCATGAGATCTCCATTTCTCAGAGAAATTACACTATTGTCCTCCTTGAGAAGATAGAGATGAGTGGGTGTAAACCCGCTGACACCCCAATCGAAGTAAACCACAAATTAAGGAGAGATGACATGGAGGAATTTGAAGATATCTATGAATTTCAGAGGTTGATAAGAAGGTTGATCTATCTGTCTCATACACGACCTGCCATATCTTATGCAGTGGATGTTATTAGTCAGTTCATGCATTCATCGAAAACCCACCATGTGGATGTTGCCCACAGAATTCTCAGGCATCTTAAATCCTCGCCGGGAAGTGAGATCTCATTTGCTCCCAATACGTGCCTGAAGACTGAAGTCTAAATAGATGCAGACTGGGCTGGGTCAACTGAAGATCGAGGATCTACTTCAGGATATTGTTCTCTGGTAGGCGGAAATCATGTTACCTGGAAGAGTAAAAATCAAGTTGTGGCAAGATCATGCGCAAAAGCCGAGTTTAGGGCCATGACTCATGGGGTTTGTGAAGGCCTATGGTTACGTTCCTTGATGAGTGACCTAGGACATGCTAAAACCGAATCCATCAGACTTTCTAGTGACAACAAGGTTGCTATCAACATCGTTCACAACCTTGTCCAGCATGATCGCATCATGCACATTGAAGTTGACCGTCATTTCATCAAATAGGACATAAAGAAGGGTGTCTTATGTACACCTTTTGTTCCCTACTACAAACAACTTGCTGACATACTCACAAAAGGATTGAGTGGAAGTACCTTTGGAAGGATTGTTGACAAGTTGGGTATGATCAACATCTCACGTCCAACTTGAGGAAGTGTTGCAATGTGTTTAATAGTCACATACGTTATTTACCTCCATATATAGAGGGGATAAATATTTTTTGGGTTAATTAGTTAAAAGTCCTTTCCTGTCCAACATTATGGATGTCTTTTTCTTCGATGTGGAGTTGGTAATAATCAGACCACATATTTAACATGGAGAATACTTGGGCTCCTTGGCGTTAATTAAAGAGGTCACCTTTCCTTAGCATAGGGTAGGTGTCCTGACTGTAGGCATGTTCAGCTCCCGGTAGTCTATGCATAGTTTTAACGAACCATCATTTTTCTTTACGAATAACATTAGGTCACCTCAGGGTGACGGGCTGGGTCGTACGAACCCCGAGTCCACTAGCTCTTGTAGTTGGATTCGAAATTCTGCTGACTCCTTTGGGGACATTTGATATGGTGCTCTGGAGAAGGGATGAGCTTATGGTACAAGCTTGATCTGGAAGTCTACTTCTCTGTGTAGTGATAAGTTTGATAGCTTCTCTGGAAAGTCATCAGGGTAGTCTCGAAATACTGCCACTTTAGCTATCTCATGGTTCTCTCTGATTATTTCAAAGTATATCGTGCACATTTCAGATCCCTACAAGCATGCCTTGGTGGCCTGCGCAGACTTTTGTAGTGTATGGGAGATGGAGGGAGTACCTTTGAATCTATAAATAGAGTTGTCGGGTCTGGAGAGAAGCACTTTCTTGTTGTGATGGTCGATTTGGGCTTAATATTCAGTTGACCAATCCATCCCAAGAATTAGGTCGAAGCCAGTAATCCATCGAATGGTGGCTACGACGTCTAATTCGATCTTGTTTAGAGTGACCTTAAACATGCAACGATCCGATGATATCATCTCAGAACCGTCTAGGAGACTCACCCAAAAAGAACTCCCATGAGCATGGGTCACACTGGCTCCTTGCCTATGATGTTGTGGGAGACGAACGAGTGTGAAGCCTTGATGTCGAACAAGTTATTAGTGGGTTTCCGGTTTATGAGAAAATTCCTAGTTAGTTTTCTTGTTATGTTTAATTCTAATTTAAGGCAAGGAGAGAAGGTAATATGGTAATAGGGTTATTATGAAATGGTCGATCCGCTTGTGGAATGAAATGGTCGATCCGCTTGTGGAATGAAATGGTCGATACGCTTGTCGGTAAACTCTTCCCTTAAAATATCATCAGTTCACCTGTCGGCGAAGGTTTAGTCCATAGCTGATCACCACTGACGGGCGTATCTCTCCATGATAGTGACGACCAAGGAGTCAAAGAGCAGTTGATAGGACACCACATCCCCACCAAGAGTTCTTCTATCTTGTAACCACTCTTCTGTCTATATTGCCATCTCATTCCCACGATAGATCGAGGTCGTATTCTCATGAAGATGGTCAGTCTCGCCATCTCAGACGGGCCATTGACGTGCAGAGGGGATGCTCGATGCTCAAGAAATGCTTTGAAGACGTCCATTATACAGGGAGGGTCTGCCCATGCTCAGATTGCATAAATGTGGGGTCTGTGGTAGCGAAGCCATTGGCGGTAGGGCCTTATCTTCCTCAGGGGTGGTTGGGTGGTAGGTGCGCTTCGACGAGCAAATTATCCTCCTTTCTCTATTCTAGAAGTTATTAGAAATGTCAGCATCACAACAAGTTGCGATTGCACGACTCACCACTAGCATTGACAGGGCCCTGAGTCCACTAGGGTAGTCATCGATCCCACCAGCGCCCGAAAAAGCTCCACCGATCTCTGCAGTTCTTTTCTCTCCACCATCTCCTTCATCTCTTCCCTCCCTGCAGTTCACAAAATCGACATCGTTGCCTCTAAGCCCAGCGGTGGTGCCTTCATAATTTGTGTCATCTCCATCAGTCCCCGCGGTCTCCATCCCGTAGCCTCCACTTGGCCACATGCTCTGTCTGTCCCTCTAAAGCCATTTCTCGACCTCCCCCAGCTGGTGCCGTCACCTCTGATTATCGTGGCTCACATTCAGCAGGGTTTTCCATCGCCTTCGACTGCCCACCGGGCGCATTTGCTCTGACTCCAAACATTATGCCCTACAGTCTTCCCTCAGCAAGTGCCTTTGCCACACCAGATCCATGCAACCCTTTGTGACATTTGTGAGCACGATGACAGCCTACCATTTGATGCAACCTTCATTACATTGATGCATTTCCGTGAGCTATTCTGGCATAAAATCAAAGAGTCGGATGATCAAGCTGCCCAAGTCTCGTTCGAGCTTGGGGGCAAGCTCTATTTGAAGGACGAGTGAGATGTTATGGCCTCACACGACCTGCTATCCAGTTTAATTATTTATGTGCGCGTCTTTTAGGTTACAATATATGTTTCAATTTATTTTCATGTCTTTTAATTATCATGTGTGAGCCAGTTTATTATTAGGCGTTTTTAGTATTTTATGATAAGTCCACATAATCAGACTTATTACGTTTTATGCCACTGTGTAATGTTATATTAATATATTAACCCATGGGGTCAGGAATGAGATTATACAAGAAGTAAACCAATTCTCCTCTCTCTAGTTTCTTTTCCTCTCTATTTTGATGAATAGTAATTTATACGTATTTTTATCATAGTTGTTCGAATCAAAAATGTACCAGGTCCACTCTTGCTCAAGCTGGAGAAGGAGGGGGGGTGATTGTTGAGGTGGTCGGTTACTTTGAGCCACGAGTGAAGGAGTGAGAGAGGAGAAAAAGAGATGGCCGCGAGCAGGAAAGAGGTCGCCATGGGAGATGGAGCTGAAGGAATCACTGAGGTCGACGAGGGAGATCGACCGGTAGGTGGGAGATCGCCCAGGCAAGGAGGAAAAGGTCTCCGCGGTCTCAAAAAAAGGAGACCGCTCAAGTCACCGGCTAGGGGATGGAAACTCTACGAAGTCCCTCAACTGGTACCCCTGCCCCTCTATTTATAGGCGCTGGATCTGCCCTAACGGGCAGGGCCAGGAAAAGCGGGCTGCCCGAGCCATGGGTGACCGACGGAAGAGAGATCGCTCGAGCTATGGGAGATCGCCCGGGCTCGGCGACCTGGCGAGATCGCCCGGGCAGTGGGAGACTGCCCGGGCTCGGCGACCTGGCGAGATCGCCCGGGCAGTGGGAGACCGCCCGGGCTCGGCGACCTGGCGAGATCGCCCGGGCAGTGGGAGACCGCCCGGGCTCGGCGACCTGGCGAGATCGCCCGGGCAGTGGGAGACCGCCCGGGTTTCTGAGACCGAGCGGATTGCTTTCGTCGCCTTTGGATGGATCGCCGATTTCTGGGTAAACAATAGTTTTTAGTATAGTTTTAATTAAAATTGTAAATTTCTTATGTAAATTATTAAATAAATAGTTTGTTTTGAATTTTATTCTATGATTAGTTTGTTCTTAATTTTATTCTCTAAATGCTACTTTAATTAAATTATGGTTTGTTCCAAGGTTCAAGGTCTGATCGGTTTGATCGATCTGACCGGGGTTGAACCGTCTTGCTATAATAAATATTTATGTATATAAAAATTATAATATATATATATGCATAAAAATAATAATAAAACTAAAAATAATAATAAAAGTAATAATAATAATAATTATTATTATTTTTTGACCGATCTGACCGGGGTTGAACCGTCTTGCTATAATAAATATTTATGTATATAATAATAATAATATATATATATGCATAAAAATAATAATAAAAATAAAAATAATAATAAAAGTAAAAATAATAATAATAATAATTATAATTAAAATAATAATAATAATAATAATTAAAATAATAATAATAATAAAATAATAATAAAAATAATAATTATAAAAATAATAATAATAATTAATAAATACGTTTAAGAATATTTTTTATTTAATATATTTCAGTCTAACCGCAGACCCAACTTTCCCAACAAGCCAAATGTTTCTAGAAGCTACCAGAAGCTTCGAAAAATTCTAACCGTAGACCCAGCTTCCCCAACAAGGCAGATTTTTCCAGAAGCTTCCAGAAAATTCTAACCGCAGACCCAGCTTCCTCAACAAGCCAAGATTTCTCTATAAATAGAGGCCTACCCCCTCACTTATTTCTCCTCTTGGATTGCCCTTTTGGGTGATCTTCCACCATCATTTTCCACCCTTTTTGTATTTTCTTTTTTATGTTGTTTTTTCTCAATGTTGTAATTTTATTTCTTGTAATCCTTTCATTATGACAATAAATAAATTTAGTTTTTATTTTGTGCATTTCTGTCCTGTAATTTTAATTCATAACTTAGTTTCAATTCTGTCCTGTAATTTCAATTCATAACTTAGTTTTATTTCAGTAATTTCAATTCCTGCATTTCCTGCTTTCTAGTTTAATTTCAATTCCCGCATTTTTCCATTCTTTAGCTAAGTTTATTTATTGTCGTAATATTGTTTTTTCGCTTTGGTTCGAATTTATTCGCCTCCGTAATTTTCGTTCTTTTCTTCTTTGACGCGGTAAAGATTAGAAACGAATGTTATGTTTTCGTTTATTTTCGTTTCAAAGCGATTTCTATTTTCGTTTCAAAGCGATTTCTGTTTTCGTTATTTTCCATTTTCGTTATTTCTGTTTTCGTTAATTTTTTTTTTCGTTTATTTCTGTTTTGGTTTAGTTTTAATTTTTAATAGCTTATGCAATTTTCTTGAATAGTTTAACTTTAACTTATTGCAATGCATTTATTTCTCGTTTATCTGATTGGGTAGAACTCGCTCACGCATTTATTTCCCCTCTACCCCTCTACCCACTTGGGTAGAGATTGCACTTCTGTCTTTTCATTATGCAATTTCATTTTCTGTCATTCCTTTTCTGTAATTCATTTTAAGTTTTGTTTTTCTTGTCTTTATTTATTTCAGTTTTAGTTAATTTTAATTCACGTTTTCTCCGATAGAACAATAGCCAGTTTCTCGAAGTAGAATTACTCGACAGACCCGGATCTAAATACGACCTTGATAATTTTCTAAAAAATATCCTATACTATACGCGATAAGGTATACTTGCCTTTATCGAATGAGTAGTTTTGTTAAACGATACAAAAACTTCGCAGAAAGCTTTTCCCTGCCATTTCCTTTTTTTTTTCTCTTTTTAAAAGTTTTCGGCATCGTCGCCGCTGCGTAATCGTCGATATTTCGAAAGAAGGAAAGACAATTACTTCTATCTCTCAAAGTAGGATAATGGTTAGTTTCTCGAAGTAGGAGTACTCGTGAGACGCCTCAAAAACGCCCGCCGAATTCTACCCTCATCAACAAAAGCTTTACCTGCGGCGGAACCTATTTTAACTCATCATATTTCTTTCCTCTTCATCCTCATTTTAGGGTTAGGGCTGAGCAATGGTCCCCCTTCTTCCTCACAGTCTCCATGGATTAACCTTGACTCCCTTGTATCTCCGCCTCCACCACCAACTCCGATGAGATCCCGATGACATTGCAGGCTAGGCCCATAACAATGTTCTTTCACCCCCGGTGAGGAATATTATTCGATGAGTTGTCTGCCACTTGAGTCCGACTCATACCATATGGCCTCGAAAGTATGAGTACGAGCGACCCGGTGATCTTATAGTGATGTGTCCTTCCCCAACCCCCATGCGTTGACTTAGTTATTGCCTGAGCGTAGATTCACCTTTGAGCACATGCTCATGTGAGTTTCTCCACATTGCAGTGGCGAGTCACGTCCCGAGTGAGAGTCAAGAGCATAATAATGACTTTGTAGTGATTGTCTCTCTTGTTTCTGAGGACACTACTACTGTTGACGATACTTATCTTAGGAATCATTCGTCTATTGATGAAATCTTTGATTAGCCCCCAGGTGAGCCATCTGATGATTCTTCCCCTCTAGGAAACATATGCCATAGTGCAGATGTCCTGGATGTTTGTTTGAGTGATCGTCTTGGTCATTATTAATTTTCTTATATACCTCCAAGAGAGTCATCTAACGAGCTTTCCCCTTTGGAGATAGTCGACACATCCCAGAGTTACACCATAGTGTCAATGTCTCTGAAATACCTCCGGGCGTTCGTCCCACCTGCGACGAATTTCTCTATCTACCTCCCGGTGAGACTCCTGACGAGTCATATCCTCTATGAGACATTTGACACATCATGAACTTGTATTTTTATATAGATGTCTCGTGTAGACATTTGTGTTTATCACACACTTGATGACTATTTCTACACCCTATCGAAAGGACCACCAGATAAATCACCCATCTTTAGGAACTTCCACCGCTATGTGGAGTCAACGCTTGGTGAGTTTGCTAGGCTCGTCATCTATCTTTGGTGAGCCTGTTGCATGATTTGCATGTCGTACTCTGCCGCAAGTTTATATTAAATAATAAACATTTTAAAACTTGTGGGGTAATCATATGAGAGAGCAAATGTTCAAAGAAAGTGATCGCGTAGTGATTGATACATTATTTTGGGGACAACTATGAATCTGAGTGATAGGCAAATATATCTATACATTGTCTTGAGAGTGAGTCAAATTTCTTTGAGTTTGATATTCCTATTGTAGAATTGAGCGAAAGCTTGTGTATTTATTTCTTATCTTTTTAAAATATAGAGAGTGAGTACAAATATATAGGAGAGAAGAGGAGAGAGATATCCCTATACAAGATGTGGGACTAAAGAGGGGAAGAATGCATGGGCCCAAATACGGGCCCTCTATATGGGCTATTCCAACACTCCCCCGCAAGCTGGAGCGTACAAGTCGTAGGATCCAAGCTTGGACAGGCATTGATAGAAGAGAGTACTGGATAGGGCCTTTGTGAGGACATCCGCCACTTGTTCTGTACCCGGAACATGCTTTAACTCTAGCTTCTTCATTTGAACTTTCTCCCTGATGAAATGACAATCTACTTCAATGTGCTTTGTTCTTTCGTGGAAGACTGGGTTCTTGGCAATGTGTATAGCAGCTTGACTATCACACAAGAGGAGAGCTGGTGAAGGAAGTTTTACACCAAGGTCGGTCAGGAGGCTCTCAAGCCATGCGAGTTCAGAGACCACAGATGTCATTGCCCGGTATTCTGCTTCAGCTGATGATCTTGCAACAACAGCTTGCTTCTTACTTCGCCAGGTAATCAGGTGTCCTCCAAAGTATGTGCAGAACCCACTTGTTGACCGTCGATCATCCAGGGACCCAGCATAGTTAGCATCAGAGTATGCCACCAATCTTGGAGTTGACGATGATGTTTTATAAACCAGTCCCTGACCAGGAGCTGTTTTGAGATACCGAAGAATCCTTTCGACGACCTGAAGGTGAGATCTCCGAGGGGCATGCATATACTGACTGACAATACCAACAGCGAAGGAGATGTCTGGTCTTGTTACCGTTAGGTAGATTAATTTTCCAACCAGGCGGCGATAGTATTCCGGATTTGGTAACAGGAGATCGGAGTCAGAGGACTGAGCACAGATTTTGTGATTTACATTAATTGGAGTGTTAATTGATTTGCAGCCGGAGTAGCCCACATCCTGAAGAATATCGAGACAGTATTTGCGCTGAGAAAGGACAAGTCCATCCGGTCGTCTGGGAATCTCCAGACCTAGGAAGTAGTGAAGGTGCCCCAGATCTTTTGTTTGAAATACAGAGCTAAGATGTTGTTTGACCGCCTGTATTCCTTTTGAGTCATCTCCCATGATTATGATGTCGTCCACGTAAACCAGCAGAAGAACAGTTCCCGTGGACCGATGGCGAGTGAACAGCGAGAAGTCTGCCGAGCTCCGAGTAAAGCCAATTTCTTGAAGAGCCTTGCTGAACTTGTCAAACCAATTCCGAGGGGACAGTTTGAGACCATACAATGATTTTACAAGATGACAGACCATAGACTCCCCCATGGTCTCAAACCCGGGAGGTTGCTCCATGTAAACAGTTTCGTTGAGATCGCCGTTCAGAAAGGCGTTTTTCACATCCAGTTGTAGTAAGGGTCATTGACGGTGTACAGCTACAAAGATAAGCACACGAACCGTGTTTAGTTTGGCCACGGGAGAAAAAGTCTCGTCATAGTCAATGCCTTGTTGTTGGGTGTAGCTACGAGCGACCAATCGAGCTTTTAGCCGGTTAATCTTTCCATCAGGAGCATGTTTGATTACATAGACCCATTTGCACCCAACCGGTTTCTGACCCGGAGTGCGGGGTACCAGAGTCCATGTCTGGTTGGCCCAGAGAGCGGCCATTTCCTCCTCCATAGCGGCACGTCAGCCAGGATGTTGCAGAGCCTCCTGCACAGAGTTAGGAATAGAAACGGAGGATAATGAAGTAGCAAGAATTTTAAGAGGAGAGAGACGATGTAGGGAGACAAAGTTCGCCATAGGATGAGCGGTGGAATCTGTTACTGGATTTGTCGGGCGCGGAGTATCCGAGGTAGAGGCCGACTGCGTAGGGGCATCGGGAGTTCGAGTGCGACGAGAGTAGACATGGATGAGAGGTGGCTTGGTGGGGGCAGGAGAAGAACTCGGGGAGGGAGGAGCCGGTGTGTGAACAGGAATGATAGGGCGGAGGACAGGCAGTGGGGTAGGTATTGGCGTAGGTGTGGGTACTAGAGCAGAGAAGAATGGCTGATCCTCCCGGAAGGTGACATCCGGCGATACAGAGACTTTGCGAGTAGTAGGAGAATAACAGACGTAGCCCTTCTGTGTACGTGAGTAGCCAACGAAAATTTGCTTGGCTGCCCTGGGATCCAGCTTGTCCGTAGACGGTCCCAGAATATGAACGTAGCACGTACACCCGAAGATTCGAGGTGTGAGGGGAAAGGCCAGAGTAGAAGGAAAGAGGAGACTGAAAGAAGTGACATTGTTGAGGACAGAGGATGGAAGACGGTTAATAAGAAAGCAGGATGTGGAGACAGTAAAGTTCCAATAGGCTTTGGGAACGTTCATGTGAAGCATGAGAGAGCGGGCAACATCAAGTAAGTGTCGGTTCTTCCGTTCAGCTACACCATTTTGCTGTGGGGTGTAGGGACATGAAGTCTGATGGATAATTCTGAATTCAGAGCATAAATTTGCAAACTCGTTGCCTGTGTATTCACGAGCATTATCAGTTCGTAGAGTTTTGATGGTGGTGGAGAATTGTGTGCGAGTTTCAAGGATAAACGCCCGAAAGACACGAGGGAGCTCCGAGCGATCGCGAAGTAAGTATAACCAAGTAACTCGTGAATTGTCATCAATAAACGTAAGAAAATATCAAAACCCAGAAATACTAGTAGTTCTATAGGGTCCCCATATATCAGAATGTAATAGATCAAAAGGAGCAGAGCTCGGAGTACAATGTGCGGGAAACGAAGAACGCGACTGTTTGCCCAAAATACAAGAGTCACACTTGAAAGTAGGAAGAGAGATATCTGGAAGAGCCTTTTGAAGGACAGGAAGAGGCGCATGCCCAAGACGTTGATGCCACTCAACGGAGGAGACTGAAGACAGGATAGTGGGAGAAACATCAAGAAGGTAGAGCCCTTTTTGCAGTCGTCCTTTACCAATTATACTCTGCGTCCGTCGATCCTGTATCAGAAAAGAAGAAGGGGTGAATGTGACTGAGCAGTCTAAATCGGTAGTGAGGCGACTAACGGAAAGTAAATTAAACGGGGAGCCCGGGACATGAAGAGCCGAGCGGAGAGAGAGGGAGGAATTGAGGAGGATATCAGCAGAACCGGAAACAGGAACGGTGTCGCCATTGGCTACTGTGATATACTTAGGATGCGGAGAATCCAAGTATTGATGTGGTTTTAGCGAGGTGATATGGTGAGTAGCACCTGAATCCACTATCCAGCGTGGACTAGTGGAGAGACAAACAATATCTTCATTGGAGATGGAGTGTAACACCCCATTTTTGGCAGTTTTCTTAAAACGCACGATCGTGCGTTTTACTTGACGCACGATCGATCCGCCCGTGCGTTCTCTTCGGCTGGCAATTTTGGCGTTCTGAGTTTAATTGTGCGTTTTTATGCACGGTCGTGCGTTCGACCGTGCGATCGGCACCAGATCCGCAAGTGGCAAAATCTGGGCGTCCGTTTGGTTTATTTGCGATCGGACGGCTGTGAGGGGTTCGTGGGAGAACCCTAAGTAGGACTGAGAAGCTCTCCCTCCTCATTTTTCTCTTGAGTTGGGTTCTTGAGGGTTTGAGAGAGAGGAAGGGTTGGAGGAGGAAGAGATCTAGTTCCCGCCATTGACGGAGCTTCGGAGCTCCGTTCGCCGATCCGAGACCGGCAGCGCGTAGGGGACGTCGAGGCGCTTCTTCTCCTCCATTCTTTGCAAGTTTCCCATGGCTAGGAGGAGATCTCAAAAGGTAACGACATTTCTCCTCCCGGTCTTTAGGATGCGTGCATGACATCCCTTTTTTCTCTCTTTTTCTGCATTTTGGCACCAGATCCGTCAAGTGAGAGGGATCCGGGTCGCCTTGGTTCAAGAGGAACCATCGGGTCGATTGAGTCCGTCCCCGACATGATTTTGCATTAGAAATCCGCTCCGTTAGCGGGTTAGGCATTGTGGTTGAAGCCGGAATCGCGACCGTTGATCCGATTCGGTGATGTTGTTTGACGTGCATTTTAGGGATTTTACTAGAAATCCGATTACGGCGAAAACGTCGTTGTAATGCCCTTGTATTTTCGTATGAGAACGAATGTTGGTTTGTGGGCGGGGAAATATTGTGCGTGAGTTATGGCTTGTGATGCCTGTTTGTATTGTGAAGGCGCGGAATTGTCTTGTGGTCGGCTGGCCCGCCCGTGATATTGCAAGTCATGTGAGGAGGGTGTCCCGGCAAGACCAGTCCCCCCTTCTGTGTTGATTGTAGTGAAATTTATGAGTACCCTATGGTCGTGATGCGATGATGGAGGCAAGAACAGGCGAGCTGATGGATGAGCCCGATGGCATGGTGGGCCAGGCGCGGTGGGATCACAACATGAGTTCTTGGCCTTGGGCTACGATGCCCTTTGGGGGAAATGATGAGTACCCTATGGTTGTGATGCGATAATGGAGGCAAAAACAGGTGAGCAGATGGATGAGCCCGATGGCATGGTGGGCCAGGCGCGGTGGGATCACATCATGAGTTCTTGGCCTTGGGCTACGATGCCCTTTGGGGGAAATGATGAGTAACCCATGGTTGTGATGTGATGGATGATGTATGATGATGTGTTAGATTCATACGCATTAGGGTGCCTTGGGTGAAACCCGGGTTTGCATTCATATTGCATTTGTAGGCCCCTTTATTATCTGCTCAACATAGAAACATGGATGATGCTTGTGACACTCATGCCTGTTGTTTATGTTGTTTTTCTTTATGTACATTTGCATGCAGGGTGAAGTAGTTCCCCGGGGTCCGCTAGGACGGCCGGGAGGAGGGATGTTGTTACACCGTTTGTGGTCAGCCATAGCTGACCCTCGTTTACCGCTCTTTGTGATTTGGATGCAGGGCAAGGATCACAGGCTGGACCTAGCTCGCCGGCCAAAAAGGCCTAAGCCTCATGAAGTGTTTGCTTTTGTTTTCCTGCATTTCTGTACTTTTATTTTGATGTTCCGGCTTGCATGCCGAGGTAGCTTAGGGAAATTAGTTTTCCCCTCTTTTTGGGATTTCTTTTTGTGTTGAATGTTTGATGAATTGGACACCAGTTTTGTAAGGCCTTAAGGCCAGTTTTACTCCTATGTAGTCGTGGACAATCTCTGTGTTTCTTAGTTTTGTTTCCGCTGTGTTATCTGAGTTTTGAGTTGGGTAGTTATATCATCTTTTAATACTGAAGCTGTGACGGTTATATGCTGTGGGGTCCCGGTCGGACCTATATTTTATAGCCATTACAGGGGAGGTGTTACAATTTGGTATCAGAGGTAGGTTGAGTGTTCTTGCGAGGTCTAGTGTTTTCGGATCGCGTAAAGAGGTTGTCCACATAGGAGTATTGTGCAGGATCATGAGTATCCCTGTGTTCGAGTCTCGCGAGTAGAGCTTGATTAGTTTGTTTCCTTGCTTGTGCTAGGATGTTGGCGGCAATGCAGGGACGTCGAGGAGGCAGGAGGAGCCTCCAGGGAGCAGTGCTACTACTCCGGGCCTCATGATTGTGGGCATGTCCCCGACTGATTTCTGTCGTATGCTAGTAGAAGCTTTGGTGTCAGCTCTAGCGGTGAGAGTGCCATCGTTTGTGACGCCTGTCACACCAGATGGAGCTCGAGAGTTGACAGTTCCTAGAGCGTTGGAGAGATATTCTGACCAAGCCCAGAGTCGAAAGGACGTTAGAGCAGAGCGATATGAAGGGGAACCTTCTAAATCTCAGTGGAAATCGGAGGGAAGCCGAGGAAGGAAAAGATTACGTTATGTAAGCCTAGTGGGAGAAGCGGTGCAGCTTCTGGGGAGATCCGCTCCAAAGGACCCATGTCGTGCTTTAAGTGTGGCAAGGTGGGCCACATCGCTCGGTTCTGTTCCGAGGGTGGAGCTGAGTCGGAGCAGGGGCTGGAACAGTCGGTACGTTCCGGTCTTAGTTATGCGGAAAAGGGAAAATCAGTGGAGTCGAGCGCTTCACGCTTTCCTACGGTGCAGCCTAGTGATTCTGCCCTTGGGCAGCAAGAGACATTTCGTCAACCCGATGTGACGGCAGGTACGAAAAGTTAGATTTTCATTTGTTATCTTAAAGCTGTTTGCGATCTTTCGTATTTGTTGTGCGCGTATCTAGGTTTCATGCTAGTCTTTGGTTACCCCTCTCGAGTGTTGTTCGACACGGGAGCGTCACACTCTTTTCTTGCGGGAAGCTTTACCCGGGGGATCAGTGTTGAGTCTGTCAAGGTAGAGGTGGTACTGTGCGTGCGCATACCGAATGGGTCTTTCATGACCACCGTGAGGGAAGGACGCATCGTGTTGCAAATTTGCGATTGTGATTTCGAGTTGGTAGCAGCAATTTTGCCACTAGCCGAATTTGATGCTATCTTAGGGATGGAATGGCTTGCAGAGCAGCGAGCTAGTATCGACTGCCAGTTGAAGGTGGTAACCCTGAGAGGCAAGGTAGAGCAGAGGTTAAGTTTGAAGGTCTAAACGGAGTGGCTTGCTCCCTGATTTCCGCCATACAAGTGAGGCGTGCGGTAAACCAAGGAGGCGAGGCGTTCATAGCTTTGTTGGAGACTCACTCCACAAGGTTGGCTATTGGAGATGTTCCGGTGGTGGAAGAGTTTGAGGATGTATTCCCCGAGGAGCTTCCGGGAGCACCTCCTCAGCGTGAAATCGATTTTTTTTGAAAGAGCGGGTACCGGGTGCGAGGCCGGTGTCGCGTCCTCCGTTTAGGATGGCACCGAAGGAACTGGCCGAGCTTAAGGTTCAGTTGCAAGAATTGTTAGAGCAAGGGTACATTAGGCCCAGCTCTTCGCCGTGGAGCGCGCCGGTATTGTTCGTAAAGAAAAAGGACGGAAGTATGTGGTTGTGCATTGACTACCGTGAGCTAAATAAGTTGACCGTCAAGAATAAATATCTGATTCCCCGAATCGATGATTTGTTCGACCAGTTAGTGGGGTCGGTGGTGTACTCTAAGTTGGACTTGAAGTCGGGGTACTACCAGTTGAAGATTCGAGAAGAGGACATTGCCAAGACAGCGCTTGGGACTCGGTATGGCCACTATGAGTTTTCAGTGATGCCGTTCGGACTAACGAACGCGCCATCTGTGTTCATGGATTTGATGAACAGGGTTTTTCGACCGTTTTTGGATTCGTTTGTGGTGGTGTTCATAGATGATTTCTTGGTATATTCGAAATCGGAAGCGGAGCACAAGTCTCATCTGAGATTAGTGTTGCAGACGTTGAAGGAGAACCAGCTTTATGCGAAGTTCTCAAAGTGCGAGTTTTGGATCGAGAATGTGGCATTTTTTGGGTCACGTGATCAGTGGAGATGGGGTGGCGGTAGATCCGACGAAGA
Source organism: Dactylorhiza incarnata (assembly GCA_033032865.1). Lineage (NCBI taxonomy): Eukaryota > Viridiplantae > Streptophyta > Magnoliopsida > Asparagales > Orchidaceae > Dactylorhiza > Dactylorhiza incarnata. The sequence goes on from JAWHQI010000001.1 coordinate 30,730,006, forward strand.
TTGAAGCCATTAGAGATTGGCCTGTTTTGAGAACCGTGGCGGAAGTCCGGAGTTTCCTTGGACTAGCCGGTTATTACAGGAGGTTCGTGGAGAACTTCTCGCGGGTGGAATTGCCCCTCACCACTCTTACTCGCAAGGACCAAAAGTTCGTATGGACGCCGGAGTGTGCCCGTGCGTTTGAGAATTTGAAGGAAAGGTTGATGTCTGCTCCGATCCTTAGTCTTCTTAGTGGGACGGAAGGATTTCAGATTTTCAGTGACGCATCGGGTTGCGGTTTGGGTTGCGTGCTGGTGCAGCACGACAATGCGATAGCTTATGGGTCAAGGCAGTTAAAGACTCATGAGAGGAATTACCCCGTCCATGACCTGGAGTTGGCGGCGGTAATCTTTGCGTTAAAATTGTGGCAACACTGCGTGTATGGTGCAAAGGTGGAGATCTTCACGAATCACAAAAGCCTGAGGTATCTCCTAGACCAAAAGGATCTGAATATGCGGCAGCGCAGGTGGGTCGAGTTCCTTGGGGACTACGACGTGGAGATTCAGTATACGCCAGGCAAAGCCAATGTGGTGGCGGATGCCTTGAGTAGGAAGTACTCCGGGCGAGGTAATTGGATTGAGGCGCTTGACGAGCGTTTGGTGCGAGACTTGGAGTCTCTTGACATTGCTTGTGTGGCTAGAGGTGAGTCTAGCGTGGCTCGGTTGAACTGGATTGAAATGCAGTGTGATATAACAGATCGAATCCGAGAGGCGACTAGTGCAGACGAAGAGTGCTAACAGTTGGTGTTGGAAGCTCAACAAGGCGAAGGCAGTGCTTTGGAGATGGTCGGTGGGATTTTGAAGAGAGACGGAAGGGTTTGCGTTCCGCGCTTGGGCAAGCTCTACGAGGAGTTGATGTTTGAGGCTCACTTTACGAAGTACTCCATTCATCCAGGTAGTACGAAGATGTACTCGGATATGAAGAAATCCTTTTGGTGGTTTGGGATGAAGCGGGATGTAGCTGAGTATGTAAGTCGGTGTCAGACTTGTGCCTTGGTGAAGGCTTAGTGCCAAAGGCCCGGTGGGTTTTGGAAGCATCTTCCTATCCCCGAATGGAAATTCGACGATATCTCCATGGATTTTGTGCATGGTTTGCCTCGATCGCAGCAGGGTAACGATGCGATTTGGGTGATAGTGGATCGCCAGACCAAGGTGACTCACTTCATTCCGAATCAGAAGGGCGATGGCGTGGAGAAGCTCGTGGAGCTTTATGTTCGAAATATTGTGCGGTTGCACGGGATTCCTAAGAGCATTGTTAGTGATCGCAATGGGCGGTTCACGTCGAAGGACTGGAGGTTAGTGCAGAAAAGTTTAGGCACCAAACTCAAGTTTAGTACCGCGTTCCATCCGCAGACCGACGGTCAGACGGAGCGAACGAACCGTACTTTGGAGGATATGTTGAGGATGTGTGCTCTTGACTTTGGTAGAAGTTGGGAAGACCACCTTTTCATGGTGGAGTTCGCTTATAATAATAGCTTCCAGGCAAGTATCAAGATGGCGCCATACGAAGCATTGTATGGAAGGAGGTGTCGAACGCCGATGTCTTGGGCAGAGGCGGGAGGCACTAAGATTTTGGGAAAGCAAGTGGTGGCGGATGCTTGCGAGATCGTGCGGACGATTCAGGAGCGCATGAAGGTTGCTCAGGATAAGCAAGCGAAGTATTTTAACGCGCGCCATAGAAATGTGGAGTTTGCAGTGGGCGACATGGTCTACTTGAAGATCAAGCCGTTCAAGGGCGTTTCGCGTGTGCGGCGACTCAAGAAGTTGAGTCCGAGATATTTGGGTCCGTTCGAGGTTACGGAGCGTGTAGGCGAAGTAGCCTATCGTTTGGCTTTGTCCGCTGAGCTGAGTGGATTACATGATGTTTTCCACGTCTCTGTGCTGAGGAAAGCTTTGTTAGAGCCAAGCGTCGTGGTTGAAGCGGCGGCGGTGCCGGTGACAGAGGATTTGAGGACGAGGGTTCGTCCGGTTTGCGTGGAGGACTCGGAAGTCCGGCAGTTGCGTAACAAGGAAGTCAGGCTTGTAAAGGTGCGATGGGACAATTGCGGGCGAGACGAATTCTCTTGGGAGCGTGAGCAAGAGATGCGGGAGGACTTCCCGGAACTTTTTGCATCAGGTATGCACCGCAGTTTTTTGTTTCAGTTTTGAAATTTCGAGGACGAAATTCTTTTAAGGGGGGTGGAGTTGTAACACCCTATTTTTGGCAGTTTTCTTAAAACGCACGATCGTGCGTTTTACTTGACGCACGATCGATCCGCCCGTGCGTTCTCTTCGGCTGCCAATTTTGGCGTTCTGAGTTTAATCGTGCGTTTTTACGCACGGTCGTGCGTTCGACCGTGCGATCGGCACCAGATCCGCAAGTGGCGAAATCTGGGCGTCCGTTTGGTTTATTTTCGATCGGACGGCTGTGAGGGGTTCGTGGGAGAACCCTAAGTAGGGCTGAGAAGCTCTCCCTCCTCATTTTTCTCTTGAGTTGGGTTCTTGAGGGTTTGAGAGAGAGGAAGGGTTGGAGGAGGAAGAGATCTAGTTCCCACCATTGACGGAGCTTCGGAGCTCCGTTCGCCGATCCGAGACCGGCAGCGCGTAGGGGATGTCGAGGCGCTTCTTCTCCTCCATTCTTTGCAAGTTTCCCATGGCTAGGAGGAGATCTCAAAAGGTAATGACATTCCTCCTCCCGGTCTTTAGGATGTGTGCATGGCATCCCTTTTTCCTCTCTTTTTCTGCATTTTGGCACCGGATCCGTCAAGTGAGAGGGATCCGGGTCGCCTTGGTTCAAGAGGAACCATCGGGTCGATTGAGTCCGTCCCCGACATGATTTTGCATTAGAAATCCGCTCTGTTAGCGGGTTAGGCATTGTGGTTGAAGCCGGAATCGCGACCGTTGATCCGATTCGGTGATGTTGTTTGACGCGCATTTTAGGGATTTTACTAGAAATCCGATTACGGCGAAAACGTCGTTGTAATGCCCTTGTATTTTCGTATGAGAACGAATGTTGGTTTGTGGGCAGGGAAATATTGTGCGTGAGTTATGGCTTGTGATGCCTGTTTGTATTGTGAAGGCGCGGAATTGTCTTGTGGTCGGCTGACCCGCCCGTGATATTGCAAGTCATGTGAGGAGGGTGTCCCGGCAAGACCGGTCCCCCCTTCTGTGTTGATTGTAGTGAAATTTATGAGTACCCTATGGTTGTGATGCGATGATGGAGGCAAGAACAGGTGAGCTGATGGATAAGCCCGATGGCATGGTGGGCCAGGCGCGGCGGGATCACAGCATGAGTTCTTGGTCTTGGGCTACGATGCCCTTTGGGGGAAATGATTAGTACCCTATGGTTGTGATGTGATAATGGAGGCAAGAACAGGTGAGCTGATGGATGAGCCCGATGGCATGGTGGGCCAGGCGCGGTGGGATCACATCATGAGTTCTTGGCCTTGGGCTACGATGCCCTTTGGGGGAAATGATGAGTACCCTATGGTTGTGATGTGATGGATGATGTATGATGATGTGTTAGATTCATACGCATTAGGGTGCCTTGGGTGAAACCCGGGTTTGCATTCATATTGCATTTGTAGACCCCTTTATCTGCTCAACATAGAAACATGGATGATGCTTGTGACACTCATGCCTGTTGTTTATGTTGTTTTTCTTTATGTACATTTGCATACGAAGTGCTGACTTGCAGGGTGAAGTAGTTCCCCGGGGTCCGCTAGGACGGCCGGGAGGAGGGATGTTGTTACACCGTTTGTGGTCAGTCATAGCTGACCTTTACTGCTCTCTGTGATTTGGATGCAGGGCATGGATCACAGGCTGGACCTAGCTCGCCGGCCAAAAAGGCCTAAGCCTCGTGAAGGTGTTTACTTTTGTTTTCCTGCATTTCTGTACTTTTATTTTGATGTTCCGGCTTGCATGCCGAGGTAGCTTAGGGAAATTAGTTTTCCCCTCTTTTTGGGATTTCTTTTTGTGTTGAATGTTTGATGAATTGGACACCAGTTTTGTAAGGCCTTAAGGCCAGTTTTACTCCTATGTAGTCGTGGACAATCTCTGTGTTTCTTAGTTTTGTTTCCGCTGTGTTATCTGAGTTTTGAGTTGGGTAGTTATATCATCTTTTAATACTGAAGCTGTGGCGGTTATATGCTGTGGGGTCCCGGCCGGACCTATATTATATAGTCATTACAGGGGAGGTGTTACATGGAGGCAGCGGAGGCAACGGAGGCAGGTGGGCGATTGAGTGTGTCGTAGAGTTGTTGGAGCTGAAGACGGACTTCTTCAAGATCAGCATGAGTGGCGGGAGGACTGTCGTCATCAATAGAATCAAGCGAACGAGAAGGAAGACCATGTTTGCGATAGCAAGTCGCCGCAAGGTGTCCATCCCTACGACAGAAGGAACATTTAGGACGTGGCCGGCCACCTCGACCCATTCCCGGAGGCCCTGAATGTTCTCCACGAGTAGGAGCCATGCGGACTGCTGCAGAAGACTGGTCGCTGGAGATGAAGCTGCTAGATAGGAACTCGGCAGAGAGCCAATGGCGTGCTGGGAGGAGACCGGCAGGGAGAGGGCGGGCGTGCTGCTGTGAGGAGACCGGCAGGGAGAGGTCGGGCAAGCTGCTGGAGACCGCTTCTGCTGGGAGGAGACCGGCGAACAGGGAGAAGACGCTGGAGACGAGCTGCGAGTGGGAGACGAGCTGCGAGTGGGAGACGAGCTGCGAGTGGGAGACGAGCAGAGGGAAAGCTCGCTGCGGGTAGAGGGAAGCTGCGGCAAGTTTGGAGACCTCTGCGAAGAGACCGGTTGGGAGGAGACCGGTGGGAAGAGGCTGGCGGCGAGCTGAGGAGGTCGCACGGATAGAAGCAGACCAATGGAGGAAGCCGCACTCTTGAGGAGGCCGCACACTTGAGCAGGGAGAAGCAGGCCGCACGGGAGAGTGCGGAAGATCTGGGCAGAGAGCGAGACCGCACGTAAAGATCGAGCGAGAAGGCCGCGCGAGCAGCAGAGGAGATTGCTGGGATCGGCAGAGGAGATCGCAGCGTGAGATCGCAGCAGGAGATCGCAACGGTCTGAGAGATCGGCAGCGGGAGGTCGCAGGAGGAGGCCGCGAGTCTGCTAATCGCTGGAGACCGCGCGAGCAGGGCGATATCGTTGAAAAGAGGAGACCGCAGCGTGCTGCGAGCAGGAGGAGAGAACGCCGCAGATGGAGAGACCGCTGGAGATGCAGGTCGCAGATGGAGAGACCACTGAGAAGGAGCTGGCTGCAAGATGCGGGACCGACCTGACAGAGGGCTATAAGAGAGGGAGAACCACCGTCGTTGGAGAGAATGCAGGGCGGGGTGGGGGGGGGGGGGGGGGTGCGGTCACAAAAAAAGAAGGCCGCACAGGGCGTGCGGTCACAAAAATAGGAGGCCGAAAATTCGGACCGCTCGCTCTGATACCATGTAGAATTGAGTGAAAGCTTGTGTATTTATTTCTTATCTTTTTAAAATATAGAGAGTGAGTACAAATATATAGGAGAGAAGAGGAGAGAGATATCCCTATACAAGATGTGGGACTAAAGAGGGGAAGAATACATGGGCCCAAATACGGGCCCTCTATATGGGCTATTCCAACACCTATAAATGTGAGTAATCATCCTGTATTCTGTGTAGCATATTTGATTTTAGATGTGGGCCACCTAATTTTTGGGACTTTCAGCCCTCCCTTTTAGCTTCAGCTCCCGTCTTTACCATAGCCTTGCACGTGCCTCCAGCCTCCATTGCAGCCCTGCCCTTCACCCATATGGAGGCTTACTTCGTGTGTGTGACCCTTTACAACTTCAATGGATGACGACCTTCTGTGGACACTACACCTATCAGGAGCTACGAGATTGAGACATTAGAGTTTATGCAACTGTTTTCATTCTTGCCTGACCTGCACCATGAGCATGATGATCTCAATTTTTCGGAAATGAATGCTTCTGAGCCAGGGAGATTGATGGAGATCGATCGCGCCACACTTGAGCGTTTTCATTATCTACAATTGGTGGATCGTCAGGTGGATGATCGGAGACCGTGTTTGTGACTGGCTCGATTTTCTGTATTTCCATGTAGTTCTTGTATATTTTCAGACGTGTATTTTGAAATTTAGGATAAGTTATATGATGAAGTGATTGTGGTCGTCGGGTGACTTAACCTAAATCTCCTCCCCCTTTTATATACGCTTATTAAGTTTTCATCAGGTATCGAGAA